>OX457131.1:2825428-5225428 GCA_949752895.1 Dendrolimus pini
CGTTTACCTATCTACGTTTAACATTTGCAATATGGACATAACCGTCAGCGACGTCTTCTCTCAAGGATCTGCTTTCACATAATAAAGATAAAAAACAGGCAAAATCTTTAAAAGTGATATGATTTTGGTTCAGTACTCAAAAAACGAACATGTGGTTTGTGGTACAGCCATGCAGGAACCATTATACCACGCTCTCAAATAATATCGGTGTGAAACGGTTAGCTTTGTGAGAGCAGATGGCGCACTCCTAACGTTATAAGGCAACGGTAACCAATTTCCGAGAGCTGGCCCGTTTGCCAGCTTCGCAATTAAAATTGATATATATATATATATATATATATATAGTCTTTAGAGCGTAATGGCTAGCGCACGCGTCCCAAACTCAAAGGGCGCGGGTTCGATCCTGACCGGAACTCATGGACCGATTAAGCGGTTTTCTGATCTAATGTGCATATTGTTACAATTACCACGTGCTAGCAACGGTGAAGGAAAACTTCGAGATAACCTATGTGTCAAACCTGCCAAACTGCCTTGGACAAGCGTGGTAGGTATACTATCCAGTTTCCCCTATAATGGGAAGCCTGAGCCCAGCATCGGGACATTTATAGGTTGATAGTATAATATTATATTATATATAGTCAAGGTGGCGAGGTCCCTCACTGGGGTAAGTTCTTACATCGCTCGTTTTTTAACTTTATAAAACGGAATGTAACACCAACTACAATTCGAAGACAGAATTCAATAGTGTCTTACGTTCACTGACTTTTTGTTGTAACTATTCAAACACGGAAATAATAAGCGGTTTATGGAGTTCCTCCACTGACGGAATTCGCCACCTTGACTAGATCACAAAATTTGACATAAAAATTGTGTGTGTGCGTGCAGTTCTCACGCAGTAGAAGTGAAACTTCAGAGAGAATACTCGCAGATAATTCTTCTCAAACTTTTATTGATATAATTCCTGTAACCTATATCCTAAAACATATTATAATTCAAAATACACTTAAGTATCACTTTCAATTGTTCACTGTTTAGTCTATTATCACTTTTATTTCGGTCCAAATTGGACCAATGTTTAACCATCGATCTAATTGACTCTCTATTCTGTGCTGCACAATGTTAACTCGTATCTCTTTCACAGGCTTAGTCCTATAGATTTAGGTTTATCTCTTTTTAGTGTCGCTTTTTCGTTTCATCGAGTTTCAGATCACGACGGTTCTAAAGAAATTTCACTTCAAAGAGTTAAACTATATTTATAAATATTATATAAGGTATAAATGACAAATAGAGTGAGTCTCATGAAAAGTCTCATGGCAAAAAATGGAACTAATCACACAGACCAGCCCAGTCACGTTGTTTTTATCAAATACTAGAGTTTCCCCAAGGGTCAAATACGGGTGTGTGCCTCTTGATTAAAGAGCAAGCATTAATACCCGTTACATTGTAATAAATTTTTATGTTAGAAAGATTCTCTTCATTTTATATAGCTAACTATCCCATCTCTCGGGATAAAAGTATGTACATTTTCATAATTATACTAAATTTCGAAATTCTTATTTCAGATTAATATTAACGAAGCTGGGTGCGGATCGATACTATTTCATTAAGAAACTAATATACCTACATGAACACAAGTTTATAAGTCTCTAAATCACATACAGAGAATTGTATTCAATACTAAATTGACGTTTGTATCTTAAGTAACTTAACATCTGCTAGATGTTTCGTAAAACTATAAAATATTGCAAAAGGTAATTAATAAACGATTGAAAGAACCATTAAATTTCTTATGTATTTATTACAACTTAAGCATTGTTCATACTTAATGTTTACTCGATTAATTGTATGGCAAGTTCATACACAGGAGTGCCAATATTCAGCGGTCACAGTACAAAGATGACCAGCTGCTCATGCTCTCAACTTAAACCCAACTACACTGATTCTGGGACCCGGTACAGTACGTAGTCTAGCCAGACTTCGGTTCTCACGTCCTTATTAAACTACCTTGTTTTAGATAGTCGCTAACGGCCTGTCCTTATATAAGGACAGGTCGGTTAAAATATAACATACATTAATCATATCAAATTTCTACCAATAGTAAAGCCAATGAATAGTAAGATACAGGAATCGGCCATAAATAAGCATATTGTGCAGTACATGAATAATTAAAATGCGCCTCGACTGAAGTTAGCTGCGTAACTTTGCACAGGTCCTGTCCATTTTGACGTTTATTACAAGTGATAATGAAAAACGCGAAAGTAACATTGCTCTACGTACCACCACGCGAGCTTTAAATGTGTTCTGCGCAATGGCTTGTAAAAACTAAGGATGAAAGTTTTGAATGTATTTACTATAACAACAGAAGTGAGGTCGGACACATATTATTTTTACATATAAAAGAAGACATATTAAAGTAACATCTTCTCATCTAACTTTTAAATCATAACAGAAATTCATTCAATTACATTTCAAAGAATAGTTTATGCAATATCTCACTCCATTTACAGCGCGTTCTTTTAGTAGCTCACAACGCCTGAAATGCTCTGTCAGCCGTTCCACCTGGCGACCGCGGTCGTTACGAAAACTTCACTAATGTCGGCAATAATTTTTGATCACACAACAACCCATGCCAAGAGGTGGGTCGAATAACCGTTCCACTAGAGTTTATTATTGTAACGCTCGCAAGCAAGTGAAACGGGAAACAATCGCGGTCGTGAACGTGGTCGTTGTGAGCTACTAATGGAACGCGCTGTTACTTGTACCTCCTTGTGACGTCATAAGTACACAAAATCTATGAGGCTGCGACGTTTTGAAGTTTGTGATAAGTATCTCCAATTTGATATGCCGCTGATATTGCTAACCCTACACCTTGTTGACCTTAAGGCGAAATTATATTGGTTTTGTGTTGTAAATAACCGTTCAACATAATTCGACAAATCCAGTCGTACTACCTACTAAATGAGTAAATTCAATAAGTACTCCTGTTTTGTAAAGGTAAGTGGATTACCATCAGCCGTAGATTTCGGCAACCACTAGATTTATGGCTGGTATTACTATATCTTACTATTCATTCACTTGCATTATTATCGGTTGAATTATGACACTTGTATGGAGCTTATGTCCAATTTTACCCGATAGTAAGACAAATAAACGGTCAGTGAGATATATGTATCGGCTTTGAAAAAGTCACGAGACACCTGCAATCACCTTTCTTCTATGACTCATCAAAACAAAGTATTAAAAACTATTCTTAATTAAATGCGAATTACATGATATTACAATAGGTCAATATCAATTACGACTAGCATTTAAATGCTATCACTGCTTTTATTATACAAAGCAATTGTTTATCCTATATACAAGTGTTTCAGAATAATATTCATCTATAACGTTTGATTATGTATTTGTCCATAATCGTAAGCCCCCACGTACAGTTAAGGATTTCCAGGTGTCGAGAAAGTGTGGTCGAACTCCCAATGGCCGGCGAGCGATGTGATGGCAAAACGGCGACGTAGGCACCAAATCAAACCAAAATTTCACAATAAATAATATAAATATTTCAACCATTTCATATTTTTATCGCAACTACAAATTCGGACCGATTGAAAAGAGCACGGAATTTTTCATTACTTATACTGTGATAAATTCGGGGACTCCCCTTTCTTTGAATTACATTTTGTAGCGACTGCTGGAAACACAAAAGAAAAAGAATTTTCAAAATCGGTACAGTAGATCCAGAAATTACCCCCTACAACGTCATAAACACACAAACTACCTCTTCATAATATTAGTATAGATATAGTACGCATTAAATGAAATAAAAGGGCGGCAAAATTGTCTTCCACCTTCTTGATGCCAGTGGTTATCTTATATTCCTTGTCCACGCTCAAGAGGGACATAAACCAATGGTGACATTCGACATGCACAATGGGATCGTCAACTATACGCACCGCGCTACGCTGGATGGTGTCGAGGTCTATTAGTAAAACATTTTAAACATTCCTCTACTGCGCTTTCAGTTACCAAAGTGATGTGAAATTTATACGATATCGTGGAAAAAATACTGGTAATGACAATCGATTGTTCAATAAAAGTTGGTGCGTTGAAAAAGTCCGCATATCCTATACTTGCAGAGGGCGCCAAAACTAGTTCTTATCTTGAGTCTGATATTAACAAAACTACTAGAATTTCAACCAACATTTTATTATTTTAAAATATTTTTTTCAAAGCAAATCATTCAAAACTTAGTGTTTTAACAAAATAATAAATCTGTTAGCGAGCGAACACGATACTGCCACCGTGTCGTCGCCGCATTTTCCTACACAAAAGGTAGCGCAGCGCACAAAAGGTCGTTAAAAAAAGATACTTGTGGCGCGCTCTACAATAGTAGTAAAGCTTTTTCAGTTATATTTCTTACTCGGCAATAGTGATCCCTAGTATTTCTTCCATGATACCCGTATGATAATAGTAATCTAACAACAACAATTACTAACTCATACGTTCATTAGATCACAACCTTACAATGAGCCTTAAGTTAACTTTAAGTGGGGGAGGAATTACGAAACACAACTGTTATCATTGTGTTGCTTGAGTAAAACGGGGTCATTTCTAACGCACTCAGAATGTAGTAAGAGTCGATCAAGCTTAAATTATAATTAAACTTACTTTTAAGGCTGGGCGCAAACGAGCCACCTCACCAACCACAGCCACCGGTTGCCATTTTTTTAGTCAGGGTAAATTCGATTGAGGACCATAAACCGCAACAAGCACAGAAGGTTGCAAGCTGGCATTCGCCAGATCGGGGGTGGCACTAGCATGTCCAGTCAAAACTGGAGCAATGCTATTGCCACTCCCCAGTTAGGGATACCCACTAAAACCCCTGGGTGTTCAGTCCTGCGCCTTATGAAAACGAGAAAGCTGTCCCAACTCCTCGCACACAGGCCTCATCCGCCATCGGCAACAAACTGTTCACAATGTGTCAAACTTAATGTATTTTACACGACTTTCTGCGGCACGAATAAACCCATGAGGTTTCTGTGCCACAGACTTGTATGTTTCATGTATATGAATGTAATCATACTAGAAATTAAATTTTAAAAAACACCCTTTTTCATACATTTTGTACTCGACGCAAAAGTGTGGCCGGTGGCCCGTTTGCGCGCAGCCTAAGATTTGAATGTATATCAGGCGTTAATTTAGAAACCCATTGAAACTATCCCATTTTTCGGGATAAAAGTTAGGCTATTATCAATGTATGTAATTAATTGATACATGCACTTTAAAATTTATCATAACTCATTGAACCCTAGGTGGAACGTGATGAAAGAACAAACACAGTCACAAAAATAAATATTAAGTATAGATTGATAGATTAATGATTGTTCTTTATTAGCCGGTTCCTATATTCTACTACACTTCACATGCCTGACATGGGTTGAATTTTGACATTACTCGTATGGAGCTTATGTCAAATTTTAACCGATAGTTACGTTAAGGAATCGGCTATGACTAAGTCTTCCTTTTAACGCTCTGAGTGCGATAACCAAAATAAAAACCGATAAATGAGTACAGCAGTTCCTGCAATGAAAGGTATCCTCGGTATTATAATAGTACCTATTTTTACCGACAAATGAAGTCCAAAAATTAAATATAAAAAAACAAGAACATAATTATACTTTTGACACTTGAGTTTTCTGGTATTAAAATACTAATTATAATATAAAAAAATAAACATAGTTGGAGGTATCGCTAAAAATTGTCTTATATAAAAAGGTTGTGATGATTCAAAAATCATTACATAACTAATATTGCTTTACGATCTTATATTATATACAATGATTTTCAACCAATCAATTATCGATATTTGTGCCGAAAATAATATTATGGTGAATTATCAATTCATTGTTATATTCACGGGGGTAAAAACGCATTATCTTATATACAACGACGAAATTAAATACTAAACACATTAACAAGCAACCATATGCCACACAACCATAGACTATTGCCATAGAGGAAGAACACTGGGAATGTCAAACGAAACACTCAAAAACCATAAATACTACTTTTCTAGAGGGCACCACGAGTCTCTCCTCTTGCGTTTTGATAAAGAAATATACTATACCATACTCTGATTCCGATGATCTGCCGTCTGTCTGTTTGCGAGCTTCACAGCAAAAATAAATTAATATGTAGATATACATTTAGAATTTGGACATGACGAAAGTCATGTTCAATGAATACGTCATGCCGAGACCGGTAAACGTTGATGGCACAGGAATGTTTTGGACCTTGGACAGAAAATATAGGTAGGCAGGCATAACTTCGATGGGGAAGCCAATAGGATTTACTTGGGCTGGGCAGCATTCGGTAAGCTTCGTCAAGTCTTCCGAAAGTCTTCGAGCAGTGCGTCCTCCCCGTCTTGAATTACGGGGCCGAGAAGGGGACACTGACACTGATCCACAGATTCCAAGTCACTCAACGGGTTATGGAGCGAACTTGGGTGTTTCTCTTATGGGTAATAAGAAATGAGGATATTATGTGGGGAACAAATGTCTAGCCATGCCGCCTCCGCCAGGACCCGGTCGAAGGGGAAGGCCCAAGGAATGTTGGCTTGACGTTGTGAAGGATGACATGCGTACCAATGGTCTCTAAACGGGAGATGCTGAAGACTGCGCGAGAAGTAGAGTAGAAAAAGTAGGAAAGCGGACCCTAGGCGTCGGAGTGAACGCTCCGAACGCAACTCTCGATTTAACGCTCGGATGATGATGATGAAGAAATGAGGATATCCGTAAGGAAACCAAGGTAACGACATAGTTCGCAAAATTAGCAACTTGACGTGGCAGTCGACAGACAACAGACGAGTCCTGGAATGGAGATCGCGTCTCGGTACACGTAGTGTCGGACTGATTCTCGTCCGATAGTCCGATGACCTGCGAAAAGTCGCCGGTAGGCGCTGGATGAGGAAGGCGGCAGTCCAGGATGAGGGACGCCGACTTGGGGAGGCCTACGTCCAGCAGTGGACTGCGATTGGCTGGAGACGATGTATATAGATTTGAATTACAACGTTCGCTTGTCACAGAATGTCGCTTGAAATAAATAACCTTTCACCACTGGATATGATATTGGTTGAAAGTCAAGTGGTGTTTTATAATTATTAAGCGCAAGATAAAAAAACGACTGTGTTGCCATCTGGAAATAAAGGATTTCGGGGTTTTTGAGAGCTATTTTATTACTGGACGAATTAGCATTACCAGTATTCTTCAACCATGACATTACTGCATTTTTCAATGCACACTTGCAACTGCAGTTATACAATATTCCATGCCAAACTTTATGACATCTCGGAATCAGGCGCAAAAAATTGCGCAATATTTGAGTAGATCATAATTAATATTTTAAAACAATATTCATTTAATGAAAATACGTTAAAATACGATATTCAATTTTAGTTACAGTACGCGTAAAACTTGAATGCGCTTCGGGTGAAGTTAGTTCCGTAAGTTTGCGCAGGTTTGTCGTGCGAAAGAGATGGCATGCGAGTCCGGATAGCGGCCGACTGAGAGCGTAACACTTTTACCTCCGCTCAGCTCCGTCTGTGAACCTTACAACTAATGTTGCACAACGATTTGAACAAACTTCAAGGACGCATTTAAGTTTTGCTCGTACTTATACTGTTAAAACAATAATTAACACGTTTTTAACGTTACAACTTGCTACGCTGGTACAAAATCAATGATGCTGCAGCATTATGTAAGACGATGTCTTAATTAACTTAATTGTCAATTACGGTATTGTGTGCAATGAACGAATCGCGATATTGCGCAGATGGCTAATGGTATTAACAAGAATTGCCATACAGTTTGGCGCGAATTAAACTAATCTCTCTTAAGATAAAACCTCAATTATTTACAAATCAGAAGATACTTCATCAAAATTTGATATTGTGACTCGGATTACGCATATTACAACAACTAAATATAGGACACAATTATTCTTAACAATTTTTTCTCATTTCAACATCTAAATGAAATGTACCATGACATTACACATAATCACATAGGCTCAGAACAATAACTATATACTATAGAAATCGTGATAAAATAAAACCTGAGTAACATATCATTTATTAATATAAAGTAATACTGTATATTGTATTTAAAAAAACAAAGGTATAATAATTAATACATTCTAATGCCCACTTCCAGGGAAGCCAGCAGCAAAATGGCGGATAAATTGGCACCGCGTTGTAAACGCAACTTATTAGCGCTTCCTTCCGTGTTGTCGTGGAAATGTGCATAATGTAAACCAAAAAACTACACAAAGTTTCTTCTAATCACACGTCTACATCAAAGATAGGTACTGTCCACGATTATTCTTTGTAATGTAGGACCAACTTAATATGGTTGTCACTTGCTTAAATAAATATAGTGATGTATCATTGTCTCGCTTTAATTAGTAATAATCTTGTAAACAACGGCTATAAACGTGTCTGTTTCTATAGCGTTAGTTATTATTCTAAGTACATAGGTTAAACAAAATGTCATTCCCATAGACAAATCTGCTAAAGTCCGGTCATTTGTTATCTCTTTCATACAAGCATAAATATACAGCTATCTCGCTCGATCAACACTAGAAGGTTTCCTCAATATGAATACTATGTCGTTGTGGCATCCGATGCCAGTGGAGAGGCGATCGGATCTTACTTTCGGTAGTTGTGATGCTCTAGAAGTCTAGGAGTAACGACATAAAGAATGTACGAAAATGAGCACGCGGATGCCTTTTCTAGATCCGTAGATTTTGGTGGGATGTAACACGCTTGTTCGCGTGTTTCGTATCAATAAATAATTTGAAATTAATATTTTGAGGTTATTTCACGTTACTGCTTGCACACATCGGAAGGGTTTGCAGCGCAGTGTTTTGTCCCATCAAGACAGTGGTGACAGCATGACTTCTGTTCCTGCCTTATGCAACACAGATACCTCCAAAAGCAACATGGTCCAAGAGTACTAGACTTGTCTGGCGGAACGTCAGTGCCCTGAAGCTTCTGTAACTATTAAGTAACGACTGGCCTCACCGCCATGAGACGTTGAGGTTCCTCAGGCTACCTCTTTTACCCCGAGGTGAAATCGATTCGTGGACTGTATACCGCGATGAGATGACGGTGTGTGGGACTCGCCGTACTACTAAGTAAGCCGGAAGCCGGAATACCCACTAAGGAACCATCCATAAATTACGAGGAGGCGGGGGGGGAGAGGGTCCACGAAGGGGTCCAAAAATTTCGTGACGTCACATTTCAACATCTAACATATTTAAGCATTATAACACGAAATTTGAACTATTAACCTTCAAAACATTTCCAACTATGAGCATATAAAACTAATTACGGAACTGCTGTTTTATTTGATTATTTCTTGACGTAAAATTGATAAATATGTGATGATGTTACACTAGGGAGAGAGAAGTCTCACGAATGTGACCAACTGTGACAAAGACTAAAGACCCTGAAACACTTCGCTGTTCCCTTTGGACTTCTGGCATCCATTGTCCGGGCTGTGGGCACAATCGCGGATGCTCCTCCAGCACGTACGGACGATGGCCAACCCCGATGTGGGCGACCTCTCCCGGTTTCAGTAGGTCAGACTTCTCCTGCCTCTTCAGTCTCAGGAGCTGCCCGCCCCGACTCTCTGGCATTTAGGTCCGGGTGAACTGACCCTTCCCTTGCTAAGGAGGTCTTCCTTGGCGATCATTGCACCGCACATACAACAAAGGCCAGTGCTCAGTTCTCCATACCCCACGGCAAAATACCGTTTAAGAGGGACGCCACTTCCATGGTCATCGTGCGATCCCGTCAGACATGCAAGCCTTGCTTAAAAACTATCAATATATAATTATTGCTAAATTTCCACTTAGGATAATAGCAGTTGCTGTCGCTCCTAGTTTTTAAGGATACAAGAGGACTCGGCACCAACAAAATGGATATTTCGTTACTACTGTGAAACACAAACATCGACTAGAATAAAATTAGTTGATTATGGTAACAAAATGTGACCATAGATTTCCATTGAAAATTTAAAACATTTATTACACAATATATTTTGATTTATCTATAATATTATATAAAGTTCTAAATATGCCGTGTCTTTACATTGAAGCTGTTTAAAAAGAAAACACGATTTTTTTTAGACTTCTTGTCTGTTTGTTCGTAATTCACGTAAAAACAAATGGGTCGATTTCGATACAGTTCTCGCTGACCGACAGCAAATTCTTAAAATTAAATCCTGCGGGAATTTTTCTGGGAGTTAGATAGATAGATAACACTTTATTGCTCACCAAATATACAATTTCAAAATATACAATTACAATATTGTCATGGTAGAAACAAAAGGCGGCCTTATCGCTGAAAGCAATCTCTTCCAGGCAACCTAACTTAAGGAAAAACTTAATCTAATCTGACGATGTAGGTGGTGCAGATCATTAAATATAAAATATCATAAATAAACATACTTAAACTACTTTATAAATTAAATACATACATACGTATACATACATATATCGCTTCTTTGCTTCAATAACGTGACATATCCCAATACTCACTTATTTCATTCACTCACTATATTTTGCTAAATGTATCATATTATCACAACTTTCTCATATATTTCAAAAAGCTTAGTAAATTGACACTAAATTTACAAAAAAAGATACAAAAAAAGTGTAAAATATGTTTGGGTAAAATCTTTTTTGAAATTTTAAAAGTGGCGTACTGTAAATTTGGGTTTTTCAAGATACCACGTTATTGAAGCAAAGAAGCGATATATTAAAGTCTATAATATAAGAATTAGGCATAATTATTTAAGGAAAAGTAGTGTTTTCTGAGTGCATTCTTAAATGTATGCGATGTTTTGGCCTCTGACAGTAAGAGGCAGTGCATCCTAAAGTTTTACAGCACTGTAAAAGAGTTATCATAAAAGGATGAAGTGTGTGCAGGTGTAGTGAGTTTACGATACGTATAAGGGCGCAAATTGTGGCAAGTAGAAAGGCGAAGGAAATCAAAACGTTCCTTAAGGTATGGAGGACTACTAGGAATAAATAATATGTTATAAAGTAATGTGTGAATGTGAGTATTCCGGCGAAAGCGAATAGGGAGCCACTTGAGTTTTTCACGAAATTCAGAAACATGGTCATATTTTCGCAAGCCAAATATGAACCTAATACAAAAATTCTGAAGTCGCTCAAGTTTATTTAGCTGTTCTACGGTTAAGTCAAGATATCAGGCGTCAGCGTAATCTAAAATGGGTAACAAAAGAGTTATTTAAAGAATTATCATGTGATTTTTTACTTGATATTTTTTATTCCGGGAATTTTAACTTGTTCGGTGCATAAAAATTAGCTTATTCCGACAAAGTTTTCACTAAACGGATACGATTACATTCTTTTCTTAAATGCTGCGTCCTAACAGTACTTTGTGTCCCGGGAAATCCCGCGGGAATTTCCAGTCAAGCGTGGACGCAGTCGCGGGCATATCCTAGTTTTAAAATAAAGAACAAGAGACCGGACTGCAGACTTGAATATATAAACACTCATATTACATGCATTTCAATGTACACGTTTGTAACCTTTGTAAAATTGTTATACGCTAAGTCAACATGTTACAAATGTTACCATCGTAGCCTGAATCAATCGTAGTCACTGTCCTCCTCCGCGGACGACTCCGATTCTGAGCTGTCTGGGTGCTTTTTAGTTATCTCTATGCAGTTGTCCACATCTGTCAGTCTTTTTAGAGATCGACCTGTGAATTAAAACCATACTAAACATTACAAGCTTTTATTTAACTTGCAATGGATGTACCCATGTATGTATGTAAATATTGTGGCGACCGACGGTAGAACTGTCAGGGTAAATCAGTTTTAGAACTTTTAGAAAAAAACTAGAAATTTCTGGAAGGAAAAGACAAGGACGGATATATTTAGAAAGGGATAGACGTTGAACGAAAGACAGAGATAGATAGATGTTAGAAAGGGATGGACGATGAACGAAAGAAAGAGATAGATAGATGTTAGAAAGGGATAGATGTATAAACGAAAGTTCCCGAACAGAAGGTTCGGGAAGGAAGAGACAGAGATAGATGATTGGGTTCTAGAAAATTCTTCCGGGTATGTAAACAGCGTAAGGCGCGCCTACCGGGCAGTTTGGAGTTGAGTTCGGTTCAAGACAGTCAAGCGACAAGTGCGAAACGAAAGAGTTGGAAGAAGAGTTTAGTGGTGAAATTAGTGAAAAGTTTAGAGGTCAGTAAGTGAAGTAGGAGTGTATCGTAGCTCGAGAGACGAACCAGAAGCGAGCTACAGGCGATAGTATCGGAGGTGGTCTACGCAATATCGGCGACGGTATTGTGAGCGAGACACCTTGTCGTCGGGACTGTGCATCGTTAGTCGTGCGTATAGGGGCAACCCTGCAGAGGTATTGCGTGCGGCTGAGTAAGTCAATAAAAGCGTTCAGTTAAAAACTGGTGTTTTCTTCCAATCCATAAGAGCGTACCCCCGCTCGCACGTAACAATATGTATGTATGTAAGTTCGGTTGGAATCTTGCAAGCTAAATTTGACCAACTTCCCGGTTTCCGATTGAGCTGAATTTTGCACGCATACGTATATCGCGTGACAATACAATAATATGGTACCATGGAGCTGATCTGATGATGGAGTCAGAAGGTAGCCATAGCAACTCCTGTAATAAACAAGATAGACCCGTCGTGTTTGGGCCCGATTTACTTTTCTTGGCTAGCACTCTGCTGCTACATCATATCCAGGATCTCAAAAGCTTGTATTTAAAAACCTTTAAAAAAAGCTTTTATGTACCTAACGCCTTATTCGTTTTGTATTTGCGGTGTCCAAACGCGGTAAGTCATTTTTTTTTTTTGCGGTGATTCGAGACAAAAAATCAGACCACCACAAAGAAAAAAAAACTAAAAATGGTAATTTATGATCATGTATCACATAAATACTGTCTGCTATTGTAACGACTTTGCGACAGTTGAAAATAAATGCTAAAATTATATTTTATAAAAACAATTTTTTGCCAGTTGGTAAGGCCCGATTGGATGGCTACTAACCCTGGTCTAAAGTATGTCACCATAACAACCTTGAGTTGTGTCCCGGCATCAATGACCAGATTCCAGTCTCCCTTAACAGAGCAGCAGCGCATTTGTAACACCTTTGGTGTTACAAATGACCATAGGCGATGGTAGCCGCTTTCCATCAAGTGAGCCGTCTGCCTGTCTGCCGAACTCCTGCAATAAAAATAAAAGCAAATCACACACTTACCAGTCAATGTGCTGAGCAATCTGTTCTCATTCCCCGGTGGCATATTTATGGGTCCAAGTTTTTTCGCCAGCTCCCTCGCTCTCTCCGCCCCTGACACTATCAATATAACAACGAATTAATGACAGTAAAACACTTTTCTACACATTTGCTCAAAACCCTCAACCCTGTATACACTGTGCGAAAGTTGCAAATCTCGCACCATACAACGGAATGTGCGATGTAATTTGAAACACTCACTTTACAATGTGTGCATTAGAGGTGTAATGGTTTGTTAACCACTAGTCTACCAGAAACAGTTGTATTGTGGTTTATAATAATAAAATTTAAAAACTTCGTTTAAAAAAACCGACCTCAAAAACTAAAAAACTAAAATGTATAAAATAACTTATTTCTTAAGCTATTATTATTAATATATATTATCTAAAACATCTTAAAGTCGGTGCTTAGTAATTTTCAAAATATAGTAATTTTTATGTTTTACTTTGCACCGACTTCAAGATGTTTTAGATAATATATATTAATAATAATAGCTTAAGAAATAAGTTATTTTATACATTTTAGTTTTTTAGTTTTTGAAGTCGGTTTTTTTAAACGAAGTTTTTAAATTTTATTTGTTACTTTTTAGTGTCTAGCTATGTATGGGTGGACCCACGAATGGTGCCGCGCTTCTTAAAAAATATAGGTCCCAAGAACCGGGAACAAAAAAATGTTCGTAAAATGAAAACTACTGAGCCAAACTATGTCAACTTTTCAGGGGACCACATGGCAGCTATTCCGCGTCGAACAAAAAAAGAATCACGTAAATCGGATCATAAATCACGGAGTTATCGGCGAACATACATAAAAAAAAAACAAAAAAAAAAAAAAAAAGATCCAGACGAATTGAGAACCTCCTCCTTTTTTCGAAGTCGGTTAAAAAAAATATTTAAATTACGATTTAAAAAAAGTATAAGCAATGTTATCGCTATTACTGACAAACTGAACAATACCTCTAGATCCTTCTTGGCTCGAATCCTCTGTCATGGCGACACGTTCTGTTCTGTACACGCCTGTTACTAGGTCCCATACAAATAGACACTGAAACAATGTTAAACAATATTGTTCTATTTCTCAATTTTATTATGTAGATTGTAGACGAATTAAAAAGTGTAGTCGGAAATTTTCGAGACTACAAACAAGACGATCGGCTGACAAAGCATGACTTGCTTAATTTGAGGATATAGTATATGTTAAACTACAAGATAGATGGGTACAAATGTAGAAGTAGACCAAAAAAAAGATGGATAGATTGTGGTGTGACAGAATATGTATTTTACACCTAGAGAAGTGTAGAAGAAAAAGACATATTGTGCCTGTAGAGTATTATATTTAATAAACGTAACACGCTTACTGACGCGATGGTCGGTGGTGGGGAGTGCGTGGGGGGGGGGAGTCGCTAGCAACGGACTCCAGCGCACTCGCTGTCCAACGGCCGAGCTAAGAAGTGTGCTACAAACCATGTAGTTGGTGTTTTATTTTTTTATTTAATTATATTTATGGCTTGGCAACTAGGCCTTTAAGCCAGATCTTAGTTTATAATATACATTTAGTTTCTTCATTTTCTTAAGCCTATGTGTAGCACAGCTGAACTGTAGGTAATCAGCTAGTGCCATTCAACGGAGTTCTTGTGACAACTCAAAAGGCCACATTTGACTATACAATTCACATTTCTCACAAAACACATAATCACTACTCAAAAACTATCAATATCCTACAACTAATGTTCATTTTAGAGTAATTTTACACATTTTTAGAAAATAAAACTGCACAGCACAACATCACCTTTCAGTTCCCGCCAAAAACTCCAGTTGGTGTTTTATTTGTGTACATACAACCTGAACCCTACAGTGCCGATCCCAAATAATTGTGGTATGGTGAAAGAAAAGAGAGACAGCAGTATATCCCCAAATTAAGCAAGTCATGCTGGTGTTATGGGCGCCATACAACGGACTACTCCAGGGCCGATCCCATACACCCAGAACATAGTAAATAACGGAGGAGATTGGTTTCCGATATGTATGTATCCTTTGTTTAAAGCGTTGTTTGCGATCTAACCTCGGCCGCGTACTGCTGCCGGTGCAAGAGGCACCCGGCGCTGACGTCCTTGCACGCCTCGCACTCCGCGGTCTTGTCGTTGTCCTCGCTGGCCCACAACCACATTGCACACAGCTGCAACAAACATTGCCTCAACTAGTTGTACCCAGCGTGCCTTGAAAATGGGCATGTATACAGGTGGATCAAAACACAATCAAAATGTATAACGGTACGACACGACATGTACACATCATAATCTAACATAAGTGTTAAAACGAGATCAGGTATAAAGCAAATCAAATCAACGCGCGTCTATGAAGAGGTTAATGAAAGTAGATGAAGCGAACATTGTTTGTCAGGATCGTCACAAGTGGAGATCTGTAGTCTCTGCCTACCCCCATAGGAAATAGACGTGATAATTTGTATGTATGTATGTGTTTCAAATTGCAATGTCACATAAAGGAAATCATCTGTAACAAAGTAAATCTGCAGAGAGATCATGTTTGTACGTTGAATTAAAAAAAAAAGAGAAAATATTCAAAGGAGCTAATTTGTACTGAAATATATTTTTAAATTTTTTTGTCTGTCTGTTAGAGCATCACGTGAAAACGACTGAACGAATTGAAACGAAACACGACACACTTGAAAATTTTGTATTTCGATAATTCACGTTATTTCCACGGAACATACGAATATAGCCAAGAAAGCAATTCACTAACAAAGTCGTCCTCATGGCAACGCAAAAAAGTTTCGCTAACACTGCTAATAAATAAAAATTCTAAATTAAATTGCAGTGTAATAAAATATGAATAATATTATATGCAAAGTGTGTAAATATTGCATTTTTAAATCTTACTGAACGTTGAACTAAAAAGGTTTCTTTTTATATTCTCTGTAATAATCAAGATAAATAAGAGTGATATATTCAGACTCACCCCAGACAAACATCCACTAGATTGGCACACGTCGATCACATGGCAACCCCAGTCGAAGCAATATATGAACTTCTTCCCTTTAATCTTGCACAGCCTTCCGCAGACTTCGTTGCACAGCAGCTCCGTGTCTAGCGACCTTTGTTGCGCCCTGACTGTCAGGGGGGGGAGGGTGGTGGGGGAGTTCGTGCATATCCGCTCCCATGCGCCCGCGCCGATCCCCTGTAGGGGGGCGTAGCCAGCGCCATGGGCCGTTAAATGCAGGGCCACGTGGTAGCCTGATATACAGTCATCTGGAAGAAAGTTGGAATTCAGTAATACGGTAGTTGACAATTTTTGAGAAACAGGTTTATTTTGATCCTTATGGTCCTATTTTAGCCAAAATATTAATATTTCAGCAAAAAAACAACATTAACATATTTAACATGGCAATCTTATAAATATTTTGACATTTCGCCACAATAACGCGTCAAGCTGTCATGGCGTCTCGCATGACGTCACAGTGTGCAAAACAAACATCTGTTTCATTGAAGTGTTATCTGAGAAGTCATTGATAACTTTTTGTGTTTTGCACGCTATGACGTCACGCGCTCTGATCGGCGTTCATTGTCACGTGGCTAATGGCTGCAATATAACAATTTTATTTCTCAAATATCAATTAATATTTAATATTTTAGTAAAAATAATTTATTTTTGTCATATTTAGATCGTAATCTACGATATATATTAAAATCAGTCTATATTATTCATACTGTCAACTACCGAATTCTCTCAAAAATCAAATTTTATATGAGTGGTTCAGCATGTAAAGTAAATAGAAAAAAATAAATTGATTATGGTGGTGAATACAGTACCTATTCAGAGATATTTGTCACCATTACCCAAGTATTTTTCAATGGTTTTTAAATTAGTAAATATATTGTTACGACCGACAAAGACCATTTCACACCTGCAGTTTATTACCCTTTCAGCATTTGGACTTCTTTTGTTTACTTTGTGTTTGAAATTAGTAATTACAAAGTCAACCCATGATGTATTGTAAGCTTTTATGGTAGTCATTAGCTAGGTGTGATTCTAAGAATTCAGTCTGCGCGGCCGAGAGACATATTGTAATTGTGCAGTATAAAGCAATGCCCCAATGGAGAGATAGTGAGTCGAGCGATAATCACAAGCGAGGCAAGACGTGTGTACATTCGATGATCTATTTAGTGACGGACTTTGCGCGTGTGATTCGTGCATTACGTTTGGACTGGTTGTGTGCAGTTACATTTGTACCTCTGTTATACGTGTTTGTATAGTTCTAATAAATTCTATAATAATTACAACGGCATTTTAATTTGAGTCCTGCAACTCGTAACATTAACAATTTATTTTAAATAATTTACAATTTAGTCTACAGATATGTAAAGAACTCAAAAATACATTTAAACATACTTAAACAATAATTTTGTATTCTAGCTATGAACAAAAAACAATGCCATGTCGATAAAACATTCTCTTTTGCAAATTGTCGATAGCCATGTTAAATTAATGCTTAGAAAACTCACCTTCAGAATCAGTCAATATCGACGTTATTTCATCATCACTCTCGACGAAGTATCTTGTGAAGAATTTACTGCACTTGGAATTCTGCGAATGCACCAAGTATGGGTCTTGAGCGTTCACTGGACAGTCTGACAATGTTTTAGACATGTTATCGTGTACCGATACCGTTTTAAGAGAGCCATCGTCCAACATTTCCATCACACGGTACTCAGATTCACTATTATGGT
Organism: Dendrolimus pini; assembly: GCA_949752895.1. Classification (NCBI taxonomy): domain Eukaryota; kingdom Metazoa; phylum Arthropoda; class Insecta; order Lepidoptera; family Lasiocampidae; genus Dendrolimus; species Dendrolimus pini. Next base: position 2,843,523 of record OX457131.1, read on the forward strand.
CGGACTCTAAAGAAAGGCTTGCAGTTTTTAAATCACAACTCGTCGTCGGCGAAGTTGGCCGATTGATCTGGTTATGTGCCCTTAACACCACACTCTCCACTGGCGGGGATTTCGCTCTCCGCATACTTTTACTCGACGAACCAATAAAATACTTCCTATTACTCCTTAAAACTCTAAACGGCACTATATTTTCGTTGTTGTCCTCGGAAAATTCGTATTTCTTATCAGCTAACCGACGTTTTCTGAACATACTCAACTTCTCGCACTTCACTTCAGTCTCTTCGACGAATTCATAAGTTTTGTCTGCAATGATTCTGTGGGTTTCGTTGAAGCGAGACATGCTCTCGGCTGGTCGACGTCTCGGTGACCGTAAGGGTGGACTTATTAAGGTCCTAATGGACGGAGACGGTCCCTCCCACTCCTCGACCAAATTGTGAGAAATCGATGACGCTTGGATACATAGCTCCTGGCCCATCATGTCGGACAAATGTACAGGTTTGGCCATTTGATATGGCTCCATTTCGAGATCAGAGAAATCTGCCAGAATGTTCTGGACTACATTATTCTGGTACTTCGGGGACTGAAACGCCGCTGAAACGTCTGATGCCGGTGTGCTTGGGTGGATATCGATTGAGCTAGCATTGTCCCCGTCTAATGAGTATTTAGAATCATCAATAATCTCAGTCCTTTCTTCGGGCTTAACAAAATCTATTTCGAGTATATGGATAAAGTCTGTGTATATTATAATTTGATTGGAGTACGCTAGTTGTACAACAGGTTCATACATACTAGAGTCCGACGTGCAAAAGAACTTTGTGTGGATTGCAAAGTTGTGTTCTATACACCTTTTGCCCCAGTTAAGATCCTCTGAAAATTACAAATAAATCAATTTGGCAGATCAGGTTATCAGGGAAATCATCAATAAAGATACTACTATGTCAGTTTATCAAACTAGGTGCAACTAATACATTATTTAATATCAAATATATTATATCGACATTTTACAAATCAAATTCAGACAGAATTAGACAGAAGAGTAAACTAAAAATGGAACATAAAAATAATATTTATAGAATAATAATATTCATTTTACTATCTATCTTCTTTTACAGAAGGGTTGAATAGTTAAATTACCTTCATTTTTGGAATAGGCTGCACATTTTTTACAACCCAGGCGAGGCACTCCAATGACACTAAGGTATGACCTTTCGGAGCATGAATCACTACGAACAAGCATGAAAGTTAAAAATACCATATTCTCAAAAAAAAAAAAACATACTGAATTAACACATTCTGAATGAATTATTTTGTATCAAGCGAGCAATTATTTATGAGTTATACCAATGGTCCCCAAACTATTGGCAGGTGGTGGTAGGGGTCTACAAATTTTTACCGCTTTCATTAGACCGTATCTTTTTAAAAAACTTCAAAAAAGAGGTTTGTTGTGTTTAAATATTATAAGCCATAACATTTTGTGTTTGAACCGATTTTAACAATTCATTTGGCTTTGTTTTGAGTATAATTTCTTGTTGATCTTTTATAGGTACAAACGCAAACTTTATTTATTTCTCTAGTCCTAGAATGTAAAAAGAAGTCTCGACTTTCTTGAATGGAATTCCCTATTATGGACCTCTGTTTCCAGTTCGCGCAACCCCAAATTTTGTTTTCGCTGACTTGATCCCCTGGGGACCTATAACACATAGACACATAACACATAGACACATAACACACATAGCATTATATGTGCTATAGTAACCATATCTTAAACAGACTCGAAATTAATTAAACAGTCTTTGAGGAAAAATCTGTTGGGAAAAGCAGTGTATGTGTTTAAAAAGAAGAATGTATCCTTAAACCATTCAAGCAGGTTTGGAAATGGAGTGCTAGTTGTGTATTTAGCAATAAATGTCTCAAACTTCTCATATTGTTATCTATCTATACTATAATAAATCTGTAAGTGGTTGAGTTTGTACAATGTGTTTAAAAATTGTGAAAAAAATGAGGAGAGAGAGAGAGGAGATTCCGAATATGCAAGTTTTAGGATTTTTGTCTATCTGTCTGTCTGTTAGAGCATCACATGAAAACTACTGAACGGATTTAAATTAAATTCGATATAGAGCTAGATTATATCCCGAGTAAACATTTAGGATACATTTTATCCCAATAAATGATGTCGTTTTCGTAAACCAGATAGATTAACTAAATAGATGACACTGCAATCGTGTTTTTCAATTCACTAACAAATACGTTATTACTTACGCAATACCATAAACAACCAGCACCCCGGGGTTATGCTTCCATTGTGCCATAGATATAGTCACTTTAGAGTCGACACAGTCATCACCAAACAACGGAATACTATGAACTGGACGGACCACGCGATTGGGCACCCATGACAGAAAATGTAATCTGAAAACATGACATAAAAGTTATTTAGGGCTGATTTTTCAATGACCAGCTAAAATGTTACTCCAAGAAGAAAATATGCAAATTCACAATGACAGTGCAACTGTGCAATTTCAAAATCTAGCATTGGACATTATTTTTGTAACGAAGTTTCTTATGGCAAGTTACTCCGCAAATGGAGGCTAGACGAAAAGAAGTGTTAGCCAAAGAAATGCTGACCACTGTATATTGTTACAAGCTAGGCGCCGACAAAAAATAATTGGGTGGGGTATAATATATACTATAGAAACCTTTTATTTATTATGATCATATCTTAACTTTTTTAATATAGGTTAGGTTATAGAGAGCGAAGCGAAGCAGAGTTCCTTCCTTAGCCTTCATGGTTATTTTTTGAAGTGAAACTTCTTTAGAATCTTTGTGATTTGAAACTCGATGAAACGAAAAAGCGACACTCACCATTGGTATGAGCATTTTGATAATTTTGTATTATTTGTACAGTGAACATTTTAAGTCAAACCTCGCTAAGTCGGAAACTTCCCAAACTCAAAAAACCAGAACCCTCTATAAATTGAAATAATTAGTGGCTCCCTATAAGCTTTATAAATTCAATACTTATTTTCCCTCTATAACTCGAAAAAATAAATTTGACCTATGTATCTCGAACACAACAATATTTGATTTTAAAACCTTTACAACTCGATTATTTGAATAAATCTTAACCTTCTACACCTAGGTAGGTGGTGGAATGGAGGTCCATTAGCCGAAAACTCTATAACTCAAACTTTTTGGCATCACCCTTCAAGTTCGACTTAAAGTGGTTCTACTGTATTAAACAATTTTTAACTTAGGTCACCTAGCTAATTTTGGTAATTTTAATAGATTTGGTAGTTTTGGTATTTTTATAACCACCCAAAATTTACTTTATATCTCAAATAATAAATAAAAGTGTCTCATATCTATACTGGACCCTGCGGGTTTGCACGTTTCACAATAATAAAAAGATTTCGAAATTACAGGACTAAAGTTAGATGAATATAAATATTATAGTCAGACTATTCAGTCAAGCTGTATTTTTCTAAATAACTAACTTTCATGTAATTAATGCAAAATCAGACTAGGGTCTGATGGACTAGGGTCCACTACACTCTAAAGGAACATATTCAGGAAAGTCAGCACTGTTTCCCAGTTACACACACAACTGGGAATTTCTTTTTGCAGCATACATTATTTTGTAAATAATGGAATTCACACTTACGTGAACTTGGAGGTTTCACGAAAGTAAACCTGTTGTATGTTAAAGCTATATGTGAAACTTAGCAGAAACTGTCCGCACTGGGATAACCCCATAAAGACATGTTCTCTTAGGTATGGCTTAGGTACAATGTCCATCAGACAAAACCGGAGTCTGGGTGGAATCTTTTCAAACAGCTTCTTACTTCTCTCATTTGATTTCCTCGTTGTGCTGCCTAAGATCTGAAATAAATATGTATAAAAATCTGCTAAATGCATAGTGAAGATAACTTAGACAACCTGTTCAAATTTAATTAGGATTTCTAGGAAACTAAAAAAAACTCAGAAGTGACTTAACAAATTTTGTTCCAAAGTAATTTCTTTGATAGTTTTCGGTTTGGCCCTCAGTGTGCCTCAACCCACTGCCTCAAAGTGAACAGCCTCAGTTTGCCTCGAGGTAGTTCGACCTGAGGCTGCCTCTAGAGGACACAAAGCCTTTGAGATATGTGGTTCTTCATTTAAATGCTTAATTATGGTTCCATACATAAACAATGAAAAAGTGAATCTTCATCATGACTACAAAAGCCATCATAGCTGGTGCACTGCCACACACATGGCAGATTAATTCATTTTTACTTTATGTATGTATTGTACCATGGATTATCATTGCTTTATTTTTTTACTCTTTTAAAGAAGACAATAAAAAAACCATTTATTCTAAAAATAATACAAACATTGTAATGCTGTTATATACAATTGGTAGGAAACCATTTTTTTCTCTATGGACATCTGCAATAAGTCAATGCTACTTTCAGCAGATGAAATGGTGAAGCTTATACCACAAAGAATGACTTCTATGATCCATCAATTTCATGTCTTATCATGTATTTTTTTTCAATGTTTTATCTGTTTGGTCCTTCAAGTGTCTTTTGACACTATATTAGATTGAAAATAGATGAAACTGGGATGTAATATTGGTTAATAATTTTACAAAGCAATAAATAAAAATAGTTTCCTAAAAGAGTACATTTGACATATTACCCGCAAAATACTAATAAAATAAACAAAATACAATGATAAGCTGATTCAAACAACTAAAATATAAAAAAACACATTTTATTGTTTCCCCAAATATGTTAGTATAGTAGTAAAAATAAGATTAGTTTAAATACATAATATAATCTTTATTTTATTTATGTAAAAGCTCCCACGAGTTTCAAGCAGCTCTACCAATTTCTAAAATAAATAATTCTACTATATTCATGTCTTTATACAGCCATACAACTTTTACAACACTTGGTTTAAATAAACTGAAAATAATACATCATTCTGACATATTTAAGAAGGGAAATACATACATATTCTTCAACACTTTATCATAGATTTAGGTCAGAGCTTTAGAGGTTGACTATGTTAGCTTTTAGCAGTATTGAAACAAAGTAATGGTGGGTAATCCAGACTCACCAGATCTCCTCTATTTAGTTCATGGATGAAAACATTCTTTTTTCAATGAGTTTCATTTTTATTTATTTTTTAATTAATAAATTATAGCTCTTCAATATTAGTTCTTTGAAAATCCCATTAACCTATTTATTTCAAAGAAAGTATTCATATTCTCACTTACAGATGAATGTAAGTTTTATAGATTTTTGATAGTCACATGTAAAAACGATCAAAATAATACCCAAAAGGGATGATATTTTACATGAAGACCTGATCAGACATGAAAAGTATTATTATGGTAGGTCCACTCGAATGGAATTTTATAAAATAACAGTTTAATAGAAAACAAAAAACTACAAATTTACAGACCAAAACAGCCTGGATAAATTATATAAATTTTGGAGGATTTGACTTACCTCTCTGTTAAATAATTTGTGAACAATATTGGTGCCGTGCATTGAGAAAGTTGTCGGAGTATTATCAGACATTTTAGTGCAGTCATTTTTGCTATATGATTTAAAATTCTCGGGCCTTGCAGCCAGAGAATTCATGTTCATTTGTTTGACTGAATGAAACAAGAAATATTTTTTATAAATTGGCGTTAGTGACCACAGAGTTCATATCAATCATAATTTCGTATACTAGCTCTGTGGCGTAGCACAGTTTTTTTTTGATGCGCATGTGGAATATTTTTTACGATTGTACCACAATGAGTCCCTCTCGTCTCGTCTTTTGGGGTGGGTCCGGATCGCGGCAATAACCGCCACGCTGCGTGTGCGAAGGCTCTCGGTGGAACTAACAACTCCACTAAACCTTCTAAAGGCCAATTTGACGATGGCATCAACGGTGCGAGCACGTGCGCAGCTCTCTCCCTTACTTACTCTGTCAGACTAGAGGGATAAAGTACTTCCCCAATTTTCCCAGCGCTGAAATTTTCATCATCAAATTTTTTTTCCAGAATTTTTAACAATCTCAATCGCTTGACATTGCACCAAGATGGAACTAATCCTAATCTGGAGACCCTGTACCAAGAAGCGTACACACAGCACAGCTATATGATTGTCGTTGTTTGTAGAGAAAGAATATCATCTTCATTAATTACTGTATTATTATTCTGACACAAAAACAAAGTATTGTCAGTTGTCACTTTTTTGAATAATGTGACATGTATTTCCAAGTTAACAGTTAGCGTTTTTCGAATTCATAATTTCATACGAAGACGTACAGCCGTTTTGTATCAATCGTGTTTGTGAGTTTAAAAGAAATAAAGAGTTATCACAACGCTGTTGTAGTAGATAAATCTAGAAAATGGAGCCAATGACTCTAGGTAGCCCAACTCATTCTCCGTCAGGAAGTCCAAACGTTGGCTATTTGCCTCCTTTCCTTTTGGGCGAAATAAATCCACCTGCTACTCCTCGGACGAATAGCTTATCACCAACTAAAGGACGGAATCTTGCTTTTGGTGTGTATAAATTTTTACGTTTAATAATAAATGTGTTACGAAGTTGTACAATTGAGTTAAATTTTGTACAGAGTTTTTATTATTTTTGCCAGATAACAGGATATAGTTGTAAACTTGGAGCTTTAAGTACAAGTTTTCGTGAATGACTCTAGTTTTCTGACCTCATTTAGGTTTTGAGGTATTTTCCAGAAATTATAAATAAACTACAGAATTACATACTTGAATGTAGGCCACATGATAAAAATTTAGTTATTTTTTGTTATAAAAGACAACAGCGTTTTACTGTGATGTCTTAAAATATATTTTTCCCCAGGGTCACCAACGAGTCCAACAAAAACCTCAACACCAGACCCAAAAATATATCGTCAGAATATCTCAATGCACCAACAAGCATTGTACAATCAACAGAACTTGTTTACCAATATGCCTGCATCACCAAACATATCATACTCCAGTAAACCAAATGGACCACCAATTGAAGACTTATTTGATACAATAAAAAGTAATGAACCTTCAGTGAACAAATCTTTATTTCAAGATCATAGTTTTATGGGTTATGGCAACAATAATTCAATGTTACAGGTAAAATTGGAAGTAATAAGTTATTTTTATTAAGATATTGTGGAATAATTAGTTAATATTTTTTTATTCATACATGGTAGTAAAGCTTTCCATGTGACTTCTATAATATCAACACATCCAAGGAATACTATGCCAACTTAATTTTAGAATATTTCTGTTTTTACGGGAAAAGCACTCATTAATATCTTAAGGTTATGTTCCTAAAATTTCACTTTTTTTTATTTCATAAAAAATATTATAAAACTAAAAAAAAATTGATTTCATAAAAAATATTAAGAAACTCAAAGAGCTCTTAGTTTCTAGTTTCGCTTAGTAATATTTTTTATGAAATCAAATTTTTTAATACTTTTATGAAATCAATAAGATTTTAGTTTCTTAATATTTTTTATGAAATTAAAAAGCTTCTGGTTTCTGAATATCTTCTATGAAATTTTAGGAACATAATATTAAAACAATAATGAGTACTCTTTCCTTAAAAACTGAAAATACCTAAAATTAAGTCATCGGCATAGTATTCCTTGGAGGTATCAATATAAACATCAATTCTGTACCCTAAGGAAACTGTCATTTTTAAGGAAAATATATACTCTAACTTATCTATCTTCTATTGAAAGTCATCATCACTGTAGTATTACATCCTGCTTGCATTTGAAACATCTGTTTCGGAGCCCAAAACTTGATATCCGACTTTTGCTTATGTTCTTACTTTTTCATCTCTTCCCAGTTTTTAGTGTCATATAAGCCATGTATTCTTTGAGAAACAATGTGTGGCATTGGCAGGAAAAACATTCGAAATTTTCCTCACAGTAATGATAATTTGTTTCTTTTATATTTATTCAAGTCTATATATTTTATTGATTACAGAATTCCTATGCTAATAACATGAATGCATCTACGAACCAATCTTCAGGACAATGGCAAGATATGTGCAATGAAAAGGATGAATATTGGGTGACTGTGTTTGGCTTCCCACCAAATGCAGCCAATACTGTATTGGCAAGATTTAGCAACTGTGGTGCTATTTTAGGTTAGTTCTTGTTTACTAACAGCTTAGATTAACAGCAGTTTCTTTTTATTGGTGGAGTACTGCTGCTGGACTTATAATAATAGATGTTTTGTTTCTCAATGTTTTTATGGCGGCATGCTCTAGATCAAGGGAGGTTATATGTACATATCCAACCTTTTATTTATGATTTATGATTCATGGCCTTGAAAAAGTTGTACTATCACAAATTGCCAGATGGTAGGGCATTTGGCCGACTGGATGGCTACCACCCCTGGTCTGAAGCATGTCACCGTAACAACCTTGAGTTGTGTTCCGGCATTAGTGAGCAGGTTCCACTCTCCCTTAAGAGAGCAGCTTTGGTGTTGCAAATGTCCATAGGCGATGGTAACCGCTTACCATCAAGTGGGCCGTTTGCCTGTCTGCTGAACTCTGCAATAAAAAAAAAAAAAAAAATTGCATATAACAAAACCACTTTTTTAAGTTCCAATTGCAATATTTTTTTATATCCTATTTGACTTTAACATTACTCATTGACACTTTGCATCTTTGTTTTTCGTGATCACCCTAGTGCAAAGTGACCGAAATATCAAAATTAAAATAAAATACCCCAGTGGAAACCATCAAAACGTGTTTTATTATGAGAACTAGTCGGGAAAATGAAATACCTACAACTTGAAAGTATTTTTTAAGATTTTTACACTCCACAGTTCAAATGTTAAAGAAGACCCATCTTTTTTACATTAGAAGCAAATATCTCTAACTTACATAAATAAATAAATTATATTTGGCATTAATATTTAAACTTAAAATGTATTTTTCATTTTTGATTAAATTTCATGTTGGCTACTCCTCATTTTTAGTATTTACATCATGTAGATGTAACAAAATTATATAACATACCTGCGAGATGAGTTGTTACATGATTTTTTTCTGGTTGGAACCCAATTTAGAACATAACACAGAATCTCTTGTTTGTAACTTGAAATAGAACTATTTCCAAGATGTTGCAAAATACTACTCCCCACAGAGGCCACAGATAGCTAATATACTCACAGAAGATCGACAATATAAAATACCTGCACAATGATTAAACAAGCTATAATACAAGTATAATGAATTTAAATTATTAAGTTTTGTGCACTATACAGCAATTTCATCACCTCTTTAACTGTTGAATTATGTGAATTTTATGATTGTTAGTTCTTTCTCTATACATGGCTTTCATAATAAATAAATTGTGATGAAATGTTTTACTTTACATCATTATGTACCTCTATAAAGGGATAAATGTATGATACTTTTTATGCCTAGAAATAAGATAGTTTTTGTGCAATATCACTATACAAGTGAAAATGAATATTTGTTTTAAATAAAAGAGTTTACATTCATAATTTTTATTTTTGTAGATAAACAATACCCAACACAGGGCAACTGGGCTCATGTCAGGTATGCAACAAGAGCAGAAAAAGAGAGAGCTATGGTCTTGAGCGGGCGACAGGTGTTGCCAGGAGTCATGGTTGGAGTCATTGAATGTAAGGAGCCACCGCGGATCAGTGTTGCCAGTCCAGGAATAGCGTCGCCTGAGAGGTACATGTGATTTCTAACACTTAACTATTCCTGACTTCATTGGCTAAGTTTTTTTTCTATAAATAAGGTATTTAGAAAGGAATACCTTATTAATATTACTATTTAATCTAAAAAGATTAATAAGTAATTTAAATGTAACCTAAATTAAATAAAAGTATTCTTATTAAGAAAGTGTCCATTAACGCTTTTCTTATTGTCACTTTGTTATGTGTTCTTTATTAATAGCACTATTGGCTAAGTGACCTAAAATGTATTGGCCTCTGAAATGAGAATATGCCTCCTGTGTCTGTTCTGAGCGGTTTCTTGTCAATTATGGGCTTGAAGCTCACACATCTCAGCCTCCACTCTGTCCTCCCACTGATATTTGGGGTGATCAGCCAGAATCAGCTATTGGATACAACACTTGGTATATTTTATCAGGGGAGCTTTATAGCATTATTATTTATAGTATTTTATTTTATTGCATGAGTTGAGCTGACAGGTTGACGGCCCACCTGATAGAATGGTTACCATTGCCTATGGATATTTGCAACACAAAATGTGCTACAAATGTGCAGCTGCTCTTTTAAGAGATACTTAAAACCTGACCATTTTTTGATGGTATAGATGTTGGATGGAATAGAAACGAGTAATTTGTACAGAGAGAATATAATTTTTTTCTAAGTTATTTTCAATACAGTTTTACTGGCAAAGTCAGTTGTAAACAGACAATTCTGTATTTAACAGAAACCAGCCTGTGATGAACTAAAAAGTTCTCAACACCATTAATGCCTGAACACAACTCAAGGTTGTTATGGCGGCATACTCTAGAACATGTATGGTCGCCATCTAGACGGGTAATTACTCTACCACAAGGCTGTGGGTTATTTTGTCGCCTCTTAGGACAAGCTGCCCGAAACACAGAAAATTGTATTCTCTGTTCTTGCACCAATAATTATTATACAAAATACCTAATATAAAACTTTTATCTTCCAGAATAACAAGAGGATTATTAAACCTATTTTTCTACATAGGTCTATTATTTCTGATAGATGTTATTATGTTATAATGTTTGGACCAAACTATCGGTACCATATAAAGTCAGCTTTTCAAATTATAGGGTGATCTTCATAGTTTCTCAAATGGTCTATGCCTAGACTAGTCATGTATGTGCCAATCAATGAAATCACAGTCCAATAGAACACATATCGAAAACTATACCAAATGTATACATTTGACATGAAAAATTACTGACATATTCCTAAAAAAATTAAAAGGTTAACAACAAGCGTAATTTGTTTAGCTTTAAGAATATACCATGGACTGGTTCATTTGCCTTTTTTTTATTTCAGACAAGTGACAGGTGTGAGGTCTCTATGTCCCACACCGATACCTTCAGCACCTGTGCCTCAGCGATCCAGTGGCCTAATTTCAAAGGCGTTAGACTATGTTTTGGGCTGGTGACAAATATTAGATGCTCAATGGCTGGACTATCATCACTGAGATGTGATAACCATTTCACAATATGAATTATTATAGAAGTTAAATTTAGAAAATGATTTTACCAGATATGACATATAACTCTGTGACAGTGTGTTCTTTTAAAGCTTAATTCTAGTTGATATATTTTACAAATCTTAAGGTTTGTTTTTTACAATTTTGCAGATGAATAGTTTTTGGGTAAATTTCTCAAAGATATGATATGATCTAAATTTTATTCAGCGAAACAAGTTATTAATTTTCTAATAATGTGATAATTTTCAAGATTTTATTTGACATTTATATTTGTATAAGTTAAATGTTATACTTATTTTTAAAATTGTGAAATTTTAATGTATTCATGGACACTTAACTGTATAAATCTTCTTGGAATGATTTTTTAAAAGTAATTTTGTATTTCGATCTAGTAAAATAAAATAAAAGCAAGCCTAGCCTTAAATAGGAAAATACATAGTGTCAATTTCCATTTTACCTTTTAAAATGTGCTACTATGTATAAAAACATTTCATACAAAATAAAAATATCCTTGGAATAAATTTTTAAGCAAGCATTCATTTTAATAATAGGCTTTTACTCAAATTCAGTTTAAAAATAATTTCGTGATCTGTAATTTGCACTAAACTTTATTATGCCACTTTATTATAACCAATCAGAAATAGAAATGCACACAGCCAGATTACCTAATTTGGATAGGTTGCAAAGTTTCGTTAACTCCATGCGAAAAGGGAATCCAACCAAAATATTTGAGTTGGCTCACTTTTGTACTTTGATGAAGGTTTATTTTTGTAAAAACCATTTTTATGCTGCCATCTGTTATAGGTTGTGTAAATTAACTTTACGTCACTGTTATTTAAATTGTATATATTATCCGCGAGCGTTTACTTGAGACCTGAGCGGAATGCGCGCTCCCCTCCCGACCCCCGCCTTCAATCTTCTTCTTACCGCTCTCGCCATCAACGCTACGATCGAGTCAGTAAGTACCTCGCGCTTACGTCATCCGAGCGGGCTCAAGTTAACTCTTGCGAGTTGTAACTTGTTTAGCTTGGGGGTTATACAATTTTATAAAATAATTGTTCTTCATAGCTTAAAATTTCAAGCAGACTGAAGGTATATTTGCCTTTCATGGTACATTAGAGGCCGAAGATGTTAAAAGATACGGAGAACGTCTGGCGAAGCAACAAGCAGTTGGGATATCAATAAATAAGACTACAGACTGCTTAATCAATATGTAAGCGGGAACTGAAAGGGGACATTTTGCTGTACAGTTTTATTTTGTAAAAATATGTAAAAGTACTCTTTAATAATGAATAGTTGTAGGATATCGATAGTTTTTGAGTATAACCCTAATATGGTCTTTCAAGTTTTTGGAAGAACTGCGCCTGTCATCAGAATTGGCTGTATGGAGTAAGATTCCCTTGGCTGCCTTTTTGGCGAATTCTGCTACTAAATATTTAGGTGTCATTTTTAAATTAATATTGTTATAATTATAGTAAAATAATAAAATGAGGTAAAAAATCATGCAGATACGGACACAATTTGTTATAATATAAATAGAAAAATTAAACGAATAAATTCATAAATATCTATTGTTTTATTTCTGAAAATTACACATGAAATTCTTACAACTTCTTAATACATAATAATGGAGATTTTTATTGTATTCCACGCACAAGGGCTAGTCAGTATGTGGGCGGAGGCAGGAAGTGCAGTGCCAGCAGGCCAAGCCAAACGGCGCGGTTCACCAGTTAGCCGTCGAAGAAATAAACGAACGTCTAAACTTGAGACGTTCAAGCATGGACTTATTATTTTTTAATATCTTTAGACTCTAAAGATATTAAAAAATAATATAAATATGTATTCCAAATTTAGCCTCATGTTATTTATTATATTTTTTATTAAATGTGTACTTTGTGTATACATTTATCTTTAAATATCTCATTTGATCTTGTCAATGGGAAGCGGACAGTCAAAGACAGATAATACACCATCTAATCATATCATCTAATACATAAAACTGAAGAGTTTCTTTAATTTGAAAAATTCTTTGAGTGTTAGATAGCCCATTTATTGAGGAACGCTACATATCATCACATTAAGACCAATATGAGCGGAGCACCAATAAAGAATATTTCAAAATCGAAGATTTTTCTCTACTATTTCACACGGACGAAGTCGCGGGCAGAAGCTACTATTATATAAAAGTCAAATCAACTGACATAGTTTTCATAATCTTAACAACACGCCATAGCCTCAGATTTTGTACGAGTATACAAACTGATGACGTCATTACTTTGTACAAGTGAAAGGAGTCAAATAGCGATGGGTACAATTTAAATGCTCACCAAAAATATTTTTTGTCCCTTAGACTAAGCACCAAATAAAATATATTACTTCATATAAATTTAATCCACTCTATACCGAGGTGCCTAAAAAACAACGTTTTACTTTCCAAAATAAATATACACTCATCAGAATAATTGTACGTTTTGTATTTAAATTCTTTTTGCTTACCAAAATGGATAAATGCCCACCAAATATTGTTTTACTAAAACACTAACATTCAAACCGAAAATTACAGTTCTAAATAGTTTAAGTGTAATCAAATTATCCAACCTGAATCCAAAATATATTATTGTTATACTAAGATTAGTCGTTTCCCTTTACTGTGCGTCACACCGGCATGTGACGCACAGTCCGCAGGACGCAATCCCGTCACACATTGTCACGCTGAAGTACGTGGAATCACCTCTTGAAGCTAGGAATATCCCTATTGGTGAGAAGAGAAAGAGTACGCCCAGCTAAATCTAAAAAACCTCTGTTGATTCAATAATTATTTTCTTTTGTTAGTTTTTTAAAAAGTTTATGTGATTCATCATCATCCGAGCGTTAAATCCCGGTTGCGTTCGGAGCATTCACTCCGACGCCCAGGGAGATTGACTGCTTTTAACTATTGTGTTCCTTAAAGTGCCATTGATAAATCTAAGTACAAACTAATCTTAGAAGTACCTATAAATATAATAAAACATAACTTCGTTTAACTTTTGTTTCTTTTTTTATTTTCCTACTAGTGATTCATTTTTTACCTACCTTAATCATTTGTGTTGCAGTAATATTGATACTGAAGTATTTATTTGGCTATATTATCATATTTTAATCAAATTCATAAAACAATAAACAAGCAACATGTGTTTGGAATACGCAATATTATATTTGGTATTAAAAATAATTGTACGTTCGACTATTTGCTTTTTTGCCTCAGCAAAACTACTACTTTGACTAAATTGAAAGTGGTGAAAGAAAATATTGGTAATATCTATTTAGCGATAATATAAAATATTAGGTCTGAAATTAGCTTTAAAGACGTTTGTATATTTTTATGGCATAGCATAAAAAGGAAAATATCTTCATTTCTACATCACTTCTTGAAACACAATTTGGTGGGCATTTATCCATTCCAGCAGGCTTTTCGAATTTATTGGTAGTAAAATAGGTGCATTTCTGGTAGGCGTTTAAACACAAGCCAATAGCGATTAACTGTTGTTTTTAGAAATAATTAAAATTATTTCTATCATTATAGAATAGAATAGAATAGAATATACTTTATTGTACAATAAAAATTATGAAATAATATACAAGAACAGCTTAGAATTTGGTACAAATGGCGGTCTTATCGCTGACAGCGATCTCTTCCAGACAACCTTGGGATGGAGAGAGAAATATGGCACAAAGCTAGGGTTGGGTTAGGTTAGGTTAGGTTAGGTTAGGTATCATTATTTTTTTTTTTTTTTTTTTTTTTTTTTTTTTTTTTTTTTTTTTTTTTTTTTTTTTTTTTTTTTTTTTTTTTTTTTTTTTTTTTTTTCCAGTGCCCTAAGTTGATACGCAGGATTGGTTTATGTTGGGTTATGTTGGTTTAGGTTGGAAGTTGTTACGACCTCTTCTGACCTAATCTTGGGTGTTTTATTTGTTCCTTACGACGACTCGGCTTGTTTTAAGGAATTTCTGGACTTCTATACAACTTTTTGACCTGGCTTTGCTTATCGGACTTTGTTGATTCCGGATTTCTTGACCTTGGCTTGTTTTCCTGGACTGGATCTTGCCATATCGTTGACCCGGCTTTCTTCTTGGACTTTGGGGGTGCCCCCCCCCCTAAGGGGGGCCCTGTAAAATGGCGGACTCGGACACCAGCGCAATGACGGGGGCGATCTCCAATGTGATCGCCGGGAAGATCAACGCGCGCAAGAGGACTAGCATCCACTCGCGCGCGGAGTCTGACCTCGACTCGGATAACGAGTCGACCCGGAAGGTTGCTGGCGAGGGGGAGACAGAGGTGGAGACGGAAGCGTCAGCCAAAAGGCTGGTGGCTGCGGCCCGGAGGGTCTATAAGGGCCGCTCCGGACCGAAGACTGGTGGGAGAACTTTGGTGCTGCGGCACGCACGGAAGGTGGTACCTGGGGGGACTTCCGAAGAGCTCCTGGCTCGCTCGGTGGCTCTTTGTCGGGAGGTCGATCGGCAATTGGAGCAGAACGCGGAGGTGGCTAAGGCTTCGTCCTCCTCCAAAGGGGAGTCATACAGGAGGAAGTCCGATGACTCCGAAGTCGTGGAGCTAGAAGAGGAGGTAGACCCCAGGGAGATGGACCTCGGCCGCATGGGCGCCGAGCAGCTACTCTCCCTGGCCATGGAGCATGTGTCCTCCATTTATAAGGTGGCGCAGACGTCCGGGAACCTCAAAGGGGGGTACATCCGGCGTCTGAAACTGGCGGCAGGCACCCTCGCAGACGTGGTAGAAAACCTGTCTGCGAGGTCTTTGGACGCAGAAAATAGGAGGTTGACTGCTGACAACCAACGGCTTAAGAGGGAGATTGAGTCCCTGCGGTCGGAGCTAAAAGCCCACCGCAGGGAGTTTAGCGAAATGAGGACAGCGGCAAAGGCCACTGCCCCCTCTCAGGACGTACCCCCCCCCCAAATGGATTTTGAAGCCCTACAGAGGGCAATTATCACCTCTGTAGGGAACTTGGTTGATGCTCGCCTGGCGGTGTTCGAGGATCGTCTGCCGCCGGCGAAGGTTATCCGCCCGCCGTTGGCGGGCGATAAGAAGAAGAAGGGAGGGGGCAACCCCCCCCCGAGGGTTGTTCGCGGCCACATCACCTCAGACACGGAGGCGATGACAGTCGATGCTGAGACGGATAGGGAGGTGGCCCCCCCACCCCCCAAAGCTGGGCCATCACGCGCGCCGCCGGTGCAGGCGGCGGTTGCGGGCCCGTCGAGGATTGGGACGAAGGAGTTTCCTGCACTCAGGGCTCCGAGGTCCCAAATCCATGGATTTGCCCCCGCGGGAGAGTCAGCCCCTCCCACGGATAACGAATGGACCGTGGTGCAAGTGGGGAAGAAGGGGAAAGGGAAAGGCAAGGGGAAGGGAGCGGGCAGGGGACCGAACCCTTCGGCCCCCCTCCAGTCCACCCAACCCCAATCGCAGCCTCGTCCCTCCCGTCGGGAGGAACGCAGGGAGGAGAAGAAGGATTCTCGGAGGGAGGCACGTCGTGGCCCCCCGGGGAGAGTAAACCCGGAGCGACTCACGGAGGAGAGTGCCCCGGCAGTGTACGTCAGGCTGTTGCCGGAGGCGGCGGAAAAAGGCATGACGTACCGGGACGTTTTCGCCAAAGCGAGGGGCTCAGTCGACGTGGTTGCCCTTGGGCTGAAGAGGGGTCTTACGGTCCTCCGGGCCGCCAACGACGCTAGGGTGTTGCAGCTTCCGCCCGGGCCCGACAACGCGCAGTTGGCGGACCAGGTGGCCGGACTTCTACGGGGAGCACTTGACGGAGTGGCGGAAGTTTACAGACCCGTAAAGCGGGGGGAAATACGCCTGACGGGTCTGGACGACTCCGTCACGTCGGGCATGGTCGAGGAGGAGGTGGCGAAGGTAGGCAACTGTCCCCGCTCCCAGGTCAGGGCAGCGGGGATAGGGATTGGAAATGGGGGTCTTGGGGCAGTCTGGGTTCAGTGCCCCATCCCGGTGGCGAAGAGCCTGGCTGAGGCCGGTCATCTCTTGATCGGCTTCACCTCGGCCGCAGTGGAGGCTTTCGAAAACCGCCCACTGCGGTGCTTTAGGTGCCTAGCCATCGGGCATATGACGTCCAGGTGTCCAGATGGCCGGGGGGATAAATCGGACATTTGTTACCGCTGTGGGAAGAGCGGCCACAAAATGTACGAGTGTGACGCGAGGAAGGCGCACTGTGTGGTGTGCGCCGAATCAGGGCGTAGGGCAGACCACACGACGCTGTCCAGGCGCTGCCGGCCTGCCAGTGTCGCGGCAAAGTTTGTCCCCCCGGCCAACAGGCTCGGAGGAAGGGAGGTCAGAGCAGAGGGGGAATCTCGTATGTCTGACTAATGTCTAGTCAGCATACGAGATTCCTTCAGGGGAATTTAAACCACTCCGCCGGGGCTCAGGATCTATTCCTGCAGTCGATGGCGGAGTGGGGGATTGGTCCAGCTGTGGTATCGGAACCGTACTACATCCCCTCCCAGGATAACTGGGTTGGGGACCTCGACGGCCTGGTGACGGTAGTTTCTAGAGTAGGTAGCAGCCCCCCTCTCAGGTCCATCGAGAGGGGACGGGGTTACGCGGTGGCAGGCTGGGGAGAGTACACGATCATCGGCGTGTACTTCTCCCCTAACCGATCCCTGGCGGAGTTCGAGACGTTCTTGGATTCCGTCAGGGCCGCCGCGGCGCGACAGTCACCGGGGGCGACGTTCGTCCTCGGTGACTTCAACGCAAAATCCCGTACCTGGGGGAATACCGTCACCGATGCGCGGGGTACACTCGTGGAAACGTGGGCGTTACAAAGTGGTTTGTCACTCCTCAATCGAGGATCGGTCCACACCTGCGTGCGAGCGCGGGGTGGATCCATTGTGGATTTATCGTTTGCCTCCCACGCGATCGCACGCAGGGTGGTCAACTGGATGGTTGAAGAGGAGGTGGAGACGCTCTCGGACCACCTGTACATCAGGTTTGAGGTCTCCCCTCCTCCCAGTATGGTGACAAACCCCCCACGGGGCCACGGGCAGTTCCCGCGCTGGGCCGTCAGCCGGCTCAATCCAGAGCTGGCTGAGGAGACGGCGGTCGTCGAGGGTTGGACCAATCCGGAGGGCGGTGGAACTCCGGAGGAACTGGCGGAGCGCATGCGCAGAACCCTGAAAAGGGTCTGCGATGCCTCCATGCCTCGGTCGCGTCGGCGCTGGCAGCGTCCGGGCGTCCATTGGTGGACTGCAGAGATCGGTGCCCTGCGAGAGGCAGCTCAAAGGTTGCACCGATCTCTTAAGCGCTGTCGGCGCCGGCTTCCTCCGGAGTTGGTGGAGGAGATAAGGCTAGGGGAGGAGTATAGAGCTGCCAAAAAGGCCCTTCAAGTGGCAATTTGCCAGGCGAAGGCCCGGGCACGGGAAGAATTGCTGGAGTCGCTGGACAGGGACCCCTGGGGACGTCCGTTCCGGGCGGCGCGCAAAAAGCTACGCGCCTCTGCCGCCCCGATAACGGAGTCCCTACCAGCTGGGGTCCTGGAAAGGATAGTGGACGGACTCTTCCCGGACCCGGGAGCTCATACTCCTCCCGAGATGAATCCTCCCCCAGGGTTTGAGCCTTCTGAGACGGCACCTCCCCCCCTCTCAGAAGAGGAGTTAGAAACGGCCCTGGATCGTCTCCGGGGCCGTAGGACGGCACCAGGGCCGGATGGGGTACCAGGCCGGGCCCTCTTCCTGGCCGCCAAACATCTCGGCGGCCAGCTTCGGGAACTTTATGATGCCTGCATCAGATCAGGCGTGTTCCCGAAGCAGTGGAAGGAGGGCCGGCTGTGCCTGATCCCCAAGGAGGGCCGCCCCCAGGATGACCCCTCTGCGTACAGGCCCATCGTCTTGCTTGACGAGGTGGCCAAGGTTTTTGAGAAAATTGTGGCCAGTCGCCTCGTCAAGCACATCACCAATGACGGGCCTGGTCTCTCGGAGGCACAATATGGGTTTAGGCCAGGGCGCTCCACGTTGGACGCCCTGGACGCGTTGAAGTGCCTCACGAGAGAGGCAGAGGGGTTAAAGGAGTCTGTCCTGGCGGTATCGCTAGATATAGCCAATGCCTTCAACAGCCTCCCGTTTGAGACGATTCTGGAGGCACTCCGCTACCAGGGAGTGCCTCCGTACCTCATGAGGTTGTTGGAGGCATACCTCCAGGACAGGTTCGTCCTCTGGGAAGGGGGCGGCTATGGCCAAATAGCTGGGCGTCGGCGTGTGGTGTGCGGTGTTCCACAGGGATCGGTTCTGGGTCCGATCCTGTGGAACATCGGATACGACTGGCTCCTCCGAGAGCCAGTCCTTTCCGGGATGGGGGTGCTCTGTTATGCAGATGACACCCTCATAACGGCCCGGGGTGGTACCTATGGCGAATCCGTTGAGTTGGCCAACGCCTGCGTGGCGTTGGTCGTCGAAAGGGTGCAGCGGTTGGGCCTCCGAGTCTCTGCGGAGAAAACGGAGGCCTTGATGTTCACCGGACGTCGTAGGAGACCACCCCGGGACACACATGTCGTCGTCCAGGGTGTGGCAGTGGCGGTAGAGGCCCAAATGAAATACTTGGGCCTCGTCCTGGATGGGAAATGGAGTTTCGGGGCTCATTTCGATCAGTTGACCCCGAGACTCCTGAGGGCCGCCGCTGCCCTGGCCAGGCTCCTGCCAAATGTGGGAGGGCCAGGTGCGGCCTGTAGGAAATTGTACGCGGGTATCCTGCGGAGTATGGCACTGTGCGGTGCCCCTGTGTGGAGCCACGCCCTTCACCGCAAGAACAGGACCTTGCTGAAGCGTTGTCAGCGCGTCCTTGCGGTGAGGGCCATTCGGGGGTATCGTACGGTGTCTTGGACGGCGGCAACACTCCTGGCCGGTGATCCGCCTTGGGTGTTGCAAGCGGAGACACTCGCCAGTGTGTTCCGCTACCGCCAGGATGCCCGCGCGAGAGGGTTGAGGCCGTGCCTGGCAGAGGTGCAGCAAGTCAGGGCCGAAGCGACCGCGGCCCTGATGGAAAAATGGGAGGAGGACCTGAGGTCCCCAGAGGCTGGTGCTGCGACGGTGGAGGCGGTCCGCCCCCACCTGTCGCGTTGGGTCCAACGTAAGAGGGGGACCCTAACTTACAGGATGGTGCAGATACTTACCGGGCATGGCTGCTTCGGTAAGTATCTGCATCGTATAGCGGGGCGTGAACCGACGCCGGAGTGTCAGCACTGCGGCGCACCCGAGGATACGGCGATTCATACGCTTGCGGAGTGCGCCGCCTGGGGACCTCAGCGTCACGAAATGGAGAGTGTGGTTGGGCGAGTAGACTCACTCCAAAGCATGGTCACCGCCATGCTGCGGAGTGAGGACAATTGGACGAAGGTGGCCGCCTTCTGTGAGTCTGTCCTGCTCCAGAAGGAGGTCGCAGAAAGGGAGAGGGAGGAGGCAGTGGACGCGGACCCAATCCGCCGGCGGCGCCTAGGCCAACGTA
The DNA here is from genome assembly GCA_949752895.1 of Dendrolimus pini. Classification (NCBI taxonomy): domain Eukaryota; kingdom Metazoa; phylum Arthropoda; class Insecta; order Lepidoptera; family Lasiocampidae; genus Dendrolimus; species Dendrolimus pini. The sequence goes on from OX457131.1 coordinate 2,864,229, forward strand.
GGCGCTGGTACGCCCACCTCCTCCCACAATAGGTGTCCATCGTAGGGACCCGTGAGTCCGGGGGCACTCACGGGACTTCCCCCCCTACTGATGAAGAGGATGGTCCTCCCCGAGGCCATCCTGGGTAGTAGCCAAGCGTAGGGGCGTCACAGTCGTGTACCTCTGGTCTATATCCTGTGACGCCCCGTAAAAGCGCGAGGGAGAGGGGCGCAGGTTAGGTTTAGTGGGTAGTCTGGTGGACGGAATCTCGCGACTACTACGCTCTCGTAGTCATGCGTTGAGATTCCGGCCAGCAGGAGTCTCACACACCCCTCGGTCAACCCCCCCCCGGGCCCGAGGCAGTGTCGCAAGAAAAGACATTCCCCCTGCGTTATCAAAAAAAAAAAAAAAAAAAAAAAGGTATCATTATATTACGGCGGCAACACTCCTGGCCGGTGATCCGCCTTGGGTGTTGCAAGCGGAGACACTCGCCAGTGTGTTCCGCTACCGGCAGGATGCCCGCGCGAGAGGATTGAGGCCGTGCCTGGCAGAGGTGCAGAAAGTCAGGGCCGAAGCGACCGCGGCCCTGTTGGTTAAATGGGAGGAGGACCTGAGGTCCCCAGAGGCTGGTGCTGCGACGGTGGAGGCGGTCCGCCCCCACCTGTCGCGTTGGGTCCAACGCAAGAGGGGGACCCTAACTTACAGGATGGTGCAGATACTTACCGGGCACGGCTGCTTCGGTAAGTATCTGCATCGTATAGCGGGGCGTGAACCGACGCCGTCGTGTCAACATTGCGGCGCACCCGAGGATACGGCGATCCATACGCTGGCGGAGTGCGCCGCCTGGGGACCTCAGCGTCACGAAATGGAGAGTGTGGTTGGGCGAATAGACTCACTCCAAAGCATGGTCACTGCCATGCTGCGGAGTGAGGACAATTGGACGAAGGTGGCCGCCTTCTGTGAGTCTGTCCTGCTCCAGAAGGAGGTCGCAGAAAGGGAGAGGGAGGAGGCAGTGGACGCGGACCCAATCCGCCGGCGGCGCCTAGGCCAACGTAGGCGCCGGTACGCCCACCTCCTCCCACAATAGGTTTCCATCGTAGGGACCCGTGAGTCCGGGGGCACTCACGGGACTTCCCCCCCTACTGATGAAGAGGATGGTCTTCCCCGAGGCCATCCTGGGTAGTAGCCAAGCGTAGGGGCGTCACAGTCGTGTACCTCTGGTCTATATCCTGTGACGCCCCGTAAAAGCGCGAGGGAGAGGGGCGCAGGTTAGGTTTAGTGGGTAGTCTGGTGGACGGAATCTCGCGACTACTACGCTCTCGTAGTCATGCGTTGAGATTCCGGCCAGCAGGAGTCTCACACACCCCTCGGTCAACCCCCCCCCGGGCCCGAGGCAGTGTCGCAAGAAAAGACATTCCCCCTGCGTTATCAAAAAAAAAAAAAAAAAAAAAAGGTATCATTATATTATTTAGTAAAATGATGAGATATTATTTTAAGCCATGTTCTTTTATATGTTATTCACATCCCTATTACTAGATGACCCCCTCCTGCCGCTCGCATGCCTCTAGTGGTGCCTAACAGTAGCACGTGACTATAAACAAACCATTATTATAATGTTGCTGCTACATCTGGGACAATGTTAGTGTCGATGACAGTCGTACGCAGATATAGCGATGTGTTTAATGCGCTATTTGTGATGCAATATTGTTAATGACGTTAAACATTGAGAGATAACGTTTTAAATTTTAGTTAAGTTTTGTTTTTAGATGATTAATATAAAACATTTTCTACTTTAATATCTATTTAATCTATTGAATGTACTATGAAAAGCGTCTGACATGAACGTCTGTTCAACAATACAAACCGAATTTTGCCTTCGTATGCTTACGTTTTATATCGGCTTCAATTCTAACGAATTTCTCTGTATGATAGATAAATTGACAAATATAATAAATGTGAACAAATTCAGTTCATAGGACATTCAATGGAACTTTGGATCTCGCTTATGTTGTGTAAGACATTTCAACATGATTAATTTGTAATGTACCAAAATGATCTTCTAAGGAAAAACGTCGCATATGTATAAGCATATAACGGCGTTATTTTTAGCGCTATAAATAAGACGCATTTGGCCACATTTAATAATTATAATATTATCCCAGATGAATTCCGAGCACAGAAGTTAATAACTCATTTACAAATATAGAAATTGTTTATATTGTATAATGAAACTTTATTTAAAGAATTGGAACTATTTCTCTAAACGCTTTGATATACTGTGAAGATAAATAATGTTATTTTGAAACGAGTAGTTTCTGCCATTGTCAATTAAAAAAACATATAATAACGTTATAAGCTATACTGTACGAAATAAAAGAATGGACCAGTAGTGAAAGCCTTGACAATGCTTTACTATCAGCAGATTTCGATATCTTACTTTACACACATTTACTTTAAAACTTCAAATCAATAAAAATATAAGAGCCTTTGAATTTTTACAATGTATTTAAAAATCAGCGGATTAACAGATCATCAGATTCCGAGAATGCAACTATTACAATTTTTATCTCTATTAGAATAAGAGCAGTACATGATAGCTGGATTGGATGGATTTAACAGTTTGCTGCAAACGGGGTCTAAGTGACCCTGAACATGTCTTAATTGCGATGCAACTAAGAAAAACAGACTTATATGGTGCGGAGGGCGCAACTTTAATTTGGTTCAGTGTAGAAAAAAGATGAATATATCACTCAGTTGGTAGAACATTTATGTAATTACCAGTTTTGCATTTTTACAGGAGAGCGATTAATGTGTTTTTTGAGTTCTTTAATTAATTCGTAAGCCACTGGTGGTAGGATTAGGATTACACATCATATATATTGGAGATACTATGCAGTGATATTGCTGCAAATGCATAGACGCTTATTACAGGTGTTTTGAAATACTTAACTCGATTTTCGTAAAACAACAATAAAATCGTTGTTCCACCAAATAAGCGATATATCTAAGATGTTACAAAGCAAAATTTTATGGTACCTACCTTAATACGGGGTTACCTTGACCTAGTAACCGCACACCACAAAACAATAATTTCAAAACTATTTTATACTAGCTTTTGCCCGCGACTTCGTCCGCGTGGATTTTTTTTTTCATAAAAAGTATCCTATGTTACTTCTAATACCTCCAAGAATATGTGTACAAAGTTTCATGATGATCGGTTGAGTAGTTTTGGCGTGAAAGCGTAACAAACAACCTTACAGTCACATTTATAATATTATTATTAGTAGGGATAAGCCAAAAACGATTTTAGTTTTCAAAACGTTAAGGGGCTCAATAGGCCTCGTACGGCCACAATGGAAGTTTTAGAACGAGGTCTAAGTCGCCCCGTGCCGCAGGAATAGAAAATACTGATAAACAGTGCCACTGTGAACGTGTTTTATTAAACTTGACTCGGAGACAGCTCATATATCGGGTCAAAATTTACTATACTTTACATAACTATAAATAGCCAAGTTTGGTTGGATAGATGAATATAGTGAAAAAGGTGTTGCTGTGATTAGGTTTCCCTTGGGACTGCCATTGCAAATCATTAACAAATACTTCATCATCATTAACCTGCGAACTATGTTTCGCTGGCATATGGTGGTTTTAAAAAAAAGTTAATACAAGTCATGTCAATTTTGTTCTAAGTTACAGCTTGAATATTAAGTGTGGGGGGAGAAGTAAGGAGAGCCGTCTTGTATGGGGCACAAGTTGAAAAAGTATCCACCTCTTATCAGCAAGTTAGTGTTTGAAGATTCATCGAAATAGCGGTAGCATAGCAATTAGAAATTATATGAATATAGCAGCAGTTATAAACAAAGTGATGTGTGCCGAGTTAAAAATTTAATATATTTGATTACTTTTCTTTAAATTTCATTCATTTTTAATATTACTTTCCATGTACTATTTACAAATACTTAGACAATTGAAAATAATATATATGTATATTAGGGTGGTCGTTAAAAATTAAATTCTTTCAGACGCCCAAAAAAATCCTTCCTTTTGACGAAAAACTACGGGAAAAATTTGGCTTTTTGATTTTTAACAAAAATAACACGTGCCGGCGGCCAATTTAAGTTTATTTTTCGATAAAATTATAGTTTTTTGGAATATTTGTTACATTATTTAAATTTTGACAAAAAATCATGAAAATATGCTTATAGTAAATCAAATTCTCTACAAAAGGGTCTCTTTTGTTTTTAGATGAAGTTCATATCCATCGAGATAATCTCATTGGTAAACTTATTAACTTTATTAAATCATTTATTTTAGCACTAAAAACTTTATTTTTCTTGAAATATGAACAATTTAGTAAATTTTATATACAATTATTCATTTATAGAGATTAAGTTAATGACTACCAAGTTATATTCGATATTAACAAATATTCCAAAAAACTATAATTTTATCGAAAAATTAACTTAAATTGGAAACGTCAAAAGGAAGGATTTTTTTGGGCGTCTGAAAGAATTTAATTTTTAACGACCACCCTAATGTATATTCAATATCAATGTTTGTCCATGTTATAATAATTTTTACAAATATGTTATAACATAGCCAAAGTCTTTTATTCCTTCTCTAATAACTTTTGACCTAAATTGGCTGCTTTTAAACGGACACTTTTTGATACACTAAGACGCTCCTTCATACTTCTACCCTTCATAATGTTAAGAGATAAAATCCTGACTTACATAAATCAATAAAAAAAAGTGACAACCTATTATACAAAAGGAAATATTGTTAATGGCGATGGAACAATTGCCTTATTGCCTATAGTTTTCATCTCTGGTTATAAGACTCAAAATGCCTAATTCTAATAGAAATACTGTGAGAGCATTATCAAATGGACCCACACAAGTTTTGCTATTAGTTTTTTTTATATCATAAAATAAAATTATAAATATTGATTCCAATCGACATTATTATAATTTATGTACATAGTTCTGCAGCTCAAGAAGTTTGGTTAAATTTATACAACTAAGCAGCAACTTGTAGTGTGTTTAATCTAGATGAGCTTATTCTTATCCATCAAGTAATAAACAGTGCAGCTCTAATTCACCTAATTCATAGTTTTTTCTTTTTATGAGAATTTTTTTGGATGAGTTCAGCATACAGGCAGACGGCCCACTTGACGGAAAGCGGCTACCGTCACCTATGGACATCTGCAAGAACAAAGGTGCTACGAATGCGCTGCTGCTCTTTTAAAGGAGTCTGGAACCTGGTCACTAATTCCAGAACACAAATCAAGGTTGTTATGGCAGCATAGTCTAAACCGGGGTGGTAGCCATCCAGTCGGGCAAATGACCTACCACCTAGAAATGATTTAGTTTAAATTAGAACTACAGACTTACAACTTCATAAGTGGTTTGTAAGTAGTCATATTAGCTCACCAACGTTCTTATTATGTTTACTCACAGCCAGTTCTTGTAATTTATTTTAAATATTTTTCAAATAAATTAATTCTTGGGATTGGAGTAAATAATAATGAAAAAGGATTGAAATAGTGTAGGAGGAGTTTAAACTGAAGAACACAGTGAAATTAGAACTGCAGTATGGCAATTTTGTAACTTTAGCTGGAATTTATATTTCATTTGTCAAAATAAATTATAATTTGTAGTACATCATAACAGAATCACTTAAGTTATTTAATTATGAATGAAATAAGCAGGCTAGAAAAAACACACCCCAACTACACAGAGGTAATTACAGTTTATAACATACAAACAATTAATTCTACTTAGGCTGTTCTATAGTTGCATTCGCTAGGTCTGTCATTTTGGGGTATTTGATGTTGTGCCTGTCAAGCTCACTCTGCGACCACAAGATCATCCGTAAGAGGCTGCACAGTTTTGGGTTTGTGTACTCTTGGTTCTCCATTTTGAGTATTGCCGCATTTAATTCGCTTGCAATCTGGAAAATGCATTACTTTTTAGTGTTTATTATCTACTATGTGCTGTCATATTAACACATATTACTAAAAGAAACTACACGGTTCAAGATGAAAGCCAAACTGAGTTTATTACAAAATACCTACATTGACATTTAATATTTTGACAACTAACAAAACAATACACAACACTATGGAAAAGAAACAATTAAATTTATTTTTACACTGATAGTATTGGAGCTGCATAATATGTCTAGTCATTGCCATGGAGGCCATGGACAATAGACAACTAGCTAATGCAACAAGAGATTGCATATATTAATAGTAGCTCTATTCTGCTCACCCATCATCTGTCCTGCTCACACACTACATACTACATGTAGTATGTAGTGTCATGACACTACAACAACTCTTTTCTTTAACATTAATGAAACATACAATTTTGTAGAGAAGCTTTTGTTTGAAGATTGAGATCATAAATGATGAATATTCATTGAAACTTGAAACTGACAAATGATGCAGAGAGCCATATTTGAAAAGACAATATACAACTAACCTTTTGACTATGTGAAGGTAGCAGCAAGTCGGCAAAAGGTGAAGCGTGTGGGTCAGGGAAGGCCAACAAAGCTAATGAACGTTCCAGCTCTGTTAATGCATTGCGGTCATTGGCGCCTGCTTCTGCGAGGGTTGCACTTGCAAACGCGAGGGCCTCTTCGGCTCGACCAGCACGAATTAGTTCCAAGAGTTGAAGTTGCTAAAGTGGTAACAACAATATATATAAAGAACAATAAATAATAGATATTAGTTTTTAATTTTTTTATTCCAGTAGTTCAGCAGACAGGCAGAAGGCTCACTTGATGGAAAGCGGTTACCATCGCCTATGGACATTTGCGACACCAAAGGTACTACAAATGCACTGCTGCTCTCTTAAAGGAAAGTTATGAAATGATACATTTTTGAAAAATTCTGTATCAATGGATGAAATCTATATATAACACATGGTAAAATATATTATTGTAGGCACCCCCCCCCCCCCCCTCAATGACTAGAACCCTATTAAATTATTCAAAACATTAAGAAATCATTTATTTTTATTTTTTAGTCTTACAATACAATTATAATAATAATATTATATTTTGCTACAAAACAAGAAAGATTAAGATTTTTAAATGTATTAGTTAAATTGCCAGGGTATGAATCACTCTTAGAGGAATGTAACTTTGCAATATTATAAAACCTTAAAATATATAAAAATAAAATATCAAAGACTCCTGAAATTTTTATTCAGTACTTTCTATATTAGGCTACAAGAATGCTTTAAATAAATATTATTTGATATTTGAAACAAATAATCCTTTGTTTATATGTAATGTAGAAATATCAACTGGACCATCTGTTTGAAAACAAAATATATAAAGCTATCTAACACATACCAATGAATTCATGTCATGAATATTCCATCATCAATTCCAGAAATAAATGTAAAACTATTAAAATAAAAATATATATATACCTGCAAATGGAAATAAAGATATCTATCATTGTCAAGTAGTTCAGGATGTAAGGCATTGACCATGGCAATGGCATCTGGTATTCTACCACTTTGTACAGCCTCTCGAATCATAATGCGCTCATCAAGGGAGCTGCACAGTGCTGGCTCCTGTAGTCCTGCCTCTTGTTGAAATTTTATTGCGGCCTCTTTGAAACCCTCTGAAATTGGCCAAGGAACATTTATGAATACATTTCACGATTTTTTACACAGTAATATTGCACTGTTATATTGATTGACACTGTGGCAAAGTTTACCTTTCTTAGATAAGATTTTTACCAGCTATACTACAATATTATTCTTATTTTTAAGTATTTGTGTACCTAGAGGTGTCAAAATATACTACATATATAAAAAGGTGCATTTTTCCCAAAATATTTTGGAGCAGGCACAATAGCAATCCTTTTAACTATGTGATGTGTGCTTGGAGGGAGCTATACTATGATTACGTAGTGTAATGCTTCTAACGTTCGAACTACGTTAAAGTCCGGCTTTAGTCTTACTAAACCACGTGAATCTGTAAGATAGAAGACACAAAGGTCGTGTCCAAAATTCACTTTTAACTAAAACAAAGTTATCTTTGTGTACCATACCTGTTACTAAATAATTCATTATTAACATATTCATATCTGTTCGGGATATTTGCAGGTCGTCCGACTTATTGCGGTCGTGATATTTCCTTTCTTCTTTCTCGCTACCGTTACTTGTAGTCTCGAAACTCATCCTCGTTAAAACACAAAACGGTGGCAACGAAATAAATAAAAAATATTTTGTAGGAATTCAGCTTCCAGTGACAATGACAATTACGGCTGGCATACATAAACAGCGTTGCCAGATGACCATGTCAATTAATCCCCATTTTTGTCCCAAAATGCCCAAATATAAGCTTTTTGTGAAAATACCCAAAATAGTTTTTACTTATTTTAAGGGAGAAAGAAAAAAGCAAAACCACCATCGTAGCGAACACGTCACTAATGACGTCATCATTTTCCTTCATGGGGCGCTCACAACAACCCGTGTCAATAGGTGCGTTAAATAACCATTCCACTTGAGTTTACGATTGTGACGCCAGCAAATAAGTGAAACGAGAAAAACTACAGTTGTGAACGTGATAATTGTCAGTCTCTAACGGAAAGTAGCCTATGGGATACGACGCATACGAGTAGAGACGGCATAATAAAAAAAAACTTCGTTTAAAAAAACCGACTTCAAAAACTAAAATGTATAAAATGACTTATTTCTAAAGCTATTATTATTACTATATCTTATCTAAAACATCTTAAAGTCGGTGCTTAGTAATTTTCAAAATATAGTAATTTTTATGTTTTATTTTGCACCGACTTCAAGATGTTTTAGATAATATATATTATTAATAATAATAGCTTTAGAAATAAGTTATTTTATACATTTTAGTTTTTGAAGTCGGTTTTTTTAAACGAAGTTTTTATTTTTTATTTGTTACTTTTTAGTGTCTAGCTATGTATGGGTGGACCTACGAATGGTGCCGCGCTTCTTAAAAAATATAGGTCCCAAAAACCGGGAACAAAAAAATGTTCGTAAAATGAAAACTACTGGGCCAAACTATGTCAAATTTTTAGGGGACCACATGGCAGCTATTCCGCGTCGAACAAAAAAAGAATCACGTAAATCGAATCATAAATCTCAGAGTAATCGGTGTACATATGGAACGAAAAGGAAATTTTCTTCATAAAAAATGTTCATAAAATGAAAAGTACTGGGCCAAACTATGTAAAATTTTTAGGGGACCAATTGGAAGCTATTCCGCGTCGAACAAAAAAGAATCACGTAAATTGGATCATAAATGACGGAGTAATCGGCGAACATACATAAAAAAAAGCAACAAAAAAAAGATCCCGACGAATTGAGAACCTCCTCTTTTTTTCAAAGTCGGTTAATAAATAACGTAATTGAACGAACCAATGAATTGGATTATTAAAATGAACTATTGAATTGAAGTATGATTTACTAGTGGAGTATAATTCTAAGATAAAGTAATAATACCGTATTGTGACTTAGATATAATAATTGTAGTGATGAGAATTGTGTTTGTAGATGAATAATTGATACTTAAAAAATCTTTCCAAAATTTCTCACAACAAAATATGCCCCCGAAACTCTCCCCAAAGAATCTTAACCCCGATCCTCCCCAGACGTGAAAAAAATCCCGAATTTGCATGGAAGCCCCAAAGTCATTTGGGGAGTTTTTTGCGGGAACTGAAAGGAGACGTCGAGCTGTGCAGTTTTATTTTCTAAAAATGTGTATAATTACTCTAAAATAAACAATAGTTGCAGGATATTGATAGTTTTTGAGTAGAAACTATGTGTTTTTGTGAGAAATGTGAACTGTATAGTCAGATGTGATCTTTCGAGTTTTCACAAGAACTCCATTGAATGGCGTCGGTTGTAGCCTGCAATACAACTGCGCTACTATACGAAGACCTATTAATTAACATGTTTCCGACTTGATGACCATAGAAGACTTTGATTCTATGGTCATGAATAAACTTTAAAAAAAAATGTTACCTTGGTATACAGGATGTTTGGCGCATGGACCGACAAAAATTTTTGGGGATTGGGTGGATCAAGAGCTATCTTTAACCCATAGATACCTATGTCCCAAGTGTCACTGTAATCGAGATACGATTTTTTTTGTTTGTTTTTGAAAATTACCTGGTTCATCGTCTTTAAAACGACATATTTTTCTAGTTTGTTGTTGTAATTGAACCAAATAACTTCTATCGTAGTCTTTAATGTATGATTATTCTAAATTAAACATTAATTCTTAGCATTAGACAACAAAACGTTCTTGACGAGCTTTCAAACTCTTAAAAATTAATTAATCTATGAAAAAGGTCAAATTCAAAATTAATTATAAAAAAAACTGAAAGGTATTAAGAATTTCATTTGATTGAAACAAAATCTGTACTTAATATCCTTTCCAACGATATACCACATGGCCTTGAAATTATTCCTTATGTGATCAAATTATCAAAATCAAAGTAGGGACGAACACGCACTCTAACACCGAACCCGTTTTTTAGAACAATGGTAAGCAGGTAAACACTGTCTCTTTCTTGCACATGAAAATATCCCTTGTCTTTGTCTGTCATTGGATCGTAATTTGTGTCGTGGTCTTTGTTTAGTATTAGTTGAGATTTTACTATCATTGCTATCGGTATTGTCGCGATTCACATCTGCATTGTTGGAGTATTTTTGTGTTTAACTTTGTTTTTGTTACGTTCTGTTTTTGTTAAGTTTTCTTTGGTTGAACTATTCTGTTAAACTGTTGGTGTGTTTGTCTTCACTGTTCTCGTTACAATGCCTAACTACAGTAAGGAAGAGTATGCTGATATGTTGTTGGCGTATGGCAGCGCCAATTGTAACGCTCGTGAAGCGCGTAGAATTTACCAGGAGCGATATCCTAATCGGCGTCTGAGGGAGACTGGAAGCATAAATATTTTAGAGCCTCGAGTCAATGTGAGGCAACATAATGTTGCAGTGGATGAGAGTATTTTACAAGCTTTTGATGAGAATCCAACGACAAGTATTCGAGCTGTAGCTAAAAGACTTAACTTGTCGGTTTGGAAAGTCTGGTCAGTTCTTCGGCAAGATGGAAGGCATGCATTCCACTACACTCCTGTTCAAGGTATGTTTTTTAAACAATTCAAAACTCATTGCATGTGTTTTTACAGCTTAATTTCAAGTACAACAATTTAACAAGTAAATTCTTACTCTAATAGTTAAAACAAATGTGTTTGTTTTTGTTCAAAAAAATAATTTATTCATTGTGGCCTTTGGGTCAGCTCACAGATGAAATAAATCGCGTCCGTACAATTCTCACGGATTTAATCGATTGTTCTAGGTCTCATAGACGATGATCATAGGAGGCGGCTGGAATTTTGCAGGTTTATGATGCATACAGACGTAGAAGATACAATTTTTTTTTTAAGAATTTTGTGGACCGATGAATCCAATTTCAATCATGAGGGGATTGTGAATATCCACAACCTCCATCATTGGGGGATAAAAAGACAAAATCCCCGCAAGAAAAGGCAAAGTTCATTTCAAAGTAAGTTTGGTTATTGGAAGACACCTGATCGGTCCACATTTCTTACCGGAGCGCCTAACCGGAGAAAGTTATTTTTCTTTTTTAATAAATGACTTACCTGAATTGGTATTACCAATAGTAGAAGAAGAAGATTTTATTTTCCAAAATGATGGTTGCCCAGCACATTACCAACGAGACGTTCGAGAACATTTGGACAATTGTTTTCCCAATTCGTGGATCGGAAGAGGCGGTCCGATTCCTTGGCCTGCACGGTCACCAGACCTAACACCTCTGGATTTTAATGTTTGGGGGCGCGCAAAAGAAATTGTTTATGCGACAGAAGTACGGACAAGGGAAATTTTAATAGAAAAAATAAATAGCGCCTTTCGCATAATGAAAGAAGAAATGCGATTAAAAACGACGACTGTGGAAATAAGAAAAAGATGTCGTGCATGCATTCACAATGGAGGCCGTCATTTTGAACCCAATCTGTGAATAAAATTTAATTAAAACGTCTTAAAATACAAACAAGGTGGTTTCTTTATTCTGACACTGGTTGAGTAATACCTTCTGTTTTGTGATCACATGAATAATTTCAAGGCCATGTGGTATATCGTTGGAAAGGATATTAAGTACAGATTTTGTTTCAATCAAATGAAATTCTTAATACCTTTTAGTTTTTTTTATAATTAATTTTGAATTTGACCTTTTTCATAGATTAATTCATTTTTAAGAGTTTGAAAGCTCGTCAAGAACGTTTTGTTGTCTAATGCTAAGAATTAATGTTTAATTTAGAATAGTCATACATTAAAGACTGCGATAGAAGTTATTTGGTTCAATTACAAAAACAAACTAGAAAAATATGTCGTTTTAAAGACGATGAACCAGGTAATTTTCAAAAACAAACAAAAAAAATCGTATCTCGATTACAGTGACACTTGGGACGTAGGTATCTATGGGTTAAACATAGCTCTTGATCCACCCAATCCCCCAAAAAATTTTGTCGGTCCATGCGCCAAACATCCTGTATATTTGGTACATACAATACTAGTCTGTGGTCATTGTCCATAATCATAGACAAGCTGCGAATGAATTTCAGGTTGCCAGCACTGTTATGAAAAAGCAAAGAGTACATTGAATAATAAAAAAAACTGAGTTTATGGCTTGGCAACTAGGTTTTTAATAATATACATATTTCTTATTATAAAATCTTTATTTCCTGACTACTTACAAACAAATTTCAAAGAAATGAAGTAGCTAACACTTTTAGTTCCTTAGTTTCCGACTGAAGACACTGCAAGATTCCTTAACGGGTAAAAATATTCTGTTTTTACAAAATATGTTTTTTGGATCCTAAATAACTTTTGACAAAAATTAAAAATTGCAAGAAGCCATCGGAAACAGTTCTGGTAATTCGCAAATCCTAATACGTACTAGCAATTTTATAATTCGACCGTATTATAGTGTAGTTAGGGCACTGTATCTGCAGCAGATAGGATCTAGCGACGAAAATTTGTCATAGTCTGCTCCAGACAAAAAATGGAGATGTAACGGGTGTCCGCCGGGAAGGTTTTTGCCGCCATTTTGGTAAACATTAGCCTTGCAGTTGATATTTGGCAGTCGTGAAGTAGGCACGTGGCAAATTTATTATGGAAAAATATTCGATAAACCAACGTGTTTTAATCGTTAAAACATTTTATCAAAACGAATCATCGATTATTGTGACGATGAGAAAGTTGCGTGAAATTTTTGGGAGAAACAACGTGCCAACAAAACGCACTATTTATCGTGTAGTGAATGATTTCGAAGAAAAAGGGTCTGTAGGTGATAGACCCAAGCATGGACCACAACTTACTGCAAGATCGGCTGAAAACATTACTGCTGCTCAAGAAAGTGTTCAAAACAATCCATCAACCTCAATTCGACACCGTGCGCAGGAGCTTGGTCTTCAAAGAACAACTTTGGCCACAATTTTGCACAAGGATTTGCATTTGTTTCCATTTAAGATTCAGTTGACACAAGAGCTTCTTCCACAAGACCATTTACGGCGTCGTACATATGCCAATAGGATGTTACAGCTCGCCCATGACAACCCCGATTTTCATTAAAAAAACATAATGAGTGACGAGGCACATTTTCAGATGAATCCCTTGCGTTGCCTAGTAGCAAGGGCCCCCCGTACCGGAACCTAACTCAGGGAGGGAAGTAATGCGCGTACCTGCCTCTCCGGGTGCCAGCTGAAGGCCGGCGACCTCGGGTATAGAGACATTAGCACGCGCTGCAGGACTTCGCTCCCAACGCCTCAACTGCATGCTTTGAGCTTGATTAACATGTGGTGTCAACAAGACGGTGCCACATCGCATACAGCCGGGATTACAATGGAATTACTGCGAGACCTCTTTCCACAACAAGTTATTTCAAAAAATGGTGATGTTGATTGGCCTCCACGGTCGCCTGATTTGACTGCTCCGGACTTCTTTTTGTGGGGATATCTGAAAAGCAAGGTTTATGCAAACAAACCAGAAACGCTTGAGCAACTCAAACAAAATATTCATGATGAAATTAATGAAATACCGCGTGAAATGTGTGAGAATGTAATGAAAAACGTGCTCAAAAGGGCTCGCATTTGTGAGGCTAACAGAGGCGGACATTTACCTGATATTGTATTCCATACATAATTGCCGACATTAAATAAAACATTTATCAATATAAGATCCATTCTCTTTCATTTATTCAAAAATTATAAACAAACAAAGTAGTATACCTTCCCGGCGGACATCCTGTATATACAATGAGATTGTTTTCGGGCAGTAGTGCGGGTATAACAGTCAAATTTCACTTCTTAGCGTGTACAAGTAGCCTTAGATAGGGACTCGCGAGTTGCATGTCAATCGTGTCATTGTCATCAGCCAGCTGTTATCCACTCACTGCTAGACGCAGGCTTCGCTAAGGTTGCACCACCTATCCTGGTGCTCTGCCATTCTTCTATAATTCCTAACTAATTCAAAGCAAAGAATTGGAAGGATCTTCACAAAAAAACCAGATATAGGTGTTTAGCTAATTTATTTTCAGTTCTTAAACGCCAATAACCTACTAAATGAGCCGATAATACAATTTAAAAAAGGTCTATCCTATTTTTATTGAATAATGTTGGTAACAAATAATCGTTTTTGTATTCAATAAAAAGTTATTATAACTAAACAATATAAAACAAAAATCTCCATAATGCGTATCGGGGCGTGCAATATCACACGCTGGGGCGGCGCAATTCGCGCCAGTCATAACATTATCGAGATAAATAACTTAAAAAATTAAATAAAGCTAATTAATTAATAATTTTCTAAATAAGCCGCGTGTATCAGTAATGAGTCGACTTAGAGATACGTCAATTTTTATCATAGTTAAATACGAATAATAATATTATAGTAGTATTCAAATCCAAAACTGTCTGATACAAGAGGCCGTCCTGGTGCAAAGAGGAGCTCGCAGCGCAGCGTACATTATTCGGAACCCGTGAAAACATCGAAACAATTCGAATTTTATATAGTTCTCAAATGAACGGTATTATATAAAAATACAAATAACGCGTTTTTTATTTATATAAAGAACCGCACTACGCGCTCCAATTTCCAAATCATATACGTTAATCTACAACTACAATTCGACAACACAAAACTGGCACTACATACTCAATGACAACACTCAGTTTAAAAAAAATATATATACCCGTCTCTAAACACTCAACAACAACGCCTTTGGCAAACTTATCGTACATCAATTATAGTTTATGCCCAGGCAATAAGCTTATGAAAGTGAAGTGTTGTACTACAAATATTACAACACTAAAACAGCTTCTGAAAGGTCGTGATACAATTTTCAACTCCAGTATAGCTCTTGTAAAAAATTTATATGTTTTCCATAGAGAATTTATTTGTACTCTTCATCGTGTATCAAGAATTAGACAAATCATAATTGACGAGGCAATAAAACCATGTCAAATACAGACAATAACAACTAGAAGGGATATTTCATCGTTCTATAAAAAATACTGACAAGATATTCATAGATATTTACAGCCAAAGAAACTTTGTACGCGTCACACGAGTGTAGTGCCAGTTCACAAAAAAAAGTACAGGGAACAAATTAAATTACACCGATCGAAAATAATTATGGCTAACTAAAGGCATACTCATCGACGACAATAGAGGCACTCTGCGTGATATTATTAAACGTGATAGTCACTAATCCACTACAGGTTAATTCGCGTTACTTTAGAAAATATACAAAACACGGTTGATAGTCCGTTTGGGTATAGAATATGCAAAAATATGTTGTCTGCATCAAAATGAACATTTAAAATAATGGTAAAGAATTACCATGGTACGGTAAGCTAAAATAAGAGAATTATCAAAATAATGTAATTAATACTAGAGAAACGATGAACATTGTATTCAAATTACTTCATAAAGTCAATTAGTTACTTCAAAAGCATTAATTATATTCTTTAATAATGTATCCATAATTATGAAAAATAATTTTATACCAAATTAATATTGATACAAGCACAATAGATCCACAAAGTACACAAATGACACTGTTATTACGGGTCACACGACAAAATGGCGCCGATGCCAGTGGCGTCATCTATTCTAGAGTAAATAACGCACTTCGTCTACGAAATTTACCCCATCGGGATTCGAATCAGTGTCTTCATAGTCCTAGGGAACATCATATATCTCATAGTCTATAAATGACATCCACATTTGTCAACATCCGAAAATTACAATGTGGCTAATTTCCATGGCACCTTACATACTTGCATATTCTATACACCATAGACAATTATAAACTCTGAACGGACGACTCACACTTCACCGGGCCGTTACCGAGTCTCGATCGTTTATTGTCAACACTCATCATTAATGGCTGGGTATAGTGCAAACTGTTTTGTCGTGTCATGAAGGATGACATACGAACCAATGGTCTCTAAACAAGACATGTTGAAAATCGAGCGAAGTTGTGAAGAAAAGTAGGAAAGTTGAACACAGGTCTTGAGGCGAAAACTATCAACGCTTCTGGGATTTAACATTTCGATAATGATGAGTGTGAATTATTCCATAGAAAAAGAAAAATTCGTCGCTCGGTGCAATGCGAGTCGTATTTAATTATTCAGTTTGCATTGTATTGGGGATTTTGGCCAATTCTTCGTCCTTCAGTCAATGAACACAATCATCCAGCGAACCTTATCTAAAGCATTATAAGCTATTATTTATGTGTATGTGTGGCATGAATTTAACTGTGGAATTTGACCCTTTTTACAACAGACAAATTACAGGTGGGAATGGTTTTGGGGTACTTCTAATACTGTATAAAGACCAATTATTTATAAGGCTTGGTATTAACCAAGAAATTATTGCCCTTGCATATCACATCAATAGTTTGTACACAAAATTACAGTTTTGTATAAACAACATCAAATTTATGTGTTTAAAAAATAACCTTTTATAATGTGGCAACATTGGTCTGTTTAATGCCTCTGCTACACTTGGGATAATGTCAAGTGTTAGTGACTGTGTCATGCCAATGTAGCCAAATGTTTAATTAAATGAACACTAAGTCGCATTTGATCAAAGTCACTAACATTCAGGCAGGTGGTGCAGGGGCATATGAAATACTTCTAATTGTTATATTGAAGTTCTTTTCTAGAAGAACTGCAGACCAAAGTAGACCATTATCACCACGATAGGCTGTTTCAAGACTCGTGTAAAAGATGGGTGTTTCATTCAAAATATTACCTTGCATTTATAAGGAACCAAAGACCAAAGCAAAATTATCATTTACGTTTTTATTAAGCGCATAAGCAATCTCTTGGTCACCTATACAGTTTTGATAATATCACAATGAGGTTTCAAATTTTACAATATTTATTTTAGTTATATTTAAATTTCCTTAATTGTATACTTCTTTAATAGTATTATAGACATATTGTGCAGTGCCAATGGCAATGTACAAAGCTCCTGCTGCGGCTGCAATTTGCCTCAGGGCTACATTCACCTCAGCTTTAACTGATAACCCCCACAGACTTAGGGTACTGTAATAGCTTCTTTGGGATTTGAATGATTCCCTTACGGTTCCTAATATTTTCAAAATTACAATGATGCAACCATTGTTATGTCTAAAGAGGTCATATTGTACAAAAATATTATTGTAAGCTGCATAATGTACGAGCCTAGTATTTATTTTGCGTGTTGTCTTCAAATGACGCTGGGTACAGCTCGCTGTCTGGGTGCACTAAAGGACCTAATTTTGTCCCAATACTGCATGTGTTATAAAATATTTCTACCAAGGTCCTGAGTGTGTTTTGTGTTTATCATAAACTAATAATATAAAAAATTAATATATAATATGTATAGATTTTAAGAGTACATTGAAGTCAAAATAATACAGCAAATGTTCACAATTCTATCACAGCGATATTACCAAAACTATGTTCAGCCCGATAGTTCTTAAGGCAAATTCCACATGTCATCACAATTCATGAATGAACAGCCGAATAAACACGAGACTCGCAAGTTTTCTTGCATATTTCGAAATACTGCAATATTGCTCATAGCGATCGGGTCAACGACATCATTGATACTTCACTATTTTTTTTTTTTAATTTCATAGATTTACAACAACCTTCAAAAAAAGACTATCCCAATTATTTCTGTCTATGGTATAGTTTACATATAATATTAAGAGTTATAATGTTCATTTCATTTCTATCGCAGTAGAAACATAGTAAAAGATACCTAACTCATGTACAAAACATATTTGAGTGGATAATACATACAAATGAAAAAGCAAGTTCCCTTGCATGAAGTAATAGGATCTATGTATTTATCTCATCTGCTGTCTATCTGCTCACTTTTTTGAAGGTAGCTGTATTTATATAGTCGGGCTTCATCTGCGATAGTGTTACAGATATAAGCCATTTCATGCAGACATAGTTAAAGCGTAGTTTGAGATACGATATTGTTAATGACATTAAATATTGACAGATAACATATGTATATACACTAATGAGCTATACATTACTTTTAATGCTTTAAATAAGACTCATTCGGTTGCAGCCTAAATCTTTAACACTAACGCAGGTGATGAAGCCTTGGCATGAACCACAAACAATAATTACAAAACTGTCACTGTCTTCTGTCAGCAGACATTTCCATCAGAATGCATGTGTCATTTTACCTTCGACATTCCTTTCAACTATCGACGGGAGCATCGAATGGCCGCCGCGCGTCAACTCGTGTGTATTCGACTAAAGTACTTCATTCCCCGCATATAATATTTTACATATACCAAAATATGTTTGTCTTGATATAATAACCGTAGGGCTCCGTGCCATTAGGACAGATCTGAAACAAAATAGTATTTTCTTAAGTTTTGGCGACTAGTACACAAAACTAAAACTACGTTTTAACCGTTTTGAGCGCAGCATATTATGTATTACTGAAACTGTTAAGACGTAGTTTTAGTTACATAAGTATAAAATTAAATTTATGCCCATTCAAAAGTATTTATTGAATATAAGTTCCTATCTGTTGTCGTTAGAGGTGACAAAACAACCCACAGCCAGGTGGTATGGTATCTGCCCGTCTAAATGGCTACCACCCCTGGTCGAGAATATGTCGTCATAACAATCTTAAGTTGTGTTAAGGCATAAGTGGCCAGGTTCCAGTGTCCCTGTAGAGAGCGACAGCACATCGGATATCTCCATTGGTGTTAAAATGTCCAGAGGCGATGGTAACCACTTGTCAATCAGGTACTCAGAACTCTTGCAATAAAAAAGTCATGCTAAAGGTAGACATAATAATATCACCCCATAAACATTTCATTACCAAGCTAGGCTGTCTATATTTTTTTAATGGTAACACAGATGCTATTCCATCATACTTGGCTATTGGGTTTCACTCATTGGTTACTTCGACGTGTAGGTTACATCACACTATTCTATTTACAATTTATTAATAATTGTAACAATATATAAATTAGGTTAGAAAATTTGTCATTAGACCAGTTTTAATTTCCAATAGTCTAACAGTGGAAACATAGAATGGGTTGACAACATAATTATGTTTTCCTAACTTACTGTTACTGGCATATAACAACAACAAAACACCATTTAAATTGCTATCTTATCAAATAAAATATCATGATAAACATAATTGATGCACTTTTTCACTCCTATTACTTTTATTGTACAAGTAATACAATACAATTTTGTGTGCTCATAGATAATATAAGTGCCTGTGATGTTTTGTAAGATGTGCATGTGCACTTAGAAAAGATCTACTAAAAATTTACTTGGAATTACGAGTTTTAAGCTATTAATATATTAATTCCTTTATTTCAAAATTACAAGTTATTTCCATATACAATTAAAAACATTTAAATAAAAAAAAAACCAATTTTCAATATTTCACCCCAGCCACCATTTTAAAAATGTAGTACCTCACGGCGTTATCAGTCTCAAGAATCTAATGAATGAATTCCAACAATTGTTTGTTGGTCAATATAGTATTTCATCTGTGCAGGAATGGAGAAAGAGTACAATTTCCTGCGGCCGGGCAGGCTGTCGTAAGAGGCGGTCAAACAACCCAGAGCCAGGTGGTAGGGCATTTGCCCGGACACAAGTATGTCCTATTCTATGTCGCGATTACAACCTTGAGTTGTGTTCCGGCATTAGTGGCCAGGTTCCAGTCTCCCTTAAGAGAGCAGCAGCGCATTTGTAGCACTTTCGGTGTAGCAATTTAGGTGATGGTAACCGCTTTGTTTACATCACGTGGGCCGTCTTCCTGTCTGCTGAACTCTTGCAATAAATAAAAAAATAATATGCTGTGCGTGTATGGTGTACTCACAACTGGGCACGAGGTCCTGGTGCATGTGTTCGGCGTCCATGCCGAAGGGCGAGCACGTGCTGGCGGGGGGCCGGCGCTGCACCTGCCACCACCAAACAACTCATTATTAACACATACATACAAACATACATAACTTCACGCCAGGTCCCTTGCGGGGTAGGCACGAGCAACAGAGCGCCATTCAGGCTTATTCTTACACACCTCACTTGCTTCTTTGACATTCATAGCTCTTGTCATGAACGCCCGTCTTATTAGATTAACACGATCTTTCTAAAACTGTACGGAGGTCCACTTCTACTCTTATAACTTACTAGCAGGGCTTATTTTGTGGGGGCACACAGGGCCCTTAAAGGAAATTTCAAAAATATCGAAAACTTGCTATAAAAACTGGAAGAATTTTATTACAAAAAAAGTTTTTTTTTTAATATGTCAAAATTATCCAAATACAAAATGTAACCATGTGTCCTGAACGGTTACCTCGCCTCATACGAAATGTGCTATGCTCTTCAAGAGCTAAGTGAGCTGAGTTTACATTTGCAAACTCATAATATAAGCCTAATTGTGCTAATAAGAAAATTAAAAATATGGTTCAAATATTTGGACGAACAATAACTGAACGTGGTACGTACTATGAAAAAGCTTTTGAAGTGGTGAATAAATTGTCATCTTTTGGAGTGGAGCTACAAACATAAAATTATAGACTTGCAACTTTCGAGAATTAGCGTGCCCCAAAAAAGAAGTGACAAAAAGCCCTGCTTAGAGTTTACTTGAGTTGCGTATGTCTTGTTTAGAGAGGAGTCTTTAATACAGGTTATATTATATTAAATGATCATGTTAGTGCTATTTGTCCCTTGAAGATTCACTTCATTTTATATCGCAAACTATTCCATCCCCCTTTCAATTTGTAAACTACATAAATGACAGAGCTTGTCAAAAATGACAAATTAGTCAAATCACTAAAACCTATCCTACTTTTAGTGATAACATTTACATAAATCTATCCCTTCTTCCAGGATGAAAGTATCTTATATTGATTCATGTATTTCATAGAAATATGAAGTCTATGTCTTCTGCGAATGTAGTGGCGGCCATAGCCAGAACTCCATATAACCAACAACGAAGTGTGTTTACTTTGTTGGTTTAGCATAGTGTAGAATTAGGATTAGGTCATATTGTAGACCAGAGATTCCCAGATCAATATCGTCGAAAACTGATTTTGGGGGCCGACAAGGTCTAAAAATTGACCCCTATTAATTAACACAAGTTCTCTTTTGAAACTCACAAGATACTGTATAAGTTTTGTTACGTGTCCCAACTTGTTATAAGAATGACTAATATTTCAGTAGGAAGTAACATTGTTCTACAAAATTCAACAAGTCGATAAGCGTAGTGCACAAGTTCATATATACACTGCCGGACTCATAAACTGCATCAAAGTAATAGACGACTTTGAAATAAATATTTTAACCAAGTATGCAAACTTTCTATACAGATTTAAATTGAAACCTCTAGATTGGTTCGTGAACTTTAAAACAGCGTAGGGTCATATCCTTAAGTTTAAGTTTGTGTACTGGAAAGGACCTTAAGACTTTTTTTGAAGAAAAAACAGAAATTTAAGGAAAATTGGTTTAATTAAAAAAACTATATGCAAGGGTTTATTTATGTTTTAATAAGGTGTATTACCTCCACGTGCCCTTATTACGGATTCTAATCGGTTCTGCATAGATTTTATTAGGGTTATTAAAAGATCTTGCGGAATATTGTCCAATGGGACAATGAAGAATGCTTCTGAAAGTGCTGTTCTTAGTGCTGCCACTGAGTGGTCAAAGGGTTTCTCGCATATACAGCTCTTTTTAAATTGTCCCAAACATGCTCAATGGGATTAAGATCCGGGTTGCGTGCTGGCCAATTCATTGTACATATCCCAACCTCTTCGCAATATTGTCGAACTTGTGCAGCAGCGTGCGGCCGGGCATTATCCTGCATTAAAGTAAAATTTTCGCCTATGAATCCCATGTAAGGCAACACGTGATCTTCTAAGATGTCTGTTATGTAGCGATGTGCAGTCAAACCCCCTCTATTACCGTTTTGACGGACCATGTCTATGAGCACAAGTTCTGTTCGCCCGTTCATCGATATGCCACCCCAGACCATACACGAACCGCCTCCAAAAGGAACACGCTCCTCAATGCAACTTTGAGCATATCGCACCCCACGTCGACGATAGACTCTTCTGCGACCATCTGCACCATATAAACATGTCCTACACTCGTCCGTGAACAATACGGAGGTCCAATGCTCTTCTGTCCAATTCAGGTGATCACGCGCAAATCTTAAGCGAGCTTGTCTGTGAGCTACAGACAACTTTGGACCAATTGCTGGTCTAAAAGGGGTGATATCCGCTTCCTTTAACCTTCTTCTTATTGTTCGTTTTTTTTTGCACTGTACTTAATCAAATTGATTAATTATTTCTTTTTTGCACTCCACGGTAAGACCCCATTCATCAGAAACCAAATTTATTAAATTTTATTTTCTGTTTTTTAGTTGGATTTTTTATGAAAGCGTGTTTTTTTTTTGTTTTTTTTAAACTATTATTTATTTTTAATTTAGGGTAAAAAGTTATATAAACATATTTGTAGGCAAAACAATTTACTACAAATTATGACTAAAAATTTTTTGTAAGACTCATAGTTTCCGAGATATCGCGAAAAAAGTGTTTTCTCCCCTTTTTCCAAGATGGCAACCGGGGGACAAGGGTGGCGACCCCACAAACTTGAGGTTAAGCTTGTATTGACCCCCCCACACATGTCCCAAAAATAAAATTGCAATCTCTAACAAATGCAAAGCTCATGTATAGATATGTGTCATTCGTTCAATTTAAGAGATTCGGATCAATACTGACCTGTTAACAAAATGATCCGGATCGTGCGACCCGTTCAATCGAACGATTGGTTCACTAAAGGATTCGGCACTCGATTGTCGTCTCAGTACGCAAACTAGCTCACGAACCAAGCCGCTTGGTTCCTTGGTTCGTGAGCTAGTTGGGTACCTTCCAAGTATATACAACCAAACGGGTCGTATTTATGTATATAATAAATAGTTTTATATATATATATATATATATATATATATATATATATATATATATATATTTTAACAGCTTCTGCCAGTGTATATTATGCGGGTAATAGAAAAAAAAACACAAATAAGTTGAAATTTGTATTAATAAAAGTTCCTAGAAAAGTTAAAAGATATTTATTTTAAATAATTATTATATTATTTAAATCAAAACAATTCAAATACGTCATGGGGCAACGAACGACTAACCGAGACGTGGCAACCCGAAATGACCCGAATGACTTTCGTATGGTTCTCTCCTTCTGATTCGTAGGTTTTGTTAAACGAATCTGAACGAATCAATCTAGTGAACGACTCATATTTTTCGAAGTGACCCTATCGTTCGCGCGGGTCATGAGACCCGGGTCGTTTGATTCGTTCGTTCGCGAACGACACATATGTACTCATGTAACATTTCAATGGAGCATTAGTCTTTTGCAGCCTCTTAGAGATGAACATGTGGCCAGGTTCGACTTCCTCTAGAGAGCGGCAGCACATTGGTAGCACCTTTAGTATTACAAATGCCCACAGACGATGGTAACCGCTTTCCATCAGGTAGGTCGTTTGCCTGTCTGCTGAAAGAAAAATCGAAGGTACTTTTTATTTTGAAGGCATAAACAGATACTTCCATTATAGATTGACGACGATAGTGCATAAAGACAACATTACCTGGTCCAAATTGAATCGCACGAAAGCCTCGTACTGTTCGGCGAGCTTCGTGCTGAGGACGGACTCGTACTCGGTGCGGAGGGCCACCTCTTGGTCGCGCAGCATGCGCTCGCAGATCATGCGCACCTGAAAACGCAATCACCAATAGGTTAGTGGACACATGTTATGATAAATTTATCATTTCTCGTAGTGAAAAATGATTCTACCTGTTGTCAAAAACTTTACAAAACTATGCGACTTCTTTTTTAACCAGCTACTTTTAAATTGCGACATAAATTGTAATAAAAAATATCAACAATTTCGTAACATAATTTTATTATTTACTTAAATTTGAGCTAGATAAATATTTACTATTATCCGTGACAAAAAAAATACTGACCAGTAAATTAAATAATAATAATATATATATATGTATTAAAAAAAGAATTTAAATCAATATATATGTGAATTAATATTGAAATATAAATTAATATAATATAACTCCAGAGTGAAATATAAAAATCACCACTATTTTAAGTTGACGGACAATTATCCAACTTCAAGTGAGGCAGTGAATAATCCGAGTCCAAAATGAGAGTAATGCGGAAATAGTAGAATGAACATACTTGTTTGAAGGTAAACAAGGCCCGTTGGTGCACCTTCTGGGTGTTGTGTACAGAATGGTGGGGTGGGGAGGTGTCCCCCTCGCTGCCGCTGGACGAGGAGCACGAGGCAGCGACGCCCGAAGACAGACGCAGCTGCCTTCGCCGCTGCAGCCGCTTTATCTGGTCGCAAATCTCGCGGGCCACACGCTCTAACATTATACACACAACAAATGAATAAGTATCACTTTATAAAGATGCATTTCATCTTGGAAATAAGCAGGTAGCAGCTAATTGAAATTATTTAACATTGTGAAGATTTTTTATTATTATTCTGCTTTTTGTTTATTGCAGGAGTTCAGCAGACAGGCAGATGACCCACTTGATGGAACGCCGTTACCGTCGCCTATGAACATTTGCAGCACCAAAGGTGCTTCAAATGCGCTGTTGCTCTCTTAAGGGATACTGGAACCTGGTCCCTAATGCCGAAACAACCCAAGGTTGTTATGGTGGCATACTCTAGACCAGGGGTGGTAGCCATCCAGTTGGGCAAATGCCCTGCCACCTGGCAAAACATCTTACAACTGCTTACAAAATCTTTCATTATTGGTTACACATGTGCCTTTCCTTTCAAGTGTAGGAACAAAATATAACAAAAGTGTTGATACATCTGTAAACTGTATTAATATTGTATTCAGTCCGTGCTGGAAACTTACAATATGTTTTACATTAAACAAGTATTTGTTAATACTTCCTGTAGGACACTGAGCTAAGTACCTAATCCAAAATTAAGTCTTAGTAATGGTTGGGAAAACATGCAATTGAAGACATGAGTGGATGAAGGTGATAAGTCGCATAATTCAAATTCTGAGTAAATCGAGATAAAAGTTTTACTTTTGTTTTAAACTGTAACGAACTTAACACCTTTTTCAATGTTATACTTATTATCTTATATCTATGGTCTAAGGTCTGTAATCATTTGGTATCGACTTATAACCTTCATCTACGCAAAAAAAAAAAAAAAAAACCGAATATGCGACATATCACCTTCATCCACTCATGTCTTCAATTGTTTTTGGTCAAACAAAAATAAAAACTTCCTTTAAAAAAACCGACATCAAAAACTAAAATGTATAAAATAACTTATTTCTAAAGCTATTATTATTAATATATATTATCTAAAACATCTTAAAGTCGGTGCTTAGTAATTTTCAAAATATAGTAATTTTTATGTTTTACTTTGCACGGACTTCAAGATGTTTTAGATAATATATATTAATAATAATAGCTTTAGAAATAAGTTATTTTATACATTTTACTTTTTTAGTTTTTGAAGTCGGTTTTTTTAAACGAAGTTTTTATTTTTTATTTGTTACTTTTTAGTGTCTAGCTATGTATGGGTGGACCTACGAATGGTGCCGCGCTTCTTAAAAAATATAGGTCCCAAGAAACGGGAACAAAAAAATGTTCGTAAAATGAAAACTACTGGGCCAAACTATGTCAAATTTTTAGGGGACCACATGGCAGTTATTCCGCGTCGAACAAAAAAAGAATCACGTAAATCGGATCATAAATGACGGAGTAATCGGTGTACATATGGAATGAAAAGGAAATATTCTTCATAAAAAATGTTCATAAAATGAAAACTACTGGGCCAAAGTATGTAAAATTTTTAGGGGACCAATTGGAAGCTATTCCGCGTCGAACAAAAAAAGAATCACGTAAATCGGATCACAAATGACGGAGTAATCGGCGAACATACTTTAAAAAAAAAAGATACCGACGAATTGAGAACCTCCTTTTTTCGAAGTCGGTTAAAAATATAGGTACATTTATATTTTGTTTTCCTCTAAATAATAAACGCTATGTTAAAAGTCAAACAACCACAGACCAGTCAACGACCCCATTTTATTAACCAATCATTTAGTATCCAGTTTTACATGCCCTTCAACTTGTATTGACATTACACGATAAATGTATGAATGTTCTAATCATCAAGACAACAAACTAAGAATTAAAACACTTGTATTTGTAATAATAACAAAAGAACTGCAAAACAAAGTAACAAGCAAATGAAATTAAATGATTCAACCTGAAGATATTCATGACTTGCATGTTTCGTGAGTAGTCGAATATATATAAATCTAAAAAATATCTTATTGCATAGGTTTTAAAGGTATCATTCCATGCAGAATATCTTATGACTTACCTTTTATTTATTATGAACAGATTTTTATAAATAAAAGTTAGAAGACTAAAGCGGGAGCTTGACTTCACTCCCACCTTAGCTTATGTGGTTATTTTTTTTTTAACTACTCCAATATCACACTATATTATATCTCAAATCCCTATTAATATTATGAATGCGAAAGTAACTCTGTCTGTCTGTCTGTTCCGTTTTCACGTAAAAACTACTGGACCAATTTGGCTGAAACTCAGTATATATATGTTTTCGATGCTAAGAATGAACATAGGATACTTTTTATCCCGAAAAATGTATTTGTCTTTCTGTTTGCTATGCTTTTACGGAAGAACTAATGGGCCGATTTGGCTGAAATTTGGTACGTATGTAAATTAAATACTGAGGGTGGACAAGGGATACTTTTCATTTTGGCCTTTTTGGTAATTTTGGCCTTTTTGGTCATTTTGGCTATTTTAGCCTTTTTACTCATTTTGGCCATGTCGGTCATTTTGGCCATGTTGGTCATTTTGGCCGTTTTGGTCATTTTGACTATTTTGGCCTTTTTGGTCATTTTGGCCATGTCGGGCATTTTGGCCTATTTGGTCATTTTGGCCATTTTGGCCTATTTGGTCATTTTGGCCTTTTTGGTAATTTTGGCCTTTTTGGTAATTTTGGCCTATTTGGTCATTTTGGCCTATTTGGTAATTTTGGCCATTTTGGCCTTTTTGGTTATTTTGGCCTTTTTGGTCATTTTGGCCTGTTTGATCGTTTTGCCTATTCCGTAATTTTGGCCATGTCGGTCATTTTGACCTTTTTGGTCATTTTGACTATTTTGGCCTTTTGGTAGTTTTTGCCTATTCCGTCGTTTTGGTCACGTCGGTCACTGTGGCCTTTTCGGTCATTTTGGCCTCTTTGGTCATTTTGGCCTTTTTGGTCGGTTTTGCCTATTCCGTCATTTTGGCTATGTCGGTCACTGTGGTCTTTTGGTCATTTAGACCATTTTGGCCTTTTTGGTCAAGTTTTGTAATTTATGTTGTTTACAGATAGACGGGGGATGGTATAGCTAGCGATATAAAATGAAGTGAATCTTCCGTGGGCAAATACATAAAAATGTAATATAATATAACCTGTAGCGCTTGCTCTATAAACAAGAGACACCCACTAGAGGTTAACCCGCGGCATAGCCGCGGGGTAAACTCTAGTAATAAATAAATGCACCCTATAACCAGACCACACCCTTTCAGAGTAGTATTGTTAAGTTTAATATATCCTAAAACTGAACTTTTAATAACCAAGCTCTTGAACAGAGGTTCTCAAACTTATTGTCTAATGGAATCGAAGAAGGGAAAAATCAGTATGTAACATCTTTTTTTTTCAAATTTGATTAGATCACTTGCTTACTTTGGTCTTTTTTTTGCTTATATATTGCGACAATGGTTTCAAATTGGTTGTGACACTCACTAACTGCTGCCATGCCACACTCGTTCGCTTTTGGGTAATAGTGGAAAGTCACGACCAGCGACTAGATTGATGACTTAGGTTAGGTTAGACTTTATACCAAAGCGAGCAGTACAGAATGGTCACCATCATGGCAATATAATGAAATAGATGAATAAAAAAAAATGAATATCTCAAGAACTACATATTTCCTAGACATGAGGGTTACAGAAGGGAGAACTATTGCTCACCCTCCACTCCTTAAAATTCAGTGACCTCTAAGCTAAAGTTTAATCTTGTATTTTTGCAAATTCCTAACTGAATGATAGATTTGGGGGTTGGATATAAAAATAACACTTACTGTATAATGGTTAAAGGAGAAATCTACACATTTATAATATATATATATACACACACACACACACAGAGCGAGAGAGACACACACACAAGTGGTCTGCAGGGATAATGGATGGAAGATGATGGAAGGGATGATATTTAAAGATATTAAATAATTAATAGGAAGCTATAAACATTTCAAGGTTATTATAAACAATGTTATATTCCATACAATTTTTATGCAATTGTTAGAATAATGATAATTGCATGTTTTCAGTTCTTAATTAGATCTGAACTATGTTTAATTTATTGTGTAACAGGGTTAATAGTTACTATGAATGAGTTTCAAAATCAACCAGTAATTAAAATATACCAAGTAAAATTCCATGAGCTATTTTTTTATGTATCCAGTATTACTATAAAGATTAAAGTAATTTTCAACAGATAAGACAACATTTAAATAGATTTTTATTTAAGTCTGGTGTTATTTAATTCTTAAGCTTTTATATTACATATAGACAAGAATTGAATACAATTGTGGTGTGATATTATGACAGTAGGACAAACTTGGTTTTTTATAATTCTCATAAAATATCACATGGTCTATCACTTCTAGACAAATTATTGTCCTTTAAAATGCAAGTGCTATTGTTGGCATAAAATTCGTCCAGTCATCCATATCAGCACAACAGGCTGAAAGACCGTAATATTTTTTGTCCACTCCGTTAGGTTTCAGTTGTGTAATAGACATGTGTAAGTACTGTGAGCCATGCAGTACGCGTAATATAGCACGATCGCGTACTGTAACAGTACCTATTACCCGGCAAAATTTAGCATGTCACATAACACTAAACATGACGTTCATATCTGGAGGTCCGTTGTCCGGTGCGTATTTGCGTAATGCTTTCTGCGTTCTGTTCTAAGTACTGGTGTACGATGTTCGGGTGTCAATCGGTCAGCATCGTAAATGTTCGAGTAATATTGTGCGAACGAGAATGAGTAACGGCGGCTCGATGGGATACCGCCTATTGTTAAGCCGGTATTGCGTTCCAAATAAAGCTTAAATTTCTTTGACACCACCCCGTAAGTCATTCTTATAATATCATAAATTTTATTGTGCGCGCTTTTTTTGGTTTTTAAAAATTTTGATTCTAAATTCAAATTTTTTAACTAAAGTTGAAGTTCATTAGAATACAATACAAATAAGTTAAGTTGTCTTACATTGTATTCAATAGTATGTAATTTTAGTTAAGTTATTTATTTGTTTGTTAATTAAATTCATTAGTTTGTGTGTAGCTATTTGTTTACGCCGTCACTGTTAAATGCAGTTTATATGTATAGATTAAACTTTTATTGACACCCGAACATTCAGTACAATAAGACATACGTAATTGTTAGCGGGCTATACAATACAGGCATATTTCTGACAGGTCATGTTTAGAGTACTGAGTACTGTTCTAATGCCATATTACGCGGTGCGAAATGTCATGCCATATGGCATGACTTCATAGAGTACTGTTTTGCGCATGACTATTGTGTAATTCAAAAAGGCCATTACGACAAAAAACGTAGGCTGTAGCAATAATAGCCACCTCCCACAATCATGGCTTGAAACTGGATACAAAAGAAAAAACAACAAAAGGACACACAAAAACCATCTTCCACGCATCACCTATCTCACTCTGACATTATAAAAATATTTGAGCTCTGCAAAAACAATGGCGTTAGGTAATCCAGCTGATTAATGCAGTAATTAATGGCAAATGAATAACTTGAGACTAAGTATACGACTGCAATATCAAAACCTGCAATGCACCAGCTTTGATAAAAATAAACAAACCTGGGGTCAGTTTCGCAGGTGCACTAACGGATTCGCCGAATGCCGAAGGTCTGGATTCAGATACTCTTGTTCCTGGACTTGTGCTCGAATTTGCAGCAAATGGAGAACATCTTCGCCTTTTAACAGGCATTTGTGACATCGAATCCCAGTCTAAATTCCTTTTCAAAGTAGCGCACGCCATTTTCTTTTTACGCCCAATGAATGTCCTCTATCAGTTGATGTCTGGATTTTCGCTTGTCACAAATTAAACAAAATCGCGAAATAATATTAAAACTTGTATAACTACTACACTGTAATTTGAAATATGTTACTTTTAAACTACTATCTTAAAAGATGTCTAGGAATATTCAGGATTATTATCGCTCTTGGATTTTCTGCTACCAAAACGAAATAAAATCCGGCACCAACCAAATCACCCATTAAATTTATTTTGATATTTTTTGTTTTTTTTTTAAATTTTTGACTGGTTGACAGGTGCACCAACCTGACAAAATAAAAACATAGACAAGATTAGACTTTTTTAGGTCATGTACACACAAGCAATATATAAAGAATTGCAGTTCAGTCAGGATAACGTCTGCCAGATCAGCTAGTACTAATAATTTGTTGTGATTCTATCAGTTGGAAATTCGATTAAATGTAGATTTTCTGAAATTAATTAATCGTCCGTTTAATATATTTTCGTCAGACTCGTTTTCGGACCATAATTATAAAAAAATGTAATATATGTAAATGTCAATTTGACAATTTCAAAGTGACACTCGAAAATATGTGATCTGTGATTCAAACTTCTAAGTTATTTTGCTGCTTGATATAGGTATTCAGAAGTCTGAGTCATCTTTAATCTTTTGTATTAATTTTAACGTTTGTGTTATTTTATGATTTATCGTCTCAATTTGATATAATTCACAAGGCCTAGTCCTTTGTTTTAACGTGAAACAGTTTTAAAAAGCCGTCAAACTGGGGAACGAAATGTCATCATCTGCAATGGAAAGTATCCTTTTTTACCTAAATCAAGGAATTATTGTAAATATTTTGCCTTCGAACTTAGTTACTTTAGTAATGATACGTTTTATAGGCTTAAAGATGTACTTTTTATGATTTTGATGCAAGATATGGTAAATAATTTTGTCACCTTCAAATTTAGTACAATAGGGTTTTACTTATTGTCGGTGCTATAAGTAATATTTAACATGGTTAAGCTTTCGTTTAGTGGTCACTGAATTTTAAATAGTGAGGGGACAGAGGGGTATGGAGGGAGGAGTATATTTCCATTCTGGAACCCTCATGTCTAGGAGACATGTAGTTCTTGAGATATCTTTTTTCGTTCGTTTGTATTGTTATATTCTGACAATGGTGACCAGTTTGTTCTGGCAGGTTTTGGTTCCTTTTGTTTAAAGTCTAACCTAAGTCACTGGTCGCTACTTTGGATGAAAGCCTACAAATCAAGTGAGTGTACCATGGCAGCAGTCTGCGAGTGTCACAACCGATTTATAACCATCATTGCAATATAATTATAAGAAGAAAAAAAACTATCTTCATATTTAAAAATCAACAAACAAATTAAAAGCTTGTTTACTAAATTCAAAAACAGTTATATTTTAAGTGTAAATGTACTCCTAAACATAAATCACACTTATCAACAAAAAGTGACATAACCTTGTTCATCTAACATTACTTTGTTTTTCCCATTGTTTCATGAAAACTTCTTTACCCTCAAAACTAGTTTCCTACCTGAAATAACAGGTCTAGTGGCTATAAGACAGGCTTTTGTAGACCCCTAAACTCAAATTACCCTTAATCTCATGTCATTCTGGGTCAAAGTGCAGCCTCCTTTTTTGTTGAAGTTTAAGTAAGTATCTAAAGTATTCTTTATGGTAAATCAGGTTTTTATGTTTTTAAAGTCCTTAAGTTCCTTAATTATACTCTAAACTGATTTCAAGTAGAAGAAAATTTGGAATATCAATACCCAAATATATTAATAAACTAAATCCTTATCATTGTTATACACAATCTAAAGGGATTCAGTGTTTTATAAAATGATTAAAAGTGTTTTAATTGACTTAGCTGTTGACTTCCCTATTGCAGTTGTAAGTAGATATCTTTACGTAATGTTTCAGATCTTGATTTCTTGACTAATTTAAATATTTAGCTAACATTAAACACATAGTTTTTTACTGGCTCAATGTACACTATCAGCGCTTTACATTAGTAGCTCAAAACGCCCAAGATGCTCCGTTATTTGGCTCAGTTTTTATAAACTTACAGGACATCCAACCTCTTGATTTTGTATGAGCGTGCCTACTTATGACTTAAGAAGGTAGACATAAAATGAATGAAATAGTGCATTGATTATTGTTTGAAAAGTAATTAAATAATTTCTATCTTGATATTTAGTTGAATGCTATTTTAATGTTTGTCCTTTGCAAATGTATAATTTTTAGAATATATTGTAACATGTATCTGCAGCCCTATTACCAGTGCTGATAGTAAAAGACACCATTTTGATAATGTACACCACAGTTACCTATGTGGGAAATTCCTTGGACCAATGGGTACCCTTAACTAGTTTTTGTTGTATATGTATATTATTTATTTTAACTATTTTTCCTAAACTAACAATCAGAGCATCTTTTCAATTTAAAATTTGCTGTGAAAGAGCTAGAGAGAAATTCCAAAAAATGTGAGAAAGAGGAAAAAATAGAGAAGGAGAAAGCGAAGAAGGCTATTCAGAAGGGTAACATGGAAGGGGCAAGAATACATGCTGAGAATGCAATAAGGCAGAAGAACCAAGCACTGAACTATTTGAGAATGTCTGCAAGAGTTGATGCTGTGTCAAGCAGAGTACAAACTGCACTTACCACTCGAAAGGTTTGACAAATTTATCTCATCCTTTTATTGCAAAGCTGGCAAAGATGCAGAAGGCCCATCTAGTGGAAAGTGCTTACTGTCGCTTAAAGATGTTTGATACCCTAGGTGAAGCCAATGCATTACCAGTCTTTAGGGTGGGACAAAAAGTATGGGATAAAGGCAGGGCCGCATTTACCATAAGTGCTGTCCTGCGGCACGTGAAAAATACCACCCTATTATCTATGCACTATAACTAGACTTCAAAACATAAATATCCAATGAGAACTCGATTTTTAAGATTTGGCATGAAACCATTCACTTCTCAATTTTTGAAAATCATTGGTTTTATAGCAGAAAGTTCATTTTTTTTTGCCGACACTAAATTTTACATCCCTCGAAAATTTCGCCACCCTGGGCACTAGTCTCTAGTGTAAATCCATCATTGGATAAAGGGGATAGAATAGAGGGAAGCATAGGAGGGATGTAGAGATCATAGAGGGAATATGATAGGGAAGATGGGTTTGGGGGAGAGGTATAGCGGGTCATTTGCATTCATGTATTTTCATTTCCACTAAGCTATATCTTTAAATTAATTAGAAATTGAAAGTCAATAAATTTCTTCTAAATTTTGGACTGGTTTAGGTTAATAAATGTTTTAATACAGTATTAATAAAAGCAGTCAAATAGAATTATTTATATGGTATTTTAAAAATAAAAACATCGTTTAAAAAAACCGACTTCAAAAACTAAAAAACTAAAATGTATAAAATAACTTATTTCTAAAGCTATTATTATTAATATATATTATCTAAAACATCTTAAAGTCGGTGCTTAGTAATTTTCAAAATATAGTAATTTTTATGTTTTACTTTGCACCGACTTCAAGATGTTTTAGATAATATATATTAATAATAATAGCTTTAGAAATAAGTTATTTTATACATTTTAGTTTTTGAAGTCGGTTTTTTTAAACGAAGTTTTTATTTTTTATTTGTTACTTTTTAGTGTCTAGCTATGTATGGGTGGACCTACGAATGGTGCCGCGCTTCTTAAAAAATATAGGTCCCAAGAACCGGGAACAAAAAAATGTTCGTAAAATGAAAACTACTGGGCCAAACTATGTCAAATTTTTAGGGGACCACATGGCAGCTATTCCGCGTCGAACAAAAAAAGAATCACGTAAATCGGATCATAAATGACGGAGTAATCGGCGAACATACATAAAAAAAAGCAACAAAAAAATAAAATAAAAGATCCCGACGAATTGAGAACCTCCTCCTTTTTTCGAAGTCGGTTAAAAATAAGAAGATTTAAATAATGTTACTATTTATTCATTCATATTCATTATTTACAAGCTTTTATTTAACTTGCAATGGATGTACCTATGTATGTATGTAACTTCAGGTGGAATCTTGCAAGTTAAATTTCACCAACTTCCCGGTTTCCGATTGAGCTGAATTTTTGCATGCACATGTGTATCGTGTGATAATTCAATAATATAGTGCCATGGAGCTGACCTGATCATAGAGTCGGAAGGTGGCTATAGGAACTCCTGTACTAAACAAGATAGACCCTTGGTGTTTGGGCTCATTTTACTTGTCTTAGCTAGCACTCTGCTGCTACATGATATCCAGGATCTCAAAAGCTTGTATTTAAAAAACAAGTTATTTAACGTGATATTTAAATAATGTTTTTTCATTCATGTTATTTGATTGCTACTAATTTAACTTGACATTTCCTAGGTTACAAGCTCAATGGCAGGTGTGGTTAATGCGATGGATGCAGCAATGAAATCAATGAATTTGGAGAAGATATCAACTCTGATGGACAAATTTGAGAGTCAATTTGAAGACCTTGATGTCCAATCGTCGTATATGGAGAATGCTATGTCACAAACAACTACAACAACTGTACCACAGGGTGATGTTGACACCCTGCTACAACAGGTGGCTGATGAAGCAGGGTAAGCTTGATTTTGATTTGGTACTATATGACATGGCGAACTTCGTACCTATTTTATGAATTCCTAAAAGGCTGTATTTTCATGACACAAAAACAAAATCATCAAAATCGGTAAAGTTGTTCTCAAGTTATGCGTGTACGTACATTACTAGGATTCATATTTATGTATATAGGGTTAATACCTATATCTTACCAACCTTTCATTTGCCTATCGGTTAAAGTTTGATGTAAGCCATACAAGTAATGTCATAATTCAACATACGGTAAGGCAATTTAATGAATAGTAAAATATAGTAACAGCAAGTCAACATTCACACTCACTTTAACTACTGTACTATTCTGTTGGACAATTACAAAACCCGGCAACTGACACTGAATGAATATGTTATGTTTGTATTTATTGTCTTGCTAGGCATTTGTTGGCATATTGTGTTTGCCAAAACATTGTTATATGATGTTTCTCCTAATGCACTTATTTTGACACTAACAAGCACAATAAACCATGAGTTGTGTGCATTAGTGACCAGGTTCCAGTCTCCCTTAAGTGAACAGCAGCGCATTTGGTGTTGCAAATTTCCATAGGTGATGGTAACCAGTTTCCATCAAGTGGGCCATCTACCTGTCTACTGAACTCCTGCAATAAAAAAAAAGAAAGTTTTGAAATAGCCTATCATTGAAGTCCATAACTTTTTGTGCTGTGTCGTAATATTTCTGGGAGGTTTTAAAATTGCACAGTTGCTTAGTTGAAGAAGTTGTTTGGTACTGACTATGCTGAATTCATACTGATAATAAAATATCATGTTGAAATCTACTTATTGAGGTAATTGATGAATGAAACCAGTCTAGGACAAGCCTAACGGGTACTCTGCCCGTTTCTGTCTAAAAATTGAGCAGTTTGAGCCAAGAAGTTGGATGTTTATGGGTATATTATAAGTATATTGAATAGATAATTCGATACAAATTGTTACACAGGATGTGCCAATCGGTTTAAGTAATTATATGTCTCTGTATTTATTTGAATTTTGAAGTAAAGTATTTTATTGTTAGTTTTATATAAATTTATTTATTTCATTTTCTAATTAAATATTGCACAAGTAGAACTAGTTTAGCAAAATGGTTGTTTTGGTCTAACACCAAAAGGAAAGTTTGCACTGAAAATCAGTGTTGTGTCGGATATAATTCCAGCACAACAATATGATGAGTGCGAACCTTGTTTGCTGAAAATGCGGCGTACAAATTCTCAAAATATGCTCTGTGTATAATAATGTGTAAGGAATTTAATTGTCACTATTTCTTCAAATAAAGCCTTGCTTTCTATTATTCAAAGTCACCACTTTTGCAGAGTTGTATTCTGATTGTAGTGGTTAAGTATCGAAGTGACCTAGCATGCATGCCCAGCTTAGCATGACCCTATGCAAAATCTAGGAGTACTAGTATATAGGTACATGTAAGGTAACTATGGCTGTTAGGTGGAAGTTTTATTAACATGTAATTTCTACTTGATCTTCCATCATATCTTTGATAACTTTTAATTTCCTTATTTCCAGTTTGGAACTGAACATGGAGCTACCATCTGGTGTGCCCAGCACATCAATTGGTACTGCAACGGTCGTGTCACAAGAACAAGATGAGCTTACACAGAGATTGGCTAGGTTAAGACAAGCCGAGTAACGGATGAAAAAATTTACATGTACATAAACTATATAATATATTTATAATTAAGTTTTTATACAGATATATATATATGCTGATAGTATTTGTTTGAAGGTCACTGCAGGCTGACCTGATTTGCTCGAGCATATTTTAAATAAGGATTCTGTTGGTGAATATATCAAGTGTATTTTAATATAATATTAAACATCTTTAGAGCTGTAAAGCATGGCCGTCCACGGGTGGAAGCCGCGATTTCAGCCAGCGAACGTCGCGTGATTCACGAATTGTCTAGTCTATCAGCGATTGGTATTACTACTCTATATGTGAATCATACCCAGCAGCGGGTTGTCACCGAGTGGTTCACTCGCCGTCTGCACGTGAACAATTTAGAAGCGAGGTGATCCCGTGCTGGGAGGATCTAATGACCTTGAAGCACTTTTCTTGAGACATATTTAAGTTATGTGCGTAATGATATTAACTTGAAGTTGTTTCCTTAATCTATACATTGCGTGAGCTATTAACTCTGGAACCATTTTGCATGAGTTTGCGCCAAACTTTACTGTACAGTAGACGCTTTTTCGTGCAGGCAAGTATTATGTAGTCTATAACCTTATTTGAAGAAACCATTGAGTCGAACGTACTATACTATATTAAAGTAGGTACCTTGCTTATATGCACTATTAATGTCAATTTAATTGGTATTAAATAAAAGAAGCCCAAAATTAAAACATCTAATTTACAGTTAGAAATATTACTATTAAAATATTCCACTACAAATGTTAAATATAAGTTCTCATGTAATTATTTGTACAATTATAACGTTATTTTTTTTAATAGTTCGTTTTATTTGTTATCTTATTTTCGCCACTACATAAAAACATAATTAAAATTAATATAACGCGAAGCCGCGAGCAGAAGCTAGTATATATATATATATAAACAATCCTCGAAAAAAATATCAAGCTAAGGGTGAATACCGCTTAAAAACCCGCTGTGAGGTTTAGTAGTTACCGGATATACAGACGAGGACAGGGTATTTGTTTTATACTATGTAAAGACTAGACTCAAACTAGAATTAAAATATCATTTCTATTCTATTCTATTTTGTTCGGCGATGGAAAATATCAGAATATAAAATAGAAACTACTTGACAAGCCGATTTATTTACTGTGGATGGTAGACACTAGTAACATTGCGCGCAATTGCGCTAGATTTGCCAACTCACCAATTTGTAATGTAATGGCGCGTAACTCATTCCAGCGAAGTTTAAAATGATAAGAGTTTGTTTCTCTTGCAACAAAGCGTATACTTTCGCAAATTAATAGGCATGT
The DNA here is from genome assembly GCA_949752895.1 of Dendrolimus pini. Classification (NCBI taxonomy): domain Eukaryota; kingdom Metazoa; phylum Arthropoda; class Insecta; order Lepidoptera; family Lasiocampidae; genus Dendrolimus; species Dendrolimus pini. The sequence goes on from OX457131.1 coordinate 2,902,619, forward strand.
GCGAGTGGTGTGCACTTTATCACGTGTTATTATTGCACAATTTCGAGTCAACTCAAAGCCGTGGGCACACCTAAGGAAGCTTGCCGAGTTACCCTTGCGTTACCCCCGTCTTATGGTCGGGCATACAGTAATTTAATAAATGGTAAATGAAATAAATAGAATAATTGTGTTAAAATACTTTTATTATTAGTAAAACAACTAAGAAACAAGCGTGTACCTTAAGAAATAACAAAGATGATCACAAATAGTAATACAATGTTTCTATGCTTACCACCTATAGTGATTGGAGGCATATCAGCCTCAATACTTACTATTGTTTGGTTAGTAACTATCAATTTGACTGCCAATCAAAAGTATAGACGGAAACTTATATATTATACATGTGGTTTGATCTGTGTGATTACTAGTAATGTATCCCCTGGAAATTATTTCACAAGTTACTAAGTTTTCGTAACGCATTGCGACGCGATTGGCTTCCTGTTCTAAATTTACCTTCCTTCGGCTGGCTTCGCTTTGAGAGGCTCGCTCTACCTATTCTGTTCGGCTGAGTGATGTATATATTTATGATATGCTAGGGGCCTGAGACAAATTTATAAAAACTAAATTTTTTCCTTACAAAACTTTCGTAAACTAATAAAAAATAAACTTCGAAAACAGCAGTCAAAAGATATTTAGTTTTAATTAATATAACTAATAACAAAAAAACAGAAACAACATTCTTCTTTTTCGTTAAAAAATAATAATGAGCTCTGTAAGTAACCTTTGGTTTATATAAAAATATTCAAAAAGAGGACTTATAAGACAATAGAATTATTTAAATTATACTCTGATTTTTAATTATGTGGACTAAAATGACAGCTGCGATCGACCATATTCATGTTGCAAGCTTGAAGCAGTGTTGTAATATGGCTCATTGATAAGTGAGTTGTGTGAATGAGCCATACTACAACACTATGTTCCAAGCTTGCAACATGAAGAATGATCAATCACAGCTGTCATTTTAGTCCAGGTAATTAAAAATCAGAGTATAATATGATTTTATCACTGCTTCTAAAGCCATTTTCAATTCTTTCCATCTAATAGCTTTGCTTTTAAAAGTTGAGCTGATATTATAAGGTTCACAATATTCAATACTATAAGTTTAATGATTTTGTACCTAAGTTTTTATCAATAAAAAAAGTCACTAGAAACAACAATGGCGTATTAAAAAACGTAACTGAAAATCTAGTAAATTTGGTTTTTTATTTAAAGCTAGTAATTTTTAGATCAAATCCGTCAAAAACCAAAAAATACTATTGAGAGTTTTAACTAACTTGGTCTAAACAAATATATTTTATAGAGAAACGTCAAAAGCGAGATAAGATCTATATGTAACGCTATCTAGGCCTAGAGTCTGTAACTCAAATTGACAATTGAATGGAATTGTAGTCATACCTGTTGATGGTTTTGGTAGTTCATAAACAATCTTCGCTCAATATTGAATCAATCTTAATTTGACCGAGACTGATTTATTGTGAACTTTAGCAACTACGGCTAATTCAGCATCTATCACTCGAATAGATCTTGATTCGCCCTAGTATCGTTTTTTTAAAGCCCGAGATGGCCACCGAACGCCAATGAAAGACTCCAGCAGCCCCAAACCCAGTTACCAGTAGGTAGTCCACTGAGTTGCAGCCGGGTTAGACGTAAAACCTCGAGGCCCCAACCTCCTCATTATATAAAGAAGAAGAAAACCCTAGAGAGGTTTTATTTTGTTAAAGTTACAGACAGATCTAATTCACAATCTCATTCTCAGAAATATTTTTCTACTGTAAAATTGCTATTACTAACATTCTTTCACATCCCTATTGAATATTAAACATGGGTCTGAAATACGAAAGGTGGCCAGATTTCTTACCAATATTGGTCCAAATGTCTAAAGCTGGCCACCGGGAATAGGTCACCGTGTAAAGAAGAATGTTACCCCAAAAAAGCGTAATAAACTTACAAATATGGCATTAATGTGACTTAGCGAGAATACTTTTAAGGAACGATTGTGTTCTTTGGTAGAGTTCTGTTAAGCATCCCCATTGTCAGTGGGTGCAAATGATATTTGGTAAAATATCCAATCCTCCAGGAACGAAGGGACAAATGCCTTGCTCTTTGAGTATTTCACTGGTGGTTTGAGTTTTGTTAACTCCTGTTCATATAACTCCAGAGATTCAGGTGAAGTTGCTCCGTTTCCCTAGAAGGGAAATAAGATCCGCTTAGAAATCTACATGGTGGTTATAATAGATCATATAATTGTCAGTTTGTTTGGGATTGGCATTATAATACAATGTTAAAATTCGTGTATAACCTATTACAAATGCACAGAGCTTTGAAAATAACAAGGACAAGCAAGTTTGGGTATATGCATGTCATAAGAAGCAATGAGTCGGGATGATTGTTATTCGGATGTATAACGCACAATATTATTTGTATAAATTTTAATTACTTTTAAAATCCTTAATTTAATTTTATTTGATTTGTTAAATCTTTCTATAACTTAAAAATCGTCCTAACCTAATAAAAGTAATGAATATTGTAATTTAATAAGCGACCAATCAGAGCAGAGCATGTGCCTCGAGCGGGGTCGAGGCGCCACCTGTACTTAAGGTAGACGGGCGAGTTTTGCGATAGTCGTGGGAAAAATCACTCACCAAGAAGAAAAGAGTGATATATATCTTTTTGATACAAAGATATATATCACTCTTTTATATCTTTAACTCTTTATCTTTACAGTGTATAGTGTCAGTGTCAATTGCAGACAAGATGAGTTATTATCTGTGAGTGATATACTAGCAAAGCCGACACGCGTACCTGTGGCAACGCAAAATATCTGACATTTAAATAACATACACGCCATTTAGATGGCCTTTGACTTTAAGTAAATATAACAAAATGACACCATAAAACTATGGTGTTACGATTTATTTTGGCTTGCTATTATATTCGGTTTCCTCGTTCACTTACTATGCATGCGCAGTGGGCGGGCTAATCATTCTTTTTCGCGTGGAACAGGAATGAACTAAAGACTTAAAGATATAAAGACACATTTTGAACGCAAGTGATATACATATCTAATCACTCTTCGCGCCGGATATATATCTTTTGAGTTAATCACTCAGGAGTTACACACCTCTATTTTGCGACACATTTGAGCGATAACAACGGATCGAGTCGGATCGCTGACAATTTAAAAGGAAGGTTTAAAGTAAGATCGGTGCCCTGAACCCGCTGCTCTGTCTTAACTGTGACGAAAGATTGTTTAAATCTAAATTAAAAGTGTATGAACCGTGAATATTGTGTTTTGTGCTCGCATTTTACCTGATGATGCCCACTAAACCTGCAACCACTAAAGACGATGTCAACGAGAATGATGCTTCTCCGACATGCATATATTATTAATATAATATATATAATAACAGCCCATAAATGTCCCACTGCTGGTCTCGGGCCTTCCATTATAGGGGAACGGACAGTATACCCGCCACGCTTCTCCTAGGCTTGGCACGTTTGACACATCGCTTATCTCGATTTGTAGGTTGCATCATGATGTTTTTCTTCACCGTTTTTAGCATATAAATGCACGAATAAATATGTTATTACTTAATTTGAAATTAAATAAAGAACTAGGAATGCGCGTGACTTTGTCCACGCTTGATTTGAAATTCCCACGGGATTCCCGGTACACAAAGTACAGCAGCATTTAAAAAAGAATGCAAGCTATCGTTTTAGTGAAAAGTATATCGAAATAAGCTAATTCTTATTAAACCCCACAACTTCGAACCACTTCAGAGAAAATTGCCGCGGGATACCCAGGATAAAAAATATCGCACATTTTGTTACATAACATAAAATATGCTATCGAACAGTGAAAAAATCACATTGGAATACATTTTTTTAAACTGGGCATTTAAATCGTTTTCAGAAATATTCCCAGGATAAAAAGATTGTAAGTTTGAGAATTTGCTGTTGATCAGCGAAAACCGCATCGAAATCAAGCGAGTAGTTTTTACACGAATCGCATATGCATCATGTTGTCCATCGTTTATATAGTATACACTAGTAGTGTTTTTTAAATAGTTTCAATGTACACAGCATATTTAGAATTTTATAGTGTTATAAATTCCATTGTTGTGTCGTATACTCAATTCTTACTGTTAATTAGGATATACAATTTTGAAAATGATGATAGGGTGGTACGGTTCGCTTCTATGGACAAGAAACTATAGTACTAGGAGCGGGCGAAATAGCACGGAGAGCTTTGCGCATTGAGCACAGTCAATGGCAGACCTTTTAGTCGAAAGTAAGGTAAAGTACTTCCAAATAAGAAATCAAAATTAAACCACTGAAGAATCGTGCCGGGCACTATACTTACATGCGTCATAAACTTTCCAGTGGGCTTTAGTATCTTGAAGGAAGCATCAAGTATGGTGATCATGAATTCCCACAACTCGCCGCAGGCCGTCTCCGATATTGGGATGTCGGTCAAATCGCCAAAAATATAATCCACTTTCTTACCCTCCTCTATGAATTTATTCACTGTTAACATGCAGTCTTCTACAATTATCTGGAAATTCATAAAATAATAATTTCTAAGCTACTATGAAAGTTATTTTTGGATTAAGTTTTTTTTGTGATGATGTGCTTTACTTAGGTCACTTATTAGTCTTGTTGCACGAGTTCAGCAGACAGAAAGCGGTTACCATCGCCTATGGACACTTGTAAAATGCGCTACTGCTCTCTAAACGGAAATTGGAACCTGGCCACTAATACCAGAACACAAGGTTGTTATGATGGCATACTTTAGACCAGGGGTGATAGCCATCCTGACGGGCAAATGCCCTACCACCTGGCTGTGGGTTGTTTTGTTGCTTCTTACAAAAGGTCGCCTGGCTACATGAAATTGTATTCATTCTCCATTCCTGGACAGATAGAACTAATGAAATATGCTAGGGACTCGATTCCCCTTGTAGCGTATGAGGCCGATGGGCCAACTCTACTGCGCATTCCCTCGCGGTCATACGTACTCAATCGTATTTACCCCTCGTTAAAAAAGTTTATTCAATCTAGCTTCTGATTGAATATTGTACATAAAAATACATCGTTAAAAATCTATGCAAATCACCAATAATACATAAAATGTTACTTTACGTATTACTAGCTTCGTTCGCGTGGAATAGTTTAAAAACCCCCCGATTTTGAAAAATTCTTCATTGGCGCTCCGCTCCTATTGGTCTTAGCGTGATGATACATATAGCCTTCCAAGATAAATGGGCTATCTAACACTGAAAGAATTCTTTAAATCAGACCAGTAGTTCCTGAAATTAGCGTGTTCAAGCAAACAAACAAACTCTTCAGCTTTGTAGATTAGCATACGATATAAGATTTATTGGTGATTTGGACACAGTATTGGCCAAAATTTTTAGTTTGTTACTCTACTTTAAACACTACACTTTGTTTAAAGAGATCTTGAATTTACTCTATAAATGATTATTATATGCTTACAGGTTATTTAATACTAGACATTATTTTATTCTTTTAGAGCTGTTGTATACACGAGCGAAATAACGAAAATAAACTGATCACCTCATAATTAGGCCCCTTTCGCCTCTCTAGCACATCTCCACAAATGGATTGGAGGTGTTTGTTACATGCAGTCATCACAAGCTCATCGATTTCTAACATCCACACATACTTAGGTTTTTCTTTAAGGAGCTCGTATAAGAGCGCACCGTCCCCACCACCTGATGACAAAGTAATGGAATCGTACAGGACACTTGTGGGCTTGTGGGAATGATCTTTAATCATTATTATTTAGTAAGAAAGAAGGAAATATTTTATTGAGGACCAATACAATAAAAAAGTAACTAAACAGTAAAACAATAGAAACAAAATAGGTCTTAAAGTTGAACCCAGTGTCATTTCGTGTCGGACCAGAAAATGAAGTCAATGAGGGCAATACAACAGAAAAATTCACTTGCATTTGTCTTGGTAAGAACAAATTGTGCAATTTGGTGCGCATTCAGAAAATTCTTAAGCCCTAAAGAGTGAAACTGAACGTACATATGTTATGGGTGCAGGAATATTATTCGAGTGTGAATAAAAAAAAAGGTGTGCGTGTAACGTTCACACGCGATTGAAGTAAAACTACAGATGACGGTGTAAAATGTTCTTGAGATTCAGACATTTTCATTCAATAAAGAATCACGTATTATTTTTATAATATTGTGGCGAACGATGGTGGAACCATCTAGTTAGTTTTAGAACTTTTGGAAAAATCTAGAAAAATCTAGAACAAAAAGACAAGGACGGATATATTTAGAAAAGGATAGACGATAAATGAAAGAAAGAGATAGATAGATGTTAGACAGAGATAGACGACGAAAGAAAAGACAGAGATAGATAGATGGATTCTAGAAAATTCTTCCAGGTATATAAACAGCGTAAGGCGCGCCTACCGGGCAGTTTTAAAGTTGAGTTCAGTTCAAGACGGTGAAACGACAAGTGCGATACTAAAGGGTTATCAGAGAAGGTTAATAGAGTACAGAGACGGATTAAGTGGTGAATTTAGTGACAAGTTTGGTGGACAGATACGCGAAGGAGGTGTTTAGCGTAGTTCGAAGGAGGAACCAGAAGCGAGCTACCCGCGATAATATTGGAGGTGGTCCGCGCAATATCGGCGACGGTATTGAGGGTGTGACAACTTATCGTCGGGACTGTGCATCGTTGGTCGTGCGTATAGGGGCAACCCTACAGGGAGGTACTACGTGCGGCTGTGTAAGTCAATAAAAGCTTTTAAATTAAAAACTGGTGTTTTCTTCCAATCCATAAGTGCGTAACCCCGCTCGCACGTAACAATATATTTTTCAAATTCCTTTTTATCACTTGCACTTTTAGAAAATATTCTCTTATTAAACACGTGGACGTACAGATGCTATAAAATTAAGATTATATTGGGTCAGCTGCATTCTGAGAGGTAGGGAGTATCCATAGATAGAGTACCAAAATAGCTTACTTCGGTTATTCCCGACTTAAACATCGGAATATACTTACATCGACTGTACAAGCTAGTATACTGAAAAGACCTTACTTACTTATATGTATAATTAAATATTTATACATAATTAATTCAATTGTATCATTTTTATTATTCAATTTAATATTTTCAATTTAATATTTTTTACTAATTATTATTTTTTCATTTATTTTTATTTTTATAAACTATCTATTGACAAAATCAAAAATATTTGAAAACCGGATGGTAGAGAAACGTGACGCCATATTGCCGTAACGGACTTCCGTTGCATTGTCGTCCAGTTACCTGCTAGTCGCGCCTAAAGAAGTTTTACTTCAAAATGTTGTTGTCGGCAAAGGAGGAATTGCAGTACAAATGTAATCTACAAACTAAACTACAAACTATGGTATGTTCAATTCAAATTTACTGTAGCATCATGTTCAACTGTAGATGTTGCATGTACGGTATATGAAAGGCAGGGCTTAAAAACATTATCAATTACCTTTAAAAATATAGGTAATCACCGGAATTTTCGAAAAAGATACCGCCATACCGGTATATTTTTTACAATTAATTGGTAACTTTATGATTTTAACGTTACAATATATAAAAATAGTATGTATAACGTTATACTTTCGATAACTTTTACGTTATTTCAAACGACATTGCCATTTTTAAGTATTTCCTTTATTGCGACTGCATGTTACCGAAACAATAGACCAACACAACTCTACATATTACGTGTGCACAGTTCTGTTTGACAATCTTTGCGACTGATCGAAAGCGTACCATCGTCGCAAAACATAATTATAACGGTAAAATTGCCAATAAAAATAGTATTAACGTTATATTTTTTACCGGTATAATGGCTAGAAGTAACGGTAAGGCTTATAACGGTATTTATTTTTACCGTTATCTGGAATGAACACAAATAACGATACCACATTTTTACCGGTATACCAAGCCCTGATGAATGGATTAGGATGATTATTTTGAATATTATTCAGAACTTACTACTAGAAATGTGGAAGCCCGAACTCATCAATGAGACATTGTTACAATTACATTATTGTAATCACATTATTGTTATATGGTTTTACGGTTCAAAATACAAAGATCTTACCTAATATCACAATTTCTTTACCCTCATAGTTTTCTTTGCCTCTTTGCATTAGTGTTTCAGTATAAATAAGATCCGCCTCAGATATATCTGGAAACAATTTAGAAAAAAACGACAACTTATTAACTAGAAATATTATCAAGGACACTTACAAAACTTACGATGAATTGAAGGTAGTTTTGTTTTCTAACGTTTTGTATATATTAATACTTTTGTTTTATGGCTCGACGCGTCGCGCTTGACTGTCGCTAGAGGCGACAAGTTCGTAGTCGGGCCGTTACAATCGGCGACCTTCATTTATTTCATGGCAAATTCCCAACGATTTCAAATCGTCGAAAATGTTTACAATTCTCATATGACAATTATAAATAGGCATTAAATTTGAATTGCATATAAAATAAAGCTAATAAAAGCCTGTTAGTCAAAACCAAATTGAAAGAAGTACGAAAGATTAATAGACGGTTGCCTGCGCTGGTATGGGCTTGTATGAAGTACAAAGACTAATATTTTGATGTGTAAAGTCTCACCATATCAGAGGCAGCGCGTTCCATTAGTAGCTCACAACGCCCAAAATGCTCCATTCGCCGTTCCACAAGGCGACCGCGGTCGTTGTGGTCGTGGCGAAAATGTCACTAATGACGTCATCATTTTCGATCACACAACGCTCACACCGACCCATGTCAAGAGGTGGGTTGGATAAACGTTCCACTTGGGCTTACGGTTGTAACGCCGGCAAGCATGTGCAGTCCCTAATGGGACGTAGCCAGGCAAACCATGAGAATATTCATCAATCATGGGGTTTTTTAACCATTCGACTAATTAAATTCGGTAAAAACGCGAAATTACGAAAGAAATTACGCGACATAAATATATTAACTGTTTCTCAAGGAATAAAGTTTTCTGAACATCTGTTCATGTTCCAAACAATGGAGAAGGAATAAACGTTTTTAATAACTCACTTCCCATAAATCGCAGTAAAATAATTTTCATAACATAATATGTACAAACTTTGCAAATCATCTAGCACCAACATATTGCCCAGAGATTTCGAATGGACGATTTGGACCCTTTGGAAGGGCGATTGTTCGTCGAACACGACGCCATCGATGTCGTATTCCAACAGTCTTTCATCTGTAAAAGTACACGTTTGAATTAAAACAAATTATACATAAAGCACAAGTGTGCCCAGATACGAGCTTGCCAAAGTTGCAAAAACATTTAAGGGTAAGAAAAGCCTTTCCATAATGGTCAATGTATTATATAGCCATTAAACTAATCTATATTGATATTGATAATACTATAAATGTAAAAGTTTGTATGACTGTTTGTTACTCACTCACACCAGAACCGCAGAATGGATCGGGATGAAATTTGACATAGAGATAGAAATTAGAATATAGCCTGGAATAGAATATAGGCAACTTATTATCCCGATAATGTACGGTTCCCGTGGGATAGCATTAATGCGGACAAAGTCTCGGGCAAAAGCTAGTTATCTTCTTCTCTTATATATAAAAATGAATATTTGTCTGTATGTCTTTTATAGAATCGTAAAATATACATTTGATGATCTTTAGCAAAGTTGTTGTGCATGAGCCAAAGGTTTCCGAGTTGGTTCACAATTGGACCCGGTAGGTGGTGCTGCTGTCGGCATATCGATTGAAGATTTTCCGGGCAGAACGCCGTCTGCCGGGACTGCTAGTTTAAATTATTATATGACATAGATACCATAGAAATAGAATGAGGCCTGGATAAGGGTTAAAAAACTCTTAACACATTCTGCAATACCAGCTGGCGCCAACGCAAACAGAAATAACCTGTTGCAAAATAGTCTACACGGAACGGTGTACAAGGAGGAAGTATTATAACTTTTAAATTATAGTATGACATTCAAAAAATGTTTTCCATTGGAATTTACAATGAATAAAAACCCTTGCATTTGAATGGATAAGCAAATGGCAATCACAAAATATATTCAATATATTCCGTACACGTATAAAATGTGTGACAAAGTATTTGAAGTAGTAAACTTGGTCTAGCTGTCTGTGTACATTAGACACACAGAATATATAATAACACTAGAGTTTACCCCGCGGCTGTGCCGCGGGTTAACCTCTAGTGCGTGTCTCTTGTTTATAGAGCAAGTGCTACAGGTTATATTATATTACATTTTTATGTATTTGCCCACGGAAGATTCACTTCATTTTATATCGCTAATTATACCATCCCCCGTCTATCTGGCAACAAAATAAATTACAAAACTAGACCAAAAAGGCCAAAATGGTCTAAATGACCAAAAGACCACAGTGACCGACATGGCCAAAATGACGGAATAGGCAAAAACGACCAAAAAGGCCAAAATGGTCTAAATGACCAAAAGACCACAGTGACCGACATGGCCAAAATGACGGAATAGGCAAAAACGACCAAAAAGGCCAAAATAATCAAAATGGTCAAAATGACCAGAGGCCAAAATGACCAAAAAGGCCAAAATGACCAAAAAAGGCCAAAATGACCATAAAGGCCAAAATGACCGAATAGGCCAAAATGATCGAATAGGCAAAACAACCAAAATGACCAAATAGGCCAAAATGACCAAATAGGCCAAAAAGGCCAAAATGACCAAAAAGGCCAAACAGACCAAAAAGGCCAAAATGACCAAATAGGCCAAAATTACCAAAAAGGCCAAAATGGAAATTATCCCTTGCCATCCTCAGTATTTAATTTACATACGTACCGAATTTCAGCCAAATCGGCCCATTAGTTCTTCCGTAAAAGCATAACAAACAGAAAGACAAATATATTTTTATCCCGGAAACTATCCCACTTTTCGAGACAGAGTTACTTTCGCATTTATAATATTAATAGGGATTTGTTGGGTCATCATTACCGAATTCGCTATGAAGGATATAGTATAATATTATAAAAATAAATATATATATACAAGGCTTTAAGAAATAATTTGTATTTTTTAGACATTAAACTAATGACTTAAACTCTGAAGTCCATATTCTAAAACCGATCTCATATCTAAAACATAATTTGAATTTGCAAAATAATTAAAAGGTTGTGTCACTCTGTAGTTTTATGAATTCGCAAATACTTCTTGTAATTGGATGGATAGCTTTAGCATGAGTAGTGTTCGAATATGGATATTTATATACTACCCGTTGTCGACAATTTGACAAGCAGGGTTACCAGCTCCCATAAATTGCAAAACTTATATGTAAATTGTTCTTTGTTTATTAGGGAAGTTTCAAGTAAAGTAAAGTCAATAGTAGCGATGGCGATTTTAGATGTTTTTGACTTTTGCTTTAGGGATTAATATTTTTCGTTATTGGTAACCCTGCATGTAAAGTTATCGTGAACAGGTATACAACATACCTGAAGTAGGATAGTACCTGCCGAAGAGGCATCGCTTTATCGGCGCATAAGCTTGAGATTTTATGATAGTGATGTATTTTTTCAGCTGACATTCCAATGCCCGTGCCGACTATTAAAAAGATAACTCATAAACAAAGAAAACCAAAGAAATTTGGATGCGGGTATTCACTGACATGCATACTGTTAATTGACACTTCAAAATGCCCATGAATTTTGTAATGTTGGTCATAATGTTTCCACATATTTCGGTTTTAAATCCTCTGTCACCTGAGCATGAGTTTAACAGATCTTTATGTCAAAGCTACAAATCTCGTTAAACACTCGCTTTTGGAGCACTGAGTTGATTCAAATTGTTATGTAGACTTCAGAACATATCACATGTTATCCAGAAAATCCATAACATAGAATCATCGCTCATTAGAGAATAAAATTATCAAGTTTTTAACATGAGCTTTAGGGAACATGCTTTTATATTACAGGATGATAACATTATATTAATTGTTGTGTGACTCAATGAGGAAATACAACAATACAGGAATTATTAAACAAAATTGTATATTCAGGCTGGAACTAGATAAAATCTACTACAAATGCTTTTAACTTTGAAATAGTACTGTCCTTCATAACTATGACTTTTTAAAGTGTTAATTAACTAAAATATGGTAAGGTTGAGCGTCTTCATGTGTATACTGGAAGATTCGTTAGTGATTATTTCATACTGGAGTGGGGATTTACCAGCCCTAATTAGCTATAAATTGATAGACCTGTTATTGTTTAATTATTATTTGTTTTAAAAATACATACATACTTATAAAACCATACACATACACAGTGAAAGCTTCCATAGAGGTGACAAACATCCCGGGTTTTTGTCATTTGTCTATGGGATAAGTCTTAAATCTCATGCCCATTGCCTTTATTGTGGCAATCAACAAGGTTTTAAGGTTTCAAGCCATAGCGAATTAGAGCCCTGACAAAGCTAAAAAACATGCATTTTTAAATATTTAATAAGATTTATAAAATCAAAATCAATGATATTAAGGCATCATGTGAACTGGAATGAATAAATAACATATATTGTGTGCAATATTTACATAATAATGTAGCAGTGGAGTATGGGTATGTAATCTGTGATAAGATTTTCATTCCGAAGCTTAACATGTTTGTTTGTAGTAAATTAAGTATTTTCAAATAATGTATAACAGCCCTAGAATATTTAAAAATAATTAAAATGCATAATTCTTAAATTTTTTCATATATAAGAAATACCTTAGATTTATAGAGGTAACAAAATATAAATTTTGAAGCCAAACAAAAGGAAATATACTGTTGTAAATAAATTTCAAGTCCATATAAAATAAATATATTAGAACATACATAACCAGTCAAATTTTGTGTGAGAATACAGAAAAAAATAAGGTATACCAAAGGTAACACCAATATTACAGTGCATGGCTAACCTGAACTAGTGAGGTACACATCAAACTTATAGCCACGTTTGATGGTTGGCAATAATTTAATTCTTTTGCAGTCCAATGACTCTCTTACCAAACTTTCCAGTAGTTTAGATTTCTAAAAAACAAGATTCCACGCTCAACCTTAGGGATGTAAGCAGTTACTAGAGCCAATGACATTGAGAGAGTTTTAATATGGTCTGAAATTCAGCTCAACTAGCAAGTTAAGCTTTAAAAAGTCCTAACCAATATGTCAATAGGAGGCAAATATTTAAAGGGAAAATAGACAAATGGACAAGATCTTTTATGGAATGGTATTCAAGATAAGGTAAAAAAAGCATATGTAGTCATAAGGTGGGAAGATGATCATAGACAAAGTGCAGGAGCTCTTTTGGATAAGGACAAGAGATGGATTGAAATGGAAGTCTTTAAGGAAGCCTATGTGAGATGACAAGTTGAAGAATCAGAATAAAGTAATCAGAAAATTATGCTTATTTATTAATATTTCAGTGTGTATTGTAATTTTTACTTCAAAAATAAAGACTTCATTAATATTATTTAAAAATACATGTAGTTTGAAAAAGCAAACTAATCGATATTTATGAAAATTACAAATGCAAAACCTTTTAATGTTAACAGTTTTGTTAAGTGATTTAGTATAAAAGAAATTTATAATATTCAAGAATTCACATGTACTATTATTATATTTTCCATCAATACAACTTAATGAATGTGTTATGTACAATGAAGGTAGTTCATAATCTAGCAGACTGGATAAAATAACCTAAATCAAATCATCTAAATTTTAAGAATATTGATTTTTCTGTAATTGGCTATCTGGTAATATTCTTAGGGAGAATATCAAATCCATATTATATGAATGTGACAATGGTGTTATGTAGATATTTGTAGGTTATCAAAATATTATTGTTAATGTAGGTAGTTTGAAATAAACTTGTTGGTTTCCATCTTAAACCATAATTTATTTTATGGTTTATAAATCATCTCATATTTAATTGAATTGCAACATTTCACTGATAGTCAGGTGCAGTATGGGATTATATCTTGGTTATGATTCTTAAACTGAAACGGGCACATATCAGATACTTAATGATGGTTTTGGATTGTAACAAAAAATTTAAATTACTATAAATATACAGTGCCCTCAAATTTTTAATTTATTACCTTTCACTTAAATTTTAAATTAAGGTAACTACTCATCAAATTCTAAATAACAAGAATCAAAAATTAGAATAGTAATTCCTGATTATCAATTTATGTGAAAGATATTGATACACTAGTATTAGCTTACTATTTAATACCTTGAGATTTATTAATGGCTCTTCATTTTCTTCCTTATAAAATTCTATATTTACAGTAACGAGGCCTCGGTCAAACAACTTCACAGATACTGTAGATCCCTTCTTGCCTGTTAACACTTTTAATGAGCCACCTTCTATTTTAATATCAGCAGCAAGAATCAGATTTGGTATGTAGTCCTTGAGGACAGTTTCCAATTGGTTAAATATTGTGTTCTGCCCGCTTTCGTCGCCAAGCCGGGCGGGGTCAATAGAAAAGTCCAAAAGCAATGTTTGTACAGACATTATAAAATTTTCACACCTATTGCACACTGATTAATTTAAAAGAAGGATCACTGAATGGGTACAAAATGCAGAGAAATGGAATTAGAAATAGGATGGCAAAGAAAGCGGCTTTCCGGCTTTGAGACTGAGACTGAACAAAATTTAAAATTTTAGAAAAATGACAACTGACTTTTACGTTAATGAGTTTTATTTTTTATAATTGCAATGTTTTAAACTAATGGCTTGGAAACCAGGGTTGTGAGTAATCAAAGTAAGATCATGATATTAACAATTTGTAAACTTAATATCACATGTTACGATCTATTCCTGAATAATATTGGTAAAATTCTATTCTTGTAGATCAATATAAAGCTACTGGCTCTACAAGTCAAAAGTCATTACACTGTAAAAAACTAAAGTAATTTACTTCTTGCAACATCGCGTCGATCTGTCTTTCTCGCAAAAAAATTGCTTCGTGAGATTTTTATAATATGGCTGGAAATAATACTGAAGAAGTAGAGGTAGGTAGAAGTATTTATTTAGACAGACAATTGTATAGCTTACCCTCATTTACAGTTAAATAAAATCAAAAGGCTTTATTTTCTGAGCAATTTGCTGATGTGGCTGAACTAACTTTCACTGCAGCATTTGTTTCGTGTTTATCACGCCTTGCGTTTATAATTCATTTCCTACTTATTTAAATTACTTTAATTGTGAAAAAAGGAGTCTAAAGTTTAAGTGGTTTGAGATAAACACATAACTTTTCGAAGAAGTTTATAGGTTAGATCTTTTAGAAATGGCTTGTGTGTTTAAGGGATCCGCGACGACGGAAACCAAGGCGACCACTAACACTGAGGTGCCCCCAGAGTTCCTAATCAAGCATCCCTTGCAAAATACATGGAGTCTGTGGTTTTATGATAATGATAGAAACAAAACTTGGGAAGAAAACCTTATTGAGCTTACTACATTTGATACTGTTGAAGATTTTTGGAGGTAACTATCTCTATTTTAGATAGATAGATAACACTTTATTGCACACCAAAATATACAATTACAAAAACAGACCATGTTTACAATATTTTCTAGGCCATACAACAGGCGGCCTTATCGCTCAAAGCGATCTCTTCCAGGCAACCTAAATAACAGAGATTGAATCAGGCGAAATAGGTGGATTTTAAACCTGTGTTTTAAACAGAATAATCTATTCCAATAAAAAATTGGTTACTAACTTTTTATGTTTTCTGCAAGTTTGAACAAAGTAATTTTATTTTCTAATCCTTCCTGTAAAATAGGTATCTACAGGCTTTGTAGTAAATTAAGTTGTTAGCAAAATTATCTAATAAATATTTATAGAATAATATATGTAATTTGCAGATTACATCACCATATTAAACAGCCATCAGAACTGCGTCAGGGCCATGACTATGCAGTATTCAAACAGGGCATTCGCCCGATGTGGGAAGATGATGCAAATAAGATGGGTGGCAGGTGGCTTATCAGTCTTGAGAAGAAACAGCGCAACTCAGACCTTGATCGCTTTTGGTTAGATGTGGTATGTTGTCTAAAATTTCTTGTACAATGCTATATAATGATATCTGTCTATAAACCTCGTTAAACACACACTAGATGGTTAATATTATCTTGATTTGGAGCATTCTACAGAATGTTTCCTTTCACCATTAACATATCGCCTCTTTGCTTCAATAATATGTTATTAGGCGACTGGAATGCTGAGGCTTACCTCGAATTAGTGTTTGCATTCAGAGAGGAAATGCTGCCAACCTTCTAGGAACATTGCCCTACAACAGCTACAACAGTTAGTTTGGGCTGGACTGTACCTAGTTTATAATATTATAAAATTCTGTATATGCGGTGTCTGTACATTGACACTATCTAAAAAAAAACCGGGTTGGGTTTACATATATATCCCCGGATGATTTCCGGGATGATTTTAATGGTTAATGTGTTTAGGAATATATTTAAGACTTATTTATAACAACTGAAATTGGTTTTGAGTGGAAAAAGTACATATTCAATTAATTATCGAAGTTTGAAATTCACGACAATGATCTGGTAATTTTGTCGCCGAGACGTTTTTTTACGTTTTTTGACGGGATTTATTTAAATAGGAGACTGTATGTATCCGAAAATTTAAATATGTGGAGTTTTAAACAGTCGGTTAGGTTAGGTTTTGTGTAGAACCGACTGGTAACCATTCACTATTTATCTTATATATGTGAAAAACAAAAGTGAGGTTAGATTGACAAAAACATTAATAACTCAGGAACTATACATTTCCGCCACATAGGAGTTGCAGAAGGGGTAAGTTTTCCCTCCCCCCTCCCCACACCCCCGCTCATTACTTATGATTACGGGGACATATATGTAAACCACACCCATTTATTAGGTATTCACATAAAAATGCTGTTTTCGCTACTCCACAGCAAATTCTTAGATTTAAAATCTGTGCTACTTTTATCTTGGGCAGAATTGAATTGAATGAAAATTTCTGGAAATGGTTTAAAATTACCAGATTGAAAAAAAATCTAATTCAAATGAGATTTTTTCACTGATCCGTAGCAAACTTTATGTAATAAAATGTGTGATATTTTTTTATCCCCAGAATCCTGCGGGAATTTTCCTGGAAATGGTTCAAATTGTGAGGTTTCATACAAATTAGTTTATTCCAACATAGTTTTCACTAAGACATTGCTTGTATTTTTTTAATGCTGTGGCACTTTGTGTACCGGATATCCAGAAACCAAATCACAAAGTGACTCAAAGGCTTAATGTTAAATGTTTGTTTCTCTTTTAGTTATTTGTTCTAATTAAATCTAAATATAATATACTATATCACTGATGTATTCTGAGATATATATGATACTGTACTAAGTAGAATCTTTGTTTGCAGGTACTTTTGTTAATTGGTGAAAATTTTGAGCACTCAGAAGAAATTTGTGGAGCTGTTGTTAATGTTAGGCCTAAACTGGATAAAATTGGTGAGTTCTTTTATGTACTATTTTAATGTCATTTTATTTTAATTTTTACTTTCATGAAGTAGGCAAACAGGCAGAATACTCACCTTTTTTTTTGTCAATGCTGGGGGAATGCGTTTGCGCATATCCTCAGGCCCCAGGGGATGCCACCAAGGGGTATGTGGGACTCCCGGCTGTTGGTGCATGCACCGACAGCCAGACTACCCACTAAACCTTCCAGCGTCCCTCCGCATCATAATGAGGCGCCACGGGACCGTAATCATGGGTATGACTGCCGTGACAAGGCAGAATACTCACCTAATTGAAAGTGATTACTGCTGCCTTTGATAATGACACATTGCCGGGCTCTAGTTACCTTAATATTTTTTTTACTATTGTACAGTTATGGTATGAAAAGATTTGTTACCTTAAAGTCAACTTTTGCATGCATGAATTCAAGAAAAATAATTCGTTTATAAAATACAGACATGTGATTTTTTATTTGGAATATTGACAAAAACAGATACTGAGAGTAAGTAAATAATAATTAATAATAACAATAAGAAACAAAAAGGATATAATCACTACGCTTATCATAAATATTGATACCAACAAAATGTTTTTGCATCTCTAAAAAATCTTCTTAGACAAGATAGAATTTCAAACAACTTTATTGTCAAACAGTTAAACATATTTTACTGTGGAACAGTCGGTTCTGTGACTTTGTTTAAAAAGGTAACACAAGTTCGCGAAACACTGAATGAGTCGATTTGAAAACTGGTGAACCTTTTCATTTTCATACCACGACTGTACAAGATTATTATTACACTAGCTGTGCCCGCGGTTTCACCCGCGTGGTCATGGAAAATCGTTATATTTTGGATAATTTACATTATATCTTTATAAATTATAGTCTATGAGTTATTCAGATGTGTAAGCTATATTATTGGAAAGTTTCATCAAAATCCATTCAGTAGATTCTGTGTGAAAGAATAAGAAACATACATCCATACATCTATACATCCATATATCCATTCTTACAAACTTTCGCGTTTATAATATTGATAGAGATTATAGAGACATTATGTTACTTTATTATTTGTTTTTGAATTAATTTTTGATTATGTTTTTGAAAATCTTTCAGCTGTTTGGACGGCGGACACATCAAAACAACAGGCCAACATTGAGATTGGCAGGAAAATCAAAGAGCAGCTCGGCATCCACGGACGTATCGGATTCCAGGTGCATCGGGACACCATGGTTAAGCACAGTTCTGCAACAAAGAACCTCTACACTGTTTAGGCGATTCACTGCTTACTTAGTACGGTTACGTTTTGTCACTTGTTCTTTTTGTTTAGAATTTCTTTTACTCTGAGTGTTATTAAAGTCTTCATTTTTGTAGCCGGAGTACGGCAGACAGGCTAATAGCCCACTTGATGCAAAGTTCTTACAGTATGGAGACTTGCAACACCATAGGTGTAATTTTATTCATGATTTCCATTATTTGTAATCCATCCATATTATAGTTGTGCCGTTCTAAGAAGACCCATTTGAAGTTTCAAAATAATTTCTATCAAATTAAAACACCATAATTAGATAATTTTTTCGAAACGTAACACATGACAGCATTAAATTTGTCAATGTTTTTTTATCATAAATATTAGTGATGTCCTGGAATTTGATGTATAATCGAAAAGTTTAAAATTAAATTGTTATTAGGTTATGCATATTTTCTATATTTTAATGATAAAAGAGGCAACAAAATATAAAATATATTGTTGAATAATGGAAATCGTTTTATTTTAATCGTAATGTGAGACTTTCAACATCGATTTCTAATTTTTAACTGTATAATGATCGATAGTTCACATAAATACTACAATCAATTTGACAGATGCCAAATGTGTAGAACGGCTGAACTGTAATATTAAAATTGATTTACGTTGATCAAGCTATTGACTTGAAATTGGAAGTAAGCCAGTGCTGTCTTTATATTGGAATCATGTAAATGGCTAGTGGCTTCATGTAAATGTCAGAAGTAAGTTCTCGACTTCTGCACCGGCTTCATTTGAAGTCAGTAGCTGGATCAATATAAATAATCTATTAATATGGATGGATGGATGGATGGATTATCCTTAGTGAAAAACGGGAAGTTATATGAATGTGATAAAACTTTATTTCAGAAGTTTATATGATCCTTCTAAGCAGTCTGGAAGGTCTCCTTGACCGTCTGAATTTGTTGTATATGTTATTTCCAAGCCTTTATTTTACTTTTGACAGCTCCATGACGCATTAATTAGTAATGTCTTAATGTATTATCGACTCGATTTGTTATAAAAATCGACTTCATGTGTATATAAGTTATGATAATTTTTAAGTACTAGAACATTTTTTTATTTTCAAATCGATTACTTTCTAATTATTTACGTAGTGTCGATTGTTGAATAGTTTGTGCGTTACATGTCTCACAGAACGTCACTATTACGTCACCCACAACAATAAAGTATGACAATTATGTCATTTGTTTCATGTGGGCTTTACAGTCAATAAATATGTAACTTAATGGACGTGCAAATGTCAAAAGTAAAATAAACGCTTGGAAACAGTATACATAGGATGTTCAGTTGTTCAAAGGTATCAATCAGCATATACAGTGTAATCTCTATATGACGACACTAAGGGACTGTGCATTTTATGGCGTTATAGAGAGTTGTCGTAAAACAGAGAGAGAAGTCTGTTAGTTTTGTCTGACGTCTTTTCCTTCACCAGTAATTTTGTTGTATTTATTTAACTTATTTTATTTAAATCTTGCGATATTTAGGTATCTTGGTGATAAAGGAAGTACTTAGAAATTTCGGTATGCTTGATGTCGACAATCGAGTTTATTACGGGCTACGGGCTAGGATAATAAAGCAATAAAAGAACACACACAGCTGCCCAGTTTTTACTAATTTTGGCAACTTAAAAGTTACTTTTTATTACTTAATTGTTGTCGTTATTGAGAGTGGGTGTAATGCTATATAAAGTGTATCATTGTATGGAAGACAAGCTAAACCAACCAAAACCAAGAGACTTTGACGCTTAAGGGAGTTTGTCGTTAAATCGAGTGACGTTACATAGAGTTTGCACTGAAATTGGTTTTCTTTGATTAAAAATATTTCTAGATGATTTGGAACAGGAAGAATTATTTCTAAAAAAAGATTTATACAAGACTGACTGACAAAACGTTTCCGTCGCTAATGCAGTACAAGCAGTTTTAAACGACAGCTGCTAAATAAGCTCTTAGTTAGACTTGTTGATTGTTGAGTATCATTTTTATAAACTAAATCATATTTAAGTCTTAGAGTGTAATTCTAATGTTAATGATAGTTGTCGTAAAACTGCTTTTACATTTCTAATACGCTAGAATATAAAGTTTCTATTTAACATCTATTTTTGGTAAAGAGATTCTCGTTTGGAGCATTGGTCTGTTATTATGTAAAATAAATAACATTTGTATAAAATTTGCACGCATTTAGGTGGTAGATAATTTATATACTCGTACATTTTTAAAAATGACAGTGCTGTCACCTTAAAGCAATAAAATGTCAAAACATGTTCACTTTTTTTTAAATTAACGACCAATGGTTACTAGGCCTTATACTGTTCGCTTCGTTATTATCGTTAATAATTGTACATTAACGAGTAAATGCATGTTTGCAAGAAGAATAAATTTATTTATCATAAATAATTAAACTCTTTTAAGTTAACGTTTTTGGTTAGTTTCACGTATCGATCATACAATTTGTATGTGTCGTAATGAACTTGTGAGCTGTGTGTATTGCGGTGGATATTGGTAGGTTTTTGTGGAATTATATATTGGTAGTGTCATAGGCTGATTATATATTGACTGCTGATTTGTAAGTATTATTCGTTTGTGTTGTCAGGGCTGTTTCTGGTGTCCATCGCAAAAACTGATCGCGAACCGTTATAATGTGAGAGTGTTGATATTTTTGTACTGATTCTCGTGTGTTTACGGTCACATAGTTGGACGGAATTGCACGGTTGAAAAATGGACTTGAATGTTTTGCGGTCGTATTTTCAAGGTTCTCGTAACAACATATTTTCGTCTACTGCCTTTTGGTTATGGACGTGATGATCTTCTTCTGCGAGAAGGGAGGTTTCCGCAACTCGAAGACATAGCGCATATTTTGCTCCTCCAGGAAGTCCACCAATTTCTTGACGTCGCTGAAGACTTTTCGGAGGCTACATGGAGAGTCCAGATACTTCGCCTTGTATTGGACCACCTCTGCGCATTCAAGCAGGACATGGGCGGCTGTTTCTTCTGCCTCAGGCATGCTCTGCAAAGGGGGCTGTCGGTGACACTTATATTGAAAAGATGTTTGTTAAAATTGTCATGTGCGATGGCTGAAGTAATAACTTATCTCAGCAGGGATCGACTGAGCCTTAAGATACTCCAGGAAAAACGCAGGTTTGCTCAAGGCATTACCAGTTTGGCTTGCCTTCAATCTTCCAGGTTGGCCCAAAGTTGTTGATGCCCTTGTCCTTTGATTTATGTAATTCCTAAAACATGGGCGGATGATATTGGTGACTAATGACCAATCTTACCGACTGTTCATTTGCCTCACTATCGTTTAAAATTTTCTACATAAAAGTAATGTTAGGAAGGGGGCTTGACAAAATGTCTTCTCCATCTGATTTTTATGCCGAGGAAGCGTCAAAGTTGTATTTTACTGCTGGCAGTACAATATTGTCATTCCTGATACAACTTGTATATGCTTCTATATACTATGCAAGTAAATAACAAAAGGCAATATAGAATTGGCAGTAAGATTTTTATAACTGCTTGATCTGCGGTGACTCAATAAATAAATATTTTATTGGCCATTGAAATTGGTATATTTTAATTTAATTTTAGTTCTAGATGACTTCCGGTTTTATAGAAAAGTGTTGTCTATGTCTACAAACAACAAATTAAAAAATGTATTAAGGCGACGCGGAATAAAGATTGGTACACAAAGTATAGCTGTATTTATTCGAAACATCTTGAAAAAAATATATTTGAAAAATTAAACCTACTGTAAGAAGAAATTAAACATGCCTTGATGGCGGTATTAGAGTTCTTTTAAAACAAATCGTTTGTTAATAATGAGCAAATTAATTTTCTTAAAGCTCGAAATTTTATAACAAAAATCGAGTGACACGAGTCGAGTCTTTGAACAGATTAACGATTAGGCTTTCGCATCACTAAACGCTGCTTGTGACGTAATATATATTCAAGTAATAGCGTGCTATGTTTTCAAATAAATGGTGTTATTGCGTGTTTTATTCCTACCTGTATCTATGCCGCAAACCGATTGAATTAGTGTATATTTTACTGTTGATAAATTTTTTAAACACGAGAAATCTGTAATTAAATTTTGCTTAAACCACGGTCGACTTGTTCTGTTTATCATTACTTAAAAAAAGGGCAACGGACAATTACACCACTAAGAAAATTAAACTCAAAAAGGTTCTACTGTAATATAGTTTTTTAAGAATCTTTCGGTTTCAACTTCTTTGTTGGTAACAATAATTAGCGTTAATTAATTAATTGTAGTCAAATATAAATGATATACTACTAGTTTTCAAAAAAACCTGGTTGCGGTCAATGATGCGCGTAGGACAATCAGCCATTCAGCATCAGCAAGGAGAATTGTTCTCGCGCTCCCTGCACTCCGTCAAATAAACACAAATCGACTAAAACCAAGCTCGGGTCGCCAGAACGAGTTTTGGAAATTTCCTCGATTCGATGCAATTGTGCCAGAAGCGACTAGAAATCCAGACCGTAGTTATAAAATTTTATATTTAACCCAATATTTTTGTTTCGATTTTATAGGAACAATCAAATCTGGTGACTTGCGTTGCAAGTTATGAGAATTTTTCATTGCCCAAAGAGACAGGTCGCGTTATGGTAATGTACATTATTTTTGAAGTCGATCGTTGCCTTCGTATAGGTAATTAGGTATAAATTAAAAAATGTTTTCACCATTATGTATTGCTTTATTCCTAAGATAACACGTTGCAATGTTTTTGGATGTTATGTAAATCTCACGCTCCTTTGACATGTTTAAATTCGGCAGTGTACCTATTTCAAACATTTTGGTATTTTATAAAAAAATATACTAAACATGCTGTTTTTATTTCTACTACCTTGTAAATTAACTAGCAGGAACTTACATCGCCTAATGTAAAATTATTATTTACCTGTTTTTGGCGTTAGAGGCATAATTTTGAAAAAATACATAATTTTGGCGTGTAAAGAAAATCTACACCAAATTTCATGAAAATTCGTTTCTTATAATTATTATACGTATTCTTATAAGTTCAGTGGCAAAAAAAGCACTCTTGTTTCTTTCCAACAATGGTTGAAATCTTGTCCAAAGAATATGGTTATAATGCTTGGTCATTTTGAAAAGTAACTGTTATTATAATTTCCATGAAGATAATATGACGTTCTGAGGATATTAACATGACATGTGTGAAATCAATCAATCCATCTTGGACAGCGTAGAGATTATATTATCTATTCTTCATTTCATTAAAAGGGAAAGCCCTAAGTATAGTATTATTACACTTATCGGCTATTTTTATTATTATTTAATTCTTTGAAGAAGACGTAAACTCTTAAATGAACAACAAGGCAGCCAGCAAAAACTGCCAGACCGCAATTTTCTCTTTATTTTATCTCCCACACACACAAAATTATTAGAGCTAAGCATGTTGCTGAAGTTATCTTGGTCCGCTTCCCTTCAAGCTGCAACATGTTGCGAAGCGGTGGTAAATTAGATTAGGCTCCTATAGAGTGTAAATGAAGTTGGTGGCAGGGTAAATAAAAGCTTTAATATTACTTTTTAACACTTGACATCTTTGTCTTCCATGATTATGGCTACTGAAAAGTGGAGACAAATCGGATTTAAAATCAATACCGCGCTTAAAACAGTTTTATATTATAAATTAGGAGTTTTGCTCGCGTAAATCAGTTTGGCCACTGCATCCTCACAATTTTGTAGGATGTACGGACCAAGCTGACCCCAGGATACGGTCTTTTGGTCCATAAAACTTCAACATTTTGAGTGTATGGACAATTTTTATTTTTTGTGTGCCAGTGTTATTCTTCCAAGTCATAAGTCTCCTATTGTATTATTAATGTACTCTCTGGTTCAAATTAGCCAAAACAATCGAAAAAAGCCTTATTGAGTATATTTGTTATATTCATTTACCAAACACGTCTAGATCAGCCGGTTTGGGGGCGGAAACAGTTGAATCACTCAAGCGACGCAAATATGCTATGTTTGTTCCGTTTACTGTCGAGACGCTTGGATCGTGGGGTCCTGAGGCCAAAATTTATAGAAACGACTCATTGACTCTTCAGGTGATCAGAGGGCTGGTGCTTACCTCGGGCAACGGATCAGTATGGCGATCCAGCGAGGCAACGTAGCTAGCCTTCTGGGCACCTTACCCATAGAAGTATTCTACTTATAGTCTTGAGACTATGGGTACAATACAATATAAATTAGTTTTCTTTTATTCTATTTGATTACTATATGTAATTTTTTAATAGTAGTAAATATTTATTTGAAAAATAAAACGTCTTAATTCGAGAAAAGAATAACCTATTGCACCATCTAGTTATTTATGTGGTACGACTTTAATAAAATTTACGTTTTTTACTAATTTATTCTTTTGCATAGTAACTTCCTACCTCGTAAAGATATAAAAAAAATAGTTGAAAAGGCAATGAAAATGAAACCAAATAATATAAATTTTATTGTTATGCTAAACATTGAAAGACGGACTGTTTATTTATAAAATATTGCAAGTTCGTGAGTTGGTCTGGTTTCTTATTTCTGTCTCCACGGTCTCTTCGACCTTGTGTATTGCTTCCTCAGCGCCGTCAACTCCTTTGTGAACATTCTCTGTAACATACATAAAAACATGAGAGGATGAAAGAGTTATAAAGTATGTAAAACAATAAAGAAAACCTACATAAAGGAAATTAATCTAAGACCATGTCTATTAAGTATTGGAAATATTTTATTTTTATCTTTATTGATTTAAGAGGGTTTTTTTCAAGTAGAAATTGTCATCCCCGTTATTGCTCACAAAAATAGATAAAAGGTAACATTAATAATTAATCTGTAAGACTTAAACCTAAAGAAATAATTTTAAACAGCATTCTGGCGTCATCGGATAGCGGTGAGGGCAGAATACTGTTAAAGACTCCTAAATTACATGTTCTTCCTCCAAATTTATCACGTCTTTGACGCTTGAGGCTCCCACATTCAGCCAAAATGTGATAGACATTTCTGTTCCGCAAGAAGTGTAATAAGGGGGATTGACTTTACGAATCATATAACCGAAACGATTCGGTGGGATATGACCAGATCTAAGCCTCAGTGCCGTAACAACTTCTTGCCTTGTTATGCTGCTCACATCAAACCAAGGGGAGCGAGGGACAGATGGCTGACCACTTATACCATATGCCTTTCATTAATGATCTTTTATCAAAATATTCTGATCAAAAATTCAAGCATAAATGTCTGATTATAGGTGTTATCTCGCTATACCAAAGAAGGCAATAGTAAGTTTCTTTAATCCATATAATCCTTTAAGAATATATTTAGCCTTAAGTCATGGTATTCAATAGATAAGGTACCCAGAAGACTACGTTGGTGCTTTATTGAAAGTGAAACGGTTGAAAATTGTCAGAGTTATATTTCGTGCTAGCTTGAAAAATGCAGTCCGAGATTAACGTGTATGATGTTATGACGAGTAGAAAACCTTAAATAATATTGGAATACCTTTAATCTACAATGCCTGTACTTTACACTTGGCCATCAACCTAATTTTTGAGTTCCTAGGGGACCATTTAAAAAATAAAAAGTACAATCGATTTTTCGAAAATTCTAGAGCGACCCTTAAGTAATATTTTTTAATGTCGTTTTAACATACATCGAGCCTATATTACACCTTAAAACAACACAACTTGATCTTGGTTTAAGAAACAGTAAGTGTGAACAGGTTACGCACGCAAACAATATGATAAATCAAACAAAACTGTTGTCTTACTTTTGTAATGCTTACCAATTGTGTCATGTCCCTTTCATCCACCTATGTCTTCAAATACTTTATTGAAAGGTGTTTATTACATACTTATTTCTGAATGTTACCTTAAATAGAGTTCTCTTATCTATCTAAATGTCGTGATGGACTAGCGGCTAACCTGCATGTCAATGCACGTGAGTTCCAATCCTAAGTTTAGGCCTATTACCAATTGTTTAAAAATTGATAATCCTTGTATGGGGTTTATGTGAAATTTTAACCAGCAAGTCATGGAATTTCTAAAGAATTTTCAATCTAACATAGTTTAAAAGTTACCTATACAATTCTTATGACCTTAAAACTGAATATCTATTATTTATTACCTTAATATTTGTTAATTTTAAAATGTTTTAGCGTCACTTACCAACTACGTTTTCTTCAATAACTTTGCCTTTGCCCATGCAAGAGTTTTCTTTGTCCCGTATCGACTGGAACATCCGGGCGAATCTACCTTTTTCCTTATTCTCTACAACTTCCCCTTCTTCATTGTTCTGATCTTCGTCGATATGGTCCTCGCTCCTCACTATAGGCATAACAGCTTGAGTTTTAGCAGTTTTACAACCTTGCGGACTCGATTTGTCCGAACCACACGGTATTGTTTCATTTTCAGACTGACCTGTCTCACTTTTCTGACCGTCGTCACTGTGCTTACTTAAACCGGGACTTATTTGTGATAAGTCTGGAACATGAAGCAGTTCTGGTAGAATAGGAGACTTCGGCGGCGGAGAATTAGCTATCTCTGCAATTTTCTCTGGTACGCTGAGAACTTTCTTTGCTTCATCTTTAACTTTAGGTAATAATGCATCTGTCTTTTGAATTGTATCTTCCATGGCTTCAGATTTCTCTTGGATTTGATCGTTTGCCGTTTTCATCGTATCATTTATAATTGTTGTTGCACCATGAACTTGTTCTGAACCACTTTTCAACATATCATTAACGTTTTTTATTTCTTCATCAACTTTTGTTTCGGCCTGGTCAGTTAACGTGTCCATACATTCTGTAACTTCAGTCCCAATCGTGGAAGCCCGATCGATTTCGTCTTTGTTTATGTTCGCCACGTCATGCGTGCTTACGTTCTCAGTCTCAAGGTCATTTATGTTTACGATATGGGAGCCGCTTACATTCGCCTCTAACGAATCTATCGATCGGCTCTCGTCGTTTGTGTTTCCATTCACGCTGTCAGCTTTCTGATCTACGTTCGAGTTTGTGACGTCTTCGGCGGTGTACGTGGTGTCTTCGGCTTTCATTGTTGGTACTTTGAGTGGCGGTAGTTCGGTTATTGAGATATGACGTGTCTCTTCATTGATTATATTAAAATCGTTGTTAGTGAAATCGGCGTTCGAGCCTTTGGTCGCCGTTAAAAGAGTGTGGCATCCACCACAGGCAACGTTGTCTACAATATGCCCATTCAATGCGGTGACCCGTTTAGGTGTGTATTGATTGGGCAAAGCCTCGTTTGAATTATCGGCGTCGTCAATATCCTCTAGGCAAAGTTTATTGTGCCTCGACTCGCCACAAGTATAAAGTAGGCCGTTGTCTGTAACGCGAAAACTAACATTATATAAATACTGTTTCTACATGTGGCGTTACTTACAAGTAATATGTACTAAAGATCGTATATTATTGTGTTAGATAATAAGAAATATCTCACCCTAGTTTGAAAAATGACTAAAGATGCTGATTAAGCAACTGTAACCACCGAAGTTTCAACAGAGACTGCTGCAATAATGCTGACCCTAACTTTAAACCTATACAGTATGAATGAAGGAATGCAGACAAATTAAGAAATATTTGCGTTCATGGTAATTAATAATTAGGCATAAACATTTCATTAAAGAATCCAATGTGGGCATTGAATTCAAACAGAAGTTCAATATCGATCAGTTGAAAGCTAATGTGATGGCAGCAATTAATGGAAGCAAACATAGTATCGAGGGCATCAGATAACATTAATAGCAGTAAATTGCATTGTGGTATATTTTTATAACGATGTTGCTTAAATATTAGATATAATACGTAACGTACTCTGGCAGCGATTTGTTATTTAATTTATATTAACTTATTAATAATATTATAATTTACTTTTATGTTTAGTATTTAACAGTATTTTTTAAAGTTAGTTTATTTATTACATATACGAGTACGTAATATTTTATCTAGTACTAGCGGCCCCAGCAGAGGATTCTAGAACCCGATCTCAGCGCCACCTACCGGTTCCAACGGGATAAAAAGTATCCTATGTCCGTCTCCTGGTTCTAAACTACCTCCCCACCAATTTTCAGCCAAATCGTTACAGCCGTTCTTGAGTTATAGTGTAACTAACACGACTTTCTTCTATATATATATAGATTCTGAAATCGTGGTAGGGTAATGGGTAGCGCACGCGTCCCATACCCAAAAGGCGCGGGTTCGAATCCTGGCCGGAACGCATGCACCACTTCGGCAGTTTTCTGACCTGATATTCATATTATTATAATAAATAATAATAATAATCGGCAGACAAACACACACATTGTATATCCCCAAATTAAGCAAGTTACGCTTGTGTTATGGGTAATATACAACGGACTACTCTGGGGCCGATCCCAGACACCCAGACCATGGTAAATAATGGAGAAAAGACGTTTCCGAAATTTGCTATACCAGGAATCGAACCCGGAGCCTATGCGTTGCAGTGAGGTAGGCCGGCAAAGGCTTAGCCCGCTCAACCACAGAGGCCGTCCATATAATTACCACCTGCTAACAACGGTGAAGAAAAATGAACGAGATTACCGATGTGTCAACCATGCCAATCCGCCTTGGGCAAGCGTTGCGGGTATACTGTCTATTCCCCTATAGTGGGAAACCCGAACCCAGCACTGGGAATTTTATAATTATGTTCTTACCTCTTTATAATTATTCTTATTTTTTTGTAAGCAGAAGTACTTAACAATACTCAGCAGTGTTTCATTAACAGTTATAAT
Organism: Dendrolimus pini; assembly: GCA_949752895.1. Classification (NCBI taxonomy): domain Eukaryota; kingdom Metazoa; phylum Arthropoda; class Insecta; order Lepidoptera; family Lasiocampidae; genus Dendrolimus; species Dendrolimus pini. The sequence goes on from OX457131.1 coordinate 2,932,284, forward strand.
GATTTTACTTCGTGCTATATATTAGTATAAAATTTCAGTTGCTACAGGCTTGTCTCGCGTTGATGAATAAAGGTTCCAGATTATTATGCATTTGTTTATCGGATTGGTAAGAGAGTGAATGTGAAACCAAATTAAATTATGTTTAATTTTAACCGTAGTTATATTTCTTCTCTGCATGTTTCCTTCTTTTAAGGTCTTAAATATAAACTGTTAATATTTTATACAATTACATTTTTATGGGATCTATACTACTTGATCCACCACTGCCCCATTATTTATTCTTATTTTTACTTCCCATAGTGAGGCTTAAAGTCTTTGGATGGAGGAAGAGTTATTAAAATTGGGAGAACTTTAACAGCAGGTTGCTGGCATTTATTTACACATTACCAGGCATTCTATGATCCGCAATGATTGAATAAAAATTATTACTCGGGTATACCTACCAATATCTCATAGCACAGACAAATGTGAAATTGAATCCATTTAAAAGTTTACAGGTTTTTAACTACTTCAGGGGCTTAGAAATGTATATTATCATGTAATACGGTCTATCTGTAATTTGAAGAAAATGGATTACCAGGTACATGGTTTGGATTCGAAATGTACCTTAACAAAATCGCGGCTAACCTTTGTGTTTATATAATTATATGTACGTACCAGTGACAAAAGCAGTGTGCATTGCTCCACACGCAACCAGTTTTAATTGATACCCATCGAACATTTTCTCCATATCGATTTCTGTAGGTTCAACAACGTTAAAAACATCTTTGCCCATCCCTAGCTGACCTTTCTCATTGGAGCCAAACGCTAGTATCTTCGCTTCGTCCATGGAAAGAAGAAAAGTGTGGTTCGCACCACAGCACGCGCTCTTTATTTGGACGTCAAGTGGCAAAACTTCAGGAACGTACACAGTGGTCGCTGTATTCGGTATACCTAGCTTTTGGTTTTCATTGTCGCCGGTGACGAAAACTGCTCCATTTGCTATGGGTAATAATATATTAACATAAATCAAATAGTTAATTATAATCTATTAATATAACACTAATAACATTCTACAAGTTATTTTAGAATTTTATGTATAACTTAGACATACAATTTAATACCTATAATAAGTAATTTACTAAGGTTTCCGGCCTAGTAACGTAATATAACTACGTTTTTTAACGGTTTTAAGCGCCGTATTTTATTCATTGACATTTTACATCTTTCTCTTCCGTGATAATGGCTACTGAAAAGTGCCCGGAACATGCGTTTTTCGGGACATTTCGGGCACTTTTCAGTATAGCAGTGATTACGGAAGATAGATATGTCAAATGTCAATGAGCAAAATACCGCGCTCAAAACCATTAGAAAGTAGATTTATTACTCGTATAAACTAGTCTCAAAACCTTGAGAAAATACTATATCCAATTATATGTCTAACTTATACATAAAATACTAAAATAACTTATAGAGTATTATTAGTTTTGTATTAGTAGATTACAATTAAAGATTTAATGTTAAAAAAACAATTTATTGTAAAAAAAATAAACACAGAGTTAGCTTGTACCCTGGATTAAGTCTGGTGTGCACCGACATTTAACCGGTGGTTAAAATGAAATAACGATCAAAATGTATGCATAAACAGTGATTATTTTATTTTAACCGTCGGTTAAATGTTGGTGCACACCAGCCTAAGCCTAGTGTGCACCGACATTTAACCAATGGTTAAAATGAAATAATCGCTAAAAATATGTGGCTAAACATTGATTATTTTATTTTAACCACCGGTTAAATGTCGGTGCACACTAGCCTTATACTTTGATACTATTTATCTCGAATAAATGACGCAATTTCCGTAGGATAGACGAATATCCACAAAGACGGCGCTGCAGTTGTGGCCCGTCGTTACAATACACTTACAAACAGTGGCGGATTTACCAATAGGCTGAGTAGGAGCCTAGGGCGGCAAATTTAAGGCCCATATTTTTTTATATTTTACAGAAATTATATCTTACTTAAATTCTCAAACATAATAAGATAATTCTTATAAGTCTACACAAACAATTCAACATTAATATGGTTCAACAATTAGATAAATGTCTTTACAATTTGAGTAGTCATTTTTGGCTATGGCAGAAACAAACCCATCGATCTCCTGATTTACAATCTATTAATAACGGGAAGAAAAGGTTGTGTAATTAAGACGATAGTGCACAAATCATAAAGTTACAATTTCATTGGCAAATAAAATAATGATATGATTCTGAACTAGGGTATAGATTTGTAGAGGTTGGTAAGGGCGGCAAAATTTGAATAGCCTAAAGGCGGCAAATTTCTAAATCCGCCCCTGCTTACATACATATTATCGTCGAGGCAACGTGAACTAAGTTTCGCTACCAGTATAAAATATATCCCATGTCATCTTCACTCACGCTAATCACCGAAATCGCTGAACCGATTTTAATGAAATTTCGTAAATATGTAGATATTCCTTGCTCCAACTTAAGAGATAGGATACTTTTATCCTATATGGGATAGATTACATCCCAACAAGTAACTCTTGAAATTCAGATAAGACATTTATCTTGATGTCTACCGGCAGCAGCGCTTGGGACCCTAACTCAAGGTGGTTAAGACTCCAAAGACAGGAACCTCACAATTCGTGCCGTGCCAGGTGTTCCATCTTCTATATCTAACCTCCTCACAGAGTAACGTAGCAAGAGCCTATCTGGATTTAATTATTATTATTATTCAAAGGTTTTAAATCCTTAAATATATTAACGCACAGGTAATAAACACGGTATGATAGTATCCACATTCGACGAAAGCTATTTTCTCCATGAACTTAAGTTCGGTGAACTTGATCGCGGACCTGGTGTCTTCTCCGAGGCCCAACTGGCCTTCGGAGTTTGACCCACACATGAACACCCTGCCGTCGTCTGTAATCAAAAAACAATTCAAATATAAAAAATGGATTTGAAATGACATTAGGCATGAACGACTCATTGACTCTCTTCGGGTGATCAGAGGAATGGTTCCCACTACGGACAAGGGATCAGTATGGGGTCTAGCGAGGTGCTAATGTTGCCAGCCTTCTGAAGACCTTACTCATTGACTTCGATGACCTAGACTCAATATTCTACTTATATTTGCAATGTATCCTGTGCTATAATACTGTTACAACTTAGGCCCCGACAAAGACAAATTCCACGTACAGATCTGTAAAAGCACATTTTATTGCCTGTCGGCATTTGAACTAGTTTTAACCCTTTTATGACCGTTTTCTTTAGTTCACTAATTTTTTGGCATACGCTTCTAGTTATTGTGGAGAACAGCCTATTTCCTATTGTACTCACTCAGGAGCATCATTAGCCATTTGTTGCGGATTATAAGTACAAACTAATTCTAGGAAATTGCGTCGACTTTGCCGGGCGAGCACATATGTATTTGTGATGTATAGAACGACGGCTTTATTGAGAGAGGGGGTCAGTTGAGCTACAACTACGATACAGGCGCGTTTTGTTGAATTACGACCTTCTGCATTACGGTTGGATTTGTTGCGTTCGGTTATATTTGTACCTGTGTTATACGTGTTTGTATAGTTCTAATAATAATAATTCTAACGGCATTTTAATTTGAGTCCCACAAACTCGTAACAATACTATAATGTACTTCATTGTCTTGTGGCGGGAGTTGTCTCTGCAGCACAGTTTTATACTTTTGCAGTGCAACGAATTATCCTGCCATTATATAAACATGTGATTCTTTACATCAATAAAATATTGATTATTTTATTGTATGTCTAAAGACCATAGGCCATAAAAATGGTCCGGACATTTGGAGGGCTTGCATGTGGCAAGGGGAAGGCCAACACGTAGGGGTCCCTTGACAAATTTAATGTGAATGTGGCGTGACACAGACCGGCGATTGTCCCTGTCTACACCATATAATAATGCACCCAAGAACAAGCCCCAGCCAGTGTAGGACTACCCTGAGAAATGAGAACAATAAGTACCGGGCTGTTGGGGTCAATTGCTAGTGGTACTAGGGGTCTGGGGATATGGGGTCTGTCCGTCGCAATGTTCGGGGAACATGGAAAAATCGACAGACGGTGTCTCGCCACTCCCTGCATGGGCCCCAAATTATTATTATTTTACTTATAATCTTAAGAGATTATGGGTAAAATACAATATAAGTTAAGTTTCCTCCATTCCACTACTCTATAATGTAAATATTTAAATGTCCCAAACATAAAATTTGTATAATCAGTGGTATTATAATCAATTCCAACTTTCGAAATGTTTACACATAAATATCAATGCTTTATCGCTGAAGAAGTATCTACTGGAAATGTTTCTTGAAGTAGTACTCTTAATTACCTGTTAGTAATGCAGTGTGGTTGCTCCCAGCAGACACTTGTTTGATGGCTATAATTTCTTCCAGCTCGACGGCCTGCGGCACTGTATGGTGGTCCATGTCACCTGTTCCCAGTTGACCCTCATCATTGCAGCCCACCGTATATACAGCGTTCTCGTCTGTTGGCGAGTTCAAATAATCAAAAACATTGGTTTCAAATTATATATTTCTGAATTTCTATAGAGTAGAGGAGATTCGCTACTGCTTTCTTAAGGGAGAATGGAACCTGGCTACTAATGCTGGAACACAGCTCAAGGTCGCTATGGCGACATACTCTAGACCAGGAGTGGTAGCCATCCAGTCGGGCAAAGACCCTACAACCCGGCTGTGGGTTATTTTGTCACCTCGTACGACAGCGTAATAATCATTTTTTCTATTTACTCTCCTGTGTAATATTGATATGACCAGCAACGGCATGACGTTCTGTAAGTATGTTACGATATATTCGATACATTTTCGGTTTTTTTATATCTACACATAAACAAATATAAGTACCTGTGACAAAAACAGTATGGGCTCGTCCGCACGCTACGAACATAGCCCGATGTGGTTTGAGCCATTTCACGCAGCTGGGCCTGGTCACTTCGTCCTTATGCCCCAATCCGAGCTGACCCCAAGAGTTACCACCGAATACGAACACACGGCCATTTTCTGAAAAAAAAACCAACCAAATTAAACGAACTTATATGATTTTTAAAATTATTAATTTATAAATAATTTAAATAAAAAAGTTATCAAAGTTAGGGCAAATGTTTTATGGAGTTCGTTATATCAGTGCAAATGAATCGTACATTCTTGTTTCAGGCTCCGTTTATTGTATTAAAAACAATTAATAAACCCTGAAGGTTGACGTCTATTTTGCTCAAAGATTAAGCGTTGCTATACAACGTGGCAACGCTGCCAGCCTTTTGGGAACGTTCCCGGTAACTGACAGTGGTTTGGGACCAATATTTTATTTAGTTATACTTTATAATATAGTAGAGTTAGTAGTTCATTTTTCAGTTTTTATAGTATTTTTCATCGATAACAATGTACCCAATTAAAAAAAACACCAAAATAAAAGCCTATACTCAACTTCAGTAGAAGACATAATCGTACATAAAAGACTTTATATGTGTTCTACAAATCTTTTTATTATTTTCTTTTTATTATTTTGACCGAAGTTTGATTTTATGAGAAAAGGTAACTTACGTCCTTCTTCAGGATACAATCTATAACTTTTTTAAATATTAAAACCCGTTCAATGATTTAGTTGTCAAAATGTAGCACGAGTTACTTTTGAGTTTATAGTTTAAATAAGTATATACAAGTTGGACTCGCACAGGGCAACTTGTTTTCAATTAGTCAGTCTATAACTGTTGTAAATGAATGTCTCCACAAAAATGACTCATGTAATGGATATTGGTAGACAACCTTGTAAATTATTTAATGTCATCGTGGCATAGACAATTTTTGAGTGCAGATTATTGTTACCTAACCTTAAACAACAGTTAATTCAAGTATTCGATTTCGATAGTAATTCAAAATAGCTTTACTACAGAAAAAAAATTAAATACTCTCAAACACGCAACTTTGGTTATCATTTATTCCAAAAAACCAAAGTACTAAAGTAACCGAAGATTGTTAACCGAAGCAATCATCAACTCAAAAATACATATTAAGGACTCTGAATTTTTGACATACTTGATCTAACATTTTTTTTTGCCAATGACAAAACCTACTACAACATGTTGAAGTTGGTGCATTTTGCAATTATATTGTTGTTTTTTTATGTTTTACTTGGCACCTAGTTCAAGATATTGTAGAAAATATTTATTTTTGCTATATAGTTTAATTTCGGTTTAGTTTTTGTTAAACAAATATTTTCTACTTTTTAGTTGCACAAATACTTTAATAGTTTTAGAAATAATATATTAAGCGCCTGTAGAAATTATACTACTGGCATGCGTATACAAATGTGCCTCTTGGTGAATGTAGGCGCTTTCAACAAGGGTTGCTCTCGATATCCCTGAGATCTACTCATCAGATTGTGACTTGCTGACAATGGGCCACCTCAGGAGAATACTTTTTCAAATAAAACATTGAAAATCAGTCCACAATTGACGCAAAAATAGCGTAAAAAACATACAGTCGAATTGAGAAACTCCTTATTTTAGGAGGCGGTTAAAAATATAAGGATAAGCATATAGTAAGTTTCATTTTTTTTATTGATCTGCATTCAATTCTCTTTATTTATTTATTTACAATCATTACATAAAAAAATTAAGACAAATATATACCTATACTAATAATACCTATATACAGTTTAATTTACAAAAAAATAAAAATTACAAATAGTAAATGGGTCCCAAATCACCGTCAGTTGGGAACGTTCCCAAAACCCTGGCCGCGTTACTACGTTGCATAGCAACGCTTATGCGGCGTTGCCCAAACTACAGACCAGCGTTTTGGTTGCGTGAAACATCATAAGACAGGCAGGATAAGTCTAATGATATTGTAGGAAGAGATATTATACATACGACAAATAACAGCGCTATGTTCATCTCCGCAAGAGATGGCGACGATCGGGTCATTCTTGATGAAGAAGTGGCTGGGTTCGTTGTCGGCAAAATGGGATTTGCCAAACGTGAACACTGCACCAGTTTCTGCAAAATTGAAAATTGTACAGTTAATATAATTTTTGCAAAATATTAAAAAATAAATTTCGATTTTATTATGACAAAATAAATATTCATTGCTATGCGGATGACAGCACTAGCGATGCGCATTACTTTTTACAATTTAAAATTGAACCCAAATGGAATGTAACATGAAATAATTTTTTGGTGACTGAAAAATTGGGCCTAAATATAATCCCTCAAGACTTTAAGTAGAATATTGAGAATAGATCCACCGTCTCCTATGGGTAAGGTGGCCAAAAGGCTGGCTATGTTTCCTCGCTGGATTGCCATACTGATTTGTAAGTTATCCGACGTCGGCACTAGCCCCTCTGATCACCTGAGTAGTGGATAACTCGTACTGATAGCTATTTGTATTGGCTCATGTCCTTAGGTCCCCACGGATCATGCGTCTCAACAGCGAACGGGACAAATAACTCTCACTGAGATTTAAATATTATTAGTTTACCTTTTATCTCAGGATATAAAACCTAAGTTTAATTAATTGAAGCTGCCAGAAATAACAGTATAATGAGTAATAACTAATAGTACATATTTAGTTAAAGGGTCCGTGGTGTTCCAACGCTCTAAAGGTGTACTGACGTCGCCAAACGTTTAGTAGACGTCACACGCGGCCAGAAGGCTTGTGTCTATTTTGCTCAAAAATTAAGCGTTGCTGTACAACGTGGTACAGCCGACAGCCTTTTGGGAACGTTCCCTGTAAGGGACAGTGGTTTGGGACAAATATCTTAACTTTAGGTATTTTTTCCCTTTTTTATTTAGTTAGTCTGAATCACCATATATGTAAATTATTTAACTGTTAATATCAAATGCCTCATATTTCCAAGAACTAGTAACGAGTGAGCAGCATTCAAGCTCCTCTGACGTCATTGCCGAATTATAATGTCCAGTCCTAAGGTTATTTATTCTTTATCACGATGAAAATGTAAAAGAGCTATTATTTAGTAAGGTTCACGTTATTTCCGGCCTTTGACCTTTCTCTTTGAGCTTTTAACCCTTGCTAGGGTTTCGAAAATTTATTGCTATTGTTGAAGTTAATTTAGTAATGCCTACATAGATTGTGAGCGTTTCTTAAGAGTAAGAAATTAATCAACTGGTTGCGTTCCAATTAACATGGGGGGTTGATATGGAGGATTCCAAAATAAAACACAATCCGCGTATCTTATACTAATATATAAAGTTGAAGAGTTTGTTTGCTTGAACGCGCTAATCTCAGGAACTATTGGTCTGATTTGAAAAATTATTTCAGTGTTAGATAGCCTATTTTTCGAGGAAGGCTATAAGCTATATAATCACGCTAAGACCAGTAGGAGAGGAGCACCATTGAAGAATTTTTCAAAATCGGGAGGTATTTTTAATTTACTTAAAAAAAAAATGTTCCACGCGGACGAAGTTGCGGGCAATAGCTAGTGAAGTATAAAGTTTCAAATTCATGTTTAGAAAATAGGGTAGATGTCAGTAAAATGAATTGAGTCATGAGTCATTTTGTATTATCTAACAAACTTCAGGATGTCATAGATTTTGTAAGAGTGTAAAAATTTAAGACATCATAATTTTTTGTACATGTAAAATTAGTCAAATAGCGCATTAATCTCATCTGTGCAGGAACGGAGAAAGAATACAATTTCCTGCGTTGGGGCGGCCTGTCGTAAGAGGCGACAAAACAACCCACAGCCAGGTGGTAGGGCATTTGCCCGACTGAATGGCGACCACCCCAGGTCTAAAGTATGCCGCCATAACAACCTTGATTTGTGTTTCGCCATTAGTGACCAGGTTCCAGTCTCGCTTAAGAGAGCTGTAGCGCATTTGTAGCACCTTTGGTCTTGTAAATATCCATAGGCGATGGTAACCGCTTTCCATCGAATGGGCCGTCTGCCTGTCTGCTGAACTCATCCAATAAAAATAAATAAAAAACAAAAACAGTGGACATTCGTGGCCACGCATATTGACAACCAGTTAATATGCGCAGTCAGACACCAACTTAACCAATTTTTATTTTTCGAATACGATGTAAAGGTCCAAAGGTTGCCTGGAAATGATTGCTTTAAGCAATAAGTCCGCCCATTGTACTACTACCTACTATTATGTTAATGTGTTACTGTTTTAACAGGTGTACAGGTGTTTTGGTGTACAATAAAGAGTATTGTTGTTGTTGTTGATGTAATGTGCTTTTTCGATAATTTGATGCATAGGGTTATTAGACTAGTAAACAAGTGCCTTTTGGACCAACTTTTTTCAGCAGTCTTCGAAAATTATAAATGAGGTGTCATTCGATTCGGAATGGCATCTAGATGATTTTTGAAAAAAATGAAGTTCCGCTTGCAAACATTGTAACAGTTATTAACAATTAACTAAAAAAAAAGAAGGGGGGTTTAGTTTTTTTGCAAATATCTCAAAAAGTAATAAAGATTTTTCAAATTTGAAAAAAGATTCGAAAAGAGGAGGAAATTTTCTAAAAAAAGTCTTGACTCCCGAAACTGTAAGATTAATATTTATAATATTCCCAGAGGGATGAAAATACGGCCGAAAACGGGTACTCTGGCTTACGCAAGTCACACCCACATCGGCCCTTTAATTAATTAATATTATTTAAACATACTAAATATGAAAATAAAAAATTGAAAAAATTCAGGCACTAACTGAATAGATGAATGAACAATAATCTGCTTGAAATTTTTTTTATAACAATTTTTCATTTAGTTATTCAATAGTTAATTAATTTTTTTTTGCTTGAACATGAACATTGCAAGTGTGATAATTGTTAAACTATAAATTTAAGATTTTTTTCCTTTCTTGGAGCAATTCTTGAAAGGCTTTAGAAAATTGGAAAATGTTTATTTTACATTTAATTTAGTTTATTCATTTTTTTATTAATAATTTTCGTTGACATTACTAATGTGGTATAACAAAATCTTCTTCTTATATATAAAAATGAATGATTGTCTGTATGTCCTTTATAGAATCGTAAACTATACATTTGATCATGTGATGATGTTTAGCAAATTTGTTGTGCATGAACCAGAGAAGGTTTCTGAGTTGGTTCACAATAATTGGACCCGGTAGGTGGCGCTGCTGTCGGCATATCGATTGAAGGTGAAGGACGCCGTCTGCCGAGACAGCTAGTAACTTATAAAAATAGAATATTACAAAACACAAACTTTTGACTTTAGCTTTGAGATTGAATATTTTAGGAGCTTTGCGCTTCAAGTTATCATTGATGCATTATAACTTATAAAAACTTTTTCCACAATATGGTTAAAGCTTTTTCAATAATAATTTAAGATGTAAATAAATATTTAATAGAATATTATTTGTCACCTGAAACATATAATTAGTAAATAAATCGTAAAAAGTTCACTTGGACCGGTCAGCTGAAACCAATAACTTAGTCACATGGAAAACAAACATTAACGTAGCTTAATCAAGTTTTTTGGGGGTATGTTATGCGACCTGTGTACCTACCTATTTGTTTACGAGTGTCAAAGAATATTTTCTCTGGAATGTTCGGAAAGTTTATTACAATTTATTTCATATGCTACGGTTATTTAGCCTTAAAGTAGCTAAGTAGTTGTAATATTTAATTCCTCATATTTTGATGTAAGTAGTTATTGTTAGTAACTCTACCTTGGTTTTTCTCAGAGATACATTTTTTTAATAAAATTTTCGGCAGATTGTGCGTTTAAATTGTTTATTTTAATCATTTTTTAAATTAATATCTAATTTTAGATATCCGTTAAGCTGCCTATGGTCGCTTATCTTACCGATCGTTCAACTATCTTATATTTTATATATCTTTATATGGTGAAATAGAAATGTTGTGTGAGTACAGTCCACATGAGATTAAAAAAAGAGACTAAAATATACATTTTCCGAGTGAGACGTGCGTGGTTTCAATTAAATAAAAATCCCACAAAAAATAGTTGACACTTATTGATAAATGTTAGAAAACAGTGTCTATCGTGTAAACATAACGTAACATCTCTCACCTTATCCCAATTATTTGGGATTGGTACAATATGTCTTTTCCTTCCACACTCCTCTATTCTGACACACAATCCATCCATCTCTTTTTTGGCCTACCTTTACATTTGTACCCATCCATCTTGTAGATTAACAATCTTTTTGTCACGTGAGTTTCATCCCTCCACATCATATGCCCATATCACCTTAATCTTCTTCCTCTCAATTTTTCAGTAGCCTCACTATCGGTTAAAATTTGACATAAGATCCTTACAGGTTATATCGATCTCGCTAGAGCATCGATCGATCTATGGATAATAGAGCAGACGAATGAATAGTAAGATATAGGAACCGGCCATAAAAACATATAAACAAAATTAAATAGTGTAGTTGATAGCAAAAATCATAATTATATGCAATGTACTAAAATGATTTACTTTTATTTTCTATAAACAAGGTATAGTATTTAGAAAGAAATACCTTATTAATATTACCATCTAATCTAAAAAGATTAATAAGTAATTTAAATATAACCTAAATTGACTAAAAGTATTCTTACTAAAAAAAGTGTCCATTAAACTTTTCTTATTGTCTCTAGTAAGGCGAAGACACCTTGTTCATGTGTTCTTTATTAATAGCCAGCTAAATGATTTACTAAGGAAAAATATACATCAAATAATACCTATTTCACTATATTGCGATAAAGTTTAAATACACAGAATAGTAATCTATGAAATTTACAAAAAATTCTCATAAAAATGTGGTAAATTGAATAATCACTCTTGGTAAATTACACCGTAATAACTTTGACCCGGGCTCGATTGACCGCAATAACACAGATTTATGGATTTCTTGTTTTCACGTAACGCGTATTATTGTTTATACTCAATTGTGCTACTTGTCGAACGTTAACATAGTTAAAATTCGAATTCAGTTCAAACAAATTTCTGATGAAGAACATTTTATAATAATCATCCTTTTATATTTTTCATATGACATATGACAGCACTAGTGTATATATGTATATATCACTTGAATGGCGCATATTATTTTGTATGTATTCCATTCCGATAAACTGCAGGGTTCAGAAGATATGAATAGGTATTCAAAAGTCTTAGACCCGCGGCAACTGAGTAGCGAGCACAACTAGTACATGTCATGTTATCTACTCTATTGAATGACTTATTAGTGATGTATTTTACACAATATAATGATTCTACAAAAATCAATTGTCGGAAATAAGTTTTCTAAAAACTGGAACAAACAAAATAGAACATGTTGAAATCCCAGAAATTGCATCGAATCGATTATGTTATTAGAGTTTGATTCGATGTAAGTTAATACAATTTACGATTCTAACAATGATGACAAGTGTTTTTTCTTCTTCTTCAATGGCGCCTCATGGTTAACGATATTATTATACTTAATTTTTAAATGAGAACATAAAATAAATAAACAGGTCTGTCCGTTAATAAACTTTGTAATTAAAAAGAAAAAAAAAGAAAAAAGTGCACCTTTGAATTTAAATATGATCACCTGGTATATCATCAGTCATGGCTGGTGTTCAAGCGGTCAGCCATGCCGGGTGGTCGGAATGCGGCCGCGGGGCGAACTGACCGCTGCCCGGCACGTGACACCGTGGCACCCTCGCGATGGAAAACACCAGTGTTTAACCTACGTATATTAACTGGAAGGGGTAACGAGAAATACTTATAAACATAAGTTAAAATACCTACTTGAACATTTATTATCTAATTTAAAGTTTTATCCACTAGTGTGAAAAAGTCGTGGCGTAAGACGCTCGCATAATGACGTGAGTTTGAATACCGGCAGGATATGCACCCTATAGGTAGGTTTTAGTGTATATATTGTCACATTGTGATTCAATGAGATCGAGGCAAATGTTGTGATTATACCCAAAATTCCCTGACATCAAAGTTCATGTATTTATTATTCTCATTTCGGTAATGGTAATGAGAACCGACTGTAAAAATCGAAGGTTTATGGACTTCTATGAGCAATTATAATTAATATTCAAGCGCACTATGCGACTTGCCGCATTCGGGCAACCGTCCGGTTGGCCGCAGGTAAGGAAATGCCAACATTATTTTTTCTCACAAGATAATTTTGGGATAAAATTTTAGTAAAATTGTGTTTTTAGATGATATAATACTGTCTACTATAATATTCAACTTTAGATGTAGCTTAAACATAATGAAATAGTAAAACAAAGATCCTGTTTATAATGTACGAAACCGATCTTCTAAGGAAAACAATGACGGCTAACCACTCTGGTTGCGATTTCGGCTGTCGCATTCCGGCTAGTCGCTTATTTAGCCGAATAGACCATATGCATGAGCCCTAAGATGGTCCATTGAATCTATATCTTTGTAACGTACGTTTTTGTCGTTCAAACCACTGTTAACCACTGTGACTAGACCTTCCGCGCTTCCTTCTATGAACAAAAGGGTGACTAAGGCAAGGATAACTATGGCTTTCTAGAAGGTCTTATTATAGTGGCTACTATAAAGGTTAGTCTTGATATTAGGACATAGATAATCATGAATGAATTCGTTTACCGCATCCTCAATATATTTTGGTCTGTGGCACAGAGCTAAGAAAATTGTCGCGCCCCTCCCGGCGGGGGGTTCTCTGCCCTGTGGTCCGCGGCTTCGGCAAGTTCGTGTTCACTGTCACGATTGTCATGTCATTGCAATGAGAGACGAATGCTTTAACCATTGACCCTTAACAACTACAAGATCTAATCATAATTCAGATCAACTAGAGTATTAGCTTAACCTGAATTTATTTCCTGAGCAAACACTGATACAGCTATATTGTATAAATTTTTTATCCTTGTACTATGTTCTTCTGGTAAATGCCGATTCGTTTCGCGAAAACAATTCCATTTTCCGGGATAAAATTTATCCCATATCTATTCTTGATTTGAGACTACATATCTGTAGGTATAATAAATTTCAACAAAATCGGTACCTTGTTTTCCCTAAAAGCGTAATAGCCAGACAACGTTACATTTTGCATTTATAATACTGGTATATGGATCTTATGATTTGCATGATAACTATAAATAGTTATAGGTGACACATATGTCAGTATACCTAACTATAGTAAGTAAAATAGAGAACATAACATAAGCTGTATATTCTCTATACTAATCTGTGATATTTATATATGTATTTAATTTGCACACCACCGTCATACATGTTCATAAAATCCATAGCTCGGGTTGTCTGGAAGAGAACGTTCTAAAGAGATAAGGCTGCCAATTGTTCCTTCTTTTACTGTTTAATGTGACTACTGTAAATTGTTTATTTCATGTGTATGTGGTGAACAATAAACTGTATTCTATTCTATTATATTCTCCCCTCGCAGTTTCATAAAAGTAATGCAATGAAAGCATATTGGAGAAAATCTTCTGTAAACTTCTTAATACAAAAAGCCTTGAAACATTATACACTTGATCAGTAAAACAGTCCTCTTTATTGCACTTTAGTTAAATTCGATATCCATTGTACCATTTACCCCTGACCTACAATCGATTGATAAATTAACCCTTTAGGGCGATATACCTATTTTTAAATAAGTGTAATCATATTCAATGACGAAATACCAGTGGCGGATTTAGGCTGTCTGCCCCCTGGGACTCGTTCCAAATGCCGCCCTTCGTAGTAATTGCCATGTCCGCCCGCCTTTCTTTTTATATAGGCATAATTAAATTAATTCGAATAATCTTTTGAACTTGAAATGTCCCATAGCAAAATTAAAAAGGCATAAAATTTGCCTTTAAAATTTTAGCATGCCGAAAATTTTGCCACCCCTGTAATGATGCTGGATTTAAATCCAGCACTGCAAAGAACTAACTGGTAACGATATAAAATTATCATCTTTCCCCGTCGGTTTGTCAGTCTGCAGTCTACCAGTCCGTCATGCCAATTAATTATTTTAAATATACTAATGGGTTTAATTGGATGAAATTTGCAGAGAGATATAGTCTATTAGTCTATCTACATTCTTATTAATATTAAGTAAGAGTAAATTTGTAGGTTACTTTAAGGTTCTGAAAGAAGCTTATACACAATTTTCTGAGAACTCCCAAGGCACAGGTGTAAACCTAGTTTGGGGGTTAGGAAAATTACATTGTCAACATATGTACATAGATGTAAATTAATTTTAAAAATCTTTGTCATTGTATTTGCCTTTTTTACAATAAGTTATTATTATTATTTATTAAAAGTTTAGTGAAATCAAACAGATGGAATAGTACGGTCTACTGCGAATATTAGACGCATCAACCGAATTGAATCAATACGGTTGATAGATACATATACAGACACGCAAAGGACGCGACGGTATTCAATGAAATTGAATAATTTAGTTTTATGTTTATATAGATAACTTTGGAATATTAAACTGAATTGAAAGACATAAATGAACGGTCTAATATCAGCCTAAGACAGCGAAGATTATATCGCTAAAACTATTTAAAAAGAACAACATACCTTATTTCTTTTTTCAATGTCAGACGCTTTATGTAGTGTTTCAAGTAAATACCTTAGTATAATTAAATCCACGAAAAAGTACTTTCCACGTCTACAGCGTCTTATCGGAGGTTCAAAACCTTTTTATTTCAAGTTCATTAACATAATGATAAATGGTAATAAAATTAAGTATTACTTGGCTAGATTTTTCCGTTATTTTTGTACGAATGCGTACTTGTATATAATATTAATAAGAAAATATTGAAATCAATTTACTTTCGTATATATATATATATATATATATATATATATATATATATATATATATATATATATATATAGTCTGACTGTATATATATATATATATGTGTGTATATATATATATATATATATATAGTCAGCGGCTTTATCTCTCATCCAAATCCCTCAGAAGGTTGAGGAATTTCTTACCCACTACCACCAAAATTAAGCTAGCAGAGTCCTTATTACTTCCTATCCTTGATTTTTTTTTTAACAGGGGAAATCCGTTTGAGGACCTTAGGCCGCGCGAGAGGGAAAGGTCACGGCCCGTGTGTGGGATTCGCCGGGTCGGGGTGGCACTAGCACCCCACGTTGAGATGTGGTGAACTATTGCCACGCCGCGGTTAGGGATACCCACTAAAACCCCTGAGCAATCACGAGAGTCCTTTGTCCAGGCTGTGGGCTCACTCGCGTATTCACCACCAGCCTGGACGGACGGTGGCCGGCCCCTTGCGGGCTGGCCTCTCCATTTGGATTTGGATAACGGCGAGGCCTGCGCTGGGGTTCAGAAGGCGGTCCGCCCACTCTGTCACCTGGAACTGGCGCAACTCGTCTCTGCGCCCCTCTATCTCGCGGGGGGCAGGTCGGCCAACACTGGCTTCCTTTTCCTTGCGCCACACGTACAAGGAGGCCAGTGTTCTGGCCTCCAGGTCCCACGGCAGAGCACCGGCTAGAAGGGAGGCCGCTTCGAAGGATATCGTGCGATATCCTCGGACGGCTCTGACGGCCAGCATACGCTGTGTCTGTCGCAGCGTTGCGACGTTGCGAGCCAACAGGGCGCCCGCCTACACCGGGGCCCCGTAAAGGGCCATAGAACGCACGACTCCCTCGAAGTGTTTTCGGCACGTCACATTTGGCCCCCCGACGTTGGGCAGCAAGCGCGAGAGTGCGCTCGCCGCCCTCTTGAGTCTGGGGGCCATCTGCTGGAAGTGAGCCGAAAAGTCCCATCGGCTGTCTAGAACCAATCCCAGGTACTTCATTGTTGGCTGGACGCCGATGCGGACGCCTCCAACTGTGATGCCGGAACCCGCAGGTGGCTTTCTCCGAGGCCCGTGAAAGACCACGGCCTCGGATTTGTGTAGCGCCACCTCAAGACCCAGCCGCCGGATTCGGTGGACCACCTGTGCAACCCCAGCTGTCGCCAAAATGGCTGCCTCAGGATACGTCCCCCCCGTGCGACGACCAACGTGTCGTCAGCGTAGCACGTGATGATTACGCCGCAGAGGAGGACGCCCCGTAACACCCAGTCGTAGCCGATGTTCCACAGGATCGGCCCCAGTACCAATCCCTGTGGAACGCCGCACGACATCTCCTGGCGTCCCCAGCCGTTTTGACCCGGGAAGATGACAGCCCGTTCACTGAGATACGCCCCGACTATGTGGCGGAGGTATGTCGGCACCCCGTGATATCGGAGTGCCTCCCTGATGCAGCTCCAGGGCATGCTGTTAAACGCGTTGGCGATGTCCAAGGACACCGCCATCAGCACTTCGCCGCTAGAGACTGCCTCTTCCGCCTGGCTCTTCACTCGCATTATCGCGTCAATTTTGGAGCGCCCCTTGCGGAAACCGAACTGGACATCGGCCACGTCCGGCCCCTCCATTGACAGGTGCTGGACGAGGTGGTTTGCAATGACTCTCTCGAAGAGCTTGCCCACCTCGTCCAGCAGCACGATGGGCCGGTACGCGGACGGTGATTCCGCGGGGCGCCCCTCCTTTTTGAGCAGGACCAATTTCCCGGTTTTCCACTGCCGGGGGAACCGGCCCTGCTCTAGGCACGCGTTGAAGAGCCCTAATAGTCGGGGCTCCAGGGCGTCGTGGGACAGAGCCCACGCACGCCCTGGGAGGCCATCTGGACCGGGGGCGGTGTTTTTAGTTCGCAGTCTGAGAACCGCTGCTCCCAGCTCTTCCCGGGTCACGCCGGGCACGTCGCTGCTGCTGTCGTCCGCGCTGGGCTCCCAGTTGGGCGGAACCATAGCGGGTGGCTTGTGCTCGACTCTCAAGGGGAACAGGACACGGATAATTTCCGTGATCTGCTCCGGGGGGAGACTCTCGGTGAGCGGGGGGCCCACGGGTGGAGTTTCTTTCGCACCACCCTGTAGGGTCGCCCCCACGGATCTTGGTCCAGACTCGCTAAGAGCTCCCCCCACGCTGCAGACTTGGCGGTTTTTATCGCCGTCTGCAGCGTCTTTTTCGCAGTGCGATATTCCTCGTAGAGGCGAGCCTCGTCCTCGACGAAGGTCACATCACGGCGATGCCTCTTTTTGTGCCTGACGTACTGACGTCGCGCAGCCGCACAGTTGCGGTGAAGCTGCGCAATCTCGTCGCTCCACCAGGACGCCTGGCCCTTGGGTCGGTGGCGATACACTCTTGGCATCGCCGCGTCACAGACCTCTGTTATTGCCGCCCGCAGACATTCCGCCTCCTCGTCGACGACGAGGGCGTTACCAGGGGCATCGGTGTTATTCTGCAAGCCCCACTGGCTTACCAGTAGGGCCTCCTGGAACGCCTCTCTGTCCAATTTTTTGATTGCCCAGCGTGGACTGTTCCCAACCGGGGACGTTTGGGCCGGTGGTCGGGAGGTCTGGGTGGAGACGTCGAACCGTATATAGCGATGGTCCGACAACGACTCTACCCCCTCCAGGACCTTCCAGCCTCGGACCTGGCCCGCAACGGCAGGGCTCGCGAACGATATGTCCACGATGAACCCGCCCTGCCGACGTACACACGTGAGTGCATTGCCCCGGTTGAGAACCAGCAGGCCCGTTTCCAGAGCCCACTCCTCCAACACTTCGCCCCGGGAATCGGTAACTCGGGAACCCCACGCCATTGATTTCGCATTGAAGTCCCCGAGCACCATAACGGGGCGAGGGAGGACTCGTGCAGCGAACGTGCCAAGCTCGGCCAGGAACGCCTCGAATTCAGCAAGTGCGCGATTGGGGGAGAAGTATACCCCCACGACCATGCACTCGCCAACGCTGGCCGCGACGTAGCCCGTCCCCCGCGTGATGTTGGCGAGGGGCGGGGAGCCTGCAGCAACTCTACTTGTTAGGGCCACCAAGCCGCTCTGGTCACCCGCCCAATCGTTGCGGTCGGGGACCCGATACGGCTCGGCAATCACGGCCACGTAAATGTTCCACTGTGCCAGGACCTGGAACAAGAGATCCTGGGCCCCAGCACAGTGGTTTAAATTTGTCTGGAGGAGACGAATGATGGCCATTAATTATGGAGTTCATTCGTCTCCTCCGTTGTTTGTGGCTGCGAGGGAGCATTCTTCACTGCCCCTCTCATCTGCCCCTTCTTGTTTCGGCTGGCACAAGGCCTGCCACCGAGCTGGTGGTTGGGCTTCTTGCCGGCCGCTTCGCACCGAACGCAATGCGGTTTGGCAGAGCAGTCGCCCGCCCTGTGGCCTTCTTGTCCGCATCGGAAGCACAGACTAGACCGATCATGCTGACGCCAGCTATCTAAATTTAACCCAAGAACAACTCAATAAACTTCAGCGCCTCCAAATTTTTTGCATAAGGTTCATATTTGGACTACGCAAATATGACCATGTCTCTGAATTCCGAAAAAAACTCAAGTGGTTGCCAATTCGATTTCGCCGCAATACTCACATCCTTGCTCTTCTCTATAGTATTTTATTTGTCCCTAGTACTCCTGATTACTTTAAACAAAGTTTTGAATTTCTTTCGTGCTCTCATAATTTACGCCCTTCTACGAAACTTAAATTGAACACTCCTGCGCATAACTCAAGTTTTTATAACAATTCTTTTACAGTTAAGGCTATACAGCTCTGAAACGCGCTTCCTGTTACAATCAGACAAGCAAAATCGCTAGCGATATTTAAAACTATGATTAAAAAATACTATCTGTCTTTGGAATATGATATTTAAATTCACTTATGAATATTTATATATTTTGTAGATATGTATTTGTATGGTATGTATATTAAGTATATATCTATGTAATATATAAAAAAATTATGCATATATTCATATATATATAATTTATGTATTTATTATTAAAATGTAAGTAGTTTGTACTATATGTTACGTATACCACCATCGCCATTATCATCTAAATTCATTTCTGGGGTTGTCTGGAAGAGATCGCTTTTTAGCGATAAGACCGCCCTTTGTACATAACTAGATATAATTTTAATCTTAAGTTCATGTTTGTATTGGTGTACAATAAAGAGTTATCTATCTATCTATCTACAGTTTGCCTACTAGCAAACAAAAGAAATATATAACTTTGGTATCAACTATAATCCTTCTCTCCTACTCCTCGTCTCTTCCTACTTTAGTAGAAAATAAAATGAATATGGTTGCGATGGATGTTTGGTGTTACGAGAATGGATAAGGTGAAAAAGGCATAAGCAGGTCTGAAAGTTGCAATTGTAACTGAAAAATTGAGAGGAAGAATGTTACTTCTTCTTAGTTTGATGAGTAGATACACTTGCAATGTACTCTATAAGATGTTGGAAACACCTGTTGGAAAATCTTTTAAATGAAAAGATTGTTTGTCGCTTTTTATTAAAGGAATCAGTTTTAAAATTAGTATTTTATACAATAGAATATTTTGCCAGTGACATTAGTCAAAAAGTTTTATTACAACACTACCAACCATTTGCTGGTAAGGGTATGTAACGAAAGATGAAAATAATTTTACGAATAAAACATTAAACTGGAAGTAATAGTTTAAGAGTAGGAAGGGATGATTTAAGAGTAGAAAAAAAAGGTAATAGGTACGTAATTAAAACTGTACGAATCTACCCTCAGCCCAATCTTCTCCTATCATAACTTCAAAATACTAAAATATTTACTTGTCGTCATGGCTTGAAGTACCGGTAAAAATGTGGCATCGTTATTTATGATAATTTCCGGTAACGGTAAATAATAAATATCATTATAAACTTACCGTTATTTCTAGGCATTTACCGGTAAAAAATATAACGTTAATAGTGTTTTTATCGCTAATTTTACCGTTATAACTATGCTTTGTTACCATCGTCGCCCTTTTTCACTCGCAAACATTGTCAAACAGCAATGTGCTAAGAGCGCGCGTAATAAGTAGTTAGAGTTTCGGTAACATGAAGTCGTAGTAAAGCCAGTTTTTAAAAATGGCAACGTCGCTTGAAATAACCTAAAAATTATCGATACGGCGATAATAACGTTGTAAATAGGATTTTTAACGTTAAATTATAACGTTAAAATTATAAAAGTTACCAAGTTGTGACTTGGTAACTTTATACCAGTATCGCAGTATTTTTTTGAAATACTACCGATATTTCCAAAAAATACCTATATTTTTAAAGGTAATTGATAACGTTTACAAGCCTTGCTTATTGTACCTTAGAACTCTTAGATAACCAAATGCCTGCTACTGTTTGTTTTGGTTCTATACTACATTCAATCCATCGATAACCACAGGACAACCCCTATGTACCTACACGTGCATTGCGTGAAGCCTGCGGTCATGGTCTAATGTCATTGAACTCGGTTTGCCATAAAGTTATTTTGTTGCAAATGCTATCGAGCATTTGACATTATAGTTATTAAGTTTCCTAGTTTGTGCCTATTAATCATAAATCAGACATTGAGTTTGCCATTAAAATAAGCCTTTAGTTGTGACCATAACATTAAAAAAACAGGTTAAACACAGGTCTTAATGGTTGAATTAGTTAAACATTTATAATAATAATTAACTAGTTACTGTTTCTGAAAGTGTTTTGTATTGCTTTGTTTCGCACGCAATGCAAGAGAAATACGCTAAAGAGTCTATGAACAATGGAACATCCACTAATTAGGAACGAACAGTTTGCCCGGTACGCTTTTCCAAGGGGATTGGCAGGTTTGATATCGGTTATCGCGATGTGAAGTTTTCATCACGATGTTTTCCTTCAAAATCAGCTCGTGTAAATATGAGGTCGGAGAGTGAAATTAACTGCGATATTTTTGCTCACAGATTTTGTGTGAGCTTACAAAAGTCTACATAGACCTTATGAAATATATAGCTAGCTAGCCTAGCCTAGCTTATGAAATTAAATTGCTATGACATCCATAAGGTAGATAGACAGCGGCGATCCGATTTGTGGCCGGTTCCTGTGATAATATTCTTTCACTTGCCATATTGTTGGTAGAAATTTGACATTATTATTATTATTTCACAAACAAATTAGTCTTGACAGTTCATATTTGGCAGTCGTGAAGTAGGCACGTGGCAAATTTATTATGGAAAAATATTCGATAAACCAACGGGTTTTAATCGTTAAAACATCAATGGAATTACTGCGAGACTTCTTTCCATAACAAGTTATTTCAAGAAATGGTGATGTTGATTGGCCTCCACGGTCGCTTGATTTGACTGCTCCAGACTTCTTTTTATATCCCCATATCTGAAAGCAAGGTTTATGCAACAAACCAGAGACGCTTGAGCAACTCAAACAAAATATTCGTGATGAAATTAATGAAATACCGCGTGAAATGTGTGAGAATGTAATGAAAAATGTGCTCAAAAGGGCTCGCATTTGTGAGGCTAACAGAGGCGGACATTTATCTGATATTGTATTCCATACATAATTGCCGACATTAAATAAAACATTTATCAATATAAGATCCGTTCTCTTTCATTTAATCAAAAATTATAAACAAACAAAGTTAGGTACAAACAAAGGTATACTATATTTCAAGCGGACACCCGTTATAATAGATTACATATTAAAAAAATATATGAATAGATGACTTCCGTTGGCAGCGGGGCCTAGGGTCAAAGCTACCGGTGGTTAAGGCTCCGGAGACAGGAACTTCCTCACAATGCGTGCCGTACTCAGGGAGAACTGCCTTCTGTATCTGGCATTTCACCCATTTACCGAGTGAGAGCCTCTCTAGGTCGAGGCTCTTAGCTACTAAACCGTTAACGGACACTACTATCGGTACGATGATCGTTGACTCTATATGCCACATGTCAGTAATCTCGTGCGCGAGGTCTAGGCATTTCATTAATTTATCAGTTTTATTGTATGTCTTTTAAGACCACGGGCCATAAAAAGTTTTATTATTATTATGATGACTTGTTCTAGAGCTTATGTCAAATTGGACTCAATAGTAACGAGTCTTTACTGCCATTTTATTGTAAGCGACAGTTGGACCTAGGTATATTTTTTGTTGGTACTAAAAGTATTATATATTTTTTTAAAGAATTGTTCAATTCAATAGGCTCTAATCAAACTTAAACTGAAAATCTTATAACAAAATAATCGTTAAAACACCGTTTGCAACAAAAATATACTTTTTTACGGTCTTCAAAACTGAGCACATTCAGAAACATGTTTAAATACATTAGAAATAGAATTTTTAAAAATTTTTGGAATGTGATCTTTTATATGAAGACACAGCTTGCCTTATTATCTAGTATTTATAGCACTAAAACTAATACAACTACAAATCCTAGTAAGCCGGTGCGGTCGCTTACATGCATGTGCATGTGTACACGCCCGCACTCAGCATAATATATTATTATTATTCACATATATATTTAATATCCAAATCTTTTACATTTTTTTTATAAATATCTTATAAAATATATATACATTTATTTATAAAAAAAATATAAAAAACTGATCTTCGCCGGCAGTGGGGCCTCGGGTCCAGACTACCGGTGGTTAAGGCTCCAGACACAGGAATCTCCTCACAATACGGGCCGTGTCCAACAAAGCTGCCTTCTGCATCCGACCCTTCAACCAGATACCAAGCGAGAGCCTTTCAAGGTGGCGGTCAAGGCTCTTCGCTATTAATCCATTCACTGACACCACTATCGGTACTATGATTGTAGAGTCCAGGTTCCACATGGCGGTAACCTCGTGAGCTAGATCAATATACTTTATTTGTTTATCTTTCTCGGCATTCACGAGGTTACCATCATGGGGGATCGCGACATCTACAATTAAAGCACGTCTCGCAGACCGATCAACTATGACAATATCAGGCTTATTGGCAACAATAGTCCTGTCTGTGATAATTGATCGGTCCCAGTAGAGCAGATATTGACCATTGTCAAGAACTGGCTCGGGCTTGTATTGGTAATAAGGTACCTCCGACGAGACAAGTCCGTATTTAAGAGCAAGTTGTTGGTGGATGATCCTGGCTACTAGGTTGTGCCTGTGCAAGTACTCGCTGTTAGCAAGACGAGAACAACCAGAAGTGACATGTCTGAGAGACTCACCAGGGCGGTGACACGCCCGACATATGTCAAGCGTGCCGTCCTTCAGAATGTACTTCCGGTAGTTGTTCGTCTTGATAACCTCGTCCATAATTGCACAGACAAACCCTTCGGTTTCCCCAAATAGGTCACCGAAACGTAGCCAGTTCACCGAGGCTAGTAGGTCCACATCAGGCCCTGTTAAAGCCTGATAGAACCTGCCATGCAGCTCCTTGCTCTTCCATACGTCTATACGATCAGAAGCACTCATTACCAACGGTCTCTGCCAGTTCTGTTTTGATAAGGATAGCGGGGTGAACCCTTTGTCTACTGACACTACATCGTAATGCATACCCGCTGTCTCGCCTACTTTGAGAAAATATTCTCTGAGATTGTACACCTCACGGTTGTGGAGGTCTTTGGTATTTAAAAACCCCCTACCTCCACACTTCCGCGGGATGTACAGTCTCATCACAGACGAACGCGGGTGGTGCATCCGATGTGTTGTCAGTAGACAACGAACCCGTCTATCCAGGGCGTCTAATTCAGTTTGAGTCCATCTTAGTATGCCAAAGGAGTATGCTAATGCTGGTATGACCCAAGCATTGAAGGCTCGAACCTTATTTCCACCTGAGAGAAGGCTCGTTAAGACCTTTCTCAGGCGGGAAAAGAAACGATTCTTCATCGCCTGCTTCACATCAGCATCAGGAATACCCAACGACTCTGACATACCAAGATACTTGTAGGTTTCACCTTCAGAGAGAGTCTTGAGGGATATATTTTCAGATAGTTGTAAATTTTCTGAATTTACAACTCTCCCTCGTTGTACATGCATGACGGCACACTTATCTGCACCGAATTCCATACTAATGGAGTTGCTAAAGCTTTCAGTAATCTTTAGCAACTGCAAAAGATCTGGCTTTTTCGATGCAAATAGTTTCACGTCATCCATGTACATAAGGTGTAATATAATCTCACCCCCTCTCCGAAGTTGAAAGCCTAACTTTGACTCCATAAGTAGAGTACTTAGTGGATTCAAAGCTAGACAAAACCACAGTGGACTCAGACTGTCACCCTGGAAAATGCCCCGCTTGATCCTTATTGGGTCGTGCAAAACAGAAAGATTCCCTCTGTCCCCTGGATGCCTAAGGACCGTGGTCCACTGCCCCATACATGAACTGAGGAAAGCACGGAGAGTTGCATTTACTTTATACAGCTCTAGGACTTTCTCCAGCCATGTATGGGGCACCGAATCATAGGCTTTTTTGTAGTCAATCCAGGCTACAGACAGATTTTTTCTGTTTCGCCGTACCTGATGACTAACGGTCATATCGATTATTATTATAATTATTAAAAAATAAATAAATAAAGAAACACAATGATATAACAAAGAAATTTTTATTATTATTAAATATTACTGAACAAGTGAGCACTCAAACGTTTTTGTTAAAAAATAATCTTGCTTTGTATTTAAACGAAGTAACAGAACCAAAAAATATGTCTATATCGTTGCGGATAATGTTACAAACAGATGTCATGCGATATATAGGGGAATGTTGGCCAATATTAGTCCTGCAAGTTGGTAAGCAAAAAGATTTTCGATTTTGAACTCGGCTACCCATGCGTGGTACAGAGAATGACATTTTTCCAAGAGTGTCTGGGGAATCGATGAAACCATGTAGTAGTTTAAAGGCAAATAGGACATCAGCAATCTTTCTGCGGTTTTCTAGAGAAGAAACGTTGTAATGTTGTAGTCTTAGGCTATAGCTCTGTAAGCTATGGCATTTATTATCCGAAAACGTAACTTGATACATTAAACGTTTTTGCACACGCTCTATCCGTCCAGAGTGAACCTGATAACTCGGATTCCATATGATACTACAATACTCTAAAATACTAGAATTACTCTACAATACTCTACTTAGATCTAAATGGCGCTTACGATAAAATGGCGGTAAAGGCTCGGTAAGGCAAGTGAACGGTTAGTAAGATGTAGGAACCGGCAATCAATTGGACGATTTTATAAGTGTTTTTAACTGTAAAAAAGTTAAGTTGTCATAAATTGCACTATCCCACATATTGTAGGTATGTAGTTAGGTAGCCTATGAGTTTAAATGTCACGCGAGATTTCTATCGCGTTGAAATATATCTTAAGGCATTAGAAAAAGAAAAGTTTAGGTAACCCTTTATCAGATAAAAGTTAAATACCTAATTCTTTTAATCACCAAAAATAATCTATAGTATAATTTAATGAAAATTTGCGACTGGTTACCATAATTAAAACATTTTTCGGGCATCATCAATCATCAACATTTAACCAGGCTGTACTTTTACATAAAATTGAAAGTATGCCTCTCTCAGAAGCTAAGTACTCCAACGACGTGAAGTCAAGTCAAGTCAGAATCGCCAGACCCAGGCCAGAGTGCATACAAACGATTTAACAGTTTTTCTACAAATTAATAATGATATGTTATAAATGTTATTGATGTATGAAACCTGCTAATCTATGTCAGTTATCTACATCTTGCTGTACATTTAATTGTTTTATTACTAGTTATAATTTAAATTAGACCCCATAAAAGTAAGTAAATTTTCTGCCAATGGGTAACATAAAGGAGCCGGAAGTAAGATATAGCATTAGACAGGCCGGGTGGGTCATTGCATGTCGTTCATCTATAGTAAAATTATAAAGCTGAAGTTTGTTTGCTTGTTTGAACGCGCTAATATCAGGAACCGCTGGTCCGATTTTAAAAATTCTTTCAGCGTTGGATAGTACGTACATTTATCGAGGAAGGCTATACGGTATATATCATCACGCTAAGACCAATGGGAGTGGAGCACCAATGAAGAATGTTTAAATATCGGGGGGTTACGTACTTAAACTTACTTTTTTTACTATTACACGGAACGAAGTCGCGGGCAGAAGCTAGTTTCCTTATAAATGGGGTGATGTATGCCCCACATATAGAGCATTTAGAAGTTGATGTTATTTGATTTTGTCAAAAATGTTACGCTGTGGTAGAGCTACGTTGCACTAAATTCCTGACTGAGCTCACTGGCTCTATTGCTACAGGTTAATTCCTTACGGGATGGATATTAATGCGCAAGCGCACTCATAGCTCAGACCCAGGACGCCAAGGGGAACGACCAGGGGTTTAAATGGCAATAATACTTCTGCGGGCGGGGGTGTTAGTGGCACCCCGACGTGAATCCCATACGCCCGCCTACGTTAATTCCCCCGCGATGGTTTGTCTTCAAGCGGATTTCCTCTGTAGAGAAAAAGGATTTTTGTTGATGAAGTAAAGCAGACATGCTGATAGCCTTCCTGATGGAAAGTGGTTAGCGTAGCTTATAAATATAGTGACAAGAACCACACCTACATACCACTACGATAAAATTATGATATCTTTGAACAATCCCATATTGTAATGGTGTGGTAATACTATGGTAATGAGAATAATTGGGTTCTTGCATGATTTCAGCAGACAGGTAGATGGCCCACCTGACGAAAAGTGGTTACCATCGCTTGTGGACATTTGCAACACGAAAAGTGCTGCTGCACAAATACGCTGCTGCTCTCAACGGAGACTGAAACCTGGCCACTAATGCCGGATCACAACCTCAAGGTTGTAATGGCGGCATGTTCTAGACCAGGGTTGGTAGCCATCCAGATGGGTAAGTACTCTACCACCTGGCTGTAGGTTGTTTTGTCACCTCTTACAACAGGCCGCACGAAATTGCATTCTTTCTCTGTTCCTGCACGGGAGATAGCTTATCACTGCCAAAATACCAACTAAAACTCCCTGTGTACCTTCCATTCGCCTATAGCCAGGGACGCCGGAAACGACAATCGCTGACTCCGCATGGGCCCTAGCATAGATGCATGATTAGCGGAACAAAGAAGTAGGGGGATGAACACCAATCATAGTGGGAAATGAACTGATGGAAAGATAACGAAGGCATTATTCCGATCAGTTCTTCAAAGGGCCGTTCACAAGAGATGGGAGGGTTCCCAATTTCGTGACGTCACGTTTCAAAAATTTAAGATAATCATGGAACTACTGTTATAATTAATCAATATCTTGTTTTAAAATTGCAAAATATGTGATGTAACACTAAGGAGGGAAAGCCCAAGATGGCCAACTAAGCCGCAGATGAAGCAAACGCAAAGCCTGCGAAGGCCATCGGATGCTGCACACTGGCCAACGAGAACTGTTGAGAGACTATCGTTAGGAAGGCTCTAATGGCTCCAAAATTCACCCGGACAGATAGTTGTCCATCCAGTAGACCCCGGGGCAAAGAGGTTTTCCTCGAGGCCCCAACCTCCTCAATGCCTCAATTGGCCAAGAGGTAGATGCCTACCACTCTCCCACTAAGCAAGGAGTATTTTCACGAATGTGACTAGATGTGAAAAGAACAGGGGAGAGGTCCAAAAATGATTAAATTTTGTTTCTTTCTTACTCATTCAAGAATACTCGTTCTTCGTTAAACGAAGTAGCGATAACACCGGTAATTTCAAAGGTTACTTTCAAAGGTCAAGAAGATTATACGTATGGAATATAGGGGTGCTGTTTAAGTGCTTCATGTACGTCGCTCTAATCGCCTTGAATAATTGCCTACAAACAACTACAAGCATAATTAGTTTATTTCTTGAAGACCTTCGCTTGCGATTAATCTGCATTATGGAACAAATGTGTGTGAAAACTAGAGAAAACCAAGATTATTCAAGTGAAACTGCGGCGGGGGGTATTAGGATTTTTTCTGTGACGAAAAAACGTTACGGCCGCATGGAGGGGGTGGAAGGTACATCGCGTGGTCAGAGGCGGCATAATTCCCGCCCGCGGTTAGGATGGCAGGCTGGCAGGCATCGACAGACAGACACAGACGGCGGCGTCAATCAAAACTTCTCCATGTCCCCGCGAGGGATGCCAAGCCACATAGCCCACCCCCCCCCCCCCACAGGATAGACTAGGCGTGTTGTTGGGAAGTATCTTTCACCTTTTCTTCTCTCTTAGCCATAACACGTTGCGAAACGGCAGTAAGATAGCGTTAACCGCCGATCCCGGTCCGCCGGGATCCTTCCCCTCGGGCTTATATTATCCGTCGCCCGTTCTCAGTTAGTTCATTGTGCCGCCCTATGGTGGAATCGTTAGACTCATCCCCCTCTCATGGCAACAGTCCAGCCAAGGTAAAACTCCCTAGGGAGCTCCCTCGACCAAGTTGCCTTCCTGGCGAGCGCTCGCCCCGAAAACCCTGGCCGGTAAAGTCTATTCCAACTGAGCGGCTGGCTACTCGAACGAACCGCTTAGGTAAGTAAGTTTTCAATTAGTAATAATTTCTTTACTTGCTATCCAGTGTGCGCTTGTCTTTAGTTTATTAATATTGAAATCCAGTATGGTTAAATTATTATTTTAAGGTAAGGTAGATTGTAATCTTATAAGGGTCAATAAAGATGACCGATCAACTTTGAATCTGCGTATTTAAGATAGTCAGTTTTTTTAAATCTTATGTGTGTATGGTAGAGTTCAAATTCGTTATTTACCTCATGTACTGTTTGGTTGCGGTAACCAAGGCGACGGTATCGCTGTATCTTGCCAACAGCACTTGTTGGATACACGACCTTTATCAAAAGTACTATGAACCTTGTAATACGTTGGTGTTTAACACTATTTTCAATTTGGTAGGTTGTATTGTAGTCATCCGGTGACCGGGTCAATGATCGTTTGCGGAATTTACTATATATATTTTTATTTCATTGTTTCACCTTTGATTGCAACTATCGCGGTCGTTTTGGGAAGCATAAATCATGGTTTATTGTTTTTTCTCTGCCTAAGCGCTAGTTATTAAGTAGCTACTCAGGTCAAGTGAGGAATAGAAGTGTAGTTAGTTATTTTTATCACATAATAGAATCTGGTTTTATTAGTGCTAAAAGTCCCTTTATGGAGACAAACGTTTGGTTCAAAGCGTCACGTGACCAATAAGCTCTCTATGTTTCGGGAAAAATATTAGCGTTGCCGTTAAACGAGCGTTATTGATCTTAAATGCACAGTAACCCAACTACAACAGCGCCTAAACTTCCAAGAACAGAACGAACTAAGAAATGAGATAGAAATAATTAGCATTCCAGAACTAAACAACGAGAGCTTAGGCCACGTCATCTACAATTTGCTGAAACGGACATTGACTACATGTCACGCATCCGTCCTAAACGTTCGCAAGAGACTCACTCATTGACTATAAGACATTTTGTTTTCTTTCTTTTTTTTGCATTTCGCACTAAAACCATCCTCCTCCCAAGGGCCCCGCGCATATCGCAGGAAGAGCGTGAAACTTAGAACGTAGTTACGCCCACCCGAATCCTAGTGCATCAGTGCTTGAGATTGCCCCGGGAAGCAGAGCAAACTCACTTCGTCAAAAGGGGGATAACTCCTTGGCTTCCTAGATGCTGGAGGGTCCCTGCAGCGGTATTACGGGAGGAGATCTTGCGCATATCTGCTCTTCGGGATTGACTACAAGACAACAACGACCCCGTCCAATAATCGTTTAACTGTTACGACGCCAGAAAAGAAAAGAAATGAAATAATCAGCGCTGCAAAGGTTAGAAAAAATCTCACATCCGAAAACATAGTTCCTGGGTTCCAAGAAAATATACATAAACGAGCGTATGACCAATTTAAATTTGAATTTATATGTGGATTATTTTACTTTTAATAGTTAAAATTTGGTAGCTTAGCGGCTATCAAAGTCGAAATTATCCCACATCGAAATTACCGATAAAAGGTAATAGAAGATCGTTTTTTTTTTTTATTGCAGGAGGTCAGCAGTCAGGCAGACGGCCCACTTGATGGAAAGCGGTTACCATCGCCTATGGACATTTGCAACATCAAAGGTGCTACAAAATGCGCTGCTGCTCTCTTAAGGAAGACTGGAACCTGGTCACTAATGCCGGAACACAAATCAAGGTTGTTATGGCGACATACTTTAGACCAGGGGTGGTAGCCATCCAGTCGGGCAAATGCCCTACCACCTGGCTGTGGGTTGTTTTGTCGCCTCTTACGACAGGCCGCCCGGCCGCAGGAAATTGTATTATTTCTCCGTTCCTGCACGGATAAAGATAAATCGTTAAGAATATATGGGTTTTGCACGTCTTTTAAGGTACTATGCTTTACTTGGCTTGTCTCGCCAACTATGTATTAATATTTTAAAATAATGTAAACAATAACGTAGTATGGTTTTGTAACAGGCACTAATTAATTGGGTTTTGTACGGGATGTTTGTGGGATACGGTAAATAAGGCGCGTGAAAACGCTTGTAGGTCTTAGGCTGGACTCATACATCCGGAATTCCTATCTGAATTCAGAGTCGGAATTCATAATTTGAATTCCGGCAAGCTGCCTCACAGATATCTTAAAAAATCAGATAAATCAGTAGTCTCGTGTTTCTCAGCTCAGGCAAACGTCTTGGATACGGAAGAGGAATTAATACTCATCACACTACTTTTAGCTTTAAATAATAAAAAAAAAGAAACGCAAACGAATACACTGGATTCATCCTCTTAATGTGAACAGAGTAAGGGAAAGTCAGTTCTACATTACGGCGAGTAAATAACGACAGTATCCAGGCAGATTTTTTGATTACTACAGAATGTGAGTAGCATAATTTAATGAATTATTATATTTGCTGCGGGATAAAATCCGATAATTCATAATCTGATTCCGGTGTATGTATGTATAATGTATAGAAACACGCTCGTCATGAAATCACAATCTTAAATATTCCGACCAGAACGCTCGTCAGTATCATTACAGATTGATCTGAACAATCATAATCTGAAAAAAAAAGAATGTGTGTAGAGCATAATTAAATTGTATGCAATTCCGGGCTTTCTGAATGAATAATATGAATTCAGATTATGGACTCAGAGAGGCATTCCGGATGTATGAGTCCAGCCTAAGGCTGGTTTAGTATGATATAATCCGATCAGTATCTGTGGCGCATTGTGGGCTGCTTGCCTTCTTTGGACTGTCGCTACTGCGGTGCACCCGACACGGCGTTTCATACACTAGTCGAGTGCGCTGCATGGGCGCCACAGCGTCTCGAACTCGAGGCGCACGTAGGAGCGGTCGATTCGCTCGGTGACTTGGTAACGGCCATGTTGCAGAGCGACGACTGCTGGGGAGATGCGGTTACTTTTTGTGAGGCAGTAATGTCTCTCAAGGAGGCCGCAGAGCGGGACAGGGAGCGAAGTCCTGCAGCGCGTGCTAACGTCTCTACTCGAGGTCGCCGGCCCTCAGCTGGCACCCGGAGAGGCAGGTACGCGCATTACTTCCCCCCCTGAGTTAGGTTCCGTTAACGGGGGGCCCTTAGCAACTAGGAAAGCAAGGGACCATCGATCCCCCTCAACGAAGTGGGGTGTGTTCTCCTAGGGCACACTCCAGGCACTTTATTGCGCTGGATCGACTGGGTGTAACTATGTTCTAAATCTCAGCCTTTCCAACACAAACAAAAGCGCAGGGTCGTCACGGGAGGAGGGGGTTTTTAGTGGGTATTGGGGTTGCTCGCTCGTGTAGCAACGCTCGGAGTCGCCACACTATTCTGTGTCATCGATCCCGGACGGGCACTGCCAAGAGCATACTATTGCTGCAGTGTTATCGCCCCCGGTCGACGCGTGCCGTTTCCTAGCAACGGTCCAGTTTGTGCGTAAATCGGTCTAAGCATCTTCCCTCGCCTCAAAAAAAAAAAAGAAAATAATAATAATAATAATCTAAAGGCGAAGATAAATATATGAAGTACCTAAATAAAAATGTTTAGGTACTTAATATATTTATCTTCGCCTTTAGATACCAATTAAAAAAGTTAAAACGCCATCTGTCAGTAATAAAAGAAAATACTTTTGAGCATGGTTCACAATGTTTTGATATTTCTTACCTTCTATTAGTTACGCTATTCGATAATAGATGTCATGCTAAGAATGTATTAACGAATATACCTAATAGCATGGCAGAAAATATTTTTTTCCATACTGATAGTAATATAATTATGACAGAAAGATTTCAGTTATAGCGATTGTCTATTTACTGTGTAAGTAGTCTTTACATGTTACTAGGGTTGCCAGCCTTTTTTGAGGAATATATAGTATTTTTGTTTTTAATCTGTAAACATAATTATGATACTATTGGAAACCTTAACGGGAAAAATATTACACATTTATTTTTCATTATTTATTATATATTTTATTTATTTCATAATAATAATTGAATTTTCCATTTGTATTTATTACTACTTTTTGATTTGGCCAGCACAGATATATTATTACTACAATAATCATAAAAATGTGAACATAATTTTAAATAGACCAGTAACAATAACTTAATTAATTGACTAAATTATATAAAATTGTTAATGATACTATTTTTAAAATAATTGTTTCTATAAATAATACTTATACTTACTAAAAGAGACATAATTGTATAGTTAATATTTGTTTAAATTGTAACTAGGATCATCATAATCAATAATTAATAAATTAAATTAATAATCATAAAATCTGTGTAGTCGTAAGGACAACAAACGGCTTGTAACCGAAACTACAAAAAGTTTGTATGCCTGTCAAGGCGAAACATGTAACTGAAGACTTAGCATAACATCTGCAAAATTGTCCATGTTTCAAACAAATAAATTACTTTGACTTTGACTTTGAACAATTGAATTAGTTATGAAAATATAGTATCTACTATATTATAGCACGGGTGGCTCGAGACGGCAGGCAATTATCTACAGCGGTAAAAAGCCTGCAAAAATATCTGCAAAAACGCTTAAACTATTAAAGCCCAAAAAAAGTAGACTTTGTTTTTCAATAAAACAATTTTTCGTTCATAAAATCTACATTAATATTAAAGTCTAACTCAATTGTATATATTGATTACGATTAACCAAGTTTCGAGTTTGCCTACGGTGGCGAAAAAGCTAGGGCTGGCCCTGCATAATGGTCTGTTAGAGCATCACGTAAAAACTACTGAACGGGTTTATATATAACTCACCCAGGACACTGTGTCTACATTTAGGGTAGGTACTCGAATATAGCCAAATACATGGCACTAATTCATTAACAGACACGTCGGCACGGCAACGCGAACAAATGCTTTATAGGCTAATTTTTTTATAGCTGGAGTATTGCAAGCAAACAGACAGACCACGTGTTGGAAAGCTGTCACCGTCGCTTATAGATGTTTGCAACACCAAAAATGTTGCCAGCGCGTAGCTGGTCATGAAGAAATTTTACGACATCCTTTAAAAAAAAGACGGTGTGCGTTTCGGGACACCCGACAGAAGTGATGACTAACTAATCTAACGTGAGAGAAAGGGAAGCCAGACAGACTGGCGCCGTAACGCGTTACGTAACGAAGCGGTTTACCCTCCCATAAGAAGTTATCACTTCAAAAACCCATATCGTAACGTTGTGATAAAACCTCAGCTGGGTGCTCATTCCATAACACCACAGTGTGCAAGAAAAACGTTCTTGAGAAGATGCGTTTCAAAAAAACAGGTTTTACATAGATGATTGTTTATTTACTTAATTTTACAATATGTAATAAATCTAAATATTAATGGTAAAGATACAGTAAGAAGTTATTTGTTTCCTAATACTAAGAGTTTTATTTTTCTTATAAATAAGTAAACTGCCTCATTTACCTCTGGATAAAATAAATTTTACAATAACATAATTAGGTATGTACAAAAATATTAAAAATTCTCATTATGAACAGAAAAAGACATTAGAGAAACAGAATTTATGCAAATATAATAAAAGGTTTTTTTATTTTATTTATGTAGAAATTAATCGCTTGGTTCATATTATTTTAAGCGTTTCCATTAAGTACTAGAATAAGATTGTATTTGATTGTTTTATGTATGTGTAAAACAATAGACATACGGTATCACTATATTGACGAATTCAAATGATTATTCCAAATTTTGAATAAAATCACGAATTATAAAAAAAAATATACAATAGTTACGTAATTGATTTTTGTAATAAAATGCACGATCCACGTTATTTACTACATTTTTGATATTTTGTAGTAAATTTTATTAAAATTTGCTGCTAATTTTAGGACAAGCTACTATTTTTTGTTACACAATATTGTAAATTACATGTTATTAATATTTCCCTGACAAAACTTTCATTATTAAAAAAAATGGCAAAGTTGGAAAATTTCTAAGTAAATGCATTGGTTTTGATTGTCAATTTTCTGTACACTTCTTCTTCAAGAACCTTATACTGAGTGAAAAATAAAAATGCAGAATAAATTGTATTCTACAATAAAACTAACAAAAAAACGTTTTTAAATGCGAGGACTATTATGATATTGGCAGTTAGTTTTAAATTACAAGTTTATTAATATAAGATTGGAAAATACTTACAATTAATTAATTATAGATGAAATGCCAATTATGATGTACGACACATATTAAAAAAATAAAAGTTATAATATTTGATAAAATATTATTATCGATTAAAAAAATATAGATTATGATGTAGGTACAGAATTACATTCTTTAAAAAAATGTATTTTTGCACGAATGGATCATTACAATGTTATCAAAAGTATTTCATATTTTTAGAACTTATCTCTTCATAACGTAAAGTTTTCTTCTATGCTTTTTTAAAATTGATACATTTATTCAAACTTAAGCCAATCTGAATAATTAGGTTGTGGTGCTATAAAGTATTAAAAATCTATTAAACATAATTGGGAAATATGTTAATATAAAAATGATAAAACCAGATATACAATTATTATTATTTATATCGTAAAGGTAAAGTATGTATTGACTTGAGAATAATTACGTACTGCAAGATGTACTTAAAATGTCAATAAAAAAAAAAAAAATTAGGGCGCGTTCGGTACGTATCTCACAACGCCCAAAAAGCTGTTTGCCATTTGCATATGGCGACCACGCTCATTATGGTCATGGCATCATTAATGACATCATTATTTTAGATCACACAGCGCTCACAACGATCCATTTCAAAAGCTGGGTCGAAGTGGGCGTTGACCACAGAGCATTAATTCTCTCTATCGATCGACATTGACAAAGCGCGACTTTCAAATCAGCCAATGACAATTGTGTATTCCGTCTCCATAATCCGTTCCACTAGAGTTTATGATTGTAACGCCCGCCAGCGAGTCGAACGGGAAAAACCGCGGTCGTGAACGTGGTCGTTGTGATTCTCTTGTGGAACGTATTCATAGTGTAAGGTACAGCAGATACCTTACAAGCAATAGCGAGCCTGTACTAAATGTATGCAACTATTGATAACATTGAAATGTTCCATGCATATTATATTTTAAGTACATTATAATCAATTACTAAGATACCATTCTTCATAGTTGGAATTTGAAAACATAATATTGGATTGTATTTTTTTAAGATGTATTTTTTTTTAATTATTACATTTAAATAATCTGATAATATCTTACTGACTAGTTCATTATAAATAGAAAACATCAATGTTTTTATGATCCACTAAGAATATTTTAAACAAAGCACAGCATCTTACTCACTGCTCAAAATACTCATGTTATATTACCCACTACATCAAATTAATTTATAATGTTTATTACTAGACATCAACAGATATGCATGTTAAGAGCCCATCTGATAGAAAAAGAGGTTACTCTTGTCTATGAATATTTCAATACCAGAAGTATTAACTAATGTGCTGCCGTCTATGAAGGAGTTTTGATTTTTGTTTCTTAAAAAAAACCATATTGTAGTTCTCTTTGCAGGTCTCAGCTGGGAGCTCATTCCAAGTCTCTAGTGAGCAAGATAAAAATTCTAGAGCATTTCTGCTTACACCAGGGAAGCGGTACATGGAGGTAAGGATGGAGAAAAAACACCCATCCATAAGATTTGGATATCTTCAAGTCAATAGTGAACAGGCAGCTGTTTTATTTATTTTATCTCTTATTCTAGTTTGATTGTTGCGATCTATCTAGCATGGATTACAGATTATTATTATCTGCAAGCCGATGCAATGACATAAATCAATTGTTTGTTTTTATAGATAAATTAAACTATTTCGCAATATAAAGATATTAGGGATGTTTGATGTGTAAAAGGAAGTCTTGTTTTCTATCCATTTGTCTGCAATCTGCAATTAGCATTATAAATTGAACAAAAATTTCGACTATTCTTAATAACGGTAGTGATACAAAACTGCATGAGTATTTGGAGCTGAATTATTATCACGTGAATAAATTAATAAAATGTATATTCTATTGCTTATTTCATAATAAACCAACATTCATGAATTACATAGCCGGAATTAAATTATGATCTGATAGAAATATATTTTAAGTACTGCGCAAGACTTCTGGCAGTGTTATAAGTGTTGGCAGTGTTAGTAATTACTGAAATAATACTAAATAAGAAAGACTCCTAATCTACTCATCTCCCATTAATTTCATTTACGACATATTTAAATAAAACAAAAAGATTCAGGATAATCTTTCAGAAAGTGATAAATTCTATTTAATGTCAGTCTTGCACAGTGTTCATATGCTACGTGTACCTAATAGAAATAAAAAAGCGTTTGTAGACTTTTTTAACTTTTTGATGTTTTTAGATTAAGTAGGAATAAGTTATCTTGTAATAGATACAGAAACTTATTAATGTTGTTATTAAGTAACGGGTAACTACTTACTATTTATTTAATTCAAAAGATCAAAAGGTTAATAAGTAACAATATTATTGTATGTATGTATAAGTCTACAGCTATCCTATAATCTGACAAGATTTTCACTGGTTTACACTTAGCAATCAGGCTACATCACATTTTTCGTCACGTTCTGGCCACTCTAAGATAGAAAGAGAAGAAGAACATAGTTAGGTACTTTATCACCGACTTTGTTCAACTTCGTTCGACTTCACGGAAAGCCGCAAAACAGACAAAATTCGAGAGAATAAAGAATAGGAAAGTTAGTAAGCGTGCAGCGAATCGTTGATTCGAAAGCGTAGAAAGGAACTTAATAAATACGTAGGAATCGACGACATATTCGAAAATGGCAGCGGTAATAGGAACCGACATGACTTTGGGAAGTCACAGACGTGAAATCCAAGACGTGAAGCTGCGAAAACGTCAAATGTAGATTATTGTGATAACTAATAATCAGTGTTTTGGTTTTCAGCAGTTACCACGTTGAGTTTGATAGGTTTATGATTAATGCAGAGATAGAGATTTAGAAGATACTGATTGTATCTCGATTATATCGTTTATTCTTTAAATATCATAAACATATTATCATTCCTGCAGATGACTACCCTATACCGCACGTCGAGCCGGTCTTTGTATCGCAACAGGGGGAGGAGATGGTTGTGGGAACATATCAAACTCCTCAACAATAGCTTTAGGATGTAACGCGCTAATATTATTATCGACAGTGTACGTTCTTGCGTGTGTTTGGGCCAAGACAGGCTTTGGGTCGTTGACGAGCCAGTCGTCGTGGTCTCTTAAGTGTTTTTGCCTGGCGATTTGACGGTCGCGCAGATGTTGCAGTCTTGCCAAATGTCCCTTTATTTGCTGCGGGCTTAGTCCTGTACGACCGGAGCGTAGGATCTCGGCGTTGCGACGGTAAGAGCCTTCTGGGTCGCGGCGGTTCCAATGGTAACTGGAATTTAAATGAGTTCATTGAATATATTAGCAGAAGTGTTAAAGAGCGGTCAGGTAAAAAGTACTCAAATAAACGTTCATTTATGAAGATGTTAATAAAAGTAGATGAAGCGAAAGTGGTTTCAAATTCAAATCAAAACGTTTTTATTCAAAATAAGTTCCACTGGAGAACACTTTTTGAAGGTCATGCATATAAGTTAAAATTTAATTTTACATCGTACCGCTTCGCAACATATTATTCAAACGTTCGGTTATATTTGTACCTGTGTTATACGTGTTTGTATAGTTCTAATAAACTCTATAATAATTCCAAGGGCACTTTAATCCGAGTCTTGCAACTCGTAACAATATATATCTATTTTAAAATGATCAATAGTTGTAGGATATTGGTAGTTTTTGAGTAGTTATTATGTATATTGTGAGAAACGTAAATTGTGTATTCAAATTTGGTCTATCGAGTTGTCACTTTACAAGCTTTACTACGACTTAATACATGAAACGAGGCTGTATGAACTCTGAAGTTCTTTTGCTTGCTATTATGGTGAATTGTACTACTACTTTCTATAGACATATTCAAGTCCAGTAATTACTGTCCATAAAATTAACCACTATCTTATGTACTCCACCGCAGCAGTAGAAAATACAGCAGCGCTCGATATAACCCTGTTACATGTAGCTATGCGAAACAATGTATATTTAATAGTTTCTAGGTGTGTTTAGAAAGTAATAAATATCTGTAATGTGTTTTGTTTGCCTTATAACTGCGTGTTGCAATGTAGCAATGGGCAATTCTTTAATGTTGATGGTAAAAGTTTTTTTCTTATAGTTGGAAACAGATTATACGTGGATATCCTTTTGGGAAAACAAAGTATTAAGAAAAATACAATATTTACTCCAAGCAAACTATATGGTATACCATATATGTTCCTTGTCTGATTTTAATTTATAATACACCGTAAACTCCATGTAACGACATTCGATTTAACGACAAACTCCATTAAGCGTTGAAATCACTTGGCTTTGGTTTTTTTAGCTTGTCTTCCATACAATGATACACTGTATATAGCATTACACCCACTTTCAATAACGACAACAATTAAGTAATAAAAAGTACCTTTTAAGTTACCAAAATTAGTAAAAACTGCGCAGCTGTGTACGTTCTTTTATGGCTTTATTACTAAAGTAATTTTATAGTAATAAACTCGACTGTCGGCGTCATGCATACCGAAATTTCTAAGATATTCCGAAATACCGGAATTTCAAAGTACTTCCTTTATCACCAAGATGCCTCAATATCAATATCAATAAGATATGAATATGAAAAATAAGTAAAAAATAAAACAAAATTTCAAGTGAAGCAAAAGATGTTAGACAAAAATAACAGACTTCTCTCCATTTAACAACAACTCTCTATAACGCCATAAAATGCAAAGTCCCTTCAGTGTTGTTTATATAGAGTTTCGTTTTATATATATAAATTGGGTCTGGCCAGCCACATTAGGGCCCACAGGCGGCGAAATAATGACATTTGAGGGGTCACCGTTACCGAAATCGGTAAGGAGGACTATATATAGGTTTACACTGTACATTCAGTCATTGATATGTGCAATCCCTGAATCGGGACGATTGAATCCCGAAACCTTGTGACCTTGGATGATTTCTTTTTTGGGTTTAGACGATAAGTTTTATTTAGTAAGTGAACATTGAGATCCGGCGTTCGGTTTCCGGCAGAGTATAATTTATAAACAAACATTCTACTATTTGCTCTAATCTGAGTGTTTGATATCGGCAAAGGCGTTGTCCTTTTAATTATTAATCATAACATAACACAAATGTAATTAATTTTACACAAAGCATATCATCGCTTCGATGAAAACTTTCCTGACCAGTAGTTTCTACGTCTTATGAAATTATTAAAGTTTAAACTCCATTACAGTTTTTCACGATCCAAAACTTGCAAAGCAACTACGTGCCACCTTTAAGAATATTCAAAGTTCTTAGTAAAAGTTAAAGAACAATTTTATTGACCGTTAACTTAATTTATTACCCTAATATTGCAGAAGTTAACTCTGTAATTCGTTAAGTTTAGAAATTGTGTCATATTTATGTTTTATTTATGAAAATTCATTTTGTAAGTTATAATGGGATCTTTATAACATCGTATGGAGCCTAGTTTAAGAGCTGTGTAATCTTCTTCTTATATATAAAACTGAATATTTGTCTGTATGTCCTTTATAGAATCGTAAACTATACATTTGATCATGTGATGATCTTTAGCAAAGTTGTAATGCATGAGGCAAAGAAGGTTTCTGAGTTGGTTCACAATTGGATCCGGTAGGTGGCGCTGCTGTCGGCATATCGATTGAAGCTTTTCCGGGCAGAACGACGTCTGCCTGCTAGTTTAAATTATAATATGACATAAATACCATAGAAATAAAATGAGACCTGGATAAGGGTTGAAAAACTCGTAACACATTCTGCAATCCCAGCTGGCGCCAACGCAAACAGAAATAACCTGGTGCAAAATAGTCTACACGGAACGGTGTACAAAGAGGAATTATTATAACTTTTAAATTATAGTATGACATTCAACAGCTATTTTTTAATAAAAAATGTATGCTTAGTTTATTTTACAAATATCATTGTATCGTCTGTTTCCTATTAAAAAATACTTTTCACTTCATCTAATTTAATTAATCTCTTATTGTGAGTACGTCGCGGTCTACTGACACTGACTGTACCAGTTGCATTGCTGTCATATACTACTTCTGTGTTTCTGCCTTCATTCATTCCCTCTACATGCCAACTCACCTTAATATTCCCTTTTTGAACGCTTGTAACTACATCCTCTTTCAATCCAGACATTCCTTTATCACACTATTTCTTATCATATCACTTCATTAGCATTTACTTTTACATCTCAACTTCCATTTCAATTGCGTTTATGCTACTTTCTTGATTTTTCTGCCATAAACTACTTTCGCTGCCATTAGCCATACATTTGTGTTAGAACTAACACTTCTTGGTGGACAGACAGGTATCCCTTTATATGTATCTTCTGGCTGCTCATAAGAGTTATGCGCTCTGTTCATCTTATTACTTGCTATTGCTATTACTCTTCTTTTAATATTAACTCTCATTCTTTCCGTCTCTGTTAAACATGCACTTTAAATATATCTATATTCTCTTTAACGTGTTTTAATTTTTCATTTCACTCAATGTCATCATTTCATCATCACTCCCAAACATCATAAATTTTGTCTTTTTCATATTTTATTTATTTAATTTTAGGAAGGCTTACAGACTAATAAATATCAGTTATAGTAAAAAAAAGTAGTATATAAAAAAGAAATGCTGATAACAAGCCTCCATCTATTGATAACAAGACCTAATGATAATATAGTAACTAAGTTTCTGTCTTTCCAAAAAATTCTTGCGCCAGTATTCGCATCATCGAAATTATACTAGTACAATGTAAGTCTAGGTTCAATTTTACTACTATTTTATAATTTATCATACTCTTGTTTTTTTCCTAGAAGGAATTTGTAACAGTATTATTACTAAACATATTACGTGATTGCTATTCTTAATCATTTTACTTCCGTAATTTAAACGTACCGAAAACATTGACACAGAAGTTCTTTTAAGTTGTCTATCTTCCTCTTATATTCTTCAGAAACTAGTTTTATTCACGATTTTATAAAAAAATAAACCTTACCCAGGAAACGGTCTCTTGAGCCTTCTATGAGCAGTTAGACGTGACCTCTGCCTCAACTCATTCGCCGTCAGGTCGTAATTGTTCGATTTATTTCGTGTAGGGTTCTTTCTTGGCCCGTGGCGTTTGCGGCCACCTCGCAGTGTGTTAGGTCTTAGATCATACGACTTCGGATTCAGGACGGGGTTGATTGTGACATCATTGATCATCATCGGGTCGTTTACCTCCCTGCTCACACTCGGCACGGTGATCTCGTTGAGCTTGCCCATCCTCTGCCAACGGCGACGCATCTCCTTGACCTTCGCTTTCGGTACTTTATGGAGCTTCGTTTGGCAAATATACTGTCGGTCATCTAAGCAGCTGCGGGGTGCCCATCTGTAATTGTAAGATTCTTTATTTAAAACAAATATACTTTTTTTTATTGCGTGAGTTCAGGAGACAGACGGCCCACTTCATGGAAAGTGATTACGGTTAGCATCGCCTAATCGCATCCACATTTGCTACACCAAAGTTGAGAGTGGAACCTGGTCACTAATATCGGGACACAAATCAAGGTTATTATGGCGGCATACCCTAGAACAGGGGTGGTAGCTATCCAGTCGGGAAAATACCCTACCACCTGGCTGTGGGTTGTTTTGTCGCCTTTTACGACAGGCCGACCGGCCGCAGGAAATTGTATTCTTTCTCAGTTCCTGCACGGATAATGAATAATTAACATGATTAAAAAAAATTAAGTAACCAGTTTAATTAAGGATGTATGTCCTTTTACGAATATATAGTAAATGTAATAAGGAGGTTATTTGGTCATAGTACATAAATAAATCAATTATTTGTCAAAATTAATAGTTTAAATGGAATAAGAATATTAAAATAATGCGCCGGACAACGATGAACAAATCGAAGAAGAGAAATAATCATTCTCTGGGACCTAAAAAACAAATGAAAAATAAAAATGCGAAAAAGTTCGCAACAATAGGATTATAATTCTTATATATAGAGTTTATAATAAATCTCAACTTTTTCAGCAAACG
Organism: Dendrolimus pini; assembly: GCA_949752895.1. Taxonomy (NCBI): domain Eukaryota; kingdom Metazoa; phylum Arthropoda; class Insecta; order Lepidoptera; family Lasiocampidae; genus Dendrolimus; species Dendrolimus pini. The sequence continues at coordinate 2,975,737 of OX457131.1, forward strand.
GTTGAATTTTGATCTAAAATATAAAACCTTCTCAACCCCTCCAAATAATTGAAATCAAGGTGCCGTATATACCGCACCTTTCGAAATTATGTAAATGTAAGAAATCAAACGTATTGTGCAATTCAAAATGCCATAACGCATGACCATGTCAAAATAAAGAGTATTAAAAAAAAACTGTCACCAATCCTAATTCAAAATAAGGATATTTTTTTACTTTTTCGGATTTGTCAATTGATTATTATAATATTGATACAATAAACATTACAATGGAGTAATATCGTCGTCCTAATTAAGGTCTGACTGGTCAAACCCCGATTTAATTAAATTGAGTTTCAGCGTTGGACTGTATAGTCTCTATCTCTCATAATAGTCAAAAATTCGTTAGTCAAAGGCAGAAAGAAGTCATTTAGACTAGTAAACAAGTGCCTTTTGGAACAACTTTTTTCAGCAGTCTCCGAAAATTATAAATGAGGTGTCATTCGATTCGGAATGGAATCTAGATAATTTTTGAAAAAAATGAAGTTCCGCTTGCAAACATTGTAAAAGTTATTAACAATTAACTAAAAAAAAGAAGGGGGGTTTAGTTTTATGCAAATATCTCAAAAAGTAATAAAGATTTTTCAAACTTGAAAAAAGATTCGAAAAGAGGAGGAAATTTCCAAAAAAAGTCTTGACTCCCGAAACTGTAAGATCAATATTTATAATTTTCCCAGAGGGATGAAAATACGGCCGAAAACGGGTACTCTGGCTTACGCAAGCCACACCCATATCGGCCCGTTAATGAATAAATATTATTTAAACATACTAAATATGAAAATAAAAAATTGAAAAAATTCAGGCACTAACTGAATAGATGAATGAACAATAATCTGCTTGAAAATTTTTTTTATAACAATTTTTCATTTAGTTATTCAATAGTTAATTAATATTTTTTTTTTGCTTGAACATGAACATTGCAAGTGTGATACTTGTTAAACTATAAATTTAGGATTTTTTTCCTTTCTTGGAGCAATTCTTGAAAGGTTTTAGAATAGAACCCCGTTGGAAAAATTAGAAAATGTTTATTATTCATTTTTTTTTAAATAATTTTCGTTGTTACAAAATATTTTTGTTTTGCTTGAACGTAAACATTGCAAGTGTGATAATTGTTAAACTATAAATTTAAGATTTTTTTCCTTTCTTGGAGCAATTCTTGAAAGGCTTTAGAATAGAACCCAGTTGGAAAAATTAGGAAATGTTTATTTTTCATTTTTTTATTAATAATTTTCTTTGTTTTAAACTTTTAATTATGTTTTTTTTTGTTAATTGTTAATAAATTTTACAATTTTTGCAAGCGGAACTTCATTTTTTTCAAAAATCATCTAGATGCCATTCCGAATCGAATGACACCTCATTTATAATTTTCGGAGACTGCTGAAAAAAGTTGGTCCAAAAGGCACTTGTTTACTAGTCTAATTTATTTGGACTTTGACTAAGACTTTATGTCAGACCTGAGGATTGACTAGTTAAACCTAGGAACGCCAGAGTTTCGTTCTTCTTCATGTTTGACAATAACATATACACTATATGCATTCACATGATACACAGTTACACAACATGTGGGGGACATTTAGAGAACAAAGGTGCACAATGGGCCGATACATTAATTTAACACAATGGGGCTCTGAATGCGAATCGTTAAACTTATTGGTTTTCGCGGTATCCATCTATGTTTGGCAATAATCGTTTCTGAGGACAAATGGCTAGCTAGAGGGGTTGGCCCAAATTGGTGGAAGTTACCGGATGTTATATATTTATCGGATTTTTGGTGAAAACTTTAGCATTACTTTACTGTTGTAGTAATATTTAAAATAGATTATTTTTTATAAAAAGTGTATTAGTAGTAGAGAATTAATAAGTTCTTTTGAATAAGAACTGTGGGTTGAGTAGAAAAATTGTTGTTACCACCACAAGTTCGTTGTTTGGCGTCAGGTGAAGCCGCACAATTTATCTGAGGTTGGGATGGGATTTATAATATCCCGGAATTCCATCTGCTTTTGCGAGCGAGTCATGCTTGCTGAGGAGGAGGTGGAGCGGAAGCGTAAGCGTTCGTCCTTGCCGTGGAGCAAGTCCCGCCGATCGAGGACGCATCGACGCCAGAGGGCAAGTCTAGACCACCACCCTTCGGCCACCTTGAGCGGGTGGCGCGGGGAAGAGATTCACCCGCCTTTTGTTGGGTACATACTCAATTTATTATTCTTTATGAAATTGTCAGTTATTAAAGGTCGATTACAGATTGTCACTCGTATATTTTATGCTTTAATTCTTTATCTCAATACTAAATACCCATTATTCTTACAAACTTTAACACCGTTCATAACGTCGAGACGGGGAAATGCCGTGTTCCGCGCGCGCTCACCTCCTACTATGTGGCGCGTTGCAGACCACGCAATGAGAGATTGAAGACGCCGAGGGCGTAGTTCCCCCGGCAATGGATGAGGCCGTTGGGCCCGTGGAGGAGCTAGGCTATGCACGGAACACCGAGGGGTTTAAATGGATATCCCTGACCGTGGTGTGGCAATAGCACTATCGCTTGCGGTGCTAGTGCCATGCCGAATCCCACACGCCGCCCGGAATTCCCAATATAAGAGGACAATGGGGCCTAATAAAAGGTAAATATTTTTTTGCTTCTAACTCTATGACATTTTCCTCAAGACGCTAATTAACCTTTAAGTATAATTATTTAAAGGCTTCTTATAATAATAAATATTATGTTCTTATACCATAGAAAGTTTATGGTTGTCTTGGGTGTCGTGATATTTATTTGGAAAACATAAAAAGAAAACGGCCTGTCAGTTTAATCTCTCATAAATTATTCACTATTAATATTTATGTTCCATTCGAATTTAAAATTAATTAAGGCATAGTAAATCAATGGTTTGTTCAAATAATTAAAAAGATTAAAAAATAGTTAAGAACAACAGCTGTGGAACAACATCTCAAATGTTCAAACTTCGGTTGTTTTCCGACCTAGATAGATAGATAATAACTCTTTATTGTACACCAATACAAACATGAACTTAAAGACTAAAATTATATCTAGTTTTATACATACAAAGGGTGGTCTTATCGCTAAAAGCGATCTCTTCCAGACAACCCCAAAGACCTTATGTGTATATTACCCCTTAACGCTGAAGATGTAGGTGAATGTGATGAAACCTGCACTCAATGTGCATAACTGAACTGTGTATAAAGTCCGTTCCCCATTAAAATTGAGAGACACAAACCCTACAATCGGATATTTATGGGTTGTTGTTATTTAAGAACAAATTATATTAAAAGGATCCTAATGTATAATTAATTCTGTAGCTTGATGTTTCAAGGTTCAAGGCACGTTCTCATAAGTAAAGCCAGATTATGAAAAATAATTACATTTGTTTGAGCTAAAAAACGGACTTAAATAGGAAATTTTTCAAAAGATTCCTATGTAAAAAGGTCATGTAGTCTCTTTTATACTGTTTAATAAAAATAAACATCATACTTTTTGAATAATCTTGCAGTAGATATCATTTCTTCCGAAAATGTAGTTGGGCCCTTTTAGAATCAAGTAAGAAGGTCACAAAGAAAGTCACTTACACCTTTAATAAACTCCTCAACTAATCAGTACTTTATATATGTGTATGTAACTACATATATTTCTATATAAATATGTATGTATGTTTTTTTCATTTACTATTAATATATTATATGATCGTATATTTTTTAAACTATGCGCAGTGCGCACTGAATGTCGATCCATTATTGGAAATGTAAAATTATCTCCAGAAGGTTGTCTGGAAAAAAACCCTGTTATAGCGCGATAAGCCCGCCGATTATACTAGTAAAATGATTGTTAAGTCATGTGTATTATTTTCTTGTGTGCAATAAAGAATATTCTATTCTAACAAGGATAAGGTAGATTCAAAAATTTTCGAAAAAAAATTCAATGGGGGAAAATCTTGAAAGCATGCCATGACAATTCATCAGCTTATCATTTGGACCAGACGATATAATTCAGCGAATTGTGTTATAAATTGAATTTAAAGGTTTAAAGTTCCCCTCTGTGCCCTTGAATCTGTTCAATTTTATGTTTGTCACGATACGCATTAATATTTACCAGAATAATATATATTGACGCTACTGTATGCGATTGATTAATTCCGAAACTCGTGACATTGAATTGATTTGTTATTATAAAGTACGATCGTATATTTTATTGCTATTTGTTCTTACGTAACTACTGCGAAATGATAAACGAGGCTTTGTAAGTAGAAGCATTAAAATTTTGGATATTATTTCTAGTATTTGTTGTTCAGATACTGTTAGGCTCATTAGAGCCACGCGGTACGCAACAAACACATCCTTCCACGGCTAGACGCCGCGTGGTCAACGAGTGAACTTTGGTACTAGGTCTACACCATGGTCGGGAGCCGTACCGTTAAATGTAAAAGGGGGATAAAAGTAGCCCCCGGGCAGTAGAAGAGGCCTCGCGGGGCCCACGCCTGCCGGGGTTGCGGAAAGGCTAGGTCATATACCCGTAGCCCTGGCACAAGGCGAAGGACGGGACACCCAGGGGTTTTAGTGGGTATCCCTAACCGGGGAGTGGCAATAGCATGGTACCAGTTCTGAACTTGGCATGCTAGTGCCACCCTCGAGCTGGCGAATCCCACACTAGGTCCCGAATGATCCCCCAAGGTTCTGCCCTTGTCGCGGCTTAGTCCTCAATCGGATTTCCCCTGGTAAAAGAAATGATACTAGGTCTACTAGTGTATCATTTCGAACAGCGGGTTGTCACCGAGTGGTACGCTCGCCATGTGAGCGTGGACAACTTGATCTTTCGGAGCTGTATTATAAATTAATATTAAAGAGATTAATACTAAAGAGCTTTGACTTTTGGTAATGTATTTTTGGTTTTAAAATTTATATTATTCATACATATTATTTATAGTTACAGTTATTTCGTTTAAGATAGATTATTTTACTTCGTGTTACTTTTAATGTAGTTTTCGTTATAATGATGGGAAATTCAATTTATGGCAATACATATTAAAGTGATTTTGTTCAATCTGTATTTGCCTGTAGAATGAACTATATATGCCTTTTTCTGTTACTGGTATGAATAGAAGACGCTTTATAATATGCTTTATATGTGTTTTACATATACTGTTAGTTTGGACTATGGATAAGTTCCTCGTCAGTTTATAGTTCAGTGGATCTATCGTAAATCAAATGAGCATCGTCACCTGTAGAGTAGTTCGGGCATCATGGCAATGCAGTGCCACTGCAGATCTTCGGGGGACATCTTCTTCATCTTCGAGAATGATTGGTAGTGCATCGACCTCAGCTCGCCTCCCCATTTCCACGTCTTAGCGGGGTAGTCGTATACGCCGCCGATCCATCGGCTACTTTTCTCTGTAATGCACGAACGAAGAGGTACGCTACAATAATCGTTTTATGAACGAGACAGTTTCTGTGAATCTTTGCAATTCTTTCCTGCAAACAATAATGAACGGATTTTGGGGAAACTACAATAAAATAGTTTAAATATACATTATACCTACATTAGAGTAACGTATGTATGTCACTGATGTTAGATTGTAATTTATCTAGCGAGATTGTAAACTGTTGAAATATTGTGAACCATACTGCTTGCAATGTAACGCATTTATTTTTCGGTAGATTATAATCTATCGACGTGAAATCGTAAAATTATGAAATGGTATGCGATGGAACGAATCTCGCGCGCTGATTAGCCGGTCTTAGAGCGGGGGCACACGATGCGTTGCGGCGGCGGTGCGGCGCCGGAGCGGTGTCACTGCGTCATTTTACATAGAAATATCTATGGCATGCACACGATGTGCTGCGGCGCCGCACCGGATTCGCAACCACTGAGACGAGGTGCGGAGGGGTGAATGCGTTGCGACGTCGGAGCGGCACCGCTCAGTTGTTTATGCGTCACCCGCACGGGCACATAGTAGGGCCAACAACAGACGTCTTTTATGATCCATTTTTATTAAGCGAGTGTCCAACGCTGCTGGGGCGCCGGCGGCGCCGCTGCGACATAACAACGTTGCGGCGCCACACCGATCGTGTGCCCGCTGATACGGCGAAATCTTTGCGGTGCGGCGCCGCAACGCATCGTGTGCCCCCACTCTTACGGTAGGTCGTTCTGTGCGTCTGTGTGTCGTCCATAGAAATTAAATACAGGTGTCAGTCAAATAAACGAAATGCACACCTAAAATTGTGACAAGTATGTATTTATTATTTAGTAGGTAATCAATCATTTTGAAACAAGGGTACAAAAATAACAAAACTTTCTCTTACAAAAAAAACCGACTTCAAAAACTAAAATGTATAAAATAACTTATTTCTAAAGCTATTATTATTAATATATATTATCTAAAACATCTTAAAGTCGGTGCATAGTAATTTGCAAAATATAGTAATTTTTATTATGTTTTACTTTGCACCGACATACATATATACATATTGTCACGCCTGTTTCCCATTGGGGTAGGCAGAGACGATGGATCTCCACTTGCTACGATCTTGACAAACACTTTTCGCTTCCTCAACTTTCATTAATCTTCTCATACATGCACGCTTATTTAAACTACTTTTTATCTGACCTTTCTTCAAAATATCTTTAATTTGATCATGGTGAGTACGTCTTGGTCTACCGGCACCGACTCTTCCAGTCACATTGCTATCATATACTTGTTTTGTTATTCTGCTATCATTCATTCTCTCTACATGGCCAAACCACCTTAACATTCCCTTTTCAACTCTTGTCACTACATCTTCTTTCAATTCACAATGCTCCCTTATCACACTGTTTATTATCATATCACTTACATTAACCTTACATATACTTCTCAAAGCTCTCATTTCAACTGCATTTATCCTACTTTCATGCTTCTTCTGCCACACCCAACTCTCACTGCCGGACATTAGCGTTGGTACTAATACCCCTTGATGGACAGCCAGACGTGCCTTTACAGAAACTTTCTGGCTGTTTATAAAAGAGTTCAGCGCTCCATTCACTTTATTACCTGCCATTACTCTCCTTTCAATATCACTTTCATGCTTTCCGTCTCTGGTAAACATGCACCCTAGGTAAACAAATTCTTTAACTTGCTCTAGTCTTTCATTTCCTATCTGTACACATTGTCATACTTTCATCTCTTTCAAACACCATAACTTTCGTCTTCTCTACATTAATTTTCATACCCTTAGTCTTAAAAGATTCGTCCATAATCGTTACCATGTCCTGTAACTCTTCTTCCGATGATGCAAGTATAACCTGATCATCGGCGTCGAGTAGACATTTGATGAGTAACCCATTCATTCTTAAACCACTTTCACTTTCTTTCAAACCATCCAGGCAACTGTTCATAAAAAGGTTGAATAGCCACGGCGATGCTACGCAACCCTGTCTAACACCTTTTTCGATGTTAAACGATTCGGAGTAGGCCCCGTTGATTCTAACACAAGCACTGGAATCGTCATAGAGAGACTTTAGTGATTGTATTAGGTTGTCTGTTACCCCACATTTAGATAACGCTGACCACAGTTCTGTTCTTATCACTCTGTCGTAGGCTTTCTCCAGATCTATAAATGCACAAAAGACATTTTGGCCCTTGGCCAAAAACTTTTCAGTTATGCACCGTAAGGTGAAGACTTGGTCTGTACATCCCATTCCCTTGCGAAAACCCGCTTGTACATCCCATACTTTCTCATCTGTCATTTCGAAAAACCGTTCAATCAATACTTTAGCATACAACTTTCCGAAAACGCTGAGAAGGCTAATGCCCCTATAATTTTTACAGTCTTGTTGTGACCCTTTCCCTTTATAGAGTGGAACAATTATAATTAATAGATAATATATATTAATAATAATAGCTTTAGAAATAAGTTATTTTATACATTTTAGTTTTTGAAGTCGGTTTTTTTAAACGAAGTTTTTATTTTTTATTTGTTACTTTTTAGTGTCTAGCTATCTATGTATGGGTGGACTTACGAATGGTGGCGCGCTTCTTAAAAAATATAGGTCCCAAGAAACGAGAACAAAAAAATGTTCGTAAAATGAAAACTACTGGGCTAAACTGTGTCAAATTTTTAGGGGACTACATGGCAGCTATTGCGCGTCGAACAAAAAAAGAATCACGTAAATCGAATCATAAATCTCAGAGTAATCGGTGTACATATGGAACGGAGTGAAAATTATTTTCATGAAAATGTTCATAAAATGAAAACTACTGGGCCAAACTATGTCATATTTTTAGGGGACCAATTGGAAGCTATTCCGCGTCGAACAAAAAAAATAACGTAAATCGGATCATAAATCAAGGAGTAATCGGCGAACATACATAAAAAAAGCAACAAAAACCATCCCGACGAATTGAGAACCTCCTCCTTTTTTCGAAGTCGGTTAATAAAAGTATTCTAAAAAGAAGATCGACTTCAAGAGTACCTAAAAAGCAAAAATTAAGATTTTCTACAAGATATTGAAGTTGGCGTCAAGTGTAGCATAAAAATGTATATAGTAATTTTTATCTTTATGTATAAACATCACGCAACATGTTGAAAATGAATTTTGTAAATATACTCACTAATTTCAGGTTTATTGAGGTAGTTGCGAAGATTCCTGTCTTCCCACCTGAGTGGCACTGTTAAGTTGCTGTCTTTGTCCTAAAACAAAAATAAAAGAGTGTTCAGGGGCTTATGTTAATTTTGCACGAGATGTATTTGATCAATTATCAGAGCTGTAACAAAATTGTCATTTGTCACGTTATCTTAACTCTTACTTGAAGAAAACAAAGGTAGTAAGTAGTCTGTATATCGGTCAAGCTAATACAGAATTACAGTCTCAGAATTCCAAGTACAAAATATCAAAAATATTGTTTATATACTGCTTCAGTTCAATCCTTCATGCCAGGAGATCATCGTTACCTATACCATTTATGAAAGCAGAGGTTCGCATGTCATCTTCAACGTAGATGACTGACATTTGACACCTATGTCATACATGTTCACGGTTACTCAAAAAGGGGCGGCACGTCGGAATAATAAAAAATCAAATAAATTACAGTGATTTAAACAAAGTGAGTTAAAACGTAGTTTTAGTTTCTGCAAACTTGTCTCATTATTCATGCTCCCTGAGCTAATAAATAAATCCATAAAATTGATTAAGATTCTGTCGGAGTTCCGTACTACAAGACATATATTCATGTCATACATATTGAAAAGATTTTTGCACAAATCAATTTGAACGAGCTATCACGAATGTCATGAGTCACATAAGTACAAACTAAACTAAATTAAATAAGACAATAATCTATTATTATCAAGTTTTTTATTGCTGGAGTACAGGAGACAGGCTAACGTCCCAACTGTGATGTAAAGCGGTTACCGTCGCCTATGGACATTCGCAACACCAAAGATGCTACAAATAACTAAAGGGCCTGAAGCCTGGTCACTAAAACCGGAATACAACTCAAGGTTGTTATGGTGGCATACCTGATCTAGATCAGGCACTACGCCTGCCATCCAGACGGCAAATACTCTACCACCTGGCTGTTTATTATGTCGCCTCTTACGACAGGCCGCTCGGCCGCAGGAAATTGTATTCTTTCTCCGTTCCTGCACGGATATATGTTCAACCATAACTTTGTTGTTTTTGAACCGATTTTGATTTGATTGATTTTGGGTTGGATTCAGTAATTAATCAGCTTCGAAATGGTCCAATATAAATTTTCTTGTTATCGGACTTTTGGTTCCGAAAATATAGCAAAAACATGAGAATTTATTCGGTTTCCCAGCCAAATTGCTTGTGTATTTTAACCGATGTTTTAAGCATAGTATTATTTTCAATAGCACTGGTTTACTTTTAGAGGTGCTTAAGATATAATATCGATAATATTTCATACAATCATTCATAGCAGTTTTAGGAAATAAATGACTTGGTTATCTTATCTTATTAGCATACATAGTAGCGATAGGTATTCCCCATCTCCGACCACATAAGACAATAAAGCGGATTTTATGAGATGTGTAATGCAATTATTATGCGCGCATGACGTTAGGTTTGATGGTATGAATACTTAATGTCGTGATATTTGAATGATTCAATTAATTTAAAATGCAACAGCCATTTGTAATGTTGCGGTATTTAATGATTAAACTATCTAGTCTGTAGGGATTTCGAAATTTAATTTCAATAACATGAATTGCAAGACTCGTGATTTAACGATGATCTTCTATGTACCATTTATTCATTTACATTAGATTCGATAAAATCAGTTCTAATAAGTGTTTGTTTTAAATGATAATTATTTATATCGTAACTTGTTGTTTAGAACAAGTTAACAGAATTTTAGAATTTTGAAGGGATCTTCATTACACTACTATGGCTTTTCAAGTAGTTTCACTTGCTTGTTATGACATATTTCACTGTTTACCGGTTAAATAACAGTGATATAAAATAAATCACTTTTCACCCCAATTACAAGAACAGAAACCGTCCGTGCAATTTCACTAAGGCGTTATTTCACGTAAGACAAACTGCTAAAACGCCATGTAGTACAAAATGGCTAAAGTAGATAGTCAAAAGGATCTTTAAGACTTATTTGAGTAAAGTTGAACCTTATTATTTAAAACGTTAGGCATTCATTTGCATAAGTTATTTATAATGCCGTGAAGTAACGTTGAGAGTGCAACGTATTATTTCATTTCACGGTTCCAATAATCACTTGCAGTTTTAGTCGTCACCGCAACAGGTTCAGATATTGTTAGCTTATCGTCACTTCTAAGATATCAGGGGGTGATTTTTCACAGTGAAAGCTGTGGTAAAATGAAATAACTTCACGGCAGTGATCGATATATTAAAGTAGCTGTAATTTTCATCATTAATTACGTACTACATATTACGTATATCACCATCGCCGTTATCATCTAAATTAATACCTGATGTTCTTTGGACGAGATCACCCCTTTTTTTACAGCGATAAAAGGGCCCTTTGTGCACACAGTTTTGTTTTTAGTTTATTTTCCCATATCCTTTACATTTATAAATATTTTTAGAGCTAGCTTGTCTCTTCAGTGTTTGGGTATTTCAGTCTTGCAAATGTTTGAGTCTCAATATTTAGCAATGTTTTAAGTCTTAAAACAGCGAAACAGGGAGAAGATTGACCTGTTGCGTCATACAGTAACGTAAAACTCAGGCTTTATATTTTTATACTCGACTATTGTTATTTCTAGTATGCTCTTTTCTATGATATAAATTCCATGTACCTAATTTGGTCCATTCTTGAGGCAACGAATAATACATGAAGACATAAAAACAACTCTGATACATAAATAATATAAGTATAAATTTTACTTAAACATTCTGATACAACTGATTCTAGAAACGATAAATTAGTTGACCCAATTGCAAATAAAGAAAGAAGTCTTCTTTTAATATTGAATATAAAGCAGTCACTCATCTCACTTGAAATTGTTTAATTCTAAGAAGCTCTTAGTAAAAACCCATAATTCAATTTTATAATTAAGGAATCCTTGAGATGTCTTAATGTTTGATCAGCACTGACTGATTGTAATGTTATGCCCTACATTTGGCACGACAATGTATTTTGGGAGTTGACACGACTAGAGTAATAAAACAATGTTATTTTTGTTCTAACAATGTTGGTACGTTGTCATTACAATTTATGTGTAAGTTTATGAGGGTACAACGTTTTAGTAAATTGAAAAACAATATGGTATTTGTGTTATTGTTATGTCGAGGATATTAATAGTTTCAATTATTATGGCTTTCGGAATTTTACTTCTACTATGTTATGGCTATTATTAATATTGTATAGCTAAATTTGTTGCTATACACATATTAATAATGTATATTTTTGGATATATATAATATTAATATGTGTATTGTCTATTTTCTTTTTCTTAATTATATGTATTGTGTAATATCTATGTATCCTATGAATTGAATGTATTTGATTTGCACACCACCATCATACACTCTTGATTCCTTTCACACAATCCACAGCCTGGGTTGTCTGGAAGAGATCGCTCTAAAGCGATAAGGCCTCCCTTTGCTCCTTCCTACCTTGACACGAAATGACTGTAAATGATTAAATGATTTACTTTATGCCTATGCGGTGAGCTATAAAGTATTTTCTATCTTCTACTGTATTATGTTTTGCTTCCCCAGTGAGTCTTGTCGAGTGATGCTTTTAAATATTTATCAAATCAAAATTTTGGTGTTGGACAATAGATTCAGTAATGATTATTATTAAACCTACTGAGGGAGACTTCCTACTGAGGGAGACTTCCTACAATACGGAATAGCTCTCTCCAATTTCTAATATTTGGTCTAGTTTCTTGTCATCTTGAGGGGTATACATAACACTTATCTAGAAAGTAACTTTTTATCTGTTATTTGGTCAACCCCTTTTCAATCTACTACCTCTACATTTCCGACACTGTCCATTTTGTGTGATTCATTCTATGTACTCCATTAGTTAAGTAACCATTAGTCATTTTTTGGTTTTTTTCCTACTTTTTATTATATTTAATGAGAACGAGCTTACGTTGGCTAAACCTAATTTTAATATTGTAGTCAGTTATAAAATTAATTCATTACTGTGGGATTCCCAAGACACAAAGTACCGCAGCTATCGTTTTAGTGAAAACTATGTTGGAATCGGCCCAGTAGTTTTTCACGTGAATCCTGAACAAACATACAAACCGACAAGAATACCTGTATATGGACTTAGTTTCTCTGTTGTTATAGTGAACTTGGTAACAAGAAACAGTAAAGTATTTGTATATCCGTAACATAAAGTTATTTACCTAGGGTTTTTCACGCGGCAAGAAAACTCTAGTGATAGTCTATAGTAATTTTATAAAGTTTGTGACGTTGTAGGAGGTAATCTTTGGATCTACTAGACCGATTTTGAAAATTCTTTCACTAGGGGCAAGCTGCATTATTCCTGAGTGACATAGGGTATATTTGATTGTGATTAATATTTTTTTTCTGATGCCCAGCGAAGTGGGCACGGGTCATAGAAATGTAATAAGTGTCATGGATATCATTATGTGTAGACACAATACATTGAGTTTAAAATACACTTAATTTTTTTAATGCCAAGAAAATGATCGTCAGCAGAATCTAGCTCGAATAGAAACTTTTGAATATGAATTTGATATCGTATTTTTTTGACAAAGATTTTGTACTTTTATTAATTTTAAATAGCAGTAAACTGTTACGTTTAAAAATGATTTGTGAATTAATGTACTCAGGCTATTTTCCTCAGCCCATCAGCAGGTTGCGGTTTATAATCAGACAAGAGTTAGGTCGTGTGAATGTAAACAATAAAAGCTAATACAATATGTTTGTTAATTGATAGGTATCTATGAATATGCAAGTTATGCTGACCACCTACCCAATTACTGTAAGTGTTAAGTTTATTCGCTATACTTAGCAGTTTCATGTGATGTTGTTATATTTGCGAATTTTCAACGCAACTTTTTCACACGATATACACTCCCACGGTTTCATCGTAACTTATGGTAGTATAATTTACATATAATTTGTCACACTCGGTCTGTTTAGAAGAAATATATAATCATAATAATTATGTTGATTTACATAATGTACATTTATTTGGTGACTGTTAATTATGACGGTGTGGTGATGTCATTATGCTTATATTTTGTTTTAATGTCACGTTACTTTAAAATTAATGTAGAATAGCTGTGCTCGCGACATCGTTCATTTTGGGCTTAGCTTTTATGATCATATTTTCTGATCTCTGCAAGTTATCCTAATGTGAAACACACCTTAAATTCTTAATATTTTCAATGCAATGCAATGCGACACGTTGAGTCGTTTCGGAGTCTATTTGAGATAAAAAGATAGTAACAGTACTAAAAACTGATACTAATAATAATTAAATATCGTATCGCAGGTTTCACTAAATTTTTTGCATTTATTTGAAAATCACACTTCAATTTTATCAGTAGGAAGTTGTAAACAACATAAGACATGGTTTTATATAAAGGACTACTTCATTTATTGTATTTGTTTATAATCTTATCGTTAATTAAATCAAGGACATTATTATCTCAATACGGAACCAAATTTTTATTTTTTTGTTTTTGTTTCATATGAAGATTATTTATGCAACTAACCTTTGCATATTGCTTCTTTAGTAGAAGTAGGTACTTAGCTTTTAAAGTCAACCTTTAACTAAATTTTATTTACAACTACCTGGGAAGCGTTTTTTTATTGCCAACATTTTTACCAATATTGGCAACAAACATTTGCACCAATAGCTACAAATATTTACCAAACGTCGTGTCCATTACATTTTCTTGGAACGACAACTGAGTGCTTGTGTATCACTCACTAGACAAACGACCGACACGCGTTCAATGAGAGACGGCAAATGTGTGCGCAAGTGTTTGCTATAGAAGTGGGACGATTAGCAATAAAGTCACGGAGACCTGACAGTATTATATTTGACTGCGTATTTACCAAATTGTCATGCATAATGTATATGGGGAAAATCGGTTGAGATTTTGGGTATTGGCCTTTGATGCTTGATATAAACCAATGATAGCTAAGTAATATTCGGAAGATTTAGAAGCAGTTCAAAGTAAAGATAATAAAAATATAAATAACAGTTCATAAATGTCCCACTGCTAGGCTCGGGCCTCCCATTATAGAGGGAACGGACAGTATACCCACCATTCTTGTCCAAGGCGGCTTGGCAGGTTTGTCACATCGGTTATCTCGATGTGCAGGTTGCATCACGATGTTTTCCTTCACCGTTATTAGCACGTGGTAATTGTAACAACATACATATTAGGTCAGAAAACTGCCTAAGTGGTGCATACGTTCTGAAGCATGTTGCCGAAGCGTTTCTTGCGCCGCTTCGTCTCTTCATGCCACGACATTTTGATAATAACCATAAACAAAAATTAAACCTAATTAATTAAAATGAACGAGTTGGCGGTAGGCTAAATAAAAATTTAACAATTCACATTGTTACGGCTGCTGAAAAGTGTCCGAAACGTCGGAATAATAAAAATAAAATACCGCGACTAATCCCGTTAAATCAAAGCTTTATAAAAAAAAGGCGTTAAAGAACATGGAAGTTTTTTAAGATTTGACACACACATATATATTACAGCAATGTGCTATATAGACTACATAAATGTTCCTGTCAAACAACGAAAATTATGAACCAACCATAGACCTATTATTCATACTTCAGTGGAACCAACTAGTTTCTGAGACAAATTACCGTGACATATACAAAGACAGAAGAAAAGTCATGATGAATGCATAAGCATTCCTATTTTGCCAAATAGCCTAGGGTTACTAAAAATTAAAGAAAAAATAATTAAATGTTACTTTTTTTCTTAGTGCGGAGAGAGGGTGCAAACTGAATTTCGCTCCCCGGCGCCCCCAATACACTTAAGACGGCCTTGCCTCCACGGCATAAACCTAAATTAAACCCCGTTCTAAAAGTGTATACCCTAGATTGTTCATAAGCGTGAATTTGCATAACAATTCAAATATTTTGGAATTGCATCCATGTCGCGTTATTTAACTGTGTTTAAACATAAACAGAATTGTAATAATTTTCTTTTGTACCACAAATAGACATCCATCTTCAAAGCCAAGGTGACTCGTGAGCACGCAGACAACTAAATTGCCCCGACGATGTATGGTTGTACGTCGAAGCCGACTTGCAAGTGGTTTTAGCCATCTGGAGCTTTATTTATGGCCTACGAGTGATTTAGTAATTGTGTTTTTATGTCTATTAACGTGAAATTTTATACGAATTATGCTCTTATTGAGTAAATTGTTTCTGTGGATTTATTTGTAAATTTATATAAAAAGTCTTACATAATATTTATGGGTTGTATATAAAATTATTACAAATTTAAATATTTGAAATATTATTGTTGGCGTCCTAAATTTACGGTAGCTGAAATATGTATTCAACGGAGAGACGTTATGAAGCTACAGTACTAGTAATTACTAGTATAATAATGTCATAATTTTATAGATTTTGTAAGGTATTACCATACAATAGCTATTTAAGGCCGATGTTTATTGATCTGTTACAGTGAATAACAAGGTTAGTCAGTGTTTTAAAAAAAATATTGAATGGGTTCACGTTTAACTGATACTGCACCTGATGTCAGGTGGAAATGCAGTCTAAGGTGTTGCACGCTTACCTAGAAGATACCTGTTCATGCGAGACTTGAAGACGCCTAGATTGTATTTTTAGGAAATTACGAATACGATACTGTTATATTTACTAAACGTTTTGGTGGCATTTGCATCGGGTATTAACAAGTTGCTGGACATTAATGGCCTTACTTATAATATTTTGTAAAATTTTAAGAAACTGCTCAGCAACTGATTAACAAAAATCTTACCCATAAACTCCTCTTAAGGATAACAGGTGGTGGTAAAGTAACTTATAAATAACTGTCACAAATAATTAACATCGAGAGGTAGTTTAAGTGACTGCTAAGAGGCAAGATGGCAAGTTTTATTTGAAACAGCCATTGGTTAGGGGTTTAAGAGTCTCTTATTTAAGTGATGGCTAATCCTTTCTTAACGAAATTATTATAAGTAAGGCCTTTTAGATTGCGAACATTGAATTGACGGTACTTTTCAGTACTTTATAGTATTTAAGCGGTGCGTGAGGCGAGGCAGGTACAGGTGTTCTTATTCGCTAGGCGCTATGATCTTCAAACACTTTGATTTTTTGATATAGTGAGTTAAAAACTGCGAGGAACGGGGTGACTGTAAGGGGAGATTAGAGGTCACCGGGCCAATTTGGGCCCATTCTTTATATCATTTTAGTAATTAGTAATATATCTGAATGTGTGGCTATCACATGATTGAATAGATATATTCTTTCTCATTGATTCTGTAGTTCTGATATGTGTTTATTATGCGAAGTATCACTGACGCTTACACTATCTATAAAGATTTTTTGACATGTTTAAATGATATCTGATAGCAAGGAAATAAATACAAATTCTCAATTTTCTCACCCTTTAAATGCTGTGATGTTATATATATAAATATTATTTGCATAATTATATATCAATCGCTACCAAGGGTTGTTTGGAAGTCATCACTTTTTAGCGATAAGGCCGCCCGTTGTTACTGTCTCTTATCTTTTTCTACTTCTGTCTGTCTATGATTTCATATGTAATAAAGTTATCTTATGTATACGTAGTATTTTTTTTTGAGTTGTATGTAGTTCTTATAATTTATAAACAAAGTGATATGGAGGAGTTTCCAATAAACTGTTTTACGTATTAATATTTTTATAATGTGCTAAGATCTGAACAGCATAATAAATTAAATGGAACACAGAACACATGTTAAATGTGGGCGATCCGCTGACATTATTATCGATATTCTAAAATAAATATCTCAACATTTATACATCACTATTTTTCAGATTATCATTTCTAAATATTTCAATAATTTTTTTATATGTAGGGCAGTATGACATGCTGTCAATATTGAGCGACGCACATTTTGAAAACACGTTAATTGAAAAAAAAGTAGGAGAAAAATATTATGGCGAGAGATTTCGTTGCCAAGTTATATTTCTACCATATCACTACACGTCGTGGGTTGGGGTACATCTGCAGATGAGTAGGGGCTCTCTTGCATCTAGGGAGCAGAGGAGTCTTCACCCCTGTCTGTCTTCGAAGTGAGTTTGCTCTGATTCCCGGGGACTCTCAGGCACTTTTGCGCTAGGATTGGCGTGGGCGTAACTACGTTCTATGGGACATGGGAGGAGGGTGGTTTTAGTGGGGTATTAGCCCCTGGGCATTTGTCCATCGGTTCGAATATCCACACAAGCCGGTCGGTTGCTGTTTGGATTGCCCTCACTGGAATGCCTCCATGATCGACAACGGCTTAATCCCTAGCAAAGGACCCGGTATGTACGAAATGCATTTCCCCCGCCTGAAAAAAAAACATCTGCAGATGTACCTGCAAGTGTATTAAGACGAGATAGGCAACGACCCCAACTCTCGAAGGCCGTGATCCTTCACGGTTGCTGCAACGTCTCGCATCAATTGTCATTACTTGCCGCATCGATAAAATTACTCTAAAATGAACAGTAGTTGTAAGATATTGCTTGTTTTTAGTAGTAATTATGTGTTTTTGTGAGAAATGTGAACTGTATAATCAAATGTGGCCTTTAACTATACTGTGTTGTTCTTCAGTGGAACTAACTTTAAATAAAATCTTTTGAATTTAAAACACGTCTTTACCGCTCTAATGCACGATAAGGAGAGCGGACGCAGCGTGGTAGTATAGACGCCACGCACAGCATACTATATGCCGCTTTAGGGTGCTTTTCCACCAGAGATGTGCTATGCTACGTTGCTATGGAGCGTTTGATGTCCCCCAATCATATTCACTGGTGCACATAGCTTAGCACTGGTGGAAACGGATTCAACTAAGATATGTTTTTTATATGGAACAATGTGTGCTATGGATGCCTGCTATGGGCCGTCGCGAGTGGTGTAGCTATGTGCAGAGCAGAGTACCTACAGTATGCCCGCGTTTGTCGCTGAAAGTAGACATGCCATCATGGAAGCAAAAAGTTATTTTATATCTCGCAAAGTGCGAAGATGAACTCATGGAGGAAGATGAATTGTTGTTCCTCCTTGCAGCGGTGCATCATAGCGCATCTTCCTCGCAGATTAGTATTGGTAGAAACGGTCACATATTTTCGTAGCGTAGATTTCATATCTTCGCAGCATAGCTGCATAGCACATCTCTGGTGGAAAGGCAACCTTAGGCATCTGAGAGAGACCAATATAAGCAGTGCATTTTCATAATGAGTCGGTTGCTTACATTAAAGTACTATATTATACTACAATATCCTGGTCAGCTCTACCCTGAGCTGACGTCATAGTATGCAGTACAAGGCGTTTGTAACAGACCCCGCCTTACTGTTGCAGTTGTCCAGGGGTATCGATAACAACTCACCATCAGGTAGACCATCTGCGCGTTATCCTACATGTAATCATAAGTAAAGAGAGTTGTGTCATTATAAAATTCTTAAAACGATAAATAATTTGCTGATTTGCTAATAATATTAAGACACCCATCTCTACGATTTAAATAAAAGTTTCTTTCAAAACTATTAGTATAAGAAGAAGACACTTACGCCAGGAAGTCGGCTATTAGGGGATACGATTTGGTGTAAAATATTGTCTAACATATAAAAACACTTTTGTGATGCCAAGGTTAGCAGATTTCTTGAATTTAGCTGATGAATCATGTCGTAATCTAGTAGCCAGTTTGTGGGTGGGAATCAGATTTTAAATGTTTGATAGAATCAATTAAATATATCAATCACGCTATTTTCTAAATAAAATTATATAAATAAACTTTTTGGTGAGATTTATCTTCGACCTAGTCATTGCAAGAAATGTAATGTTTCTGTATTATATTATTTTATTTATTAAAATTGCACCATTTTGGTATTAGCGGAACTATTATAGAAATGTCATGTTCGTTTGCCAACTATAGGGTTCATGCTGGTAAGATTAGTATATTTTATATGTTGTTGTAAAATTGTGTATTGAAATATCGTAAACTAAAAATTAGGGACAGCTTACATGCAATTGAGGATTATCATTAAATTTTGTTTTTGTTAATAAACGAAAAGATATTAGCTACCAAAGTTGTTAAAGTATAAATTGAAACGGTAAAAGCACTTTCAATGCTAGTTATAATTGCTTCTAAAAAGACTCGCTGAGTAGATTTAGTTTCGGAGGGAATTTTCTAATTTTTTCATTTTGCTACGACATTGGCTCAATTAGAAGAGCGTCATTAATTTTGTAACTTTATCACTTTACTACGTCTTCTATTTATTGCTTTACTAAGTCTACTATTCATTGCTTTACTGAGTCTACTATTTATTAGTGTACTAATTCAATACTTAGAAATCAAAACACATACATATAATTGTGTGGAGAATAGAGGTAACAAAAACGAGCATATGTATCTTTATACCTAAACTACCTTACCTGATGCTAATCTTTTTTATTCGCAACGTTTGTCACGAGAATTTGCCAAAATGAACGCGTTTCTTTGTAATATTAGTACTATGAGTAACCACTTTTTAATAGCAACGCTTGAATTCCGTCACGCACGCATGATTGTGGTCAATTTATAGAAATACTGGCGCGGGTATGCCAAGTTCATTGCGGGGCTTGGGGTTGCCCTTCGTCATAGTTTAGTCTTAGGATGAAATATATTTACAGTCCTTACGTTCCGTTTGTTTGGCATCGAATACTCTGGGCTGATTGGCGTAAGCTGCTTTACCCTCTTCACAAACGTACTATCGGACATGTCTGCTGTGGTTAGTTGGTTTTTCTTTTTATGTATTAAGATAATAAACTATGTATTATTAATATATATTATCTAAAACATCTTAAAGTCGGTGCTTAGTAATTTTCGAAATATAGTAATTTTTATGTTTTGCTTTGCACCGACTTCAAGATGTTTTAGATAATATATATTAATAATAATAGCTTTAGAAATAAGTTATTTTATACATTTTAGTTTTTGAAGTCGGTGTTTTTAAACGAAGTTTTTATTTTTTATTTGTTACTTTTTAGTGTCTAGCTATGTATGGGTGGACCTACGAATGGTGCCGCGCTTCTTAAAAAATTTAGGTCCCAAGAACCGGGAACAAAAAAATGTTCGTGAAATGAAAACTACTGGGCCAATCTATGTCAAATTTTTAGGGGACCACATGGCAGCTATTCCGAGTCGAACAAAAAAAGAATCACGTAAATCGAATCATAAATCTCAGAGTAATCGGTGTACATATGGAACGGAGTGAAAATTATTTTCATGAAAAATGTTCATAAAATGAAAACTACTGGGCCAAACTACGTAAAATTTTTAGGGGACCAATTGGAAGCTATTCCGCGTCGAAGAATCACGTAAATCGGATCATAAATGCCGGAGTAATCGGCGAACATACATAAAAAAAGCAACAAAAAAAAAGATCCCGACGAATTGAGAACCTCCTCCTTTTTTCGAAGTCGGTTAAAAAGTAAATTACATTTTTTTATTGCTGAAGCACAACAGACAGGCTGACGGCCCATCTGTGATGGAAAGTGGTTACCGTGTCCTATGGACATTAGCAATACCAGAGGTGCTGCCAATGCGCTGCTGCTAGTCTTGAAAGCTGCTAGCCTAGCTTGCTGCCATGGGAGTGAGCCTATATTCGTAAATATCCTTGTAATGGACTTGGAATTCGGGTAAGCTCTTTTTTGTTCAAAGGTTAATTTTTGGAATACTTCAATTTCGTTAATCGAAATAATCAAATAATCATTATTTTAATAAGTTTGGAATAATTCATTAAACAAAATAGTATGGCAACACTTGGCGCTAATTCAGATTGGTGCGTGATCACTTTCATCTCACACGGTCTGTTAAGCCACAATTTAGTTTCACGGTTTTTAATAGCGAACATTATGCTAATATATTTTTATTAATATTAGTCCCTTTTTGGTATAACTAGAGATAGGTACAAGAACTCAAAAAAGCCTATTTATAATTTAAAAAATGAACGTAGTCTGATTGTACTGATCAACGGAGTAGGTACAGTCTATTACTACTATTGCCGCTATTGAAATCCAAGCTGATAGTTTAATAAAAATAACTCTATTGAATATAGTTAGTATTTTTTTCACGTGGCAGAAGTGGTAACGGAACATACTCCGTTCATGGGAACAAACAAACTACTCAAATAATTTTGAAATGACAACTACTTATGGGAGGGTAAACAGCTTCGTTACGTAACGCGTTAGGGCGCCAGTCTGTCTGGCTTCCCTTTCTCTCACGCATACGGCAGCGGTAGGCAGGCTCAGTTGTCACTTCTGTCCGGCGTCTCGAGTGATACACGTTTTTTTATGTACTAGACCAAAGGAAGCTTTATATTCCTAGATATGTTTTTATTGTCTGAAGCAGACAGGCATGCAGACGGCTCACTTGATGGAAAGGTTCGCATCGCCTATGAATACTTGCAATACTACAGCTGCTGCCAAGGTGCTGCCGGCATTTACGTATTTTGAACCTGGCTGATCACCAACTAACTATTGGAAACACGATCACAATATTTGTCCAAAGACACCAGAACAAAATTTCATTACCGGAATGTAAACTTCACAAACAAACAAGTTGGCAAACTCAACACAGTTCATAGTACCAGCCAGTGTTTACATTGGCCGTTTAGCGTGGGAAACGATAAATTACTCGTTTATAAATTGTGACACGGCCGAAAGATGGCTTGCCAACTGGGTTACGTGCATACAGAGTATATGTATCACCTTTTTTTCTCATCCAATCAGTGCTGGAAACTGTAACGCGTTTGAAATACGATATTATGACATAGACAGTTACAGAAGGTTTAAAAAAATATATGACCACTAGCAAAAAACGGTGCTTTAGGGCCTGCGAAGTTTTCTACCTAGTAATAATTAATTTTTACTGTATTTTTGCATCAACGACATCCTGTTTACGTGTTAACATCGATATTAGTTTTTTAGTTTTCGAACAGATGGCGTTACGAATAAATACAATCGTAATTTATATATTTTCTATTTTTTAATGTGTATAAAATAATATTTTTATGATTGACAATACATCTAGAAATTTGAAATTACTATGTCGAAGCCCAAATCTGAAAGTGTGATGGTTTCGTAGTAAAGTGTATCACAAAAATGCATAGGTTGTGGGATAGTGTAGGGCTCGCTTCGCTCATAATAGTTATGATGAAATAATACATAATTATTATTTTGGTCCGTGTGAGTAAATATGCGCTTACCTTCGCGGTATTATACATACTAGTACGTACGTACTAGTAACTTATCCAAGTTTTAATATTCGAATATGCTCATGCTTATGTTGACAACACTTCAGAATTTTTAAATCTTACTATTTCTTCTTCCCCGACCCAAATTCGGTCTATTCAAGTCCACTGTGGATAATATATTTTTTCATATTCTTCCTTTACTTTCTCCATCCCAAGGTTGTCAGGAAGAGATCGCTGCCAGTGATAAGGCCGCCATTTGTATTTAATTCTAAGCTCTTTTTATGTATTGGTGCATAAATGTTATTGTACGTCAATAAAGTATATTCTATTCTATTATATCCTATACACATTCAAATATAAATGCAATATACATTTTGATGGACCTTTTTGTAAGTATGAAATACATGTGTCAGAAGGTTCCTCTCTCCAAGTTATGACAAACTCTAGCTAAATTATATATCTGTTATAAAGAAAAAGTATTTGCGTGTTGTGAACATATGTTACTTAATAAAATAATAATTAAATGACTTTTTCCATAGGATGACTTTAAAAAAGAATTGATTTTTATACGATTGGTTAATATACCAAAAAAAATTACAAACACATTAGGCGAATTTTCCAGTGAGATTGTGGTATGCGCTTGTAATATACTGTTTTAATAATTTAGTTTTGTATATTTTGTCCGTACTTATATTTTGTGGTTAGTTCAGTTGACATCCGATAATAATATAATTTACTGTTATAGACATATTTTGCGTTTCGAATTTTTTAATTGAAGCTAAATCAGTCAGTAGAAGTGCAAAATAGTTCTGTAAAATATTATGGTTTATTTTAATAACAAGTTGCTAGATAATAACTTCCTAGGTTTTACCAGCCCTTTGCAACAATGTTTTTTTTTACATGACTCATAAAAAAGTTTCCTTAGCTCTCGTGAAATTGCAAAACGAATGAAAATATGCATTATTTATTTGTTGTCATCATTTATTAAGATAAATGAGTCCTCATTATGAAAATATAACATCATTTATGCGCTAGAAAATAGTACTGAAATTATTTTTACATTTTTCACTATTTATCGTTGTATGGTTTTGAAAAAGTATTTTATAAAAGCTAATCATGAAATAAAGAACACTGTCGTACCTACTATAGCATCCGTGTTACAAGCCAATGTAACGTGTTTGAATCATGGCCGAGGAACATGCATTGATTAGGCAGATTTTCTGATGTAATGGGCATAATAATATTATTACAATTGCCGTGTTCTAAGAGTGTAGGAAAAGATTGATACGAATTCGATTATAAATGTGTGAAACCCGTCAATCTGATTTAGTGAAGCTTGGTTTAAATACCATCCATTAAAACGGAGAGGCCTAGGTTCAGCAATGGAACGTTCGTGAGCTGAAAACAATAATGAATACAGTCGTTTTTAATGACTTTTTTTCATATACAAAGAAAGATGGATAAGAGCCATATTGCCAAAATATCCCTAGAAATACTTTGTTAACTAGAATAATGTGAAATAAATATAGAATAGAAAACACTTAATTGTTCACCAAAATAAACAAGTACAAAATTAATTACAATAATTTTACGGCAAAACAAAAGGCGGCCTTATCGCTTAAAGTGATCTCTTCTAGGTAACATGACTACTGATACTTTTAACTAACTAACTTATGTCTAGGTATAATTAAATTAAAAAGAAGTAAAAAAAGGGGAGGACAGTAAATAGCAAAGTTAAGAAGAATATATATTTTATTATAAACTAGGGTAATGGTTTACGACAGATTTTTTAAATATAGGTAAAGTGTTTTAGCTTTTCTGACATCTATAGGTAAAGAGTCCCACAGGCAAATGCCTGCGCAGCAAAGGATTTGGAGTAAAATGTTGAAGAATGTGCCTTTAACAGGAGGTTATTAGAGGAGCACAAATCGATGGTATGTGATGTATGAGGAAGGAAATATGGTAGGTAGTAACAACGCAAGGCAAATATATCTTCGGCTATGGCCTGTCACAGATGCTGAAAGCAGCGTTTAGCATTAATCATATTTCCCATACATTCTATATAATTGTATTGATTAACTGACGACAAAAGTACGACGTTCTTGCGCTGGAACGCGCTGGAATACCATGGACGCGATGCACGGCGTATGTACACAGCTCACAACGTATATGAGCCGGGTTAGGCGTCTGAGAAAATAAATTATAAACGTAAGCAACAATAATGTGCAACTGTGTATAAACTAGAAATATCTTCTCCCCAGTATCATATTGCAGACAGTTTATTATTAAATTTAAGCAAATAGGTATACTTATCTTTAAGCCACGGGAAACGCATGACATCTCAAAAGTTAGTACAATATTTCGCATTTGCAAAACAACTTTACGACATAACGTTTTAACGACTTGTGTAGTTTAGAGTTTCGTATAATTTTATATCGAATATTTTAGATATTTTTGTACCAGACTTTAAACTTTAAGCCAAATACATAAAGTAATAATTTATTAAGCAAAATAGAAAGTGGGAGTAAATTATTAGTCGGTATTCTCAAGATTTATGCTCGACAGTTACTGATGAAGGTTTGATGTAGGTTTATCATCATTAATATTTGGACATATCATTAAATATTTGATTGTCTTTGATTGATAAAGAGTTATGAAGGGTGTTCATATTCATTGTAGTTTCAAAGAGTTTATATAATATTGTTACGAGTTAGCCGGACTCGAATTAAAATGCCGTTAGAATTATTATAGAGTTTATTAGAACTATACAAACACGTATTACACAGGAACAAATATAACCAAACATAACAAATCCAAACGTAATACATAAGGTCGTAATTCAATAAAATGCGCAAAGTCCGTCACTATTAGATTCCCGAATTGTACACACGTTACGACCGCATCGTAGTTATAGCTCAACTGCTTGAGAGGGGTCTCAATCAGGCCATCGTTTTATACTTCACAAATGCAAATGTGCCCGCCCGGCAACGTCGACACAATTAGCTTGTAGTCGTAATCCGCAACACCTGACTAATGATGCAGCCTGCAAGCCGTAAACGAGTACAATAGAACAATAGGCTGTTCTCCACAATAACTTAGAAACGTATGCCAATAAATAAGTGAACAAAAAAACGATCATAAAAGGATTAGAATTAGTTCAAATGCCGACAGGTAATAAAATGTGCTTTTACAGATCTGTACGTGTAATTTGTCTTCGTCGGGGTCTTAAGTTGTAACAATAATAACAGCTCACAAACGTCCTACTGGCAGGATAGAACCTCCCATGTTTAGTGGGAACGGACAAAACCCTCCATGTATGTTTAAGGCGGATTGGCAGATTTGATACATCGGTTATCTCCTCTTCATCACTATGTTTTCATTCACCGTTAGCATGTGTTAATTGCTAACAATATACACATTAGGTTAGAAAATTGCCTAAGTGGTGCAGGTTTCAAACTCGTGTCCCTTGAGTTTGGGACGCTAATGTGCTAACCATTATTATGTTAAGAATTAAACTTCGCGAAATCGAAATCTTAGGATGCATTATTGATAAATAGTGAATAGAGCGCATCATTTCGTTATCTATTCAATTTTTACTTTTTTTATATTGTCTGTATCTGTCATTCGCTTCCTTACATGTCAGAAGTTTTTGGCGGGAACTGAAAGGAGATGTTGTGCTGTGCAGATTTATTTTCTAAAAATGTGTAAAATTTCTCTAAAATGAACAATAGTTTGAGAGAAATGTGAACTGTATAGTCAAATTTGGCCTTTTGAGTTGTCACAAGAACTCCGTTGAATGGCACTAGCGGATTACCTACAGTTCAGCTGTGCTACACATAGGCTTAAGAAAATAAAAAAAACTATATTGTAAACCAAGATCTGGATTAAAGGCCTAACTGCCAAGCCATAAACCTAAATAAATAAATAATCCTTACATGTCATTCTTCTTGTGTGTGTCAATATACGTCTCTCACTTAAGAACGTTTCCATTTTTAATATCTCCAAAATCCAACATAACCGAGGCAAATATCCGCAGGTTTTCAATTAGATTTAATAACCTAAAGTTTATGACCGTCTTCTGTGAGCGGCAGACGGCTTCGCAATATATTGTTTTTCACACAAAATCAGTTACTCTGTGCAGTAACTATATAGCTAAACTATATATCTTGAGAAATCGTTAGGTTAACTTTAGAAATTAACGAGAATAAATCTGACTAATCTGCTCCTTGACACAGACTAGAAATAGGTAACGAAATAGACAAAATCGAACACTAATTTATTAAACAAACAGTTAAACTCCACGAGCTTTGAGACAATTTACTGTCTGCAAGGATTAGTCACTTTGCTGACTGATTTTTGGTTTATTTTAGCTTCGTAATTAGGATCTCGTCGATGTGAGTTGTACACAGTGATTGACTTATAGCTGAAAATAAATTAAAATCAGTTTGTTGTTGTTAACTGGTTCAAGAACTACGATGCAGTCGTTCGAAGTGCGTCTCTCAGAATATTGTAGCAAAGTAGAGACGGGTAACACGGTAATTAGTCCAGGGTATCAATATCCGCTAATTTGGTTCAATATATCAATTGATAGCAAAACTCACATACCTAATTTTTCATTCTATTTTGTTAAGTTTTTGCGATAGTACACATAATTAAAACTAAGTTTTAATGGTTCTAAACGTGGCTGTTAATGTTAAAACATAGTATTCAGACAAAATAATCGTATGTTGGTTCAGACTCCAACTCCTTTGGCTTTATGTCTCCATATATTCAATATACTCTATGGCTTTATGTATAGTTAGTTGCCTTCGACAGCAACATCTAGGGATTAAACATACGTAAATGTCACATTAACATTGACAGTTAAAACGTCACTTTTATAACTCTTATGTCATAATGTGACTTTATTACAATCGTTCAAATTTGTGCCAACGTTTACGATTTACGATTATTGTAAAAAAAACGAATTATACGAATTTATACGAAAAAGCTTTCGTTTTGGATATCCAGTATCCCCCATTCCTGCGTCTACTAGGCTTAAAAAATATTTTTGAGAATAATTTTTTCACCTCTCACCACTTCGAATACCGACTGATTGATCAAAATTATTTGCATGTCCTTTTATTTATTTTTGAAAATATTTCCTTCCATCAAAAATTGTTTTGATTAATTTTAGAATTAATAAAAAACAATTAACCACACTGTTGTTGTTGTTGTTGTTTTGCACACTGTGACGTCATGCGAGACGCCATGACAGCTTGACGCGTTTTTGTGACGAAATGTCAAAATATTTATAAAATTGCTAAATGAAATATGTTAATGTTGTTTTTTTGCTGAAATATTAATATTTTGGCTAAAATAGGCCATAAGGCTCAAAGTAAACCTGTTTCTCAAAAATTGTCAACTACCGAATTTCCACGTGTAAGGAACGTGCAAGAAATTTACTAGTTTTCATGGCTTGGGTAAATCATAAATAATCTTTATCAGTGAACTTTTTAAGCTTTATTTTGTGTGCAATACGACGAAGTAAAAAAAGTAAATAAGGTGCTGCTTTTTACGTTTCCAAAATGTGGCCAATATTTCGGGAACACCACACTAACTGATCTATAATAGATAACATTTTTTTATATGTAAATGCGTGTCAAGCTGTTTCTTTATTTTTAGATTTTTATATTATATTGCTGTAAATATTTCAAATTAAATAAGTTTGTTATGAGCTATGTTGGGTGTTTCTCTTATGGACAAAATTAGAAATGAGGATATCCATAAGAGAACCAACCCACATAGCATCCAAAATTAGCAAGTTGAAGTGGCAGTGGGCCGGTCACGTCTGCCGCAGGACCGGTGGCCGATGGAGCAGACGAGTCCTGGCATGGAGACCGGGTCTCGGTAAACGTAGTACGGACGCCCTCCAGCCCGATGGACCGACGACCTGTGCAAAGTTGCCGGTAGGCGCTGGATGAGGAAGTCAGAGGACAGGAATGAGTGGCACCGTCTTGGGGAGGCCTACTGTTGTTACTTCGTGATGTTTATTTCATTCATTCGCGTTTCATTCATTATTCAATGTTTGCAATAGCTCAATAGCATTTACCGCTTGTTAAGTCACGTATTCTATAAAGGAGACAGGGGCTTTTGGGAGAAAGTAATGAGTTGACATACAGATTAAAAAAGCGTTACATTTTTCTATTATAAATTTAAAAATAGTATCTATATAAAATAGTATAGAATTTTAAAAATAGAGCCAGAATTAAAATAAGTTATCGATTTACGTGAATGAATTTTAAAAATTAGTAATATGAAAACCTTACATCACACGTTTAATTAATTCAAAATAACTAAACCCACTACAATTATAAAAAATATCAGAACAATAAAAATAAATCAAATTCAAAAGTGCGTGTTATTGCTATTAAGGAGAAGAAGATGCAAGAAACTCTTTTATTTTTATTTCAACATCAAAGGTGTTACAAATGCGCTGCTGCTCTCTTAAGGAAGTCTGGAATCTGGCCACTAATGCCGGAACACAATCCAAGGTTGTTATGGCGGCATACTCTATACCAGGAGTGGTAGCCATCCAGACGGGCAAATGCTCTACCATCTGGCTGTTAGTTCTTTTGTCGCCTCTTACGATAGGCCGCTCGGCTGCAGGAAATTGTATTCTTTGTCCGTTCCTGCACGGATATAACTCTCCAGCAACAACAATAAAATCATTATCATATTTTTACAATTTGGGCCCAAGAATCTATGAAAGCGTATCTGTCTCCTTTACTTGTATATGACATCATGATTGTGCACTAGGTTGGATACATTGCACCCGAACTAGAAAACTCCATAACATTGTCAAATGCAGACTAAGGTCGATTGTACCCATAGAACATAGCCACGGTACACCCAATATATCCGCGATGTCAAATGCCGTGTGTGACATAGGTCCGTTTGTCAGCTGTTTGTGATGGCGTCAACCATGGCGCCGTAGGCGGTCGGAGAACAGGCTGGTGCGTGGCACAATTCAAAAGCTTCTAATTTGTAACATACTAGCTTTATTTATTAATTATTAATAAATTTCGTTTTTAGCAATAAAAATAACGCATTTAATGATTAGTTACATCATTAACATTATGAATTAATAAAAATGTTGCATCACAAATAACGCACTGAACCTGTTGCTACATCTGAGTGACACGGTTACTAAAACTTATATAATCTCAGATTTAGCAGGTAACTAAAAGAAATTATATAAAAGTTGAATAATTTAATAAATAAATTAATTAATAATATATTTTTTGTGTAAGTACACTAGAAATCTTAACTAACTACAGGTATAGTACAACTTGAAATTTCTGTTTTTAGATACTTTTGGCTTATTAACAATTTGATTTTTATTTATTATGAGATTGTAGAGAATTCTTTATTGTACATAAGTGTATACAAAAAAATAAATAGATAGTACTACGAGCGGCTTTATCGCTAAGAAGCGATCTCTTCAGACACAATCTAAAGTTATTAGTACAGTCTAAACATTATCATAAATATATTGTAATTGGGATAAATAGGGATCCACGCTACCAACCTATGAATTGTACCACATTTTTCTTGACATTACGTCTCCAGAGCGTGTTGTATTCAATGAACGGTTTTAACGCGCACCTATAATTAAATCGCTTGCGGTAGAAACGTAAACAGTAAGTCAATATTTTTCAGTCCTTGAAATCACCATTGAATATTTTTGAATCGTTTAACCTTGTTTTGCAATACATCGTTGTCTTCAAAATATTTACGTGAAAAAACAATTTCATTCAAGTGTATGTAATCGAATAGAATTTGAATCATTATAATACACGAGCTTCCAATATACATTTTAATTCTTATTCATGGAAAGTAAAGTGTAAGGATCTATTAGTTTCTTATAACTATTTGTATCTTATAAAACATATATTGATACATATTCATGATGTGCATCACGTTTTGCCGATCAAGCGTTACAAATTTTAAAATTATATCGCGCGGTAACAAGAGCCTATTTGGGCAGACCGACGGGACGGCGACCGGTTGGTCGGTCCAGATATCGCTGAAGTGACGTAGTGGAGGCTGATCTGCGCGAGCTTCATGCCTATAACTGGCAGAAGACAGCGCTGAACAGGAAGGAGTGGAGTATTCTCATTTCGGAGGCCAGGACTCATTTTGGGTCGTCGAGCCGCAGCAGTTAGTTATTTTATTATATTGATTGATTAATTAGATATTAGCCAAATTAATCAGATATTATTAATATTTTATCCGAAGAAAAAAATTAAAGGTCAATTTTATGGATTGTCTGTATAAAAATATAGGTACCAGAGGGCTTACTCTCAAACGTCTTTCGTTGTTCGTTATCGAACTTCTTTTGCTTGTTTTTTTATATTTAAGTATTTTTAAATTGTACGTTCATTTTATTTTTGTGTTTTATAGAAAGAGATACATATTAATGTAGTTTTAAAGAAATCGTTGTTGTTTCTTTCTTATATCAAAAATTTCATCGCCTCTTTCGGGGTGATCGGACTAAAACGAACAACGAAAGACATCAGAGAATAAGGCTTCAGTTACAGTTCGTTTCTTCTAGATTTAATTCTTACACCCCCTTCCATATTTTTCCCCTTCTGGATGCGGTTATGAAAAACACGTTTTTTTTCAATGAACCTATTATTACAACCTATTGTTGCTTGATAATTTATTTTCGTTTTAAATTCTAAACCGACACAAATTAGAAAAAAAATGTTTTATAGCTTCTCAATTCTTATTAAAATTTTAAATTGTAAAGTCAGCAATAATACTTCTTTTTAGTGACAGCTTCAGCTATCAAGAGTTAACGAAGTCCACTGATTTAGACCCATACAACTAGGATTCAAAGATGTTGTGTTACACTTTTTTTTCAAGAGATCGAATGCACGCAGAACCTATTGCATTACTTGTTAAGTGTTAACTGTGGTGTAAGTGTAGATTATGTTTAAATTAAGCGTATAACGTGTAATAGTTTTGTCAATCAACCCAACAGTGACTTCATTTCCATTTACAGTGTAATCATTAAGATTCATCTGTAAGATTTGTATGAAAGTATGTGACAATCTCCGAACTAAATTCTTTGAATTGTACAGTTCTTTTATATTATGCAGATCATGATTTCGATGTCAGTTCCTTTGGTTTTTTATATATTTTATATACATTTGGGTATCAATATTTCATGCTTGTAGGGCTGGAGAGCTTTGTATAGTTTTTTAAATCCAAAAATCTTCTTCACGGATTTGGGCATGTATGGATTAGATTGAAATGTAACAATTAATATTTTAAATATTTTTGATAATGTGAATATCCACTTCAAAAAAAGTAGTCTAGGCCTAGGAAAGTTTTTGTACTGACAATTTATGAATTTCTTCGTAACACAGACATAAACGACGCAACGGATAGCTATGTGGAAACTTCTTATAAATATATTATTAATATTTAATTTTTGTTGTATTAAACCTTCTTAGTTTTGCAGAACTGTAAAAGGCAAGTAAGACAAAGTAATATTCTCGACACAGAATATACCATACATTTGCTATGTGTTGCCTTAAGGTGATAACGTACCTAAGATTATATTTTACAGTATGAGAACTGCACACTAGAGGTGTGTAACTCCTGAGTGATTAACTCAAAAGATATATATCCGGCGCGAAGAGTGATTAGATATGTATATCACTTGCGTTCAAAATGTGTCTTTATATCTTTAAGTCTTTAGTTCATTCCTGTTCCACGCGAAAAAGAATGATTAGCCCGCCCACTGCGCATGCATAGTAAGTGAATGAGGAAACCGAATATAATAGCAAGCCAAAATAAATCGTAACACTATAGTTTTATGGTGTAATTTTGTAATATTTACTAAAAGTCAAAGGCCATCTAAATGGCGTGTATGTTATTTCAATGTCAGATAATTTGCATTGCCACAGGTACGCTTGTCGACTTTGCTAGAATATCACTCACAGATAATAACTCATCTTGTCTGCAATTGACACTGACACTATACACTGTAAAGATAAAGAGTTAAAGATATAAAAGAGTGATATATATCTTTGTATCAAAAAGATATATATCACTCTTTTCTTCTTGGTGAGTGATTTTTCTCATGACTACTGCACACGGCTTATCATCGCAGCGGACAACGCACTACTGGCAGCGCAACACGGGAGCGCACATAAATTCATTTTTGTTCCATCTCGCTCGCACATCAACCATCCCGTTCATACACTGTACTAGCTGTACGACTTGTTGATATTTGTACTTAAGGTTACAGTTTCCAAAATAAATCAGTTCACATCAGCACTCGACAGTGACTACTAATCTCTGCCATTTGAACTATTTAACTTCTACCATTCGCTGCTACAACAGCAATAAGTAGTTCATACAAAACATTTTTTTTACACTTTACGCTTCACAAAACATAAATGGACGTATTGAGGAATAATACATTTTACTTATGTATAACTAGATATTGGACGGACTTTTTTGCACAACATCGATTCCATTGAACATTTAATAAATAAGGCCGAGGCACGTGTCTTTTGATACAGAAATGGAGTCAATGAATTAAATAAACAGCCATTGAGGCGCGTCCAATGAATTCATAGTGATAAATGAACTTTTAATTTGTTTGCCACCAGGGCTCGATTGTGAATACAAAACGATTTCATAAAGTACATTTAGATTCTATTTGCTGCTTTCATAAGCGTTTAAAAATATATATATGGCTTCGAAGCAATGTCGGGGTTTGTTAAAAAAATTTTTTTTCTGTGACTGAGAAATGTGTCTTCTCACGACATACAATTTAGCTGAGACGGATGGAGGTTATATGGGATCAACTTTGGTCCGGTAATTATTTCAGATAATTTCAAAACATAAAGTGTGAAGCTATATTTATAACAAAACTTTTGACAAAGTCAATTTCAAAAGTGACTAAAAAGCGATAAATGAATATTTTCTACATCGTGAAGTCGGTGCAAAGTAGAACATAAAAATTACTGCCTTGGTAAGAACTTCAAGATGTTGTAGAAAATATTTATTGGTTGCTTTTTATTTACTTTTAATAATATACTAAATTATAAATAAATTAAAATTTATTGTATAAATTTTAACATAAAATAAACTATATACTGTTACAACTCAGGTCCCGGCAAAAACAAAACCTACCTGCATATCTGAAACAAAATACATTTTACTACCTGCCGGCATTTAAACTAATTGTAACTCTTTTATGATCTTCTTCTTTTGTTTACTTTATGTTCAAAATTTGTGATTAGAAAACAGCCCATTTTTTATTGTACTCTTTTATGGCAGTTTGCGGCCGAGTCATTAGCCAGGTGTGGCGGATTAAGTCGAATCCGGAGCCTCTGCGTTTCAGCGAGTTCGGCTAACTAAGGCTTAGCCCGCTCAACCACAGAGGCCGTCGAAGATAACGAAAGAAAATGAAGGACGAGAGAGAGAGAGAGATTACATTATTGCACACCAAAATATACAATTACAAAAACAAACCATATTTACAATATTTTCTAGGCGATACAATAGGCGGCCTTATTGCTCAAAGCGATCTCTTCCACGCAACCACAATCAATAAAATTTGAATCAGGCGATGTAGGTGGTGCAGGAAAAAGGCAATAGATACATAAATACTCAAACTAATTTAAGAATTAAATATACAAATACATACAATATGTTATATATACATAATCATACATATATATATATATATGATTATTATATTATTATTGTATATGTTATATATATATATATATATATATATATATAACATATACAATAATATGTTTCAAATTACATAAGTTATTATACTAAATGCATGATTATATATAAAGATATGTTAAGATAAACGTGCCAACCCTAGGGGTCCTGATGAGTGCCGTTCACACACTCCGTACAAATCACCACATCTCTCGCTATTGTGATAGCGGGTGACAGACAAGACTACAGATGTTATGTCAATCGTATATTTTAATAACCAAACTCATTAACATGTATGAGATGTCGTAATTGGTGTTAAGCACGGTTTATTGTGAAAGGTAAGGCTGAGACATGATTTAGGTGTGGTGTTTTGGTATTTTTAGAATTTTCCTATTGGGAGAAGGAGTCAAACATGGTGGGCAGTATTTCAACTACAATAAATCCATTAACGAGTATTAATTATAAATGAGGATTAATTTGGTCGTGCGTAGTGTACCGGTTGAAGTCATATGACGGCCGCTTTTGGAGAATCGCTCGGTGAAATAATACGAGTCTAGACATACTAGTAGGTGATATCTAGACATAGATTTTGAAACTTGTTATATATTCGAAATACGAATCTGCGAAGAAGGCTGCCGTCCTTTCCAGAAGCTAGAGCATAGGCGCAAGTTTGCTAGTCTGACTGTCTTTTATTGGATACACTTTGGGGAATGTTCTTGAAAACTGCATGAATTGGTTCTCCTAACCCCGTTTTAGCATCGGACAACAACCAGACATACTTTGACGTGCTGTTTTGCGCCAACGTTACACGGTGGAAATGGTAGCATTTCAGGTCAGGACAAAGTGTTTCGCTTCACCTTTCCTGGTGAGATCTGTTAGAGCAGAATAATTTATAGAATTCTATTTTTCCTGACATATACAATCTGGGATTCTTCAACTCACTAGTGAAGCGTGTCCATCCATGATCATGTCATCAGTCAACATCAAGTGAGAGAGTGCTCAACGAATGAAAAAATGTATACGGGCGTCATTATCTATTTTTCATCATGTGGACCATCAGCCTATTTGCCTACAAACGAATACATTGATCTCATCAGTACCATTTTTCCTCATTGGAACTCAATCTAAACAATTCACAATAAACTAGACCGGATCGTCTAGTCAATGACTATGACACAATAAGAACCTCTTCCGCGAACGATCTGCATGGGCCAGGAACCTTTGACACAGTTACGCACCGTTGAACCATGCAGGTGGAATCTAAATCGCTTCATTTAACCCAGGAATTTAACCGTACAAAAGCCTTTTTAATAAACATTGCTTTACCTGAGCTGTCTATTGTCAACGAGATGAGAAATGCGTGAGATATCGATAGAGAGTATACAACACAGTAAACAATATTTTTTTTATACTTGAATTAAAGTTACGTCTATCCTCGTTTCTACCATGAAAGGTACTTCCAATGCTGGCTTCGAATGGGGGACTGAAACGTGGCCAATGACGCCAGAATTGAACTTAGGTAGTCATGGCGGCACACTTTAGACTGGCCATGGGCTTAAAATCGTGGGTTTGAGATTTCCCACTTTAGAGGACAGATGGTATATTCGCCACGCTTATGCGAAACAAATTAGCGGGTTTCACAAATCACTACTTTCGTTGCGCTTACTTACAGTATTAGGTTTTCCTAATAAAAATCTAGAACTAGCGCCATCTACCGGGTCCAATTGTGAACCATCCCGGGACCCACTCAAACACATAAAATGTCATCACAATCCTAGAACCCGATTCCAAAGCCTAGTATTTTGCTTAGATTGACATTTTTAAATTCGTAATATCTTTTGAATGATTTCCGATTTGAATAATTCAAAAAGTATTCTACAGGTATAGAAAAAGTCTTGAATAGGAAATGATTTATTTGAATAAGGATTAATACAAACGTATGGATAACACGGTCTTCATTGGTTCTCATTTCTGTTAACTTTTAAAATGTAAAAAGGAGTTACTACAATAGTTGGACACATGTATTGTGAAGTTTTTTGTAGATATTGATATGTTCTTTAATAATGTAGAACATTTTTTGTTCTATCATCAATAATTTTCGCAGCAAAATGAAAGACATTTTATAGCAAATTTTTAAACCGTGGGTTAAATTAGGGATCCCTATTTTTTTCTACTAATGCCTATATTACTCAAGGACAATGTTGCATTATAATGCTGAAAGAATTTTGGATATCGGTCCAGTAATTTTTGAGTTTATTCGTTACAAATATACAAAAATACAAATCTTCCCTCTTTATAATATTAGTATAGATAAATCTTCTGGCAGCAACCATATATTCTAAGAAACCTCCTTTAAATTTTTATGTCAGCAAAATAAGTTGTGTCCTATTTGCAAATTTCCCTGTTCTGATCTCATCTTCATATACAATACATTTTACCATAATAATAGAATAATTATACGATATGTATGTAACAATTGTACCTTGTACCGATAGACGGGGCGTACCGTTATTGTTTTGTGAATGCGAAATGAGATGAAGATCAATGTCAGGCCTTTTGTGTGAATAGTTGAATGATACATGCGCTAGATTATGATATAGTGCTGTATAAGGTCATAACGTTGTTATTTTGAGTGCTTTGCGACGCATAAAAAATATTGCTATCAGATAATCTGATGGAAAGTGGTCCCTGTCGTCTATAGATCTTTGCAACTCTACAGGTGTACACGAAGATAATTTATAACACCTTATTTTGAAAAACCGTATATCGTAGCGTAGAGCTTTAGGAATATTTGTCTGGAAACTCATTCCAAATCCCATCCCCACAGTGCGCAAGTGAAACGTTCTTGAGAACCGTAGCGTCAATGAGTGAAGTGGCTTAAATGAGCAATGCTTGTGAAGAAAGTCGAAGCAATAATTGCGAAGAGTTCCTAAGAATACTTCCTAAAATACAAACGATAGAACACGAAAACTCTTCAAAGGCTAAGCGTATGGGATTTTCGACGTTGAAAGTTCAAAAGGAGAAAACAAAAGTTTCCAGTACTTTTATTAGTAAATCTTTTGAAGACTGCAAGTGAGGTAAAAAATACGTAGAAATCCACGTGTAGAGAAAAGCATCGATATTATTGATCGATGTGCAATGACCGGGACGATGTAAT
This sequence comes from Dendrolimus pini, assembly GCA_949752895.1. Lineage (NCBI taxonomy): Eukaryota > Metazoa > Arthropoda > Insecta > Lepidoptera > Lasiocampidae > Dendrolimus > Dendrolimus pini. The sequence goes on from OX457131.1 coordinate 3,013,558, forward strand.
CGAACGCAAATGGGATCAAGATCATGGACAGATCTGTCCACGTTGTAGAACTAGGCTGCGTCTGCGCACGAGCGATGAGCGGTTTCAATCTAAATTATGAATCGATGCTTAGTCAATTTAAACGTTTAATGGAATCTTAAATGATTAATATTATTAGTATCTTCGTTAGATTTATGGTCAGTTACAATATCTTATAAATTGTTCATATGCCTTAATATTAGGTTAAATTTTAACATTCCTTATATGGATATAAAGAATGTTAAAATTCACCCGATGGTAAGAGAAGTGAATGAATAGTAACATATATTAGGAACCAGCCATTAGTTGATCCTGAGCTGTTCTATTAAAACGGTCACTTTTGGTGAATCGCACTGTGACATTGACACGTGTATAATATCACATTTTTGGTTCGGTTACACGTTATTTTGACACTTGTAATATTTGTAATACGAATCTTCATAAGTAACTATATTAACCCCCTGAATTGCTTTCACCGTGTAGATTTTGCAGTTCCATTTGGATGCTCTAAATGTCTGGAAGAGATCGCTCTACAGCGATAAGGCCGCCTTTTTTCCTGCCTTGACACAAAATGACTGTAAATGATTTACTTTATGTGTATGTGGTGAACAATAAAGTATTTTCTATCTATCTATCTCTAAATCATCATACTGGTAAAGGTGCATTGTAATCAGTATGATGGTATCTGCCGTCTAGTGGTTTGGGCATTGTGTTTTCAAGTCGACTCTCGATAGGTATATTTCTCACCACATGTATGTATACATATTCAAATTGGTAATTAATGAACAATAATTACATAGTTACAAAAAAGCCAAACGGTAAGATTGATATTTTTTATGACGTTGGCTACACTGACAATACTTGTCAAAATTAACGGATCGTGGATCCGTCTATTAGCTACCAAGTGATTGAATCTTGCTCATCTTGCCTTTCAACGTCATTTACACGTTCTTCAAACTATCAAAGACTGTAAGTCTGAGATAAATACTCTAACACAAGTCGCTTCCGAATACGGAATTTGTAAGAGATTCTGTTAAACAAGAACATTAAAATTCTTAAACTACAACAAAGCATAATAATAATAATATTATCGATTTCATATATTTCGCTTATGACTTATATATTAGAACCATAATAAATCGCTTAGAAACGGAATCAATTGTTGATAAGTGGAAAAAAATTCTTTCAATTCAATATGGACTTTATTTTTTGTTCGGCGTGCGATAAAATTGTTCCGTCCGATCTTTGTATTCCTCTATTGAGTAATATTGGCACTTGTCAAATGATTTGACAAATTGCTGTTGCTCATTGTGTCGTGACTTGTTGCTTAATCACGCAGTTTTCGATTAACGAGCTTGCCAAAATGTTATGATGGTATTGAAATGAGTATTTTATTATAAACATAAAAGGCGTATACATGATTTACTTTATACCACAGAAGACTAAGGGAATGACAAACGTCCAACAAAAACGTAATTCGGTAACGTTCTTGAGCCAATTGCTGTCCACTGCTAGACGTAGGCCTCCCCAAGTCGGCGTCACTTATCCCTGTCCTCCGACTTCCTCGTCCAGTGCCTACCGGCGACCTTGAGCAGGTCGTCGGTCCATCGGGCTGGAGGGCGTCCGTGGTCTCCACTCCAGGACTTGTCTGCTCCATCGGCCCTGCGACAGACTTGACCGGCCCACTGCCACTTCAACTTGCTAATTTTGCGAGCTATATCGATTACTTCGGTTCTCTTACGGATATTCTCATTTCTAATTCAATCTATAAGAGAAACACCTAACATAGCTGGCTCCATACGTAGCCCGTTGGGCGACTTGGAACTTGTAAACCACTCCTTCCTGCTGCAGTCAGTGTCCACGTCTGGACCCCGTAGGTCAGGACGGGGAGGACTTTCATCTTCAAGCATTGCGGAATGGACGACGATTTAAGTTAATTTTTATTAATTTTAGTATTAGAATAAATTTTTAATTTGTTTATATCGATTTATGTCTTTATACATAAATAAATAATTGTTTTTACTATTTATAGACAATGTCAGTCATAAATCGAAGGTCTTAATTAACTGCTTTTTAATTTGGTACATGAATCCATGAATTTCAGGAATTAGAAGCGGGCCGTAATTTTTACCTGCTTCAGGCAATAAAAAAATATTTGTTTCATGGTTTTACTACTCCAATATTTAGCGCTATTATAGACTATCATAAAAAAATGTGTATGAGTGTGTGTAATTCACACGCAGTAGAAGTGAAACTTCAGAGAATATACTCACAGATAATTCCTCTCTACCTTTTAATAACATAAATATAATTCCTTTGGTCTACATTCGTCATCATATTATAATTAAAAAATATATATTCTGAATTACACTTTAATCACTAGCATAAAGTTCAAAATTCAACGCAACGCACAATTTCCTTTCATCTACGTATAAAAAAATATCAGCCTAAGTATATAGAGATAGAGCTAAAATCCATTTGAAATCTTTTAAGTTTTATTTATATTGAAAATTAATACTAACGGGTAAAGAGAAATTTGTTTTATTTCGAATGAAAGAAGGCGAATTTTGTGTTTATCTCTTTTTAGTGTCACTTATTCATTTAATCGATTTTTAAATCATAACAATTCTTAACAAGTTTCGCTTCAAAAGCATCAGTTACTTCCAAAGTAGCTAAGGAACTCTAAAGAAAGCAAAACAAGAAATTAGTCTGTAGTACTACAAATTAATGTTTCATTATTTGACTCTGAGTGCAGTATTACATCATCTGTACCGTTGCGGAAGTCATGTCGTCATTTTATCTCAGTCAAATCTTCATGATACTCCGACATCACTTAAATTTTAAAAGCATTGACGCGTTAATTATAAGTCGTCCATTATAACTGACAGGCCTTGTTGACAGATAAAAATGACTTTTAATTAATTGAAAAATAACTACAGTTCGTTGTAATGATTATTTAATTTAGTTCATATGAAATATTACCTTAACTGCAGTTTATTATGATTTACATATGAAAAGCCACACGATCATGAGTTGCGAAGTCTCGAAAGACGAATAACACATCTATAGGGAAGCGATATTTAATAATCAACGATAGATAAAACACACACATTGTACGATCGGCACAACTGATTTATGACCCACTTTGCTAATAATTCCTTTAAAACCGTCAAAATAGTAAGGTTTATTGTGTGTGTTGCACTTAGGACGTTATAAACATTAATAAAAATGCGTCACTAGCCTCAGAACTACGCAATTTTAAACTTTGTTATCATTGTACTAGATATGTTTTAGATAAAACAGTAATGATTTGAAATAATTTGAATCTCGAACTGAAATCTGCCTTATAATTCTAACTCTTTTCATTATAGAAAAATTATTATAATTTTAAAAATAAAATGTCATTCTGAAAGTATATCAGAAGTCAAGTAAAGTCAATGAGAAAAAAATTAGAACTCAATATCTAAAAATTAAATTGTATAATGGGTAGTCTCGCAGAACAAAGAGCTCGGATTGTAGTGCTCAGTGAGAAAGGCTATGGCATTCGAGAAATATCACGAGTGTTAAATACAAGTCGGAACACAGTGAGAACATGGATCAGACGAAACGCTGAAGAGGGCATTCTTGAAGATAGACGAAAACATAATCATGGCGTTCGTCGAATAACAAACGAACAAAGTACAGATATGCAGCACCATTATGAAGAACATCCTTTTTCTCGTACCCAAGATTTCGCGGCACGTTACGACGTTTGTTTACAAACCATAAGAAATCATTTACACCGTATTGGACTGCATTACCGGCATTATGCTAAGAAAGTACACTTAACGAATGCACACAAAACTGCAAGATTAAATTTTGCACGTAATTATTTAGACTTTGACTGGACTAATACCATATTTTCAGATGAAAAATCATTTAGATCTCAACATGGTCGCTTAACTTTGTGGCGTTATAACAATACGCGATACACAGAGGATCACGTAGTACCCAATCAATTATCTGGTCGAATTTCAGCTAACATGTGGGCCTGGATGGGTACCGGGGGTATAGGTGAACTTGTCCAAATTTCTCCTCGTCAAAACGCATTAAACTATGTCGATTTGTTGGAAGAATCAATGTTACCGACAGTGCGAATAGTGTACCCACTTGAAGAAGTCCCTGTATTCTCCTACGTTCACGACAATTGTCGAGTACATACCGCCAGAATTGTCTCGAACTGGTTTACCCACCATGAACATGAAATTACTCTAATGGCTATCTAGGTCACCAGACCTCAACCCAATAGAAAATTTGTGGGGTTTGATGGTTCAAATGTGGGATAACAGAAACGAGAGGACAAAGGAAGCAATTGAGCAGCACTGTAATGAAATTTGGAATTACATGAGGGGAACCGACATCTGCAATCGTCTAATCGGGTCGATGCGTAATCGACTATTAGACGTCATTGAAAACAATGGTGCTTATACCCGGTTTTAGGTTTAAGTAAAGTAAAATGAGTGCCATTTTTAACTTTGAAATACTACAACCAATTAATAAAATTAACAATTTTTTTTTCTTCCTCATTAATGTTGTTAATGTTTTATTTTCTTGTGTATTTCTGCTACCTAACGTATAACGATAACCCTAATATCTAATGTTGTATATACAAAAGGTTTGGCCTGTGTCACCTTTGGCTTGTCGATTTAAGACCGGTTCCGATATCTCACTATTCACTCCACTTCACTTCCCCTAGAGATTACTTCAAATTTTAATCGTTAGTAAGGCAAATAAACGGTCGGTAAGATATAGGAAACGGCACTTAATCCAACATACTTAATGACAGAGATAGTAATAGCACGTAATAGCATTTGTCAGATGTTACACGAGTATAGACGAGTCTCTCCGATCTGTTTAATACAACGTAGTCAGTAACTGTCAATGTCTAATAACATGATAACAAGTTCGTTACCAAGGAAATGTATGTTCAGGCGAATTTCAACCTAATTGTATTTCACGACTGTATGAAAATGACCTTATGGTGGGTCATGTTTCAATTTGTTTGATTGTATATCCTCAAACTAAACGAATTACGCTTGTGTTATAGGTAATAATACAATGGACAATCCAGACCACCGTAAATAACGGAAATTTTGTTTACATTTTTTTGTGTAATTGCCTGAAGCAGGCAAACAGGCGGACCGCCCACTTGATGGAAGATGGTTACCGTCGCCTATGGACGTTTACAACACCAGAGGCGATGCCAACGCGTTGCCGGCCTCTAAGAAATTTTATAACGCCCTTCTTAAACGACCCCATGTCGTAGCGCAGAGGGAAATCCGCGAAGTTCTCTGCAGATCATTGTTGTACGCGGTATAAACGTTCCAGAGAACCATTGCGTAGTTGAGTGGCGTTGGTGAACATCCCGTGAAGGGCGAGCGGTGCGGTTGTAAAATTGAAGTGTTAGCACCAGATCAAACAGTTCCTCGGAACACTCTACCACGACTCAATTTACCACGACGGGAAACGACCTCGAGACTTCTGTGTTCTTCTGCTAGGCCGAGAAGGCATAAGACCATTCAACCAAATAAGCTGTCGCATTACGGATAGTTTACTGAGAATTAAGAAATATTGATGATCTGAAGTGGTGGATCCGAATCAGAGAAATGGCAGACCGTGTCCATAACCGGGATTAATAAATACCAGGTGCAATGAATTGAAAATGCCGTTCAAAATAGACTTGACCGAACCCTTATAAATGGGGTTACCAAATCCATGAAATAAAATTTCAGTAGTAAATACAAAAGTTCTATAGTTCATACATATAGATTGGTCGTTATAACGCATGTTTGGATAATAATAAATCATCTTAAATCACTAATTTATAATCTAATAATAGAGTCGTACTAAATATAAATTTGTTTATTGGAAATAGTGTAATAATTTTATGTCAAAATAATAAATTAAACAATATAAAATAGATTATATTAATCAAATAAATAGAAATATTGCTTTGAAAGCTCTTCTGAAAAATTTGGTTTTCGAGTTTAAACCATGTTCATCAAGACTAGAGACTAAATCGCATCCATTCACATGCAGAGTCATGTATGTGTAGAATGTATTAGCTCACGATAATTTTTATCAAAGCACATATTAAAATATGGTTTTTATTTCATGTTATATAAACTATCATATATAATACTGTTATCCGTGCAGGAACGGAGAAAGAATACAATTTCTTGAGGGCTAGCGGCCTGTCATAAGAGGCGACAAAACAACCCACAGCCAGGTGATAGGGCATTTGCTCGTCTGGATGGCTACCACCCCTGGTCTAGACCTAGAGTATGGCGCCATAATAACCTTGAGTTGTGTTCCGGTGTTAGTGGCCCCTTTAGAGTTTAGTAGTCCCTTTTGAGAGCAGCAGCGCATTTGTAACACCTTTGGTGTTGCGAATGTTCATAGGCGATGGTAACCGCTTTCCAACAGTGGGCTGTCTGCCTGTCTGATGAACTCATGCAATGAAAAAAAGCCCGAGAATCTTAGAATTCTCTCATATATCGGACAAAGTATTTAGGTATATTACCGAACATGTCCACAAATTCTAGACGCATGGAAACACTACATATCCGTCAGCCATTCACCCCAGTTTAAAGAATGTTAGTAAAATAATTTTAAATATAGCACTCAGAAATGATAAAGTACTACTAGTATGTACGGTCCATAATAAATCAAGTGCTAACCGAAAGTTATATTTATATGAGGCAATTAAAATAACAATTTTAGGCAGAGCTTCCTTACCGGCTTATAATATGATTTATGGGTTAATTATTATACGGTTAAAATAATTGTGGTATAAGTTATTGTTTTTAGATATTCCCGCGATTTTGTTCGCTAGAGTATCTGTTACTACGTTATACTAAAGTTTGTGAACGGAACGTTATCTGTCAAAAGTCATGTCAAGTAAATAAAATAAAATATTATAACCTCTTTGAAGTCTTTGAACTGGAATCGAATTGCGTTCATTTTCTCCCAAACCTTATAAATTCAAGAAAAACTTTTTAATCAGTATCCAAATATTTATATAGCTACTGATATGAACCTTGAGCGGTTGGCGAAATACTAGAGATCGTTTTGCGCATATTGAGCGTAGCCGTTATGTGATGTGATTTATCGATAATTTAAATTATTGTTTTGTATCTTTACTCAAAGGGCCAATAGTGCCAATACCTCATAGTGCGAAAAAAAACTTAAGGGTTGGGTTTACATATATATCCCCGGATGATGTTTCGATAACTCTATATGGAGATATCACTGTCATAGACAAAGAGTAACCATTCACTATTTATCTTATATATACACACGAACAGTCGGTTAGGTTAGGTTTTGTATATACCAAAGCGCACGAGCCGAGCGAGCGATGCGAGCGTGCCGCGGTAGCGGCCGGCGAGTGCCAGAACCGACTGATAACCATTCACTATTTATCTTATATACACTCAAACAGTGGGTTAGGTTAGGTGTAAACTACATAAACAACCAAAACTACCACAACTACTTCAACTACCACAACTGCTTCTGTTGTTTTATTTCATTTTTAACAACTTTATGTTGTGTTTTCGGACTATTGTGAATCCTTTTATGTTAAATATTCGATTTTCATTGGATTTTGCAACTTTGGACCTTATGATATAAGTGAAATATTACTGAACCCACATAGGAATTGCACAAGGGGTAAGTTTTTCTACAAATGCCCTACCACCTGGCTGTGGGTTGTTTTATCGCCTCTTACGACAGGCCGCAGGAAATTGTATTCTTTATCCGTTCCTGCACGGATAAAAAATACAATTTCCTGGGAAATGCGGTGTACAATATATAGAATTTAATCATAAAAATGTATGTAAACATTATTTCTACATCCTTGTATTGTCACTTTTCTAGTAAATAAACTCTTTCTTTCTTTCTGAACCGTACAAGATATCGAAATGGAAAACAAGTAGTATTTTCTTGCGGATTTCCAAATTTTTCTAATTTACGTTATCGCGACTAAATGCATTACAATTATTACTAACTAGGATATGCGCGCGACTTCGTCCACGCATGACTTGAAATAGTCGCGGGATTCCCGAGACACAAAGTACTGCAGCATTAAAAAAAGAATATAAGCTATCGTTTTAGTGAAAACTGTGTCGGAACAAGCTAATTTTTATGCACCCGAATAACTTCAAACCGCTCCCGTGAAAATTTCCGGGATAAAAGTAAAGCAAAATTAAGTTTATGAATTTGCTGTCGTACAGCGAAAAACGCATCAAAATTGACCCAGTGGCTTTTGCGTGAATCCCAAACAAACAGACAGATAAAACGACATACAGACAAGAAATCTAATAAAAATTGCATCGTGTTCTCCGTCGTTTATATTGTCTATTCCAGTTTTTTTTTACACGGCATGTTTAAAATTATATAATATTATTGATTTCCTAAAATACGTACTTATCAACTCTATGTTGTTTACATTTATTTACGTCAAAATATACTTAAATTGTAAACTAGTACAACCATGGAAAAAAATACTATTGTTCCATGATATAATTAAGAAAAATAAACTTTAAAAAATCTACTAATCATACTTGTGTACAATTTCTTATCATTTATATTTGCTTATCATTCTAATGTTGCTATTTTTTCATAGAAATAATTGTATTACTTGGCCATATTAGTTCTTAATGAAGGTATTATTCAATATTTACGCAGCTATTGTAGAAGTTCCCGGAAGTTATAATTAAAGAATATCCTTTCTGATAACAGTATATTTATACAACCGAACTAGCGAAGACTTTTGAACTCTTGACATTTTGATCCCCATGGAAAATTCCCTTTTGAGGGTAGTCAAATACAAAAAACGAAACCGTTTTGAATTCGTAAGTTCTATTTATCCTTCCGGCTGACTTTAGAATAGATTATTTTTATGGTATGGGTAATTATGTAATTTTTCTTCGTAAAATTCGTTGCGACCATGGTGTCTTTTAATAGGCGTGGCCATTTGTAAATATCCTGTTTGCAGTATACTTTTAAAGTATCACGATAAAAATAATTTAAATTACTTTATAAATCTATATATTAATACATGAAGCGAAATCACAGCAAAAACTTTGTATCCATTTTTACGAAAATTGCGCGGACGGAGGAGTATGAAATTTCGCACACTTATAGTTTATACAGAGATGGAGTGTAGAATGCATATAATTTTAAAAAATATGCATAAAAATAAATTAAATCAATAAAAAAAAACCACTATTCTAAAAACATAGTTATCGTCGTCGACGCACATGCATATATACGATTTTGTTTAATGATATTTTTTTTAAATTAAGCATAATAATACATTAAATCAATAAATAAACAGACACACTACCATGTGTCTCATTTGTTTATTGTTAAAGTCAAATTAATAGTGTAGCCTTGGCGTAATCTGTGATTGTAGTATAGTCTTTGACAACAGAACCTTAATAATGTTCAAGTTTTTAATTGAAACTAATTATTATGGTCGAATTTCGAACACGGGCGATTTATACGCTATTTGACTCATTGAAGAAATTACATCATTACTTGATACGCTCGTAAAAAATGTAGGCAGCTTGGTCGTTTTGTAAAATGATGAAAGTAGCAATTAGTTTGACTGTCAACTGTCATTGTGTTGAGGTCTCAAACTTATAAAAATAGGATTTGATACAAAAACCTTTTTCCGAGAAAATTCAGCAGCTATTGTTGTTGTTGTAAATATTCTCAGAACTGTTTGTTTTCCAAACCACAAACAATAATCGGCCTTCTCAATATCACTGGTGCATAATTACATATAACAGCTAGACTGCCTGAATTTTATATGTCAATATTCAAGTCAAGAGAGATCGGAACCTTATATTTTCAAATACAAAACGCGAAGTGACTATTTGGAAATAGGTTTACGAAAAGATTATTGAATGTCTATGAAGCAAAAAGTGTTTCTCAGGATCGTAGCTAGTGGCGATCCATCGTCCTTGCTTACTTCTATGGGAGACAGATCTGATAATGTCTGTATGTATATATACATAAATCAACTTTTTTTTATTGCAGGAGTTCAGCAGACAGGCAGACGGCTCACTTGATAAAAAGTGGCTAGTTATCATCGCCTATTGACATTTGCAACACCAAAAGTGCTACAAATGCGCTGCTGCTCTCTTAGGCCCTTCGTACACAAGGCTACGCAAATCTTCGATACTAATGTTGGATTCGACATTGGTATCAAGTCGCGAGTACCAAAGTGCGCACGGTCCGTACACACGACACAGTCACTATAGACGTAACGGCTAAACAGATCACCTCAGAAACAATTTTAATATTACAAAATTGCTCCGCCATCTTGGAAATCGCCGAGACTTATGTAGCCGCGATCTAGTCCGGCAGGTGGCGCGCGACTCGTGTACGAACCTCAATGGATTTGTATGGCGGTAGTCGCTCGGAGACTAAAATAGTTGAGTATCGAAGATTTGCGTAGCCTTGTGTACGAAGGGCCTTAAGGGAGACTCGAACCTTGAACTTGAACTTGGAGATGTTTTTACAATTGTATATTAATATATACATATAATCGCGCACCAGTTTGCCGATGACTACTTACTGTTACTAGTGGTCGCCCAGTGGTCGAAATTCGACCATAATTAATTAGAATTATAAGTTTGAACATTATCAAAGTTCTGTTGTCAAAGACTACAACTTCTTTAATGACAGATTTCGCCAAGGCTACACTGTTAATTTGACTTTAACAATAAACAAAAGAGTTTATATTCGTGTGTGTGTCAAATACATGGTAGTGTATGTAATGTTTTTTTTGTATCGATTTAATTTTCTTATGAATAATAATAATAAAAAATTAGCATTCTGCACTCCTTCTCTATATAAACTTAGATAAGTGTGCGAAATTTCATACTCCTCCGTCCGCGCAATTTTCGTAAAAAGGGGTACAAAGGTTTTGCTTCACGTATCAATATATACTACATAATGATTATATTGTATTACTGACTAAATACAAAATATATACAATAAAAAAAAACGTGTGCGTCTCGGCACGCCCGACAGAAGTGATAACTTGTGTGAGGGAAGCTAGAAAGACTGGCGCCATAACGCGTTACGTAACGAAGCGGTTTACCCTCCCATAAGAAGTTATCACTTCAATAAATTTATTGCAACGACTATTTATGTAACCTTTTTTGTGAACTCTACTGACCATCGACGCGTGACATCATGAGGCTATCGGCAAACCTTCTGCGCACGGTTAGTTCACACTAAAACCAGAATAAATCAGTATCTGCTCTAGTTACCATGTACCTCGCACTCTCGCATCGCAGTACACTATCAAAAATGCAAAAAAACATCTACATTATAATTGTACCTTATATGTCTATATATTCAGTCGCTCCTTCCTTTAACTTACATAGCAACAATTTCTCAAAATACGTGTTGCGAGTTTGCCAGCCGCTCAGGATGACCGATGATATTGGCAAGCCGCATGCAGAGATGTCTGAATTGTTCTACTGATACCACGAAGCAACACATCTAATGGTGTCGCATGTATTTGGTGTCAGATACAAGAACTGCGTGGGAGTGGTTGCATACATTTTATATTTGAACAAGCACATTCATCTTGTTGTGACAAGTATTTCAATTGCAACCGCGATTTGATTTATAACAATTTTTATTTCGTCCCTTAAATTATTCAAAATTGTAGGCCCTATCTCATTTTTTGAATCATCTACACCGACCGCCAGATTATTTAAGATTATCATTTAAGTTAGGTTACTTGGAAACGATCGCTGTAAGCGATAACGCTACTGGTTGTTTTGTCAAAATGTATTGTAACCATTTATTTTTGTAAGCAACAAACTAATATCTAAGTTGATATATGGTGAATAATGTAGGGTGGAAGAAGGCAACATTGTACCATCTTAAATGATCAGAAGAAAGTAAAGGCAAAGAAGTTCTAAAGAAAGAAAGAAAAGAAAGAATGTGTGTGTGTGCAGTTCACACGCAGTAGATGTGAAACAAAGTGTGACAAGGGGTGGGAGGGATTCTAAATTTCATGATGTCACATAAAAGACGAAATTTGAAGTATTATCGAAAAACATTTCCAACTCTATCTGTATGAACATAGTGTTTAAATGATTAAATATAATGTATTCTATCTCATTCTGTCGCAGGTTTAGTCGTATAAAGTGATGTTTTTATCTCTTTTTAGTGTCGCTTTCCTGTTTCATCGAATTTTAAATCACAACGATTCTCAAGAAGTATCACTTCAAAAATGAAAGTAGTGTAGACATGAAACACGAAAATACAAGACTATGAAATACTACCTGTAATGCTCATTCGATTAGTATATGCGTATGCTTCGAATTAATAAAACAATTTGTTAGAAACAACAATACTCAAAAGCAACCAAGATAAATGAAATAAATTCACGGCAGAGTGAAATTTAACTTTTTACTAGTTTAACGTTAGTAAAAGTATAATACAACAGTAGTACAATTATAGCAGTATTACATTATAATAATTATTTGTAAACTGCGTCATCATCAATATGTGAAATCTATCAATCCTGACCTAGTATTACCTGGAAAAGATAATTTTTTATCTAATATATATCTTAAATCCTTAAATGTCAAAACAAGACTGCTACGTGTCTCGTTTAGGAATCTATATGTATGTGAAGCAAAAACACAGCAAAAAACTTTGTACCCCTTTTTACAAAAATTGCCTGGACGGAGGAGTATGAAATTTCGCACACTTATAGTTTATACTAGCTTCTGTCCGCGACTTCGTCCGCGTGCGGTTTTTTAACTATCCCACGGGAACTCTTTAATTTTTCGGTATCAAAAGTATCCTATATGTTGACCAGGGATATAAGCTACCACCATACAAAATTTCATTTAAATCGGTCCAGTCGTTTCGGAGATTAGCCGGTACAGACAACAAAAAAATTACAACAACAACAACAGAGAAACAAAAAAATTGAAAAAATCTCAATTAGTTCTATTTCACTTCTTACATCCCCCTGACTCGGTTTTAATCATTTTTTTCATTGTACAGAGATTCGACCTCTACAGTTTTATTATATGTATAGATAGAGAAGGGCTGCAGAATGCGAATATTTAAAAAAAATATGCATAGAAAAAAAATTACACACACTACCATGTATTTGAAACACACACGCATATACTCTTACTAAAATATCCTCTTATATAATATATTCTTTTGTTTATTGTTAAAGTCAAATTAGCAGTGTAGCCCTGGCGAAATCTGTGATTATAGAAGTATAGTTTTTGACAACAGAACCTGAATAATGTTCAAACTTATAATTTGAATTAATTATTATGGTCAAATTTCAACCACGGGCGACCACTAGGAAATAGTTAAAACAGCAACTTTCAGTATTTATTAATGTATATTGCTTTTTTAAATTACAAGCTTTAGTAACGTGTTTCATGAAACTTTACCAATATTCGTTAACCCAAAACAACATACTATTTTGTGATTACAACATGTTTTGTAAACGCAAGTTTATAAACGTACAAATAGAAATTACGTGTCCAAGACCTATAATCCAGAAATAACAGTATTATTACATTTGCATCTCGGAATAACCGAATCTATTGTTGTAACCAGACGATGCAAATCGACGCGTCATCAAATTGAGATATCGAGTCGCTAATAATCGCTAAATAACGGATCTGAGTTTTCAATATTGGTGTGTGAAAACATGCGCTATTTAGCGCTCTCATTTGTACCTGTTACATTATATAGGTTAGCACTGAAATCTGTACAGGTTGGCAAAATAAAGTGGAAAATAATAGCGGCGCCACTTTCGCTAATTTGTCTACACTCTAACAACTCCTATATTAGGTCAAGAGTAATTCCGATACTTACTAGTGATTTTAAGTACGAAATCAAATCTCGTGCAAGTATCAAGTTGCTTTAGTTACGACGTACGCATTTTGTCAACATAGCCTTTAATGTTTACTTTGATAATAACTAGCGGTCCCGGTAGACGTTGTCCTGCTCTTAAAAAATAAAAATCTAGGACCCGATCCCAGCGCCACCGATTCCAACGGGATAAAAAGGATCCTATGTCCGTCTCCTGGTTCTAAGTTACCTCTCCACCAATTTTCAGCCAAATCGGTAGAGGCGTTCTTGAGTTATAAATAGTGTAACTGACACTTTTTTATATATATAAGCTAGATGACTATAATTTTGTAAGCAAGAGCTTTAGCACGTTGTGATAGTTAACAGAAAAATTATTTGATTAAAAGAATCTAAAGGAACCATTACAAACCTATCATGTAGGCTGTTCTTTGGTAAACATCGTCGAATTATAACGAAAAGATTTTTGCTTCCAATTCCATTCTTTGGTAAACTTTAAAAATTGCTGCTCACTTGAAACTTGTATTGTTACATGCGTATTTAATTATTTTTAACGGATTTTAGACTCGGATTAAATAACAGCGCGGAGTAGTAACGCGTAATATAGAATATTGTAAGAAGGCAAAAAAAAGAAATAGTTCTAGACGTTTTAGTCATGTTATAACTGGATTTTCGAAATTAGTTAAGGAATTGCGGCAAAGCTATTTTAATCTGATTTCAATATAAGAAAGTCCAGTGACATTTGTCAAATATTTGTACATCCGTTAATACAAAAGAATATATTTCTCTTTTGCAAAATCTTGAATATTTCTTGAATACACAAGTGGTTACTGCGAATACGCTTTGTGTATTTGTGAATTCAGAGAATTCTCACAGTTTGCAAGGTAATTCAATATTTATATCGGCCACAGCACTTGACTTTCTGTAATTGTACACAGCTTATATACGTATGTAAATCCAAATAAACAAAACAAACAAATATAACTTCACGCCAGGTCCCTTGCGGGGTAGGCACGAACAACAAAGCGTCATTTAGGCTTATTCTTACACACCTCACTTGCTTCTTTGACATTCATAGCTCTTGTCATGCACGCTCGTCTGTTCTTAAGGCTCCCGACATCACCTTCTGCTAGTACACGATCAATTTGATCATGGAAGGTGTGTCGTGGCCTTCCGCGACTTCTGCATCCATCCACTTTTGCATTGTATATCTGTTTAGTCATTCAATTAAAACTTTCTATATATGATAGTATAAACTTTATAACAAAGTGCACTAAGGTAGGAGAGTGTCCAATTCACGAACGGATATCTGGGTTTCTCTGTCCTCTCCTTAAGTATGTTCACGGGTATTTTATGATTCTTTAAAATAAAGTCCTAGAAGAAACCTTGCACTGAATGAAGCATAGGAAATAAAAAATAAATTTTATATTCAACCACCACAACTCGCTGATTTCTGGGACTTCCTGTGCATTTTCTGGATGTTCGGTAGACATCGAGCCTTTTTTTACGAGGGGAATTCCGTTTGAGGATTATCCACTGCGGAGCAAACACGGTGAGAGAAATGTGGCATTGGTCACGTCGGGGTGGCGTTAAGCATAGTCCCCGGCGTCGTTCTCCTAACAAAGAGAGAGAAGAGACACGAGCGCGCGCGGTACAGGAGGCGCACTCTTCTCGACGGCATTCTTGGCAGGTGGGAAGCCTTGCCACTAGAACCCACCAGCGCTGGTTTACCTCTACCTAACCGTACGTACGCAGACTGGGTAATAAACTTCTTTTTGTGGTATTTCCAGAGCGCTACTATATGGGGTTCATATAAAAGGGTGTAAATAGGCATTTGAAATGTTAACGAGATATACACATAAGGGCCCCCATTCTGCTATTACAAAATCGTCAGAATGGTCGACCACCTTCATAATGATTGTTTTTGTATTATACCAACTAACAGGTGGTTCATCGGCGTGTTCGCCAACAAGCCAATATAAAAAAATCAAATCAACTAGCAATGTAAACAATTGACTAAATTACTTAACTGTTTGAATTACGTTTCGCCCCGTTCATGATTACAAGTGAAATACTTAAAAGAACAAATATTTCCTGAATTGGTAAATGAAAAGTGACACGTACGAGGCCGGACCACTTGCTGCGTCTTCGCAAGCAATAAAGACCCAATAAACGTAAAGCTTAAACAATTATTAGGTGTTATTTAAGGCGGATTAATAATGGTGTCAAAAATATATTTACTCTAAGGTTAGTAGAGCCTGACAATAGGGAATATGAATGTATTTCTTACTGGCTGCGCCAGCGGTTTCACCCGCGTGGTGATGGAAAGTCGTTTGGATAATTCACACTATATCTTTATAAATTGTAGCCTATGTGTTATTATGATGTGTAAGCTATTTCGATTTAAAGTTTCATCAAAATACATTAAGTAGTTTTTGCGTGAAAAAGAAACAAAAATACATCCATACATACATTCTTACAAACATTCGCATATATAATATTTATAGGATACGATTCAAATTTTTTATATGATTTCTTTAGTGCTGTAGAATTACATGTCTACGTTATTTTTAACCGACTTAAAAAAGGGGGAGGTTCTAATTTTTTTTTTCAGATATCGTTTAATAAAAAGTGTTAAAATGCGTGGGATTTTTAAAAACGTAAAACACAATGCTA
The DNA here is from genome assembly GCA_949752895.1 of Dendrolimus pini. Classification (NCBI taxonomy): domain Eukaryota; kingdom Metazoa; phylum Arthropoda; class Insecta; order Lepidoptera; family Lasiocampidae; genus Dendrolimus; species Dendrolimus pini. Next base: position 3,030,169 of record OX457131.1, read on the forward strand.
TTGATTCAATGAAACTTGACGTAATTTTTCACACACACCGCAGGCAGGCACACCTGATGGAAAGCGGATACCATCACTATGAACATTCGTAATAACAAACATGCTATCAACGTGCAGCCGCTCTCGAAAGTAAGACTATGCCGGAACACATCTCAACTAGGGGTAGACCAGGGGTGGTTTTTCATCCAGACGGGCAAATACCCTACACCCTAGCTGTGGGTTGCCTTGTCGCCTCTTAAGATAGGCCGCCCGGCCGCAGGAAATTTTATTGTTTCTCTATTCCTACACGGATAAAACGATGTTCGACTATAACCGTAAATATCGTTCTGTCTTATTAATATAATTATAAATTATCTAAACGTAAACGTAACCTGAATTACTGCCAGCGAGAAGCGTGCCCAGAAGTGCGATAATGTTAATTCACTGGGCGAAATATAAGCCAACCGTCTGATCACGGGTAGGATCAAAAAGTTTCTTACAACTGTCTTTAAAGAAACTCAACCGATGGATCACACGAGCCCAATGTTTCAAACCCAAACGGCACAAGTAACGTTTTCCTAAGGCTCCAGGTTTGACGTGTTTCAAATTGATTTTTCAATCCTCGAACAAAATACAATACTAGCTTCAAACATAATAGATAACTTAATAAAAGGACTTAGAAATCAAATCATAGTCCATTCAAAAACACATTACAAGACTGAACATAACCAATCAATTTTATTGGTCCATAACCACTAAAACGGTTGTTACAAAAACAATATCGGAATGTAACGACTTTTATATGTATGAGAGAGATGATATATATCCCATATTGAAGGAAGAAAGAGAAACAAATAGTTAAGAACAAGGAGTGTAGTAATAGAATTTAATGTCTTAACAGGTTCTTAATGTCATAATTAGTAAGCATATAACAATAACGTGGTCGGTTACCTCAGTTTTGTCTCATCCAATTTGTATGCATTACTATCCGATTTATAGCCTTGTTTATTATATTTTGAATCTAGTTATAGTAAAGAGGACGCGTGATTAAGATTTAAAAAACCTCCTTACTTGACCAACGTTTTGTTTACTAAAGCTTGAAATGATATGGCGAAATGCATCGATATCACTATTGATTTTATTACAGAGAAAAACCCTTTTGGTTTTTCTTTATGTATAGTTTATAGTAAAACTAGCTGACCCAGCGAACTTCGTACCACCTATTTTCTGAATTCCTAAAAGAATTTGTTCCATGACATAAAAACAAAATCACCAAAATCGGTCCAGTTGATTAGAAGGATTCTAGAACCCGATCTCAGCGCCACCTACCAGTTCCAATTGTGGCTGTAAACTATCCTGGGAGCCACTCAAACACACACTAAATTTCATCAAAATCGGATGTATAGTTTAAAGGACATACACACAAACATTCATTTTTATATATCAAGATAAAGCCTTATACATTTAGTTACACAACAACTTTATTTTTCCATTTCGACATGTACCAAGGTTAATTTTGAATTATCACAATGTTATTATAATAACATAACTGCATTTTTCATCGTTAACTGTATAAACTTTTTCCTTCTTTTATAATAAGTCACATCCTGTACTTATGAACGGTTTTAACGATTACGGGATAACTTGTTATATAAATGTAGTTAACTGCGCAAATTATAGCACGTTAGGACTTTCTACAGCGAGAAAACTCGAGACAGTTGTAAATTGTGGAACAGTGCTGAAACTTTTCCATTCTACTGCTTAAAACTTCGTTAATTTCGTTAAGTTTTATCGGTCGATTATAGTTGTGAAGTTTTTCAGCTGAAACAGTGCTCTCGAAAATTATTTACACTGACAAAGTTGTTAACTCTAATTTACTTAAATTGAAACAATTGATTTTTTATTATTATATTTAATTACATTCGCTAGTAGTAGGGTCTTTGTAAGTTGCACATATGTTTGAGAAATCAAAAAGAAGACTAGGTGTTTGGGCTTGGGCATTTAATGACAAATAATAGTGATGTGATAAAAAGAATTTTACACTAGAATGTCAATGAATACCACTGTAAAGGTAGACAACAAAAACGAGATGGATAGAAGATATATGTCAGAATAAAGGATTATGGAAGGAAAAGACATATTGTACCTGTCGTGTATTCACATCACTGGTCGGTCAGTCGTATTCTTGTATTAAATTTTGTATCTTTTAAAATAAACAGTTTAAAGTCAGTCCGTATAGTTATTATCATTTATAATTTATCTCTACGCATATTAAAAATTTATACAATTAAAATACACAACAGTACCGTCTTCAAGTTATTGGTATAAGGTGAAAGACAATAAAGAGTTAGATGTACTAAGTGACTTGATTGCTGAAAATAAAAGTCAAGGTTAAGTTTACAACGATTGCTTTGACTAAATTACTCCGATATTAGAAAATCACAGGTAAAAGAGAATATAAACATTTTCAAGGTAAAAACCATCACAGTCGTAACATTAATAACTCAAGAATTTATAGCATGTCTGCTGGTTTTATATTGGAATTTCTATTTTAGATACTTTAAAGAATTTAAACTTATTTTTAGATCCAGTGTGCGGTCAGTGATAACGTCAGTTTTATTATGAGTGGGTGCTGAAAGTTTTATTATGAGTGGTTACAAAATATAGTATAAGAGGCTGGAGCCAGTTGCTACGTAAATGAATTTTTGACATTTAAGTGTTGTTCAATAGTGTAGTATTCCTTTTTAAGAAAGGTACTTTTTCATTTGGTTTTAAATTTAGTGAAAGGCTATATACTTATAGCTACCTATATATAAATAATTCGATTCGACCTTAACAACACCATATTTTTCTTCAAGTGTCTGTATAAAGTGATGCAAACTGTACATTCGATGGGCCCAATGTCTCCACCGTCCGTACGAAATGTAGGTTAGGTTTGTTTGTCCTCACGACATCTGTGCAAGCATTGTTCAGGTACGTTATGGTTTACACGACTGTGTTTTCTTTTGTGAAATGAGTAAATGTGCATTTGTGTTCGGTTGCTTTGCGCACTTTCTGATGATATCAAAATATTAATAGTACCTATATCTATTACAAACAATGTGTCTGAATTTGATTTCAGTAAGATAAAGGAATATTAGAAATGTTTGAAACCATTGTTTTTCATACGGTTTCGCTCGCGTAAATATCGTATCTTTATCAAGCAGGAACAGTCCAACTTTCCAAAAAAGCTATATATCTATGGTACCTTAACGTTGTCAAAAGTAGATGAACACCAAATTGTATATCAGTATACTCTCAAGCTCGCAAACAAACACTAAATAGCTACTGACACATCTTATTATATTTTTTGTTTGGATAAAAAAAACAACTTTTTTACTTAGGTAGTTAAAAAATAATTAATAATGATCCAGGGGTAATATCTTTTTATTTAAATCATAAAGTTAACAAAATATTCTATAATCTAAACTTACTTAACATATTTATAACTAAAACCTTAAAAATAAATAAACTAAACTATACTATAAATAAAGCTATACTATACTATAGCTTACAAAATAACATAAATCTATAAATTAAATGCATACTTTATTACTCTAGTATTTTATGTTTTACATTTTTGACATTGTATTTATATGGAATAACTTTGCACTTGACATATTATTTTGTGATTACTCTATAATTCTAGAAAAAAAGCATAATTAATGATAATGATTGAGTGGATTACACTGTTTTTTTTATAATTAGTTGATTTTCAGCTTAATTACTTTTTGCATGCCTGAAAGGGCAAAAGACATGTGAAACAAAATAATATGTTGTCATCTAATATTTTTACTGACCATGTTTTTAAGCAAATAAATGATTTGATTTCATTTAAAAATTTACTCCAAATCGCTGTCGGCGTGGAGCGTGCCCAAAACGCTGATCTAGTAGATTTAATTATAAAATTAGAGAATGCAGGAATATTGCTTCAACTTAATATCAGAGCAAATTATTATTCTGTTAATAATATTCTTCATATCATTTTAACATAAAAGATAAAATCTAAAAGCATAAAATTCTAAACACAAGTCGTATAATTTTTAATACTATAATGTAAACAGTCACAATATAAACAAGATTTGAAACACACGTTCCTTTGTATCCGTTTTAAAACTAGCAAACCTCAAGACATAAACAACTTAATAGAATCCAATGTCAAACTTTTGGTATAATAGATGACCTCAATGTATGTGAAAATATACGATTGCTAATAGGTGTTGTGCAAGGGCCCGATGATGTCAACGCAGAATTGGTACAATCAACGTTTTATCAAGTACTCATTTTTATTGAGCTGTGTAACACTTTTAAATATTAAAATAAACTAGTTAAATTGCCAAGGAGTGGAGTCAGATACTAGTAATATATCAATACAAAATATATTCACATTCAAATTAAGTTCCACTGGAGAACACTTTTGAAATTAATACCTGTAACTCAAAATTTAAGTCTTCTTCCTATTCTAGGCACACCGCTTAGCAATGTGTTAGTGCTGTTGAAAGAAGAAATAGCGGCAAGAAACTCCCCAGTAAGACGTCTAGCTAAAGTTCTTTTTTTCGTCAATTATTGAAATTGTATTACAATTACTTTCAAAAATGAATGGAGTTGTGACAAACAAAAATATTGTTAACGTCACAATGATTACATACTAAGAATACTGCGACAAATCCCTGGAGATTCCTTATATTTTAATTTAATTGTTTCCATTAATAATATATTAACTAAAATATATGATTAAATAAATACATTTAAGCATCATTCATTAGTGTAAGTCATCGCAAAAATCCTGTTTGTAATATATGAAAATAATGATCTTCTAAAGAAAAATAAGAAGTCGAGACAGACTCAATTTATATTGATTTGCAAGCGAATAACCTTTAATCACAATCTAGATATTCATGTATTCATATTAACGAATACATTATGCGAATTTTATTAGGATTAGTGGTGACAAGGTTAAATTGTTTTTTTAACGACGTATTTCTTCGGGCTAACAATTTGCATCAATTATAATTTCGTGTGAATTAATTTCGGGCCCAAATACTGCTCATCATTGAAGTAATAAGATATCAATTGTCCCACTTTAGGAATGATTGAGTTCTTTAAAGTTGATTGGGTAGCGGGCGTTTTGGCAAATGAGCACAAGGCAATATGTAAAAGAGAACAAACTACTTTCTTAGCAAATCTGTAGACGAAAATATGCTACTTTAACAAAAAAATAAAATCATATTTTTTTCACGCATGATTCAAATACCTGGAACGCGCAATCAGACACAGCCATGAACTCCCATGAGGAGGAAATACACATTCGAGTTCAAAATTTCCTCAGATGCAGTGCTGGCTTACATTAGGCGCTAGTGTCCAGGCTCCTAGGCAGGAAAACTAAAATGCTCGTCTACAAAACTATCATTAGACCAATTTTGATGTGTAGCTGTGAGGCCTGGACACTAACACTTAAGGAGGAGAACCAATTGTTGGTCACAAAGAGGATGGTTCTCAGAAAAATCTTGGGCCCAACAATAAAAGGAGATGGCAGCTGGAGAGTCCGAACCAACTCCGAAATAGAAGACCTCATGGCCGAGCCCAACATAATTGAGTAGATCTCAACGTCTCCGCTGACTCGGTCATGTAGAACAGATGAAGGAGGATCGGGGAGTGAAGAAAGCATACTTGCGGCGACCAGTTGGTTGGCGACCGGTTGGTCGTGCCAAGTGTCACTGAAAGGACTAAGTGGAAGCTCACCTGACTGCACTATAAGACCAAAACTGGCAAGACACTGCGCAGGGCAGAGGAAAGTGGCGGGCTGTCGTTTCGGAGGCCAAGACTCACTTTGGGTCGGTGAGCCAACGGAGTTAGTTCACGTATGATAAAATAGTTATGCAGAAGCATAGATATTCAAAAACATTTAAAAGCAATCTAAGTAAACATTAAAAAAAGCACAAATAATAATTTCATAATCAAAACATTAATTTGAGGAGTGTTTCATGACTAAGCAAACAAAAATGTGTCTTCATTATCTTATTAGCAACTTTAATTCACGATACGTCTAAAATGTCTACATTTTAATGTTAAGATATAACAAGAACCATAATATTAGATATTTATTAGACTGTAAGCATTATACTGTTTTAAAGAAATGACTCACAGATGGCCTTCAGTGCAAAATTATATACATAAAAATGAAGTTGACCGTCGTGGTGCAGTTGGAATGAGTCAGAAACGTACGGCATACGTCAAAGTAGTGAAAGATTTACTTCATGTTGATTATTCAACAAGTTACTATAAAAAGGTGAATGTTTCACAAAAAATATATTAATACTAGGATATAACCGTGACTTTATCCACGCTTGATTTGAAATTCCCGTGGGATTCCCGGGAGATAGGATTTAAAAAGAATGTAAGCTATCTTTTTAGTGAAAACTGTGTCGGAGTAACCTAATTTTTATTCACCCTAACTACTACAAACCGCTTCCGGGAAATTCCCACGGGATTCCGGGGATAAGAATTTGCGCAGATTTTAAGTCGCTGTCGATCAGTAAAAACCGCATCGAGATTACAAATTCACTTAGAAATATTTAAGTTCCAACGTTCTTTATTTTGACTTCTACATTGAAACCAGCATTGATGAAGGTTTTCGGGTTAACAGATTTTTCATCACAAGAATTCCTATTTTTATAACTTCACTTCGTTTTTACTGCGTGGTTAACCTTGGGCTGGCCGGTCGCGTAGGCGAATCATCGTAAGTCATTTTATCGTTAAACATCGGTTTTGCATTAATTCTCACGATGTTTATGAGGTGATTGTCATTTAGAAGCACATTTTATTACTAGTTTTTATTGTTGCCGAATCTCACCGGCTTCAGTAGCTAGCCAAATTTTTTGATTGATAGCTCCCAAATTTACAGAATCTTGGAAGTAGTATGCTAAGATATACTCGTATTATGATTCATTTTAGTGTGACTTATCATAATTCCTATGTATATAACAGATACACACTTTTTTATTGGTATTTCATTTATTTCAGACAATAATATATATCGAGGGCTTCATAACAAATGGGCGTATACGCAAAAATTTTGTTTACTAAAATCTATGCATGTTACAATTTAGAAAGTCTTACCGGTATGCAAGTGTACCTAAATAGAAGGGTAATTCAAATTTCAGGCTTATGCAATAAACTAGTTGCGTTTTATTCACATTTTTGTCCTTTGTGTAAAACTGCACGTTTGTCTGTACGCCTATATGTTATGAAGCCCTCGATATCTTTCTCTGATTTCTTTAATCCTCCCTCAATTGTTTGGTATCGGCACAATATATCTTTGTCTTCCATACTCCGTCTTCCATAATGTATATTCTGACATATGTCCTCTGTCACAGCACAAATCATCACATCTTCCTTCACGCACTCTACTCATTCAATAAATATAATAAATTTAACAGATGGATGGATTGTTTATAATAATCACTTAAATTTCTCTATCTACCAAGGGTGCCAATTTTCTTAAAATAAAGAATGCCCAATACCGAGTGAAGTCGAAAAGAAAAAGTACAAAACGAGTCCCCGGGCATCGATGCAGATGTTCCCAATGTAATCAGGACTCCTGATTGCGTTGGATCGAGGAGGATGATAATAATTAGGCAACAACTAACTAAAGCTAAGGATACAAAACGTAAGGTAGATGCTGGTGCAATAATTTGAAGTTAGGCATAAAGCCAAATTAATGTGTTAATTAAATCTGTGTTATTTCAGATGCCACGTTAGATTATTTTCTTGGGAATTTCTCATTAATTACATCGATACTTGTGTGTAGTGTTTAGCGAAGAAGGCCAAAGAATTTATAGCAGCAAAAACCAGCCGGCTCGCTGTCTAGTCTAATAGAATAATTCGCGGAAAAAATATAGATATTTATGAATCACTTGCTGCCAGTAATTCGTGTATTTTCGCAAGCAGTGCTGCGTTCAATGTCTTTCGCTACTAATATAAATGCACCTAAGATTTGTTTCAGTTATTTTTAAGATTTTTAACTCGTCCGTTTAAGAAATGCTTGTATTCTAGACCACTGTTAATTATGAACCAAAAACGCGTACGGCCAGTTTTCTATATCTTACTAGAAAATAGACATTACGTAATATTACTTACTGTCAATTCTTTAAACTTACCATTAGTAGAGAATTAATTGTCATTATTAGAATAAAGTTTATGTAAGCCAATAGATGTACTTATATAGTGAGATATAGCAAGTCCAGTATTAGACAAATAGGGTAGATTACTTCAAAATCGAATCAACTCAGATACTCTTCCGCGTCTTAAAAAACACTGAGGACGAGCAGATTTTCTACGAGCGTAGCATTCTGTGACGTCAATTATTTCACGAATCAATTAGCGTTCTAATTAAAGTTGAAACATTAATTAAAATTGCGATTAATTTTAGTGTTTATGTTTAACATATGTCATATAACCAATTGTTTGCAGGACATATGATATCTAGGATTTACAAAATGTTTTTAATACATATTGCGCTCATAAGTTAAATTGAATACATGTTTTACAAAAAATAATAATTAAAGAAATTTCTCGAACCTTAGATGACAAAGAACGTAGTAACATATTCTAAATAACAGAGAGAATAGAAAAATCGTTTATACAAGCATAAGTAGTAATGAATTTGATAGGAAAATAAGTCAAGATATCCGTAATAACACCATCTTAAACCTATCAAATGAAAGTGAGTAAAGGCCAAATTACATTTCTACCATCTCTTTGAAGTAATAGTTGTCAGGTGATGTATGCATTGAGAACTGTGCGATAGGTAAAACTAGTTCACAGAATGTTATTGAAGCGACTAAAATCATTTTGAACACTTTAAACAACCGTGGATGATGGCAGCTGTTTATTTTGTTTCCTTGTCTTTATGAAATACTTTAATACGTTTTTAGAATATAAAAGCAGTTTGTTTAGTTTTTATTATTAAATACTTATTGCACCTTTTTCCTGCACCACCTACATCACCTGATTTGTTAAGAATTTCCTTTAGTCTAGGTTGCCTGGAAGAGATCGCTTTAAGCGATAAGGCCGCTTATTGTATTGCCTAGAAAATTTTGCCATTTGTGGCCAGGTTCCAGTCTCCCTATAGAGAGCGTCAGACATTGGTAGCGTCTTTGGTGTAACAAATGTCCATAGACGATGTTAACCGTTTCCCATCAGGTAGGCCGTCTGCTTGTCTGCTGGAGACTGGCAAAGCGTTAGCTTCTCGTCTGGTGTCGTCAACGTTTATATGCGATGGTAACAACTTTCCATGAGTTGCGCCGTTTGTCTGTTTGCTAGCTTTGCATCAAAAAAGTATATTCGTTAATGGGATTTAGATGAATGTATTTGGTAGATCGAGATACAAATGTTCTACGTAACATGTAGACCACCATAGCACGTAACGATTACTATTGCTGTTTAAGGGCCAATTTTTCAATCATCAGATCAAAGTTGTCAGTCGAATAAATTATGATCTGAGTAAGGAAGAGCCGGATGTGGTTAGAACCGAACACGAACTTCGGCCGAACATTCAGTTAAAAATAAAAAATTCGGTCGAATTTAGGTTTAATTTTACTGCGCTTTCTTGAAAGCAACACGTCGTGAATTAACAATGCCGAATCTTTGGCATTTATCTAGATCTTTATTAATAAGACCGTTATTGTTTAGTTTATTAAAAAGTGATTTCAATCAAAATTAAAGTTGTAATTGCTGATGTCCTTTAGAAATGCTTAAACAGAATTCAATTTACGTATTATAGGTAAGCAGTTACACTTACTGATGATTTTTAGAAGAATTAGAATAATACTAATTTTATTTCATGTTTGTTTTAATTTGATATCTATTTAATTAGGCAAAGTTTTATAAGGCCCTTCCATGAAGAAGAACTAGTTTAATCTTTATCACATTGCAAGTTGAGGTTTTACATTTTCGTAACTAAGACAAATGACCATGAATAGATAATGGTCTAATTTTATTTTACGTTTATAATAACAGGATTTCTATTAATTCCACTTAAAAATAGTGCAAGTAGGTGTTTAACTTTTTCTTGCACTGAATGTTCGGCGTTTAAACCGATTTTCGGCCGAATTCCGAAGTTCGGCTCAAGCTGCCGAAATACGGTCAAACCGAATGTAAAATGTATTTCAGCCCATCCCTGGACTTGAATGAATTCAAGAGAAACCATTCAACTGTTTTATTCATGCAACTGATATATTTAATCGTTCCTTGTTATACTTTATTCTATGAATAACTTTTATTAAATCGTATTACTACCATGCCAAACAAATTATGACAGGTATCTACTTGTAGTAAATATGTAAACTTCATAACAATAGCATAACATTGTACAATCTTCAAATAGGTATCTTCAAGTACAACTCAATTCATCTTACGACTAACCGTAACTTATTTTGGCCGAATGTGGGTTATATGGGTGTGCCCATTCCTATGAAACAATAGAGTAACGTAACACGAGTCTATAGGCACGTGTCTTATGATTGTAGTGGGACTGAAAATATTGTGTTTTGTATTCCTTTATCTAGTATGTCGTATTATCGACAAAAAGGTTTGCCCTTTAGAATTCTGTAGCCATTTCGTTTTTAACGAAAGCCGTTAACAATCGTCATATTTGTGTAGGTATGTCACTGTCATCTTATTCAAAATTTAGTGGGTCAATAAAATTAGGCAGTAAGTAAGTCAATATAATTACACAGAATACTATCTGTATTCTGTGTATCGCTATTCATTGGTGTAGAAAAAGGTAGATGATTCTGGAAGGAAAAAACAAGGACAGATACATTTAAGAAAGCGATAGATGATGAACGAAAGTTCTAGTTTAGAGTTTTAGTTTAGTTCAAGACAAGACAAGTGCAATACTAAAGAGTTGGAAGAGATGTTTAATAGAAGACAGTGACGAGTTTAGTGGTGAATTTAGTGAAAAGTTTAGTGAAGGAGGATTGTAGCGTAGTTTGAAAGAAGATCCAGAAGCGAGCTACATGCGGTAAATTCGAAGGTGAGCACTGCAGTGGCAGGAGGTGGTCTATGCAATATCGGCGACGGTATTGTGAGTGAGACAACTAGTCGGGACAGTGCGTCGTTAGTCGTGCGTGTAAGGGCGACCCTGCGGAGAGGAATCACGTACATCTGTGTAAGTCAATAAAAGCGGTTAGTTAAAACTGGTGTTTCCAATCCTAAATGCGTAACCCCGTTTACACATAACAATTTGCATTAGCCTATAGTGTATCATTAGACAAGTTTTGAAAATTCATAAGGATGTTCCTAATCATTCTTATGTTTAAGTCTATATGTTGGTAGATATTCCCTTTTGAAAGTCGTGAAGTTGTGCCCTCACCTAACTTATGCGAGCTGCATACGTCTAGTCAAAGCAGTGGACAACGAACTACTGGCTAACGCAACGCGGGAGTGCACATATTAATAGTTGCTCTATCTCACTCGCACCGCTTCTCGCTGCTACAAACTAATAAACAGGGGTTTTCATAATACCCTACTCTACCCACTAGGGTAGGATAGGGTACTTTTTTATAACGCACGCGACATACACTCGGGCTATCGATTCGGGGGGAGGTCAACTGCAGCGCCTAGGTCACATGTACGGGCGCGTGTGGGAATCAACATGTGCCTCAACTCCGAGGGGAGAGCTGACAAACTACCCACTAAATCTTTCTGCGTGCTGACGAAGATACACCCAGTAAGAACGCTATGGGATCTCGAAGATGCAAGAGTGATATATCTCAAGGAAGCAGGGTTGCACTACTACGTATAGTAGAGGTAAAGGTCCACTGCTACCCACGTATACAGCGGCCCTCTACTACGGAATTATGGGAATATATTTCGTGCGTAACGGCGTCCCCGTGCCCCCGTTTGTCGACAGTGGACGAAGTCCGTTTGCACCGTTTTCTACCAGGATAGGGTACTAACTAGCACTAATATAGTTTTAACCCTAGTTTATTTAGAGAGCAAGCATTGGTACAGGTTATATTGCATTAAATTTTTATCTAGACGCTATTCGCCCCCGGAAAATTCGGAACCGTCCCGCAAGAAAAACTATCCCATATTCCGAAATAAAAAGTAACTTATGTCTATTCTCAATATTTTTACTATCTTATTTATAATTTTAAGTAGATATGGATGTGAAAGAGAAATTTGAAATAACCTATATAGAAGGGCTTTAGAATATTTGTATCGCAGGTATTTAAAAAAAATCCGTTGAATAGTTTTTGAGATGTGGAGTAATTGCTATGGATGATTTTAACGCGTTAAAAGTGAAATTTCTAAATACATAAACACGAAAACTTTCTAATGCTTTATCGCTAGAAATTGGTACAGTCATAGAGCCGAAAACTCTAGTAAATTCTAATCCGATTAAAGCGATGAATTTTATATTATAAACACTACCACGGCGGTTTTAGGAGCCCACATGCTACTGGGGTGGTCCATTCGATTTGATTCTATTCAGTTGAAGAGTTAAGATAGAAATTACATTTAATGTAAGGGTCCATATTATTTAAACAAGCATTAATTTACATAATTACTACACTAAAATTACTTATACCAGTTAAATAAGCAAGTGTTTCATATCGTTATGATAATTATTATGACAATAGAGTTATTACAAGTGGCCAATTAGCATAATGTAAATGGCGTCGCTTCGTCTTTTATTTGATTTTAATATTAATATTACTTCTAGGTCAGTATATTCGGATTCGGTACCACAAACTACGACAGAAGCTGGAGATAAATAAAAGTAAGTTATGTATTTACATAGTTCCAGTAGAAATGTACGAAGACCTTCATTATTTCTTAGAAGATAGGTACTTGACAGTCTAATACTATTGAAATACGTTTTATCACCAAACAAAACGTTGCTTATACAAAGACATTAAAAGCTACACCCAAGTGTTTTGTAAGCCGTGTATAAGAATGTTTTTGACTTTATTATTTTTTTAATAAATATTTTTGATCGATTTTACTTTTTCTGCTGTCTCTTCTCAGTTTACTGGGTAGAAATCTGAATTGAATTCATTAAGTGGTCACAGAACTATTATTATTATTTTAAACTTGTGGGTAGAAAAAGGAAGCACCAAAAAGCTTGCTTGATTAATTACACGTATACTTTATAACATCATAATTATAAAAAGCCAAATAGCTTATTTATTTTTGTAAGCATGATTGCATTAAATTTCCCTAATATTTTAATTGAAAATGAATATTAATGTTAAAAACATTGAATTGAATTTTACAGAATAGTTACTAAATGTCATGAATCGGCCACTGCGACCAAAGCAGTTTTTCTAATTGTCAAGGAGAAGAAGCGACACAACATACTCAATAGCTACATTTATTTTATGTGATACATGTAGAACGTTTGAAGACTTTGTCAAATTTAATTTGAACCTGGGTATGCTCGCGACTTCGTTCGCTCGACTTGAAATTCCCGCCGGATTCCCGGGACACAAAGTACCGCAGCATTAAAAAAATAATGTAAGTTTTAGTGTAAACTGTGTTCATTTTTATGCATCCGAACAACTACAAACTGCTCTAGGAAAAGTTCCCGCGGTATTCCCGGGATAAAAAGTAACGCAGATTTTAAGTCTAAGAATTTGCTGTCGATTAGCAAAAACCGCATATAAATCGACCCCATAGTTTTATGTGAATCCCGGACAAACAGATAAGAAATAGTGTTCTCCATCGTTTATATATATTCCATTTTATTTCCATTATATCTATTCCAGTTGTTTATTATTTCCATTATATCTATTCCAGTTGTTTTTTTTACAAGCTTTTATTTAACTTGCAGTACCTATGTAAGTTCGTGTGGAATCTTGCAAGTTAAATTTCACCAATTTCTCGGGTTCCGATTGAGCTGAAATTTTGCACGCATTATTTATATCGCGTGACAATGCAATAATATGGTACCATGAAGCTGATCTGATGATGGAGTCGGAATGTGGCCATAGGAACTCCAGTACTAAACAAGATAGACCCGTCGTGTTGGGGCTCGTTTTACTTGTCTTGGCTAGCACTCTGCGGCTACATGATATCCAGTATTTCAAAAGCTTGTTTTAAAAACCTTTTAAAAAACAATTTATTTTAAATAGCTTCAATGTACAGACACGGCATTAGAATTTTATAACATTATAGACTAACACAAGGTTTAACAAAGTGATTTGTATGTATATTTACTGAAAGAGTTTGGTAGCGACTGCATTATTAGTCTGTAAAACGTTTGGTCTTTTAATAAGCCTTACACTAATTGTTATATTTTTATTTTTAACTTGCTTACAAGAATCCCCTGAACATTTTTATGCTACGAAGGAATCCTAATTCAAAGTTCAATGGCAACGATCAGTAGGTGCATATAGCTATGTTGTTTTTGTTCACGTGTGCCGCCTCTGAACAACTGACATCTGATACGCGCTGTATTTAGATGTTATCTCACGAAACAAATGGAGATTGGGCTTCATTAAAGTAGCTATTATCAATCTTGAATGGAGCGACATGCAGTTGGTTTGGAACAGTCGTTCGGAAATGATAATTATAACCACACTTGCTAATGCCGAATTTGTGTTATTTCCGCCAGATTACTTGTTTACCAATGACAATTGCTAAGTGGTAGGGTATTTGTCTGACTGGATGGCTACCACTCCTGGTCTAGAGTATTCCGCCATAACAACCTTGAGCTGTGTTCCAGCATTAGTGGCCAGATTCCAGTCTCTCTTAAGAGAGCACCAACGCATTAGTAACATATTTGGTGTTGCAAATGTCCATAGTCGATGGTAACCGTTTTCCATCAAGTGGGCCGTCTGTCTGTCTGTTAAATTCCTGCAATAAAAAAAATATAAAAAACCAATTTGATTTCGTGTTTACCAAAATAATTACATTACTGTTCTTTAGAAATATGATATTAGAAATATGTTGCTGTAATACATGTTGCTGTATATTTATAACTAGCTTTGCCCGCAACATCGTCCGCGTGGAATTTGTTTTCAAAACCCCCCCCCCGATTTTGAAGCATTCTTCATTGGTGCTCCGCTCTTATTGGTCTTAGCGTGATGATATATAGCCTTCCTCGATAAACAGGCTATCTAACACTGAAATAAATTTTCAAATAAGTCAAATAAGTCCAGTAGTTCCTGAGATTAGCACGTTCAATCAAACAATACGTTGCTATAATATGTTGCTAAACCAGATTTTACAATTATATAAATATAACTTTGGTCCTCAATTTTGATAAAGAACTATCAATTTTGAGTAGGGTGGAGGGCCAAATTGATGCACATGTTCAACTGGTTAGTAATCTGTTTAATCCATCCATTTGGAGTTCTCTTACTTACAATGTCTCTTGCCTTCAAATTTCCTAGTCACACAAATCTTTCCGTGTTCCCCATCTAAGTTAAACTTCAAAGCATGGCAATAATATTCCATGAACGGTTTTTTGCAGACAAGCCCATATGGTTATATTTGTAATTAAATTATCTTTCTTATGAAACCAATTTTTATTGATTAACAGAACGGTGTAGTTACCTATATTGACTTACCTATTCATACCTGCTTGCCAGGTAGCCATGAACAGAAATAAGAACACAAGCCTATCAAGGCTAGGCAACTAAATTTGTTCAGTTGTCAAAAGAGTGAAGGTTATAAAAAAAAATAAAAAATTAATTTAATTTAAAATAAGCATGAACACTATCGATTGGCAAGGTACCATAGGCCTATTTATAAATCAATATAATAATTTGATAAAAAATATTTCTCATTGGTTATCAGATGGGTCAAGGTCGATCTTCAGCGTCTCTTAATTTATTAGACATGAATATTTTACGTCCAAATACACTAAAATTAGAAACTAGTATAATAAAGAAAACTTAATCTAATTAATTAATGCGTATTAGTTATATTATATTCTTAGCATGCTGAAGACCGCGCGAAGTGGAGTAGGAAAAGTAGGAAAGCGGACCCTGGGCGTCGGAGTGAACGCTCCGATCGCAACCGGGATTTAGCACTCGGATGATGATGATTCTACCTTTTTTTTATAGCTGGAGTACTGCAGATAGGCTGACGGCCCACTTTATGGAAAGCGGTTACCGTCGCCTATGGACGTGTGCAACACCAGAGTTGTCACCAACGCGCTGCTGGCTTCGAAGAAATTTTATGACACCGTTTTTGAAAAACTCCACATCGTAGCGCTTTGGGAAAACATCGGCTGGTAGCTCATACCAAATCCCCACGGTATGCAAGAGAAACGTTTTACAGAACCGTTGCGTACATGAGCGAAGCGGCTCGAGGAAGTGGGGGTGAACGCCCAACCGATGGCGAGCGGTGCGATGGTAGAAAAAGGATGAAGGCACCATTCTAAAAAGTTCTTCGGTATACTCCCCGTTATACAGTTAGTAGAATACGCAGAGAGAAGCGAAGTCTCTCCTGAGGCCAAGCGTATCTAGACCGTCTGTGAGTATGGGATTATCAACAACGCGAACGGCTCGACGTTGAATACAGTCCAGGGAGTAAAGTTGGTACGCAGGTACTCCAGCCCAAATATGTGAGTAGTACTCCATATGCGGCCTCACCTGGGCTTTATAGGTTTAGCACTCTCTTTTTCTTGGAGGCAAGTTTTACCTTGTCTTCAAGGTGGCCCCTGAACTGTACATCGTTCGGGATGTCAACACCGGAGGATCCCAATACTCTTGGAGGTGGTAAGGGGAGTTCTTTGGAACTGAAGCGCTTGCTCGAATTCGATTCTACCTATAATCCCTTAAGTCTATAAGTAGAATACCACGCCCAGGTTATTGAAGTTAATGGGTAACGTGCTCAGAACGTTGGCTATCTTACCTCCTGGATCACCGTACTGCTGCGTTGTCCGAGGTTGGAACTAGCCTCTGATTTCCTTACTTTATCATCTTAAAACTTTGCAAATGGATGCGAAATGGTTAGCATAGCAACGGGATATAAAACAAAAAATTCAAGCAATACATTTTATTCTGTTGTTTAAAAATATCTCCTAATAAAAACATGAGTAACACGTTATACACGTGTAAACAAATGTAAACCAGCTGGATGTGGGATTAACCTGTTGAAAATATAATTGTTGGGAATATTTAATGTTTATTTTTATAACGAGATTATGAGGGTAGTCTAATTCTGGGTTATGGATTACATACTGACCCATATTAGGGAATTAGTAAGGTGGGTATTTTTGGCGTTGCATGATTGTTGAGGAAGAAAGACAAGATATATCGCCACTTATTAAGAAAATTATGCATTGAAAAAAAAGAAAGAAAATATCACGGGGCTAACTCGACCCAGCAAATGGATAAAATACAATTTTTTGAATTTTTGTCACTCCATTCCATCCACGTCATAAGTAGGTACAAAAGGAGATAAATAGCAAATTAATTAATTATTATTTTTAGAACAGTAATTAAAATTATTACTACCTGTTGTTGGAATATGATATTTAAATTCATTTATTAATATTTATATGTTTTGTAGATATGTATTTGTATGGTATGTATATTAAGTATACATCTATGTAATATATAAAATTTCTGCATATATGTATCATTTATGTATTTATTATTAAAATGTACGTAGTTCGTTCTATATGTTACGTATACCACCATCGACATTATCATCTCATTTCACTCCTAGGGTTGTCTGGAAGAGATCGCGCTTATTAGCGATGAGACCGCCCTTTATACATAAGTAGATGTAATTTTAGGTTTTAAGTTCATTTATGTATTGGTGTATAATAAAGTGATATATATCTATCTACCTAAAATTATTATTACTATAATATACAGGACTTTAAAAAGTTAGACGATAAGATGTTCTTTTATATGTATAAATATTTTTTACATATAAAAGAATATTACGTATAAATAGTATTTTTATTTATATGTAAAATGTACATATTAGTTTGTTTTAATTTGTATATTAAGATTATATTTTATTTTATGGTTCTATTACTAGGATATTTATGTAATAAAATTAACCAAATGTAACAACGATACAATCTTTTATTAACAATACTGTAAAAAAAATCAATTTATTGTAGCACGTGTCGATTTTGGAACAATAAATAATATTGTACCAATATCGTGACCAAAAGTTGAATCAAGTTCATTACTAACTTAGCATGTAAACCATGACGCCGTGGTCTGTGTGATGTTCATTCCATGAACCGAGAACAAAATTTGCATCACATTACGCATTGTGTAGACTGTGCCTTACATATTCGAGTTGTTCGTATGTAAAACCTCAAGTTTTAGGTTATGTTTACATTGGGTTTTGTTTTGGACGTTGAGCACGTTTGGAGTGAATGACAGCTGCTGAGTGCCCGGTAATGCTCCAAAAGGAGTACTGTTACTGATTGTTTCGAGTTCAAAGGCAACCTTGAAAATATACTCTTAAACCACTTTATGGAAAGCCGGTTTAAAGATTTCTAACGTCCGCACAAGTCCGTTTTAAGTCAAGTCAGATTTTTAAAATAAGTGTAATTTTAATTTTTTCTCTAGTGTCTTTTAAAAATAAAATGCGCCATTGAAATGAAGTTTGAGTGATAAAATTTACATTAGTACTGAGCTACTAAGTACTAGAATATTTCTTCATTTTTTTATTGTATTAAGTATTAGAATATTTCTTCATTTTATCCGTGCAGGAATGGAGAAAGAATACAATTTCCTGGGGCCGGGCGGCCTGTCGTAAGAGGCGACATAACAACCCACAACCAGGTGGTAGGGCTTTTGCCCGACTGAATGGCTACCACCCCTGGACTAAAGTATGTCGCCATAACAACCTTGAGTTTTGTTCCGGCATTCGTAACCAGGTTCCAGTGTTCTTTAAGAGAGCAGCAGTGCATTTGTAGCACCTTTGGTGTTGCAAATGTCCATAGGCGATGGTGACCGCTTTCCATCAAGTGGGCCGCCTGCGTGTCTCCTGAACTCCTGCAATAACAAAAATAAAAATGCATGAGTTCCGCAGGCAGGCAGACGGCCCACCTAATGGTAAGTGGTTACCATCGCCTATGGACATTTGCAAGACCAAAGGCGTTAGAATTGCGCTACTGCTGTCTCGAGGAAGTCTGGAACCTGGTCACTAATGCCGGAACCCATCTCAAGGTTGTTATGGCGGTATACTCTAGACCAGGGGTGGTAGCCATCCAGACGGTGAGATACCGTACCATTTGGCAAAATATCGTTGTCATCCTAGCTTTAAATCCCGGTTGTATTCGGAGAGTCTTCTTCTTCTTCATTTCGCGCAGTCTCCTAAAGCACTTCTTTATATTATCCTATACCTTTACATAATCATGATAATAAAAATCAATATGTTAATTAATATCATGGTCAAAATTATTATTTAATTAGTGGTAACAAATTATTCCGGCCTTATACATACATTATTTGGCCATTGGAAACGAGGCGTGTCATTCAAAAACGAATACGCAATCAGCCAAATATTTTGCCAGACATATATAATAATATAAGACTAAGCATCGCGACGCGGTGTCTTTTGATTAATCTTTTTAATATTCATCAAGTAAACTCTGGCATGACATTAGTACAGGGTTGTCACTTTTATACGAGCATAGAGCGCTAAATTAGCTGCAAGAAAGCGCTAGATTACGCGTCTTTGAAAAGGTTTTACAGCGCACTTTCAAATGGTATCAAAAAATATGTTTCTAAAATATTTATTCGTTCTTATGTACAGTATTAAATAATAATCAATAACCAACGACAATAAGGACATATTAATATATGATTTTGAATATTATTTTTTAATTTTAATGAAATTTAACACTTAAAGCAGAGAAAAAATAAGCTTTTATTTTCAAGTTCAAATGTTTTTATTTAAAATAAGTTACGCTGCAAAACACTTTTTTGAAGGTTATACATGTAAGTCAAAATTTAAATCTACTTCCTATTCTATGTACACCGCTTGTTATTGCGGTCCAAAGGAGAATAAGCTCCCCAGCAACACGTCTAGCTAAAAAAGGTTTTTTTATCATAATTATTTATATATATTTTCTCAGATTCTTAAAAAAATATATATAGAAGATTTGGTGACTATAAAAACGTTAAGACACATCCAGATCCCGTGTTCATAAATATGCATGACTATAGTGTGCAGCAAACTATGGAATATTAATTTATTTGGGTTACTTCAAATTGTAATCATCGATACGGCTGCGCAAGTCTACCACTCCACATTTGGATGCGCGTGGATGAGGATTTTGTCATCTCGTGCTTTACCAGTACTGTCGAATCGAAATCCGAATTGGTCTTGGTTGTACACCCCTCCTGCCAGAGCTACTCAGAGCGGCAAGGCCAAGTACCCGTGGCCCTGGCATAAAGTCGGAGGAAGGAACATGGAGAGATTTTAGTGGGTATCCTTGACCGTGGTGTGGCAATATTATTGCTTGCGGTGCAAGTGCTACCACAAAGTGGCGAGTCCCACGCTCCCCACTGCGTTTCTCCCCGCGGTAGATAGTTCTCGAACGGAATTGTTACTCGATGGAATTAGTACTCGTTACGAAATAGCTGTAAAATCCATCAGTAACGCGACAAATGCAAGTCCAACGATTCGCATCCAATCGGACCAACCTCCCTTTAACTGCGAGTTGTTCAGTAAAGATGGATGCTAGCCTAAAAAGCGTTAAGGCAGCAGCCCTGCCTTAGTCTGTGATTTAACCTGTTTACCAAATTACATTTGAATGCCTTGCTTGTGCCAGTTGCATTTATAGTTTTGGGTACGTCACGAGACCCACGATTCTTCAATCAGCGGCTTCGAGTTTCGGAGAAAGGGACAATGGTTGTGGATTTTCTATTGTTGATGGATTCGCCGTAAACGTCAAGTAACATGATTAATATGAATATCTGTAACTGTATTTAATATTAAACATTTATAATAATTATATAATAACAGTACATAAATGACCCACTTCTGGGCTCAGGCCTCGCTTGTCCAAGGCGGCTTGCAGGTTTGACACATCGGTTATCTCGCTATGTAGGTTGCGTCACGATGTTTTCATTCATAGTTGTAAGCACGTGATAATTATAACAATATGCACATTAGGTAAAAATCTGACTAAATAGTGAATGCGTTTCGGCCAGGATCGAACCCGCGCCCTTCGAGTTTGGAACGCGTGAGCTAGCCATAAACGCTACCACGACTGTATAAAAAATATACTACTACAGACAAATTGTCTAGTATTTAGTGGTAATTGATGCTATTAGGTAATCTAGTTCATCTATTTTCATCCTGTGTACATACGCATGAAAATGTTGCACTCAATTAAGACGCAAGGTCAAGGCCGTCTCGTAACTAGTTTGACAGGCGACACACTTGCCGAATAACGTCACGTTGAATACCACTTGAATTTTACAACTGGCAATAAATTCGAATCAGGCAGTTGACAGGACGCTAGTGACCATATTGTTTGATCTATTGGACTAATTAACGCTGTGAAAAAAATAAATACTATTGTCCCTGTTCCATCTGGGATAATCCATGCTAGTGATGGTTTCACGCTGAAGTAGCGATGGGTTTGATGCGTCATTCGTGGTGTGACATTATTATCGTCAATAAGCTTTTAAAAAGGATTTAATACAAGCTTTTGATCCTGGATATCATGTAGCAGCAGAGTGCTAGCCAAGACAAGTAAAACGAGACCAAACACGACGGGTCTATCTTGTTTAGTACAGTTGCTATGGCCACCTTTCATTTGCACAAAACCTTTCATCGTTTGTGTACAGCTTACGCTATAGTGTACTTTTTTAAATCTGGTACCCTTAAATATTACTCGTTATACTCGTATGCTGCATAGTAAAGCATATCTTGCTAGTAAAAATTGAAATACCTACATTGGCTCATAGCACCTTCCTTACTCGAGTCTGCTATAAAATTATAATTTTCATTGAAATCACTTCGTACACTTAAGTGACATTCGTAAATGATTTAGAATAGTAATTGAATGAAACACGCTATTTTAAATATAACGCATTATAACAATATAATATATTGCATAGTGAACCACGTCCCAGTAGTAAAATATCAAACATGTACTTACATTGGCTCATAACTAGGGATAGGCCGAATGTGGTTTGAACCGAATACGAACTTCGGCCGAACATTCGGTTAAAACAAAATTCGGCTGAACTTCGGTTTGATTTCGCCACCCTTTCTCAAGAGTAACACATGGTGACCTTTTGACAACGTCAACTTGATAACACCGAGCTTTTGGCTTTTTTTACACTATAACCTGCCCCTAGTAAATTTTAAGTATGAGTAGGTGGATAAAATAATAGATCTTCAGACCTTTGATTGAAAATAAATCACCATTTCATAATTCTAAATTCATAATTTTTAATTCGCACAAAGTGATTTCAATCAAAATTACACTTATAACTGCTGATGTAACTTAGACGTGTTTAAAAAAATTTAAGTTACGCATTATAATTAAGCAGTTGTACTGCTTACTGATGTATTTTAGAGGAATAAGGTAATTTTATATTTGTTTTAATTTGATGTCTATTTAATTAAGCACACTCAATCAAGAACTAATTTTAATAATTTTTATCACATTACACGTTAAGATTTACATGTTCCTAACGAGAATAAATGACCATGAGTATATAGATGTCAATTTTTACATTACGCTTACGACAGATATGATTTCTATTAACTTCAGTCAAAATAGTGCAAGTAGATATTTCACTTTTGACGTGACAACGTCTTATAATTCGATGGAGCTGGATGCACGCACGAAAAAACATGACTCATGCGGCGTTACTTCGCTCTGAGGCGTTCCATTTAAGGCTTGTAGCGCAAACGAGAGCGCGGAACGAGCGACAAGGAGGCACAATCGGCCTCCGCGTTCGGCAGCGTTCGACATCTGTCTCTCTCCTACTTGAGTGAGCGATGCGTCCGCGTGGACAGCTGCTATACAATAATACATTTACATGTTTTCGTCAAGTATGAAGTGCAGTGAAAAGTGAATGTGGTGTCAATTGTTTATAGCAACGATAATTGCGGCGATAAAGGTAATGATTCTTTCGATATTAGATATATGTTCAGTGATATATTGTCGAATATTCGTGCTTTCATTATTAAAATAAATAGCATCGGTCCGCTAGTGCAGCGAATGTAGGTTATGCTATAATTGAAAACTATAACAATAAGTTAAAATAACTATTTCACGATGAGTAAAAAATCAATTGCTTTACTATTCGATCGAAATAATTATCGAGCGTAGCTATGATTTCAAAAAATTAAAACATAAATGTTAAAATGTTAAACAAATTAAATTAAAATTTTCTTTGGAAAATGAAACCATTCCATCAGTATTTTCTTATGACGTTGTCACGTTCAACTATCGTCAGTAAACCGACTTTACAGACAACCGATTTTTTGCCTTGCACCGAATGTTCGGCATTTAAACCGAATTTCGGCACATCCCTACTCATAACAACTACTGGTCTGGTATAAAATTATGGTCTTTATGTAAATCACGTCGTACACTTTCAATGACATGCTTGAATGATTCCGCAGCGTAATTGAATGAAATACGTGAAAAGAAAAGTGTTATGATTATAAATTGCATATAAACGAGCATGGAAACCAGATATTATAATCACAGTCACAAATTGAGTTACAAGATTTAAGATCGTTTTGAGAGATTATTATTATGTTAATCATCTATAAACGTGAGATTTTGGTAATGTGAATTAATTTAATTTTGGACAAATTATTTACAGTTAGCTGTAATCACTTATCTTTTTGTATCTTATCCGGAGTTTTTGGCGGAAACTGAAAGGAGACGTTGTGCGGTGCAGTTTTATTTTCTAAAAATGTGTATAATTAATTACTCTAAAATGAACAATAGTTGCAGGATATTGATAGTTTTTGAGTAGAAATTATGTGTTTTTGTGAGAAATGTGAACTGTATAGTCAGATGTGATCTTTCGAGTTTTCACAAGAACTCCATTGAATGGCGTCGGTTGTAGCCTGCAATACAACTGCGCTACTCTTAGATCTGAGGCGCTACTATACGAAGACCTATTAATTAACATGTTTCCGACTGAAAGACTTTGATTCTATGGTCATGAATAAATAAAAAAAAAAAAATGTATCTTATCCAAGGTGAATTGGCGGTTTGACATACCGGTTATCTCGACGTGCATGTTTTATGGTAATGCATTTATTCATCGTCAGCCCTTGGTTATTGTAGCAATATGCACAATGCACATTCGGTCAGAAATATCTTCCTGTATGTATAGTAGCCTTGCTTACCTTAAGGAACGTTTTGAATTCCTTCGCCTTTCTACTTCCCACAATTTGCGCCCTCATACATATCGTAAACTCACTACACCTGCACACACTTCATCTTTTTATGATAACTCTATTACAGTGCAGGCTGACAACCTTTAGAATGCGCTGCTGCCTACTGCATTTAAGAACGCACGCAGAAAATACTATTTTCTTAAATAATTATGCCTAATTCTTAGACAAATTAATATCTTCTAAATATGTTTGTGTGTATTTAATTTATAAAATATGTAGTTCGATTTAGGTTCTACGTAATAATATGCACCACCTACATCGCCAGATTAGCCCTGCCTTGAAAAAAATTTAGAAACCAATTGCACTGCCACCTACCGGGTCCAATTGTGAACCTAAACCATCCTCGAATCCACTTGGACACACACAAAAAAAACATTCAAGTCGGTCCAGCCGTTTAGGAGGAGTTCACTGTCAACACACGTACAGAAGAATTATATATAAAGATTTATCTCTTAATTTTTTTAATATATAAAATTCTCGTGTCACAGTTTTCGTTGCCATACTCCTCCGAAACGGCTTGACCGATTTTGATGAATTTTTTTGTGCTTATCCGGTATCTATGAGAATCGGCCAACATCTATTTTTCATCCCCCTAAATGTTAGGGGTAGTCCACCCCTAAATTTATTTATTTATTTTTTAGACAAAATTTTTAATTTCTATTTTTTTATGATACAACATACAAAAATACATACAACCCTAAATTTCCAACTTCTACGATCAACCCTTATTTTTTACCGGGTAGGACGACGTCTGCTGGGATAGCTATATCTATATATATATAAAAGAAAGTCGTGTTAGTTACACTATTTATAACTTAAGAACGGCTGTACCAATTTGGCTGAAAATTGGTGGGGAACCAGGAGACAGATATAGGATACTTTTTATACCGTTGGAACCGGTAGGTGGCGTTGAGATCGGGTTCTAGAATCCTCTTAATCACCGGGAGCGATTTTGATTTGGGTGTTTGAGTGGGTTCCCGGATGGTTTAGATTCGCAATTAGAACCAGTAGGTGGCGCTGATATCGGGTTCTACAATCCTCCTAATCACCGGGAGCGATTTTGGTGATTTTGTTTTTGTGTGTTTGAGTGGGTTCCCGGATGGTTTAGATTCGCAATTAGAACCGGTAGGTGTCGCTGAGATCGGGTTCTAGAATCCTCCTAATCACCGGGAGCGATTTTGGTGATTTTGTTTTTGTGTGTTTGAGTGGGTTCCCGGATGGATTAGATTCGCAATTAGAACCGGTAGGTGGCGCTGAGATAGGGTTCTAGAATCCTCCTAATCACCGGGAGCGATTATGGTGATTTTGTTTTTGTGTCATGAAACAAAGTTTTTAAGGAATTCAGAAAATATGGCGGTACGAAGTTCGCCGGGTCAGCTAGTTATATATATATATATATATATATATATATATATATATATATATATATATATATATATATATATAAAGTGTTTTATATATGATACGGTAAATAACTACGTGAGTAATGTTATCAACTAAGATTCAAGATAAGAATATTAACGTCTCAATAAATATGGTAATAGCTCTTCATACGGTACTTTCATAAAATTATATCAAGGTTATAAAATAACCTTATGCAAGGTTTTTCTGTTTAGGTTTTGGGTTCCATTTCCTCATGGGATATAGGGAAACCAACTCGTTATCTAGAGAAATTAGGATTATAAAAGTAGAAGGTATAAAGAAACCTCCTCCCTTTTATGATTTCACTCCAATGTCTGTCTGTGTATCAAGCTTATTATTTCAAAAACTTAGACGATTCATATACTCAGAAACTACAAAGATCAGGGATATGAAATTTAGCACATTCGTAGTCGTCTCGTATGTCTAAAGTGTTTCCAATTTTTTTTAAATAGTTAAATAGAAAAACTGCTCCCTAGTGGTATTTAGAATTTAAGCGTTGATCAATATTTTCATGTAGGCATAGAAATTGAAAGGGTACGTTAGTACGTTTTAAAAATATTTAACTAGTAGCGGTTCCGTTAGACGTTGTCGTGGACTGAAAAAATAGAAATCTAGAACGCTACCAGTGCCACCTACCGGATCACATTGTGAATCTAAACAATCCCGAGAACACTCAAATACTATTATTTTACACCTTGGGTTTATTATTTAGTAGGGATCCCTAATATTTTCTAATAAAAAATATAGCCTATATTAATCTAGGATAATGTAGCATTGTAATGATGCAAGAATTTTTGAAATTGGTTCAGTAGTTGTTGAGTTTATTCGTTATAAACATACAAAAATACAAATCTTTCCTCTTTATAATTTTAGTATAGATAGAAGATACCGGTTCACGTGAGATTTGGAGACACCTAAATTGTGTGGTTTAGGAATGCATTATAAAATTGGAAATAAATCGCTTCGTCCGTTTGGTTGGTATTTCCATGATATCCAATTCAATTTTCAACAACAATAACACATTAATATATTAAGGTTCTGAAAGGACTTACCTTACAGGCGAGGAACGCACCCTGCCATGTAGCCGCCTGCTCGCTGAAGTAGTAACACCGCTGGCCCAGTCTGATGAACTCTGGTGGGCACACGTACGACATTCTGGAGTTGTTCCTTTGCGCCTCCACCATCTTGCCTGCACGTGATAAAATTCACTTAGCATTTTTATTTGCATTGCTATTCATATAGGCCTGAATTTACTACTCACAAATATTTTAATAGTCAGTAATAAAAAAAAACGGACAAGTGGAAAAACGAATCGCAACGTAAAAGTGGAAAACGAATCGCAACGGATAAGTGGAAAATCTTCAACTGACAAGTGATAAAATGAATCGCAACAAAATTTTAACTTGAAGTTTTACGGGCAGGTTTTCAAATTGGACAAGTACATTAACAATCTGCCCGTAAAACTTCAAGTTAAAATTTTGTTGCGATTCATTTTATCACTTGTCAGTTGAAGATTTTCCACTTATCCGTTGCGATTCGTTTTCCACTTTTACGTTGCGATTCGTTTTTCCACTTGTCCGTTGCGATTCGCTTTTCCACTTATCCGTTGCCATTCGTTTTTCCACTTGTCCGTTGCGATTCGTTTTGCCACTTATCCGTTGCTATTCGTTTTTCCACTTGTCCGTTGCGATTCGTTTTTCCACTTGTCCGTTGAAGTTTCACTTCTAATATGTGTCCCAGCACACATTTCGATTTTTCGCAGGTTTACTGCAAATTATGATTTGGTTAGGTTAAGTACATTTTAATGGTGTATGTAATACGCTACCCCCGCACCGACCATTTTTTACGTCAACACTTTTGTTGTTCGTTGTCGTTCACTTTTGTTATGACTTTCGAAAAACTGAACAGTTGGCAAAGTTTTCTTGTTGTTATTTTTGTTTACTCAACAAACTCTATTTATTTATTTATATTTTTTTTACACATACCACAAATAGAGGCAGTGATGCCTTGTCACGTGGAGAGCAGAGCTATAGTTCGATGCAAACTTAAGTTTGCCTCCATTAATAGCGGCTCGGAACATCGCACTTTCCGATGCGCAGAACGCAATTTTAGGTATTAGAGGGATGAGGTAGTCTGAGGACGCGGTATATCCTCGCTCGCTCTCTCGCTAGCTTTCTCGTTTACGAGACTTTTCCGGCGCTCAGCTCACCAGAGCTGCCAATTTAGCGTTTTAGGAGCTAGATATAGCGCTTTTTAGGGCAATCCAGCTACCAATTTTATTAAACAACTTCCAGCGCAAAATCTTGCGCTTTTTATAATATGCAAATATCTAATTAATTTTATAATAAATATATATGAATATCTATACTAATATTATAAAGAGAAAAGATTAAATTCTTTGTTTGCATTGAAGAGGCTCCAAAACTGCTTAACCGATTTGAAAAATTCTTTCACTGTTGGCAAGCTTCACAATCCCCGTGTGACATAGG
This sequence comes from Dendrolimus pini, assembly GCA_949752895.1. Lineage (NCBI taxonomy): Eukaryota > Metazoa > Arthropoda > Insecta > Lepidoptera > Lasiocampidae > Dendrolimus > Dendrolimus pini. Next base: position 3,058,482 of record OX457131.1, read on the forward strand.
CTATATTATGTTTACAAAAAAATTAGCGATCCTTACTAAAACTCCAATAACGTAACCCAAGGTGTAAAAAATACCTAAAATCGCGAGCACTGCGAAAACTATTGATGATAGAATGAAATAATGTACTACGACTTTGCAGAACACATCATTATCTACAAAAAGTGTCGCGACAGCATATGTCTAACTATTATAGTTATGCCACAATAAGTGTCCTTTTATTTCAATAAATTAATTAAAATGCCGCCGCTAGAAAAGGCTTTTTATTTGTATCTTGATATTAATCCTTATCAAAACAAATTACTTCATATTCAAGACTGCTTCAATACCTTTATATAACTTTTTGAATGATTCAATTCGGACATTCCATTCGAAAGATATCACGAGTTTAAAAATGTAAGAATTAGTGACGGTGATCACGTGACTGTGACATCTTTTCGTGAGTCAAAACTCCATAAGACCCCCTCTATATAGAAGTTTCACTTCAAAAATGTATGTGTGTGCAGTTCACACGCAGAAGTGAAACTTCAGAGAATATACTCACAGATAATTCTTCTCTAACGTTTATTAATATAAATACCTTTAGCCTACATCCGTCAACATATTATAATTCAAAATAAACTTCTTAAGTATCACTTTATCAATTTTTCATTAATTTAGTCCAAAAAATATTATTATCAGTTTTATTTTGGTCCAAATTGGACCTATGTTTAATCATCAATCGAAACAATATGAAACTCATATCTCATTCTCTCGCAGGCTTAGCACTATAGATTTATATGTTTATCAGTGTCGCTTTTTCGTTTCGTCGAATTTGAAATCACAATGATACTAAAGAAGTTTCACTTCAATAAATATGTTACGAAGGGTAGAAAGTTATTTATTTTTAATGACATTTTGTGACAGACTTAACGTGTTGGGATTTTTTCATTTTAATGTCATACACTTACCGTCTAGATTCACCTGTCATAATGATAACGTTAATGACTATGGTCAGATTCGTCTTATTTATAGCGTTAAAAATAACGCCGTTAACGAATCGCTACATTAATGTATATACAATACACACGTTACCTATCAATATTTAACGTCATTAACAATTAATAACAGTATGGAATCACAATTAACGCATTAAGCCCATCGCTACATATGCAAGAAACGGCCAATAACTATGTCATTATTCCAGATGAAGCAGTAGCATAAATGTTATTAAAATGCAAACATCTAATGATAATTTAATCAAGGTTTAAAGTCTCTAAGGAACCCTTAAATGTAGACTAACACGCACTTACCATTTTGTATTACTTTTACAAGCATCACTATGTAGTCCAAAACCTTAATCACCTAAACCTCCCATTATACCAGATTATCTTACCGGAACTATGTGTCAGTGGTGACGTTTAGTTGGCACACTGTGACATGCCTGTTTGTTTGATAGGATTATCTTCTTATCTTACAAATCCTCTCCATTAAGCTTTTCGGAGATAAATGTGTCTGGTAGCCTTGAACCTAATATGAGCTTAACACGTTTAGTGCACAAGACGAATAAACATGTAAGAAAAATAAAGTAATTATAATAGTAAGGAAAATGTATTAGCAAATGAAAAAAACCTAAAAGATTTAAACAGTATGATACTCTAGGAACAGTGGAGGACCAATAAAAAATTCACTTCATTTCAGAACTAAAAAGCGCAAAGAATAAGTATATTCTACATCTTGTATTTTTATAATTAGTTCAACAACAAAAAAGTTATGACTGAACACATAACGAATCGAGATTCACTTTCCCCCTTTTTTGAAGTCGGTTAAAAAACACGATCATCATCATCGATTCACTTTACTAGTACGTTTAAGATTTACTAAAACTTGTAATCGACCATTACTTTAATGTGTGGAAAAATCAGGAAAATAAAACAATTCAGAAAAAAGTGAAAATTGAACGGGAAGCGTGTATTTTACTTGTTTTTATCATACATATAGAAATATGAATACAATAACTTCTTGGTGCAAAGTGAGAGGCGATATCCCCCGCCACCATGAATGAAATAATCGTAAGAGATCATTTAGACCCCCTAACGCATTGAAAGTGTTTACTTGAGATTTGCCATGAAGTCGAATGGAGCGCGATTCTTCAAACGGTGTCATTGGTCTATGATTAATAACACAGTTTTAGATATTTTGCAAAAAATACAAGTTTTATTCAAGTTGAGAATAAATGTTATTATTAAGTAGTGCCTTCTCAGTAGATATATTTGAATGAATATATTTTTTTTAACAAAAATGTAATTTTACAATACAATAGGTGGTCATATTGTTATTAGCGATTTCTTCCAGACAACCTTTGGATGGACAAAAAAATTGATAAGAACAAAGGTATGTTGCATTGTTCTCACTACCGACTCAGTATCTCATAAATATATACATATATACATACATTAATAAAATCTAAAAAAAAATTTAAATTATATTTGTTATACTATCAATATATTTTTGTAGTTGAATTTTCACTGATAATCAGAATATTTATTCCTTACAAGTTTGCTGTCAGTTCTTTTACAGTCTAATTCATTACAACTTAAAAAAATGATATATCTTCATGGGTAGTGAAGATATATAATTTATTTCTAAAACGATTATAGGGCAAAACTATACTTGGCACCCCAGTGCAATAATCGGATGCCTATTATTTTATTCTAAAGATTAAGTAATCTTAATATTTGTTTTATTTTGTTGCCATACAACGATAATAATTATGTTATTAGATATATAAATATAGATTTTTTAAATATCTTCAATAAATTGATTAGGTGCTAATCATAAAGTAGGGTGACTGACGTGACTGGGGTGCCAGCAATGGTATAATTTACCCTATTTATTAATACAGGCTAAACTCTATATCACGACACTGAAGGGACTGTGCATTTTATGGCGTTATAGAGAGTCGTCAAATAGAGAGAAGTCTGTTATTTTTGTGTGACGTCTTTTGCTGCACCAGTAATTTTGTTGTATTTTTTACTTATTTTATCCACCTTGCGATATTGAGGCATCTTGGTGATTAAGGAAGTACTTAGAAATTTTGGCATTTTTTATAAATTTCGGTAGGCATGACGCTGAAGGTCGAGTTTATTAAGGGCTAGGATAATAAAGCGATAAAAGAACGTAAATGAGTAAAAACTGTACAGCTGGCACAGTTTTTACTAATTTTGGCAACTTAATTGTTGTCGTAATTGAGAGGGGGGCGAATACTATATAGAGTGTATCATTGTGTGGAAGACAAGCTAAACTAATTAAAGCCAAGTGATTGATTTGGATGCTTGAGGGAGTTTATCGTGTGACGTTACATGGAGTTTACACTGTATATTTTCACTTATCTAATCAATGAGCTCTTATGTCAATAAAATTGATTTGACACGCTGCGCGCACCATAGTAAGATACAATAGTTTTTCCTGTTAAACTGTGATCTATTTATAAACGGGGAGGCCAAAATGCCTCCATTGAAATATTACCCATTGTTTCTTTATCACATATCTATCTGCAAAAAACTACTGTGTATAGTATTATAGTAAATCCATTAGCCAAAACGTAGTGGGTGGATGGAACTTAGAACCAGTTTTTTCAAGGCCAACGAACCCAACCGTCTGATGTGAATCTAGACATTAACATTTCTAAGATAAGTAGTAACAAAAAAGTCAATATCGAATGGTAACAATTTCCGAATGATATTTAATTTAAAAAACTATGGTACCTTATAGAAGACGCATTCGTGTTTCAGACTCAAATGACGCAGGTTCCAATCCTTACCGGAAAACCATGCAGCACCTATTGGGCAGTTTTCTAACGACTATATTTGAAATAGGACGGTATGGGAGAAATTACCTAAATATATATATTATTAAATAGTAACAGGACTAAAGATAGATAGATAGAAAACAGAAATAGAAAAATAAAAGAGATAGTATAACGGGCAGCCTTATCACTAAAAAGCTATCTTTTCCAGGCAACCCTCAGTAGGGATTAATGGATTTTTAATACTGACGGTGGTGCAGTTTATAAATAATTATAAATGATAAGTATACAGTATACACAATACGTATAAGTACAAAAAGAATATAAATGTATATACATACATATACACACACGTACATCTATATAATAATACAAACATACATACATATATATAACAGTGATGGAAATAGAGAAGTAATGTTTCTGTACCTGAATTTTAAAACACTGTAAGGATTTGGCTTGTCTTATAGCAATAGGTAGCTCATTCCAAAGACGCACAGCCTGAACGGTAAAAGAGTTATTGTAAAACAAGACGTATGTACAGGTGTGTCTATATTTAATTTATAAATATATTTTTATGAAATTAAGATTAATAGAAAAAAATAACGCTACAAGTGACGTTTTATGGATATGTCAGCCATACCGTCCTTTTTGAAATAGACTTTAATGTACATATTATTTACAGTTAATATAATAATTTAATATCCATTTCATAGGAGTGCACAAAAAATAACTAGTCCGCCATCTTGGATCGTCTGCCATATTGGATTTAGAATGACGTCACTTAGCTAACCATGCATTGTCATTTTAACTTAATGTGTATGCAAAGTTTCATCTCAATCGATTGAGGAAATCTGTTGCAAGATATAAGCCGAACATACGTACATACATACAAACAAACATTGTTATGTTAGAAAATAATCAATAAATATACTTACATTGTGACCAAAACAGAATGAATATTATAGCTCCAATAGCTAAAGACTTTCCTCGCCTCTCTTGAGCTTCCATGTTTTATATTTTTAAGTTCACACTAAACACTTAACACACTCACTAAGCACTACACTAACACTTTAATGTACTTTTTGAATGCATCATTTATTCAAATATTTTACTCTATTGTCAATGAATTAACTTTTAACTACAAATGACGACATTTTGACATCAAGAAAGGGTTGATTTGTTTTGTTACTTAGTAAGGTTTGTTTTGGAGTTTTGGTCACCTGAAACAAAAGAAAAATGAAAATTTAATTATGTGTTAAAATAATAACATCGATAATACATTCGAAAAACCTTGCATTGTTTAAAAATACTTCGCTTCGATCCCGGCCCGTACGCATGTTTCACTTAGGGATTCTTCTTACCTTTTGTACTTAGGTATTACGTATACTGACGATGAAATTCTAGCAGCGAGAGGGAGTTTAAATGATACTTCAGATGGCAGAGAGTAAGTAATATTCAATGCAGAGACTGCAGAGTGCTGATGTGAACTAAAGTGAACTAATTCATTTTGGAAACCGTAACCTTAGGTACAAATATTAACAATTCGTACAACTACACAATACATAGCACTATACAATAGATAGCACAATGTATGAGCGGAACTGATGATGTGCGAGCGAGATAGAGCAACATTTATTCTCATGTTTAAGTCGATTTTTAATTGCTCACAGCAAACAAGTAGCAGGCCCACCCGATGGAAAGCAGTTATCATCGCCACTAATGCCGGAACACAACTCAAGGTGGTTATTGCGACATACTCTAGACCAGGGGTGTTAGCCATCCAGTCGGGCAAATTCCCTACCATCTGGCTGTGGGGTGTTTTTGTTGCCTCTTACGACAGGTCGCCCAGCCGCAAGAATTAGTATTCGTTTTATGTTCCTGAACGGATAATGAATATGATACGAATGTATACAGTATACGAATGTATACAGGTACTCAAATGTAAGGCAACGTTTTCATGGTTAGTGTCCCGGCTTGTCAAATGAAAAGCTGTCATAACATAGCCCTATCTAGTGTCTAGTGTCACAATAACATAGACATAGATAGACAATACTTTATTGTTCACCAAAACAAAAAAAAATGCACAAAAAGATAATAGTTACTTGGTGAAACAAAAGGCGGCCTTATGGCTAAAACCGATCTCTTAACATTTACATTTGTCTAACAATAATAACATAATTCAGACGCCATAGTCTCCATATTCCCAGACCCCTAATACCACTAGCAGTTCACCCCGATAGCCCGGTACTTTTTGTCCTCATTTCCCACAATAGTCCTACACTGGCCGGGGCTTGTCCTTGGGTGCATTATCACATGGTGTAAACAGGGATTATCGCCGGTCAGTGTCACGCCACATTTACTTGAAATTTGTCAAAGGGCCTCTACGTGTTAGCCTTCCCATGGCCACACGCAAGCCCTCCAAATGTCCGGGCTATTTTCATGGCCCGTGGTCTTTAAAGACATAATTTTAGAGTCTATTCCTGTAAATTTAATAGTTTCAGGATAAAAGTATGTTAACATATCGGGGATGAATAGCGAGCGTTAGTCATTAAAATCAGTCTAATCTAGAACATAATTAAAACTGCATCTCACAAATATAACCAGCCATTAATTTAATGACATCTCAAATGTCGGAGCTTAATGCCAAAGTCGAGTCAATGTACGCGTTAAACTTTACTACATTTATCTAGGTCTTGTGCAGACCTAGGTTTTTCACTGTGACCTAATTACTTGATAGTAAGTACGTCGCAGTTTACCGGTACCAATTCTTCCAACTACACTGTTCTCCAACACTTGTTTTGTCATTAATAAAAATGTATATTAATAGATGTTTTAAGATACATAGATGTTTACTTAATGTTAAATCAGCTTTTTTATTTAACGGTGCTCCCTCACCGCGAGCATTCGCCATTAAGTTAAATACTGCCTTCCTGACTGACGAGCATTCTCCTGTAACGAAACATTAATTATTCCATTTTGAGCACTTAGTTGATTCCACAATGTCAAACTATGCGATCATTGTGTTACAAGTTTTATCAAATCCAAAAAATCCAAATATTTTAGTCATCAGTTAGTAAACTTATTAATAAGATTCAAAAGGAATTACGTTTGTATTTAGACTTAATCATTTAGTTGTGTTTAGTTTTCCCGTCAGAAGTTTCACAATATAAGATAGATTGAATTATTAATTTAATTGTAGTGTAACTTACTATTTGTCTCTGTTCTTTTTCTAGATTATAAGTATCCAGTTTTAGTTGAGATTTATTTTTTGTTATGTATTGTTAGACCTTAAAATTATGGACATACTGTTGGTTACTTTTTAATAATTAATACAATAATGCTCTGTCCATCACGTATCCGTAACTTTACATTACAGGCAAATGTTCGAGGTGAAACAAAGCTTCCCTGCTGAGTAGAGTGCGCAGGAGCAGCAACGGCATCCTGAACTTGATATCCAACAAACACGATAGTCCTCTGATGTTGGACTCATGCAGAAGATCAAAACACTAATCGCTATAACTTGCTTACGCATTTACTAAGGTTTACTAACTCATATTGGAACAAATTTGTCTGTATATTTAAATAAAATGTTTTCTTTTATTGCAGGAGTTCAGCAGACAGGTAGACGGCCCGCTTGATGGAAAGCGGTTACCATGCTCGTCTATGGACATTTGCAACATCAAAGGTGCTACAAATGCGCTGCTGTTCTCTTAAGGGAGACTGGAACCTGGTCACTAATTCTGAAACACAACTCAAAGTTGTTATGGCCATACCCTAGACCAGGGGTGGTAGCTATCCAGTCGAGTAAATGCCCTACCACATGGCTGTGGGTTGTTTTGTCGCGTCGTACTATAGGTCTCCCGGCCGCAGGAAATTTTATTTTTTATTCTGCACCGATAAAATTATTACCCACTCGATGATGACTTAAAATATTTGTGGTTTTAAACTATCGCCATTACTAAGAATGTTGTAAAAACAAAACAAGGATCACAAAGCCAGAATTAGCTTTACGAGTCCTGCGTTCACACATGACTGCCTTTGTGGTTTGCCTCACGATGTTGCAGTCTCATGTTGCATATAGTAAAAATTAATGCCCCTTACGTAATCCCGCACGTTGCGTTAAAACCGTCGGTTCTAATGTCGCGGTCTGTTATCCAGTTTTCTGGTCTAATATGCATAATATTATGTTGATCACGTATACTTTGAACACTTTTTAACACCTATAATAAAACTAAAAGTTAATTTTTAAAATAAATTATCTAAACTAAATTTATAAATTTAATAAAAAATTGACTCCAAATCGCTGTCGGCGGGGAGCGTGCCGAAAATGCTGGTCGCATGTCCTTGTTGGATGACAACGTTAATTCGTTGCCCTAGGTGCAAGCAAACCTTTTGGTTATGCGAGACCTTAATTAGACGCGTTGACAGATCTCGATAGAGGTGATGTGCTCCAGGCCCCCACGGCCCCAGGGTCTCGACCTTGAATGCCACAAATACGTACCCACTACCAATTGATACATATTTGCAACATTTTAGGGCCTCCTGGTGTGCAGCAGCCCCGGTTGTTACGGCTTGGTACGGTTGTTATATCTGGAAGTTGGGACGCCGCCAGAGTATCGACACACGTTGCGCCCCATACTAGGGAGCGTCTCATCTTCCATGGCGCCAACGAAATCCCGTCTGGTCTCTTACCATTGTCGCGGCGCAGCCAATTTGGTTCAAGAACAGCTGATACCCCGGCGGTGACAAGAGACCGACGGATAATGTCATTAAGTGTAGCATGCCGTGACACTCTGCCAGCGCTCCTTGGGCTAATTTCACACCTATATTTAGTCTTGTTGTAAACTTCAGAAAAATGTAGAAGATTCTAGAAGGAAAATAGAGGACATCGGCGTGATATGGTAAGTCTTTAACTAATGGTATTTCGTGCGATGAGTGAGCGTTCCGATGGTCCACTTCGCTATCCGTTTATTTCATCCCCGTATGATTACAAATAAGCTATAAGCGTGTGTTAGAATCGTATTTATTATTGTAAAGTAACCATATGACGGAAGTAGTCAATAACCGGGTAGAGTATTCATTAATGTAGTAACCGGAAGTCGTATAACCGGATGTCAACGAAGAAGCATTTATTATCAACCCAACGGATATCGAAAATGGAGTAACCGGAAGTTGGAAGTTATACGGATGTCGGAAGTTGGTGTTACGACGGAAGTGAAGTGGCGCCAAAGTATTACAGGGTGGTGTCACTGCAGACGCACTACGAGGATATTATAAATACTCGGTGTTCGGTCAGAGGGGGGCGAGTCTACAAGCGATAGTCAACTAGTCTACACCCAGTCTACAACAGGTCCACGACTAGTCTACAACCAGCAACCTACCACGACGGTAGAACAGAGCGAAAGCTCTGTTGGGCAAGAGGGCCATAGTATGCTCGACACCTGACAAGCGTGGAGACAACTCTTGGAGTTGTCTTAATATTTATGTATTATATTATTGTGCTGTATTTAATATTGTAATTGTAATAGTTATAGTGTAATAAACCTTTGATTATAATGTTTCAGATTATTATTATCATTATTTTGCTATCACGTGCTTGACATAAGCTGTCAATTGCGAAAGAAGGCGGAGTTCCAAGCCTAATTATAAAAAAAAATTGTATTTTATTTCGGTCTATTCATAGTTATTCTGCTATTTGATATGGATACAAATTAAAGATTATAAAAATCTGTCCAGCCGTTCTTTAGTTATAACTAGTGTAACTAACCAGACTTTGTTTTATATATAGATTTATAGATAGACAAATCTACATACAAACGCACACTGCATATTCCCAAGCTAAATAAATCTGATACCGATCCCAGACACCCAGCCTAGAGTAAATAAAAATGTGAGAGTGAACTTTGCAATAGTTTACATACATATTATAACGCCTTTTTCCCGTGGGGGTAGGCAGAGACTATAATCTCCACTTGCGACGATCCTGATGAACAACTTTCGCTTCATCTACTTTCATTAAGCTCTTCATACATGCACGTTTATTTGATATGCTTTTTACGTGACCTCGTTGTGTTATTTGACCATGGTGTGTATGTCGTGGTCTACCGGTACCAGCTCTACCATTCACAATACTGTCAATCACTTGTTTTGTGATTCTATTTTCATCCATCCTCTCTACATGCCCAAACCACCTTAACATTCCTTTTTCAACTCTTGTTATTACATCTTCTTCAATCCACAACGTTCCCTTATTACACTATTCCGTATCATTCATTCAAGCTTAGCTCACATATACTTCTCAAAGCTCTAATTTCAACTAGTTTACATACACCGGACAAAATTAAGTCCATAAGTGATCTGATCCTTGAGTGAAGATTAATATTTATAACCACAGTTATTGAATCATAAATATTGCAATTAGGTTAAGTCTATTATTAATTTGCTTGACCAGCCTTCTCTAATGACACAACTAAAACGAGTCGGGGCAAACCAGTAATTCTCAGACATAAAACATAGTATTAAAAACTCGTAAGATAAATAAGCTAATTGCTGCAAGCACCAAGTCTAATTAAGCGCAGTAAACTCTCAAAGCTTTACGTCTTTGGTATTTTCTAATCTGACAGACGGGAAATCAAATATTGCAAGTCTTCAGCTTTGCGAACTTAGTATTACTAGTGGTTGGTTTAAATTAATTTAAATTATAAGTTTAAACATTATTAAGGTTTTGTTGTCAAAGACTATACGGCAAACTGATTAAAGTATTTGGAGGGCTGTGGAGGGGGAGGGCAGGGACGAATAATTACCCCTTCTGCAATCTCTATGTCACAAAAAAGTTAAACATCTTGAAATATAAATGTTTTTGTAAAAATAACCTCACTTATGTTTTTCACTAATATTCCACTTATATCGTAGGTTCAAAGATGAAAAATCCAATAGACAACATAATAGAGTTTTCCTTTTAACCGACTTTATAAAGAAAGAGGTTCTCAATTGGACTGTATTTATTTGTATGTTTGTAACGTGATTTCTTCGTTAATTGTGGACCAATTTACGATAAAATTCTTTATAAGAAAGATACTCCTGAGATGGTCCCACTGTTACCAAGTCAGGATCTAATGAGTGAATCCCAGGGAAACCGGGAGTAACCCTCGAATATTATAATCAAGAACAACAAGTTTCATTTATTTTATTTTCTAAAACTATTCAAATATTTTCGTAACTGAAAAGTAGAAAATACGTAACAAAAACCACTTCAAGAGTAACTAAAAAGCATAAAAAATAATATATTCTACAACATCTAAAGATGTTTACTTTATTTTAAATTATTTTTATTACTTGTTTACTTGGCATCGGCTCACATAAAGAAACCACAACAAATTTGCAAAATATGTAATTTTTTATGTTTAAGTTACCTACCACTATAGTCGGTTTCTTTGTTGTTAGAATTTTTTATACTTAGTATATTCCTTTGAAGTCGGCTATGTTAAGTAAAAAAAAAGTAAGTATGAGCTCGATTTGTGTATTAAGTCAGCATCAAATATTAAGAAAATTTCAAGTATTAAAATAATCTTCAAACAAAACATATAAACCAGCCGAAAGCCTGATCTATGTAACAGATCCCTCAGCCAAAATATAGGTCTGTCACTGACACCAGCCGATTTTAAAAGGTTCTAATTTTTGTCTATAACACATCATTAGATTAGGTATTAACCTAATTATAGCAGGATACTCCATGTATAATAATTTAGAATATAATAAAATAGAAACATTATATTAATAAGTGAAGGAAAAACTATGTTGGTACCTCTTTTTACGAAAACTGCGCAGAAGGAGGAGTATGAAATTTCGCTTACTTATAGTATATATAGAGAAAAAGTGCAGAATACTAATATTTAAATATTAAAAAAAATACATTAAATCAATAAAAAACATACACACACTACTATGTACTTGACACACACACGCATATAAATAGGTACTCTTTTGTTTATTGTTAAAGTAAATTAACAATGTAGCCTTGGCGAAATCTGTGATTATAGAAGTATAGTCTTTGACAACAGAACCTACTCATAATAATGTTCAAACTTATAATTTAAAATAATTATGGTCAAATTTCGACCACTGGGCGACCGCTAGTATCATTTATTGCATAAACTGTCACATACATATAATTATAGATAGAAAAGATGTTTTATTCTTATAGAAATGACAGTCGGGCCTTTCGATTATAATGTCATTAAATTAATCTATGTTATTTATTACAAAAAAAAAACTTATGTAAATGAAACATTAAATACCTAGATAGTTAAAAAAATCATATCTAGACACTACTTACTAACGTTGTCCATACACCGGTACGTAGTCTAAGAAACCCTCTCGACGCACAATCATAAATTTGATTGTAAACATTAAACATCTGCAAGTAATAATCTAAAAGACCCAGGTATTTTCAAGCCCATTTAGAGTTCGTTCAGTGCTCGAGGCCGACATCTCGAGTGGCTTGATCTCGAGTGGTCCTGAACGCATCTAAAGTGCAGTATGTTCGTTCTCAGTTAGTCTGGTTTATGCTCTTTACACGTGTATGCTTATTTGGCTTGTCACAATACAATTTAGATAATAAATCGTATTTGGTAGCTATTGGAGAAACCTGTTTAAGTGCAAAAATGATGGCTACATTTATTTAAATTACTACATTCTCTATACAAAAATAATGCAAGTTTATGTTTGTCAGAAGGGAGATGAGATAGAGGGATCAGACGCGTGGAATGCGATAGAAAGGGATGTGGGATTGAAATAGAAGGATGGGATAGGGAAGGTCATAGGGGGAGGCGGAAGTGGGCCATCGGAACACTCACTCTTGGCATGAAACACGTTTTTTTTATTGCACGAGTTCAGCAGACCGGCATACGGCCCACCTAATGGAAAGCAGTTACCATCGCCTATGGACATTTCTAACACCAAAAGTGGTACCAATGTGCTGCCGCTCTCTAAGAGGAGACTAGAACCTGGCCACTGATGGCGGAACGCAGCTCGAGGTTGTTATGACTGCATACTCTACACCAGGGGTGTTAGCCATCCAGACGGGCAAACATCCTGCCATCTGGCATATAAATAATACTGTTACGAGCTACACAGGACTCGAATTAAAATGCCGTTGGAATTACTATAGAGTTTATTAGAACTGTACAAACACTTATAAAATAGGCACAAATATGACTGGACACAGCCAGTAGAAACTGCACGATTCAATAACACGCGCAAAGTCCGTCACTATATCGCTAATCGAAAGTACTACACACGTCTTGCTAGTATCGTAATCGTCGCTTGACTGCCCCACCCCTCCGTTCGGGCATTGTTTTAAACTAAACTGTATAATACCGACAAAGGGCCGCGTTCACTGAGTTAATCCGGACATCTGGCAAGCTTCAATGCAATAATACATCTGGCAAGCTTCAATGCAATGAAATAACAACAAGGATTAGTTCGACACTAATGACAGCCATAAAACAAGTACGATAACAAAAGGATGTTTTTCTTAATTGAACATTTTCAACACGAAGTAAACAAAAGAACTCCGAAGTAGGAAAGGTAATAAACTGGGTTTTACGAGAGCCAGGTGAGCTTATATCTTTGTCGGTATGTAACAATACAAATTAATAATATAGGTTTTGTAGTTTATAGAGGGACTTTCTAAGTCCGGTAAGTGTAAATGTTGTTTATAGGATGTAAAAGTTCGAGGCAAGCACTAAAATGTATCTAATAATGACGATGGTCTGGATTTCATGTTACATCAAGCATAATAAATTCATTAAATTTCCAAAATTCAGTCTGGCGTCCCTGCGTCCGATTCACGTAGGGCGAATAGTTCCTTTATGGTAAATATTCCTCTACAAATAGTGTCGACACTACATGTTCACTAAACTCTTCACAAGTCGTATCAGTTTCGCATACTTAGTAAACATACATTTATTTTTATGATTCAAGCCACAGTAAATCGAGACCAATACAATCACTGCCATCATGAAATGTTTACGTTGTGCTGACGCAATTCACAGCGTTTATGACTTGGTTCCCTGGATAATCCAGAATCAGCTGCCCTTCAAGGTTAGGGAATATCCGGTGATATAATATGTGGGAATGTATAAATAATGCATTAGTCACCAAAGTGTTTGTATTACAGCCGTACTGACTCAGAAGTAACCTATATAACGACTCGGATTTTCCCAGATTAGGTAATATGTACATTGTTAAAACACTTATAACAAAAGTAATTTAGAAATTACCACGTGTAGGCTTCGTCAAGTTTAAAATAGTTTCGTGGGGCAAAGTATTCTTTTCAACAAAATCCCAGCAAATGACTGGGATTTTGTTGACGAGAATACTTTGCTTTTACTTTCAAGAGCTTTCGGTAAACAAGTACATCTAATCTAAGAATCTAAACCACCCAGAAACCCACTCAAACACTCATAAAAAAATTCAAATTCGGTTAATTCATTCTCAAGTTATGCGTGTACAATTGTACGTACATATATTTCTAATTTCATTCATTCATTCATTATTCATTGATGAATTTTTATTTACATAGAAAATAAATAAATAAATAATTTAGTAAAGGTAAATATGAAGTTTCAAATTCATATTTAGCAACCATTCCATTGAATATAGTTATGACTGAAATTGAACTCCGCCTAACCGCTAAATCAATTTTGATGAAAAATGTTTGTTTGTGTGGGTCTCGAGAGAGTTTAGATTCATAATAGGAGCCAATAGGTGGCGGTGCAATCGGGTCCTAGATAATTTTTTTGACGGCAGGACTTCTAACGCTCCCGTTTGTATAAGTACGTACATACATAAACAGCGATGTGGCTACAAGTTATCTAAACAATCTAAAAAAGACGGCTTTAATTTTGCTCATATAAGGAATTTCAGCCTTCAAAACAAGCTCACAGATAAGATTTATTTGCTTTATGGTCGTGACATTTAATTTGGATTAAATTAAAACAACTTTAACTGCTATTATGTAAAACATTTATGTAATAATTGACATTAAAGGCATTTTATTTTCTTAAGTTTTCGCGACTTGTATACATAATAAAACGTTTTATTATTAAAGGCATTAACGGTAACATTATTTAACGGTGTTTTAGAAACCAAATTTACCTGCCTCTTTTAGTATAACATTGGCAAAATCAATGCCAAAGGCGTTGGAGTCGGCAACAACAAAGATAGAATAGAATAGAAATAAAATATTTTGTAGGTTTAAATTTTCAAAGAAATTAACCTCTTGTGTCTTCAAAATACAGTGAAACCTGGTTAAGTGAGACATCGAGGGACCTGCAATGTGGTTTCACTTATAGAGGTATTCCACTTACCCAGTGTCTCAGATATCCAGGTGTAAATAAATATCCGTTTCATTTATAGAGGATTATTTCAGTTATAGAGGTGCGATTAAATATATATAAGAATTGTGTGTTTAAATACTTTATTATATATATAAAAATGTTATCTCAATAACAGAGGTCTATGCATATAACATTCACTCGCTGTCTCAGTTTTTGAGGTAACTATGATGATAAATCTAAAGAACGAATCCCAGATAGCGGTTTGCTTCGTCCCACTAACAGGGGTAATTCAGTGTCAAAGTGTTGGGACCTCAGCATGAGTTCTAGTTATGGAGGTTTCTCACTTATTCAGGTCCCACTTAACCAAGTTGCACTGTATTATACATATGTTGATAATATATATATATATAGATATTTTTGATTTATAATAGATAATATTTATGCCTAGCTATGCATGTTTCTGAAAAGTTTCTTGCGGTAAATTAGATAAGGCTCCCATAGAGTAAATAATAACCATATACAAAATTTTAACTAAATAATTAAAATGAACAGGTTGGTGGTAGGCTAAATAAAACTTTAACAATACTCGTTGACACTTGACATCTTTATCTTCCGTGATCCGGCCACTGGAAAGTGACCGTAACGTCGGAATAACCAAAATCAAATAAATTACCCCGCTTAAAACCGTTAAAACGTAGTTTTACTACGTATACAAGTCGCGAAACTTAAGAAAATATTTTGTATAAAAGTTATTACGTTATGTAATTGTACTTGATTGACAAAACTAATATCGAGGCGAGGGAAGCCGCGGCTAAATACGTGTAAAAACGTCTGTGGCTTATGCGAAAGTGAATAATTTCTGTACAACTATCATAAAATTAAGTATATACGATCAATAAAGAGAACTATGCGGTTTTATGAGTCAAAGACTAAACGTATTGCACGCAAGCTTGGTACAATTTTCTTAGAAACCTAGCACAGTTCTTGATCTCTTTAAAAACGTTTGTATACAACAATAAATCCACTGACGCGGATAAGAAAGCTGAATTGAAGAAATGCGGCCGTTTTCTATTAAGAGCACATAAGAAATATCAAAAGGATTTTACAATTTTAGTACAAGGTGCAACGTCTAAAGAAGATTTGCACTTTTGTCTTATTTATCGAATGCAAAAAAATATTTGCGGTTCGAAAACTGAATGTTCATTAAAATGAACTCTATTACAATGAGATAGAATGTAAGAAAGATGGTTGAGTATATGCAAAATTTTTAGATGTGGGTGGATTTTAAAACAAACCATTACATTCATATTTATAGTATACACATGTGTCAGAACGGAATAAGCTTAGAAAATGTATAAATTATTGTATTTAGCCACAACAGGATTTAAAATTTTATCATGGTGTTGCCGTACAGATTATAGAATAGAATGGAATAGAATAGAAAACACTTTATTGTTCACCAAATAAACAATTACAGAATAAATATATATACAATAAATACACATATATTATATACTATATTACTATTATTATATTATATACATCATTATCTTGTGATTTGAATCTATAAGCGCACGTGTACGCGACACTGCTACCGTGCCGTAGCGTCGTCACGCCGCCAAAATGTGTGGAACGATCACGGCCATCGCACTTTCTTCGCATAATATAACATGGAAGAATAGAATAGCAGCAAGGTGGCGGCGTGTCGACAGTGTCGTTTACACAAGCGCTTAAAGACAACTAAAAATTGTAGTTACAAAATCTGTTGGTCCCGATTATCCCATTGTTTATTTCTCTATTTTAAATTCATTGTACAAACTGACCCACCCTACAGATTGTTATATATATATATATATATATATATATATATATATATATATATATATATATATATATAATGCATTACTTTAGATTTTTTCGAGCGAGTAATGCACTAGTAAATTAAAAAATAAGCGACCTTTAAAAATTCAAATTTTGAACTTTCAGAAACGTATTATTTTTTGGTCTATAAACGACGATATAACGAGTTTTTTTTTTAATTTTGGCAATTTTTGAAATCTTAATTTTTTGAGCTGTCCTTTGGATGAGTTCTTAAAACATCAAAAACTAACATTTTTCACTCGAGACTCAAAAAAAGTCGGTTTTTTGCTAATAGATATTAGCAATAATTTTATTGTTGGTAAAATATATTTACAGCACGTGTTTAATATAATTCAAACATAGTGAAAATATATGGTGACTATGGCAGTTAACTAACTCGCACGCAACATACACATTGTTCATTACTGGTCCCATAAGCTCGTATTCTAGAAGACTCGTGCACGAAGCGATGCTTGACATGATAAAACATTCAAATTAAGAATTCTTCCCAATGCACCAGGTGTCACAGGGCAGAGTGTTATTTCAAATTTGTCATATTTATACCAATAAAATTAAGGTAATAAAAAGAAGTTTTCAAGATTTTAATCTTTATATTGAAGTCACAGTCACAGAAAAGATAATTAGTTTAGTGACGTTTTTGCGTCTGTAGGAGTGTACTGGCAGCACATAAATTAATAAACTAATACTTTTTGTAGATTTTTATAGGCAGCTACTTAATATGAAACTAGTAATATTAAACGGTATTAAAATAATAAATATTAATATTAAACATAATTATTAACACTAAATTTCAAGTTTATAAGTCCTGTCAATATACAAATACTACTACAAACCCGAAATGTCGCGAAGCTAATTTGCCTTTATTTCTATTTATTTTATTGGTAGAGATTCAAATATAGAATAGATAATCAAAAGTTAATGAATTCTGATTACTACCCGTGCGCAGAAGGTTTGCCGATAGCCTCATGGTGTCACACGTCGATGGTCAGTAGGGTTCACAAAAAAGGTTACATAAATAGTTGTTGCAATAATATTTTTATTTATTATTGTATAAGTAGTATATACAATAATAGTAAGTAATACAATACAATAATAGTAAGTAGTCATCGGCAAACCTTCTGCGCGCCTTTCATACCTTTTTATATTGTTACGACCTAGGTGCCGACAAATACAAATTCACACCTGCAGACCTGTAAAAACACATTTTATTACCTTTTCGGCATTTGTACTTTTTTGTTTACTTTGTGTTTAAAATTTGTGATTAGAAAAACCGCCCATTGTGTATTGTAATCTTATATGGCAGTCATTAGCCAGGTGTGGTTCTAGGAAATTCGGTCCACGCAGCATATTCCATAACCAATAAATTCAATCAAAAATCAAGCGATAACCACAAGCGAAGCAAGACGTGATTTGTTCAGTTATATTTGTACCTGTGTGATACCTGTTTCTATAGTTCTAATAAACTCTATAATAATTCCAACGGTATTTTACTTCGAGTCCTGGAACTCGTAACAATATTAAGGCCCGATTCTAGTAAACATTAACACTTAGACCGGTAGGTGAGAAACCGTGTGTTATATAGAATATCACTTCAATGTCATCTCAAGCGTTGAGCTAATCGTTCTAGAATACGGATCTTAGTATAAAAAGTTAAACAGATAGCGACCACCCACCACGCACTTCATACGAGGCCTATTCGTCCATCGCGCCACGTGATGGCCGGTCGTTTAACAATAAATACATTAATTCGAAGCCAAATTACTGGCGCCGACTCCATTGCTATAAATTGTAGAGGGACCAGTTATTCTTTAGGGCTAAGGACAAGTCCTGCTTAAGAAGCATTCAAAAACGTGTTCGACAACGTTGGTATAATTAATTACCAATTATTTTTGGCCGAAGTATTTATGTGCGAGTATGTTTGTGAAATTTACATGTAGCCTCGACTTAATTATAGCCATTGTAGGAATAAACAATTTTAATAGCAACAATTAAACTGTGTATGGTATTCGGAATTTAAGAAAATTTTAAAGTTTTTGATTCAATAGAAACTATTCCATTTTTTGGGATTTAAAGCCTAAAGTACACGTATATAAATATATTAAGATAAACGTTTAATGGAACTTCTCACTTATTATTGCTCGTAAATTATGGTATTCTCTTTTCTGAAATGATAAATATTCTATATCCACCTTCGTTGACAAAAGTAACTACAAGTCAAAACTTTTAATAATCCGTTGTTCATTCTCACAAATCTGTGAGTAATAATAATAATCCGCAGGGGGGCTTTGTGGCGAAGCCTTAGGTGAGTAGCAATACCTCGTACCTAACACCGCGGTCCAAGCCAAGGCACCCAGGCATTTTTTGGGACCCATGCAGGGAGTGGCGAGTCGCCGACTGCTCAATTTTTCCATATTCCCGGAGCATTGCGATGGGCAGACGCCATAGTCCCCATATTCCCAGACCCCTAGTGACTAACAGATCACCCCAATAGCCCGGTACTTTTTGTTCTAATTTCCCACAATAGTCCTACACTGACCGGGGCTTGTCTTTGGGAGCATTTTTATATGGTGTAGACAGGGATAATCGCCGTTCAGTGTCACGCCATATTTAGATTAAATTCGTCAAGGGGCCTCTACGTGTTAGCCTTCCCATGACCCCACGCAAGCCCTCCAAAAGTCCGAGACAATTTTATGGCCCGTGGTCTGGACATACATAATAGATCAAAGAACGTATATTCACATATGATCTATGCTAAGATGTCTGGAATGTGTATAATTTTTTACATCAACCACTGTGAATCGATTGAAAAATGATTTTACATTTAGAAAGCATGAGTGTAGATAAATATAAAAAACTGAATGCGTTCCTAAAAACTCATGGAATTCAGTTTAAACCTGTCCAATCCTACACAGTCTCTATAACATATACCGCGTGGCTACATTACAAATAACCACTTGTATATTTATTTCAATTAGTACGGAAATAGTTGTGTATCTATCGACGACCTTGGTGGAAATTGTTACACGTAACATTTCTAATAAGAGCTACTGCGCACCGGGTGATTGATTATTCGTTGCTGGAGACTCTCTCAAAACGTACACATTGGGCTTCTATATGTTAGTCATATGTATAACATTAGTTTATCCCTTCCCACGGGTACCGTACATTTTTCCGGTATAAAAAGTAATCTATGTACTATTCCAGACTCTAATCTATTTCTGGGCCAAATGTCATTCAAATCCGTTCAGCTGTTCTGGCGTGATTGAATAACAAATATCCATCCAAACGTTTGCATTTATTTATATTAAGTATTAGTGTAGATTTTGCATATTTTTTATAATAAATACGATAGATAATTTGACACTTTCAATGTTTTTTTTAATGTATGAGTTCAACACAGGCAGAAGGCCCACCTAATGGAAATCAAATCAAATCAATTCATTTATTTGCATAAAACATGTTACATTAATTTGAGGTGACATTAAAATACTAGATTCACATGTTTTGCCTATGAGGCGTGCAAATGTTCTTTAAGATTACCACAAACACTTTATCACAATTATTATTACAAAATTAACAAGAACAAATATATATATAACATTAATTTCAATCATATGCAATTGTCAAAAAAAAATTACCCTATAAATTCATTAACGGAGTTAAAACGGGCAGATACCCTACCACCTGGCTGTGCGTTGCTTTGTTGCCTCTTGCGACAGGCCTCCTGGCCGCAGGAATGCGTATACTTTTTCCGTTCCTGCACGGCTACAACCTTACGGTAGAACGTTACCTTGGAAGATAGGAAGCCCCTTAGTATGGGAGGCAACGGGTGTCGTTGCCATAGAACATGGGAATGCGGCCAGCATTTTGGGAACGCTCCCCACCGATAGCTATCTTGACTGCAATCTTTTATTTGTAAACATGTTTATTTTAATATTTTAAGTTTATAATACATGATTGATTTTCATTTGGTTGTTAACTGGTAATTAAGTCGTCTGTCACAATTAATTTTGCGATACTAAATCAGAGAGATTAGTGTATACGACAGCCTAACCGCATACCACATGCGTTGTTCAAACAGATTGACGGCATATTGGCACTGACAAAAAACATTTACTCAAGTTTACAAATACAAGCATTTTTTAATTCGTCGAAACCGGCTTTCTTATTTCTTCTGGATTAACTGTCCGTGTGTTACAGTGTTCATGGATAACATGTTCCTGTGTAATTTTAAGAGAACTTTCTTATAATAATTTGCTTACACGTTCCACAACATTGTTTGTGTATTGAAGTTAAATATATATACAGCACTTATGGGTTGTTTCTAAGCTAGACTGTTATATTTGATACTAGTTTGCAACTGAACTCACCTTTACATAGATATTTCTACTTTTGATGATGTTCTTATTTCGAAGCTTACAAACAGGCAGATGACCAAGGTAATGGTGAGTGATTACCATCGCCTTTAGACTTTTTTTTTAATTATTAACAACTCTACGGACTCTAGTTCTGTTCCCTTTTTTACACTTATATTCAAGAAAAAGTTTAGAGGTTATACACACTTATTTGTTTCTTTTGTTATTGTGTGTGACATTTAATGAATGTGTATTTGTGTTATTAATTTACTTAAATTTTAATACTAAACTTATACTAATGTAGAGTGTATCTGTCACATGCTGGTATTGTGAGGAAGTGCATGTGCAATGTGTGCATCATGTCTATACCTATACCTATATATACCTATATTAGCCTAACTAGTGCCATGTGTGTAATTTTTCCGTTTCTGTATTTGGCTTATTAATTTTTAGGCTCTTAGTGTCTTGTTTTGTTTGTGAAGTGTGCGTGTAATGCAATGTGGTGGTAGTGCGCGTTGGTGCCTTTAGACGTTTGCGACACTAAGAAAGAAAGAAAAAACAACACACATTGCGAGACATTATACATTAGGAAAGAAAAAATATAACACACTAAATACATAACATACTATATGTCTCGCGATGGTGTCAAAAGGGGGGCCGTTCAGCGAATGCCAGGCACACATGTGTCTGACGCTGGTTTACTTACAACACCTTGAGACGGTCGGATGCTGCTCTGTAATTTATTTAACACACACATATATAATATTTTCATAAGTTTTCGTGACTAGTATACATAATAAAACTACGTTGTAACGGTTTTAAGTGCGGTAATATATTTGATTTTTATTATTCCGACGTTTCGGCCACTTTTCAGTAGCCGTGATCACGGAAGACAAAGTTGTCAGGTGTCAATGAATATTGTTAAAGTTTTATTTAGCCTACCGCCAACTTATTCATTTTAATTATTTCGTTTTAATTTTTGTTAATGTTTATTATTTACTCTAATCTAATTTATCACCGCTTCGCAACATGTTGTTGCTTGAAGATAAGAAGTGGCGCAAGAAACTCTTCTGCAAACGTGCCTAGCTCTGATAATTTTATATAATATTAAAATGGGTGGGACGTAAAATATTGTTTAAGTATATTTACTTATACAAAACTATAACAATACTCATTGCCACTTGACATCTTGACTTTGTCTTCCGTGATAACAGCTACTAAAAACGTGATTATAGGAACTAGTGGTCGCCCTACTAATAATTTGCTGTCAAAGATCTATAATCACAGGTTTCGCCAAGGCAACAATAAACAAGTAGAGTATCGTATATGCGTGTGTGTGTGTCAAATAGATGGTAGTGTGTGTAATGGGTTTTTTTATTGATTTAATGTATTTTCTTTGCATAATTAAAAAAAATATATTAGCATTCGTCTCCTCTTCTCTATATAAACTATAAGTGTGCGAAATTTCATACTCCTCCGTCAGCGCAATTTTTGTAAAACGGGGTAGAAAGTTTTTGTTTCACGTAATAATATATATAGATATATAAGTTAAGTTTCCTTCATTAGATTATTTTCTAGTTAGTATGTTTGCAATCTCGAACTTGAAAATTCATTCTAAGAACTTTATACATTTTTGAAGTGAAACTTCTTAATCGGCGGTGAAAAAAAAAATACCGTTACCATTTTTCGGTTACGCGCCATCTTTTTGTAGGGGCAAGAAAAAGATGGTAAGCTTTATTTATTTAATCAATTTCTGTAAAGATGCAAATAGTAAATCATTTTTCGAAAAATAAGGTCATAAAGAAGTTTCACTTCTTACGTGTGTACACTATAGTACACGCACACATTTTTTTACGCTTTGTGCCTGAAATCAAATGCGAGCTATCTTCTATATAGATTACGTCTGTTTTTTATAGCGATTACTGCTAAGCAACAGTTATTTTGATAAAACAATAACGAAGTTTACGTCATTGTTATCAGTAGCATTTTTCGAGTGCTGTAGTAATTCATTTTTCAATAAGATGACTCATGTAGAATTCATAACAATATTGTTTAATTTTTTACATGTGTTTTTATTGTTACGAGTTGCGAGACTCGAATGAAAATGCCGTTGGAATTATTATATCGTTTATTAGAACTATACAAACACGTAGAACACAGGTACAAATATAACCGAACACAACAAATCCAAACGTAACGCAGAAGGTTGTAATTCAATAAAACACGCAAAGTCCGTTACTATTAGATTCCCGATTGTAAACACGTAACGTCTTGATCGTGGTTCTCGCTCGACTGCCCCCTCTCTGCATCGGGCCGTCGTTTTATGCCTCACAAATGTGCCCCTATCGTATTCGGCGTAATCCGCAACACCTGGCTAATGATTCAGCCCCAAGCGGTAAACGAATATAATAGAACAATAGGCTGTTCTCTAGAAACGTATGCCAATAAATAAGTAACCAAAAGAAGACGATCATAAAATAATTACTATCAGTTCAAATGCCGACAGGTAATAAATGTGTTTTTTTACAGATTAGGAGTGTAATTTGTTTTTGTCGTAACCTAAGTTGTAACATTATTTTGTAATTAAAATATTTCTCAAATTAGTCATATTACAATACCAACTGTAATTTGACTAGTTTGATAAATATTTTAATTGTAAATGACAATTGGGTTATGGGTAATTTTTCGATTGTTTCTCCTCTCAAGGTTCTAGATCTAACAGTAGCGATATAAGCACTATACGTACATGTCATTGCAGCTTGTTTTTTAGATGTGTAGATTTTGGCGGGTTGTATTTTCGCGCGCGCTCGTGTTTCGCTTCAATCGGTCCGATTCCACCGTTACACTGGTGTTGCCGCTATCGGCTTTGATCAGTACGGTAGTGCTGACAGTTAAAAAAATGATGTGTCGATATTGTTAGTGAGCTACAACACTAGCATGGATAAAATTGATAATTACGGTTATGACTACGTTAGTTACATCGGCAGATATACATTGTATATCCCCAAGGTAAGCAAGTTACGCGTGTTTTCTAGGTAATGTACTAGAGATAATTTTGCAACCGAGCCCATACATAGTAAGTAATTGAAAGATTATTTACGAAATTTATCACGACCAGAACCAAACTCGGGATCTCTATCTTGCAGTCAGTTAATTTATGCTGCTCAAAAATTTCCCTACCTTAACAAATTCTAGCTCTGTTAAATTGCATTATTTTTCAGCCAGGTCTTCCATTTTGTATTCAGATATCGTTCAAAGAGTGTTTTAGTTCAAGAGTCTACTCCTAGAAGCTCACCATCTCTTAATCCAATATAGGCAACTATAGTAATAAAATAAATATGTAAAAGAGAAAAGCATAAAGATACAATAGATAATAAGATAAACTGTAGAGAATAGTATAATCTAGTATATAATATGCAGTTACAATGTATTAGGTAGTAAGAAAATGCGTATAAGAAAACTGTAGTAGAAGTAAATAAAAAAATTAGAAACTACCCCTTTTCTAGTTGTAGAGTTAAAGACAAAAGAAAAATAAAACGATAGAGGAGAAGCGATTTAAAACAATTCAATACAGTCAATCAGTCAGCCAGTCTGGAGAAAATTATTTAAATTAATATTAATACGTGAAGCAAAAATACAGCAAAAACTTTGTACCCATTTTTATGAAAATAGCGAGGACGGAGCCGTATGAAATTTCGCATACTTATAGTTTATATAGAGAAGGAGTGCTCTCTCTCTCTTTTCTGTTTTCTTTCACCATGTACCAATTACTTGGGGTCGGCACAATATGTCTTTTCTTTCCACACTCCTCTACTCTGACATACATCTTCTGTCACACTACATATCATCATATCATCCTTCACACAATCCATCCATCTTTTTTTGGTCTACCTCTACATTTGTATCCATCTATCTTGTAATTTAACATTCTTTTTGTCACGTGACTTTCATCCCTCCTCATTATATGCCCATACTAACTTAATCTTCTTCCTCCTTAATATAGAAGGAGTGCATAATGCTATTTTTTTAATTATGCATAAAAAATAATATTAAATCAATAAAAAAAATCACACTGCCATTTGTATTTGACACACACACACGTATATACTCGTATATTCTTTTGTTTATTGTTAAAGTCAAATTAACAGCGTAGCCTTAGCGAAGACTGTGATTATAGAAGTATAGTCTTTGACAACAGAATCCTAATAATGTTCAAACATATAATTTAAATTAATTATTATGGTTGAATTTCGACCACGCGCGACTACTAGTTTAAATTATTATAAGTTTAGCGACATGAATTACACTAGGCAAAGCTACGACTAAGAAATACAAAGGAATTTCCTGTCTGCCCTTCGCGAGATAAACTCTTGAGATAAGAAGTATATTGGCGTTCAGCTTACGTCATTTGTCCCACATACATGACCTTTACGTTATAGTAATTTATGCAACGTTTTAAATTGACTTTAATATATATGTTCGCTTCGCCGGCGCAGTTCGTGATCATTCATATGAAAAGCTCTTAATCATCCACGTGTGGCCAACTATTGAACAAATGTTGGATAATAGTGACTTATTCGATTAGCGTAGGATATTCTTCAGTCTCTTGCCAGGGCCTATGGTGTATCCAAACTGTAGTTCTGACATAAAGGCAATGGAACCCGGCAGGGTTTCAGTAGGTATCCTTGTGCCACCCCAACGTGGCGAAGTACACATGACCCACCCGCTTCCCCTGTAGTGGTAAGTGCTCAATCAGATCTCTCCTCGCAAAAAAAGACGCTCTCCGGTGGGACATTAAGTCCATCATTGGATTACAATGGGCTGGCGAACTTATTTTTTTATTCGTTCATTGTTGCGTTGCTCTATTACATATATTCCAAACGAAACAGCTTATATGCTTTTGTAAAGTGTTTAGCTTAATTTTATTATACAAATGAGTGTATCGAGTCGAAGTTAATGTTGCTAGTCTTTAGGTTTTACTGGTCATTTTCGCCGATAATGCTCTCTGTTGGCAAACAGTATATTTGCTGAGCAGTGATTTCTATTTCTGGACTTTACATAAGCCCCATCGACCACTGCCAGTTCAGTTATTAATCTTGTGAATGTGTTCGTAACGTTGCTTCGATTTAAATTATTTGTAATGCTTTCTAATAGTCGTCTTAACTGTTGACATTCATTTGTTTGTGCTAATTTTCTAAATATTGAAATGAAATCAAATATTCTTATTCGCTAATTCTTTTGTGTTTATGGTCGACCTTCGATTAAGACATGAACCGTTCTATGGTTAAGTTTCGTTGCAAGTTCTTGGAAGTTATGTTGCTTTGCATTAAACCTTTTCAAGGTTGAGAATTCTACGTATGCTTATTGGGAGGTCCATGGCTATTTAAATTTGAGTGTTGACTGCGATCGAGGCGTTATTAAGTATACATTCAAAACTGAAACTCTTCTCTTTACGATACAAACAGGAAAAGATGGTCAATACATTGAATTAATAAAATATGCAATTTTTACTCCTTTACTAGAGAAAGAAAGAAAATATGTACATCTTTATTATTTTTATTGTACAGCAGACAGGCTGACGGGCCAACTCAGATAAAAAAGTGGTCAACTGTGATATAAAGTGCTTACCGTCCCTTATTGGCATTAGCAATACCAGAGGTGGTGCCAATGTGCTGCCGGCTTTGAAGGAGAAACTGGAACCTGGCCACTGATACCGGAACACAACTCAAAGTTGTTATGGCGGCATACTCTAGACCAGGGGTGGTAGACATTCAGACTAACGCAAATAAATATACATGAAATATAAGGATTTTAAATTAAAACAAAGACAGTTTCCGAACTATTTATGCACAGAAAATTCAGAAGTATGCTGTGTCAGGAGCTGGCACAGCACTTATTTTTGGTTCCAGCCTCCATCAAACCAGAATCGACCTAAACAAGTAACCATTTGTCTTAAACAGACAGGACGTACTACTCTTTCACTATACACTTTGATATTTAAGCATTGCGTGCTACAATTATAGTAATGTCTGTCATATTAATTTTTCTTGCAACAATAAATAATAGGAACGAGTACATTCCTATATTTAAAATTGCTAAACAGTTTCTTACAAGTGTAAGATGTAATAAAATATTTATTTCTCATGTCGAAATAAATTAAACGCCCCGGCCCTTGAAACAGCGAATTCCGCGAATGAGTACGAAAGTAAAATATAATGAAAACAAATAATATATAAAAGTATGGTTTATATCAAATTAGTCTTTTAACATTTATATTTATTATAACGGCCGTAAAATTGTATATCGCGCGTGGCTTACCTCATTATTTGTCTATTCATTTAATCCTACATCTGTACTAAAAGAATAATTTCACAATAAGGTTAGTTGTAAGCACTTGTGTGATGTGCCAGTGAAATTTCGTTCGCGTAAACATGACATTTATTTTTCTCTTTCTTTAGAAGTGACTTTTATTTCTAAAAAATATGTCAGTCCCATTGTACCTTATCTTATCTATTCACATTTATCTTGATGTAATCGATTTTATGCCTAAGAGAATAATACACTTGCTCTATTTGCATTTGTGTTTTTTTTTTAAATCTCCTCCCGACGCACACGCTACTCAGGGTATTTGTATCATTTTTTATATTATATACTATTAATATTACATAACTCTATTACTATTTATTATTATACTATATATTTACTAGTTTATCTTTTATTTTGCGTTAGTGTTACGAGTATTATGACTGTAACCAAATGCAATTTACATTAGTGTATACTGTGTAGTATATGTGTAGTCGCATCTCAAGTAATGCATTAACCTCTTAGCTACACCTGCGTGACACAGATACTAATACCGTTAATCCAGGTACAGCAGAAGCATTGCTGAATTGGAACGATGGAACCAAAAACATGCTACCGCAGCGATATCTTTTTCGTTAAATTTGTCTATTCCACGAAAGCGATGTCATTTATCGGGATAAAAAGTATCCTAAATGTTGACCCGGGATATAACCTGACTTTGTGTCGAGTGTCTTCTAAATCTCTTGAGTAGTTTTAAAGTTGTACTGTAAGAGACAGAAGAGATCCGTACAGAAATTTCCTGCGGCCAAGCGGCCTGTCGTAAGAGGCGAAAAAACAATCCACAGCAAGGTTAGAAGGGTATTTACCCGCCTGGATGGCTACCACTCCTGGTCTAGAGTATGCCGCCATAATAAATATAAAACAACTTTGAGTTGTGTTACTGCATTAGGTGGAGCCAGGTTCCAGTCTCCCTTTAGAGAGCGGCAGTTCATTAGAAGTAACTCTGGTGTTCAAATTTCAATAGGCGATAGTAACCGCTTTCCATCAGATATTTTAAATAGTAAACATTTTCTTTGTTTCTCTTTTTTCTCTAGTAAAGAGATACAAATTGCATATTTTAGTAATTCAATGTATAAACCATCATGTCCAGGCGCTTTTTCTGTTTGTATTTTTCTCAAAGAGAAGAGCTTTAGCTCCGAATGTATACTTGTTGTAAACAACGCCTAGATTGCAGGCGAAACTCAACACGAAATAGACATGGACCCCCAATTAATATTTTAATAAAAAAAATATCTAAAAGTTGTGTTTTTGTAATCTGGTGGGCCCAACGATTTTTTCACATTTTTAAAAGCATCGCACAGACTCAACCATTTACAGATTTATTATGTTAAAGATTCACGAAATTGATAATATTGAATTTCATTACTGTTCTGTTACCACATCTTTAT
This sequence comes from Dendrolimus pini, assembly GCA_949752895.1. Taxonomy (NCBI): domain Eukaryota; kingdom Metazoa; phylum Arthropoda; class Insecta; order Lepidoptera; family Lasiocampidae; genus Dendrolimus; species Dendrolimus pini. The sequence goes on from OX457131.1 coordinate 3,087,598, forward strand.
GTTCTGGGTGATATGGTTTAATTACATCGTATAAATCAATTTATCCCAAAGGCCATAATATCTGGGACGAGTGACGTAACCGCTAATGTATGGCGTGCGGTATAATAATTTTTATAAATTGACATAAACTATATATTGTTTGTTCTTATGTCTCTACTCCATCTGGAATAATATTAGTGATGCGTCTTGTTTATAGCGTTAAAAATAACGTCGTTAACGAAAAGATTCATTAATGTATATACATGGGCAGTGCCGTAAATAGCCTTTTATACGCCCTATGCGAGCTTCTATAACTGCGTCCTTGTTTTTTTTAGATATTATAGGTACCCTAGCTAGAGCAATGCTATCTATAGGCCTACTTTATTTCATTCAGGGTGATAAGATTTTAGTCAAATTGAGTGCCTAATAATGTCTTGATGATCTATATAGGTCTATATAGGAACGCTTTTCGATTGCAAAGGGACGATCTTCCAGCCGAGGCTGATTTATTGCCTAGCAGGCTTATAGCCAAAATTCACTGTTGGTAATTTGTATATATATATTGTTTCCAAAATGTGTCGAAAATATATCAGCTTTAGTAATCTTGTAATTGCTGTAATTTCTATTCAGTCATAAATTTTCTTAAATTTTCGCGATAAGTATAGATCTTAAAATTATGTTTAAACGGTGTGCGGTAATTTATTTGATGTTTATTATTCCGACGTTTCAGCCAGTTTTCAGTAGCCGTGATCACGGAAGACAAAGCTGTCAAGTGTCAATGAGTATTGTTAAAGTGGGGTAGGCTAAATAAAACTTTTTATTGAGTCATAACTTGCTCTGAACAAAGATTTTACAAATATTTGTTCTTTACATTAATTCCGTTCCGTGAATTGAAGACAGATTACGATTTAGTTTGAAGCAATAATTGTAATTAGACTATGAATGGAGTCTATATAATCCTCATTTATTGGGTGGACGCTAATTTTAAATCAAGGTTCAGAGATGCAATAAATGGGAAGTTGCTAACTATTGTTTAGACTTTGTAATTAAGCCTTCAGTTTAACGAAACTGAAGGCTCGATTACATCAAGTCTAAACATATAGGTAATTATAAAGTTGTTATAATTTAAAAACTAAAATATATACTTTAGTAGCAATGAATTAAAAAGTAAGAAATAAATTGTTTGACAAAAATTTATTATAAAAGTAATGGTTTTTCTAATATATTATACATATACATATGTGGGGTTTATTTCCCCGCGGTGATTATGTTCACATGTGGTGATATTTGATCAGAAAGTGGTGGAGTACTGCTCCCATTTCTGGGCTGGGGCACCTTAGTACCAGCTGCTCCCACTTGACTCCTTGTAACGCCGAACGGTCCGGATTGTCGACGATCCCGAACTTACAGACGGTTTAGAACTTTAGAACCTTTTAGTCTCAGAAGAGACATTGGCGCTCTAAGCGGGCTCTACCGTCTGTACAATGGGGAGTGTCCTGAACATTGATGTAGAGAACAATAAAAGAAGTCTATTATTGTTACATCAACGGTCCTGAAGAGCTGTTTGGTTTGGTACCTACGTCGGTACGGTCGGTACGGTACGGTCGCAATGGTAGCCACTTACCATCAACTGGACCCGTCTGCCAGTTTGCCTATAAGCAAACATAAAGAAAGAAGGTTGCTTATCAGGTGTTCTTGTGGTGTGAGAGAAATCAAACTAAGTTTTTAGTTTTAACTATTTTAAATGATTATATTGTTCGGGTAAGACTCTGAACGCGCGCCGTAGTTGCCCGAGCGCAAAACTGCTGACAGAGCGACCAGTGTTACCACATATATTTTATGTAAGGTCATTATAAAAAAAAATGACAATGTTTTTTTAATAAAACTACGTTTTAACGGTTTTAAGCGCGGTAATTTAGTTGATTTTGGTTTATCCGACGTTTCGGCCGCTTTTCAGTGGCCGTGGTCACGGAAGACAAAGATGACATTTGTCAAACGTGTATTGTCAAAGTTTTTATTCAGCCTACCGCCGCCAACTTGTTCATTTTAATTATTTAGTTTTAATTTTGTTTATGGATATTATTTACTCTATGGGAGCCTAATCTAATTTACCACCGCTTCACGACATGTTGTGGCTTGAAGAGAAGAAGCGGCGCAAGAAACTCTTCAGCAAACATGCCTAGTTCTAAATTTTTTTTATATAATATTAAAATGAGTGGAAGGATTCCATTCTTCATTCATTCATTCATTCCATTCTTCCACTCATTGGCATTTTGTATTACAAAAACATTCTGTACATATGTGTTTTCAATGCTCAATACAGCATTTTGCTATTTTATACTTCTCGCGTAAACTACTTATACCACTGGTATGTTATATCTACGAGTATGTACCTACATAATATCCGTTTCTACTAATCTCTGTCTAACTTCTTTATGTCAATGAGTTCACACTTGTGTATGAATCCATGAACATATGTGATAATTACAGTCTTGAAAGCAATGTTATTGTTTTTGACACAAATGTAATTTTCTGCATAACAGATATGCTTGTAAAATTTTAATGAAAAGGTACTTCGCTTTAGTTCATAACAATGGTGATTGGGTACATATTAAATATTTGCAAATCGCACACATGTAGGTATTACAACATTGTAAATGATTCACTCGTTAACGCGTTCAGTGCATTGGCATTTTCAAAGAACTTTTAACCAGTACGTTTGAGATCGAATAGGACTCGCAATCGACTTATACAGCAGCGCATATGAGATCTAATCAGTCACATATCAACGGTCGTAGAAACAAATATACCAGCTCGAGACACTCGAGTCAATAGAGAAGAGAGCTAGGAAGCTGATAGGCAATAACCGACTATTCGACAAGAGGCTTCTGAGCCTATATCATCGACGTAAAATCGCTAGTTCGTCGGAATTCGTAGGATACTATTTTTTTTTATTGCAGGAGTTCAGCAGACAGGCACACAGCCCACTTGATGGAAAGTGGTTACCGTCGTCTATGGACATTTGCAACACCAAAGGTGCTACAAATGCGCTGCTTCCCTCTTAAGGGGGACTGGAACCTGGTCACTAATGCCGGAACACAACACAAGGTTGTTATGGCGGCATACTCTAGACCGGGGGTGGTAGCCATGCAGTCGGGCAAATGCCCTACCACCTGGCTGTGGGTTATTTTGTCGCCTCTACGACAGGCCGTCCGGCCGCAGGAAATTGTATTCTTTCTCCGTTCCTGCACGGATAAAACACACTTCGGCGAGTGTGCCACGGAATTGCATGAATTAATTCCTACCTCTACCTCAGCATTTTACCACCGGACAAGCAGATGTACGAGCTCACGCCACCGATATGTAGTGGAAATACCAACAAAGCGAACGAAATGCTATGTTTTCACTTTTATAATACTACCGCTGAAGAGTTCTTTACCGTCGTGTTTTTCCTAAAAAAAACAATCTATAGGTGTCTTTAAGTCTCGCGTGAACAGGTATCGTTAGGTAAGCGTGCTCTACCTTAGACTGCATTTACCCCTGACACCAGGCGCAATGCCAGTCAAACCCGAACGCTATTCAATAAAAAAAAAAGTTTCTTTACTTTTTTTTTCTTTGAAGATGGTAGAGCCATTATTCATTGTATACCTATATAAAATTCTCCCAAGTTCAAAAGCTACATAAGTAATGTTGTTTGGTATTGGCACACCTGCATAAAGAATTACAGACTTAAGCCTATATTGCTTATTATGCAAGTGACATTAGTAAAGTATTAGTGGCAGCTATTGACATTTGAAAGTCGAGCCTATTAAGTATATATATGCACACATATAATAAAGGGGACTACATATAGCCATCATACCGACACAGTTCCTAGCCAGCCGGAAGGTTATTCTAGAAACTTTAGGGTAAAAGCCTCTACTACTAGGTACTTAGTATTTATTTGGGGTGATACTTAGGGTTCCCAACTATTTTTAGGAATATAATGTATACATTTTTAAAGTAGGGAAAAAATAAAGTATTTGGGAGAAAAAGTATTTTTCAAAATTCTATTTATTTCTTCTCTTGGAAATACTATATTTGTATGCTTCTAGAACACACTAATTCATTTTTTATTAGATTTATAGATGTCCTGTTCCTATGTTCTCGCCATTTTAGATTCATTACTGAATAAACTCTTTCAATGGAAACAAGTAATCTTTCAGGAAATATTGGAAATAGAATATTTTCCCATACTTTATTTTTATGCAAAAATATAAAGTATATTTACCAAAAATAAAGTAGGATACGTTATTATAAAGTATGGTTGGCAAATCTAGTGCTACCGCTCCCCAAATAAATACTGTACTGTATTATTGTTCATAAAATATATTTTAAGGTCTTCAATGGTTTTATTTTAGCGTACAAATAAAGGTATCTTAATTTAGGAATGTTAATTAATGTCTGCTCACGGAGGTTCCACGTACGACAACTCAGGGTGCCCTTGACATATGTCACGGTTGACGCACCTGTCAAAGTTTGCTCTGCCAGTGACGTTGACAGGCGCGTTCCGTTTCTATTACACACCAACCTAGTCTTAGCTTCGCTTAGTCTAGCACTAAAGCTAGACTTAGAATAATTGAAATTATTATTTATTAAAAAAAATAATGACTATTATGCATGTTGACATTTTATGTCTTTACTAGAAATGCTTATTAGAAACTTAAATAAGATCAGACTTTCTCTGGCATAGAGCAAGGATTAGCGAACTAAAAAGGCAATGTAATTTAATATACCGTTTTGGTGACTGTACACGTTATAGGAGACAGACACCCACACATTTGCAAATTGTTTATGTATATTTGAATAGAATGAAATCGGTATCTAATATTGAATTACCATATTTGAACGTCTTCTTAGAATAATATGCTCTACATAATTATATCTTATGATGAGTATTTATTTTATTACAGATATTATAATTATAATCTATGCCTATATGTAAATAGTATACTTTGAGGTGAAACTTCATAATTTTAATAATTTTTGAAAATGTACCAATTTTTAAAAAAATAATGAATATGTTTGCGCTTGACCAGGATCAAGCTTAATGTTAGACTTTGATGCGGTCGAAGTTGGAGTACGCTCATCTCGATAATACCTATTCACACAAGAGTTGAAGACACCCGGATTGTACTTTACGAGAAATACAGACTCTGGTAGTATATTTTACAGATCTGCTGTACGTTTAAAATATTCCTGAAAAGTGTACGAGTCCTCGGAGGATTGGGAATTTTTCGTGATTTCGCCAAATCATTATGTAGCGCTAGTAAAAGTACCTATAATAAACGTGTATGTATAAAGGATTAATTCTTGTAGATAAAGCAAAACATGTATGTCAAGATCGTAGCGTGTAGAAATCCATCGTCTTTATTACCTATGGGAAGTAGACGTAATAATATATAAGTGCTTCATCTTAGGCCATATCTTCGCCTAGAATGAGGCGTTTGATATCTATAGTATATTTTTAAAAAATCTACTAGAACTAGTAGTTTCGGACATAACAAAAACATTAAAGTTTCGTTTTTACAATAGTTTTGTGGGGCAAAGAATAATGCTCTTCAACAAAATCCCAGTAAACGTTCAAGAGCTTTCGCTAAACAAGTTTAAAAAATTAGTAAAGCAATATAATATTTTCTTAATTTTTTGCTACTTGTATACATAATTAAACTACGTTTAACGGTTTTGAGCGCGGTAATTTATTTGATTTTTATTATTTCGACGATTCGGCCACTTTTCGGCCGTGATCACGGAAGACAAAGATTTCAGGAGTCAATGAGTACTGTTAAAGTTTTATTTCGCCTACCGCCAACTTGTTAATTTTAATGTTGTTTATGGTTATTATTTAGTCTATGGGAGCCTAATCTAATTTACCACCGATTCGCAATATGTTGTGGCTTGACGAGAAGAAGCGGCGCAAGAAACTCTTCAGCAAACATGAATAGCTCTAATAATTTTATATAATATTATCTTTTCACCCATTTTAATATTAAAAATCAAATAAATTACCACGCTTAAAACCGTTAAAACGTAGTTTTATTAGTAAAGCAACGTTTGTGCGAGACAGCTTATTTATTATATGACGAAGTATTTTCTAGAAGACCGCACCGAATGGGAATATTGCGATCGCTAACAAGCTCTTCTAATTATTTATAAAAATTACTTTGATAAGCCTTGTATTAGTATAAAATACATTTAAAAAAAGATGAATAATAATCAATATTTGTGGCGGTCACTGTTTTTCCGCCCATTTTTCCATGTTCCCCGAACATTGCGACGGGCAGACGCCATAGTCCACATAGTCCCAGATCACTAGTTCCATTAGCAGTTCATCTCAATAGCCCGGTAACTTTTGTTCTCATTCCCTACAATAGTCCTACACTAGCAGGGGCTTATCCTTGGGTGCATTATTATATGGTGTAAACAGGGATAATCGTTTGTTGCGCATCTTGTTCTCCTTTAACAGTAACTAAATGTGTTAAAGTGCTTTGGAAGCGATGTGCGGGCGCGATGCGATGGCCGGGAGAAGGCAAAGGGACGGGAAGAAGAAGCAAGGAAAGAATACTCACCTCGCCACCAGTCCGCCTCCACACTGCGCTCGTCCCCCGGGGGTTCACACTCTCACTAGGATATGGCTTTGATTAGTTAAATGTAGTAATCTTGGTTTATTTCCTTTATTTCGTGTCCAACAAATTATATATATAAACGTAATTTTATAGCGATGACAGCAGTGACAGCGTCCTGTTATGCGCATTCTTCATTTAAAGTATTATTCTTTTCTTGATGGCGAGGGTGGGGAGGAAGAATTTACAAGGAGGTGTTCCTCGGCGCAACCATCCTCCCCCGCTTGAAGGATTCCCTTCAAAACCGAATATGTATGCGGCCATGCAAGAAAGCGGTGTAAAAGCGGTGTAAAAGCGATGAGAATATGCGATGCGAGAATGCGGTGCGAGAATGCGCTACAAGAATGCGATGCGGGAATACGATAAGAGTATACGAAGCGAAAATGCGATACGAAAATGAATGCGGATGCGGGTTTAACAAGTTAGATGCAGTAAATATAATACAGATGAAAATGATAAAGAAAACAAAAGTCAATTCTAATTAAAACAAAACAAACTCTAAAGCGGTGATCAAGATGATTTAGGTAATGGACAGAGTCGCACAACCGGGCGTAAATATGATCCGCTACCAGTGCGGACTTTAGCTGTCCTAACAATGCCATCTTTCCCTGGGAAAATTTCATCTACAATGCCCAAAGGCCATTGTAGTGGCGGAATATTATCAACATTTAAAATTACAACCTCACCAACTCTTATTGGATTGGCTCTTGTATTCCATTTATGACGCATTTGTAACGTGTGCAGATATTCGCTTCTCCAACGGCGCCAAAAGGAAGATACAAGTTTATTAACTAACTCAAAACGTGAGTTGAGATTGACATGTTCGTCATTCAAATTTGAAGCAGGAAAGTATTTAAGCGGCGTTGTATTTAAGAAATGAGCCGGTGTTAAAGCTAAAGGCTCTGACGGATCATTAGAAAGCGCTCTGCACAATGGGCGAGTGTTCATTACTGCCTCAATCTGAGTCAGTACAGTTGATAGCTCTTCAAGGGATAACAATTGATCTCCTACAACCCTAAAAAGGTGGGTTTTTAATGTTTTAACATTCGCTTCCCAATTCCCGCCAAAATGAGGGGCCGTAGGCGGGTTAAGCATCCACTGAATGCGATTAGCCGCTAACATGTTTTTAAATTCAATATTGAAATCACGTGATAGAAGAAACTGATGCGCTTCCCCTAATTTGCGCTTGGCTCCAATAAAATTTGTCCCATTATCTGAATAAACTTTAGTTACTGGGCCTCGACGCGATAGAAATCTATGAAATGCAGATAAAAAGCTTAAGGCTCCAAAAGATTATAGGAGGGAATTAGTTCCCCACTAAAAAGGCACGTATGTTTTACTATCTCCTTGAGTCTGTTTAATCGACAACAAGTGTAGCGATAATAGTTAGATAAATACGATTGGCGGTTAAAATGAAGTAAAACTATGCGATAGAAGAAATTCGTACAAAACTTAATTCGTTTAGCTCCAATAAAACATATCCGACTATGAAAGTGAACTTGAGCTACTGAGCTTCTGCGAGATAAATATAAAGCGAGTAAGAAGTCATCAATAGTAAATTCACCTACAAGTTCAATACGACCGTGGTGTTAAAGCAAAAGGAGCAAAATAATCTTCTGACGCGGACACTTATAAGGAATCAGAAAATTTGACATCAATGTAAATAGATTTGAAAGATTCATTAACTCCGCAATCCCGAAAGTTTGATCTTTCAGGAAAATAGTAAAGCGGACGCAGAAGAAAGCATTATAAAATATATAAATAAAATGCGCACGAGATCGTGAGTTAAATTATCATAACCAATGAATCAAAGCATTCATGCGTTGAAATGCGAGGCTGCAAGAGTTACCAGCCTTTACTTAATTTATTTTAATAACAAAGTGCGCGTGATTACAATATTTTCGATATCAACAAAATTAAATCAGGAAACTGATCAATATTGTGATACGGTAAGATTTCAAAATCAATTAATAATTTTGCGATGCGGCGATAAGTACCTTTACTGTAAGCGGACATAAACAACATTAATAATAAAATATTGCAAATATTTAACAAGATGCTTAAAATTCAACAAATAGACGCAACGCGAAAAAAAGCGAACAAATAATAAATTAATATTTACAACTTCAATAAAATGAGTGAGCTAACATGAAGAAACATGGCCCTTAAATGGTAAGCCATAAGTATTTCTACCATAAGGGTTGCGGGTAGTACGGTAGGAATCCCCATACTTGCGGTTATAAGTGCCGAAAGCACGCGGCGCGGTATCCGTTTTTAGCGGACCAAAAGGACTAAAGCTATATTTATATCTAGGATGCGATGCGAAATAACAACCTGAAGTTGCCGATGAACTATTATTAACATAAGCGGGTGCGTTACCTACAATTACGTAACCTAAAGTAGTCTCCATGGCACATGGAAAACCTATAGAGCGCGAATAAACTCTATTAGAAAGTAATAAATGCGGGAAAAGCGAAGAACCTATGAGCATATCGATCTCACCAGGTTTACCGAAATTAATATCGGCGAGCGGAAAATTACTGAATTCCGAAATCAAAGAATTATTTACGAAATGCGTCGGCAAATGTTCAGTAATCTTGTCTACAACTAAAGCATTCATGTTGTATAAAACATTATTATTAAATCTAGAATAAAATTTAATATGTGCGGAACCATTAATTATTTTCGACGAACCCCCAATTCCGTTGACGGAAGTTTGACATTTATTTGAGTTTAAACCTAATCGTTCTAAACATGACTTCGTAATGAAGTTGCTCTGTGCTGCGCTATCAAGAAGACATCGAACATGTTGCGCATGTCCGTTGTTGTCATAGACGACAACCTGCGCAGTTGGTAAAAGAACTGACATTGTCTGCGCGGTCGATGACTGATCGTAGGGTTGTCGCAAACCTTCATTATAAGACAATGTGCACAACGTAACATTAGGTGCAATGGATGTAGGGGCGGTCGTTGGTGAATTTACGGGTTCAATCGGCGGCGCGGTGCTTGTGCTGCATTTGCACTCTGAAGTACGCGGTAGAGGTGCAGGCACGTGAGATTCGACATTGATAGCGCGTGGGGCGAAGGCGGAATTGTCGAAGTGTAATAAAGTGTGGTGTTTCTTCCGACACCTTTTACAAACCGAATTTGAGCGACAATTGTACAATTTATGTTTGTAACTTAAACAATTTATGCATGCGTTAATATTTTTAATGTAATCAAAGCGATCGCGGGAAGAAAGCATAAAAAACTTTGAACAATTATACAAATGATTGTTAGACCTAGACGAAAGACAGAGATCACAAGACTGAGATGGACGCGTTGTATTATCCGTAGCAACATAAGCGAATGTAAGCCTTGGCTTAGAAGGTTCATTAGGCCTATGTTCGATCACTTTCTTTGCGGGGTTAGCGAGAATAGTAGAACGTTGAATTATCTTTACACGATCTCGGATAAAATCAACGAGGTCAGAGAAGGACGGAATATCATTCCCTCTTTGGTCCATCTCGAAGGAGCTGACTGTCTCCGAATCTAACTTCCGGAGCGCGGTATGCAAGAAGATAAAATCTGCAAGCTTATCAAAATTAAGATTTTGTATGGCATGCACTGATGAAACGAAACTATCTAGAAAATATTCCAGATTCTCGACTGAGCATGAGCTCGATGGCTTAACGTCCGAGATCTGGTCTAAATATGAAGAGGCTAGAGTACGTCTATCCTCATATTTGGATATAAGCGAATGAAATATTATATCGTAGTTTTCACCCGTAGGTGACAACCCTGCGAAAACAGACTTGGCTTTATTTGTCAATCTGCCTATCAAATAATATAATTTTTCCGAATTAGTTAAATTATTGTTATTGTGGACTGTATTTAAAAATGCGGTATAAAATAGAGGCCAATTTTTAATATTCCCATCAAATTCAGGGAGAGGCATAGGCGGCAAATTTGGTAAATGCCTCTTAGGGCGGTCTGACTCCGACATAGTAATGTGAGGCGAATCAGACTGCTCGCGGCTTAAATGTGTGAACTTACGTTTCACAAGGCAATAAGTGTCCTCGAAAGCCGTCCAAGACTGAAGGTCTGGTGTATAATCAGGCTCTAATTGCATGCGGAGCATGTTTATTTGTTGTAATGTGTCTTGAAAGCTGACACGTAAGTCGTCTATAGTGTACGCTTGACTTAAAAAGCTTTCTATACATGACGGATCTGTAGCAGTTCCCAGACCCTCATTGTAGACCCTATCTAAGCGGTCAACGTATGTTTTTTGAAGCGCTTCGAGGAACTTTAACTTATTTGAGAGCTCCGGTGAAGCCGGGGCTGCGTGACGCGGCATTATTCTACGAAATTAAGCGAATTTATGAAAATATACAAAATGCGTTAGAAATATGCGATTTGTTCGAGGAACTAGTAAAACACGTATGCGATGCGGGGCTAGCGAGAAAGTAAGAAAATACGTGTAAGATGCGGCTTGTTGGAACAACGAATAAAGCACACGTATGCGATGCGGGGAAAAACGAGAAGAAGTACGAAAATACGTGTGATGCTATGCGAAACTGTCCAAATCCTAGGATGATGTGACGACAAATTTAATGCGGTATAGCGTGAAATGGATACGATATCCGGCTCGAAGGTAACCAACAAATGCGGGCGCGATGCGATGGCCGGGAGAAGGCAAAGGGACGGGAAGAAGAAGCAAGGAAAGAATACTCACCTCGCCACCAGTCCGCCTCCACACTGCGCTCGTCCCCCGGGGGTTCACACTCTCACTAGGATATGGCTTTGATTAGTTAAATGTAGTAATCTTGGTTTATTTCCTTTATTTCGTGTCCAACAAATTATATATATAAACGTAATTTTATAGCGATGACAGCAGTGACAGCGTCCTGTTATGCGCATTCTTCATTTAAAGTATTATTCTTTTCTTGATGGCGAGGGTGGGGAGGAAGAATTTACAAGGAGGTGTTCCTCGGCGCAACCACGATGACTGAGGCATGACTTACAATAAATAATCTGTAAGATTCAAATTTGAAATAAATACGTTCATTTTCATTACTAAAATTGCAACGGAACCCCAAAAATGGAGCGTAATCAAAATACACTTCAAGGCGTGAAATATTTTTAGAAATAATCTAATTTCGTCTTGGTATCTTTACCGCATTAATAATGTGTAAAACATTTCATCTTTATTAGTCATGAGTAATCTAACAGAAACCGCTATTAGTATTATCATAACTTTTTTTAACACACTGTTACAAATCAGCTATGACGTTTTGACTTTTCAAGGCCGTTGAAGATGGTTTCTATATAATTTTTTTAGGCAAGATAAGTGTTGGAATTTGCATATAAAAACATTCAAGTTTTAAATTAGTGAGGAGTTGATTCATAGCATTTTCGGTGTGAAATATTGCTATAAGAAATCTTTCCTGTTTCCGTCAATACGTAACAGAAATATATATATATATATATATATATATATATATATTTTGAATAAAATTGAAGTTTTTATTCAAAATATGTTTCACTGGAGAACACTTTTTGAAAGTCATACCCTACATATAAGTTAAAACTTAATTTTAATTCTCCAGCAACACGTCTAGGTAGGTGGCGTAGGTTAAAGACCTGTCTTGCTAATACTTATATGAATATCATATAACACCATTGATTCAAATAATTTACAAGAAAGAGGGTAGTCTAACGGTGACATAATTTAAGTACTGTAATCAGAGTGGTGGTGCCCTTGATTATAAAAGAGGAGCAACATGCCGTACTCTCACTTCACTCTTGATTTCCGAACGAGTCGGACGTCTGTTAGGCTCACTATCTGAATAGATGAATCAATGTTTTTCAATAATGATTCTACTGGAGATAAAATTTGCCTTTTTATCTTATGTATTCTGTGTATTTATGACAACGGTTTGCTTAAATTATAATTCAAAAGCTATCCCAATTGTTTTTTTTTTAATTATTTATCTACTTCGTATAACTATACGTTTCCTTTTGCGTTAAGAAAAATTATATTCTAATCTCTTCAGCACAATCCTCCTTAACTACGATCTTGCCTGATATTATGCCAAGATATACCATAATTCAGGATGGTATACGCTTAACTATTGTATACGTATACAGCAAGATTGGCAACTAATTACAGATACAAATGATATATGGCCCCTTGTCATACAGCAAACAAATTATAAGCACCCAGTAAACAAATATCCAATGTACTCTTATCTTTGAAAAAGAAATCATCTACAAATGTATTTTAAATCACTTCTTATTACTGATCCGATTTCTCATGCTACCAAACAGACACATTCTAGAGTTTATCTATATAGATTTAGTAGTCTATTTTTAACATGATAGGCATTCGTGTAGGTCGGCATTTGACTCGTTTAATAAGAATTCTCCGAAATGAAATATATATGAACGAAATGATTCTGTTAATTTCATAAGAGGGCAGTACACTTTTATGTTATGACCTCAATCACAATTAAATCATATTTACTTATACACAAGAAAACTGTACTTCATTAAAATTGTTTTAATAAATTATTATATTTTTTAATTAACGTGTATTCTGGGTAATCAATTTATTTTTATAATAAAATGTTATATAGTTGTTTACGAAACTATTGTCAGTCTTCTTCGTAGACTCTTCATAATGCTTTAGGTTATAATAAAACTACGTTTTAACGGTTTTAAGCGCGGTAATTTATTTGATTTTGGTTTATCCGACGTTTCGGCTGCTTTTCAGTGGCCGTGGTCACGGACGACAAAGATGACATTTGTCCAACGAGTATTGTCAAAGTTTTATTTAGCCTACCGCCAACTTGTGCTTAAGGTTATATTACGTTTTGATAGTTATCATAATTTCAAAAATCTGTAACTTTATTATTGAATTGATAACTTATTATGGCCGGGTAAACCGCTTCGTTACGTAACGCGTTACGCGCCAGTCTGTCTGGCTTCCCTTTCTCTCGCGTTAGATTAGTTTAAGTTATCACTTCTTTCGGGCGTCCTCAGACGTACACCGTCTTTTTGTTTTTAAAAGTATCTAACTAAATATGATTAAATATATAAACCTGTGATCTATAATATTATAAAATTTAAAACATGTCTTGTCTGTACATTCAAGCTATTGAAAAAAAAAACAACTGGAATAGACTATATAAACGACGGAGAACATAAAAGACGAAAAGACGCATTTTTTTTTAGATTTATTGTCCGTTTGTTTGGGATTTATGTCAAAACTATAAGGCCGATTTCCACGCGGTTTTCGTTGATAGACAGCAAATTCTTATGACTTAAAACCTGCGCTACTTTTTTTCCTGGAATTCCCGTGGAAATTTGCCCGGGAGTGGTTTGTAGTTTTTGGGGTACGTAAAAATTAGCTTATTCCGACACAGATTTCACTAAAATGATAGCTTGTATTTCTTTTTAAATGCTTCCGTATTTTGTGTCCCGGGAATACCGAGGGAATTTTAAGTCAATCGCGGAAGAAGCGAGCTAGGACTAGTAGTAGAGTATACTAGGACCTAGTATATAAATAAAAAAATCTTGTCTTCGTCAGACAATCACAGTCTAATGCTGGACGTAGGCCTCCCCAAGGCAGCGCCACTCATCCCTATCCTCCGCCTTCCTCATCCTAAAAACATCTAACGAATATAAAATAATTAACTTACGTTTACTAAATACTACGAAAACTATGATTCTTAGGACCTTACTTATAATAATCTTGTTAAGAAATCTCTTTAATAAGAGACTCTTAATCCCCTAATCAATGACTGTTTCAAGTAAAACTTGCCATGTTGCCTCTTAGCAGTCACTTAAACCTACCTCTCGATATTGGTTATTTTTGACAGTTTGTTACGAGTTACTTTACCACCGCCTCTTATCCTAAAGAGGAATTTATGGGTAAGATTTTCGTAAATCAGGTGCTGAGCAGTTTCTTAAAATTTAACAAACGATTATAAGTAAGGCCAATAATGTTTAAGATTTTCTTACTGATTTTTTTACATTAATTAATTAATTTATTTTCAATATATAAATATTATATAATACTATCTTCGAAACGCTTTTATGGTCTTCATAACATTGTAATATAGATACAAATCTAAGCTTTTATGTTTTGATCTTAGTCATAATTGAATTACATTTACTTAAGTGTACGTAACTGCGATTCATAACGTATGTTTTATGACTTTTCATGAATTTTGTATACAGTCGAGTTGTTTTTGAACAGTTATCTAGTCTTGATACATGAATGCAATGTAGGTGGTTTTTTGGCTCAATTATTTTTAATCTTTTATGGTCTTGCTTATAAAAATCTCGTTAAGAAAGGTTTAGCCATCCTTTAAATAAGATATTCTTAAGCCCCTAATCCATGAACATCTTTTTTTCACTTATAAACGTGTATTACCTGTTGCTTACCGCAGAGGAGCACAGACAAACGAAATTTGAATGATTGACGTAGCGTTGTACCCAAAATATTCGACTAAAGACCGGAAAAGAGCGAAATTCTTGTCAGTACTACGTTTTTTAGTCTGTATCCAGTGACTTTGTTGACACTAACAACTGACAGCTGAGTTGTTTATGTTTGTCGTGTGTAAATAGAAAATAATAGAAATTGATAAAATAATCTTTAAATACATCAGAGCGGAACGCCATGTGAAAAGAATACAAAAAAACTTGAGTGAAAAGCAAGTGTAAGCGTTATAGGGCATAGCATACGTAGCTTCCTCCATCCTCCAGCACAATATGTAAAATAACTATATTGATCCTTATTTTTCTTTGAATACCCTACTAACAAATGCCTAATGCACGCTAACATAATATTTTATGCTTTTTTTTAGCAAATTTTCGAAATGCTGGTACTTGAGTGTGCGGATATTATTGAAAAAGAAACGAGCACAAACGCGGAAGTCGCCAAAAAGCTCGCTTGGCTAATATGAAAAACAAGGCTAACAATCGGAGTTGGCATTTAAAAGAGCGAGAACAATGACTGGTGGAGGAGATTTTCCGCCTAGGTAGCCGGCCTGTTGAAGTTCAGATTTTGATGGAGACCATATCCCATGAGTTTACTGTGCATTCCAACAATTTTGAAAGTGATATTATTCATATTAAACAGGTAACTACAAGTTTTTATTTAGTACATAAAAAAAAAGAGTCACTGTCTCTATGATATATATTTTCGAATCTCTTTCGTTTTTATTGCCACACAAAGCCATAGTAGATTAATGGATAGTACATTGGGGGATACATGGCCATACGGGCCATTTATATAAAAAGGTTAGTTCATGTGTCCTAAACGCAGTGCTCAGGTTCGAATCCTGATTGGAAAGCATACATCACTCAGGTGATTAACAGTGGAGGAAAACATTGAGATGATTCCTGCAGGTCGGTAAAATCAATGTGTTAAACCCTTCCCTTTCCAACCAATGTGTTAAAGCCCAATATTGGTATGTTTATAGGTTGTTATTATTATGGCTTTTGTTTTCACAGACACACGGGAGACTAATGCAAGGGAAGCCATGAACAAGCATTGTTCGTGTTAGCCAAAGCAGCACAGGAAGAAGGAATGAAGTGTAAAAGAGAAGCCCTTGGGTGCAAGATGAGGTGTGATAAGAGTTGCATGAAAAGCGATTGAAAATAATGTCTCTGGAAGATTACTGGCTATAAAAATTATAAAAAATACATAATTGTGTATAATTTTTTATTAAAATTGTGCATTTAAATTTTTTGAGGTGTTTTAATTGTTAAAAATGTTCCTTTTTATTTGTTCTACATGATCATCAATAATATCAATAATCTGAGCTGCAAGTAATGACAGCCCTCAGATATTTGGGCCGCCATGAGGTTGGTAATTTGCTTAGGTTTAGGTTTCTGTAGAATTCATATTATAATAGACTGCACTCAATAAAATTAAGGAAGGTCAGTGATAATGTTGCAGTATCATGTCATAGAAAGGGCTATTCTTTATCTTCTCCATTATACCCAAATAAGAATAAAATTAAATCATTATTAAAATCTTCATACAGGCACTTCAGGTTGAAGATTTTCTCTATCTGAAAACAAACAAAAAATCAGTAATAAGGCAAATATTAGTAAGATATAGTACTAGAGTAACTATTAGTCAGATATAGGAACTGGCGAAAGGTCATATTTTATTATTATATGAAAAAATATTAAGTTAATATGAATATGCACCTTGTTCTTCATTCAGCTCGATCACTAAATTGTGCAATACTGTACAAGCAATAATAGTTGCCTGTATTGAGGTGTATGAGCCTATCATGGCTTCTAACAATATTCAGAACCATTGTTTCCATACACCAAAACATCTTTGAATAACATTACAAGTTTGGATATGACAGTGATTGTAACGCTGCTCTTCTGCAGTGTGGGGCCTCAGCAGTGGTGTTACAAGGTGAGAAGTCCTTGGATAACCACATCACCAATTAGCCGTTCAACAAACTCATTTCCTTCAAATTTCCTCTTGACTGAGCGTTCTCAGTATATCCATGCATCATGTGTGCTGACTCTACAATGAACACAATGTCACAATTTTCGCAAAAATCCGCGTTTCAAACGACCTGTGTGTTTTGAATAAGATTGACTTCTGTTAAATTTGATGGCATTTTTATGTACCGCCAACTTTTCGAAGCGAACGCGATTGCTACCTTACTCCGTATGTGTACTATTGTGTACCTCGGGTATCCACTTGCAGATCAGCTCTTATTATTTCTATTACTTTGCACATATTCGTCTTACTGAATCTGTATCATAGTCTGAACCCATCATCTGTTAAATCATGCAACGGATTGAAACGAGCTCTGTATGTCTTTCTCCGTCTTCTTGTCGCAGCAAAAGTATGCAGCTCCTCGATATCATGTATAAATTATAAAATGGTAGAGATTGTCGAATTCCATGTTTTACACCAAGAAACAAGACAATGAAAACAACAACACACACCAGTATTAACTGTGGTACATACTAAACACAGCCTGTCGGGTACAGCTGACTGAGAGAGCAGTAATAGTCCAAGAAATAGCCACAAGAGACAATAGCGCTAGTGTCGGTAAAGGGTACAATAATGAAGTTATTGAATTATGTGCCGAGTGAAAATATGTAATATTGTGGCGACCGAGGGTAGAACTTTCTGGCAGCGTAAGCCGTTCTCAAGACTTTTAGAAAAAGGTAGAAGATTGTCGAAGGAAAACACAACAATTTAGAACGGAATAGATGATGAGCGAAAGTTGTAGAATAGAAGGTTTGGGAAGGAAAAGACAGAGATAGATAGATAGGAAGTTAAAGATAAAGATAGTTTAGAAAGGGATAGATAGTAAATAAAAGAATAATGAAAAGAACATTGAAAGTATGGGTTCTAGAAGATTCTTGCAGATATATAACCAGCGTAAGGCGCGCCTACCGGTAGTTCAAAGAGTTCAATTGAAGACAGTGAAGCGACAAATGCGATATGAAAGAGTTGGAAAAGAAGTTTAATAGAAGACTGACAAGTTTAATGGTGAATTTTGTGAAAAGTTAAGTGGACAGTTCAGTGAAGGAGGAGTGTAGCGTAGTTTAAGAGAAGATCCAGAAGCGAGCTACATGGGGTAAATTCTAATGTGGGCACTGCAGCAGCAGAAAGTGGTCTACGCAATATCGGCGTAAATAAATTAATATATAATTGTCGGGACAGAGCGTTGTTAGTTGTGCATGTGGGGCCAACTCTGCGGAGAGGAATCACGGCTGTGTAAGTCAATAAAAGCGTTTAGTTAAAAACTGGTGTTTCCTTCCAATCCTACGTACTCCCGCTCGCACGTAACAATATTTTTTTAGTTATTTTAATTGTTATTCATTTTTGAATACATAATACCCTAGTGATTTTACATTGTTTGCTTGTATAACACTTTTTAGCACTTTCTTTAATAAATATCCCTTTAGCTACGGTAGGTGGCGACACCAATTCAATGCTTTTTTACTGATCCCCTTATTTCCGCACTCGGTGAGAATCAGCTGTTTCAAATGTGAATAGCCATTTTGCCTTTTAGCAGTCATTTAAACTACCTCTCGAGGTTGGTTAAATTTGACAGTTATTTATGAGTTGCTTTACCACCTTTTATCCTTAAAAGGAGTTTATGGGTAAGATTTTCACTAATCAGCTGCTAAACAGTTGCTTAAAATTTAACCAACGTTTATAAGTAAGACCATTAGAGTTTAAAAAGCAAAGTTTGGACGGAAATTCAGATAAATTTGAAGGACAGCAAAATAAGCCTTTCAAAGAAAGAAGACGGTCTAGTCGACTCTAGAATAACTTGTTTCACTTTTTTCCTACAAGAACGGGAAAAAGTTCGGGAATGCAAGTCTAAGAAACCTGTATTAAGTTCTATTGAAGTTGAGGAGGATAGATAATATCTACTTACCACCAGATGGTCGATTTGCTTACCTGAAAACATAAAAAGGTGCCTTCAGCATAACATTGTCAGGATTTAAAATTACGGTTAAATGTTATAAACAATTTAAAAAAAAGGCGCTTTTAAATCAAAATGTTTAAAGTATTACGTGTAATAAAATAAATCTAACACGGTAAAAATCTATCGCGTCTGCCAACATGAAAATAAAATAAAGTGAATACCGTTTATATACAATTTTAAAAATAAATATTGCCACATAATATTATGGTGAACTACTCTGCATAAAACAGGCGCTAATCACAGAATATATAACATTATTATTCAATCAAGGAAATGGCCGATTTTATCGTTTAGAAATAAAAGGGTACATAACAAAATTAATTATTAACCTTGACAAGATTATGTCCGATGATTTTTTTTATTTGAGAAATAGAACAAGAGAAATATAAAGAAAATCAATTTTTAGATAGAGGTGTTGCTGGGGAGTTTCTTGCCGCTTCTTCTCCTTATCAGTAATAACACGTTGCGAATTACCAAGAGATGGGAGAAGCAAGATAATTTTAATGAAGAGAATTATTAATTCACTTTATTCCGGTACGTTTTATTTCTAAACTTGTATAAAAACTCACAAAGAACCACGTGCGTATATTGCACAGAAGAATTCTATAATATAAACCCCAGGAAACTTATGCTATAAATTATTTGTTTTTTTTACACAAACTCCGCATTCCTTTCATTGAGTAACGTTGTATATCAATCTCACAGAATGCATTACTTGTCTTATCGTGTTAGCTTTGCACTTTATTTTTAAATGAAAGATCAATTTACCCGACTATATTTGTAAATATGTTATATTATTATATGGTATTTGAATTTTGGTCGTTCATTGTACGGGGATTAATGAAGAATACTTACTATTTCCGAATATGTAAGTTTCCTTAGAAATAGTACTTGAAGTATACGCAGACGAAGCTAAGTGAAGGGATTACCATGCATTTTAGCAAATGTTGGCTCATTTTCGAAAATGCAGCTCAACACTAACTTAAATCCCAAAATTTCATTTTCATATGAATGTGCACTTCTATTCGAAGTGCTTTTTAACTGACCTCTAAACGTATAAAGACTATTGCTAATTTTATTTGTGCTGAGTATGTCTAGTCATCGTAGCGGACAACGCACTACTGGCTAGTAGGCATGGAACATTTCACAAGTAGCATGCGAAATTTCATATGAAATACAATTTCATACATCGCATCTGCTACCTCATTTGGTCTGTGTGTGTCATGTGGTCTGTGTGTGTCACAGGTAATGAAATCGCGAGAGCGAGCGAGTAGGGACGAATGAGCGGGCGTGATAGAATGAATAAACTATATTTTTCTGATTCGTCGCTAAGTGTACGACTATGAAGTAGTATGAAGTGCGTAGCGCCCTTGGTGCTCCGTTTAAGTACTATACGCAACGACATATAATATAACTTTAAAAAGATCTTAGACTATACGGGATAACCTTGAATATCTTATGAGAGTATTAAAAAATAGATTTTAAATTAAGGTTTGTAAAGTATTATTTTCCTTGGAATAATCTCAAAATCAGTTGTTTAGGAAATGAAATGAAATTTCATTGTTATCGCAGGTCACAGGTCACTCATTCGATTCGAAAGTAGCATGCGTAGTGATTTCATTTTTAATAGCATACGGAACGTGTGACGCTGTGGTAATTTTAAGCTTCAAAAATCATTGTCAGTGAAATTTCACATGTGAAATCATTGTGATTTTTTTTTAATTTCATCCAATGAATATGAATTAAAAGTAGCAATCATTTCCATGCTTACTGGCTAGCGCAACGCGGGAGCGCACATATTGACAGTTGCTCTATCTCGCTTGTACATCATCTGTCCCGCTCACACACTGTACTATATATTGCACTAGCTGTACGACTTGTTAATATTTATACTTAAGGTCAAGGTTGGATTTCGTACTATAATTATAGTATTTGTACTACAATTTCATGCTTCGTACTATATACTATCCATATCTAACGATAGTACGAAAAATACTATAATTTCAATACTTTGCCTATATAACTAATATAAGTAGTATTTAAATACCATTCGGTACTAACCCAACATTTAAAAAAAAGTTCTACTATTTACGGGGAATTCCCGTGAATTTTACTTTTTCTTCTGACATTCTGATTGTTCGAACAGTAAGTTTGCATATTGCTGAAGAACTGATAAAGTTGGAATAGGACTAAATTGTATGTAAACTCCTGTTGATTTAATGTTTAGGTACTTTTAATTCAAAATAATAAAGTGAACTATAATTTAAAATTACTAACTTTTTAAATTTTTTATGCTATCGTTTTCAGCTTACCCAAATCCAACCCTGGAACATTTTGTTAATTCTGTTCTGTTACCTTATAAATATTAGGTGCGTCTCGTTTTAGCCCGTATAAATCCTTGAAGTGTAAATGAGACACTGATATGAATAAATTAAATTAATAGGTGCATCTCTTTTTAGCTTAATAACGATTTGCTTAGATAGAACGAGAGAAACATAGTAATTAATAGAACAGTTTATAAAAGACGTTAATAGGAATTTAGGAATTTGTTATTGTTATGTTATGTGCCTGTTATGTTATGTGTTTGTTATCCAGACAACAGGTATTCCGTTCTCGAAATAACAAATGTTATTTGTTGTTTGTGAATACCTGTTAATAACTGTTGGCATAAATTTTTCCTCACGCCTACGGAGGAGTTTGTGTGGCACATTTGGTTGGTGGCAACTAGTTAAGGTTACCGTTTCCGATATAAATGAGTTTGCTTCAGTTGACATCAGCAATCGAAAGTGAATACTACTCTCTGCCATCTGAAGTGTCATTTAAATTTTAGACTGTACCTTTCTGTGATTGTGCTACAATGTCTTTTATATATAGTTTACCAAGTTATATGAAGATCAATTGACCTTCAGAATCATAAAGTGCAAATTTAATTTCACAATTTAATAACGGGTCTAATAAAAGGACATACCTAACAATATTATATAATAATACAAGCCAATAGCCTTAAATATTTTCATAATTGGCATTTTTTCGACGCTAACATTGACTTTGTAATCGTGTTTTTTATGACAGAGGTATTACGCATTTTTTCGTGAGACACCATTTTTATTGTAGGCATAAAGTGTGTTCTAACAGCGAGTCTTAGTTTTATGTCTTGCTTGAACACTTTTTGCATTTTTATGACGAAAGACGTGGATGACTATGATGACGTCAGATTTTATTGTATTTAAGAGTCGACGAAGTGTAACATTTTGTGACAAGGGGTGGAAGGCGTTCTAAATGTCGTGACGGCACACTTCATTAGTGGAATTAGTGACCAGGCTCCAGTCTCCCTTAACAGAGCACCAGCGCATTTGTAACGCCTTTGGTGTTGCAAATGTGCATAGGTGATGATAACCGTTTTCCATCAGTATGATAATATTATATACCCACCTTTAAGTTAGTTTGAATAACTGTAATGTGGCCTGGAAGATATCGCCGGCGTAGAAAAGACCTCCTATTGTATATATGTTTTGATTTCTATATATGCAATAAAGAACATACATTTATTCGTCAAAAGTTGTCTCAAAACTAAGAACTTGTTCCAACTCGAAATTATGTAATAAAAAACGCGAACATCTCGGGACGCTCGAAAGAAGTAATAATTTGTGTGAGAGAATGGTACCTAAGCCAGACTGGCGCCGTAACGCGTTACGCAACGAAGCGGTTTACCCTCCCACAAGAAGTTATCACTTCAAAAAGCCTTTAACGCTTCTTCACTTAAAATATACATTAACTACTGTTACTAAGAGAACGTAGAATTTATTTTTGAAACCGCTTCCCTGTTACATAATATTATTCCTGGCAAAAATATCTCGTGTTTGAATAACACTTTGTTAAGTAAACTTTCAGAATTTGCTGCATCTATTTTGAATAAACAAATCTTTTATTTATTTGCGAAAAACTAAGTGGGTTGGTAGAGTATTGCAATGAATCTGTTATTTGCATTGAGTTTCAGTACAGTACAACGTTATTTTTTACTAATATATAAAGCTGAAGTGTTTGTTTGTTTGTTTGAACGCGCTAATCTCAGGAACTACGGGTCTGATTTGCAAAATTCTTTCAATGTTAGATAGCCCATTTATCGAGGAAGGCTATAGGCTATATATCATCACGATAAAACCAATACGAGCGGAGCACCAATGAAGAATGTTTCAAAATCGGGTGGTTTTATACTTTACTTTTTTTTATTAACTATTCCACGCGGACAAAGCTAGTTCTTAATATATGTAATTAAAATGTATGAAATACTCATACATATTATAAAATAATACCCTGTATTTACAGTAACTACAGAGTGTGTGGAGACACTAATAATATAAACTTTACTGCATATTGAGTTAAAGACACATGTTAGAGTGTCTACAATATTATATATAAAATTATTTTCATATAAAAGAAACGGTAATACTTATATACATATATTAGCTGTGCCCGCGACGTCATCCGCGTGGAATTTGATTTCAAAATCCTCCGGTTTTGAAACATTCTTCATTGATGCTCCGCTCCTATTGATCTTAGCGTGATGATATATGGCCTATAGTCTTCCTCGATAAATGTACTATCCAACACTGAAAGAACTTTTCAAATCGGACCAGCGGTTCCTGATATTAGCGCGTTCAAACAAACAAACAAAACTCTTCAGCTTTATAATATTAAGTATAGATATACCCATATATATATATACATACACACATCTATATATGTGTCTGTGTGTGTTTTATTATATCATCTTACTTTTTAAATATCGTGATAAAAACTTGTTTAATATCTGTTGGTTATTTTGCTATACGACTCTTGTAAGATATGATTGTGATGTCTAACTTGCTTAATTGTCGTACATAATCTACGGGCTTTAATGGTTTGTAACACGACAAAAAAGCAAATTCTTTAATCGAGCACTGTCTTTTCGTTTTACAAGGGCTTTATTTCTAAAGCACTTCGTACCATCATGAGACATTTTTTAAAACTTGTGTTAAAATAATAAATAAATAAGAAGTAGTAAAAGGCTAAGTAGATTATTAAGCCTTTTACTGCTTAGAGACAAGCATGCGCGTAAGACTGGCTGCATAGCTGCAGCAAGCTGGTTTGTAGGGCAGAATATGAGCCAGCTTTCTTTTCACGAATAGCGTCTAAGAGTACGTTTGAACGGTTTTAAGCGCGGTAATTTATTTGATTTGGTTTATCCGACGTTTCGGCTGTCTTTCAGTGGCCGTGGTCACGGACGTGACCGTAGTTTAATTATGTATACAAGACGCGAAAACTTAAGAAAATATTAAGAGTTCAAGAGTTAAATTGCTTTTTTATTGACCCGTTACACCACTCCCTGCTTTCATTGGAATCGATCCAAATACTCATGTTTGGTACAGACCACTTTTCCTGAAATTAAACATTGTAACAAATTACTTGCAACTTATTGCATCATAGATTCTGGCTATTTTCGCGGGATTGGTCATATTAATTAATCTCTTTGAACCACGTCAGCGTACTATCGTCATTTTTCTACTAAGAAATGCTTATTCTATATATTTTTAAAACATAAATCACTGATAGAAAATATTTAGGATGATATTTACTGAAACGATTTACGCACATCGGTCGTTTGATGTATCTTGATGTTAGATCGATTGCATTAGTTTGTGGTTGTTCATAATTAAATTTAATATTGTATAAGTTTTAAAATGGTTTCTATCGTTCGATCGGCTACGGTTTTCGGTATGGACAAGCCATAGAAGAAGAAACGTTTAGAAATACCAGCTCGACGGAAAGAATTTTCAAACCAATCAAGTAGTTATTGTTTGTTGTCTATGTATGTATAGAAAGATAGATACGAGTAGATAACACTTCAATGTACACCATTACAGAAAACTTACGAACTAGTATTATTCTAACTAGTGGTCGGCCGTGGTCGAAATACGACCTCTATAAGTAATTTAAATTTTAAGTTTGAACATCATTAAGGTTCTGTTGTCAAAGACTATACTTCTATAATCACAGATTTCGCCAAGGTTACACTGTTAATTTGACTTTAACAATAAATAAAAGAGTATATATGCGTGTTGTTTCGAATACATGGTAGCGTGTGTAATGTTTTTTTTATTGATTTAATGTATTTTTCATGCATAATTTAAAAAAGAATAGGATACTGCACTTCTTCTCTACGTAAACTATAAGTGTGCCTAATTTCATACTCCTCCGTCTGCGCAATTTTCGTAAAAAGGTGTACAAGGTTTTTGCTGTGTTTTTGCTTTACGTATTAATGTATAGATTGTGTACAAAGGGCGGTCTTTTGGCTAAAAAGCGATCCCTTCCAGACAACCCGTGGCAAGAATATTGCTGTTTATTATGTATATGTACGTATATATTTTTATAGCTGTATATAATATGTTTTATATTTAGTTATCAGATTATTAAATGCACGCCAACGCTATCTGTATCTACAATTAAATCTTCTCCATCTAAGGGTTGCCTGGAAGAGATTGCGTTAAGCAAGCTGGCCACCCATTGTACTACCTTTATAAAGCGTTTCTTTCTATTATGTTGATGTATAATAAAGAGTATTATATTTTATATGCAGATTTTCTCTCTCTTTACTACAGTTCTTGGTGATTCTAACACTAGGTAAATTAGGTCAGAAAATCTTCTACAACAGTGCATGCTACATAGCCAGGATTGATTTAAAGATAACTCTAGATGCAGGTAAGACGAAAAAAAAACAATGAATTGACATCGTGTCAAATTTAAATAAGCCGTACAGTTATTTTAAGCATAGCAAATTAAATATTTCTCACTTTCCAATTGAAAAAAGAAAGTGTGTGTCACGCTACAAAGAGGTAAAGCAAGTCGAACTGGGCTTCAAACAAATTGAACCTTTTTGAGAAACGTAGGCAACTTTAAGGGGTCGAAGTCTGCAAAGTAGTTTGACGACCCTTGTCTAATGTTCTAAATATTATAGTTCTGTCATACACTCGCTGCCCGTGAGGCAATGCAACGTGCAAATAGAACAGCCTACATCACTGTCTATCACACTTACAGGGCTAATGGAAGGCGTAGTGACGCACCAGTGTAGTATCGATATTAATACTATGGAAGGGTATAGAGAGGTATAGTAATCCACAAGTGACGCACGTGTCTCTCCCTAGTGCCTCGATGATTTATGGAACCGCGGGCAGCCAATGTTTGACATTATAGTATAGTGAAACGCAGCTCCTTGCTCGATTCCCAGAAGAGTAAAATTCGTAGAATCTGTGATTGGCTCCCAGAAAAAAATTATATAAATCATAGGATATCGACTTGTCTTTCACAATATATGTAAATAAACTGATAGAATATGTTTAGATTAAAGAAAATTGTCCAATAAATCACATACACTAGACCAGTATTCGAACACATGTCAATAAATTTCTAAATAGTATTGTTACATACCGACAAAGAACGCACACCTGGCTGTCGTAAAACACAGTTTATTGCCTGTTCTGCATTCAGAGTTCTTTTGTTTACTTCGTGTTTAAAATTTAAAAACATCCTATTGTTATCGTACTTATTTTATGGCCGTCGTTAGTGTCGAACTAATCCTTGTATTTATTGCATTGCGTCGAAGCTTGCCAGATGTGCGGATTAACTCAGTGAACGCGGCCCCTTTGTCGGTATTATACAGTTTAGTATAAAACAATATATAACACCCCCGAACGAAGGGGTGGGGCAGTCAAGCGTTTAGTACTTTCGATTAGCGATATAGTGACGGACTTTGCGCGCGTTATTGAATCGTGCAATTTCTACTGGCTGTGTCGAGTTATATTTGTGCCTGTTTTATACGTGTTTGTACAGTTCTAATAAACTCTATAGTAAGCTCGTAACAGTATGTATAAGCCTGACGTGTAATTCTCTTTTACCTTATCCCCCAATTACTTAGGGTCGGTACAGTATGTCTTTTTCTTCCATACTCCTCTATTCTGACATACATCTTCTGTCACACCATAAATCTATTCATCTCTTTTTTGGTCTACCTTTTCATTTGTACCCATCCAGCTTGTAGTTTAATATTTTTTTGTCACGTGACTTTCATTCCTCCTCATTACATGCTCATATCACCTTAATCTTCTTCCTCTCAATTTCCCAGTCACAGGCGCAACTTTCAAAGATCCCCTTATATACTCATTTCTCACCTTATCCATTTTTGTAACGCCACACATCCATCTCAACATTCACATCTCCGCTGAGTGGAGACGTTTGTGGTTTATCCCTTATAGCATGACTGATCGTATGACAAATTTATATCTCTGACCTTTTAGTTTCAGTGACATTAGTTTGTCGCATGTCACACCGGTTGCCTGTCTCCACTTTAAGCCATGCTACATTTATTCTTCTTACTTCTTTCTCTATATCACAACCTTAACGTTTAATATAGGTATGAATAAATGAGTTTATATGGTAAGAGTTTGTTTGAACGCGCTAATCTCGGGAACTACTGATCTGATTTGAAAAATTCTTTCAGTTTTAGATAGCCCATTTATCGAGGAAGGCTTATAGGCTATATATATGTTATTAATCTATAAAAGATTGTGGATAAAATTTAAGGAATTTTGCCTAGATACTTTCGGAACCCCTGTAGCCTGGGGGCTCCGTATAATTGATATGGCTTATATGGCGGTAGCTACGCCCCTGGCAAAATGTGTATGTATACATATGTGCGTGTATGTATTTGTGTTTTTAATAAATTACAAATTAACAACACTTCAAATGCTGGACAGTTAAATTCTTTAAAGTTGAAATGCATGTCTCCTCTCTTAAAGTATGGAAAATCAACAAGTTATTCACGAAACTCGCTTGTATAAGTTACATCACGGCAGATAAGCGTTACGGACCCACGTGAAAGTGAAAATGTAAACAAATTTTATTTTTCTATTTGGAACATTTCGAGACTTAGTCGTGCGCCATGTATAAAGCACACGACAAAAATAACAGCTAACATAATTAGAAAATTATTATAATTGGCGATTTGTTTTTGCATAATGTTGTTTTGTGACAATTGGAATTTGTAATTGTTGTTGTTTTGTTTAAAAATGACTGTTTAATAATAATTTGTTTGTGTCTATATTTTTCAAAACATAAATGAAATATTTTTATTCTAAATTATTATTAAGTGATGCAATAAAGAAAATTTTTTATTTCGCAATTTTGTGATTGAGTATTATTAAAAAAAATTGTTTGTTAAAAATGAACGATTATTATTCGTAAGATTTATAGAAAGATTTCGAAATTGATATAATGTACTTGATTAATAGTCGTTATTGTGAAAGATAAGAAATATATTATAAAATGTCAATTTTCTAATTTTTTTAGCTGAAAGTACTAGTTTCTGTCTGGTGTTTTTTCTGTTTCAAATGTTTTGTCACTGGTTAAATGAATAATATATATCATGAGATTTTTTTATAGCAGTAGTTCAGCAGACAGGCAGACGGCCCACTTGATGGACAGCGGTTACCATCGCCTATGGACATTTGCAACACCAAAGGTGCTACAAATGCGCTGCTTCCCTCTTAAGGGGGACTGGAACCTGGTCACTAATGCCGGAACACAACACAAGGTTGTGTGTTTCAAATAAGAATCAATTGTAGTTATTTGAATATAAAACTTTGTTAGTTTTGATATACAAATATTTATTGCAACAGATATAGGACAATTTTACGTTTATTTTTTGTTTAATTTGAATATCTATATAGGTGAAAGAATACAATTTCCTGCGGCCGGACGGCCTGTCGTAAGAGGCGATAAAACAACCCACAGCCAGGTGGTACAGTATTTGTCCGACTGGATGGCTAACACCCCTGGTCTAGAGTATGTCGCCATAACAACCTTGCGTTGTGTTCCGGGCATTAGTGGCCAGATTTCAGTCTCCGTTTAGAGAGCGGCGGCACATTAGTAGTTACCACTGGTGTTACAAATGTCCATAGGCGATGGTAACCACTCTCCATCAGGGCGGTCTGCCTATCTGCTAACTAACGCAATAAAAAAGTTGTGTGCAGTGTTCACAGATAATTCTTTTCCAACTTTTATTAATATAAATATAATTCCTCTATCCTACATACGTCAATATATTATAATAATTCAAAATAATTTTCTTAAGTTTCACTTTCAAATTTTCACTGCTTTATCTAAAAAAATGGACCAATGCTTAATAATCGGTCTTATTGAGTCTCTTATCTGTGCTGCACAATGTTAAAACTCGTATCTCATTCTCTCGCAGGCTCAGTCCCATACATTTATGTGTTTGTCTCTTTTTGGTGTAGCTTTTTCGTTACATCGAGTTTCAGATTCATTCACAACGATTCTAAAGAAGTTTCACTTCCAAAATATATATTTCCAAATTGTGTATTGCATTTTGTAAATTACGCTTGTGTTATATATATCGAAGGCTTCATAACATATAGGCAAAAATGCCATTGATTTGTTGTTTAATAAAAACTATGCATGTTACAATTTACAAAGTCTTACCAGTATGCAAGTGGACCTAAAAAGAAGGGTATACCAAATATCAGCCTTAACCATCAATTAGGTTTGTTTTATTCACAATTTTGTCCCTTGTGTAAAACTGCACTTTTGTCTGTATGCCCATTTGTAATGAAGCCCCTCGACATATAAAGGTTTATGCCAAGGTATGTCTAACTTTATTAACATCCTAGTCTAGACGTTACTAGAATTAAGTAAATATCGGAAGTTTCGTCAAAAATCAAATAGGTCGACATTTTTGAGCCCTAATGCGTTTAAACGGGCCACTCTTAGGTAAGATTGTATTTTCTTGTAGTTTAAAAAACAGTTAATTTGTGATATGTTAACTAGCTTCACGACATGTGTGTCAGATTGAAATGTCTCTAGTGAATTTCAGACCGGAAACAGACCAGACGTGGAAAAGCGGTTTATTTGCCTAGAATTGTGTAAATTGGCGTGTGTAGGCGCAGGTCACTAAATGAATGGACACGATAACCTTTTCGCTTGCAAAAGAGACATAATTTTGAATAGGCTTTATAGTTTCTAAAGATTATGATACTTGCGAATTATTGAGAAATACTGGTGGTTTCTTAGAATTGCAATCCCGATGCGGACATGTTATAATAAATATCCAATATCTATAATATCATAAAATTCTAAGCATGATATATCTGTAAATTGAAGCTATTTATTAAAAATTGGATTAGACTATATAGACGACTACAGTACCCTGCAGCTGCGCCGCGGGTCAATTTCAAGTTACCAAAGTAAGAAAAATGCAGAAAATGGAAAAAAAAACCTATCCTACTTTCCGGGATGAAAAGTATCCCTTGTCCACCCTCGGTATTAAAATTACATATATACCGAATTTCAGCCAGATCGGTGCCGTAGTTTTTCCGTGAAAAGGGAAGAAACAGACAGAGTTACTTTCGCATTTATAATATTATAATTTAATAATTAATAGGGATTAATAATTACTATCGATATATTAATTAATTAATGGGGAATAATAATTAATATTGATATAATAATTAATTAATAGGGATTAATAATTAATATTGATATTTTAATTTATTAATAGGGATTGAGAACACGATGCAATTTTATTTTAAATTTCTTGTCTGTTTCGATGCGGTTTTCGCTCATCGACAGCAAATTTTTAGACTTTAAAATCTGCGCTACTTTTAATCCCGGGGATCCCGCGGAAACTTTCCCGGGAGCGGTTTGTAGCTATTCGGGAACAAAAATTACCTTATTCCGGCACAGTTTCTACTATAAAGATAGATAGATTACATTCTTTTTTAAATGCTGTGGTACTTCCTGTTCGGGGAATCCCGCGGGAATTTCAGGTTAAGCGTGGAGGAAGTCGCGGGCATATCCTACTTTTAACATATAAAAGAACCGGGGTCTGAATAAATTTCTTCGGTGTTATGCTTGCCAACTCATTCAGTGAGCGGCCGATTAGTAGCGAACGATGCCCGGGGCGCAGTTTGCTCATTACGCCGGAACGCTGCGCGGCGTTTTGTACTAACCGTTTACCTTTTTGTTTTAAATGGATATATAGGTTTGCGTTTGACTTATGTCTCACCTGATGTTGAGTGATGACGTAGTCTAGGATAGAGCACGCTTACCTGGAAGATACCTACTCAGTCGTGACTTGAAGACTTCTAGATTGTATTTGTCGGGATAAACAGACTCCGGCAAATTATTCCACTCTTCGGCAGTGCGCACCAGAAAAGATGAAGCGAAAGTCTTCACAGGAGTTCGCGAGCGCTTCGCGTCTAACACGCTACAGTTGGCTGCTAATTCGAAATTGAATTAGCGATTGATACGCCGCTCAGAATCAGTCAGCCGCTGACAATGAATGCACCAGTTCATAGGAGATGCTTACTCTGGACCCCGAGGTTATAATTCCTTTGTAGTGAATATTAGTGAATAATTGCTTTTATACGAACAATGTTATGCAAGAACAAAGCATAACTGTGTATAATCCCAAGTATACCCTACTTTCTGAGTGAAAATTGGCACGATTGAATTAACAATTTATTGTGGATTTCCGAGTACAGTGCGGTGAAAGGGCTCTGAATGCAGGCCACTGTCTGCTGTAGATACATGTGATAGCGCAACGGCCTTTGTCTTTCAATGGAATATACGGGAAATAAATAGCCTTACTAACGCAGCAATTATCTGTAAAGAGATTGAGTTTGTGCAATGCGTTTAAAAATACATATAAAAAATCAAAGGGGGCTAATTTGAACTAGTTGAATCCAAAAATGCAAATTAGAATTTTTCCTGTCTTTTTGTCTGTTAGAGCATCATTTTAAAACTACACGGTAAACTACAATAAAAAGCACTTACGCTATTTAAATAACTAAATGTAGTCCTAAATTAGATAGATTTAGAGATTAGATAGATTAAAGATAATTCAAGACGTTCTAAATGATTCAAAACGTAGTTTTATTAAAGACTATAATGTAATGACTATAATGTATGACAAATAAGATAACGTTGAACAGTTACTCGTGACAGGCTACACACTTTCGGTTTGGTCTCAAAGAAAATCAGAATGTAGCGTTTGATATCTCGACAAATTCAATCTTGAGATTAGACAATCAACGCTAGTTACTGGGAAAGAATGTGAACTGATTGGTTCCAAAAACGTCGATAGCTGTTGCATTTTTAAGTGCCAATGCACAGATTAGATAATGCACTCAGCAGGGCGTGGAAAAGTAGGTCACCTTATTTCTGGTTTTCCAAATATTGTGTTTTAGATAATTAATTATGATTAAGAGCCTGGTACCAAGGTGAAATGTTCAGACTGCGTGACTACCACTAGTGATATTGAAAATGTTTTTTTAGATAATATTGAAATACTTGTAACTGATAAGCTATCTTATAAAAGTGCATCTTTAAAAAATACATCGATTCTTAGAAGTTAAACTTTTTTAGAATCATTTTGATTTGATGCTCGTTGAAACGAAAAAGAGATAAACACATAAATCTACAGAACTAAAACCTGTAAGAGAATGAGATAAAATGCATTATCTTTAATAATTTTATTACTATGCTCATACAATTAGAGTTGGGAATGTTTTGTAGTTTTTCGTTAATAATTCAAATTTTATATTTTAAAACTTAAATATTTTTGTAACGATATAGTATATGAAATGAGACATCACGAAATTGAGAATCCCTCCTACCCCTTGTCACACTTTGTTTCACTTCTATTTTTCTTATAAAAATATTTTAGGTTTGTTTACTATTTATTTACACGTAATTAAAACTAGGATTGTATTGTTTAAAATTTTATTAGCTTGAATTTTGTGTTTAGTTACATGCGTTTGTTAGTAATTCACAACAGATATATCAAGAATATATGTGAAATTATCTGTGATACGCACTTAAAACGGATAAACTAAGTTTTACTAATAAATCTGTTCAATGAAAATGTTTGAAAGCCAATTTCTAGACGCCTTTTGCTTTATGACGTAGGCTTTCAGTATATCCTTACGTATGTTTTCTAAATTGCTACCTACTTTATGTCACGTGTATATTTGAAATTAGCGGTATTTCTTGATAATATTCCTTTAATACAAAGACTTTACCTGTCTTATCGTTGCTGTGAAGTCATGAATTGACTGAGAAACATTTGTTTATAAAAACTTTTTCAAAAACAAAATTAATGGGTTTTGAAACATTTATTAGGAGCAGGTGCCAAAATCTCCAAAATATTGTTTTCGAGTGTTAAGCCAACTGCGCAGATTCATATTATGAACATGAAAGTGTCAAAATAATAATAATTGCTTTAGCCAGCCGGCACGGAGTGGAGATCGCTAGAGCTAATACTCAAGCTCTAAGGGTTGAAGTAATCAATGGCATCATGTCAGAAGTAGCTTCGGGGAACCTGCAGCCCACCTCTCTACACCCCTTAGCCACTCACACCCATGTTGCTCTGACTTCTATGGCAATTTTTGGGGCCCATGCAGGGAGTGACGAGTCACTGTCTGCCCAATTTTTCAATTTTAAGCCCTCTAAAAGGCCGGGGCTTTTTTATGGCCCGTGGTCTGCAAAAACTTACATATAATAATATTAATCGGCAGACAAACACTCATACTATATATCCCTAAATTAAGCAAGTTATGCTTGTGTTATAGGTAATATATAACGCACTACTCTGGAGTCGATCCCAGACACCCAGACCAGAGTAAATAACGGAGATTTTTTTTCCGAAATTTACCATACCAGGAATCGAACCCGGAGCTTTTAAGTTGCAGTGAGGTAGGACGACAAAGGCTTAGCCCGCTCAACCACAGAGGCCGTCAATAAATAACGTAGAACTTTATGATATGTCTTGCGCTTACTATACACTATGTACTATTCGTCCGGCGTAACGCTGTACGCAGCTTATGGCGTTTTATAGGAGGCCGCCGTCTTAGGTAAATTCCCTTATAAACTCTAATGTAGTTTATCTTATCTTTGATACTATGTTGCATTGTAATACAAAGTCTTAGTTATCTTTATGTACGGTAAGTGGTGTTAAAATAATATCTGAACAACTTGTTACCAAGTTAGCATTGGTAATATTAAAATTAGCATTATAAATTGATTAGACGATATACTATGTCATTACACTAAGAACGAAGACATTGACACAGTAGAGCTTTGCCATCATCTCGATAACAGCCCTTAGGGCCAGCTATACTGGCGCGATCCTTTAAGAAAGCAACAGCGTATTAGTAGCACCTTTGGGGTTGCAAATGTCCATAGGCGATGGTAACTTCTTTCTATGAGGTGGGCCATCTTTTTTTATTGCAGGAGGTCAGCAGACAGACAGAGGACCCACTTGATGGAAAGCGGTTACCATCGCCTATGGTCATTTGCAACACCAAAGGTGCTACAAATGCGCTGATGCTCTCTTAAAGGAGACTGGAACCTGGTTACTAATGCTGGAACACAACTCAAGATTGTTATGGTGACATACTTTAGACCAGGGGTGGTAGCCATCCAGTCGGGCAAATGCCCTACCACCTGGTTGTGGGTTATTTTGTCGCCTCTTACGACAGGCCGCCCGGCCGCAGGAAATTGTATTCTTTCTCCGTTCCTGCACGGATACAAACGTCTGCCTGTCTGCTGAACTCATGCAATAAAAAAAGATATCATGCTTTTATACAATATCAGCGCGAAATGCTTATTCTGGAGCCAATTGTGTTTCGTATGCTGAATGAGAATTTAAGTGTTTTTATTAGGGGATTAAATCCTGGTTGGCAAGCATGCATTTTTCTGATAAACATCGAAAATTGTATCATCATCATCAAATATTGTATACCCATACCCATGTGGAACTTAGTTTGCAATAAAAATAATTTGATTTGAGAGCTTTTGGTGGGAACTGAAAGATATTGTGTGGTGTAGTTTTATTTTCTAAAAATGTTTAAAATTGCTCTAAAATTAACAGTAGTTGTAGAATATTGATAGTTATTGAGCAGTAATGATGTGTATTTGTGAGAAATGTGAACTGTATAGTCAAATGTGGCCTTTTGAGTTGTCACAAGAACTCCGTTGAATGTTGAATGAAATACATAGCCTTAAGAAAACGAAGAAACTATATTGTAATATAAGATCTGGCTTAAAGGCCTAGCTGCCAAGCTATAAACATAAATAAAAATAATTTGATTTGAATTGACGAGTAGGTACTGATTAGTCTTTTTTTTTGAGGCGAGGGAAAATGCTTACCGATTTACGCACACCTGGGGCGCTGCAAGACGAACGCACATCGGTCGGGGGCGGCATCGCTGTAAGCAATAGTATGCTTGTTGCAGCAATCCACCCGCGATCGACTCAGGTAGTGTGGAAAGACTCAAGAGAAACTGCATGGGCAGTGACCTAATACCCACTAATAACCCCCTCCTCCCGTTACGTCCCCTGCGCTTCCGTTGGGAAGGAAAGGCTGAGATTTAGAACAGAGTTAAACCCAGCCGATCCAGCGCAACCAAAGTGCATGAATGTGCCCTGGGAGAACACATTCACTTCGTCATACGGGGTTCGTGATCCTTCGCTTACCTTGCATTAAGCAAAGGCCCCCGTCAACGGAACCTACTTTAGGGAGGAAAGTCATGCGCGTACCTGCGCCTTCGGGCGCCGGCTGAAGGCCGGCGACCTCTTAAAGGCGTGTCCGCAGTACGCGCACTGGGACTTTCCTGCCTGTGTCGTTCGGCGGTTTCTTTAAGAGACATAGCTGTCTCACAAAAGGTGACCGCCGTTCCCCAATTGTCGTCGCTTTGCAGCCTGGCACGCACCAAGTCGCAAAGGGATCTGACCGCGCCTACCCGTGTCTCAAGCTCGAAACGCTGAGGCGGCAGTCTGATGTCGGCAAGCAGCCCACAATGTGACACAGATACTTGTCGAAACACCCGTGTCCGGTAAGTATCTCGGTACTGATTAGTCTTGCTCCAAGAGCAATCCAAGAGCAAGGGTAACACAGTTGTCTAAGTTAACTCTCATGTACAGTACCTGCACTTACATTATAGAAGTCGTCTAATGATGGTTTAAAGGTGAGTGGCCTTATATCGCTCGTTTATAAATGCGTAACACATACGATAAGGGAAATCGATTTTTCGCAGCGTCGTTCCTTACAATATCAAGCGTAGTTGTAATTTAGGTTATTTTAATAAATGTTTATTTAAGTAATAAATTTTAATAGATATTTTTCATGGATTTATGAACAGATATACATAATACATGTTACAATTTTAAACATTATTCAATATTAATAAAATTACAAGAACTATAAACTTAAAAATAAACTACAAACTATACTATATAAAAACTAAAACTAAATAAAAAAGGCAAAATATCTAAAGATAAGTTATTGGTCCCAAAACACTGTCAATTACCGGGAACGTTCCCAGAAGGCTGGCGGCGTTGCCACGTTGCCATAATACATTAAACATAAAATGAACTACACCATTATGCTGACATTTGTTTCGACCAAATAGGATCAATTTGGTTGAAAGTATACGTGCAGGAACGGAAGACGATTACTAATTCCTGCGGCCGGGCGGCCTCTCGTAAGAGGCGACAAAACAACCCACAGCCAGGTGGTAGGGCATTTTCCTGTCTGGATGGCTACAACCTCTGGTCTAGAGTAAGCCGACATAACAAGCTTGAGTTGTCTTCCGGCATTAGTGGCCAGGTTCCAGTCCTATCTACGCAATCAATAGTGCTATAGTTCCACCAATGCTGGCAGCACATTGGTAGCACTTTTAGTGTTGCAAATGTTCATAGGCGATGGTCACCACTTTATCACAGTTGGGCCTTCAGCCTATCTGCTGTGCTTCAGCAATAAAAAAAGGCACAAAACTGAAAGAGCACGATGAATTTCAACGAAATTGATTGATCCACGTTTATGGTTATACGGATCCTTTTATTGATTCATTTAAATGGAAAGACATAAACAAACCATCTAACATTGGCTTTAGGTTTGTCTTAACATACCTATTTTATAAAAGTTAACTTGTGTTGTTTTTTTTCTCTGGTTCACTACAAAAAAAATATTACGTCTGTTTGGTAGTAGTATACTTCTGAAACTGGAAACATCTCATAGAAAAGAATAAGAGAGAGGGATAAAAACATATCGAAAATCGATAGTTTTATGTTAGTTGATTGTGGAATCCAATATTTTTGTCTATTGCGTTTAACAACGTGGCCACGATTTATGGCTTAGCGACAGGCGACGCGACGAGCGGGGCGCCCGCTTTACAAATAAGTGCGACGAGTCGTGGAGAGCTTCATAAATCTCAATACAGTTTTATAAAACTAATAAGCAGCGTTGTGTCGGATATAATTCCGGCACAGTAATATGCTGAGTGCAAACCTTGTTTGCTGAAATTGCGGCGTGCAAATTCTCAAAATATGCTCTGTGTATAATAATGTATTAGGAATGTAATTGCGTCGCTATTTCTGCAAATAAAGTCTTTCTTTCTTGTAAATTCCTCCCGATGTACCTGTGGAGTAGACCAATTTTAGTAGCGAGTGACAGTGTACGGATTTCGTAAGCGGAACTGAGCACAGCAAGCAACACTGCTATTTCCGCTAGCGAATAAAGTTACATATAGATTATTTACATGACGAAAACAGGTTTGCCCTTTTTTGTGGAAAGGTATATTGTCGCCCGGAATTATAAGTTATATAAATCTGTACTTTTGTTCTTATGTCTCGCCACGTTGCACTAAGCTTCCGATCATAGCGACAAAGTCGTGGCCAGAGCCTAAAAGTTCTATACCTTGACGACAAATAATAAGTATTTCCAAACAGTAATAATTTTTACTAAACAAATACCTACTTCATTCTATTGTCTTAATATTTTACTATTTTGATACTATCTCGCATTGCAGTCAGGTATCTAATGGGCCTTTGTGCTGAAACAAAATTGTATTTGCTTTTGTATTTCCTGTATTTGTTCTATGAAGCATAAAGGTATTAAATTCGAGATTACATCCTTAAGTTTGTTTTTTCATTTGATACTAGAAGCGAATTATGATATGATATCATCATGTCTAGGGTTGTCGTTGACCTCATAATATATCTAGTATTACTTAAATTAAAAGTAAAACTAATAGGAATAACGTTATAGTAGCGTAATGGCTAGTACGCGCGTCCCGAAATCAAAGGGCGCGGGTTCGATCCTACTTAGGCAGTATTAGTGCACGCATGTATCACTTAGGCAGTTTTCAGACCTAATGTGCATATTGTTACAATTACTACGTGCTTAAAACAGTGAAGGAAAACATCGTGATGCAATCTGCACATCGAGATAACCGATCTGTCAAACCTACCAAGCCGCCTTGGACAAGCGTGTTGGGTATACTGTCCGTTCCCCTATAGTGGGAAGCCCGAGCCCAGCACTGGGACTTTTATGGGCTGTTATTATTATACTGTTGTAGAATCCCTTTCAGACAACGATGTCTGCCCCCAGGCGAATGCATGTAGTAGTAATCCTGAATGTAGTATCATTATTATATATTATATAACTTTATATTAAATAATTAACTCATAAATATATACCTACATTATAACGGAAATTAGTTTGCACAACATCCCTTGGATACATTTTGAAATTTAGGAACAATTTTACAAACGTCAGATTAATGTTTTCAGTCGAATAAATTATAACCTGAGTGAATGTAGAAAAGGGCCGTGCGTGCTATTCTGAGGTTACCTAATAGGGAAACGTTACGAATTCTCACCCTACCTTGTTTATTAATACTTCAAGTAGCCCTATACGTCAGGGTCAATGAGTCCATGTATGCAAAGGACTCGGACATATCGGATTCCGAATAGAGATAGGATTGCACTGTTGCCGAGGCGAATGGAGAAATCCAAGACGCTTACGCATGTTATGAGTCCGACTGTATAATAAACTACCGAACAAAATCACACTTTCCGACAGTTTAAATGTATTTACTTGCTAATCGCTAATCGGGCTAATCAGCCACACCTTCTATAGTTTCAAGGAATTTATGGATTATATGTAAATCTTAATAACTGAAAATGTAGCAATAATACATATGAGTTTATGAATTCAAAAGTGTAACTAACTATGCCACTGCTTTATTCATGCAATTGACATCTTAAATTTTCTATGCTTGCTTTATTCAATGAATAACGTTTATCTGGTGATTCAAAAATCGACCTCAGTGTATTTTCATTTAGGTATTTTAGGGCTCCAAAGCCAAAAACAATACCCGTTTGTTGCCACTATACGACACTTTCATATACGTAAATTGA
Organism: Dendrolimus pini; assembly: GCA_949752895.1. Classification (NCBI taxonomy): domain Eukaryota; kingdom Metazoa; phylum Arthropoda; class Insecta; order Lepidoptera; family Lasiocampidae; genus Dendrolimus; species Dendrolimus pini. Next base: position 3,127,025 of record OX457131.1, read on the forward strand.
CACGCATTTGAATGGTTAAATTAATTATTAATCATCTATATATATAAAACAAACTCATGTTAGTTACACCATTTGTAACTCAAGAACGGCTGGACCAATTTTCATGATTTTTGTATTTTTGGAATTTTCTTCATCCGGAAAAGGATTAAAATATGATATTCATCAATAATAAAAATATCATTAAAAAAACATCAGTCACAACATCAGTCTAGCCATTCATTTGTTATGATCTTTCCCGGCCGATTTCGGCAATGGTGACTGCATTTAAACTTATTTTCATTTGTCTGATTTCGGTGAATTATTTTGTGTGTTCAAGTGGTCCCGGGATGGTTTAGATTCAAATTTAAACCCGGTAGGTGGCGCCACTTACACCTCTTTGATGGTGGCACCGACTTTGATGATTTTTTTGTATTTATTCAAGTAGATTCGAGAATGGCTTAGATTACCAGTTGGTCCCGGTTGATGGCGCTGTAATCGGTTTCTAGATTTTTATATTTATGGGCAAGACAACGTCTGCCAGGTATAGCTAGTTAATTATAAAAATATCGGATTTTGTACAAAATAAAGTGTATCGTGGCGTCTGACTGTCGATTGAAAAATCTCGATACGATATTCTGGGCGACGTATAATTGATGATTGGTTTTGTAAATAAATCGATTGCTGAATTCTCGTTTCGTAAGTGTATTGAGAATTCTTTTGACCAGAACGTTAGCTTAGTAATAAATAGTTTATAGCGTGGGCGTTGAATATTGCAATTCGTATGGGGTCATCTTTCACAATTTTGCTCTAGGTTGTCGATAATATGATTTGATTGTATATTTAGTAATGAACCGACTTGCCCTTTGGTGATGACTAGAGCTTTGAATAATATGGACGAATGAAAAATCAATTAATGTTTTACCATCGTCAATAACGCCAAAGAAGAATAGGAACTAAGGATTAATGACTATATACATAACTAGATGGCGCTTTCTATTACGCCAACATCATTTCGTATGCTTCTAACCTTTACAGATGAATCAAACCTCTCATTGATTCGTCCACCTCGCAGCATATCTATCACGTGTTTAGACGTAATTTACACTGTTGCTTCCTTCTATTGCGCAACATTAACTAGTGCAAGTTATCCTTATCAGTTATCTACTAGAACAAATCTGATAAGCTATCTGTTTACATTTGCGTACCTAGTCACCTAAATATGACTCTGACCGTCGTTTCCATTTTTATATAAAATCATAAATTAATAATGTTTTACGCCTCCTTATCATTGTAAAGATGCCGACAAGAAGTATATTATTATGCTACATAGTCATCACGTATGACTTTGATGAGATGAATAAAATTGCAAATGTTACGCATATATACTCGTATTACTTTATTGCTTACTTTTGAGCTTGGATAGATTTTTATGTCCCTAGTATAAAGAAGCCGTGCAGGAACAGGCAGAAATAATACAATTTGACCTGTCGTATGAGGCGACAAAACAACCCACAACTAGGTGGTACGCTATTTGTCCGTCTGGATGGCTACCACCCCTGGTCTAGAGTATGTCACCATAACAACCTTGAGTTGTGTTCAGGCATTTGTGGCAAGGCTCCAGCCTCCCTTTAGAGAGCGGCAGCACATTGGTGGTGTCCTGGGTGTTACAAATATCCATAGGCGACGGTAACTGCTTCTCATCAGGTGGACACGGCCTGTCTGCTGAATTCATGCAATAAAAAATAAAATGTGTTTGCCATACAAATGTTCATGCACCTAATTCACCTTATTAAGATTGTTTTCAAAACAAAAAGTGGCATATGTGCGTCTCTAGGAAATGGCATATCTTCTTGCTAAGCTCAGCCATTAGTCATAAAGAGGTCACAGACAGTCATCGTTACTCTTGCATTTGTATTGATATATGGCTAGATGCGATTAGGTTAGACTAAAATACAAATTACCCTATAAAATATTACGCGTTCTTTACTTAGGAGATTCGGTTGTTAATTACGGTCTAAGTAGTTATGGTAGAACATATAAAACATATCTAATGGATGTTTACAAACTGCAGTTACGTTTATTAAAAACAATAGTACCTAAGAATATTAAAACAAAACATAAAGATAATTATAAAGAACTTTTCAAATATTGTAAAGTTATGAGCATCTTTGACAAGGTTAAATTTTCAATACCAACTGAATGTAACAAACCAGAAGTCTTAGTACAGAAGACTAGACCTAATTACATGCGACCGAGATCTGACACATGCAAATACATTATACCTAAATATAATAATGTGTATGGGACAAGGCGCGAGGAATATATGATACCAAATATTATAAATGATCTCCCAGAGGACCTGCAAACCAAGTACGAAAATAACCATAAATTAATCAAGTATAATCTTAAAAGATTATATACTGATTCCCAAAGTGGACCATCATGTGCATTCCTGGGACTTAAATGAGAACCATATACTAGAATGATGATACCCCTCCGCTTTATTATCAAATCGGAACTAAACACTAGAATGATGATAACGCCTACGCGCCTCTGCTCCTATTTATTAAAATAAAAATATAGTGTACACGACTCCCTGCGGCACGAATAAACCCATGAGGTTTCTGTGCCACAGTTCAAATGTGAATGTAATGTATATGAATGTAAGCATATTGGATAAAAAAATAAAAAAAAAAAGGTTTTTGCAACACATTGCAATTTTCAAAATTACACTTTCTACAAGGCAATTTATCCTTCCAGTATTCTTTTTCCAGGATATACTTAATACTATACTATGTACTTAGAATTCACTCCAGTTTGCTGATTACGCTTTGGAGATTAAATTGTGCAACTTACTGTTCAGATTTTTTTAATTTTGATTTTGGCGGCCTCTGTGTGATGTTGAGCGGACCAAGCTTTTGCCAGTCTACCTCACTGCAACGCAGAGGCTCCGAGTTTGATTCCAGGTACGGTGAATTTCAGAAACTAATTTTCTTCGTTATTTACTATGGTCTGGGTGTCTAGAATCGGCTCCAGAGTATCGCCCTTGTATATTACCAATTACACAAGCGTAACTTGTAATTTTGGAGGGCTCTCGTGTGACTGTGCGCAGGCGAACACGTAGAAGCTCTTGACATGACACTGACTCGGCGATCGTCCCTGTCTGCACCATATAAAAATGAACCCAAGGGCAAGCCCCGGTAAATGTAGCACTATTGTAGGGAATGAGAACAAAAGGTACCGGGCTATTGGGATGAACTGCTAGTGTAGTTGCAGATCGGTTACTATGGGACTATGGCGTCTGCCCGTCGCAATGTTCAAGGTACATGGAAAAAATGATGTCTTCCGATTGTTTTTGTTATTTATGTACTTCAATTTGATTTAAGCGTGCAATTTAATTTAACCCATATTCTCTATACATTAAAACAACCATTTCACTATATCATTGACCTAACACGTAATGCGAATCAGTATGCTGCTCTAAATATTTGATTCCGCATTCTAGGTTGAAGGGAAAACGTACATGGGAAAACTAACCCTCATGTTGTAAAAATAGAGTCCTAATTTAAACGACAGAGTGTTTATCAATGATGAAAGATATGCGCAAACGACCGATTACAAATCAGATGATATCTGGAGAACTATGCCATAGATACCAAATCATGCGGTACGTCATTAGTTCCAAAAATAAAAACTTATTTATTAGGTCTATTATAGAACTCTTTAGGGTACCGTAACCATTATAGTGTTATGAGCTACAGGGCTCGAATTAAAATGCCGTTGGAATTACTACAGAATTTATTAAAACTATAACAACACGTATAATATAGGTACAAATATAACTAGACGCAATAAGTCTTAATGTAATGCATAATTCAATAACACGCGCAAAGTCCATCACTATATCGCTAATCGAAAGTACTACACACGTCTTACTAGTATCGTAATCGTCGCTTGACTGCCCCACCCCTCCGTTCGGGCATTGTTTTATACTAAACTGTATAATACCGACAAAGGGACCGCGTTCACTGAGTTAATCCGCACATCTAGCAAGCTTCGACGCAATGCAATAAAAACAAGCATTAGTTCGACACTAATGACGGGAATAAAATAAGTACGATAACAATAGGATATTTTTAAATTTTAAACACGAAGTAAACAAAAGAACTCCGAATGCAGGAAAGGCAATAAACTGCGTTTTACGACAGCCAGGTGTGCGTTCTTTGTCGGTATGTAACAATAGCAAAATCATGGTAGATTAGAGGTTAATGCACTCGCGTCTCAAATGAAAAGGGTTTGAATCTTGGCATTGTTATAATGACCACGTGCTGACATCTTGATGAAACTTACACATCGAGATAATTGATGTGTCCAACCCGTCAATCCGTCCGAGACAAGCGAGGTATATTTCCCATCCCCTAAAATATTTGGTGAAAATTCGGCCAGCATTGGTAAGTATATAATATGGCTGTTAATATAGGCAATATTAATTAAAATCTTGGCAAATACGGAATTCTTACACAATTGATGTCTGATCATCGGTCTGTCCATCTGTCTGTTCATGTCGAAGAAAAACAAATATGAGGCATGGCCGCAATACATATAGCTGAGAATTGCAATAAGTCTTTCAATTTGCTTCTCGGAATATATAATTGTTTCATACCGGCAAAACTGCAGGATCACGTCTGCTTACAAGAAACAAGGTTAATTTTTCAGGATCACGTCTACACTCAAGAAAGAAGTATTTTTTACGCACACTACAATAAATGTTTCTCTTTGTTATATTCGCAAATTATGAGCGCTATTTTGCAATTCGATTGTCTTTAACAAGTGTTAATTTTGTTTTTAAATAATGTCTCTTATTAGATATGTTGTCATCAGATGACAGGGTTTGGTCAGTATTTGCGTACCTACTTGTTCGGCCGAATCAATTCAAAAAGATAAACATTTCTGATGTCGTTGTAAAATGGGCTATGGATGGCATTACAATAATAATAATAATAACCCCCCCAGGGATCACCTTGTCGCGGTGGGGGGGCTTACAGGAAGGAGGGACTTAAATTTGTCGATGCCATCTTGACTAATATTCTACATACACGACCCTTCCCAAACTAACGATCCCGAACCAAATTTCATGATAATTGGTAAAAAGAGATACAATTTGCGGCCGCTACCCGGGGGCCGCCGGGGCACATCTGGAGCCGATGCTGGATGTAGCAGTATGCGGGACATCGGCGACGGGGGGCTGAGCCAGCGGGCTCCCCTCGAAGAATATGCGACAGCTGACAATTATCAATCTATTTTCTTAAATGCCCCATCTAGCAGTAACTCTTATGTCCCCTCTATAGCTTCTCCGACCCAATCAACAGTAACATCTGTAAGTCACACCCAAGATGTTGTACAGGAGGTTATATCAGCCAATGCACCTGTACCCACCTCGGGTAAACCTAGTACGCGAAAGAAATGGACTTCGGATATGAATGAATTTATCCTGCGTACATATCTACTGCTTACAAATTTAGAAACTGATTATAATTCGTATCTAGAATCACTACATATACAATTTATCGAAAGATATCCGAATATGGACGTAAGCCGGCAAAGGATTGGCGACCAAAGAAGAGCAATAAACCGTAGGAAGCTAATTACAGCAGAAAGAATTAGTCAAATATACAAAGAAGTAGAAGAAGAATTAAAAATCATGCAATCACAAATACACTCAATACACTCCCAGCCCAGCCATTCAACACACATAACTAATGTATCGGTAAACTCTCAGAATACCCCAATCGCAATCACACAGTCTCTTCAACCACACAACTCAAGAATTAGAATGAGATGGTCTAATTATATAAATGAAACCATACTACGAATATATTATGAAGTCACAGAACTAGAAACCAACCATACTGCATATAAAAAATTGCTCCACAACAGATTTATACAGACTTTCCCTCATTTACAACATATATCGGAACAGAGGTTATCAGATCAAAAAAGAGCAATAATAAACAACAAAATGATAAATGATGAAAGAATACAGGAAATAAAGCGTGAAGTAGAACAGAAACTCCAAGCAAAAACAATACAATCAAATGAAAACATCACACAAATTGATTACACTACTCCCTGTATAACACAAAATACACATACACAATTAGATGAACTGACAACAAACACGTTAGATTTTCAATTAGTAAATAGCTCCGACGAAAACCTACATAACAATAATTCCCTATTTGAGTCAACACAAATAATTACGAACTCAGAAAATGTAACAAACAATATAATCCTGGATAAAGTAAAAATTGATAATATATTCACTAATGCAATACATAGATTCAAAAACACTGATCCCACATCGAGACCTTTCTTGCCAAAGCAGAAAACCTCGCGTAAATTAGTTTCAATAGTTCAATATATAAATACTACAGTCCTGCCTAAATATTTGTCAATAGAACTAGATTTCCACAATACTCACTTATACATTTACATTGCAGCCTATACTGCTGTTATTAGTAACGGAGGTAAAGTACAAGAGAATACTACAAATCTACGTAAAACTAAACCTTCATGGCAAAGAAGACTTGAGCAAAAAATAGAGAATTACAGGAAAGATATAGGCCGACTTACTCAATACATAAGCGGAAATAGAAGCAGAAAAATATTAACAGCTGTTGAAGCAATAAAAATCAAATATCACACACATGCGCAATATGAAAATATAAATACAGAACCATCACACTTTTTAGATACATTAAAGCAAAAACTTAATGCTGCAGCAAAGAGACTTAAAAGATATCTTACGTGTACTAATAGGAAAACTCAGAACTCGAAGTTTAATAACAACGAAAAAGCTTTCTATAGATCTCTTGGTACCCAATCCCATAGTGCTAGTACTACATCCTACACCACATTAACTCCAGACAATCTAAAAGAATTTTGGTCAAAAATATGGGAGTCACCTAAAGAACACCGGAAAGAGGCAGAATGGATAAAGGAGACTGAGGAAAAACACTCAAATATACCAATAATGGAATTTACTCACATTACAGTAGAAATATTCAAACAAGTTGTGAACCGAATTCATAATTGGAAATCACCTGGTACAGATAATATACACAATTATTGGTACAAAAAATTCACCACCGTTCACCCACTCATACATAACCACTTAAATGAATTAATTAAAGATCCAAATAAAATGCCACCCTTTCTCACACGCGGAATAACATACATGCTACCTAAGGACCTTAACAATTTAAATGACCCCTCTAAATATCGCCCTATTACTTGCTTACAGACAATTTACAAAATCTTAACTGCGTATACACGCTAATACTAGTGAAACCATATATAATCATTTGCATAAACACAATCTACTTGCGGAACAACAGAAAGGATGCAGGAAAAGCAGTCAGGGATGTAAAGAGCAACTAACAATAGACTCCATTATTCTCAATCATGCGTATAAAATAAAAAGTAATATACATACAATGTTTATAGACTACCGTAAAGCTTTTGATTCCGTACCTCATAGTTGGTTACTCAAAACACTGCACATTTACAAACTTCATCCGACACTTATAAATTTCTTAGAATCATGTATGCAAAATTGGGTAACAAAATTAAAGCTTAGACTAACTAGCTCCGACATTACTACTGAACCGATTCGAATATCAAGAGGAATATATCAAGGTGACGCGTTGAGCCCACTATGGTTTTGTTTAGCACTCAATCCTTTATCAGAGCTGTTAAATAAAAGTGATTTAGGTTATAAAATTATACGTAATGATTCAGAATTCTCCCTATCACATTTACTCTATATGGACGACATAAAACTATACGCTTCAAGTAAAGACGAACTTTTCCAGCTAGCAGACATTACTGAACAATTTTCAAAAGATATTGACATGGAATTTGGGGTTGACAAATGTAAAATATTATCCGTGACACGGGGGGAAGTAAATAATATCACATATGCATTATCATCCGGAGAAAATATAGAACCGATGGATGCTCATACCACTTACAAATATTTAGGATTTGAACAATCGCGTAAAATAAAACATAAGGACACAAAATCAGCACTCATAAAGAAATTTAACCACAGACTAAATCTTATTCTTAAATCTGAACTAAATTCTAAAAATATTATAAAAGCAGTTAATACATTTGCAATATCAATATTGACGTATTCATTTGGAATAATAAATTGGAGTAAAACTGACCTCAATAAGTTACAAAGAATGATTAACACCACCATGACAAAACACAGAAAATGTTAAGTATTTGTAATGCAGCATTAAAAATAACACCTTTAACTATTAGCGACGTTATTGTATACACATACGTTAGCTGTAATTATTTAACTTCGTTAACTATTGATAACAACGTCGTATCACAAATAACGTATTAAAATCCATCGCTACATCTGCGTGAAACGATCATTCACACTAACATTGGCCGAGATGAAGCAGGAACATTATAGAAACAGAGACTTTCATTTTCTGGAGTGAATTGTACTACGTCTAAACCGGTTTCGGTTATAGAGACTGTTATACATAGTGAACTTTAAAGCTGTTGTGATCATTTAGCCACCCGTGTGACTCGCATATGGCGTTTATAGTCTTATACTCGTAATGTATGGTAACACTTCAGACCATTCAAAGTGCTACCAAAATAATTATAAGTTGTGGTAGTAGGTGGGGTCTTTTTTCGACATTTGGCGCACGTGTGTGTATTTTTAGTAACGAGGACAATAAAATAGGCTATTTTATATAATTGAAAAGCGAATTCTTGCTAAATTTTAAAATCGATCGACAATAATTCGAACACTTTTTATCATCTTTCAAAACAACCATATATTTACCTTTAGAGTCGAATAGCGCATTAGTTATTAATTAAGCAGCAATTAAAATTATTTTGAACATGTTTTAAAAGTAATATGATAACAAGGTATTTAATATCTGCCCTTTTACACAAGCATTGTTCTAGAATTTATTATATCGAAAATGTCGTCACCTACCCAAAGTTTGGACCGTAATTATATGTAGCAGTGGTGTGGATTTCACACAACTCAATTTCTCATAGCCTAACTTTAAGAGACTAGCTACTAGCGATCAAAAGGTCGAAAGCGCCACGAATTTATTGGCGCTTACGTTTTTTGTTCGTGCATGTGCTCGGCAGCTGTCCACGCGTATAGGATGAAATAGCAACTCATTACCCGATCGGGCACTGGCTTTTGTATCAAAATATGCGGTAGAATTGCAAAATTAAAATAAAAATTATTATAAGAATATAATACATTGCGAGTTAGACGTTTTTATTTAAAGGTGTAAGTTTTATTTACAAAGTAGGATATGCCCGCGACTTTGTCCACGCTTGAATTGAAATTCCCGCGGGATTTCAGCGGGTTTTTGGGGACAGAAGTACCCCAGCATTTAAAAAAGAATGTAAGCTGTCGTTTTAGCGGAAACTGTGTAGGAATAAGCTAATTTTTATGCATCCGAAAAACTTGAAACCGGTCCCGGGAAAATTCCCGCGGGATTCCCGGGATAAAAAATCACACATTTTATTACATAAAAATTGCTATCGATTCGTGAAAAAGTCACATTGGAATTTGATTTTATTTAACTGGCTATTTTAAATAACTTCCAGAAAAATTCCCGCGCGATTCCCAGGATTAAAAGTAGCGCAGATTTTAAGGCTAAGAATTTATTGACGACCAGCGAAAACCGCATCGAAATCGCTCGAGCAGTTCTTACATGAATCCCGAACAAACAGACAGGAAATATAAAAATTGCATCATGTTCCTGATCGTTCATGTAGTCTATTCCAGTTGTTTTTTAAATAGCTTCAATTTATAGACACGGCATGCTTAGAAATTAATAATGTTATAGATAATCATTTTCATTCAAGGATCTTTTATGGCAAAGAATCTCATGGAAAGCGAGTGTTCGGAATGCATTAAAGCTATCAACCCATTTGCGTTCACTCTTATTGTGAGCCCCCCTTTTCTGAGATGATGAAGGTGACGGGTACAATGCAAATTAGCATAAACGAGTCAACCGAAATCCTCAGGAGTGAGGCAATCGCAAGGTGCGCTTTATCTGGCCAAGTGGGTCACTTGTTCGCTCACGATCTGCTCAGACGCAGACGTGACCGAGGTACACAAGTTCGTTATCTGCTAATTGCCTGGCGTTAAACAGTAACTCGCGTACCGGCTGGAGTGGCAGCAAAACAATTTTACATAACTAATTTCTGAATACGACAAATTGAGTTAAATGTATTTCATATATTGTAAGTTATACTTAGCTGATACGACTTTAAAAGAAATTAGCTATATTATAAATCAGAAATCATTTATTCATAACAAAGTTACACGTCAATTTCTACATCAATTAAATCCAAGGTCATAAAGAAAATTAAAATGATGTCATATAAACTCTTCATGATTATAGAAGGTGTGCTCGACTAACCATTTCCTGAGCCGTGTTTTAAGTAAACCGACGGGTGGTGACTCCGTTATCCTACTCAGTAGTTTATGGTATATTAGCGGTCCCATGACATGCGTCAATCTCCCCGATTTCTCAAGTTTGTGTTTTATATTACTCATTTCATTCCTATGCCGAGTGAAGTGCGTATGCACGTCATTGTGCTTGGCATAGGTATGAACGTTAAATCGCCATACACCGCAACTTGGTATATTAGTATACTCGGTAGTGTGAGTAATGTAAAGTATGTAAAATGGACATCGTCTTATTCACTGACCAGCAAGTGCACGTTGGCAGTTTTATCTATTAGATTAACTAACACTAAGGAAATGCTAAGAAAACGTAATTCATATAAATTTTAATATAGATAAATATATTAACTTTTCATAAATAAGTTTGTTTGCGGCTGTCAGTCGTTATTTTCGCACTTTGTTTAATAAGGCCTAAGGCTGCAACTTTTTAGAAGTTTACAAATTTCTTTTTCTTTTAAAAATCATAAATATATTTCCAATAGCTTCAAAGCTCAGAATTTTTAAACATTATAATGATCAATTTTACTTAAATTAAATTATTTTTACAGTATTACTCTTTTTAATTTAGTTTGTAATTTTTTTTAGTTATTGAATCTTGTTTTTTATATTCAAGTCACAATGACCGATATTATAATTTTGTTGACTGTACTCTTTCTGTAATAGTCAACCGCACGTGGCATTTCATATTGTTATTTATTTTTGAACCTATTTTTCATTTCAACGAAAGTCGATTAATTAGATCGCCGGTGAAAGTTTGATTGCTTTTTTGAGTACTTTATAAAATTCATGACTGTTTTGAGGTCCTTTATGGATATATGAAAGAATTACTTTTAGTAATAGTGATTTAATTATTATACATTTATGTGAACACAGTATTCAGGAAACCATTTTTAAATGAGAGCTTAGTGATGTCCACGTTTAATAGTGGTGTGCATTGTTATACAAATATTGGATCGATTCGATTTTCAACAATTACAGATGTTCGCAGTAGATGATATTTTTAATAAAATTCCTTAATTTATTTACTAGGTTTCAAAATTTGAAAAAATGCTATGCTATTGTGAATAAATCTGGTATGTTAAATTAAACCTAATCCTGTTTTCACCTATTTTATGTGTGAATATTTGCAATGTATATGCCAGTAATTATTATTGCTGTTATTTATTACATTGGAAATATAATGTAAGTGTTATTTTTATAATATTGTTTTTGTATTCTTGCCATAAAATTATACTTTTTTTATGGAAGTATACGTTTGCGTTTGACCACTGTCTCACCTGAAACATAGTTTTTTCGAATTAAACAATACCTTATACAGCTCTAATTTTCCAAGTGCTAACTATTTCAGCATCCGCAAATTACCTGAAAACGAAAATTCTTTGTTAGTACAATAAATCATATTTTCATATATATGGTGATTTGTTTGTTGGTATGTTTCACAAAAATCGTTTCTGTAATTAGAGTACGCGGAAGCAGTCTTATCAAGGACTTTACTCCATCTAAGCGTTTTTTTTAATTCGCCACAAAGGCAGGCAAAGGAATCTTACTCCATACGGCCAAGTCTGATGTATAAATCTACGTATAGAGCGCAGTTGTATTATAGGCTAAAACCCACGTCATTCAACGGAGTTCTTGTGAAAACTCGAAAGGCCACATTTGACTATACAGTTCACATTTCTCACAAAAACACATAATTATTACTCAAAAACTATCAATATCCTACAACTATTGTTCATTTTAGAGTATTTTTACACATTTTTAGAAAATAAAACTGCACAGCGCAACGTCCCCTTTCAGTTCCCGCCAAAAACTCGCGTTTATTTTACTTTTGACAGCTCGATGAAGGATCAATTAGTAATGTCCGTTAACGACTCGATTTGTTATAAAAATCGATTTCATTTATAAATAAGTTTTAATCAATTTAACTTATCTATACATTTTTGCTAAAATTACTATAATAATATCAGCCCATAAATGTCCTACTGCTGGGCTCGGGCCTCCCATTATAGGGGGGAACGGAGAGTATACCCGCCACGCTTGTCCAAGGCGGCTTAGCAGGTTTGACACATCAATTATCTCGATGTGCAGGTTGAATCTCGATGTTTTCTTCGCCATTGTTAAATCAGAAAACTGACTAAGTGGCATGCGTTCTGGCCAGGATCGAACCCGCGCCCTTTGTGTTTGAGACGCGTGCGCTAGCCATTAAATAATAACAAATATACCTAAATATATATTTCAGTGAATATATTTTACATATAGTAAATAAGCCATTTTTGTAATAATATAAAGAAGAACATTTATGTATTTTAAAATCGATTACATTCGATTTATTCACATATAGTGTCAATGGTTTAATAGTATATGCGTTACATGACTCATAGAACATCACTATTATGTCATCCACAACAATAAAGTACGACAATTATGTCATTTATTTCATGCGGGCTTTACTGTCAAGAAATATGTAACTAAAAAAAACGTCAAAGTGAAATAAACGCTTGGAAACAGTATAGCTCAAAATTAAATTTTCGAATGTCCAAAGGAGTCTTAATTTAACCCTAACTAAGCGACCAAAAAGTCCCTCTGAAATAATATGTAGGTGAATCAAAAAGTTCTTAGTAGTGCATATATAAAACCTTTTTGGCAGAAGTTCGATATTCAAATTATAGAGTGTCTATCAATCACGCAATATTTATGCCAACTGTCACTTGTTTTTGTCAATTAGTTCGCACGTAATAAATTGTTTTGTGTAACGAGTTGCTAAAAACGCAAAATTCTGGATAAAAGTGAGTTACGTGCGGTGATAAAATATCTCAGGTTGATAAAAATGTCTACAACTGAAATGTTGTCGGTCATTCAGCAGACATTAGGGAATAATGTTGTACCCTATTCTACGGTTGGGTGGCTGAATTCAAAAGAAGTAGATCAAGTTGTAAAGATGACTCGCGTTCTAGGCAGCCTTCAACCTCCCTTACGGAAGAAATTTTAAAAAGGTTGAGAATCTGATTTTGGAAGACATAAGAATGACTTAAAATACATAGCTGAGATCTTAAAGATATCTTTTGATAGCGTTCGATCCATTTTAATTGATTCACTGGGGGTCAAAAAAGTGTCGGCAAGATGGGTGCCACAAATAACCAATGAAAAAAAAATAGTGCATGCAAGGGTGCATGGTATCAATAGTTGATAATATCCTGAAAAGGACCCCACGCTTTTTTTTTACAATAAAATCAATTTTTTTACACTATTTGGAACGTAGTTCCTTATCGCGCGGTACGAATGGGGGCTAGACGGAAAAAATTCTTACGAAAAAGTTGTCACCGACACCTTTTGAACTTGCCAAGATAAAATGCAGCTTTATGCCCACGCAGTTAGAGTTTAATTTGGAGTACATTATTTTTAAATGTCATGGGTTGCTGACGTACAGATAGCATTTGCGGACATATAGAGTCTTAATGTCATTAAAATAAGGAGCAATATCGCGAATCTGGTTTAAAGTTAAATTTGTTTCAAGAGTCGAATTGCAGAATGTGATTCGATTTTTAAATTGTTTCTTATATTGAAGTAAATAGGATTCAAACTTACTCATTTACTATTTACACTTCGCATTGAACAGTGTGGTGTCGCGACGATTATTTTTGTTGAGTGTATACAGGTTTTTTGTAAATAATCGAAAGGAACTTCGTTCCATCCGGGTGTCCCTTGACACCTCTTAAGTTTTTTTAATTCAAATTTATTTTCTATTATTTAGATGGATTTTCTATAAAGGCGTATTTTTTTATTTTTTTTTCACTATTTTTCATTTTTTAGTTGAATTTTCTATAAACGCGTATTTTTTAGTTTTTTAAAGCTATTATTTATTTTTCATTTTTTACTTGAATTTTCTATAAAAGCGTATTTTTTAGTTTTTTTTAAAAGGTATTTAAATACAAACTTTTGAGATCCTGAATATCATGTAGCAGCAGAGTGCTAGCCAAGACAAGTAAAACGAGCCCAAACAAGACGGGTTTATCTTGTTTAGTAGAGGAGTTCCTATGACCACTTTCCGACTTCATCATCAGATCAGCTCCATGGTACCATATTATTGCATTGTCACGCGATATACACATACGTGCAAAATTTAAGCTCAATCGGAAACCGGGAAGTCGATCAAATTTAACTTGAAAGATTCCGTTACATACTAACATACATACATACTAACATACGTATGAAGCTAATAAAAGCTTATTAATAAAAAGCGTCTTGGAAACGTCTAGCCTCTCTCCCTTCATTAAGAAATTTCGAGTTGCTCCTACCGCTAGCAATGTTATGGCCTTAGTGTTTTGAGATAGTGATGGAATCATTTTTATTGATTACATGCCAAAAGGCCAGACGATTACTGGACCTTATTATGCAAATTTAAGACCAAAAGTGCGTGAATAAATTAAAGAAAAACGTCGTAGAAAACTGTCGTTGGGCGAGTTGTTTCTTCATGATAACGCTCCCGCTCATCGATCGGAAGTTGCGCTCAACGCAATCCGCTGTGCTGGCTTCAATCTTCTTGATAACCCACTACATTCTCCGGACTTAACCCCAAGCGATTTTCACTTATTCCCTAAATTAAAAGAGGAAATGCGCGGAACTAAATTTCACGATAATGACGCGATTATGGCTGCCGTAGTGGAGTTTTTCGAGATTCAACATTATGTAGAAAAATAAAATATTCTTGTTTAAAAATTTTAATATTGATTCCACAAAATCTTTCGTTATAATAAGTTTATTTACGGAAGATGTACAAAAGGACTGGTTTAACAAACTGGTCACATTAAGATGGAATTCCTGCAACAAAACATGGCTTGATTACTCACATTCTAGATTTTTTTATTACATACTTTATTGGACTTTATAAAGGCCGTTCAGATTCCAAAGATGATTGTAGACACACCTCAATTCACGACATTAGGGAATGGCGATTTACTGAACGATTATATTTTCAAGTAATTATTAGTTATTATTTACGATTTGCACGATTGAATCTCAATTATTATTGTTTGACCTGTTAATATGACTGTATGTGGAGTTTGTGGAGACTTTTATCAAGATTAAATTACCATTTGAAATATTTGGGTAAGATAAATATCTTTTTTTTAATTGCTGAAATACAACAGACAAGCTGACGACCCACCAGGTTTGTGATTACATATGGCTACGGATGCTTAGACCACCGAAGGTGGCCTCAAAGCAAGGAACTGGAACTTAGACACTGACGCCGAAACTCAACTCAGAGTTGGTAGAACGGGATAATCTAGAGTCTAGACCATAGGCGTGAGCCATATAGTCGGGGACAAATGCCCTACCACCTGGCTGTAGTTGTTTTGTCTTGTTTCTAGATAGATTAAATACATATTGAAGTATAATGATCTTCCAGTAAATTGACCACAGGCTAAAGCTGCTACATATATTGCCTGGTTATATAGATGTCCAAGAGAAGCAATACAAGTACTGACCACATCAGATAAAACAACCGCTTATTTGTAATCCTGGTTCATATTCCCTCAAAAAGGTTGATTGGTTGGTCAGACAAACAGACGGTCAATAAACAGACGTCAGGCAATAATGAAGCAACCTTTCTGAATAAGAACAAGGATTACAAATAAGCGGTTGTTAACAAGACAAAAGAGAAGACAAGCAACACAACTGTATGCTCGTTTTGTTTGTTTTTGTTTCGTCTTTTTTGTCATGTCTTTACATAACCGGGCAATATTTGGAGTAGCTTTAGCTTGTGGTCAATCTACTGATGATTATTATACTCGAATATTTTTCTATCCGTGCAGAAATAGAAACTAAATACTAGAATACTAATTCATTAGGGCGTGTGCCCTAATGAATTAGTACCCCTATCATAAGAGGGAACAAAACAACCTACAGCCAAGTGTTAGGGTAGTTAGCCGTTTGTATGGATATCACTTCTGGCTTAAATCATATTGCCACAATAACTTCGCTCTGTGTTTCAACATCAGTAACCAATTTCCATTAGAAGGTCGGCAACGCGTTAGCATCGCTCCTGGTATTACAAAATTAATAGGCAAAGGTAAGCAATTTCCATCATGTGGGCAATCTGTCTGTTTCGGTGCCATAAAATTGAATAGAATATTTATTTTAAATATCCTACCTAAATATACATTATACATTCAAGCACGAATCATATATATACTATATGTATGTATGTAGGATCATGTATATACAATAACACAAGGTCCTTGCATTCAAGGATTAAATTGACATTATGGGCGTATCGATTAGTATAACACCATGGAACATAGTATTGCTTTTCCATGATAACTCCAAGTCACATCTATATAAGAGGAAAGATTTGTATTTTTGTAACGATTAACTCAAAACCGACTGGACCTATTTCTAAAATTCTTTCACCATTAGAATACTTTTTTTTGAGGCGGGGGAAATGAATTTCGCTCACTACCGGGTCCTTCACTAGGGATTAGACCAAAGCGACGAGAAGTGACATCCACGAATGGAGCACCAGAGTCAAATCGCCGGCTAGTGTGGGGACTCGAAGACACTCAATACTCCACTAAAACCACCCTCCTCCCATGTGCCCCGCGCTTATGGCAGGAAGAGTGTGAGACTTAGAACGTAATTACTCCCACGCTGATACCATTAGAATACTACATTATCCTTGAGCAACATAGGCTATATTTATTACTAGAAAAATTAAGGATCCCTACTAAAACTTCAATAATGTAACCCAAGGTGTAAAAAAATTAGCCACAAACCAACCGTGCGAAGCCGGGACGGGCCGCTAGTAAATATATAAAGCTTAAACTACTCAGGTCATCAATGTCACTTAATCTCAGTTTATTGACGCTCAAAAATACTTCGCGATAAAGAAAAAAATAAAACTATTAATTATAAAATTAGCATTATCTAGCCATGACCCTGACGCTCAGAATTCACAATTAAAGTTACGTAAAGTATTATTTCATTTGCATTCGAGCCAACGGCTCCTCAGTCCGCCGAACCAGTTTAACGAACTCACATCTCATTATTATTTTTTGCCTGCTTGTGTGCAATATGTGTTATATCTTTTACGTTTTTAAAACTATGTATATTTTAATCAGTGTGTCGAATTATGATCCAGTCTATCTCCTTGCTATACTAATGTAATAATATAGATATAGGACAAACTGGATATTAATCGTCTACCTGATGGATGACTTGTCCGTGATTTCAAAATGAACGCGAATATTTAAGTGAAAAAGTACTGTTTATACTATGCCTGATTTATTTAACAACAAACTTATTTAATTTGCTATATATACAGCGATATATGTTATTACCGATAAAAAGTGTAATCAAGATCACTGTAAGTAGGGAGTGACCCCAAAATGCCAGCTAATGCCTCCTATTTCTTACCATTCATGCCTTTGCTTGCCTTACCTTTGGTAGCAATTTGACATTACTTGTATGGAGCGTATATTAAATTCTAACCGATAGTAAAGCAAATTAATGATTATTAGGTAAGGTAAGTTGTGGTAGCGTAAGGGCTAGCACGCGTCCCAAACTCGAAGGGCGCGGGTTTGATCCTGGCCGGAACCCTTAGGCAGTTTTCTGCCCTAATGTGCATATAGTTACAATTACCACGTGCTAACAACGGTTAAAGAAAACATCGTGATGCAAACCGATGCGTCAAACCTGCCGCTGTGTCAAACCGTATTGGATAGACCGCCTCGGACAAGCGTGGCGGGTATATTGTCCGTTCCCCCCTGTAATGGGAAGCCCAAGCCCAGCAGTGGGACATTTATGGCTGTTATTATTGTTATATTTGAGGTAAGGTCTATACTTTACCCTTACCGGTGACTATACCGGTGTCTCTGGACCGGCCAGAAAAATTCATAAATAACCAACTTTATTTAGTCTCTCAGTTTGTAAGTTACTTTCGAAGAGTCTGAAATGTCACAACATATTTGAATTAAATTTGTAAAAAGTTAAGCAGGAATTTCAACTTAAATTTTCAAGTGAATCTTATTTCGATATCTTGCAAAGTCCAGAAGATATTAATATAATTCCCAAATCCTTCGTTAACGTAACGGCTATAACAAGTATTAATTATTTAACAGTACACATAAGAAACTCCAAAGTGTTATCTCCTTATTCATAATAGTTATACGAAGTTTATAGACTCATTAAAAAAAACCGCAATGCTTGAAGACAAAAGTCTTCGATCAATGCGTCCTCCCCGTGCTGACCTACGGGGCCGACACATGGACACTGACGGCAGGACTGGTTCACAAGTTCCAAGTTGGGTGTTTCTCTTATGGATAAAATTAGAGATGAGGATATCCATAGGAGAACCAAGGTAACCGACATAGCTCGCAAAATTAGCAAGTTGAAGTGGCAGTGGGCCGGTCACGTCTGCCGCAGGACCGATGGCCGATGGAGCAAACGAGTCCTGAAGTGGAGACCACGTCTCGGTAAACGTAGTGTCGGACGCCCTACAGCCCGATGGACCGACGACCTAAGTAAGGTCGCCGGTAGGCGCTGGATGAGGAAGGCGGCAGTCCGGGATGAGGGACGCCGACTTGGGGAGGCCTACGTCCAGCAGTGGACTACAAATAGCTGACGACGACAAAAAAACTATATTTTATATTTCATAATTAGTAATTACTTTCGATTCGTTTTCAATCTTAAATAATTTATTTTCTTACATGGCTTCCACGCGTATATGCTCAGTATTTGATGATATGCGTTTTATAGGAGTCCTGTTAGCAACGGTTGTTGATCGTACCTTATCAAAGTAGCATGTGCAATCAAGACCTATCGACGGTTGATTATTGCCTCCGGTTTCTTTATAGGCGATATGGAAATTTTGTTCATTGCTAATGGTAGTTATGGCTTCAGTGGTGAAATTATTTAGTTGATTTTTGATTTACAGAATTTTCTATAGTTGATTTATGCTGTACAGAAAATTCTTAGTTCTATGTTTCAATATATAATCTAGATTTCAAATTCAAATCCAAGCCAGGTGCTAGGGCATTTTCCCGACTGGATGGCTACCACCTCTGGTCTAGAATAGCCGCCATAACAACCTTGAGTTGTGTCGGCAGCACAGCCGGTATTGCTAATGTCCATAGGCGACGGTGACCACTTTCCATCACAGTTGATCCGTCAGCCTGACTGCTGACTTGCTCTAGATTTAGAGAGATTATTATAAAATTTGACATAATACAGGTGTCACTCTTCTTTCAATTTCTCCCAAGCAGTTGAGGTCATATAATATGTCTTTTCTATTCATACTCCATTATTTAACAGGCTGGTTTGGTCACTATTACACAATACATGATTATGAGATAAATAATCTGTAAGGAGCGTTTACTACAACCTTTTATACATAGCACAGTATTTTTCATTCATAAAACATCTTTCTTAATGAAATATTACATTGAAATATTAAAAAAATATTCAAAATCATCACTATCTTTTATTATCTTCATCCTATCAAGTCTTGGTAGATAAGAAGCGTCTGCGAGGTTCACGTACATGTACAGTCGAATGGTCGTCGATGTTTCTGATTCTGAAAGCACTGTTGCATTTAGTAATTTTATAACATACTTCTGTGCTTTAGAAAAGGAAAATGAGGAAAACAAAACAAAAATGATGTAAACTATTTTTTAGCTACTCGTGTTGCTGAGGAGTTTCTTGCCGCTGCTTCTCCTTAAACAGCGAGGACATGTCGCGAAGCAGTGCACATTGTATACGAAGTAGATTTTTTGACCTTCGAAATATGTTCTCCAGTGGAATTTAATTTACCTCTGACTACATCTAGTCAGCACTTTATAGTACATTTATAGACGCTTAGAAACATTGCGCTCTTAATAGCATCCTATAATGAACAGAAACTGGTCTGGGACAAATTCTTCGCAATCAAACTAGTTATTGTATTCTTTTTTTGCTTTCAAGGCGCCATCCAAAAAGCTTTCTGGGGTCAATTACGGACGAATAACTGTTTCATGTTCGTCAACTATTAATTATGCAAGTCAGAGACTGGCAGAAGCACGTCTTAGCTATTTCGCGGTATAGCGGCATGATATCAGAATCCTTTTTAGGGTTCCAATACCCGTACATGATGAATCATTACGGTCTTACCCCGTTTTTTTCTGTATATATCATAAGATCTATTAGGTTCACAGATATGAAGTTTTAGGTATTTTAAAGATATATGTGCAATAATAAATTTATTAGTATATTCAAAGTGTTTCAAAGAGTAAATTAATATCCAAGTAATGTGATGATATTGGTGGAGCACAATATTAAATGAAAGATGTCTTTTTGTATATTCATGCATACTTTTTTGTTTTACATTTTCAAATTATAATAAAAATATCTTCAAATCTTATAATTAAAAATATTATGTATCAGTTAAAAATTTGAACTGTTTTTCAATTTTGTCAAATTAAAGTATTGAATAACTACAACCTTTCTACAGTTTCTAATAGTATATCCTTTCCAAAGTTCTCTATTTTCGCAAGCGCTCTTTGTCTCGCTAAAAGTCATATATTGCCCTTCACACATTACATCCATATTCCAGTCCAATCTATCAATCAGGCCAACTCCAGTAATCTTTCAGTTTAACGTTCTTTTTGTATTGTAAACGCTATCTTTCTTCTTTACATCCTCATGCATTCATTTACTTCTTCTCAATTTCTTATTCACTGGTAAAAATCCGCATCGTGATTTACCCTTCATGCTCGAGCCGACTCATACACAGCCACTTAAAGTAAAAGAACGAAATAGAAAAAGCTATTATGGTCTTCGATTTCATGCATTCTTTGTAGTCTGGGTACGATATAATTATCGCAGCGAAATTAGTTTATTGGCTATAATAGTGATGCAGTAGCTAGTTTTTAATACAGATTTTGGTTCTCAGTTAATGCTTTCTGACTGAAATTGGTCTTGATTAAAAAAAACAATAATATGTTTGTTCATTCGTTAGGTTAAACTACTTTAATTTTCGCAAAAATATACCTAGTTGTATAAAAACATTACTAGGGTTAAAAGTTTCGATTTAAAGAAGTATGTAAAAAGCAAATGTTCTTATCAGTTTGGTTGACTGACAGAACTTCGCAAAAGCATTGAATCAAAAGTACCAAATAATTTAAAAAAAAACAATGATTCTTATACAAATGAATTTTGTCTCAAAATTTAGTAAGATCTATCTTATTTTATCAGAATTGTCTATTCCTTAATGCTCAATATTGGAAGGGAGGAGTTCACACTTTTTACAAACAAAGTTGTTATATTATGTTAATGGTTATAATATGTTATATTAATAATCTTCTTGTTAACTAGCAGTAAAATTAAAACTCAACTACATTAAACATGTTCAATATTTTGGTAAAAGTATGAATGAAAAGCAGTCCAACCAGATCTGATACGTGAAGCATTATCAATCAATTTAAATTTAACTTTGGTCGGCTTAATGAAGGGCAGGAACTTTTCTGTAATAAGCAGGTTTATGAGACAAGCAATTGGTGGGTTAAGTTTGTTTTAAAGATTAGGTTACATGATGGTTTATCATAAGGTACTAAGTATCTCTTTTACATATAAATAACATAATTAACTACGTAGCTATCCATAAAATTACTACGCTAACAGATGTAGTCTTAAAAACTAAGGTACAAAGCATGGAAGAAGTATAATCTTTTTCATGATACAGAGATATATATTTTTCTATTCTTAAACTAACTTAAACATAGCTGTTTACTGTCCACATTGGACTGTTCTTCCGTTTTTATTTTACTTCTTCATAATTTAATACGGCCGCCTTTTGTTTTGCCGTTAAATTATTGCAATTATTCATTCTGTAATTGTTTATTTGCTGAACAAAAAAGTATTTTCTATTCTATTCTAAAGATAGGTAAAGATGAGATATTGATAAGTCTCTATAGATGCCAGATAAAATAAAAATGAATGCTTAAGATAACCTTTAAAAGAAGCATTAAAAACTATAAATATCTATAGTTAGTAGTCTAATAGTAGTCGAACAGGAAACTAATTATTATTATTAGCAATATACAAAACATTGACTAATTTCGCATTTACAAATTCTAGATTATCCACCAATAAGTCGATATCCACCTGATCTCACTTGCTTAGTTTGTTAAACTCGTTCTCATACTAATATATATTTTGTTTCAATTCTGTGGTTAGATAATTAATTTAACACATTTTCTGCTTTAACATCAAAATTTGGACGTTCCTTAATTTCACTCATTTATAGTATTTATTTTCCATGTATATAAGGTACATACATATCAGGTACAATAATATATCTTGTAATAAAAAATTATATTGCCTATCTTTAAGATTTGTTTAATCTTAGATTATTTTCTATTCTAGCCAACATACACAATAAAAAATATTACAAAATATTGTTCAAAAATTCTTTTAAAATGACCTTGGACATTGGGTTACCTGGAAGAGAACGCTATGAGCGATAAGGCCGCCCATTGTTCTAATGCAAATGTATCCTTATCAATTGTCTAGATTTAAGATTATAGTCTGTAAGAAACAAAAGACTGTGGCACTTTTAAGTGCAGACGGAGAATATGTGGTTTTGGCAGAAGCATGTAGAGAGTCAGTTTTCCTTAAAAGATTGTTTACTGATCTAGCGGATATGAATAGTATGGTCTTGCTGAGTGATAGTCAATCAGCAATAAGGATTGCAGAGAATTCGGTCCATTATCAGAGGACAAAGCATATAGATATCAAATATCATTTCATTAGAGAAAAAGTGAACTACCGCGAAGTAGTGTTAAGATGTTAAGTAGTGTTAAGATGTGCGGCGATCCAAGATATGATGGCTGACATGTTAACAAAAAGTCTTCCGAGAGAGAAGCTTGTGTGCTGTGTGAAAGAGCGGCGAGTACGCGAGTTAAAGGGGAGTGTTAAAACGAGGTTGTTTAACTTGGCATTGGCACCTCATGTTATATTTGATTTTTTTTGACATCATGTTTTGATATATTCTTCTGTCCTCTTATGTCTTAATTTCCAATCTTGTATTACTAATAAGTTATAGTATATTAATATCTTTAATTGTGCTTATTTCAATATTGAAAACAGACCAATGCCGATCCTAATTTATCTACATGGTAAAGAATAAATAGTTTTCATTCATTCATAATAACTAGAGATGTGTCGATTATGACTGGCCGACTAGTCGATTAGTCGGTTATATAGAGGCCGACTAGTCGGCTAAGCCGATCACCTTTTCGGGCATTTCCGTCTCGCTTCGTTTAAAGCTGATTCGCGCGAAAGTCGCAACCACCGCATGCGAGCTTATCGGAACATATTTTGTTTACTTCGCATTGTTTCTTAATTTTTACTTTTGTACGGGTCTCAGGGCGGTGTTTTTATGTAAAAATAAAAAAGTTTTTGTTTAAAGATAGCACTGTTATTTTTCATTAAAATAAAAGAGCTCAACTAAAATTTAATAATGTAAAAAGTATAGATTACAAACTACAAAGTAAGAAGCCGGATAGTCAGCGCTCTTTGACGAATGGTAGACGACTACAGTAGTGGTCGGATAGTCGGCTGCCCGACTAGCCGCCGACTACTCGGCACATCTCTTATAATAACCCTTTTTTACGAGAAGAAATCCGTTTGAGGACTATCCACTACGGCGGAAACGCGGTAAGGATTGTGGGATTCGTTACAAGTCTATATTGTATTTGAAGTAATTTCGCATGCAAACTGCGTTTCTGTCCATGGCTTTAGAGAGAAAGTCACATTCGCTTCGTTATTATCAGATCTCAGTTTCGCAACGTGATCCTTGGTACGATTTCGTAAGCCGACCAATTTAAATTGCCCATTAAAATTCTTTGCAAGTTCAATGTGGTTTTTCATTCATATTCATACAAAATATTCTAAAGTATCTAAGTGATGTGTCGAAAAAAACGAAGCTACCACATTTTAATAAATGTGCGAATTAATTGAGAATTCTGTATGAAAATTAATATAATGTTTCACTAAGATAATTGTATGTTATTAATCTATATCAAAATGGTAAATATTGTATATTTTTAATGAAATTCAATAATTAACATTTAAATATTAATTGGATGTAGTTATGCAAGTCGAAACTATTCCATATGATGTCGGTTTTGAGATAATTAAGACATTCATAAAACGCTGTATAGAATGGACAAATGATGTTTTCTAAAAATGTGTCTGGCATTTGATATTTTGACTTGACTGGACACTTATTGAAACTTTTCTGTGTGGTTAACGCAATTTTATCTAAGTTATAGGTTAAGTTCCTATACGCATAAGTATGTGACATTGTCAAACAAAAACATAGCACTCCGAAAGCTATATAAAGGGTATTGTGGCTAACATGGTAGAGCGATCTAGTTGGTTTAAGGACTTTCTGAAAAATGTAAAATACTCCAAAAGACAAGGATACCTTTTAGAAAGGGATAGATGATGAACAAAAGAATAAGGAAATGAAGATCGAAATTGTAGAATAGCAGGTTCAGAAAGGAAAAGACAGAGATAGATAGATGTTTAGAAAGGGATGGTCAGTAAATAAAAGAATATCGTAATTATGAGTTCCAGAAGATTCTTCCGGCTATATAAGCAGCGTAAGGTGCGCCTACTGGTGTGACGGTACGCATCATCATGTATTTATTATTTTCTCACTTATTAATTATTATTATTTTTATAAAGGAATGGCTGTTCTCCATATAATGTATTCCCTCCTTTATTTCGCATAATATATGTATTTACTACTAATCTCTTTGTATGATATAATCGAATTTTTCTTAGTTTGAAACTTTGACAGAGAAAAGAAAGGACTTGATTATTCGTTTTTGACAGAGGAAGACAATGAAAAGATTATTCTCGGAAAAATTTGTGTTTTATATATTTTCAGATGGAGAAAGTCTAATTGAGATTTAAATGGATAAACTAATCGCTATTAATAATAAAACAATCAAAGTGCAATATGTATACGTCGGATGTGGTTGTTATAAATTTCGCCAAAGAACCAAGCTAAGTTTTCATGTTTTATTTGATACATTAATAGTTTTACTAACCATGTAGACTTACCTGATATCTTGCTTGTTATGTTTTCAGACGTTCTTCTGACGTGATCACGTATTCTTGTCTTTTGTAATGTATTAGTAGTTTAATAAAAATTGTTCGTATGCATACGATTTGAATTAATCTTAAAAGCCTGATTAGTAATGTGTAGTTACAAATAACTTCTATTCTTAGTAGTACATATTATAAGTAACATTGATTTTGTTACACTTAGCTGGTAGTCTTTAGACGTATTAGGGTTCCTTAGGTCCGTTTCTTCAAAACTATAATATTATAGGAACGTTTCTATAATTTGTCTAGGCATAAATGCTATAGAAATACATAAGCCTTTAATATGAAATCTTACATAATCTTATGTAAAGATAGGTAGGCTCGTTTACTATCTACTGTCCTATATATTTTTGAACTTAATTAATTACTGTCCTTAATTTATATATTGTATGGAGAACGAGCTATATAAGGGTGAATTAATTTAAAGTATGTCTTAATTGACTTGTGCGTTATTAACAGATAAGAATTGTTTGTACATTGTTTTAGTTTCATAGTTAACTAAATGATTAAGGGTTATTTATAAAGCCTCAGTGTGCTAATACATTACTTAGGAGTTATGATACATAGTCTCTTGCGGATAAAAATGTATTAATCTAATTTCATTTAAGGATCCTTAAATATAATATTGTCTTAGGAAACTTAATTAAATAATATTACTTCTTCATAGCCGGGAACTTTTGGGAGATTTTGATGATTCTTTCAAGTAATATGATTATTAGTTACTTTACTATGGGAGATTAATTATATGTCAATGGAGTCTTATAGGAGTTTTTGTCTTGCTGTTGCACACACGTTGTTGGACCTGATTATGGACTCTTACTTGTTGTGTTTGCTGATTAGAGCTGGAGCGTTGATTGTTATTGTTCGATTATTTCTGTTTCAGTGAGCTTGGAGTCAGCCTGCGTAATGAGTTTTCATTGGTTCTGATATCGAGGGATTATGATTGACCTATGGCTGTGAAGTCGGAGTCTTGATTTATAATTTATTAATTAGTCTATTTTATATGTGTATATATTTATATATGGTTTTATAACACTACACTATAACATTACACTATACAACAATCATGCATTCCATATGGGAAGGCTAATTGACTTTAGAAAATTTAAAGTTTATTTAGTTTTTATTGAAATTTAATATTTTAAATACTTTCTTGTTGAGAGAGTCTACTTTGGCACTTGGCTTTGTTTGGTGCAAAGGAGTTGTTGATTACAATTTAAATTTTTATTAAAGGTTTCTTTTGATTAATTATATTTTCTTAAACAAGCAGCTCTACTGTTACCAAATGTGTATAAAATAGGCATTTAAATATTATTACAAACTGAAGTGACGAGATCGGGTGAAAGCACATATTGAAATTTTTTATGAAGATTCAGATTAGGACCGGGTTTTATGAGCTCTGCAACCTTGGACAAAGGGATTCACGACCCACTTGTTTATTGTGGCAACGTTCCCTTGGATAATTTCGACAATTATCAAGGATTACCGCGCGTACAGCTTTTAAGGAAATTTAGTTTGTTTTTTTTATAATATGTGTATTCACGAGACTAAAATGATTTCACATATTAAGATTAACTGAATTGGTAACTGAAGGTTAGGAACTGGTTAAGTCGCGGATCAGCCTAGAGGCGCGTGGGCACCTCGATGACGCCCTAGCTGGTTAGGGGGATGAGCTACCGTGTTGCAGGAGGATCAATCGTATCAAAACTTATTTTCTTTCACGATATGTGACTTCATGAGAGTCTTAGATGTAGTTAGGCCAAGTGGACTTGACTGAATTGGAAAGGATGATTAAAAATACCTACATTTGAGTATTGTTACCAAGGAAGGCATCTTTGATGCAGAGTATCACCATTTTATGTTAAATTCAACTTAAACTTTACTTTTACGGTGCTATGCTCTCATCTCTTGGGTGCTAGGGTCATTAGATGGATGTAAGGTTTTGCTAATTTACTTTAACTTTCAATTTCATTTTAACTTTCACGGCAAACCTGAAACCTGTCTTTGACAAGGGAATCTATAATATGAGTGAAGTTGTCTCTCGCCAAACTTTAATTTAAAATTTACTTACAATTCATAGAGAGACATTCTGAAACTCTTACTCTGACAATTTAGGGATGGGAATCTTACGAGATGTAGAGAGTATCACTATTTAAACTTCAATTAACCTTTATCTTTAATTTACTGTGATATTCTTATTACTGCATCAGGGGAGGTCTCTGAGGTGACGTTCCTCATATTGACAATATTATTTGATATTTTGGAAAGGTGACTTTGAGATGAAATGTTCACTTAAGTCTTTTGGCTTTTCCAACTCATTTTACACACAAGGCACTCCAAACGGGTTTCTTTTAAATGGATAGATCGTACTGCTGGGAGTTTCTTGTCGGCTCTTCTCGCCAGCAATAGTACGTTGTGAACCGACGCTAGTTTTAGATAATGTTTATAATTGATTCAATAAATATTAATTAAAAAATTGGAGGTTCTTCTTTTATCTCGATATAAGCTCTTTTACTGATAGCTAATGCGGTGGCATAACAGAGAGGTGGTTAGGAGGGGTGCCTTACACAAAAATATATAATTTGTTATGAATCTACATTAGAATATCTTTTGGCAAAATAAAGGCACGGGCGTACTCAGGTGATGAGCTTATATCATGAGTAATACATTTATCATAATTCATAAAATGCATAGCATTTTACACTTACAACATACTATTACAATATTATATATATATATATATATTTTACATCAACTTTTGATAGTCTTCCTGATCTCTGATCGACACTCTTATATAACCTACCTTGTGAACATAGGGTTAACGGTATTGCGACGAGGGTTCCTGCTACTAGATGATTACGATTTATGGCCAATATTACAAGATTTATTCTATGAATAAATTTTATTAATTTCCAATTTATAATTTTTTTTTATTTCTCACTCTGTGCTTCGGCTTGAGTATGTCATTCCATAGTCATTAGACTCAAAAAGGGGGTTCGTTACAATTTGGTGCCGTGACCAGGATTTCAGGACCTGGTCTTCTGGGCGTGATGTAGAGTGGTTCTAGGACAGTAGAATCGAATCCTGGAACGTTATAATTCGGGGCGTGTTCCCAAGATTCCAGCATGATGTGTCTTATTTAGCATATTTCGTTCAGGTTCGAAGGGAGCAATTGGGGGTTGCATCCAAGGTGTCTGGTTTGATGATGGTGAACAAGTCCTGCTGTTTTGGGCTGAGTTATTTTATTCTTGTGTATCTGATAGATACACAATTTGTTGCTTGTGAGGCGGAGCAAGGTTTCAAAGGTTATAGAAGGGCTGTTATTTATTTCAGAGATGACAGGGGGTGATCGGTGGTTGGTGTAATAATTAACAGTCTGATTTTATAGGTAAATGATTTTGAGATTGTGAAGGAAAATTTTAATTTTCATGTTCAGATTAGTCCACAGGTTTACCGTTGGGGGGCGCCACTGTGGCGTTGCGAATTTCAACTATGTGTCAAATTTAGTTTGTCAGTTTACCGTTAGGGGGCGCCACAGGGACGGTCCAGTTTAAAATATTTTGTCCAAATCAGTTCAATTTCTTGCCGTCAGGGAGCGCTGCAGTGAATTCCGAATTAGTTCGTCATCTTGCCGTTAGGGAGCGCTGCGGTGGTTTTGGAAATTTAAATTTTGTATTAATTCGTCATCTTGCCGTTAGAGGGCGCCATGGTGATGTTGATTTTTTTTTGTACTTGCGTTCAAATTAGTTCGTCACCTTGTCACTATGGGCGCTGCAGTGACTTTGAATTTCAACTCTAGCGTTGCAATTAATTTATCCTCTTGCCACTACGGGTGTTGCAAGTGACTTTGAAAATTTTATTTTTCACATTCGAATTAGTTCAACACTTTACCATTGGGGGCGCCACAATGACTTTGTTGATATTCTTGGTCTTGTTGATTATTTATATAGCGAGACATATTTAATTTTATGGGGTGCATATTTTCAATTAAATGAAATGTTAATCATTAATATATATTTTTTTTGAAAATTTATTGAGGACTTTATTAAATTTTATTTTCATAATAGAGTTGAGGAAGTTAATTGATTGTTAGTCAGCCTTCTGTTATAGATGGGAGTTAGGTTAATAATTATTTACTATGGTGAAGTCAGATGTTGTTATGAGGCACGAACTTAGGAATAAAATTTAATATTTTAATTATTTAAATTATATTATATACATAATTTATATAGTTTATGATTACTTATAGCTTGCTAGCGCTGTGTAATTATTTGAATGAAATAATTGAAGAATGGAATTCTAATATTTCTGGATGAACCAAGAGATGTAACAGTGCTAGTTCACTGCTAGTTATAATAAATCAAGGGGAATTATATAATTGCTACAAAAGCAAAGAGCAGAAGCGCTCTCATATGAGCAAAGGAGCTATTAATATTAATTGAAGATTAGTGCATTTGATGCTGAAGAGTTATTATTATCTTGCTGCCATTATATTTGGAGAATAAATATTGAATAATTTAAAGAAATTTATTAAAGTGAAGAAAAATGCCAAAGGAAGTTCAGAAACCTGGAATGGCTACAAGAAGAGAAAAGAGGAGTGCTGCGAGGGGTGCGGAGAGTACCAGGCCTATGACTACTACTCAAGGAGGAAACCCGAGATTTTTGAGGATTATGAAGAGGATGTTGGATCAGACATTGAACCCTATGATTACAAGGATTAACCAATTAGAAAATAGTTTGGCTTCGAATAATGGGGAGGCCGGTTCGCAGAGGCCTGTGGCCTTGAGATTAGATCAAATGGATAGTGATATGACATTGGCTTCTGGGAGAGTCAACTCTCGGGGAGTTGTGGAGAATTTTGAGCCAGTGGCTGGCGGATCAACGGGATCTAGACCAGTTGAGACCAACATTACACAATCAAATACTATGAAGACATGCTGTTCACAAACAGATACTGTTGAAAGACATATGCCGATGGCGTATTATCCTACTATGCCAATTAATAATTTGGAGAAACCAAAATTTCCATCACAAAAACAACATCCAGTTACCTTCATAGAAGATTTATGTGCTTATTTGAAGAGAATGCCAGCGGGATTTAACAATGAGATTGATCTCATTATAGAATGTTTGGATGGTGGTTCCAGGAGTTGGGCTCGTGTATACCGAGAACGCTGGACCAATTTTGAGGATTTTAAACGAGATTTCCTAGAAACATACTGGGGTGAAGCTGAGCAAGGGGAGCTTCGTAAGAAAATAGTGCATGGCACATGGAATCGATCTGGAACTAGTATGCTGAATTATTTTATTACTTTATGTGGACAAGCGAAGATGCTCACCTACCCGATCCAAGAGACACAACTCATAAATGATATCATACATCATTTCCCTAAAGATGTACAATATGCATGGACCACGAGTCAGAACAAGACTATTATTGAAGCGTCGGAATTCCTAAGGAAGCTAGACAATGTTAACAGGGGTGAAGTGCTGAATACTACACTACGGATACCTTCATCATCACATGAGCAAAATAATAACAGTAATAACAAGGCGAAGACCAGTTGGCAATTCAAGAAACAAGCTTTGAAGCCAGTTCAAGTACTTCCAGTGGACAGTGTTAATGTTAATATCATAGAAGATTTAACTATACCTCATGAAGATTATGACTATAATTTAAACTAAGTGATGTTGGTGGGAGTGTGCCCGACCCATCAACTATAGGAGGGACTGATAACTTGTTAATAGGGTTGAGAATTATGATGTCGAATGGGTGGAAACCTGGTCAGTCCTTAGGCAATTGTAATGCTGGTATACTTACACCTATTATAGCTAAGGGTCAGTCCTCATTAGATAAGTCAGGGCTAGGTTATATTGATGAAGCTTTGGTGGGAGCATTTACTAATATTTTAAAATTACATTTGCAGGATGTAGATCCTAATTCAGTTATAACAAGCGGGTGTGTATCTTCCTTGTTTGAGGAGGAAGATGCTTATTTACCAGATAAATTTGAGCTAGTGAAATCTATAATTACTGTTAAAATCTTTGGGAAGGAAGTGAATTGTTTGGTAGACACGGGAAGTGACATTACATGTATTTCCAGCACCTTTTGGGAGTTAATATCGAAAGAATGTAGTAAAATTGATTTATTGCCCATCAGGCCAATCCAAATTAGGGGTCCAGTAGGTCAGAAAAGTACTAAGATTCAACAAATGGTATTGTTACCAGTTCAATTGGGAGATAACATTATTGATATTAGCTTTTTAATTGTACCAAATTTATTGCAATCTGTGATTTTAGGCTTTGATTGGTTATCACTGGTTCAAGCCACAATTAAATTACAAGGTTCTGAAATGGGGTTATGTTTAAAAATTAATGAACATGATGTAGTTTTGCCTTTTAGGAAGATAATCCTTGAGAGTGGAATATCAGAGTTATCTACTCGAGATGTTGATGATTCAGACTTCCAAGAAAAGTTAAAGGAAATTAAAACGGGGATAGAGCTTTCGGACGTACACTTAGGTCAATTAAAACAAGTTTTGGGAAGGTTTCGTAGTATATTTTCTAATGTTTTGGGTCGTGCAAATTGTTATGAGCATGAGATTAAGATGTCAGATAGTACACCATTTATAAGAAGGTCATATCCTGTACCCTATGCTTATCGTCAAAAGATGGAGGAGAAATTGGCAGAGATGGTTGAAATGGGCATTATTTCGCGGGGTTCCACTCCTTATAGTAGTCCGTTAACGTTTGCGATCAAACCCGACGGGTCTTTACGTGTATTGTTGGATGCGCGGGAGATAAATAAGTTCATGGTAGCAGAGTCTGAAGCACCACCTATGCAGATTGATGTACTTAATGCTTTTCATGGGGTGTCATATATTAGTGTGGTTGATTTGAATAATGCCTATTTTCAGATACCTATTTCTAAAGAAAGTAGGAAATATACTGGGTTTACCTTTAATGGAAAGTCATACATGTATAATGTGCTTCCACAAGGTTTAAAGATTTCAGTGGGCAGTTTTAGTCGGGCTATGGATATTATATTGGGCTCAGAGGTTAGGCAGTTTTGTGTAAATTACTTGGTCGATTTAGTAATTTTAACTTGTGGTACTTTGACTGAGCATTTAGAACATTTGAGTATATTAATTAAAGAAATTGCAAGATGCTGGTCTTACATGTAATAGTAGGGGTGTAAATTCTTTTGTAAGGAAGTTAAGATAGTATATCAACTTCAGATATTAGAATTGATCAGGAAAAAATAGAGTTTATACAGAAATTTCCTATACCTAAGAAAATAGATAGAGTATTTAAGTGTCTTTCCTCGGGCCATGCGATTATTAAACTAGTAATTAGGATTGACCATAAAGCTTTGATTTTTGAGAATTTGGGAATTATGCAATAATCAGTTAACTTGGTGGATATTATAGTTAGGGCAATTTAGCTTTCGGATAGAGTATGTTGAGGAGAAGGACATTTGTGATTTTTTTAAGGAGAATAGCTATTGAAGTCTTTCTTTATGAAGGGGTTTTATGTTTTTTTTGAATTGTAGGTTATGTTTGTTACATATTTATGGTTTCATGCTATATGGGGTGATTAATTATGTCTATAAATTTAAAGCTTGAAGGGGTGATTTCATTTTTTTTTGTTTTGTTTTGGGGATGAGATATAATAGTAGTGAGGTGCAAAGGACGGCTAATACTTAGATTAAGGTTATATATAGGGTGTTATTAACTTAGGTTAAGGTTATATACAGGTTGTTACTAACTTAATCTATGGTTACATACAGGTTGTTATTAATTTAGATTAAGGTTATATACAGGGTGTTATTAATTTAGATTAAGGTTATATGCAGGATGTTAGTAACTTATAGGGCTATATACAGGGTGTTATCAATTTATTATTTGATGATCGTACCTTAGGTTAGAATTTAATTTATCCGCAAGCTACCAATTTAAATTCGGGGTGGTGTGACGGTACGCATCATCATGTATTTATTATTTTCTCACTTATTAATTATTATTTTTTTTATAAAGGAATGGCTGTTCTCCATATAATGTATTCCCTCCTTTATTTCGCATAATATATGTATTTACTACTAATCTCTTTGTATGATATAATCGAATTTTTCTTAGTTTGAAACTTTGACAGAGAAAAGAAAGGACTTGATTATTCGTTTTTGACAGAGGAAGACAATGAAAAGATTATTCTCGGAAAAATTTGTGTTTTATATATTTTCAGATGGAGAAAGTCTAATTGAGATTTAAATGGATAAACTAATCGCTATTAATAATAAAACAATCAAAGTGCAATATGTATACGTCGGATGTGGTTGTTATAAATTTCGCCAAAGAACCAAGCTAAGTTTTCATGTTTTATTTGATACATTAATAGTTTTACTAACCATGTAGACTTACCTGATATCTTGCTTGTTATGTTTTCAGACGTTCTTCTGACGTGATCACGTATTCTTGTCTTTTGTAATGTATTAGTAGTTTAATAAAAATTGTTCGTATGCATACGATTTGAATTAATCTTAAAAGCCTGATTAGTAATGTGTAGTTACAAATAACTTCTATTCTTAGTAGTACATATTATAAGTAACATTGATTTTGTTACACTTAGCTGGTAGTCTTTAGACGTATTAGGGTTCCTTAGGTCCGTTTCTTCAAAACTATAATATTATAGGAACGTTTCTATAATTTGTCTAGGCATAAATGCTATAGAAATACATAAGCCTTTAATATGAAATCTTACATAATCTTATGTAAAGATAGGTAGGCTCGTTTACTATCTACTGTCCTATATATTTTTGAACTTAATTAATTACTGTCCTTAATTTATATATTGTATGGAGAACGAGCTATATAAGGGTGAATTAATTTAAAGTATGTCTTAATTGACTTGTGCGTTATTAACAGATAAGAATTGTTTGTACATTGTTTTAGTTTCATAGTTAACTAAATGATTAAGGGTTATTTATAAAGCCTCAGTGTGCTAATACATTACTTAGGAGTTATGATACATAGTCTCTTGCGGATAAAAATGTATTAATCTAATTTCATTTAAGGATCCTTAAATATAATATTGTCTTAGGAAACTTAATTAAATAATATTACTTCTTCATAGCCGGGAACTTTTGGGAGATTTTGATGATTCTTTCAAGTAATATGATTATTAGTTACTTTACTATGGGAGATTAATTATATGTCAATGGAGTCTTATAGGAGTTTTTGTCTTGCTGTTGCACACACGTTGTTGGACCTGATTATGGACTCTTACTTGTTGTGTTTGCTGATTAGAGCTGGAGCGTTGATTGTTATTGTTCGATTATTTCTGTTTCAGTGAGCTTGGAGTCAGCCTGCGTAATGAGTTTTCATTGGTTCTGATATCGAGGGATTATGATTGACCTATGGCTGTGAAGTCGGAGTCTTGATTTATAATTTATTAATTAGTCTATTTTATATGTGTATATATTTATATATGGTTTTATAACACTACACTATAACATTACACTATACAACAATCATGCATTCCATATGGGAAGGCTAATTGACTTTAGAAAATTTAAAGTTTATTTAGTTTTTATTGAAATTTAATATTTTAAATACTTTCTTGTTGAGAGAGTCTACTTTGGCACTTGGCTTTGTTTGGTGCAAAGGAGTTGTTGATTACAATTTAAATTTTTATTAAAGGTTTCTTTTGATTAATTATATTTTCTTAAACAAGCAGCTCTACTGTTACCAAATGTGTATAAAATAGGCATTTAAATATTATTACAAACTGAAGTGACGAGATCGGGTGAAAGCACATATTGAAATTTTTTATGAAGATTCAGATTAGGACCGGGTTTTATGAGCTCTGCAACCTTGGACAAAGGGATTCACGACCCACTTGTTTATTGTGGCAACGTTCCCTTGGATAATTTCGACAATTATCAAGGATTACCGCGCGTACAGCTTTTAAGGAAATTTAGTTTGTTTTTTTTATAATATGTGTATTCACGAGACTAAAATGATTTCACATATTAAGATTAACTGAATTGGTAACTGAAGGTTAGGAACTGGTTAAGTCGCGGATCAGCCTAGAGGCGCGTGGGCACCTCGATGACGCCCTAGCTGGTTAGGGGGATGAGCTACCGTGTTGCAGGAGGATCAATCGTATCAAAACTTATTTTCTTTCACGATATGTGACTTCATGAGAGTCTTAGATGTAGTTAGGCCAAGTGGACTTGACTGAATTGGAAAGGATGATTAAAAATACCTACATTTGAGTATTGTTACCAAGGAAGGCATCTTTGATGCAGAGTATCACCATTTTATGTTAAATTCAACTTAAACTTTACTTTTACGGTGCTATGCTCTCATCTCTTGGGTGCTAGGGTCATTAGATGGATGTAAGGTTTTGCTAATTTACTTTAACTTTCAATTTCATTTTAACTTTCACGGCAAACCTGAAACCTGTCTTTGACAAGGGAATCTATAATATGAGTGAAGTTGTCTCTCGCCAAACTTTAATTTAAAATTTACTTACAATTCATAGAGAGACATTCTGAAACTCTTACTCTGACAATTTAGGGATGGGAATCTTACGAGATGTAGAGAGTATCACTATTTAAACTTCAATTAACCTTTATCTTTAATTTACTGTGATATTCTTATTACTGCATCAGGGGAGGTCTCTGAGGTGACGTTCCTCATATTGACAATATTATTTGATATTTTGGAAAGGTGACTTTGAGATGAAATGTTCACTTAAGTCTTTTGGCTTTTCCAACTCATTTTACACACAAGGCACTCCAAACGGGTTTCTTTTAAATGGATAGATCGTACTGCTGGGAGTTTCTTGTCGGCTCTTCTCGCCAGCAATAGTACGTTGTGAACCGACGCTAGTTTTAGATAATGTTTATAATTGATTCAATAAATATTAATTAAAAAATTGGAGGTTCTTCTTTTATCTCGATATAAGCTCTTTTACTGATAGCTAATGCGGTGGCATAACAGAGAGGTGGTTAGGAGGGGTGCCTTACACAAAAATATATAATTTGTTATGAATCTACATTAGAATATCTTTTGGCAAAATAAAGGCACGGGCGTACTCAGGTGATGAGCTTATATCATGAGTAATACATTTATCATAATTCATAAAATGCATAGCATTTTACACTTACAACATACTATTACAATATTATATATATATATATATATTTTACATCAACTTTTGATAGTCTTCCTGATCTCTGATCGACACTCTTATATAACCTACCTTGTGAACATAGGGTTAACGGTATTGCGACGAGGGTTCCTGCTACTAGATGATTACGATTTATGGCCAATATTACAAGATTTATTCTATGAATAAATTTTATTAATTTCCAATTTATAATTTTTTTTTATTTCTCACTCTGTGCTTCGGCTTGAGTATGTCATTCCATAGTCATTAGACTCAAAAAGGGGGTTCGTTACAATTTGGTGCCGTGACCAGGATTTCAGGACCTGGTCTTCTGGGCGTGATGTAGAGTGGTTCTAGGACAGTAGAATCGAATCCTGGAACGTTATAATTCGGGGCGTGTTCCCAAGATTCCAGCATGATGTGTCTTATTTAGCATATTTCGTTCAGGTTCGAAGGGAGCAATTGGGGGTTGCATCCAAGGTGTCTGGTTTGATGATGGTGAACAAGTCCTGCTGTTTTGGGCTGAGTTATTTTATTCTTGTGTATCTGATAGATACACAATTTGTTGCTTGTGAGGCGGAGCAAGGTTTCAAAGGTTATAGAAGGGCTGTTATTTATTTCAGAGATGACAGGGGGTGATCGGTGGTTGGTGTAATAATTAACAGTCTGATTTTATAGGTAAATGATTTTGAGATTGTGAAGGAAAATTTTAATTTTCATGTTCAGATTAGTCCACAGGTTTACCGTTGGGGGGCGCCACTGTGGCGTTGCGAATTTCAACTATGTGTCAAATTTAGTTTGTCAGTTTACCGTTAGGGGGCGCCACAGGGACGGTCCAGTTTAAAATATTTTGTCCAAATCAGTTCAATTTCTTGCCGTCAGGGAGCGCTGCAGTGAATTCCGAATTAGTTCGTCATCTTGCCGTTAGGGAGCGCTGCGGTGGTTTTGGAAATTTAAATTTTGTATTAATTCGTCATCTTGCCGTTAGAGGGCGCCATGGTGATGTTGATTTTTTTTTGTACTTGCGTTCAAATTAGTTCGTCACCTTGTCACTATGGGCGCTGCAGTGACTTTGAATTTCAACTCTAGCGTTGCAATTAATTTATCCTCTTGCCACTACGGGTGTTGCAAGTGACTTTGAAAATTTTATTTTTCACATTCGAATTAGTTCAACACTTTACCATTGGGGGCGCCACAATGACTTTGTTGATATTCTTGGTCTTGTTGATTATTTATATAGCGAGACATATTTAATTTTATGGGGTGCATATTTTCAATTAAATGAAATGTTAATCATTAATATATATTTTTTTTGAAAATTTATTGAGGACTTTATTAAATTTTATTTTCATAATAGAGTTGAGGAAGTTAATTGATTGTTAGTCAGCCTTCTGTTATAGATGGGAGTTAGGTTAATAATTATTTACTATGGTGAAGTCAGATGTTGTTATGAGGCACGAACTTAGGAATAAAATTTAATATTTTAATTATTTAAATTATATTATATACATAATTTATATAGTTTATGATTACTTATAGCTTGCTAGCGCTGTGTAATTATTTGAATGAAATAATTGAAGAATGGAATTCTAATATTTCTGGATGAACCAAGAGATGTAACAGTGCTAGTTCACTGCTAGTTATAATAAATCAAGGGGAATTATATAATTGCTACAAAAGCAAAGAGCAGAAGCGCTCTCATATGAGCAAAGGAGCTATTAATATTAATTGAAGATTAGTGCATTTGATGCTGAAGAGTTATTATTATCTTGCTGCCATTATATTTGGAGAATAAATATTGAATAATTTAAAGAAATTTATTAAAGTGAAGAAAAATGCCAAAGGAAGTTCAGAAACCTGGAATGGCTACAAGAAGAGAAAAGAGGAGTGCTGCGAGGGGTGCGGAGAGTACCAGGCCTATGACTACTACTCAAGGAGGAAACCCGAGATTTTTGAGGATTATGAAGAGGATGTTGGATCAGACATTGAACCCTATGATTACAAGGATTAACCAATTAGAAAATAGTTTGGCTTCGAATAATGGGGAGGCCGGTTCGCAGAGGCCTGTGGCCTTGAGATTAGATCAAATGGATAGTGATATGACATTGGCTTCTGGGAGAGTCAACTCTCGGGGAGTTGTGGAGAATTTTGAGCCAGTGGCTGGCGGATCAACGGGATCTAGACCAGTTGAGACCAACATTACACAATCAAATACTATGAAGACATGCTGTTCACAAACAGATACTGTTGAAAGACATATGCCGATGGCGTATTATCCTACTATGCCAATTAATAATTTGGAGAAACCAAAATTTCCATCACAAAAACAACATCCAGTTACCTTCATAGAAGATTTATGTGCTTATTTGAAGAGAATGCCAGCGGGATTTAACAATGAGATTGATCTCATTATAGAATGTTTGGATGGTGGTTCCAGGAGTTGGGCTCGTGTATACCGAGAACGCTGGACCAATTTTGAGGATTTTAAACGAGATTTCCTAGAAACATACTGGGGTGAAGCTGAGCAAGGGGAGCTTCGTAAGAAAATAGTGCATGGCACATGGAATCGATCTGGAACTAGTATGCTGAATTATTTTATTACTTTATGTGGACAAGCGAAGATGCTCACCTACCCGATCCAAGAGACACAACTCATAAATGATATCATACATCATTTCCCTAAAGATGTACAATATGCATGGACCACGAGTCAGAACAAGACTATTATTGAAGCGTCGGAATTCCTAAGGAAGCTAGACAATGTTAACAGGGGTGAAGTGCTGAATACTACACTACGGATACCTTCATCATCACATGAGCAAAATAATAACAGTAATAACAAGGCGAAGACCAGTTGGCAATTCAAGAAACAAGCTTTGAAGCCAGTTCAAGTACTTCCAGTGGACAGTGTTAATGTTAATATCATAGAAGATTTAACTATACCTCATGAAGATTATGACTATAATTTAAACTAAGTGATGTTGGTGGGAGTGTGCCCGACCCATCAACTATAGGAGGGACTGATAACTTGTTAATAGGGTTGAGAATTATGATGTCGAATGGGTGGAAACCTGGTCAGTCCTTAGGCAATTGTAATGCTGGTATACTTACACCTATTATAGCTAAGGGTCAGTCCTCATTAGATAAGTCAGGGCTAGGTTATATTGATGAAGCTTTGGTGGGAGCATTTACTAATATTTTAAAATTACATTTGCAGGATGTAGATCCTAATTCAGTTATAACAAGCGGGTGTGTATCTTCCTTGTTTGAGGAGGAAGATGCTTATTTACCAGATAAATTTGAGCTAGTGAAATCTATAATTACTGTTAAAATCTTTGGGAAGGAAGTGAATTGTTTGGTAGACACGGGAAGTGACATTACATGTATTTCCAGCACCTTTTGGGAGTTAATATCGAAAGAATGTAGTAAAATTGATTTATTGCCCATCAGGCCAATCCAAATTAGGGGTCCAGTAGGTCAGAAAAGTACTAAGATTCAACAAATGGTATTGTTACCAGTTCAATTGGGAGATAACATTATTGATATTAGCTTTTTAATTGTACCAAATTTATTGCAATCTGTGATTTTAGGCTTTGATTGGTTATCACTGGTTCAAGCCACAATTAAATTACAAGGTTCTGAAATGGGGTTATGTTTAAAAATTAATGAACATGATGTAGTTTTGCCTTTTAGGAAGATAATCCTTGAGAGTGGAATATCAGAGTTATCTACTCGAGATGTTGATGATTCAGACTTCCAAGAAAAGTTAAAGGAAATTAAAACGGGGATAGAGCTTTCGGACGTACACTTAGGTCAATTAAAACAAGTTTTGGGAAGGTTTCGTAGTATATTTTCTAATGTTTTGGGTCGTGCAAATTGTTATGAGCATGAGATTAAGATGTCAGATAGTACACCATTTATAAGAAGGTCATATCCTGTACCCTATGCTTATCGTCAAAAGATGGAGGAGAAATTGGCAGAGATGGTTGAAATGGGCATTATTTCGCGGGGTTCCACTCCTTATAGTAGTCCGTTAACGTTTGCGATCAAACCCGACGGGTCTTTACGTGTATTGTTGGATGCGCGGGAGATAAATAAGTTCATGGTAGCAGAGTCTGAAGCACCACCTATGCAGATTGATGTACTTAATGCTTTTCATGGGGTGTCATATATTAGTGTGGTTGATTTGAATAATGCCTATTTTCAGATACCTATTTCTAAAGAAAGTAGGAAATATACTGGGTTTACCTTTAATGGAAAGTCATACATGTATAATGTGCTTCCACAAGGTTTAAAGATTTCAGTGGGCAGTTTTAGTCGGGCTATGGATATTATATTGGGCTCAGAGGTTAGGCAGTTTTGTGTAAATTACTTGGTCGATTTAGTAATTTTAACTTGTGGTACTTTGACTGAGCATTTAGAACATTTGAGTATATTAATTAAAGAAATTGCAAGATGCTGGTCTTACATGTAATAGTAGGGGTGTAAATTCTTTTGTAAGGAAGTTAAGATAGTATATCAACTTCAGATATTAGAATTGATCAGGAAAAAATAGAGTTTATACAGAAATTTCCTATACCTAAGAAAATAGATAGAGTATTTAAGTGTCTTTCCTCGGGCCATGCGATTATTAAACTAGTAATTAGGATTGACCATAAAGCTTTGATTTTTGAGAATTTGGGAATTATGCAATAATCAGTTAACTTGGTGGATATTATAGTTAGGGCAATTTAGCTTTCGGATAGAGTATGTTGAGGAGAAGGACATTTGTGATTTTTTTAAGGAGAATAGCTATTGAAGTCTTTCTTTATGAAGGGGTTTTATGTTTTTTTTGAATTGTAGGTTATGTTTGTTACATATTTATGGTTTCATGCTATATGGGGTGATTAATTATGTCTATAAATTTAAAGCTTGAAGGGGTGATTTCATTTTTTTTTGTTTTGTTTTGGGGATGAGATATAATAGTAGTGAGGTGCAAAGGACGGCTAATACTTAGATTAAGGTTATATATAGGGTGTTATTAACTTAGGTTAAGGTTATATACAGGTTGTTACTAACTTAATCTATGGTTACATACAGGTTGTTATTAATTTAGATTAAGGTTATATACAGGGTGTTATTAATTTAGATTAAGGTTATATGCAGGATGTTAGTAACTTATAGGGCTATATACAGGGTGTTATCAATTTATTATTTGATGATCGTACCTTAGGTTAGAATTTAATTTATCCGCAAGCTACCAATTTAAATTCGGGGTGGTGTGACGGTACGCATCATCATGTATTTATTATTTTCTCACTTATTAATTATTATTTTTTTTATAAAGGAATGGCTGTTCTCCATATAATGTATTCCCTCCTTTATTTCGCATAATATATGTATTTACTACTAATCTCTTTGTATGATATAATCGAATTTTTCTTAGTTTGAAACTTTGACAGAGAAAAGAAAGGACTTGATTATTCGTTTTTGACAGAGGAAGACAATGAAAAGATTATTCTCGGAAAAATTTGTGTTTTATATATTTTCAGATGGAGAAAGTCTAATTGAGATTTAAATGGATAAACTAATCGCTATTAATAATAAAACAATCAAAGTGCAATATGTATACGTCGGATGTGGTTGTTATAAATTTCGCCAAAGAACCAAGCTAAGTTTTCATGTTTTATTTGATACATTAATAGTTTTACTAACCATGTAGACTTACCTGATATCTTGCTTGTTATGTTTTCAGACGTTCTTCTGACGTGATCACGTATTCTTGTCTTTTGTAATGTATTAGTAGTTTAATAAAAATTGTTCGTATGCATACGATTTGAATTAATCTTAAAAGCCTGATTAGTAATGTGTAGTTACAAATAACTTCTATTCTTAGTAGTACATATTATAAGTAACATTGATTTTGTTACACTTAGCTGGTAGTCTTTAGACGTATTAGGGTTCCTTAGGTCCGTTTCTTCAAAACTATAATATTATAGGAACGTTTCTATAATTTGTCTAGGCATAAATGCTATAGAAATACATAAGCCTTTAATATGAAATCTTACATAATCTTATGTAAAGATAGGTAGGCTCGTTTACTATCTACTGTCCTATATATTTTTGAACTTAATTAATTACTGTCCTTAATTTATATATTGTATGGAGAACGAGCTATATAAGGGTGAATTAATTTAAAGTATGTCTTAATTGACTTGTGCGTTATTAACAGATAAGAATTGTTTGTACATTGTTTTAGTTTCATAGTTAACTAAATGATTAAGGGTTATTTATAAAGCCTCAGTGTGCTAATACATTACTTAGGAGTTATGATACATAGTCTCTTGCGGATAAAAATGTATTAATCTAATTTCATTTAAGGATCCTTAAATATAATATTGTCTTAGGAAACTTAATTAAATAATATTACTTCTTCATAGCCGGGAACTTTTGGGAGATTTTGATGATTCTTTCAAGTAATATGATTATTAGTTACTTTACTATGGGAGATTAATTATATGTCAATGGAGTCTTATAGGAGTTTTTGTCTTGCTGTTGCACACACGTTGTTGGACCTGATTATGGACTCTTACTTGTTGTGTTTGCTGATTAGAGCTGGAGCGTTGATTGTTATTGTTCGATTATTTCTGTTTCAGTGAGCTTGGAGTCAGCCTGCGTAATGAGTTTTCATTGGTTCTGATATCGAGGGATTATGATTGACCTATGGCTGTGAAGTCGGAGTCTTGATTTATAATTTATTAATTAGTCTATTTTATATGTGTATATATTTATATATGGTTTTATAACACTACACTATAACATTACACTATACAACAATCATGCATTCCATATGGGAAGGCTAATTGACTTTAGAAAATTTAAAGTTTATTTAGTTTTTATTGAAATTTAATATTTTAAATACTTTCTTGTTGAGAGAGTCTACTTTGGCACTTGGCTTTGTTTGGTGCAAAGGAGTTGTTGATTACAATTTAAATTTTTATTAAAGGTTTCTTTTGATTAATTATATTTTCTTAAACAAGCAGCTCTACTGTTACCAAATGTGTATAAAATAGGCATTTAAATATTATTACAAACTGAAGTGACGAGATCGGGTGAAAGCACATATTGAAATTTTTTATGAAGATTCAGATTAGGACCGGGTTTTATGAGCTCTGCAACCTTGGACAAAGGGATTCACGACCCACTTGTTTATTGTGGCAACGTTCCCTTGGATAATTTCGACAATTATCAAGGATTACCGCGCGTACAGCTTTTAAGCAAATTTAGTTTGTTTTTTTTATAATATGTGTATTCACGAGACTAAAATGATTTCACATATTAAGATTAACTGAATTGGTAACTGAAGGTTAGGAACTGGTTAAGTCGCGGATCAGCCTGGAGGCGCGTGGGCACCTCGATGACGCCCTAGCTGGTTAGGGGGATGAGCTACCGTGTTGCAGGAGGATCAATCGTATCAAAACTTATTTTCTTTCACGATATGTGACTTCATGAGAGTCTTAGATGTAGTTAGGCCAAGTGGACTTGACTGAATTGGAAAGGATGATTAAAATTACCTACATTTGAGTATTGTTACCAAGGAAGGCATCTTTGATGCAGAGTATCACCATTTTATGTTAAATTCAACTTAAACTTTACTTTTACGGTGCTATGCTCTCATCTCTTGGGTGCTAGGGTCATTAGATGGATGTAAGGTTTTGCTAATTTACTTTAACTTTCAATTTCATTTTAACTTTCACGGCAAACCTGAAACCTGTCTTTGACAAGGGAATCTATAATATGAGTGAAGTTGTCTCTCGCCAAACTTTAATTTAAAATTTACTTACAATTCATAGAGAGACATTCTGAAACTCTTACTCTGACAATTTAGGGATGGGAATCTTACGAGATGTAGAGAGTATCACTATTTAAACTTCAATTAACCTTTATCTTTAATTTACTGTGATATTCTTATTACTGCATCAGGGGAGGTCTCTGAGGTGACGTTCCTCATATTGACAATATTATTTGATATTTTGGAAAGGTGACTTTGAGATGAAATGTTCACTTAAGTCTTTTGGCTTTTCCAACTCATTTTACACACAAGGCACTCCAAACGGGTTTCTTTTAAATGGATAGATCGTACTGCTGGGAGTTTCTTGTCGGCTCTTCTCGCCAGCAA
Source organism: Dendrolimus pini (assembly GCA_949752895.1). Classification (NCBI taxonomy): domain Eukaryota; kingdom Metazoa; phylum Arthropoda; class Insecta; order Lepidoptera; family Lasiocampidae; genus Dendrolimus; species Dendrolimus pini. Next base: position 3,172,012 of record OX457131.1, read on the forward strand.
TAGTACGTTGTGAACCGACGCTAGTTTTAGATAATGTTTATAATTGATTCAATAAATATTAATTAAAAAATTGGAGGTTCTTCTTTTATCTCGATATGAGCTCTTTTACTGATAGCTAATGCGGTGGCATAACAGAGAGGTGGTTAGGAGGGGTGCCTTACACAAAAATATATAATTTGTTATGAATCTACATTAGAATATCTTTTGGCAAAATAAAGGCACGGGCGTACTCAGGTGATGAGCTTATATCATGAGTAATACATTTATCATAATTCATAAAATGCATAGCATTTTACACTTACAACATACTATTACAATATTATATATATATATATATATATTTTACATCAACTTTTGATAGTCTTCCTGATCTCTGATCGACACTCTTATATAACCTACCTTGTGAACATAGGGTTAACGGTATTGCGACGAGGGTTCCTGCTACTAGATGATTACGATTTATGGCCAATATTACAAGATTTATTCTATGAATAAATTTTATTAATTTCCAATTTATAATTTTTTTTTATTTCTCACTCTGTGCTTCGGCTTGAGTATGTCATTCCATAGTCATTAGACTCAAAAAGGGGGTTCGTTACACTGGGGAGTTAAGTTGAAGATAGAGAAGCGGCAAGTGCGATACGACAGAGTTGGAAGTGAAGTTTAGTAGACGAAAGTGACGAAAATTTAATGAATCATCTAAAAACATTTTGTATACATAATATAATGTTTTCAAAAAATTCCATAAAAGAACAGCTTTTATTATTTCTCTAAACTTATTGGATGCACTAAAGTAGTTCTCTTAACCCTAGAGTACTAATCTGAGTCATTTTGACTCACACCGAAAATATTTCTCGTTATCTCTCTCTAACGAAAGCATGGATCGTCGTGATTCTTTAAACTAGCTTAGTCGCGGGTTAGCCCTTTACGAGAGTGACAGCGTTATGTAGCTAAGTGCCGCCATTTTGTAAATACGATGCATCTCAGAGTCGGAATGACTCATGATTAGTCTTCGCGAAAAAAACATCTGCGGGAAAAATAAGATTGAAATATGTGTTAACTGTGGCAAATTTATATATTTAAAATTTTTTATACTAGATTAATTCTTATTTTATTATAATTAAGTTTAAAAATGAAGATTTTGTCATTTTTGTTGTTTTTATGTAAGACTGATGATTGTGATCTCAAAAAATGTTCTATGAGGGCAAAACATTTATTTTTAATACCTGTGTCAATATAGCGAATAAATATATATTAAATAAAAATATAAACATAAAATAGTATTTGATGTTTAATTTATGAACTTATTCGTGTGTAGTCAAAATGACTTATGATTAGTATATTACGTTTGTAAAATATGATTAGTATTCTTGGGTTAAGTGCTGTGAAAGTGGTACCAATATTGTTTTGGGTCTGGCTACAAAGTCTTTTGAAACATCACTTAGTCAATTATCAGTATCAGCCAAAAATAGCGCTGTCAATGCTGCCATATAACAACAAATGTTATAATTAAAAATAAAAACCGCACCAGATGGTCGAACGGTGAGAGTTTAAAGCGCCAAGTATAACCCACACTTGACTGATGGCCGTCAAAATCATTTGATCATTACAAAGATGAATGAATGAATGACTCAATCTCGATTCATTCATTCGACGCAAAGGACAAGTGACGTGTATTATGTCATCGTATCAGTTTGATTGATCACTTGTTAATATAATAAATGTTTTCATTCGTTTTGTTTATTTGTTGTAGTGAATGATTCATGGATATTATGAGAGTCAATGATAGTTTATACGGTATGTAATCAATACAATATTTATATAATCATGTTTTATTTTTAAGAAAATTTACAAGTGTGGACTTTGTTTTAAATGAATAAAACACGAGACAAAATCTAGTACTTTTTTAATGGCAGAAAGAGAAACTACGTACTGCCTAACTAAAAAGAATAGTAATTATATTTCTACGAAGTTTTTGTTATTGGATTACATATAATTATATTACGTACATTACAAAAAAGTTGAGTTTAGTTCGTCGGCATCTGTGGTTGAGCGGGCTAAGCCTTTGCCGGCCGACCTCACTACAAAGCAGAGGCTCCGGGTTCGATTTCTAGCATGGTAAATTGCGTAAACGAACTTTCCGTTATTTGCTATGGTCTGGGTGTCTGCAATCGGTCCTAGAGTGGTCTGTTGTATATTACCCATAACAAAATCGTAACTTGCTTAATTTGGGAATATACATTGAGCGTGTTTGTCTGCCGTTTTACATACATACATACATACATACATTACTTCACGCCAGGTCCCTTGCGGGGTAGGCACGAACAACAGAGCGCCATTTAGGCTTATTCTTACACACCTCACTTGCTTCTTTGACATTCATAGTTCTTGTCATGCACGCTCGTCTGTTCTTAAGGCTCCTGACATCACCTTCTGCTAGTACATGATCAATTTGATCATGGAAGGTGTGTCGTGGCCTTCCGCGACTTCTGCATCCATCCACTTTTGCATTGTATATCTGTTTAGTCATTCTTTCATCATACATTCTTTCCACATGCCCGAACCACCGGAGCATTCCTTTCCTTACCTTCACCCCGACACTCTCTTTCAGACCAACTCCCTTTCTTACTTCGGTATTACGAACGCGGTCCGCGAGCGTCACTCCGCAGATTTTGCGCAGTGCTCGCATCTCGACCGCGTTTACTCTACTTTCGTGCTCTCTATTCCATACCCAACTCTCGCTTCCATACGTGAGCGTAGGTACCAGCACCGCGTTGTGTATGGCAAGCTGGGCCTTCTGGCTGAGGTTCTTAGCGCCTAGAAGTTTACCTAACGCTCCATTCACACTATTCCCCAAATTCACTCTTCTTTCTATATCAGCGGTGTACCTTCCATCCCTGCTAAAAGCACATCCGAGATATACAAACTCATTCCCTTGTTCCAGCATAACATCATCGACCATTATCCTTGCATTCGTTCTGGTTGTTTCTCTTTCAAACACCATCACCTTTGTTTTCTTCGCATTCAAACGTAAGCCTCTCGCCTGACAATCATCTTTCATCATTGTGACTAGTGTTTGCAGTTCTGATGGCGATTCGGCTAAAAGCACGGCATCATCCGCATAAAGCAAGCTGCTAACAACTAGTTCACCCATCCGCACCCCAACATCCATCAATCTTAATCTCTGGAGACAATTGTCCAGATATAGGACGAACAGCAAAGCCGACAGCACGCAGCCCTGCCGGACGCCAATATTGACGTCAAACCAGGGCGACAAGCTGCCGTTCACCCGCACGCATGCCATACATGTCTGCCATTTTATTTATTATTATAGTTATATATGCGCAAATTTTAGGTAATACTATTTCTGTATAAATATTTAAAATTCTTGAACTGTAGCTCAAAGTTAAATAAAGTATATTATATTCTATTTAATGTATTTGGAATTTTAATTGTTTACAACAGAGCCAATGCTTCGTTTTATTTTCAAGTCACTAAGAGAGTGTCTTGAGGATCAGACAGGTATATAAAAAATATTTTATTGTACGCCTTCAGGTACCGAAAAATGTAGAAAGTAATAGTATTATTCTAATTGTGTACAAAGGTCGGTCTTATCGCTAATAGGCGATCTCTTTCAGACGCGTTGCAGGAATTAATTACAGTAGAAATAGGTATGGTGGTATACCGAAAAGTTGTATGATTGCTTACATTTATTACAAGATAGAAGATTCAATAAATAAGAATCATTATCATTGTGGCATTAAATCACGGTTGAGTTCGGAGGGTCCGCTTGGGAGCTATGGCTTTTAATAAATAATATGGTAAATTAGATTAGGCTCCCATAGAGTAAATAATAACCATAAACAAATTAAAACTAATTAAAATGAACAAGTTGGCGGTAGGCTAAATAAAATTTTAACAATACTTGTTGGACAAATGTCACCTTTGTCGTCCGTGACCACGGCCACTGAAAAGCGGCCGAAACGTCGGACAAACCAAAACTTAATAAAATACCGCGCTTTAAACCGTTAAAACGTAGTTTTATTAAAAAAACTGAATTTAACCCGGAACCAAAAAAACATCCAGTCTACTCTAAAATTATGCCGCCTGTCACAAAGGCCGTAACGTTTTTTCGTGACCAAAAAAATCCTAATACCCCACGACTATGTAGAAGTTTCACTTTAACAACCCTTAAGTGAGAAGAATCAACTGTACTGTTATTATCTTATGTTAAGGACTACTACGTCATAAAGTTTCCACGAAGCTTGGTATGCATCGTTGCTCTGATGCATTACATCATGACTTTATTATGCGTTCAAACATCGAATATGGGTCGGGTATAATTATTTATATAACACTTCATACGAACGCCGCACCCAAGGTATATACAGATCTACTATACTAAAAGTGTGTACTATATTAAAAGTGAAATTTAAGCACGACTACATAGGTTTCATCTACGAAATCAATATAAAGAATTGTACTAGTAATACTAACGCCTAAATATATTGTCAATGTATGGTACATTATAATATGTGCTCACATGTTTAGAGTTACGGCTTAGACCTAAAATATATAATATGAAATATATAACTTTTGGCTGTTTCTGATTTTGTGTACCAAATAAATAAATAAATTATTACCTGCAAAAGAGAAAGAATACTAATCCCTGCGGCCGGGCGGCCTGTCGTAAGACGCGTCAAAACAACCCACAGCCAAGGGATAGGGCATTTGCCCGACGGATGGCTACCACCCCTAGTCTAGAGCATGCCGCCATAACGACCTTGTTGCGACGCTATATTCTGTTATTTCGTATTTAATTAATGCATTTTATATATTATTCCATTCGATTTATTTCACTAGATTTTAATACCAACTTGTGAAATATTTAATAACGAAAGACGGTCATTTTTCGGAGTTTTTAACCGACTTCGAAAAAAGGAGGAGGTTCTCAATTCGTCGGCATCTTTTTTTTTTTTGTTGCTTTTTTTTATGTATGTTCGCCGATAACTCCGTGATTTATGATCCGATTTACGTGATTCTTTTTTGTTCGACGCGGAATAGCTTCCAATTGGTCCCCTAAAAATTTTACATAGTTTGGCCCAGTAGTTTTCATTTTACGAACATTTTTTTGTTCCCGGTTCTTGGGACCTATATTTTTTAAGAAGCGCGGCACCATTCGTGGGTCCTCCCATACATAGCTAGACACTAAAAAAAACAAATAAAATTTAAAAACTTCGTTTAAAAAACCGACTTCAAAAACTAAAAAACTAAAATGTATAAAATAACTTATTTCTTAAGCTATTATTATTAATATATATTATCTAAAACATCTTGAAGTCGGTGCAAAGTAGAACATAAAAATTACTATATTTTGAAAATTACTAAGCACCTACTTTAAGATGTTTTAGATAATATATATTAATAATAATAGCTTAAGAAATAAGTTATTTTATACATTTTAGTTTTTTAGTTTTTGAAGTCGGTTTTTTTTAACGAAGTTTTTATAAGGTTAGAAAATAAATGCTATTTCGTACTCTATGTATAATTGTATATGTCTAGACGTATTCAAGTATTTGTCTAGATTTTAACGTACAATCCTAGGAGTTACAGGTTATCTATGAAAGAAGGCTTATAAATATTAATAAAGTAATGTCTACACTGAGGATTACTTGAGTGCAGATTTTGTCAAGAATCGTCATTAATCAATTATACACTCCCTTCAGTCGTGAAAATATATACAGCTATTACGTATGAAGTCTGAACTCAGGGTACCTTTTGTGCAGTGCTGGACCACGGATCCCACACAGCTTCGCAAATACGAGAAATTGTTTCGTGGACTGAGGGTTATGTTTAAAGGAATATATGAGAGTGAGAGGTATGCCAATTCCTGCACAAAAACCAATGGAATTATAAGCGCCACTAACCTCAGAATCTACATCCAGTGGGGCAGCTGAACAGCTCCTGAGATTGCACGGCACTCTTCAAATTATGGCACACTCAAACCAAAGAGCAAGCACGTCTTGCTCTTTGGTTATAAAGTTCAATGAGATGAGATATTGAAGAATAGGATGTGAAACGTTCACTTGGTTTTAGCACTGAGAAAACGGAAAGTCCGAACTGACCTCGCGTGCGTTGGAGCCTAGCTTCGCCTCCACACAATCGCGGCGAAACCGAAAGCCAGTGGCACTTTCTTGTGAGGATCCAACATCTTTCTGAAATAACTCTCGACTCATTCGAACCGATCATATAATTATCCCCCTTAGTTTACGCTTCGAAAAACATGTACTCCGTTCTGCTGATACAGTTTTGTGAGCTGAATTTAAATGTACTTTTGCAATTAAGACCTAGATTTAGTGCTGGCGTGACTAAGAAACCGTGTCTGGTGGTTACATACAAATTTCAACCAACAACATAAAACAAGGAAAAATGTAACTGTAGAAGCCGAAATCCTAACTTTCTGCGTTTTTTTATGTTTGTAGTACAGCAGATAGGCTGACGTTCTACCTGATGGAAAGTGTGTACAGTTGTCTACGGTCATTTGCAATTTCAAGTTGCTACTGGCCATGAAGGAATTTAATGATGCCTTTTTACACGATCCCATTTATGTACAAATAGTACACATGGGAAACCTCCACTGAGTTCCAAAACTCACTTCTATTTTGTAATTTTTACCGAATTCAAAGAGGAGGAAGTTCTTAATTCGTCTCTATGTTTATTTTTGTATGTTCGTAACTCGGTTTCCCGTCAATCGTGGACCGATTTTAAGTTTTTTTCTTTTTATGGACAGGTTATACTCCCGAATTGGTTCCATCGTCATCATATCAGGATCTGATGAGTGGATTCGAAGAAATTAGAGAAACTCACGAAAATTGTTAGTCAACTTCTTCGTAACTCGATATTTCCGTCAATTGTAAACGAATTTTCAAATTGTTTCTTTTACGCGTAAGTGTATAATCCCGAGGGGTTTCCATGGTAACCAAGTTAGGATCTGATGAGTGGATCCTAGAGATATCGAGAGTTACCCTTATAAACGCCGAGAGCCTATATTTTTCCAAAAAAAGCTTTATATGCATGCTAGTATGACATATTCTACAGGCGCTTAATTTTTTGTGGGCATGTCATGCGATATCTCCATCAATTGTAGACCGATTTTCAAATTGCTTTTTTTAAGTGAGATGGCAAATTTGTGTACGCGTGCTAGAAGTACAATTTCTACAGATACTTTATATATTATTTCTAAAGCTATTGTACAAAAAGTAATCTCTGTATGTTAAATCAAGGACAAAGGAAAACATCGTGATTCTACCTACACATCGAGATAACCGATGAGTCAAACCTGCCAAGCCGCCTTGGACAGGTGTGGTGGGTATACTTTCCGGTATCCTATAGTGGGAGGCCTGAGCCCAGTAGTGGGACAGTTATGGGCTGTTATTATAAGGCCAGCTAGACATAAATATTTGGCAGGCAGAAAGAAGAAAAAAAAGAAAGAAAGAAAACTTTGATAATAAGTTTTTTATGCAAATCTGCAGACGTTCCGATTAGACGGCTATTTAAATGCCCAGTAGTGTTTATCTTAATAGGCTATTATTTCTTAAATACCACAAATATATGCAGTCCACGTGCATTTATCCAAGGGGCTTGAAATAGGTAAGTTTACTCAGCACTGCGGTTTTCATGAGTAATGCATATAACGTTGAAATAACGTCATTTACTTGATATTCACCTGAGTAAATAAATAATAGAACATACAGTTTATAATCGCATAAAATAAACTCTGAATAAGTAATGTAAGATAAAAATAAGTGTATGATTGTATTATGCCTCTACTACTTGTGACTCATCGGTCATACAAATATATATTTTGTAACTATAGAATAACATTTTATTTTTATATTTCTAACTTTGTTACATCTCTTCTCATTGATGAATAATCTTACATATATCTTTGTTTTTTTGTTATATGATTGTGAATTAATTTTGTATCGCTATTTTTACTTATTGTTAATATGTTTGCACCTCTTGTATTTTTATTAATCTTGTAAATGTTTTCATGTGGACAATGTCGTTGGCTTCAATATTATTATCTGATCTTATTGTAACTTTTTATTTCATATTTTATATTGTAGCTGTCTGTTGTTCCTTTAAATAAATACAATAAAATAAAAACTTTGTATGTAATTAAATCTTTCATTGATTTAAGTTTGTATATGAAATATGTATTTAGTTTTATCCCATTTTATACATTATCTACATCACAAGAGTAACTAAGAATTTTATTACCTGCCTGGAAGAGAATGCTATCAGCGAAAAGGCTTGCCTATTGTTTTGTTTTGAAAGTTTTGTAAATATGCATTTTTATTAATAGTACGGTTTGTTAATCGGCGTATTTTTCATTAATCTATATTGTAAGGTGTACAAATTTTTTACAAAAAAATTGTACACCTATTTACCAAAATTACGGGGACTCCGTATACTCCTCCGTATAAAATTTCGCACAATTATAAAAAGACATTAATTAGGCATAAAAAAATACATTAAATCAATAAATAAAAACACTATACACACTACCATATGTTTGAAACACACACGCACATATACTCCTTTGTTTATTGTTAATGTTGAATTAACAGCGTAGCCTTGGCGAAAACTGTCTTTGACAACAGAACCTTAATAATGTTCAAACTTATAATTTAAATCAATTATTATGGTCAAATTACGACCACGTGCGACCACTAGTATTGTTAAATCAATACTTGTTAATATCAGAGATTTAGACTATCTCATAGGGAAACTTTCTATGAATCAAGTCTACTCGCAAACTCCTTTTACTTAGATAAACAACGTAGTCTACGGTTGAAATAGTACGTGAAAGAAGATTCCACCCGACTGTGCCATATACCAAACTAGGTTATTCTTTAATGTTTAGTTGCAAGTTTTTATCGTTGTTGCATGGTTCCATAAATAAGATAATAGTTCTTTACATATCAGTTTTCTGTAGATCTTACTTAAATAATAGTGAAATTAAAATTTAAATTATAATTTTATACTATTTATGATAAATTTTTCATAACTAGTGGACAGTTTTTAAATTAAGAATTTTAAGTTGTGAAAGAATTACAAGACCAGTAAGGCAATACAAAAAAAATTGACCACTCTGTAGAAGAGACAGTCAGTCTGCGGCCTACATTTGTCTCTTTTACTTAATACATCTGGGCTCTTCTACTTCTACAATCCTGTACTAGCAGGATTACATATACATATATCTCGCACGCTTTTGTCTATGCCATACTTCCCATCTAGATACTCTTTTTGACAGTTATATATGAAACAGATAATAGTAATACAGACAACAGTAATAGTAGTTATAATCCATTTAAGATAAACTTGTCAACAAACACTCATAATATTTAGTTATAAGTAAGTCAGTCTATTTATAGTATTTTATGTATGCACTTATTTGTGGATTGCAATCCAGATTGTTGTTTATATTTTAGTTTAGTATGGTTTTGTAATGATTGTAATTTGTTCAGTGCATCAATAAATTAAAAAAAAAAGTTGCTTTACCACCTTTTATCCTTAAAAGCAGTTTACGGGTAAGATTTTCACTAATCAGTTGCTGAGCAGTTTCTTAAAAATTAACGAACGATTATAAGTAAAGCCGTAGAAGTCCATTTTTAGGAGTATTCGAAACGTAATCCAAACATAAATGAAGGTTCTTGTAAAATTCATATTTTTTTATGAATTCAGAGTCAGTTTGCGCAGCGTTTTTTATTACGAAGCTGCCAAACAGGTAGACAGACCAGCTCATGGAAAGTGGTTATGCTCACCTATAGGCATTTACAATACCAAGGGCAAAGGAAAGGCGTTGTCAGCCTTTAGGATGGCATAAAGACGTAAAAATACAATAAATAAACTAGGTGTATAATAGTAAGAAGTGTAAGAGTGGTAGGTGTAAGTGTAATAGATGTAAGAGTGGTAGGTGTAAGTGTAATAGATGTAAGAGTGGTAGGTGTAAGTGTAATAGATGTAAGAGTGGTAGGTGTAAGTGTAATAGATGTAAGAGTGGTAGGTGTAAGTGTAATAGATGTAAGAGTGATAGGTGTAAGTGTAATAGATGTAATAGTGGTAGGTGTAAGTGTAATAGATGTAAGAGTGGTAGGTGTAAGTGTAATAGATGTAAGAGTGGTAGGTGTAAGTGTAATAGATGTAAGAGTGGTAGGTGTAAGTGTAATAGATGTAAGAGTGGTAGGTGTAAGTGTAATAGATGTAAGAGTGGTAGGTGTAAGTGTAATAGATGTAAGAGTGGTAGGTGTAAGTGTAATAGATGTAAGAGTGGTAGGTGTAAGTGTAATAAATGTAAGAGTGGTAGGTGTAAGTGTAATAGATGTAAGAGTGGTAGGTGTAAGTGTAATAGATGTAAGAGTGGTAGGTGTAAGTGTAATAGATGTAATAGTGGTAGGTGTAAGTGTAATAGATGTAAGAGTGGTAGGTGTAAGTGTAATAGATGTAAGAGTGGTAGGTGTAAGAGTAATATTGAAATTCCGAAAATCAAAAAGAGACTAGGGAAAACTCTACAGTATTCCATTATGTGAGCTATCTGTCTGTATGCCAATTCAGAATACAAATAATAAAATATAGAGGTACACTTTACGCGGCACTAGGTTGTTTTTGCCACGCTCTGTAACTAAATCAAGTAAATACTTGTTTCATAAGGGAGGAGGTTTTGTATTAATTTTAAGTATATTGTAAGTACATACTACATTCACTTCTCACCGTAGCAAAATTTTGTAACTAATACAAAATACTAGGAAATCAGCCTGTTTTTGTATTACAATCAATGAATTAAGATTCAATCCACAAATCGGCTTCAGCGCACATTTGTTAAATTTTAATAGTGTTTACGGGAACACGGCTTAAGAAAAAATACGCTTTTATAATTTAACTAGCAGCTGAACGCGATCAGATTTCAAAGTAGCTTCTAAGTTAAGGTCCCTCCCCTCTCTATAGCTATACTGCGTGGGCTATATAGAAATATTTTTATAAATGACTAGTTATAGCTCGTGGCTACGATCGCTTAGATTGAACATTTTGAGCCTGTATTACGAGTATTATTATTATTTTGAGTACTTATAGTATGAGCAAAATTTCATTCCCTTCACCCTTTTAGGTGGTAAAATATATAACGGTTCTAGCCCCCGTAGTTTGAACTGTGCGTTGATATGACAATGAGGTCAAGTAATTATATCATATACTAGGATATACCCGCGTCTTCATCCACGCTTAACTTAACATTCCCGCGGAATTCCCAGAACACATAGTACTACAGCACTTAAAAAGAATGTACGCTGTCATTTTAGTGAAAACGGACGAAACGGTGAACTAAAAACCGCTCCCGGGAAGATTCCCACGGGATTCCCGGAATGAAAAATATCATACATTTTATTACATAAAATTTGCTATCGATCAGTGAAAAAATTAATTATATATTATTCCCAAAAAAATTACCATAATAATAATACCAAATCACTGACGGTGGGGAGCGTGCCCAAAATGCTGGCTTATTTCCGCGTTGGATGGCAATGCTGATTCATTGCCCAAGGTGCAAGCAAGCCAGCCTTTTTAACAGACTTTGAAAAAAGGAGGAGGTTCTCAATTCGTCGGGATCTTTTTTTTTCTTGTTGCTTTTTTTTATGTATGTTCGCCGATAACTCCGTGATTTATGATCCGATTTACGTGATTCTTTTTTTGTTCGACGCGGAATAGCTTCCAATTGGTCCCCTAAATATTTTACATAGTTTGGCCTAGTAGTTCTTATTTTATGAACATTTTTCATGGAAATAATTTTCACTCCGTTCCATATGTACACCGATTACTCTGAGATTTATGATTCGATTTACGTGATTCTTTTTTTTCGACGCGGAATAGCTGCCATGTGGTCCCCTAAAAATTTGACATAGTTTGGCCCAGTAGTTTTCATTTCACGAACATTTTTTTGTTCCCGGTTCTTGGGACCTATATTTTTTAAGAAGCGCGGCACCATTCGTAGGTCCACCCATACATAGCTAGACACTAAAAAGTAACAAATAAAATTTAAAAACTTCGTTTAAAAAAACCGATTTCAAAAACGAAAAAACTAAAATGCATAAAATAACTTATTTCTTAAGCTATTTTAATATATATTACCTATTAATAAATATTAATTAGCTATTAATATATATTACCTAAAACATCTTGAAGTCGGTGCAAAGTAAAACATAAAAATTACTATATTTTGAAAATTACTAAGCACCGACTTTAAGATGTTTTAGATAATATATATTAATAATAATAGCTTAAGAAATAAGTTATTTTATACATTTTAGTTTTTTCGTTTTTGAAGTCGGTTTTTTTAAACGAAGTTTTTAAATTTTTAGTTTAGGCTTTTATTCACACGAGACTGTAAGACGTATATATAGTCCTATTAGTAGTATAAATCAATATGGTATATTCGTTTTTTACAATATAGCATATACTATTCTAAAACAATAAGCTACATTTATATTATTTAATGTGCAACAATCTTTAAAAAATGCAGAAAAAAGGGCGAAATTTTTTTTGGCTCGACACGTGCGCGTTTACGATCGACCCAAGGATAATGTTACACCGAAACGTGATGTATTTCAATATCTATATTACAATGAATTCATAACCAGATTATAGCGAAGAAAGCATTGTAAACGAGGACTTAATGCATTATTTCTTTAAGGCGTAAACACTACAATTATATCTTGAAGAGCAAAACTACGAAAATTTATGTTTGTTATGTATATTGTTTGTTTACTCCTAGATCTACCAAGTACTTTCTAAAATACTACGGGTACATTATGCTGGTATTGTTTAGTTTGTTTCAATTTACATCAATACATTAGGTCCCCATTTTATGAAGTGAAGCTTCTATATAGACGGTATTAGGATTTTTCTGTCACGAAAAAACGTCACGGCCGTGGTGAAACGTGGCATAATTTTAGAGTAGACGGTCGGTGTTTTTATTGGTTCCGGATCGAATTCATTTTTTTTTTTGATAAAATAAAATATGTTTACACAAATAATGCATTCATTAAAATATACCTAACCTAACCAAATCATAATTTGCAGTAAACCTGCGAAAAATCAAAATGTGTGCTAGGACATATAGTAGAAGGTTTGGAATTAGACAACTACATTAACAATCTGCCCATAAAACTTCAAGTAATTGGGTTACGATTCGTTTCGCCACTTGTCCATTTTCGTTTTTCCATTTGTCCGTTGCGATTCGTTTTTCTACTTAATCGTTGCCATTCGTTTTCCAACTTGTTTTACTTTGTAGACCGCTTGACTGGTATTTCGATAATGAGTACAGATAAAAAATTGTAATACTGGCAAGAGTTGTAAGAACTCAGAAGGGTTTATGGTAATAGAAGAATAAAAAATGCTCATTATACTTATTATCAGATAACCTTACGGGTTAAATAGATTTCATCCACTGCCTCTACACAAACATTTTTAGAACACCTCGCCATCCCTCTGTGTAGCACAAAGGAGCCCTATTCTGCTGTTTCAATATCTTGGCCTTGCGACGATATTAAAAGTACGATTCCATCGCGATAGTGTCAAAAATTAGTATTCTACTAAATCCATAGTAATATCTTGTTGATATCGTCGCGGCAAATTGAAAAAAAAAATGGTAAATCAATCAACAGAAATTGCGTTAGCTGAAATGAAACTACCAATATTTCAAACATTTATTTTTCCAGATTTTGCTTTTAAATATTTATAAAGAGAATGGCGTGCCGCAGGAATGCCATTGGAATTAACAGAATACTGAAATCAGGCAAACCTACGATTGAGACGATGGTGTCCGGGGACTTTGAGTAGTAGCATAATTGGGTCGTTGTTTTTGCAATGTCCATAGGCGACGGTACCCCCTAACCGTCGGGTGGGCCGTTACTCTGTCTGCAGCATTTACAAAGATAGAAAGATAGATAACACTTTGTTGCACACCATTACAGACAAACTTACGAACTAGTGATATTCCAGTTGGGTACAAAGGGCGGTCTTATCGCTGAAAAGCGATTTCTTCCAGACAACCCGTGGCAAGAATATTCTGATTAGGAGTGGCGATGGTGGTATACATAATTATTCTACGATTACTTACATTTTAATAATAAATATATAACTCTACTATATATACAAATATACACATAAGTTATATACATATACAAGATATGGTGATAATATGCAACTATTTAAACATAATAAACATATAACTGTATGCAATATAATATCTACTAATTATATAAAATTACATATCATTATATTGCAAAGCATAGCATTACAAAGCAGCAGTTGTAGATCTCTATTATATTATTTGTTGATGATTAAAGTTTTATCTCTAATCTCCAACGGTTCACAACCAAAGCGGCTAATTAGTTAATTAGTCTTCCAAAAAAGCGTTCGCTATTAATAAAGCACGGAAGTTGCTGTTTTAGATGAGCGATTATACAATCTGATCATGTTGAGGGTATCAAATGTTCCATCACCCATTCGTCACTTTGTCCCTCATTGAATATTTTTAATTGGGTGTAAAATTTCCCCATGAGCTCTTTTTAAGTTTAAAGCGGTTTGAATTAGTGGGTATTCGTTTAAAGTTTAAAAATAAGTCTTCGATTTGATACGGTGTAAAATTCACATGCTCGGCTCAGCTTTGTCGTCTTTTGTTATTCATATACTTCTATTGCATAAGGTTACAACCCGTAAGAGTTAACTTGAGGCTTCGCTCGGCTGACGTAAGCGCGAGGTACTGACGGGTCAATGGCGACAGCGGTAAGAAGGCGGGTCTCGGGAGGGAAGCGTGCATTCCGCTCAGGTCTCAAGTTAACTCTTGCGGATAGAATATTCAGATTGTAGAGTAGCCATTTTGGGAGTAGAAGAAGTTTTATGAAATCGTCATGTTCTATCGTGAAATTTGCATGAATGGGTTAGACGACATTCGAAACAACTGAGACGTTTCGTCAGGAAAGAAAGAAAAAGTTTATTTGAAGAAACAGCGACGTACTTACATTTTTTACATGTATCTTAAAAAAATAAAAGCATATTTTCAGAATTCGTACGTCCCGCAAACAAGGTTTGCACTTGCTTATTGCTGTGCCGGCATAATATCCGACATAACGCTGATTTATAGTGCAAACCTTCTTTTTGTCGTGATACTAAAACGACCCTAATATTTTGTGAGTTTAATTTTTAAAATAATTAATTTGTAAACGATAATATATACTTACTACTACTTAAATAAACAATGTAGAAGGAGGACTTTGTATATATGTATTGTGTTTGTAAATCACAATTTTAAAGTGTCAAACAGCTGGTTGATTATTCTATAATAAGTAATAAAAAATATTTCTTTTATGTTATTTAAATTAAATACCATAAAACCGGCCATTAACACCGGCTGCAAAATTGAAGATCTCCCTGGATAATCCGCTTGAAACGCATCGTTCGTATTTCCAAACAGCATTTAGCTTTAGCCAACTGGACCCTGGTCTAGTGTAGTGTAGTGCTGCCCTATGAACGTCAAGTTGTGATCCAGCATAAGTGACCAGGTTCTAGTCTCCCTTTAGAAAGCACCAGCGCATTTGTATCACCTTTAGTGGTTCCAGTGTCCATAGGCGATGGTAAGCGCTTTCCATCAGGTGGGCCGCCTGCCTGTGTGCTGAACTCGTGCAATAAAAATAAAATACTTCGAGTCAGAACTTTCAACGTAAAATCTAAATAATTACAATGACGCCCTATACGATAATCATTTTTTGATGTCTTGACCAACTGGAAAAGAATCTAATAATGACTAAGTATTGTCTTAGATATAATGGGCCTCACTTATAATCGTTTCTTAAATTTAAAGAAACTGATTAGCAACTGATTAGTGGAAATCTTACCCATAAACTCCTCTTTAGTCAAATATTTTGGGTACAACCTACGTTAATCATTCAAATTTCGTTTATCTCTGCTCCTCTTAGGTAAATAACAAGTAATATACTTTTATGATTGAAAAAAAAGATATTCATTGATTAGGGTCTGATTCTGATTCTCTTACTTAAGAGATGCCTAATCGTTTCTTTACGAAATTATTATAAGTAAGGCCGAATGAATTTGAAAGTTTTACAACATACGTAATATAAATCTGTGCCAAGCCAACTGCATACCTGTAACAAAAAACATAGATTTAAAACTCCTTACTGCAATAGTAAGAAATGCGAAATCTATTCCTCTATTGTAAGATATCTTTCAAGCAATTGGCTTCTGATAATTAACAACCGATATCCAATAAGATAATGATTGTTTATAAAATATTACACGGTATTTTACTGCACAGTTAATTTATATAAATAAACCATTTCAGATATTTATCAACAACGCAACGTTAGTTACCCATTGTTATTTATAAATAGGCATTTGCAACACGTTTATGTTTAAAATTGTACAATGCTTTGCGTTTAAATTTATATGTAGTGTAACCGAGAAATGTTCGCAAAATACGAAATAACTTTTACACGGGGTACTTTATATTCATCACAAATGATCTTTTACTAAAATATAGCTATTTATAAGGACCGCGGTTACACGGTATTCTAACCTCTGCGTATTCTACCGTCTGTACAACGGAGTGTTCCGAAGAACTGTTTGATCTGGTGCCAACGCCTCATTTTTACAACCGCACCGCACGCTCAACTACGCAACGGTTCTCTAGAACGTTTATTCCGCGTACAACAATGATCTGGAGGGAACTTCCCGAAAAGATTTCCCTCTGCGCTACCACATGGACATGGGGTCGTTTAAGAAGGGCGTTATAAAATTTCTTAGCGGCCCGCAACACTTTGGCAACGCCCCTGGTGTTGCAAACGTCCATAGGCGACGGTAACCATCTTCCATCAAGTGGGCCGTCCACCTAGTTGCCTGCTTAAGGCTATAAAAAAAACACGAAGATCGGCCCCAGGTCTGTAATCCACTCGTGTCGGAATTGTCTTAGTATCATAATAGCATATAGCTTTTGTATATAAAAGGAACTAAAATGGTACAACAAATACAAACGATTTTTGCAACCACTTAGGCTCGAATCACACTGTCTGTCTCGCTCCGTTGCAGGTCCGGTCAAATATTCTAATACAAGAAAATTCAGGGAATTCTCACTATCGTATCGATCTAGTTCCGATACTGTATCGCGCCGGTACCGGTTCGCCGGAAAGAATATTTGACCGAAGTGAGATCAGACCTGTCATGACTTGTACCGACAGTGGGAGTACGTCTTTTTAACTCCAGACTAGTAGACAGCGAAATTTGATCGGTCCGAGACTAGAGTGAGATTGGACCGTGTTGTGACCAATGAGGTTTCATAATGTATGTACTATATACTAGAGAAGGTTACTAGCTTATTTGAACACTCGTTTTGGTTCATGAACAAGAACTTGCTTAACCTGCGCTGTTTAAACCACTCAAGAAATTCGTATAAAAATTAGGGGATGACTTTTCACAGGTAAGTGTGTTGTATTCTCGATAAAACATCTTATTTTAATTAATACTATCCATTTTAACTCGCCTCGACGCTTCATCGCTGCGGCCATGTTCAGGCGAATTCAAACTATACTCTCTAAGCGATCTGTTGCGCTGTATGTTTTAATAGTTTGGTTAGACGGCATAAATAGTATTTTAGAGCTGCAGTAAATACATGAGTCAGTCCACATTACGCACGCCCCGCGTAGGCCTCCGCTTTCATCTAGTTCGAACTTTTTTGTTATGGATAGCTTTTTTTTATTAGCCTTTATTGCTGAAACTAAACAATAATTTTACATACAGTAGCAAATTGTTTTAACTTAAATCTAATACATCGGGTTTCCCGGTTCAGTGTTCAGCGTGTCCAGTGGCACATACGCCTCTTCCAGCTGCTTCCATTCTTCTCTATTAGTAGCTTATCTAGACCAGGTTGTCCCTCTGATCAACTTGATATCATCTGTCCATCTTTTAGCTTGTCTGCCTCTTTTTCTTTTGCCATCACGTGGCTGCCATTCTGTTATAATTTTAGTCCATTTCATTTTGCTTTCTCTTGGCATATGTCCTGTCCATCGCCATTTTAACCGTCTTATTTTCTTTAGTACGTCTTCCACCTTTGTTGTACATCTAATTTCTGCTGATCTTTTGCGGTCTTTTAGCGTCACGCCCAACATACTCCTTTGAATTCCCCTTTGACACGATCTTAGTTTTAAAAGATGTTTCTGAGTCAATGCCCATGTTTGGCACCCATACGTAAGACATGGCAAGATGCAAGAATTAAACACTTTTTTCTTGGCTGCCATAGGAAAGTGTTTGTTTTTAAATACCTCTTTGAGAGACCAGTATCTTTTCCAAGCACAGGCGACTCTGCTTTCTATTTCTATGTCTGTCCGGTCTCTAAAAGATATTGATTGTCCTAAGTATGTATAGTTTTTAACATGTTCAATATCTTCATTGTCTACTTTTATGAATATTTCTTCTCCGTTTGTTTTTGTTTTTGATTTATTTATAGAAACCAACTACACGCAAAAAAACTTTAAACTTAATCCTAATAACTGACAACGCGAATAACCTTCAACATATGCTACAACAGCTAACTGAGGCAAGCAGAGTAGATGGATAGCTTAGCTAGTATATACATATAATTGAATGGGTATGACACTAGTAGTGTAGACACAGTGAGATTTGATCGGACCAACACCAATACGAGACTAAACCGTAAACGGCATCATAGTATGAATCGAGCCTTACATTATTTAATGTTGTTTTTAAAATTTGTTCGGTCTACCTCACCGCAAGGCCAAGGTACTGATTCGATACCTGGCATGGTAAATTTTGTAAACGAACTTTCCATCATTTTTACGATGATCTGGGTTGCTGAGGTTGGCCTCTGTGTGATTCGTTGTACATTACTCTTAAAACAAGCACAATTTGCTTATAGGAAAATGAAGGCATTGATGGAATGCCATTTACAAGTTTCAACATGTAAGAAGGAAATTGTTAAGGTTAATGCAGACACTTAAGTATAACTTAAGTAAATGAGTATAAACTATATATTTTACGAGTGTTGGAACTACTGTTGTGCTAATGATGGTTTTGCAGTGTATTTAATTATTGAGAACATCTTAAAGGCTGTGTTTTGCAAAATATGTTTGCAGTGTTATTATATGGGAAATGGTTATTAAAAATAAATTTATATTTTCACTAGTAGGGCCACAAAATTTCGTTCGTATTGCTATCTATAGTGGCGACGTTTACGTTTTGTTAATGAATTGTAATGGCGGCACCAAGAAACAAGATCGCAGCTTTTGACTATATTCATATATCCCACGGAAACGTCGTCATTCATTGATATAAAAGTATCCTAAGTGTTGATCCGGGATATATGATATAAACTAGCTCTATATCGCGTTTCATGTAAATCCGTTTAGTAGTTTTAATGTTATGCTTAGACAGAGAGAGAAAATTACAAAAGTTGCGTTTTCGGAAATTTTTGGATTAAATTAGCCCCCGACTATGATTATTTGATTTTCAAAATTCATTTTACTTTGACGCCTCTACAGTTTTACTATATTAATAAATTAGCGCAGTACAGTTACACTGGTTTTTTATATCAAAATACAGTGGAGACTTCATCATCCGGATCTCAGCACGGATTCGCGATTATCCGGATCTCACCACGGATTCAAGATTATCCGGATCTCAACACCGCATCAAGATTATCCGGATCTCAACACGGATTCGAGATTATCCGGATCTCAACACGGATTCGCGATTTTCCGGATCTCAACACGGATTCGCAATTATCCGGATTGACAGTTATTTCATTCAAGATTACAAGTAACTTTATTTTTAGTATTTAATTATTTTTTTAAGTTATTTTTAGTTTAATATTGTAGCTTATAATTATAATAAATTGTAAGGGATACTACAACACGGTAAAATATTAGATAGATAGATAACACTTTATTGTACCTACACCATTACAGAAAACTTACAAACTAGTAATAATCTAATTGGGTACAAAGGGCGGTCTTATCGCTAAAAAGCGATTTCTTCCAGACAACCCGTGGCAAGAATATTCTGATTAGGAGTGGCGATGGTGGTATATATAATTATTGTACGATTACTTACATGCATTTTAATAATAAATATATAACTATACTATATATACAAATATACACACAACTTATATACATATACAAGATATGGTGAAAATATGCAACTATTTAAACATAATAAACATATAACTATATGCAATATAATATCTACTAATTTTATAAAATTATATATCATTAAATAAATATTATACAATATTTTATCGTATCTAATGTTTGTTTAATTCGGTTGACAAGTTTTATTAGTTATTTCGAATAAACACGTGTACGCAAACGAGATAAGTTATCTTTTAGAGTTAATAATATGAAAAAATATAGATTTTTATTTATGTATTCCATTATCCGGATTTTCAATTATCCAAATAGAGTTGGGTAGGACATGATTTTAAAATGAGTTTGTAAGAGTAACATGACAAATTGTGCTGAACCAATATAATGTAACACTTCAAATGAGGCGAGGAGATTTGTATGGTTTGTCCCGCGGCAATACGTTTGAAGCGATGAGGCCGGTAAGGCGGTGAGTGCCATTCCCTCTTTTGTCCCGTACAAAACTTCTAGTTCCGAAATGTTCGTTATGAATCGGATGTGATCGGTTTCGGTCATCTCATTGTACTAGCAGTCGTACATGTCATGGTGTCCCTCTTTGTCATGTGAATATCCGTAGAGGCGTTATTGTACTGTTGTCCTCGTTTCGCCCTTCCTCTTACATTTGACGCGTGAGTAGTAGCGGGACCAAATATTTGAAGCATTACAAATTTACATTTGGAGCCGTATTAGTACAAATCTATTTTATACGGGACAAATGTACTGCCCCTAAGTGTACTACCCATCACTATATCCAGATGCTTTACGACAACAATCAGTCCGTTTAACCGAGGTTCCATTGTAATAACATTTTTTTACAATTTCGGTAAAACTATAAACATTGAATTGCGTTACGTAAACAAATTACACGCGATTATGTCATATCCTAAAGTGTTAACAATTATTTTATACGAAACGGAACGGTTTGCATTAATTAACAACAATTAACACTTTTATCGCTTTAATTAGTAAAGGAATTAAGTAAGGATTGAATAAGACAAGTTTTGCCCTGATTTTGTGATTCGTTGTTACATCACTTTATACTGGGCTTTTGTTTACCATAAATTCTTATGCTTTGCCATTGGTAGAAAATTCTTATTCATATTGAGTTTGAGTTAGGTTGTTGTAGGCTTCTTTAAGGTTCTTAAAGAACGTACAAAGTATATAAATGTTTATAGATTATTCATCTATCTATCTAACTAGTATGTTTATTTATGACATACCTAATGATCTGCATCACCTACATCGCCAGATTAGGTTATACTATTCCTTAAGTTAGGTTGCCTGGAAGAGATTGCTTTAAGCGATAAGGCCGCCCATTGTTTCTGCCATGACAATATTGTAATTGTGTATTTTTTGAAATTGTATATTTGGTGAACAATAAAGTGTTATCTATCTATCATTTATATGCTTTGTATGCATATGTATTTATATTTATTAAAGTATATATACATTATACTTTAATAAATATAAATTTTTATATTTATTAAAATATAATGTATATTTATACATTATAACATTTGTGTATTTATTACTAAAATGTAATTAGTCGTATTATAGTTTGCACATACCACACCACCATCGCCATTATAATCTCAATTCATTTCTGGGTTTGTCTGGAAGAGATCAGATCGTTCAATCTTATGAACTACACCCCCCCCCCACACACACACACACATACATACGTGTGTATGCGTAACGGGAGGACTGAGATTGATCTCAGTCCGGTAAATCTATAGATGTTTGAATTGTTTGATATACACATTTTAAGTAGCGGGGTGTGGAGTGGGTAGGTAGGTACATATCGAGTTCTTTTTAATAATAAATTTAATCGCACCTACATATTACAATTTGCTAGAAATATTGTATCGTCAAATAAATATACTATATCTTCCACATACTTAAAAAAAGTCACTATTTTCAATCGAAATAATTGCCGTATATAATTCATTTTAATAAAACATTTTAATTGTAATCGATTAAATTTTGGTATGACGTCGATAGTTTATAATTTGTATATTAGATGACTCACAGAACGTAGCTATAAATGGTCAGGTCCTATATCTTACCGACCGTTCATTTTGTCACATGTTTTACTATCGATTATTTGACGTAAGCTCTATACAAGTAATGTCAAAATTCAACCGATGTTAAGGCAAGTAAATGAATAGTAAGATATAAGAACCGGCCATAAGTCACCTGGAACAATGAAGTTTGACGATTAAATTTTTAGTATATGAGATTTACTACCAAGATATTATAATTTAATAGGCGTCCAAACATCAAAAGTAAAATAAATGGTTGGAAAGAGTATATAATAGTAATTACTGTAACTTAAGGTGAAGGTAAGGAAAGGAATGCTCCGGTGGTTCGGGCATGTGGAAAGAATGTATGATGAAAGAATGACTAAACAGATATACAATGCGAAAGTGGATGGATGCAGAAGTCGCGGAAGGCCACGACACACTTTCCATGATCAAATGGCGCTCTGTTGTTCGTGCCTACCCCGCAAGGGACCTGGCGTGGAGTTATGTATGTATGTGCGTATGTACCGTAACTTTTAGGTTGAGGCTAAGTTTGGTTTCCTACACTCATTTACTTTATATGGACTGCTGATTTATACACGAGAAGCCATTTTATTATTGTAAATTGTTCCAAATTCGCATGCTTACATCATGTAACAAAAAAATATATAATTTTTACAAGAAACCTCACTTATTCACCACAACGGTTTATGGTCTATGAACTGAGTGCGGAATATATCAAATGACGTAATTTAATTTTCTATAAGTAACCTTTGGAGTATCTTCATATGAAGCGATACAAAAATACCTGCATTACGTGCACAAACCTTCATGTTGGACATACACTGTATAAAGGTGCGAGCAAATTCAAATACCTGGGATGCAAGATCACAGACACGAACTCCCGAGAAAAAGAAATACACAGCCGTGTAGTAGTAGTCGGTCGGCGACCGGTCAGTTGTCCCAAGTATCACTGGAAGGATAGAGTGGAAACTGACCTGACCGCATTAAAAGCCCACAACTGGCAAGACACTGCGTAAGTAAGTGGCGTCCTCTCGTTTCGGAGGCCAAGACTCACTTTGGGTCGCTGAGCCAACGGACTTAGTCTAGTTAGTTAGTAATAAGTAAACTTTAAAAACTCTATTTTAAATAATAGCAACTGTATACCGCTGCCCTTACGTTGTTATGAAATCGATTCATCAAGATAAAATAATCATTACTACGGCGAAACTCGGTGAATGATATGATTAATGATGTACCAGACAGGTGTCTCGAGATTAAAGAAAAACTAAATTTATTCAAGACGACAGGTGCTTGAAATGCTTTTCACCGCGAATGGAGGTCTCTAGTTTTTTTAAAGTTATTCATTGGAAATTGTGAAAGGAAACAGGATTGTTCATTGATAATGTTGTATCTATATCGAGTTTTTCTAAATTATGTATGTTGTAATTAAAAGTATGGTCCAATGGTTTTAAGCGCGGAATTTTACTTTGATTTTTTGTAAATTTTTTAAAAGCCGAGATCACGGTAGACATGACTACTGAAAAGCAGGCGAAACGTTGAAATTAAATTCAAATAAAATTCCGCGCTTGAAACCGTTAAAATATAAGTAGTTTTAATTATGTGTGCTAGTCGCGAAAACTTAGTAAATATTATAATAATATACTAGTAAATATTATAAACCAACTCAGAAATCTTCTCTGGTTCATGTACAGCAACTATGCTAAAGATCATCACATGATCAAATGTATAGTTTACGATTCTATAAAGGACATACAGACAAACATTCATTTTTATATATCAAGATGTTGTATTAATCATGAAATGTAGATGTGTACAATCAATTCAAAGCTGTAAAAGAAACGTCAAAGAAAGAAACGTCACGTCAGTCAAAGTGACTTGACGTATATTTTTCTTGTACCCTATTTTATTTCATTTTATTTAGTCTAAATTTATATTTTACGACAGCCATTCGCTGTCGCAGATAGGAACAGTATCCCCCTTCATCTACTTCACGAATCCTCAACTCATCAGTATCTTCGTTCTCAGACTCATCCGGGGTTCGACGCATCGGCCGCTGCACGCACCGAGCATCAAACTTACCCGCCTGACGGACAGCCTCCGCGTCAAGATCTACAGGCGCTTCATATCTTCTAAATACAATCATTATTTATATTATTATTTTTCCTTTTCAGTCCATACCAAACCACCGGCTACGCTGCGTCGAGCATCGACCGGTATGAAGACGTGCCCCTAGAGGTACGATCCCCGTCTCCAGGCCTGCTCCACAACGTCCTCCTAGTATTTATTTATTTATTTTTTAAGTTTAGTGTTATATAAAATCACTGTTATTGAGTTTAGGTCACCAAATCTCCCGGTTTATTTTTTATTAGGAATATATTTAGACGGTGCACATACCACGTGAAACCTATGCCGCAAACATGCTCTAGTGCCCATAATACTTCTACCTCACTTTCTCAATGCCCTCATTGCCCTACCCCGCGTTTCTTTAAGGGGAGCAGGGGTCTAAATATCCATATTTCAAAAATTCACCACCAAAATACCCAAACAAATTGTTCTGCGTGCCACAGCACATTAACAGATTCGGCCTCCAATCCTCAGACTAGTTTTACCGCCTTATGGGAACGTTTGGCCTGCTTAAAAAATAATACTCCATTAATTCGGCGTATCCCCCGGGGGGCACGCATCACGGTGGCAGAAAATCTCACAAAAATATTGGCAAAAATTTTAGCTGAAAATTCTCCCACAAATTGGGAAAGCTACCTATTTTTCTCGTTCCGAGTTTTCCATTCGACCGGCCTTGATAAAAACAATTCTTTAACTAAAACTATCAAACAGAACTGCTGCCGTCCAACAATTGAAAATTTAGATACGTCCCATATCTTAGGCAATAAATTCTCAGTAAATCTATCAAAAAAGATTGAAAATAAAGTAAGCGAGGGAGACCTGAAAGGGGCAGCCTGCTTACTTTTTTCTAACGATAGCCTAGCACCAGACTCAGCAGACACACTCTCGGCACTAAAAGACAAGCATCCTATTCCAACTACTTCACAGACTTCTCCGCCAGATCCTCCCTCTTCACAAACAGAGTTCCTACAAGCATCAACTAAAGACGTCTATTCAGCAATAATGTCATTTAAAACTGGCTCTGCTGCTGGAATATACGGCCTTTCTCCACAACATTTGAAAGACCTTATTAGCGGTTGTACAGGCAACATTGGCCAAACTCTTCTAAAACACATTACCCAAATTATAAACCTGATGCTTGCAGGAAAGGTTCCCGACGGAATCAGGGAAGTTCTATACGGCGCAAATTTAATAGCTCTAAAAAAGAAAGATGGCGGTATTAGACCGATCGCCGTAGGCAACTCGTTACGATGAATCGCCTCGAAGGTCTGTTGCCGCCATAAATCCACAAAATTAAAAAACAAATTCCAACCCTTTCAATTAGGTTTCGGCTCTAAAGGAGGCTGTGAAGCAGCCGTGCATTCTTTGCGGTCATTCATAAATAATAAATGCGGAGAAGTTATTTTAAAAGTAGATGTAAAGAATGCCTTTAACTCTGTCGACAGGTCCGTCATGTTACACGAAGTAACATCTAATATTCCAGAAATATCAAATTACCTTCATGAAAGCTATTCAAAACCCACAAATCTTATGTATAAAAACAACATTATTCTATCATCTGTGGGCTGTCAACAGGGCGACCCGCTAGGTCCGGCCATCTTCAGCTTGGCGATCCATCCGGTCATCGAATCCCTCAAATCTAAATTCAATGTGTGGTATCTAGACGATGGGACTCTAGGCGGCGACGCAGAAACTGTACTCCAAGACCTACTTATCCTGATATCAAAATTTAATTCAATAGGATTAGAGTTAAATTTCTCAAAATGCGAAATTTTCTTGTCCGATAGCCTGTCTAAAAACGAAAGCGACAATATTAGCAATATGTTCAATGTCGTCGCACCCGGTATTAAGGTCCTGGAGAAGGATTCTCTTCGCTTGCTTGGAGCTATTCTAGATGAGGCCATTCCAAATTATCTGTCTGAGCAATCAGCCGCGTTTGATCTGTCATACTCTAAACTTTCGATATTCACTCTCAAATTGCATATCACATTATACGACATTGTCTGTTTGTACCAAAATTAACATATGTTTTACGATGCGCCCCGCTTTGGAAATTTTCTAATCTTATAAAACCACTAGATAATCGCATTAAAGATGTGCTTAGTAAAATTTTAAATTCAGAACTCTCAGACAACAACTGGATCCAAGCTTCCCTACCCATTAGGTTTGGAGGTTTAGGCATCCGCAAAATCTCTAGCGTTGCTCTACCGGCTTTTCTTTCATCCGCCTACAGCACTGGCTCATTATTCAAAAAAATTATGCAACACTGGGATAATGTATATATAATGTCAATACATCCTTTTTAATGAAGCACTAAACGCCTGGAAAATGGTCTGCCCTAGTGAAGACATTCCCACGATCATGAATTCGCAACGATGCTGGGATGAACCTATATGTAGAGGATTAAACACAGAACTTCTAAATTCAACTAACTCTACAGGACGTGCCCGCATCCTTGCCGTTTCTCGCAAAGAGTCTGGTTTTTGGCTCCAAGGTATCCCCTCCCCAAACATAGGTACATTATTGGATAATACTTCCTTTTCTTTGGCTATAAACCTGCGCTTAGGTTCTCGCATATGTGCACCACACACATGTGTCTGTGGTATAGAGGTAATCGACCCGGGATACCACGGTCTTTCTTGCCGCCGCAGTGCCGGCAGATGGTCACGCCACGCCGCCCTGAATGATGTCTTACGGAGGGCGCTTGCCACCGCTAACGTGCCGGCTCTATTGGAGCCGAACGGTATTGCACGTGATGATGGCAGGCGCCCTGACGGAATGACTCTAATTCCCTGGCAGCGTGGCAAGCTTTTGGTGTGGGATGCGACTTGCGTAGACACGTTGGCCGCATCCCATTTACCAAACACTTCTAGATCGGCCGGTTCGGCGGCGGAAACAGCGGAATCGCTCAAGCGGCGGAAATATGCAACCCTCAGTGAGAGTTATATGTTTGTGCCGTTTGCTGTCGAGACGCTTGGACCGTGGGGTCCTGAGGCCATGAGCCTCTACCAAAATTTATCAAAACGACTCATCGACTCTTCAGGTGATCAGAGGGCTGGTGCCTACCTCGGCCAACGGATCAGTATGGCGATCCAGCGAGGAAACGTAGCCAGCCTTCTGGGCACCTTACCCATAGAAGACGGTGATCTGGGCTCAGTATTCTACTTATAGTCTTCAGGGACTATGGGTAGTATACAATACAAATAAGTTAAGTTTTCTTACATTGTATTCAATAGTATGTAATTTATATTATAGTTAGAGAATAAAAAGAAAACAAATAAATTCAAAGCTGTTGCGCAATAAAAAAATTATGCCAGTCGAAAAATATAGGTCACATTTTTAAGGCCGACGCCGAAAATATATCATTATTTCATTTGCATAAATGAATAAACGAAATACAATCCTTCATCGGATACTTCCTTCCATATTTGAGACACTGTTCAAAATTCAAAATAAAAGATATAGGCAATTCGAGATTCGTAATTTGAGACCGGCGCGACGCGGCGCCTTGAGCGTGTGGCGCTGCGTTTGCAGGTGCGTTCGAATTTCGAACGCATTTATACACGCGTTCTTTGATAAATAAGCAAGAACAGTCTTATTCGCAATAAGTGTCAGAAGTACAAATATGAATTATAAATGTGAAAAATCAGTGGGGCTATTTCGGACCAACAAAATCCGAAAATGTAATATATAGAATTTTTATCTATCTGTCTGTTCGAACATCACGTTAAAACTAATAAACGGATTTGAATGAAGCTCAACAGAGAACTAGCTTATATCCCGGGTCAGATTTTAGTTACAAAATAAATCCATACATACAAAAACTCGGTATGGATGGGGGTAGGTATGCAATATATATAATATACTAATATATTCGTAAATATAAAGGAAAATGAATAGAATAGAATACAATTTATTGTTCACCACAAAATGTTACAAAAATTACAATATATTATAAATAAATACAAACATATTTATCTAAATGTACAAGTTGAGGGTCGTCAAACAAGACCATCCCAAGGATATGACATAAGTTATTTGTCAGTGCTTCGAATGAGTCTTTCTTCAACAGTAACTCTTCGGTAGTGGCCCGTTGAGTCGGCGAGAGGGCCTCGAGCGCGAGCTCTTTGCTTCGCAAGCACAGCATCTACCGGTAACGTTACGTCGGCGGTAATTTTTTTTAATACAAAAACCTATTATTATTAATTTAGACGAATTAGTTTCTATGTTCCTCAAAAAGGTCTCCATTTTACACCAGCAACAATAATTTGTTCTTTTTTTAGCATAACTTTTTTAATATTCGGCACTTTTTCTAAACGAATAAATGTATAGTTGCCAATTGTATACATATTCAATTTAGTGACGTCACTATTTGTGGGTCACGGCCTTACGTAGGCAGCCGCTCATTTCGAGCCAATGGATACAACAATTACGATTTATTAATAACGGTTTGTCGTAACTAAATTGTTATAAATAATACATTAGCTCCATGTACATTATTAATTAGCATTAAAAGTAAAAAGATATATATGTCTCGAAGATTGAGATTTATGTATTTATTTATACCCAAGAACATCACTATTTATTTAGCGAAAATGGATACAATATTTTAATTTTAAAGTTTGAGTATTCGAACATATTTTTCTGTGCAGTTTTACATACATACATACATGCATAACTTCACGCCAGGTCCCTTGCGGGTAGGCACGAACAACAGAGCACCATTCAGGCTTATTCTTACACACCTCACTTGCTCCTTTGACATTCATAGCTCTTGTCATGCACGCACGTCTGTTCTTAAGGCTCCTGACATCACCGTCTGCTAGTACATGATTAATTTGATTAGTAATTCATTCAACATTCTTTCCACATGCCCGAACCACCGGAGCATCCCTTTCCTTACCTTCACCCCGACACTCTCTTTCTTACTTCGGTATTACGAACGCGGTCCGCGAGCGTCACCCCGCAGATTACTGTGCAGTTTTATTTTCATACTAAAATATTATATATATGTACATTATGCTGGTGAAAAAGAAATAATATGGTAGAAAATATTGAAAAAAATAATTAAAATGACGGCCGCTGTAGTTGAGCGGGCTAAGCCTTTGCCGGCCTACCTCACTGCAAAGCAATTTCGGAAATATATTTTCTCCGTTATTTACTATGGTCTGGGTGTCTGGGATCGGCCCCAGAGTAGTCCGTTGTATATTACCCATAACACAAGCTTAACATGCTTAATTTGGGTATATACAATATGTGCGTTTGTCTGACGATTATTATAATATTGATGAAATATTTATGTGGCTTCAATATTTTAATAATATGACTTTTAAAAGAGCTTTTTTGTTTGTTATAAATTAAATATCTACTACTATGTTGTTGTAGGTGGCCTTTTATTAGTAATGTGATGGATGAATGAAACAAGAATCTACTAATGGTCTTTCTGGGCAAAGGCCAGGTTGGGCCCAAGAAATGCAGGTTATGTCAAAAGCTATTGAAGTATTTGCACAAATAAAGTATTTCTTTTACAAAAAAACAATATGTACCGATTTCTTTCTACAACACCTGGAAGTCGGTGTCAAGTAAAGCATAAAAATTACCGTATTTTATAAATTTGTTATTATTCGTTACTTATTGAATATTACATAAGTAGAAATAGTTTTCTTAATATTTATACAGTTTATTATATGTAGGTAAGAAAATTTACCCTAAACTCCTAATTAAAAATAAACTAAATTATAAATAAATTAAACTAAAAATAAACTATATATATATAAACTAAAATTAAACCATAAAATCTAGTTCCAGACCACTGTCAGTCGGAAACGTGCCCAAAAGATTATTATTATTCTATGTTTTTGCTTAGCACCGACTTCAAGATGTCATAGAAATAAGTCAGTATTTTTTTTTTTTAGCGAGAAGTCCGTTCTGATTTAGTTTTAAAAAATATGACTTGAACATTTTACAAGATATGACTGTTACGTATTGACGTTGCTGACACATATCGTCTATCTTTATATACAATTCTTCTGTACGTATGTACATAATATGTAACTGAACTCCTATTTCTCATACTGCTCCTATTTTTTTGTATGCTTGAGTGCATCCCGGGATGAATTGAATTCACAATAACACCCGGTAATTGGTGCTTAAATGGGATTCTTGATTTATATTCTTCTAGAACAGGACAATGTCGGCCAGAATTGTCATAATATTAAAATGTTAATATTTTTGAATATTTATTTCATTTTTATTATGGATACGAACAGATTTCAATGAAACTTGTATTATTATATTAACTAGTGATCGCTCGTGCTCAAAATTTAACCATAAAAATTATTGTCTATACTTCTATAACCATAGATTTTGTCAAGGTAACAATAAACAAAAGAGTATATATGCGTGTGTGTGTCAAGTACATGGTAGTGTGTGTAATGTTTTTTTAATTAATTAAATGTATTTTTATCTTGTTTTAATTAATTTAATGTACTGTCGCTATATAAACTATAAGTGTGCCAAATTTCATACTCCTCCGTCAGCGTAATTTTCGAAGAAGGGGTACAACATTTTTGCTTCACGCATTAAAATATAAATAAGTATTTTAGTGATATTTCTGTGTCATCTATGGTAGCCATAAAAATCACGAATATAATATGACATCATAGCGAACACATTCGGACAGTTTCGTCACTTGACAGTATATCAACAGCACTCACTCACTTTGACTAATTATCGCTGAAATGACATGTTGACACATTCTGTCATCTCCACTTTGACTGGATGACACAGATTTAATTGTCAAATTCGAGAGAAGTCAAGAACCAAATCAGCATTTTGTTCTCATTGACAGTATAGCGAAGTTTATTTTAGAGCTTTTTTTATTTTTTTATTGTAGTATCTACTACAAATAGTAGTAGTTCGCGTTTGACCACAATCTTGCCCTATGGGGAGCAAAGATGTTGTCTAGGATGTAGCACGCCCACCTAGAAGGTACCTATTCACACGGGACTTGAAGACACCCAGATTATAAGTATCGGGAAAGACAGACTCCGGCAATGAGTTCCATTCCTTTGCGGTGTGTAAGATGAAGCTGGATGCAAAGCGCTTCGTTCTTATAGGTGGAATATCCATCATATATCGCTGCCACATGCCGGTTCATCTGGTTCTCCGATGATGGAAGGGAGATGGCGGGATCAGATCGAAGAGCTCAGCTGCACATTCTCCAAAGTGAATCCGATAGAAAACCGATAAGCTGGCAACCCTGCGTCGATGTTCGGGACTTTGCGTTTTGTCATTGAAAAGCTGGTCGTTGCCAACCAGCCACCTGGCTCTTCGCTCAATCGACTCTAGTGCCTCGAGTTGATATTTGGCTGAGCCATCCCAAAGGTGAGAGCAGTACTCCATGCATATTGTGCTTGCTTGCAGTTTAAGAGCGATTGAAGTATGGATGAACTTTATGGTTTTTTATTGCTAAGCAGGCAAATGGGCAGACTGCCCAGCTAATGGAAAGTGGTTGCAACAGCAGGGGCAAAGCCATCGCGATGTCAGTTTTGAGATAAAGAGGATGGACAACGGGATATGATAGAGGGGTCAGACAGTCAATTTGAATGTGTGTAAATGGCTAAGTAGTGTGGAGAGGTGGGCTGCAAGTTCACCGAGGGTCCTTCCGACGTTATGCCATTTATCACTTCCACCCCTGGAGCTTGAGTCTTAGCTTGAGCTGTTATTCTTTTTACTATTATTATTTTTATTATCTTCTTATTTTATTGTTTATTATATATATTATTATATTATTTAATATGTACAATATTCTTACCTACCGACACAGAAACGCGCACCTGGTTAATTGCCCCTCCCGCATTCGGAGTTCTTTTGTTTACTTCGTATTTAAAATTTACAATTTGAATTTAGCCTTGTGTTATTGCTTTCGACTTTGTTGGCCGTTTGCAGTAATTAACCAGGTGTGCAAATTACTATGTCGGAAATCACAGTGCACACGGTCGTTTTTTTTTACTGTATAGTTAGTATAAAACAATGCCCGAACGGAGGGGTGGGCCAGTCGCGCGAGGATTACGATACGAGCAAGAGATAGATTCGATGAGCGATATAGTGACGGACTTTGCGCGTGTTATTGAATCGTGCAGTTTGTACTGGCTGTGTCCAGTTATATTTGTGCCTATGTTGTATGTGTTTCTACAGTTCTAATAAATTATATAGTAATTCTTACGGCATTTTAATTCGAGTCCTGTAGCTCCTAACAATATATTCTTATAATACATGTTCTCATTTGTAGGTATAATTTGCATTCTGTCATTTTAATACGAGTATTATAACACGTTAACATTTAAATAATAATAATAATCGGCAGACAAACACACACATTGTATATCCCCAAATTAAGCAAGTTACGCTTGTGTTATGGGTAATATACAACCGACCACTCTCGGGCCGATCCCAGACACCCAGACCATGGTAAATAACGGAGAAAATACGTTTCCGAAATTTACTATACCGGGAATCGAACCCGGAACCTCGGGGTTGCAGTGAGGTAGGCCGTCAAAGGCTTAGCCCGCTCAACCACAGAGGCCGTCAAATAAAAATAAATGTTACATACACATGCATATATTATATTTTATGACATCCTAATATTTTATATAACTGATATCAAGTGTTAGTTTGTCCGTGTATTGTTCTAGAAAGAAATCTATGTATCAGTCAGTCGATTTTCATAATAGCGGAGGTAAATCTTGAATTTTCGGTTTGGTTTGGGTGTTACTCCAAACCGGTCTTCCGATTCCAGTGGCTTTCCACATGGCTTTGATTGTTGACGACGGCCCCTTAAGTTTATATTTCTTATTCTTTTTACATTTCAAAATAACTCCAGTTGCTAGGTTGCAATCAACGATAAGAACAATATTTTCTCTATTAAAGGCATTAAAGATGAAACATCGCAAGCTCAGGAGTTTTCTTCCTAGTATAGCTATAACTACAGACGTTCAGCTGTTTCATTGTTCTCATAAATGTGTATCCCAATTTTGGGACTAAAAAGTATCGTAAGTTCATCTCCAATATTGAAGGCATATTTCGTGTTAATTAGCCATTCCCAAGGCTGCGAGGAAGCAACAAACAAACCTACTTTCTAATTTATACATTAGTATGGACCATGGATCTGTTTGTTCTATAACGTAAGAAGGTATATAACCGTGCATAAATCATTTCATTACCTCCGTGATTGAATTACAAAAGTATCACTGATTACAAACAATTAAAATTACGTACGATAAATAATGAACAAACATATTAGTCATACAAATAGGTTAATTTCATAATACATTTTTATAAAAGTGATTCCGAATGTCACGAGCATTAGTGATGTAATAGAAAATGCCCCTACAGTGACGCCATGTTTATTTATGTCATCTACATTGTGTCAAGTGAATTATGCCGCACGCGTTTTAGGGTTATTATCATCATGGTGGGAAAATCAAGGAAAATGTACGTGAAAGTTTAAAGATATACATTTATTAATTTTGTCTTATTACCAGTTTCTTTATATTGGGGATTATTTCCCCGAATCTTCGGGGAAATATTCCTAGATGAGTATGCAGTATTGTCTCTGGAACGTAAAAATTTAATCCAAAGACTAAATATATAATATTTAATAATGACGATGTACTAGATGTCATTGTACCTCTGACATAATAATAATAGTCCATAAACGTCCCACGGTTGGGCTTGAGCCTCCCATATCCGGACAGTATGCCTGCCACGCTTATCCAAAGCAGATTAGTGGATTACACATATCGGTTATCTCGATCTGCAGGTTTCATCACCATGTTTTCCTTCACCGTTAGCATTTGGTAATTGTGGCAATATGCACGTTAGGTCAGAAAACTGCCGAGGTGGTGTATGAATGTCGGCCAGGACTCGAAGCCGCGCCCTTTGAGTTTGGGACGCACCAACCACTAATCTGTCAAGGCCTTGCATATTTCATACATTTATTATAATAACTTATTTAATTTGAAATATGTTATTGTATGTGTGTATATTTGTGACTATGTATATATTTGTATATAGTCATCATTTTTAAAACGCTACAACAATGGACTTATTTCTTAATAGGCAGATAAAATTAACAACTTATGATGAATATTTTTATGTGCAGAGAACACAAAGCATAATTGTAATTAAATTCCAACTATAAAATGTTTTATATTTATTAAAAAATATAATCTTAAGATATGAAACATTTATTTTATAGTTATTAAGCACTACCTTAAATGGGTAAACAAATTAAATCATCGAATAACCAATAAATATGAGTGACGTAATCAATTAGATGACATAAGGCTTAACAATCACGTCAACACGTCGAATATGACAGATGACTCATATACTTCCGAAAACATGTGAACTTGACCTAATGTCAAACGATCGCTAACGAGATACGAGTGCTAATTACAAATTCGGTCATGCCGTTCGTGAAAGTTAAAGCTTGATTATATAACCCGTATCGCGTATCGTTAAGGTATATTTTAGTGGCGTGAGTTTTTATTGGATGTATTTTTTAAAACTGCGTTCAAACGTTCGAAATTAAAGCACGGTATACACTTTTGAAACAGTTGGATTGTTCTCTTTGTTTTTTTTTTCTTTTTTAAAAGAATTTATTACTAGCGGCTTCGACAGACGTTGCTCTGTCCTGGAAAAATAAAAATCTAGAACCCCACCTACCATCTCTTATTGTGAATCTAAACTATTACCAGACCCACTCAAACACAATTTTTTTACACCTTGGGTTATTGAAGTTTTAGTAGGGATCCCTAATTTTTTCTAGTTATAAGTATAACCTATATTAATTTAGGATAATGTAGCATTCTAATGGTGAAAGAAATTTTGAGATCGGTTTGGTTGTTTTTGAGTTTATTCGTTACAAACATACAAATCTTTCCTCTTTATAATATTACTAGCTTCTGCCCGCGATTTCGGCCGCGTGGATTTTTTTTCATAAAAAGTATCCTATGTTACTACTAATACCTCCAAGAATATGTGTACAAAGTTTCATGATGATCGGTTCAGCAGTTTTCGCGTGAAAGCGTAACAAACAAACTTACATTCACATTTATAATATTAGTTAGGATTAGTACAGATAAAAGTTTTAATTACTGATGGCGAAGCCATGTAGGTCAACTATAGGTGATATAATGTCCGCATACATACATATCTTCATGAATGCAAACTTATTTTTTAACCAACTTCGAAAAAAGGAGGAGGTTCTCAATTCGTCGGATTTTTTTTGATTTTTTTTATATATTTTCGCCGAACACTCGTTATTTTTCGATCCGATTTACGTGATTCTTTTTTTTTCAACGCAGAATAGCTGCCATGTGGTCCCCTAAAAATTTGACATAGTTTGGCCCAGTAGCTTTCATTTTACGATCATTTTTTTGTTCTCGATTCTTGGGACCTATATTTTTTAAGAAGCAGTGCACCATTCGTAAGTCCACCCATACATAGCTAAACACTAAAAAGTAACAAATAAAAAATAAAAACTTTGTTTAAAAAAACCGACTTCAAAAACAAAAAAACTAAAATGTATAAAATAACTTATTTCTAAAGCTATTATTATTAATATATATTATCTAACACATCGTGAAGTTGGTGCAAAGTAAAACATAAAAATTGCTATATTTTGAAAATTACTAAGCACCGACTTTAAAATGTTTTAGATAATATATATTAATAATAATAGCTTTAGAAATAAGTTATTTTATACATTTTAGTTTTTGAAGTCGGTTTTTTTAAACGAAATTTAATTTTTTTTATTATTTCAATTTCTTCGTTAGTTGCTTGATTGCAACTTAAATTGTAATAATTGTGTTTAATTAATAATTACTCAATGTAATTAGGTACATGGGTCAGGCAGTTTCTGGCTGGCATTGTGATCCAAACTGAACATTATTTATCATCATTCTTATGAGATACACACGATCCGCATGATGTAGTTGAATGAAAGATAATGTTACATACCGACAAGGAAATGCGCACACCTGCCTCTCGTAAAACGCCGTTTATTACCTCTTTGATTTAGTAATTCTTTTGTTTACTTTGTGTTTAGAATGTTTAATCCAGAAAAACATTCTATTGTTATTGAAATTATTTTATGGCCGTTGAAGCTTGCCAGATGTGCGGGATTAACTCGGCGAACGCGATCCTTTGTTCTATTATATAGTTTAGTTCAAAACAATGCCCGAACGGAGGGGTGGGGCAGTCAAGCGACTATTACGATACTGGCAATACGTGTATAATACTTTCATCTATAGTAGAATTATTTTCTCCGTGCAGTTTGGATCATAAAATTTCGCTCTCTCTTCCACTCACGGGCCTTATGGGGGCGGGCATAGTGATGCGCATTATTGTTGTCGATAAGCGTTTTCGATAATGTATTAAGTTTTGTCATTTTGTGGGTTAGTGATAAAAAATAAAATAAAAATAGATAAAACAACGTATTTATTAAAATAAGAATAATAATGATTTAAAATAAATTATTAATTAGGTATCTATGTACCTATTAAAAAACTATAAGTACAAAAGTTTAGAATGTAACAAGTTAAATTAAAAATAAATATAAATACTTATATCTCAAGTTTAAAATTAACAGCAAAAAAGATAATAATGATTTTTATAAGAATGATAATCTTTCTTTGATAAGAATGAGTTTTTATCGATAATGGCGTTGCGCCAGGCCTCCGTCACTCGCTCAAGACAACGCGTTATATACCTACCGCTCGGCGTATCGTCGACGATACCACCGCCCGAGGGCCGCCAAACGCCCGCCTGAGCACGTTTCCCGCGCTTACCCTTCCAAATGCCATAACACGTAATTATTGTGCAGTAGTTGGGTGGAAAAGTAAAAAACAAACAAAAATTTGTCGCTTTTTTCATTGCCGAGAGACGAAGAAAGTAGAGTAGTATTATAAACCTATCTTTATGGATTTTGTCATCATTTATTTCTTTGAATATAAGTAGGTAAAACGTAAATCAAGAAGTTTTTTTGAGACAGGTATTATAAAGTGTTGTGTTTATAGGTAACTAGAGGGAAAACTCTGGTGCGTGTCTCTTGTTTATAGAGCAAGTGCTACAGGTTATATTATATTACATTTTTATGTATTTGCCCACGGAAGATTCACTTCATTTTATATCGCTAATTATATATACCATCCCCCGTCTATCTGTCAACAAAATAAATTACAAAACTTGACCAAAATGTTCTAAATGACCAAAAGACCACAGTGACCGACATGGTTAAAATGACGGAATAGGCAAAAACGACCAAAAAGGCCAAAATAATCAAAATGGTCAAAATGACCAAAGAGGCCAAAATGACCAAAAAGGCCAAAATGACCAAATAGGCCAAAATGAAAATTATCCTTTGTCCATCCTCAGTATTTAATTTACATACGTACCGAATTTCAGCCAAATCGGTCCAGTAGTTTTTACGTGAAAACGGAACAGACAGAGTTACTTTCGCATTTATAATGTTATTAATAGGGATTTCTATTGTAGTTACCTTACCTAGTACTCACACAATGGGCAATGTTCGATAATTTTAGATTTCTTAGATATTTTTGCTGTGGGTAGAAATAAGCGTCTACCGGCGCAGGCCGACATCTGTCTGTATCTCGTTACGTGTAGATAATCAATTAAATAAGGTATAAATTTGAATCGACGTATATTCACTTTTCACAAGAATTAATAGCAAGAAATCAATAGGTATGATGTTTGACACAAAGTGATTTCGAAATGTTTTAATTTTTAACCAACTTCAAAAAAGGAGAAGGTTCTCAATTCATCATAGGTCAACCCTAGCGCAATCTTACGAAGAGGCGTTGGCGCGTCTCCCGCACGGCGGGCAACACAGTCTCGACTCTTTGTTCGCGTACTTATGGTACATTTCTTCTCGTTCTGAGCGGCAGGTATTATTATTAAGATCTTGTAGGCTATTTTAGCGTAGGTATTTTCACTTTTGTATGGGAGTGATGTATCTGTTACGTAGTAACTATTTATTAATCTGTGGTTTTGCGCCCGCGCAACATGCTCACCGCCCTAGCCGGGCTTAGGCCGAATTTGATTTATGACCCAAACTGCACGGAGAAAATAATTCTACTATAGCGATATAGTGACGGACTTTTCGCGTGTAAATAAATCGTGCAGTTTATACAGTGTGAACTGGTTGCATCCAGTTTTATTTGAACCTGTTTTATGCGTGTTTGTACAGTTCTAATAAACTCCATAGTAATTCCAACGTCATTTATTTCAATTCGAGACCTGTAGCTCGTAACAATATTCTTGTCTATCAGTAAGTATCATTTAATCTTTTTTTTAAACACCCATAATTATGGTATGAGTTACATAGCTTATGACACGAGCCTCAAAGAACCTTGGAAAGTGTGAATATGTTAAGTGTACTTTAACCAACATTTTTGACAATACTACAAAAGGCACTAACTACTACGTGTAGGCTTACTTGCTTTACTATATCCGTAAGTAAGATTTATTTTCAACTCTTTGGGATTGGTTGGGTATCTTTTGACATAGGTCATTAATTTTAAGATCATAGATTAAATATAAAACACGATTACTCATCGATAAATCAGATGCGGTATGTATTATAATGGTACTCAAGTAATACTTTGAGATATATTTTTGTGCACAATATTTTTAAGAAGTCCATGCATTAAACACTTTAATACATTATCATGATAAGTTAAGGTCTAACTCATCATAGAGTACAAATTAAGCAGAAAGTACTAAGGAGTTTTTGACAGGAACTTGAAGGACGAAGTTTCCTTTCAATAAATATGAATAAACGT
Source organism: Dendrolimus pini (assembly GCA_949752895.1). Classification (NCBI taxonomy): domain Eukaryota; kingdom Metazoa; phylum Arthropoda; class Insecta; order Lepidoptera; family Lasiocampidae; genus Dendrolimus; species Dendrolimus pini. The sequence goes on from OX457131.1 coordinate 3,211,318, forward strand.
TACTATTTATGAATATTTGAATTTTATATATAGGTCTACACGAATCGTGCAAAGATATTTATATTTAATAACAACCTTCTTATTAAATGGCTTTTCTATACAAGTAATAAATTACTGTTCTATTTTAACGAGTTCATTTACCGACAGAATAATAATAGAGGGTAGTTTGTATCTATTACCCCCACTACTATGCTCGTTCTCCTACTCGCTCCCACTTGGACTTTGCTCGGGTGCATAGTTTCACTCCGGGTTTGGTCCGATGCACATGTAGTATTAGCACTCTACGAGCGAAAAGTGAGACTTAGGCAATTTAATAAGCCATTACAAGTACATACTTGTGTTACGATATTTTTTTCGTAACTAGATAGATAGATAACACTTTATTTCAAAAATACACAATTGCAATATTGTCATGGTAGAAACAATAGGCGTACAACAATAGCGTAACTAATTACTATCCTAATTGCTATCGAGTAATTTTGATTCTAAAATAACTGACATACGTGAATAATGAAACAGTAAATATTTTTTTACGTAATATGAATGTATCAACGAAAAATATTATAACAACCTAATATTACGCATATGGTTTCCAGTTACTAATTGCAAGTATTGTATAATTTGATGTGTCAGAAATGAAAAACGATAATCATACACGCATACTTTTTTTTACCAAAAACATGTAATTAGTAAACTAGAGGGTGAAACAAACGAAGTGTGTTTAATATACAAAAGTATATGTATAGATCCGGAGCCAAAAAAGATAACTTATAATACTTATGGGCAAAAAAAAGAACGGAAATTGTTCCAAATCAATACTTTCATTGGTAAGATTTTATACAAAGATAGATAGAAAATATTTTGTTTTTCATCATGATTATTATCATTTATATGTAAAGGAAAGTACCTACAAACAATTTATTTTTAATTTTATAAATTTTATCAAATTGAAATTTGAAACTTTCAACTTGGTGACTGATTTAAGCATAAAAATTATGTTTTAATTATTACTAGAGTTTACCGGGTCAAACTCTAGGAACTATCTCTATTTCTCTTACATAAAAACAATTATCATATAAACCTTCAGTGAAAAATTGGGTTGTTCCCAATTCAACCCAAATAAAAATACAAATCAACCCACGACTTATTTTTAATATTTTTTCCTATCTCAACCTAAATGTTATTCCCAATTCAACCCAAAGCAAAAACAATGACAATCAAGTATGCATAGCATAAAAATGAAACTATCTATACTTGTTATGTTATAAATTTAATTAGCATCTACCCGCACCTTCGTCCACGTGAAAAATGATCTAACTGATAATGAAAACCGCTTTAAAATACGTGATTAAAAAGGAGTTGGCAGATATACAGACTAACAGACAGATAGCAAGCGATGCAGGTGGGTCCCTGAGGAATGGGTTCTTAGCCGCCGTTAAGCTGCGTGGGACACTTTACATACCGGCCCATGTAATGAGGGACTGAAGATGCCGGGGACATATAGTAGTTCCCAGACAATGGATGAGGCCGTTGGGCCACCAATTGCCAGGGCATGCGGCGGCCACGTAACCGTGGCCCTGGCATAAAGGCGAAGGATTAAATACCGAGGGGTTTTAGTGACCCTGACCGTAGCATAGCAATAGCACTTCCGCCTGCAGAGCTAGGCGCCACCCCGACTTGATGAAACCCACAAACCGGTCGCAATTTTTTTTTTTTATTGATAGAATCCAGAAGACAAACTGACGGCCCACTTGTGATGGAAAGTGTTTACCGTCGCCTATAAACATTTGCAACCCTAGATATTACCAATGTGCTGCCATACTCGTAGATGGGACTGGAACCTGGCCCACACTACCACCTAGCTGTGGGTTGTTTTGTAGCCTTTTACGACAGGCCGCCTGGCTGCAGGAATTCGTATTCTATATCCGTTCCTATTCGGATATATCCCCGCGGTTGATGGTTCTCAATCGGATTTCCTCTAGTACAAAAACAGATAATGTTATAACTTATCTATGACGACACCGCCATTTTCAACTACTCGGACAATACAAGGAAAGTATTTCAAAATTGTTCTTTTTGATGTAAATGTATTAATGTGTGTAATAATGTTTGAAAAAAGTTGGTATATAACATTTTTTCATTCCAATAAACTTATTATGTCTTTTCAGTACTGTGCCTTTTGATCAATTCGTCTTCCATGCTATGGTTTAGATCATATTTCTTAAAGCGACCTTTCAGTTTTTGTTGCGTGTCATCCGAGTTTGTTCCATACAATTTTTGTTTAATGCATGAAGATCTGTTGACACAGATGCACTGAACTGCATTGTGATGTAACACGGACAAATATAAATGTCACGGTGTTGAACGCTCCATCACAATAGCGAGTGGTATTCAATATTCATTAGGGGTTTATTCTCGGCACCGTTTACAATTTGGAATTTTTGAGGGTACTTTGCGGTTGTGTTGTGGTCTGGATGCTTAGTAAAGTGTGAAATCTGTGCGAGCTTCAGTTTTGTAACATAAAACTTTAAGTACCTACCTACATATATCGGCAAAAGTAACCAACTAAACTATATATCAGTTTAAGTAAGAAACCTGCTTATTTTTGGTGGCAGTAAGTGTGGTTGAAATATACTGTGCAATTTTGTTTTCAATGAAATGGCCACGTGCGAGTCGTACTTCGAATACTTCTTGAAGGGTTCCTTTCGCTATAAATATACTGCGGATGTAAAGTTGTTTTGAATTCAACTTTGATTACGGGGAACTAGTTTTCTAAATTTTGACATATACACATCAAGATAAAGACAAAGCTTGGAGAATTCATACTAATTGTGTCATTTTTGCGACATAAGTTTTAACTATTTCCAATATATTTTCGATTGGATTAAACTGAAGGTGATATGGCGGAAAACGGAGTAAAGTATGGCTGTGTTCTCGTAATATTTTGTTTATCTTATAGTCTAAAAATCTCGCCTTACTTTTCAGAATTAATTTATCAATTGATTAATTATTTATCAAACTAAAACCAAATAATCAGACCTCACAACAATAAGCAATACTATGTTAGCTATGTAAATAATATTTATTTATTTGACTCTCACCATTGACTTTTGATTGTAAATATATTTCTTCTTCAAAATGTAACGAACCTCTTTGCTGATTGTACAAGGAAATTTAAATTTCCAGTTTAGGATTCTTGTAAATATACAAATACTACAAACGCTAAACTTTTCAAAGCCAATTTACCTGTAATCAGCTTTGACATTGATTAAATAACCATAGTATAAGCCGCGCGTAGAATGTTTGCCGACGACTATTTACTATTATTGTATTGTATTACTTACTATTATCGTATATACTTACGTAAAGTAAATACAACAATAAATTTATTGCAACAACTATTTATGTAACCTTTTTTGTCAACCCTACCGACCATCGAAGCGTGACATCATAAGGCTGTCTATCGGCAAACCTTATGCGCACGGTTAGTAGATATTACAATAGCGTAATAATCTCCAACAGTTACAGCAAAACGCATTTACGTTATAAAAAAGGTCAACCCTAGTAATGTTTAATATTTATTACCAAACATAAATAGTGGTAATTCTTAAGGTTAGCTAAATTTCAATTCTAAGAACGCAAAACGATTTCATTATAATTTACGACCATATTATACCAAATTATGCATGGTCGGTATAAAATAAATTAATTTTCAGCTTAAACCGATGTAATTCAAGTAGTTCATTCCTTCTTTTAAAATAGCAAAATTATTTTAAATCTATCAAATAGCATCAAAGACCTTTAAGCCACGTTTTATTAGACAGATTCATCATAATGTTTTAATCCAGGCTCAGCAAAATTGTAGGTCTTTGACCGACGCCAATTGAGTTTTTGTAACACACCTTAAAAAGTATTTAATCGAAAATACCTATTATCTCAAAAACTACCAAATGGATATTATTCAAACCAATATTTCTTGAAATTAGTTTTAAGTTCTACAGCCTCAAACTTTTTCAAAAATTTTCACTTTTAGTTCAAAAGATAAATGAGGGACACAATATTTAGGGTTTCCAGTCGGAGAGAGTAAGGGCACATACCTTTCCACCCACCTCCTCTTACCTCGTTGGTGAGCTGGAGGTAGCCCGAGAGGCCCAGCTCTCCGGCTTAACATTATATAGGGGCCGGGCTTGGGAAAGGGCTGGCCATCGTCCCCTCGTGTTGAAGGAGTACGTGAGCGAATCCACAGCCCGAACAACACACATAGACCAGCAGCCAGGGGTTTTAGTGGGTATTCAAGATACTGGTGGCAATAGCATTCCTGCACGGTTGCTAGTGGCGAGGCGAATCCGACACGCCCTGACCACGCTTCTCCTAAGCTGGTTTGTCCTCGAGCGAATTTACCTTAGAAAAACATGATCCTCGGTCGCCCTTATTGTTGTCGTGATAAGGGCGTATCGGAGTACCGCGCGCGCTCGTTTCAAATCCCGTGAAGCAGTGCTACATACGCCACATAGGCGACAATATTACAGATGCTCGGAGTTCAGCTTTCCACGGCAGAGGACGACGCTTATGGCCCATCCACAGAGATGCTGTTTACCTGCATCCCTGGCAGTAGGCGAAGGATGGAACTGCGAGAAGTTTTAGTTGGTATTCCGGTAAAAGTACCAAGCGAGTCCCTCACACAATCATCGCGGCTTCCAGTCGCTGGAAAGGCCGTCAATGGATTATCGATCCTCGATTAAAAAAAACTGACATAATATTTACGATTTTGGAAGTTAGTAAATAGTTTCTGAGAATAGTGACTGTGTACGGTTGAACGTACAGCGTTTTGTTGACGCTGCGACTTTAGGCTACTTTAATAATATAATATTATTATAAATAATGCTCACAAAGTGTTTGTGATTGAATTGCTATCAAGTTTCTATCGAGTTGCTATTGAGTTTTTTTATTGCACTAATAAGTTTTTTTATTGCAGGAGTTCAGCAGACAAGCAGACGACCCACTTGATGCAAAGCGGTTACCATCGCCCATGGACATTTGCAACACCAAAGGTGCTACAAATGCGCTGCTGCTCTCTTAAGGGAGACTGGAACCTGGTCGCTAATGCCGGATCACAACTCAAGGATGTTATGGTGGCATGCTTTAGACCAGGAGTGGTAGCCATTCAGTCGAACAAATACCCTACCACCTGGCTGAGTTGCTAACGAGTAGCTATTAATCGTAACATACGACTTCAATTACCACTAAGTTGAACCCAGGGATCAGCATCAAAGAGCTAATAGTACGACAATAAATCCTTGAAAGCAACAAGGTGTGTTTTCTTCGCTACCGCGAAAGTACTTTTATAGTACCCTATAAAAAAGCACCAGCACTCCGCCAACTACTACCAGCATCCACCACTACAAGTAAGAGCAAGTGTACAAACTGCACATTTGATGTACAAAGACAGACGGACAGGAAGTTGGTTGGTTTTTGCCAAAAAAGCACCTCCTCCTCAAGTCGTATTCTTCATTCATGAGGGCTGTGACCTTTTCCGACTACTGTTTCTTGCAATACTTTTAGCCATTGGTGACAATCAGCTGCAATATAGAGTGTGTCATGCACAGAATCGTTGAGTGTGGTTCAGATCTGGTCGGATTAACGTATCGACTACAGCCTCGAGATCTTCTTCTTCCTATTGTCAGGGATCATTAATTTTTCTAAACTGTCTGCCTGTTTTCTGGCTGTGTCTGAAATAATCAAGGACTTAATGGAGGCAGATAGATAGTCTGGATATTATTATCAAATTCTTTATTATACTGCGTTGGTTCAGTGTGCGGCCCAGGATAGAACCAACATTTTTGTCCAGCAAAAATGGCTACAGTATCCTAAAACGGATTTCATTGCATAATATGTGAGTATTTCAAAATAATTATAGATTTCAGAGCTTTCATAATCTGTATGTACCTTATTAAGGCTAAAATTATTCTGTACTGGAAATAGTAGTCTGTAGGTAATACTGTTATAACAGAGATCAAGCAAATTGGATCTATTTAATATATTTATGTTACTACTTTAAACCGTCAAAACATACTCTTATAATTAGTTTCTTTTCAATTTTGAAACTCAAATGAAGGTAATTGGAACATCCAAGTTGCGACTGATTTAATTCAATTTATTTAATGCGAAAATAGGTATACAAAAGATGACCCTTATAAAATTACAACAAATTTTTATATGGGTTTTATTTATTTCGTTGAAAGGCACACAAAAGGACGCGAAGACATTCCATGGCATTGAATGATTCAAGTTTATGTGCATCACTCTGGATTCATCCAAATGGAAAGACAGAAGTGAACCGTCTTATATTGGTTTTAAATCTTGTTTTACTACTTAATGCATTATTCATCGAGTAGCGACTTTAATTAATGGATACCCTTAGAGTACATAAATGTATTAAAAATCTATATAGGTCATGAGCTCTGTTCTTTATTCATGGTGTTGATATGTTGTTTGACATCGTTTTTATCTATTTAATATATAATATTAACAACGATTGATGGATCATAATGACAGTTTTATTAGATTGACTATAATGAAGTGCCCTTCATTACGGCCGACAAACAGAATCTTTGATAATTTAATATATTGTTCTGTAAGGTAGGCAGGAATCAATCTGATAATGTTAAGTCTACTACTATAATAATTATATCAGCTCATAAGTTTCCTACTGAGGGGCGTGGGCCTCTCTGTTTCAACGAAACTGACAGTATATTTATTTATTTGGTAAACATAAAATAATTAATATTCTTAAATATAAAAATACAAAATTAATTTATATATCAATCACGTTTCCACTAAAAATAGTTTATATTATAAAGATTTGGCTTACAAGAAAATAAAATATTTTTTTTGTAATTGTAATATGTACGTACAGTCAGCGTCGGAAAGAAGGTAGCAGTTAAGATGGTCAAATAGATAAGAACATCGAAAGTGATCATTACTATCGATACAACCAAGGTAGTCTAATAGTTCGCATCAGCCTTCTTATCCAAAAACATCGGCACACCAAGAACGCCATATGTATCTAAGCAGCCAAGGTGGCCAAAACATAGTAACAGTCTAGAAAAATGAACTCTATTCTAAATGAGATTAGAGTCAAATCGAGTTGATTGCATACTAAATGAAAGCTCAAATAATCTTTTTAGTTTCCATAACATAACTAGTATTTGCCCTCGACTTCACTCACAGTAGTTAAATAGTAAAGATTAATATTTTTTTACCAACCTTTAAAATTAAATGGATTTTTATTATGACAATGCAAGAAACTTAGATTTATCCATAAAACCCTGATATTAGTAATGTTACTAAAGATGTTTTCAACTACGATGTCTCACTAAGGATTTCTAATAAATACAGACGCAATGTTCGCAAATCACTGTTTTGTGATTTGCGAACATTGAATCAAAGTTAATCTAGTGGTTTGGAAGTGGAACAAAATCCCGGGAAATATCTAGAGTCCAAATATAGTAACGTATAAAAATGACATAAAGTATCAAACTGTGTTGTAATAAGAATAACACGGCCAGTTTTCATGCTATTTCTAGGCGTATAATTCCCAATAAAATTTTAGAACTTTCCGGTACTGAAGTATAGGAGTAAAAACACTAAAAAGTGAATCCGTTTTCCTGAAAAATTACACTAGAATGCCCATGATATAAGCTTTTTCAGCATTTAAGTCAAAAATTTCTGTAGAATAATGAAAACCTTATAAAAGTTAACATATATTTATGAAAAGAAATTGTTTCCGTTTTCCATCAAGCAAACAATTCGATCCCAATTGGATTTTTTTAATAGCTTCAATATACAGACAAGATTATTTTACAATATTAACATAATTTTAACATTTAATTTGACGTAAACCACTATGTATATGTGAGTTTGTTGAAGTATCTAAAGACTAAAGAGTTTCAATATACAAGAAATTTAGAATTCGAAATCAAACTTTTTTTATCAGCAATGAATTATTGATGTTTTTTGTTTTACGTATATGAATTCATTTGTCTCAGATTTAGAAATCACAGAATATATTAATATAATAAAAGATTAGAAATATATATAAATAGACATAGACATAGACAACACTTTATTGTTCACCATAACAAAAATTACGAAAAAAATGCACAAGACAATAGTTACTTAGTAAATAAAATAATAAATCATCATCTTGAAATACCACCATGGATAAATATCATCTTACTGATGAAATGAAATATAAAATTGTTCATTTGAGACAAGGAGTTTCTGTAACGGATGTCTCAAATGAATTAGGCATATGTGTGGGCTATTTTTCTAAACACAAAGTAAACAAAAGAAGACTTTGCTCTCGATCAGCGAAAATCGCATTAAAATCGGCCTAGTAGTATTTACGTAAATGTGGAACAAACAGACAAAACGACTAACATACAAGAAATATAAAAATAGTATCATGTTATCCATCGTTTATGTAGTCTATTCTATTCCAATTGTTTTTTAATAACTTCAATGTAGAGATATGGCATATTTACAATGTTGTGATATTACTAGCTGTACCCGGCAGATATTGTTCTGCCCTTAAAAAATATAAATTTAGAAGCCGATTGCAGCGTCATCGACCAGGACCAAATATACATTTATATCATTCTCAAAACCACTTAAAAGAACACAAATAATTTAATCAAAATTGGTCTCACCGCTTAGAAGTTTAGCGGCGTCATCTACTGGATCTAATCGTGAATCTAAACTATTCCAGGACCCACTTGAACCTTAGACCATAATGGTCTAAGATTTGAACACACACAAAAATAACTTCACCTAAATCCTGGAAATCGATTGCAACGCCACCTACCTGCTTTAAATTTGAATCTAAACAATCCAGAGACCCAAATATATACACAAAAAATTTCGTTAAAATCCTGGAACCTGTTTGCAGCCCCACCTACCGGGACCATTCTTAATCTAAATCATGCCGGGATAGGTCCTGGGATGGGTCACGGGATGGTTTAGAGGGTTTCAAGTGGGTTGAACACACACAAAAAAAACATCAAAATAGCTTCAATCATTTAGGAAGATTTCAGTGATATTCACACAAACAGAATAATTTTATATATATACACATTTTTGGGCCAGAAAACCCCGCGGGCGTCCCCGGAACACCCAGTTAAATTTAAATTTTATCAGAATCTGATCAATGCTTTTGGAGCACATTGAGGACAAACATAGATATTTATTTTCATAGATAAATAGATTTTTTGAGCCAGAAACCTTTTCGGGCGTCCTCAGAACACTACCAAAGTTTTATCACATCTGATCAATGGTTTAGGAACGCATTGAGAACTTATATACAAAACATTGATTTTTGTTTATATGATAAAGAAGATACATACAGTGTCATCACGTATTAAATAATATAAAGAAAAGTACAAAAAATCTGAATAAATTAAGAGGACTCAAATATCTGATAAAGGGAAAATCATTGCCCTTCTAGTCAATAAATGATACTTAATTGGAAAAAACTGGCGTTTCTTTCCAATCCCAGTGCTTACCCTCGATCAAACGTAATAAATATTATTATGCTCATATCACCCTCCTCGTCAATCACACTGCTGTGATCAGTTTTTTTATTCAAATGCTTTCGTTCATTTCGTTAATTTCAGATTGGAAAAGTAAGATGCTTTACATTTAATGCCAATTTAAGAATAAGTAAATCAAATTGAAATTCATAATTCGAAATACAATTAATTTTGATTTAGTATGTAATCAACTCGATTTAACTCTAATCACATTTAGAAAAGAGTTCATTTTTCTAGACTGTTACTATGTTTTGGCCACCTTGGCTGCTTAAATACATATGGCGTTCTTGGTGTGCCGATTTTTTTGGATAAGAAGGCTGATGCGAACTATTAGACTACCTTGGTTGTATCGATAGTAATGATCACTTTCGATGTTCTTATCTATTTGACCATCTTAACTGCTACCTTCTTTCCGACGCTGACTGTACATTAAAATGTAGTTATTAGTATTTTAAAATCAATGTCATTATATTACAGTTAATTAATATGTCAAATTTAAAGAGAGCTACTATAGTAAAATTAATTACAAAGAAAAAAGAAAGATATAAATTAATGTGACACACACATCGATAAACTCGACGAAATGTGATATTATTCAAACAATGAGACAGATATCTCGATTATAATTCTAAGTATAAAATGATCTATAATTATGTAATCACTTATTAGTAAATATTAAATCTCAACAATTAGAAGTGGCAAGCAGAAATGGAATGGAAAACTTCATATTATAAAAGAGTATTCAATATTTGCCAACGTAAATAATGTACCAATTTAATTTATGAGGCTATTCTAAGAGCAAGTAATTCTAATAATCACCATTATTCTATTCAATATAGAGAAAAAACATGATTACTTTCAAAATCGATTATTATCAAACTTCTATAATAAACACTATACACGTAATATATCATGCTAAGACACTGTTTGAAGGTATTTATGTTTTTTTTAAAAACCTACACTTGATTTATAATGTGTTTAGCTAAATAAAAACTAAGTTGTGTTTATATGATAATGTTACTCGCCGACAAAGTGAATACACACCTGGTTTATTACCTTTCCCGCATTTGGACTTCTTCTGTTTACTTTGTGTTTAAAATTTGTAATTACACTATAGCCTATTGTTATTGTACTTGTTTATAGCCGCCGGTGTGCAGATTACGTTAAGCTATATAGTGACGGACTTTGCGCATGTTATTCGATTGTGCAGTTTGTAGTGGTTGCGTCCAGTTATATTTGTATCTGTGTTATACGTGTTTGTATAGTTCTAATAAATTATATAGTAACTTCAACGGCATTTTAATTCTAGTCCCACACTCGTAACAATAAGATATATTTTTAAGTACATGATAATTTTTTTTGCGAATTTTGATAAACTTTGATTGTTATAATAATAGTTGATAGAATAAAAGCTCAACAGTATAAAAGGAGACGAAGACACCTAATACGATTCGCCGTGAAGGCCATCGCAGTCGCGGGTTGGCCCGCGCGAGCCGCCGACACCACGGCGGCTCTCAAACAACGATACCGGAGGGTAGTGGCCCTCCGAGCTGCAGCCGGGGTAAAGAGCCCCCGCTCGAAGCCCCCTCACCGACACGTCACACACAAGTGACGTAGTCGAAGATTACTGATTAATACGATTCATTCTGTGTTCGTCAGTCGAACTGAGCAAAAGTTCTGTTCAATATTATCAACCGGTAATTATAGTGACTGCTGGTAATAATAGTACGAAGGTTATGTATATAAGATTCTTTTTATGTTATTATTAGCAAAGAAAGTTTTTATTTTCTATCTTACATATATAAAAATCTTGTGTCACGATGTATGTTGCCAATAAACTCCAAAACTACTGAACAGATTTCAATCAAATTTCCACACCGTGTGCAGTTTGATCCAGCTTAAAAGATAGGATAGCTTACATCTCAATGGACCCTGTAGATGGCGCTGCAATCGGGTTCTAAATTTTATTTCTTCAGGGCAGGACAACGTCTGCCGGGACAGCTAGTTAAATTATGTATATCAAACATCAATATATGTATTGTTTTATAAACTGCCCAATCTAAAATTAAACTTGCCCTAGAGAATTATCGACTCTATCAGAATAATCTATGTCACTTCTACGTGCAGAGCAATTATTGTCTCAACATACATAACCCACATTGGGACGTGCTCTCATGAAACGAGAACGCGAATGCTGTAAATCTATCCGGCGACATTATTCGGGCTATTACCAGAGATTTAGGATCGAGGTAAAAGCTTATCGCGATTAAATTGGTAATGGGACCAATTCTGCGGTACTTTTATTACAGATCTTTAAAAGTACTGTTTGCTGAGGAGGAAATCAAGTTACGCTCTATAGGATTTACTTAAAATTTATCGGTCTTATTCATATTGAGTTATAGTAAGTGTGTAGGCTTCTTTAAGAACCTTATGGAAGCCTAAAAACTTACTCTAAACTACTAATATATGACTAACAACGTGTAAGTGTAGGAATGTTATCAGTAGATTAATAGTGTTACACGTCGACAGAGTAAATGCACACTTGGTTTATAACCTTTCCCGCATTGGGACTTCTTTTGTTTACTTTGTGTTTAGAATCTGTAATTAAGAGAAAAAAACATCCTATTGTTATGGTACTCGTTTATGGCCGCAGGTGTGCAGATTACGTTTTCTTGGAAAGGCAGCCTACGCGGTCGAGTGTTGTATTGTATAGTTTAGGATAAAACAATGCCCGAACGGAGGGGTGGGGCAGTCAAACGACGATTACGATACGAGCAAGATGTTAGTCAAATCGATAACACAAGACGTGTGTACGGCCTTTGCGCGTGTTATTGAATTGTGCGTTACATGTGGACTTATTGCGTCCAGATATATTTGTACCTGTGTTATACGTGTTTGTATAGTTCTAATCAATTCTGTAGTAATTCCAACGGCATTTTAATTCGAGTCCTCGTAACAATAGTAATATAATAGACGTAATTATAATGTAAGTTTTTGAAATTCATTTAACTTAATAAAAATATAAATAATAACAGCCCATAACTGTCCCACTGCTGGGCTTGGGCCTCCCACTGTAGGGGAACGGACAGCATACCCACCACGCTTGTCCAAGGCGGCTTGGCAGGTTTGACACATCGAATATCTCGATGTGCAGGTTGCATCACGATGCTTTCCTTCACCGTTATTAGCACGTGGTAGTTGTAACTATATCCACATTAGCTCAGAAAACTGTCTAAGTGGTGCATGCTTCAAGCCAGGATCGAACCGCACCCTTTGAGTTTAGGACGCGTGCGCTAGCCATTACGCTACCACGATTTAACATTATTTAACTTGTCTGCAAGGAAGCCATCACAACAACATTGTTACAGTACCTAATGTAATGTAATAGTTTAAACATATACCACGTACCCTCATATTCATAATGATTATACGTGGTTTATCGGCTCGTTAAAGAATGTGTTTTTCATAATCACATAATTTATTGCAATTGATAAACACTTTTTAACTTCATTTTAACGAGTCGCTAAACCTCTTATAAATATTATAAATAAGAGGGGTAATGTATAATTACTTGAGAATGGGTGTGATGGGTTTGATATACCAAATTGTACAGGTTCGAAATCTCTTTAAAATAAAATATTTAAAAAGTTTTAGAAAATCCTTTCTGAACTTATTTCAGTTGATGATGCAACGAACTCTGAGATGACAATTTTAATTAATTATAATATAAAAAAATTGTTAGTGATGCGTAGTTATTAAATTAATTTTAAAAGTATTTAAACGCATGTCATATTAAAATTAATTTATAGTATGTTATAAATTTAGTACCGGTCAGCAATAGGATACGTTAATACCTATAATAAACATGTTCACGGTATACCAATCATCACACACATCTCACGTGAAACTTCTATATAGACGGGGGTATTAGGATTTTTCTGTCATGAAAAAGCGTCACGGCCGTGGTGAAAGGCGGCATAATTTTATAATAGATGTGGTGAGAGGCGGCATAATGTTAAAGTAGACTATTAATGTTTTATTGGTTCCGGATCGAATTCAGATTTTTGTTTGATAAAATAAAATATGTATAAATAAAAAATGTACCTAACCTAATCAAATCATAATTTGCAGTATACCTGCGAAAAATCGAAATGCATGCTGGAACACATGGGGGAAGTGAAAATTCAACGGACAAGTGGAAAAACGAATCCCAGCTGACAAGTGGACAAACGAATGGCAACGGACAAGTGGCAAAAATCACAACAAAATTTTAACTTGAAGTTTTACGGGCAGATTATTAATGTACTTGTCCAATTTGAAAAGTTGCCGTAAAACTTCAAAAATTTTTGGATCCGTTTTGCCAATTGTCCGTTGGGATTCGTTTTACTACTTATCCGTTGCTATTCGTTTTTCGACTTGTCCCTGGAAGTTTCACTTCTACTATGTGTAAAGAGATAAGTGGATGAAAGGGATATGTTATAATTGGTGAATTTGACACTAACTTGGTATTTCCAAAACCAAGCTCAAATTGTGTTGTTTTAACGTCTTAAAAAGTAACATAAAAATACATAGCCCCTTCATCCACTCATGAATCTAATTATTATAACCACTGACCACAACAGGGGAGGGTAAGTGTAACGTAACACAGTGACTAAATAAGCTGTTTTGTCCTTTCATGAAAATAGCCTCTACTTTCTTGAGCCTTGACACAAATGATCTCAGTAGTAATGGGAAGCATTATTAATTGCGCCCTCGCGCAATAAAGTGCTTTCGTTTTGGCAAGCGACGTGCGTATTTGCAACCTAGTTGCAGGACCACCTGTACTGCTCGTGTTACGGTTTGAATGATAATGATAAAGGATATTTAAAAACATTTTCAACGAAGAGTATGAATTTGAATGAGTATGAAATTGCATAACACTGTATATTTTACAATAAATTTTAACACCGTTATTCATAATCCTTAAACGAGGTTTATTAACCCATTAAAAGAATACGACTATGAATACTTCTTACTAACATCCTAACCTTACCCTTTTTTTATAAATATTTCTGAAACTGCGGTATATTCGTCAAGCGTAACCCGAACTTATTTCCCCAGCTCTCCTGTGTAGTTGTTCGGAATGAATGAATGAAAACTCTTTATTGTTCATCATAACTTAAACCTAGACATTCAATATACTTAAATACATTTCCATTAGAACAGAAACCCAATGACAGGTTTTTACGGATAAGATATAGCTTAAAAAGTAACATGCAAACATAAAAAACATTAAAAAAAGGCACCGATAAGTCTAATCACTGTTGAAAAATTTACGGCTTAGACACCGCTTGGCTCCTGAAATACTGATTGCAAATGGGTCGATATCATCGTATTTAGTTACATTATTTAAATAGTTACTTGCTCGCACTAAAAATGAATTTTGTCTATAATTAGTAAAGCTTAAAGGTACATTTATGGGTTGATTGAAACGTATACATTTGGAAGGAATATTAAAATGGACTTTACTTAGGAGATCTGGACAATCAATATCAGAGGAGATAATTTTTTGAAGTAGTAAAAAGTCAGCAATATCACGCCGGTCTTTCAGTGGCAATAGGTGAAACTTTTTACAAAGATCAAAATACATATCACCAGTGTACTGGATCTTTTCCCTATAACATAAATACCGAATAAAACGCTTTTGTACACTTTCAATGCGGTCAATATATTTACGATACCGTGGGTTCCATATATGAGATGCATATTCAAGATGAGATCTGACATAGGTACAGTATAAAATTTTAAGTGTTTTTATCTCATTAAAGCAGTGAGATATTCTAAAATATGAAACCAAGAGACTTGGAAGCTTTATTGACTATTTTATTGATATAAACGTCAAATGTTAACTTGCTGTCTAAGGAGACATTACTTTTTTAAATAATATTTGGTGGTTTAACTCAATTAAACTAATTCAATCGTAATAAAAATAAAAAACACAATAATAAACTAATATAAATATACATAATTAAATAAATTATAATAATATAAATTACATATACTTACATGCGAAACAGCATAGTCTGTATTTGCTCTTCAAAAACGGCCATGATGCGCAAATGTATGTACTGTGTTCGATAGAATTAATAATCAGAGTATACGTGTGGGTTACTTTATCACCGATTTATCCATAGTTAATGAGATACGAACTTTACATTGTGCAGCATAGATAAGGGAATCAATAAGACCGAGGATTAAACATAGATCCAATTTGGACGGAAATAAAACCGATAATAATATTTTTCAGACTTAAACAATGAAAAATTGATAGCGATACTTTTGAATTATAATATGTTTTTATTAGTTTTTTTCATCAGATCAGTTATAAATTGAAAAAATCTTCGTGAGAAATATATTTGTTGACTTATTTGATCTAATGATGTAGGATTTAGGAGCTTTCTGAATTAAGTTTTTTATCGGGCCAATGTACTGTTAATAACAAACTGGGTCTTCTTCAATAATTGAGACTATTAAATAATTTAAGAGACTATTAATTAATTTTTAATTCTTAAATAATTTTTTAACAACTTGGTAGCCTACGTATACATACATAAATTTTGTGTTACTTTTGTTTGTATATACTTTGGTGCACAATAAAGATTTACCTATCTATCTGTTACGGTATACCAAAGACACCTGTCTGCCTGCCAGAATCAAATATGGCTGGGTATATATGGCACTGATTTCCGAAACAAAGTTCTAGTCTAGTTTGGGAATTAGGAACTTTAACATTATCTAACTTATGTGCAATAAATATTTATTATTATTATTGTGACTACTATTATGTACCAGATTTCCAATATTTGTTTCTTATTTGCTCAGTGCTAATAACTATTATTCACACTATAAATTAAATAACAGTGCAACATCCGCCCGTCCTAGGGTACAGTTGAAAACCAGCCTCGGGCACCTGTTGCCTGGCATATGCTGAACTGCACCTATTTGGTACCATCGCGAGACTTATTTTTGTATATACCTACATCGTATAATTCATCGCCATGTGTCTGGCTACGTGAAGACCAAATAAACGTTTTTATTTCTTTCTAGATTTACTCAAGTAATTCTCAGTCAAGTGAACAGGAACCAAAATTGTGTTACCAAAACTCTCAGTTACCATTAAATAATATTACGAAACAAGCAGCCATATAAACAATAAAATTAATATTAACTTCATCCGATAGCACCTAAATTAATCACACGACGCTGAATCCATCTGCCGATATTATATTCGGTACCGGCAATCGTTTATTCATTAACATTATTAAGATATCAAATAATACAGTTGAGCGATTTAATTAATCAATTATGTTGCACAAGTATCATATAAATTACAATTCACTGCGAATGAAATTTTATATATATTTACGTTAGCAGCTTTCCGTCTTCCAAATACAGCCGTCACTGCCGGAGGAGTTGCTACTGTTCAAGAAACCCTGATACGCCGCAAATATGCATCCAGCGGTGACGGATGCATATTTCTGGCTTTAGGGGTTAAGACTTTAGGGATGTAAGGACGTAAGGCTTATGAACTTTATCGAGACAAGGTGATTCAAAGAAGTCTCGCGTGAAGGGTTGGCCTATATTTAGGGCAACGGATTAGCGTTGCCATACTACTTGGAAATGCGGCCAGCACTTTGGGGTATTTAATTTTTTATAGTTTTAATATTGTTACTCTCTCTCTTTTATGATTGTCTTGTTTTGTTTACTTTGTGTTTATTTGTGATTGGAAAAAGAGCCCATTGTGTATTGTAATGTTTATGGTAGTCATTAGCCAGGTGTGATTCTTGAAAAATTCAGTCCACGCGATCGAGCAGTCATATTGTATTTGGACAATATAAAGCAATGCCCCAATGGAGGGGGGGGGGGGTGAGGCAGTTATGCAATAACCACTAGCGAAGCAAGACGTGTGTACTACATTCGATAATCTATTAATTGACGGAGTTTTCGCGTGTTATTATGTATGTACCTGTGTTATACGTGTTTGTATAGTTCTAATATATTATATAGTAATATTAACGGCATTTTAATTCGAGTCCTGCAGCTCGTAACAATACAAAAAAATAAAACCATACACATAATGAAAACTACATTTATTACTCTTAAGTAACGCACCGAAACGTCGATATAAAAATCGAATAAAACCACGCTTAATGCCGTTAAAACGTAGTCGCGAAAACTTAAGCAAATATTATGTAAAACCGTACAGTCAGAATTATACCAAGTTCCGTCTATTTAAAACTCTTTTCACATTATTCTAGTCTGACATATTTATCTTCTGTCATACCTGAAATCCTTGTGCTATCATACTCGTAATCATCTTGTTGGCCTACGTTTTGTAAATAACTTTGAATTGTAAAATACAGGAGTTAGAATTTAAAATAGCCGAATCAAATATTTCATTCATTAGTTAGAGTAGGTTATTCTTGCAACCGTGTTTCTGGAACACCTTTGATCTTGATTAGTAGTTTTATTTTTATGCGCAGTCAAATAACATAGTCTCATTGACATGCCATTTCTCTTCTTGGTTAATCATTGTGAATTATTATTTAAATAAATTATAAACTAAATTCTTTATGAGTTTTTAACAAAAAGCTCTATTTGTGACTTTCGTGCTTTTTCAAGAAGTAATAAATTGTTTTCAAAAAAGTTTTTAAATATAAGCTTTTGAGATCCTGAATATCATGCATGTAGCAGCAGAGTGCTAGCCAAGACAAGTAAAGTGAGCTCAAACACGACGGGTTATCTTGTTTAGCACAGGAGTTCCTATAGCTATCTTACGACTCCATCATCAGATCAGCTCCATGGTACCATATTATAGCATTGTCACGCGATATACATATGTGTGCAAAATTTCAGCTCAATCGGAAACCGGGAAGTTGGTAAGATTTAACTTGCAAGTTTCCACCCGAACTTAGATACATACATAGGTACATCCATTGCAAGTTAAATAAAAGTTTGTAAAAAGGAGTTCTGTTTAATAATTTTGTAATATTTTCTTAAGTTTTCGCGACTAATATACATAATAAAACTGCTTTGTAACATTTTCACCGCGATAATTTATTTCCTTTTAATTATTCAGTAGCCGTGATCACGGAAGACAAAGATGTCAAGTGTCAATGAGTATTGTTAAAGATTTATTTAACCTACCGCCAATTTGTTTATTTTAATTATTTAATTTAAATTTTCTTTTTGTATCGATTATTATTTACTCTATGGGAGTCTAATCTAATTAATCACGGCTATTAAAAAGTGGCCGAAATGTCCTAATAATAAAAATCAATTAGTAGTAGTTGTTGGTGATGCAGTGGACTGTTGGGTTTGCTGGGTTTGGTCGCTGGTTTAGGTGCCGAAATGAAACAGTGAAATGTTTTCTACGGGCGGCTTCAACTGCGGCGAGGTCGGCGGGAGGGAGCTTCTTTGTTGTTGCTTAGCGAACTGCTGCTTGTCACGAACTACGATTTGGCCTCGCAAGGCGCCCCATATATATACACAAGCTGCCTCCGCCCACCCCCGCTTCGTTGTAACACCCCCTTTGATTTATTTCTTTAATTTTTACGTTACATAAGTCTTAGTTTACTTAATCGCTATTACAATATTTGCAACATTATAGATCCTAGCCTATCCTGTGGGTTCTTACATTCATACGACCCATAGTCTTGAAATGCGGGACATTTTTACGGGCACATTCCTCGCCCCCCGCTTCATTAGTATAAATATAAAGCGCCGAGCGCGCGGTCGATTACCTCAATACCAAAACGGGCGCAGTCGCGCGCGGACCTCTGCCTGCACTAACATTATGGCCTACTCGCTATGGAGTAGGCAGTAGTGCAGGCATACCTCACGGATCCCGGGCTTCGGTTGCGTTCTGCATTCCCGAAGCCCGGTTTCCGCTACCCTTTTGGGTCCCGGGTTCCAGGCGGCGTTCTGCACGCCTGTAACCCGGTTCCCTTTTCAATTTGAGTCCCGGGCTACGGACGGCGTTCTGCACGCCCGCAGCCCGGTCTCATTTACCAGGATCTATATGGTCTTAAATGAAACTCAAAACATTAAACATTTTATTTTCAGCAACTTAGGCTATTATGACAATACGCATATACTATTATAAATATTAGGCTTCTAAAATTAGATTAATTATGTTAAACAAATACAAAACAATGTACGAAATATGACTATATGCGTCTCTGTCCGGCCCGTCTCTTTCTCGCGTTTAACGGTCGTATACATGTTATCTACAAGGCTTAGCAAATTTCCTATGCTCTTATCACCTGTGTAGACAGACGGGTCGGCGAGTTTCTATGATACAATTCCGTCGTCAACAGTAGTTTTATAATAATAATTTTGTCACTATTTTGTCCGCTATTTTGTATTCAGAAAAGGGTGTAAATAGATTTTTATATACGTATTTTTAACGTTTTGTTTCAACTGTTTGTTGTCAGTCAGTGATCGAAATGTTTTACAGTGTTATACGGTTTAAATATAAATAAATGTATAAAAATAGATAACATCAAGGGTAACTCACCGTAGGGGAAGTACTCACCACGATGCGGTTTACTTTGATCTATTACAAGATAAGTATCATGAAATATTCAGGAAATTAAACATGTCTTTAGTATAACACTTTTTGACCGATTTCAATAAGGAGTAAGCACATTTCGTCGGCCTTAAAAAATAAATATAGTGTTTTGAGATGTGGGATAATAGTAATACAGATTTAGTTCAGAATACAAGTACTAAGTAGTAGTAGTATTCGCCATAATGGCAGGCAAAGGATCTCAGTCCATACAGCCAATTCTGATGTACCTATATATAAGTCTTCGTATAGCTAAGCCGGATAGTGGAGCTCTTGTGACAACTCGATAGACCACATTTGACACAGTTCACATTTCTCACAAAAAAACACGTAATTACTACTCAAAAACTGTCAATATCCTAAACAACTATTGTTCATTTTAAGAGTAATTTTACACATTTTTAAAAGATAAATTCTGCACAGTAAGCACTCCTCCTCTCTTACTCTAACCCACAGCGCTAGCCGTATTTCGGTAATTAGATTAAATAATGATATTAATAATGTGCATACACAAAATTCTAATGTACATATTCAAGAATTGTAACTTAGAATAAAATTTATTTTATAATCAATAAAAGGTTTTATTGATAAATAACCTTTCCTTCCATTATCATATTAATATACATAAAATTTAAGTAATAACCTAAGCTTTTCTCGAATTAAACAATATCAATATTAAATATTTCAACTTAGATTAATTTAAGTTATCACTTCTGTCGGGCGTCCCGCACGCACGATTGTTTTTTTAGAATGCTTTGAGATTTGCGATATAAAAAATTTAATGTAAAATTCGTAGAATCCAGCGTATTCGTTTTCATTAGCATTCAGCGTGCATTTTTCGGGTGAAATTGATCTTTTTCATTAGTCCATTATTAAAGACATTACGAGCAGCACGGCCATATGTTTTGCTTTATATCGGGTCACTGGAACGTGTTGTTTCCGGTAGTGTAAACGAGATTTTGTCCGCTCCGTGACACCAATAGCAGTTTATGCGACGGTTCAGGTAACGGCCTATATATAAACTTGGGTTAAACTGCCGATGTTATGGCCTATACGGCTCATAATGGAGACGTTGCTATTTCAATAACCAGGCGTTGCAAAAATATTCAAAGCACGATTCCATTGCGGTAGTGTCAAATATTCGTATTCAAATCAAATTCGTATCTAAATCCACAATATAATCTTGATATCGTCGAAATCTTAAAAAATTTGGAGCGACCTCTTTAAATTTTTAATATGATGATTTAAATAATGACATTAGTCTTTTCTTAATTATAAATATATGGTATTTTCGACAGTCCACCTTTCTTTTTTGAATCGTTAATAAAATAATTATAGGTAGCCAATATAGTTTAAATTTATTGTCTGCTGTATTCTATTAACAACAGAGATAATAATTATTGACATGTCATGTCTACGACAACACGTTTTTTGTGATTCTAAACGTTTTATCTTAAAAAATAATATATTTTATTGAGGAAGATAATAAAAATTAATGATCAACGTTGACACGCGCGACAAAAATGTTTAGTTTTATACTTGTGTAGGTTTTGGTCAAGGTATTCTGTCGACACCGTAGAAAGTTTTGTATAAATATTTAATTTATTTAATTTGATTACCAATGTCTCTCATGTTTTTTTTACTAATGGCCGCCTTCCTATATAGATGTTCTTACTACTAGCTTCTGCCCGCGACTTCGTCCATGTGGAATAGTAAAAAAAAAACCCTGATTTTGAAACATTCTTCATTGGTGTTTCGCTCCTATTAGTAAAGAAAGAAAGAAATAAAAAAATATTTGAAGAAATAGCGAAGTACTTACATTGCTAACATGTATTAAAAATAACATATTTTGAAAAATTGTACCCCGCATTTTCCGCAAACAAGGTTTGCACTCAGTTTGTTGCTGTGCCGGCATAATATCCGACACAACGCTGATTTTTAGTGCAAACCTTCCTTTAGCTTAATACTAATACGACCCGAATATTTTAAATCTGTTTAACTTAAAAACTGTTTACTTTGTAAATTATTTAGTCTTATCGTGAGGATATATAGCCTATAGCCTTCCTCGATAAATGTGCTGTCTAAAATTCAAAGAATTTTTCAAGTCAGACCAGTAGTTTCTGAGATTAGCGCGTTCAAACAAACACACTATCAAACTTTTCAGCTTTATATATTAGTATAAAATAAATTCACTTGCTTTACCATCGTTCGATAAAAAATTGACATCACATATATGGAGCTTATGTCAAATTTTTACCGATAATAAGGCAGATGAACGTTTAGTAAGATATATGAACAGGCCATATGATAAATTGTAACGCGATTGACTCACTACAAGAGAACGATTTTTAATTTTAAGTCAAGTAAGAAGGAATTTCAATTCAACGTGAAAGTCGCGGGCATTCTAGTGTGAATATAAAATAAGTTCAGTTATTATGTTCACGACAAAAAAGTTTGTGTCATATTTTAGTTTAAATTCGAATATTTAACTATATATATTATCTAATATTTTCTTAATTTTTCGCGACTTGTATACTTGAACAAGTTGGCGGTAGGCTGAATAAAATTTTAACACTACTCATTGACACTTGACATCTGTGTCTTCCGTGATCACGGTACCATACTACCATGTATTTAACACGCACACACGCATATATATTTTTTTGTTTACTGTTAAAGTCAAATTAACAGTGTAGCCTTGACGAAATCTGTAACTATAGAAGTATAGTCTTTAACAACAGAACCTTAATAATTTTCAAACTTACCTATAATTTAAATTAATTATGGTCGAATGTCGACCACTAGTACATACTAATATGTGTAAAACGTGAAAGTAAATAGGCAACAATCATAAATCAACGGCCATCGATAACCTCTTTGATGTAAAACAACAGTTTCACTGGTTTGTTATTACATGATTTTATGTCCCCACATTGCTATTTTTGGTTAACGTTGCGGATGTTTTGTAATTTGCTATTCTGAGTGGGTATTTTGATTTATAATAATGTTTTTATTGACCATTTGTCATATTTCTGTCAGATAATGATGAAATCTTATCAAAATAAGTGGTTTGAGTTATAAAAAGTCTCTTTAATTTTAAGGAAATGGTTAGCTGGTGACGAGTAAAACCTTAATAAGTTTTTTGCTTCTTAGCGTAACCACACACCTGCGGAACGTGCGGCGCTAAGTTCGGTTAAAAACGCTCTCAGTGTTTTTTTAAGTAACCTTCGATCAGCCCGGTTGGTCGTCCCAAGTATCGCTGTGAGGATAGAGTGGAAGTAGAAGTAGACCTGACCGCACTACAAGCCCACAATTGGCAAGATACTGCGCAGGACAGAGGGAAGTGGCGTGCTCTCGTTTCGGAGGCCAAGACTCGTTTTGGGTCGCTGAGCCAACGGAATTAAGTACCTTCGATCAGCGGACATTATAGAGCGCGCCACCAAAGAAGCCTGCCCCAGAGACGCGGCACTGCAATATCCTTACTTAATCCTAGCAGAGTAACTACTGAATAATAAATACAAAATATTCCATAATTAAATCTGTAAATTTATTTCGGGGCTAATTTACGCACAAAACTCTATGAAATAGATAAGGCGCCACTTTTAGTACCTTTATTTCCCGTGTGACTTCTTTTGTGGCGCAGACTCTAGGCCGCGTTCAACATAGCACCGATCCTTCAGTCGTCAGACTTTCAGACTAGAACTTTCAACAGATGTCGTTACACTTAGTCTACGTTCCAGAAGAGGCTCACAACGACCATGTTCAAGTCCGCATTTTTTTCTGTTCCACTAGCTTACGGACGTTACAATCATAAACTCTAGTGGAACGGATTATGGAGCATTGATATAATAAACGACGAAATACCCAAATGTTTGGTTGGTTGATTTGAAAATCCCTTTTACAATGTCAGTGGATGAATAAATGGTCTGTGGTCAATACCCACTTCGGCCCACCTCTTGACATGAGTCGTTGTGTGCGCTGTGTGATCGAAAATGATGACGTCATTAGTGACGTTTTCGCGACGACTATAACGACCTTGGTCGTTATGTAGAACGGCTTTCGGAGCATTTTGGGTGTTGTGAGCTGCTACCGAAACACGTCCTTAATCAGGTGATTTTGGTAACAATACTGAATTTTGATCTTTTTCGTTCTTAAGGGCCGCTTGCATACGATCGCCTTTAAATAAAATGAATTAATCATATTAAACTGCCTAAATACGTTTTACACAAAAGGTATTGACAGTTCTTTAATCATATTTAGCGGAAATTTTTACGTTGTGCAAGACGCTAATTGTATTTAGGGTGTCAAATACGTTTTGCGTTTCTTAAATAAATTTAAGCAACTTTATGCAAGCGGTCCTAAATCGATTATTTCCAATTCAAATTTTATTTAAGCCTTTTTTGAAACTTGTGAGCTTCTAAGTATATATTCTAAGAAGTCTTCTTATGAGTTAAGAGGTGGCTAAACATTGCTAAGCGTGATTTCTATAAGAAGCATACAGAAAACATCTTGGACCATATTTTATTAAATTGCAGCCTAACTCCTGTGTAACTATTTCTTTTTCAACATGAAAATATGTTGCATAAGTATATAAGAATGCATGAAATAGCGTTAAAAATTAGTTACTAATAAATTATCAAAAAGCTTATAGTTGGCAAGAAAAATGGTTTTTCAGTTCAGAAACATTTTAGCAAGACAGTCTGTCAGCATCAGCGTCTTGTTTAAACACGTTGAAACTTTACTAATATTACAATCTATTTCGTATCCACTGGCTTTCAAAAAGAACACTAGAAAATTTACCGGTTCAGAACGATAATTTAGCTTTAGTTTTTCTGTCTATAGTAAACATATGCTCGCGGCTTAGTCCACGCTTGACTCGAAATTCCCGGAACACAAAGTACCGCAGCTACCGTTTTAGTGAAAACTGTGTCGAAAGAACCTAATTTTTATGCACCCGAACAACTTCAAATCGTCCCTGGGAAAATTCCCGCGGGATTGACTAGATAAAAAAATCACACAATTAATTAAAAAAATAATTGCTATTGAACAATAAAAGAATCACATTGGAATTCTTTTTTTTATCTGGTCATATTAAATGATTCCCAGAAAAATTCCCGCAGGATTTCCAGGATAAAAAGTAGCGCAGATTTTAAGTCTAAGAATTTGCTATCGCTCAGCGAAAACCGCATCAAAATCGGACCGATAGTTTCTACTTGAATCCCGAACAAACAGACAAGAAATTTAAAAAAATGCATGGTGTTCTCTGTCGTTTATATAATCTATTCCAATTTTTTTTACACACACGGCATTTTAAGAATTTTATAATAGACAGATATCTATGGTTGAGACTATTTGGTGGGAACTGAAGGGTGATGTTGGTGTTGCTGATTTATTTATTAACAATGTATACTAATAATTTAAAATTAACAATAGTAATAGGATATTAATAGTTTTTGAGTAATATATACGTATTTTTGTGAGAAATATGGGCTATGTAGTCAATATGGGCTTTCAAGTTGTTAAAAGTACTCCGTTGATTGGCGTCAGTCAAAGACCTACAACCTTGTCTGTACTATATTGAAGACAAGACTGAATGGACTAATATTTGCCTGTCAATGTGGAGAATCCTACAAAGTATGTATATTATAAGTAGAAAATTAAAAAAAAAACCTTAAAGGACCCGATACTTCTTATTTATAGTTTTTAACATATTGTTACGTGTTACGGGACTCGAATTAAAATGCCGTTGGAAATACTATATAATTTATTAGAACTATACAAACACGTATAGCACAGGTACAAATATAACTGGACGCAACCAGTACAAACGTGGTACGTGATTCAATAACACACGCAAAGTCCGTTACTATATAGCTTATCGAATGTACGCACGTCTTGTTTCGCTTGTGCCTATTGCTAGACTGCCTCATCTCTCACTTGGGGCAGTTGTTTTATACTGCACCAATAGAATATGTCTCGACACATCACTCGACCGCATAACAATTATTTCCAAGAATCACACCTGGCTGATGACTATTATAAACATTAGAATACACAATACGCTGTTTGTCTTATTACAAATTTTAAACACAAAGTAAACAAAAGAAGTCCAAATGCCGAAAAGGTAATAAACTGCAGGTGGGAATTGGCCTTTGTCGGTCGTAACAATATTATTAAAGTTATTTAATATTAAAGCCAAATATTCTAGCATATTTCTATTGTAGGATCTGAAACAAGATGTCTTTTAATTTAAAAAAAATAGTATAATCGGTTTAATAATTCACCTGATTCTTATCGTCAGTCTTGATTTTTATGTCCAATATGTTTTAAATCGATTTCATATTTCTTAAGAATATGCTCCAAGGGAGTATGTATTTATCTGTAGCTCTTGATTTATGGGTCATTTCGCTGACTTTCTGACATATTTTCTGATTTATTGTTATATTTATGACGCTATATCCGCTGTAAGCGCATAACCATTTGGAAACCGAGGGAAATTGAACGCTTCCTTACTGATTTGTAGAGACGGATATATATTTGATATTTTATAGGAAATCAAGAGTCTTCACGAGTTTTTTATATTCCATATCTCGTGTATATATTTAAATATCGTATATACATATTTATTATCTAATATATAAAATTCTCGTGTCGCGGTGTTTGTAGTTAAACTCCTCCGAAACGGCTTGACCGATTCTCATGAAATTTTGTGTGCATATTGGGTAGGTCTGAGAATCGGACAACATCTATTTTTCATCCCCCTAAATGCTAAGGGTAGTCCACACTTATTTTTTTTTAGATATTTTTTTATATGATAAAAGATTAAAAAATACATACAACCCTAAATTTTCAACCCTCTACGATCAATTTTTTAAATCAAAACTTATTTTTTATTTGTTAAATATCGATTGAAGCTTTTCCGGGCTGGACGACGTCTGTCGGGACAGCCAGTATTTAATATACATATACCTACTATTTTATATAACATACATAACTATAAGTAAGTTGTGGTAGCGTAATGGCTAGCGCATGCGTCCGAAATTCGAATAGCGCGGGTTCGAATCCTGGTCGGAACACAATTCCCACGTGCCAACAACGGTGAAGGAAAACAAAGTAATGAAACCTGCATATCGAGATAACCGCTGTGTCAAAGCTGCCAAGCCGCCGTGGCAACATGGACAAGCATGTCGGGTATATTGTCTGTTTCCTAATAGCGGGACGCCCAAGCCCAGCAGAGACGTTTATGGGGTGTTATTATTGTACAATACTTGTTGTCAACACCAACATAAGACATTTTTAAACTTGTAGCACTCTTGTTATTCGAGCTAGGCATGTTTGCTGAAGAGTTCCTTGCGCTGCTTCTTCTCTTCAAGCCACAACATGTTGCGAGGCGGTAGTAAATTAGATTAGACTCCCATAAAGTAAATAATAACCAATACAAAAAGAAAGTTAAAACTAAATAATTAAAATGAACAAGTTGGCGGCGGTAGGCTAAATAAAACTAACAATACTCATCGACACTTCGACGGGTGCAAAGTAAATAAAGTTATCTACAAAATGATGATTTTTAGTTTATTGTACAATCGTTTTAATAAAACAATTCTTTACAATATGACATTATTTGTTTTGCATATATCACATTATTGCAATAAATTTTCGTACATAAAAAAAGCCAGCTACGTATGTTCTTTGAAGTTAATACAATCATCTTTTCGCTCTCCTGTAAAGTAGCTATTTTGCAGATATCTCTTTTTACTTTGCACCCGTCGACTTGACATCCATGTCTTCCCCGCTTAAAACTGTTAAAACGTAGTTTTATTATATACACTAGACGCGAAACCTTAAGCAAATAAAATGTGTTGAGAATATTTTTTTGTCTTAACAAAGAATTATTAAATAATAAACAGGAATACTTCTCGAAACATTTAATTTAGCAATCGTACCGTAGATACCAAAACGACCGTTAAAGAGGTCAGGAGTCAGAATGGAAACACATTAATCAAATCCCAGATAATGTGCATTGAATGGGCATAAAATTTTATTATCGTCAGGGGACTATTACGGCTGTCACGGACAACCCCGGTCATCTTTATTCATCTCCACTTCATAACTGGCAAAAAGACAGAGAGGTACTCGGAAAATATTTTTTCGAAATCATTACACAAATTGGAGGATCAAAAATAACTTAATAAATGTATAATATATTTATATTCTTTCACCATATCCCAATTACTTGGGGTCGGCACAATATGTCTTTTCCCTCCGCACTCCTCTACTCTGACACACACCTTCTGTAACACCACATATCATTAGAATCATCCTTCACACAATCCATCCATCTTTTTTGGTCTACCTCTCTCTACATTTGTATCCATCTATCTTGTAGTTTAAGATTCTTGTACTGTACTTTCAAAAGTTTTCGCATAACATTAATTTATGTTTATCCATCACTATTCTGAAAAAAAATCCACACAAATAAAAATTACAAGTTAATATATAATATCTTTATATCATATTCTTGCCATAAGGCAAAATGTTCAAGACTTAATTTCTTCAGAATTTTTAAATAAGAATTTTTAATTTATGTTATTGCTTAGTGTATGTTTATAACTTAGTTTATTTTAGTAAGAATTTATTTTTAATAAGTTAATTAAATTATAATTGTATTTGATAAAACATATTTAGAAGTTAAATTTGGAGTTGAAACATTAGGTCCGCTGGGTTCATCGGCAAAGAGTCAACTCATTCACGGGTGGCATCAAAGAGAGAAACCCGTGATCAGAAGGCTGGCTCATATTTCGCCCAACAAATAAGCATCGTTATACAGCGCGGCAATGCAGCCAGCCTTCTGGGCACGCTCCCATCTGGCAGCGATTCGTTACACAGTCTATAATAGCTTGTACCATTTGTAACTTAGTTTATTTATAGTTTTATATCAAATGACTATGTGGCGGATTGGTGCAATGAAGAAGATAGGCTTTGTTTAAAGTTGAATTATTTATTTCTGGTTTTAACAATAAAATACAGAGAATAATTTCGAGTAACTATCGAAGGGATGACAATGTCAATAAAACGTAAAAATTTACATAAAATAAATTATAAAAAACGTTGTCCTACAACTTCATTACAACCTATGTCTAATAAATATACTATAGAGAACACTAACTTGGTTAGTAAAGACATTTGAAACCTTATCGACTATAATGTACAATTTTTGCCCTCAGTCGGGCCCTGTATTCAGAGCATACGAAAAAGCAATTGGTTCGCGGACACGCTTAATTGATTTACAGCGGTTTGTCTGAATCAATTCAATTTCATTTCAGCCATTTTACAATTTAGTACAGCAAGAAGTTAAAGCCACCTGCTTGCTATGAATTCAATTAAGACTTCACTTTGATTTGCAATTATATTATATCAGTTTGCTAATGCTCGAGGGAGAAATAGAAGAGTGGAAGACCGGACTCCAGAGTCTAATGCGAAATAGTACGGTCCAGCTCACAGGACTACAATATTGTAATCGGCAGATAACACCTACATTATATATCCATAAGCTACACAATTGACGTATGTGTTATGGGCAATATAGAACGGAAAATTCTGGGACCGATTCCTACCCCCAGACCATAGTAAATATCGGACAGTTCCGTTTACGAAATTTATTTAAATATTTTAATATTATATAAAATTATTAGAGCTAGGCATGTTTGCTGAAAATTTTCTTGCGCCGCTTCTTTTCTTCAAGCCAAAAAAATTAAAATGAAAAAGTTGGCGGTAGGCTAAATAAAACTTTAACAATACTCGTTGACAATTGACATCTTTGTCTTCCGTGATCACGGCCACGGAAAAGTGACCGAAACGTTTTAATAAAAAATCAAATAAATAACCGCGCTTCAAACCGTTGAACCCGTAGTTTTATTATTATACCAGGAATCGAAATCACTGACTTCTTCGTTTCAGTGATTTAAGCCGACAAAGGCTAAGAGCACTCAACTACAGAAGCCATCAACCACTATAAAATTAACAGTGCTGCATGTATGTATGTACAAGTGTAACGATCTCCTGGCATGGTCACTCAACGTGAGATTGGTACTGTGTGCCGAACTGCTGACCAGTATAATGTACCGCTCTACCGCCC
This sequence comes from Dendrolimus pini, assembly GCA_949752895.1. Lineage (NCBI taxonomy): Eukaryota > Metazoa > Arthropoda > Insecta > Lepidoptera > Lasiocampidae > Dendrolimus > Dendrolimus pini. The sequence goes on from OX457131.1 coordinate 3,241,652, forward strand.
TGTCGGTCGCATGTCGAATGATCATAATACTTTTAAGCCACTCACCGAACTACTGAACAGTATACTGTGCCGTTCTACCGCCTTGACGGTTGCATGTCGAATGATCATAATAAGTTACTTTTAAGTGTAACACTACCTTACATAGGAAAGATTTATTACTACCCGTGCATACGTTATGTAGTATATAAGCATTTGTATTGTTCATTGTAAGGGGGGCAGCGCACAATAAGTATGTATTTAGACACTTAGCATAAATGTAGTATATAAGGCTTTAATTTGGTTAAACGTGACAATAAAGAAATCAATCACATTGGGACAATGTAGTTTTATTACTATAACCACCTGAAAACTACGAGCAGCACCCGCCCATATCACATGGCGACCCTGCCAGGATTCATCTCTCTGTATGCCGAACTGCTGACTAGTATAATGTACCGCTCTACCTCGGTCGCACGTCGAATGATCATAAGTCTACTTTAAGTGTACCTTATATAGGAAAGATTTGTTACTACCCGCGCATACACTACAAGTCTCGCATCAACTCTTAAATAACTTTAATTATTCATAGTAGATATTTGTTTAACAACAACAAAATTGTAAGAAAATACTTAAAAGCCATAAATCAAATTAATCCCCATAACTTGCTTTCGTCGGCTTATAGTATTACAACGTGACACCGCAACGTACACAAAGCTTTGTCAAAGACCCTTTGACACCCTCTAAATCTAATCTGAACAATGACAGATGTGAGACCGTCTGTCACCATTGTAAATCATGTCCGCCCTTCAGTTTCAAACATTGATGACGTCAATTGTTCGTATTAGCACTTGGAATATGTGTACTCGTTGCTGGGAGAGACAAACATCTGAGGGTTTTTAGGGTTCTGTATCAACGCTTCTATAATAAAGAAATTAAACATATATACATATCGTAAGAGGCGACCAAACAACCCACAACCAGGTGGTAGAGAGTATTTGCCCGTCTGGATAGCTACCATCCCAAGTCTAGAGTATACCGCCAAAACATCTGAGTTGTGTTCCGGCATTAGTGGCCAGGTTCCAGTCTCCCCTTTAGAGAGTGGTAGCAAATTGGTAGGACTTTGATGTTACAAATGTCTATATCAATAAACATAAACAATAATAATAATAAAACAAAATCAATGTGCTTTCGGCCTTGAAGGGGAGACTATAATCTGACCACTAATACCAAAACAAAACTCAAGCTTGTTATGGCAGCATACCCTAGAGTAGTGATAGTAGCCATCCAGACAGACAAATGGCTGGTTATGGCTTGTTTTAATGCACTACATTCGTAGATAAAAGTAAACGTTCCTGTAAATAAACCGATTGTTATATTACAGCTGGTACGATCTTAGTTCATCAAATATCCCGTTGATGAATTGATTTCACGCAAAAACCGTCTAGAGGCGTGTCGGTGTCATATTTCTGAGCTAGCTGTCTTTGGCCGTGTCATTGGCCTTAGGAATTAAATGGACAGTGATAAAATGAATGAAAATTCAATGTCATAGTACTCATAAATATCTACTCTTTCTGAGGTCTACCTCCCTACTTAATCTAAACCACATTACGCGTTCTATAGTTCCTAATTCCGATATTATTGCTTGCATTTCCTGCTTTAAGAAATCTTTCTATTTCCGTATCTTTATCTCCGTGACCAGGAGCTTCTGAATGTACTAGGCTAGTGTATTCTGTTTTTGAGAATATGAATGCTAAAATTAAGTAAATAAAGATTACGTTTTTTTTCGAAAAATATTCTTGAGTTTAACAAACCGTTTATTTAGGGAGTTTGATCAGTACGGAAAGCAAAGACAATGACGACTGTTAGGGGTGTATATTCAGATTAATTTTAAGCAAGGGAAACTGTGCCATTCAACCAGCTGTTAATAAAAACTATATATCAATACCCAAAGTGAGTTATTTTCATCATTTTCTACGAATGTAATTCTATTTCACCAGATGCTCGCGTACTTCACAGTAAGCCCTTAAGCTTAGATAGGATAACACTATTCATCCACATTTAACCGATATAAATTACCAAGAACTGATATCTGTCTTACATAATGCTATAGATTAGATAAAATCGATACCGTTTTACATAAATTATGAATAAAATGTTCGTGGAAAACGATTTCGTTATATCATCTTATTATATTAACTTTATTTTTGAAGACTTTAATCCAGCTTGTTATTCAATTTTGGTTAGTAGATTCTAACTGTTCTTCATTTTAAGGTTCCGTAATTATTATAGTTTAAAGAGAGCCCTAATATTTAGTGTGTCACAGTCGTTTTGCTCAGAAACTAATGGGTACATAGATGAATTTATCAGGAAGGTGTTGTAGTTCTGGAATATCTATATGACTGCATAGTCTTTTTGATATTTGTCTGTATGTCCTTCATAGAATCGTAAACGATACATTTGATCATGTGATGATCTTTAGCAAAGTTGTTGTGCATGAACCAAAGATGGTTTCTGAGTTGGTTCACAATTGGACCCGATAGGTGGCTCTGCTGTCGGCATATCGACGCATATTGAAGCTTTTCCGGGCAGGACGGCGTCTGCCGGGACAGCTAATTGTAAAATAAAATCGCAAAAAGACTAAAAAATGCCGTGCTGTAGGCAATTTGATAAAACTTATTTCGAGCATATCAAGTGTGTCAATCAACGTTTAAACTTAGTTTTATTATATGACAATCAAGTCGACTTGAATTAAGTCCCTAGAATTGGAATCAAAAGTCAGAAAGCACAACTATCAGTATTGTTTTGTACTATCGCATTTGTACTAACTATACATAGAAAATTGAATATTTAGTATACGTATTCATTTTATTAAGACATTTAGCACCGAAAAGACGGACACTCATAGAGAAGTAAACATATTGGATAATATCTCATGCGTAATTATGCAATGGATTCTTGCTGTATTGCCAACTTCTAGATTTATTATTCACACGTCACTCTCTTATTATACTCTCACTTTAATGTTTGATTACAGATTTTTATATACGTAAACATTAATATGAGTCAGTGCAGTTTCTACGTATGTATACACGTTATTCTAGTTCATAGATTTTGCATTAGACTTGAGATTTTAAGTTCATTTAATAGGGAAGATTGTAGCTTTATTTTACTTACACAACAACTAAATTCGGTTTTTTACATATAACAATAACAAAGAAACTAAGTTCATAAAGGTATTATATATAGTCTACACAACTGCCCCGCAAAAGATAGAGGTGAGTCGAAGCCAAACTGATTTGAAATTTTGAGTGAATAAAATTTTGTTTATGACGACGTAGGTATTTGTTGGTGAATTGAAAAAATGCGATTGAAACACCATCTATTTTACTAATCCATCTATTCTAAGGAGACGCCTTCATTTATGGGGATAAAATATATCCTAAGTCTTATCTCGGGTTATAAGCCAGCACTGTATTGAGTTTCATTTATATTTATTCAGTAGTTTTCACGTGATGCTCTAAGACAGACAGACACACAAGAACTTCAAGAGAAGACAAGACAATAACATCGATGGAAACTCTTGGTTTGAATTATCCGTACTGATATTTTTCACATTTTCAAATAGGTACAATAGATAATAACTCGAACCATTTACATTTATAGCTGGAGTACAGCAAACAGGCTGACGGCCCACCTGGTGGAAAGCGGTTACCGTCGCCTATGGACGTTTGCAACATCAGAGATGTCACCAACGCGCTGCCGGCCTCGAAAAAATTATATGAAACCTTTTTTGATAAACTCCATATCGTAGCGCTGTGAGAAAACCTCGGCCGGGAGCTCATTCCAAATTCCTACGGTACGCAAGAGAAACGTTCTACAGAACCGTTGCGTACATGAGCGAAGTGGCTCAAGGAAGTGGGGGTGAACTCCCAACCGATGGCGAGCGGTGCGATGGTAAAAAGAGGACGAAGGCACCATTCTAAACAGTTCTTCGGAACACTCCCCGTTAAACAGTCGGTAGAATACGCAGAGAGAAACAAAGTACAAAGTGTACAATGTATATATACATATTGTTCGTATCGGGAATGGGCTGCGACTTCAATTATTCTACACCGCCATCTATTAGCTTGTAAATGTTCCAGTACGCTGTGCAAGGAAAGCCGCGTGCAGTCTTCAGTTCATCATAAATCACAAACATTATCTTATTTCAATGCCAATGATGTAATTTATTTTTGAAAGACAGAATATTCTCTATCTTCACGAGGACTTGATTCGCTTGAAATATTTGCCATCTCAGATAACCTTACTTGAATGAGCATTACTGTTCTGTTTTTGTTTAAGTTCCAACGTTTGCAAGTTATAAGTTTCTTAGCTGTATCGAAAGCACTCCTATCAAGTTTCTTAATTTGCAATTGTAAGATGTATATAACAATATCCATATTTCATAGGCAAGTGCCGGTGAATAGTCAGGTTAATCAGGTTTCTTATACAGAGTATATTACTGATGGACACGGGTTTTTAGTGCAATACAGACGGTATACCGGCCATGCTTGCTTGTGAAGTGAGCCACTAAACTTAACTGCCCCCACTCCTTTGGTACTTTTATGGGGTGCCACAGGAAACTACACCATTGGCTATCTCACTAAGGGTACCCCTAAGGAAGGGTACCCTCTTCACCAACAGGGGGGAGGGGAATCCGCGGGATCCCTCTATCTCATCTCCCTTAAATTATGACGCAGGGAATGTCGTTTATTGGGTCACCGTCCTCGGGCCTGGGGGGAAAGATTTAAACCGAGGGATGTTTGGGACCCACCAAGGCCAACGAGCCAAGAATCGGGGGATGTCGACCGTCAAGTTACCCACTAAACATAACCTACCTCCACTCCTATGCGCTTTTATAGGGTTTCACAAGAACTAAACCATAGATATTACGTCTGCGACATCCGACGCTTGGCTATCTCATCTAGTGTAAGAGTACCCTCTTCACTAACAGGAAGGAGTCCACGGGATCACCCTGTCTCGTCCCTCTATCCCCTCATCCTCCCCACCCTAAAGGCTTTCCATCAGGTGGACCGTATGCCTGGCCGCTGAACTCAAGCTATAAAAAAGGTTGGCAACGCGTTGACTTCCCTCCTGGCGTTGCGAACGCCTATAGGTGGTGGTAACCACTTTCCATGAGCTGGACCCTCTGCCTGTTTGATAACTTTGTAATAACAAATATATTCCAATAAAATACAGACGTTAGACAAGAACTACACTGAAGAAATAAGTTTTTTTCCATAAAATATGTATATTTGAGTTAATTTGTAATTTAAATGAGGTTTTGTTACTCTGCTTTATGTTTCGGTTTTTAGATAATCGTATATTATTATTTTTGACAGACGTGACATTTTGTATTCAAACAAGTAATCTATTATTATATTGTTATTATATTCATCATTTTACATGCTGTTGGTCACATTTTGAATAATCAGTGAATTAAAGTTTTGCATCCGAGATTTAAGTCAGTGATGATAGCCGGTTATGGAATATGAAAAGCTAATATTAGACGGTTCATTTCTTTTTTCAATCTTTATGACTCAAATAAATTGATCGATATACCGTCGTCTCTTTTCATTTCTGTGATCCAATTTGGTTGAACCGTCCAATAATAGCATAAGCGACTGAATTTAGGTATTTCACTTTTTAATTGTAAACTAAAAACTGGAGTGAAAATCACGTCTCGGGAAGCGTAGCGTAGAACGCCTTCTAGCCCGGTAGACCGACGACCTACGTAAGGTCGTCGGTAGGGGATGGGTGAGGATGGCGCAGACTTGGGGAAGCCCAGGTCTGTAGACATTAATTGGCTGAAGAAGAGTGTAAACTAATACAAAGAACTTGTATCTGAACGTGACGCCAGACCCTCGAACCGTTCTGGCTCGGAGGAGGAGGCATGTCGCCGAAGGAGGCCATTGCCCGCAAAGGTCGTAACAGGCGGGGCACATCAAGGATTATACCGCCTTCCGAACCTAACGTCGGTGAAAAGCAGAACTCGAAGTTCTCCGAGGACAACATACGGAGGTCGTCCCGTAAAGGAAATCTCGCTGCTCTGGAAACAGGGGAGGCAATTGTCAGCTCGCTAACCCAGGATGTTCCCGACAACCTCAACGCCGAACAATTAAAGGAGCTTGGTGGTAGGGAGGGTAGGGTAGGGTCTTCTCAAGTACGGGGGCACTCGAATGAAAAAAAGAAATAAAAATGGGGCTCATATCTGAAATAATGGCAAAATCTCTATACATATTATAAACGCGAGAATTTGTAAGAATAAATGTTTGTTACTCTTTCACGCAAAAACTACAGAATGTATTTTGATAAATGTACAATAATATAGCTTACACATCAGAAAAACAAATGTGTAAAGATATATTGTGAATTATCCAAAATATAAAGATTTTCCATCACCATGAGGGCAAAACCGCGGGCGCAGCTGTTGATTAATATTCTACAAAACCGAGATCAATCGAGCAATTGATTAAAGAGTAATTTTTAAAGTAGCGTTGCTGTAATGTTTTACATATGTCGCTTACGACATTTTTTCATAACAGACGACATAATGATTATGAGTTTCTAAATTCCAAGATTACGCGAGTAAGTTTCCTATTTAAAATTATTTTATGTTTCGAAAAAGAAATTACATGCAACTACACACTACATTAAAAATTATGTGATATTTGCATATGTATGGGTTTATTGTTTAACGATCTTCAATGACTATCATAATACAGAAACAGCGTTATCTATTCAAAAGCTGCTTCATAGATAACAATAATCTCGGAAATCCTCACGATTTCCTATCTCTCAGAGGTATAAATATATATGTATATTACATAATTGCGGGCATTTCAAATTCAAAACATTTTATTCAAACTAATTCACTTTAGGAATTAATTCATTAGGTAATTTTGATCTGTGCAGAAATGGAGAAAGAATTATCCTGTAGCTGGGCTGCCTGCCTTAAGAGGTGACAAAACCACCCACAGCCAGGTGGTAGGGTATTTGCCCGTCTGGATGTCTACAACCCCTGGTCTAGACTATGCCGACATAACAACCCTGAGTTGTGTTCCGATATTAATGGCCTGGTTCCAGTTTCCTTTTAGAGAGCGGCAGCACATTCGTAGTAACCGCTCTCCATCAGGCGGGCCGTCAGCCTGTCTGCTGAATTCGGGGCATTAAAAAAATCCCATTAGAGAACATTTTTGGAAATTATAGTTTGAAAATTAATTCTACTTCCTATTGTTGGTACACCGCTTTGCAACACATTATATAATTATAATGCTCATGTGAATTTATTATAAACAATCGATTTTATTCAGTTTCGTAAAAACTAAACAACTTGTTTTAGTGCAATTGTATTAAAATTTGGTGTCTAGATTTGTTTAAGGTTAATACAGAGTTTATCATTCACTCATACATTCTTAGCGTAGGTACTACAATTATTTTATTTTAATTATTACAAAATAGAAAAATGCCTACCCTCCACCTGATATCAAGTGCGGTTGAGTATGCTTTGCTTAATCTTCAGCAAATTTTGACGCATTTATTAATTTGACACAGTCGGCGGGAAATTTCAAATTCTTACATTAAAAGACATGAAAGATTCTAGAGAACTGCCAATAAATTGCATTTTTCTCACGAAATAATTGGCTCAGGAAATACGCAACGAAATCAAATCAAATTGGTATAGAGATAAAAAAAACATTAAATACAAAATATTATTTTATACGTCCAAAATCGTTCAAACTTTCGCAAAAATGTATCGAAGATTCTTTAATAAAATTTCGCTAAAAATTACACCGAAACCTACCTTGTTTAAATTTCTCACTTACACTCACAACACAACACAAAATGTCGTTTGAGTTAGTTATAAAAACTTTTTTCGATTCGGTGTAAGAGTCGGTAGTAGAGCGAGTACAACACGTTCACACTTCGTGAGATGTCGGTGAGGACTGTATGCCGGTTACCGGCTGGCGTGCGGTTTCCGCTCACAATTTTCAATACCACATCTCATTATTTTCTCATCGATGAAAATTTAATCGCTACGCATAACATTGCATGACGCACTCTTAATTTCGGTCGGTAAAAGTTGATCAGTTTTTTGTTGATAGTATTGTTTATTATTGATGTTTATTACGTGAGTTCGATTGTACTGAAGGCTATAGTATTTTTTCGATGAAATTTTAATCGCTACGCATAATATTGCGTGACGCACTCTTAATTGCGACAAGTAAAATTTGTTCAGTTTTTTATTTGATAATGTTGTTTATTTACATGGGTTTGATTGTTCTGAAGGTTGTAGTTTTTTTTTGATGAAAATTTAATCTCTACACATAACATCGCATTATTAATTTCGATTAGCAAAAGTTTTATTTTTGTTTAAAAAATTTCAATCACCATCTGCCCATTTTTCTATGTTCTGCGAATATTTCGATATGCAGTCGCCATAATTCCCATATTCCCAGAACCCTAGTACCACTAGCAGTTCACCCTAATAGCCCGGTACTTTTTGTTCTCATTTCCCACAATAGTCCTACACTGGCCGGGACTTGTCCTTGGGTGCATTATTAAATATGGTGTAGACAGGGATAATCACCGGTCAGTGCCACGCCACATAATACGCCTCTAAGTAAACCTTTCGGCCTATTCACACTTTTCTTCTAACATATTTAAATTCTTCATTTAAATTTGATAGCGTGTTCCATTTTTTCCACGCATGTCAGTCATTCATTGTCATGACATCATAAATTAAATTCAATCGCTCTGCCAATAGCAAATATATAAAATAAATAAATTAATATAACTAAATCATATATTATAAAATATACTACGCTCGCAATACTCTGAAAATTTAAATTGCATAGACAACTATATTATAACTTGCACCGCTCCGCAATGCATAAACTTATATATTTAATAATACCTTTGCTGTAAATAAATAATAACATTATAAACAATTTAAAACGCACGTCTTCGCCGCCTATTACATACTGAATAAACTATAATAACGTAAATAACAAAGGTGAAAGTGAAGTGTACTGAGGAGCAGAGGAGCAGAGCTGCTTTCGTGCCCACTAATCAGGTACATGCGTGCTCTTTCTTCCCACTACCCTTCGAAATTGTCTCATCCTCTTTTTTTTCATTTTGAAACAGTTTGCTTATCACTGAACCCAGCGCCGCCGCAACACCACATTTACATTAAATTTGTCAATGGGCCTCTATGTGTTGGCTTTCCCATAGCCTCACGCAAGCCCTCCAAAAGTCCGGACCAATTTTATGGCCCGTGGTCTTCAAAGACATACATATAAGAATTATGCAGAAAAGGTACATTGCTGGGGAGTTGTTTGTTTGTTTTGTTGATAGACTCAAGAGTCTACCAACTCTACTTACATATTACTTATTGAAAGTCTTGACTTTCAATAAGTAATATGTAAAATTCCATTTTGAAATAAAAACATGTATTTTCATTTTCGTTACAACATTTTAGCAACTAACATACATGCCTGCTAGTCTCTTTAAATACTAGGCTTGAAGAAGAGCTAAAAATAATATCATATACTTATATTGTGATATAATTAATTGATTGACAACATCTGCGATTTAACTGACACGGTGACGTCATATCCTTTAACAATATTTTTAATCAAATTAACTTGTTACTCTTATCGACCGATAATAAAAGAACAAGCCAAAAATGTAGTGCTGTTATTAGTTTAATTTGCATTTTATTATTAGACTAATTGATAAGTCTCCCATGACACGTACGCGATAGAGCTATTTATTATTTATATATTTTATATACAATTCTTACAATATTAATTTTAAATTAGACTAAGTAGTAAAGATTAGCCTTATTTATATACAATTTTATATTATATTCAGACCCCCGAACATTATCGGGGGTGAACATGTTATTATTATAAAAATAAATTTCATGTCGTTATATTTACTTCGTGATTTCATTTATGTTTTGTAACTGAGATTTAGGGCTGTTTTATTTAGTTTATCTGTTTTTGATATTAGGATAATTTACAAAGGGGCGCAAGTACGATACGAGCCCTTGGCGCCATTTTATATTTTTTTACTATTGTATGTCTTTAAAACTACGGGTCATAAAAATGGCCCGGAATTTAGGAGGGCTCGCGCGGGGCCATGAACAGGCCAATACATCGAGGGCCGTGTCGACAATTTGATATAAACGTGGCGTGATAGTGACCGGCGATTATCTCTGTCTATACCTTATAAAAATGCACACAAGGACAAGCCCCGGTCAGTATAGGACTATTATAGAAAATTTAAATTATGATAAAAATGAATACTACGCCCTCGCTCCTTAGTGTTGCAAACATGTACACCCGACGGTAAACGCTTTCCATTACATGGGCTGTCTATCTGTCTGGTAGCTTGCAAGACAAAATCAAGGTTGTCTTGTGGTAAAGGTGCCTTTGGAGCATGGTATATAATCCGTGCAGGAACGGAGAAAGAATACAATTTCCTGCGGCCGGGCGGCCTGTCGTAAGAGGCGACAAAACAACCCACAGCCAGGTGGTAGGGCATTTACCCGACTGGATGGCTACCACCCCTGGTCTAACGTATGCCGCCATAACAACCTTGTGTTGTGTTCCGTCATTAGTGACCAGGTTCCAGTCTCCCTTAAGAGAGCAGCAGTGCATTTGTAGCGCCTTTGGTGTTGCAAATGTCCATAGGCGATGGTAACCATTTTCCATCAAGTGGGCCGTCTGCCTGTCTACTGAACTCCTGTAATAAAAAATGGTAGAAGAATGAATGAGTGTATGAAAAGTCTTTACTGTTTACCGTATTTTTAAAATTGGACAAATCAATAACAAATCGACCGAGAAACACACATATTGAATATTGTATTGTATAGGTGATATGGACGAACCGCTCTGGGGCCGATCCTTGACACTCAGACTAGCAAATAAGGGAAAATTCATTAATGGTCGGTTTTCATACTATTCATTCACTTTCCTCACCATCAGCTGAATTTTTAAAATTATGCGTATGTAGCTTATGTCAAGAATTAATCGATAGTATAGTAAATAAACGGTTGATAAAATATAGAAACCAACCATTAGTAAACCTCCGTGCAGGAACGGAGAAAGAATACAAATTCCTGGGGACGGGAGGCCTGTCGTAAGAGGCGACAAAACAACCCACAGCCAGGTGCTAGGGCATTTGCCCGACTGGATGGCTACCACCCCTGGTCTAGAGTATGCCGCCATAACAACCTTGTGTTGCGTTCCGGCATTAGTGACCAGGTTCCAGTTTCTCTTTGAAGGCCGGCAGGACCTCAATGTCCACAGGCGACGGTTACCACTTTTCATCACAATTGGGTCGTAAGCCTGTCTGCTGTGCTTCAGCAATAAAAATATCGGAGTGGGAATGCTTTAAGTTGGATATGAATTAAAATTCAACTCGAACCATCCCACATGGAAAGCACTAGTCTGAAACATACTTTAAACATTGCGAATCCACAAAAGTGGGTCAAACGTGACTTAAACTAACCAAGAGACTAATTCTGTCGAATATACAATGACACATTGCGATGCCTATATGAGAACATGATACACTTGCGTACACAGCAATAAAAGTGTCACGCGTTTTATGGGCTGGGACTTTCCGACTAATTCTTAACCCATCTATAACAATAAAGATGTTCTTACACGTATAAGCTTCCGCTACCTAAAAGTACCCATGGAGGGTAAAGGTAAGGAGAATATATATAAGAAGGAAATGGCGGTCTTATCGCTGACAGCGATCTCTTCCAGACATACTTGGGGTGGAGAGAGATATTCAAATCAAATCATTTATTTGCTTAAAAACATGGTCAGTAAAAATATTAGATGACAATGTATTATTTGTTTCACATGTTTTTGCCCTTTTAGGAATGCAAATAGTAATTAAGTTGAAAATCAACTAATTAACAAAAAATATAGTGTAATCCACAGACATTAATTTTACTTATTTTCTAGAATTATACAGTAGTCATAAAATAATATGTCATATGTCAGAGTCATTCCATATAAATAAATGTTAAAAAAAAAAACAATTATACGACGAATTGAGAACCTCTTCCGTTTTAAAATGGGTTTGAAATGTTATAATACAAACATAGAAGACATACTGAGACAATGTACCGAGGTTCCATCTAGGTTCTTCGAGATGGTGCCACTCGAACAACATGGACATTTACAACACCAAAGGTGCTATGCATGCTACAAGTGCGCTGCTGCTCTCTTAAGGGAGACTGTAACCTGGTCACTAATGCCGGAATACAACTCAAGGTTGTTATGGCGACATACTTTAGACCAGGGGTGGTAGCCATCCAGTCGGGCACATGCTCTACCACCTGGCAAATTTTCTAGTCTTCTTATAAACATGTGATGAATTTAAAATGCACTTCAAAATTGTGTCGATTTTCTTCTCGATAATAAAGTAAGCGACAGTCATCACAGTGCAAATATTGACAAGCATAACCTACTGACTGATATAGCATAAGCGACCAAAAATGCAAGGTCTTTGCGAATCGCAAACATAGTTTAAATTGTTCTGAACACCCTTAATACAAGTACATACAGTTGAATTTGCAGAAACAGGATAGTTAAGTAAGTTTTTGTGAGTTTTGCTATCTTTACTGTATCACAGATTAAAGTGGGATATTGTGTTCGATGTAAAAAGACTATGCTTGAATGCCGAGGCATTTATTATCTGTAACAATTACAATAGTTTTAGTGTAAAATAAATACGTTTCTCCTGTGAACTGTAGATTTGTTGAATGACCTTTCAGCTGATATTTTTCACAGTGTTACTCGTACAATAAGTATAGTTTTACAAAAATTACAAAGAATCGAAATTAAAACTACATTTTTTTAATGTCATACGTATAATTTTACAACGTTATAAAACCATGTTGGAATCATGATCTTGATTATGGTTCTTCGGCGGCTCGATCGATAGATACCCAAGCTCACACATAATATTGGCGTGAAACGGCTAGTCTTTAACGAGTTGTGTTTTGTACGAGAAGAGTGAGTTCCCACGGCCCTTTTCCCTGTTGTTTATCCTTCTACCCAATTTCATTCTCCTATACCAATCTTGTCTATCCCAATAAGAATGATTAAAATCGATTCAGAAACAAAAAAGTTATGAATGACCTTATTAGTTACCTCAAAAACTGTGTAGTTTTTACCCGATTTTAACGAATTTTTTGGTACATCTTGGAAATCCAAAGTACATAACAGTGAAATTTATACCAAACTACTATGAAGATAGTTTGAATCGAACACAGAAGAAATCATGAAAATTGGTTCAGAAACTACAAAGCTATGACTGAAAATAATGAAATAAATAAAAAATATAAATACACGACGAATTTAGAACCTCCTCTTTTTTTAAGGCGGTTAAAAAGGCTGGCAATATTTTGGCTTCGCCCCCCCCTGATCCCTTCTTGTAAATTCTCCTTCCTCGCCCTCGCCATCAAGAAAGATAAAAAAATTAAATGCTGAATGCTCAAACAAGAAAAACTCTCTCATCGTGTTGCTGTCACTGCAAATATAAGGTTGGAACAAGAGAAACCCGTAAATCATCTTATTAAATAATTATTCTATTATATATATATGTCGGAGGGAAGTTATAGTTGGATGGATTATTATTTGGATGTATAACGCACAATATCATTTGTTTACATTTTAATTACTTCTAAAATTCTTAATTTAATTTAATTAGATTTGTTAAATGTTTCTATAACTTAAAGATCGTGCTAACCTAATAAAAGTTATGAATATTGTAATTGAATAAACGACCAATGAGAGCAGAGCATGTCTTGAGCGGGGTCAGCGCCCTCTATACTTTGAGTAATATCTACTTTGGTAGACTGAGGAGTTTTTGTGGCAATTTGGTTGGTGGCAACAGGTCGAGTTGGACCATGGAGTATTTTAAAGAAAGTATTGAAGCTGGAAGTATGAGCGGGTGCCCTGAACCCGCTGCTCGGTCTAAACTAACTACAACTAAACTAAAACAAATGTTGATCAAATCTAAATTAAAAGTGTATAAACCGTGGCTATTGTGTTTTATGCTCGCATTTTATCCTGATGACGCCCACTAAACCTGCAATAACTAAAGAAGATGTCGTAAGAATGAGGCCGTTCTGCGACATATATATATATATATATATATATATATATATATATATATATATATATATATATATATATGTATATATATATATATATATATATATATGTATATGTATATTGGTGGTAGTTGCTTCTTTATTAATTTGGAAATCAAACTCGATTTTATTGGACTGTATAATTATTGTTAAATTAAAAGAATACATAAAGTAGTACAGAGCGTAATTATTTACAAGATACATAAGAGCGATGCTGAGAGGTGAAGTGTAGAGTAGCAGAGAGAATTTCGCATGCCAGGGTCGCTCCTTAAGTCCCGCATCCCGCCCGACGCCTAAGTGCTAATCGTGCCCTCTGAGGGCGCCGGCGGTATGCGGGGCGCGGAGAGTAGGTGTGCTCCGGTGGGCGGGTCAGGGGGGTGCTCTCTGTCCGCAACATCCTCCCCCCGGCGCAGATCCTCGGAGCCATCTCTTCTCGTCAGGACGATGAGCCTCCTTACTGGTCTCCTGAAGATGCCTCCCCGCGTTCGCACGTCCGCGCTCCGTATTACGTTGTCCTGTCCGCGATAAGTGCGCTCGATTTGACCCCGGGGCCATACGTTACGTGGCAACAGACCGTCCGCGATGATAACGACGTCTCCAACGCGTATGTTTTCTTCATCACATCGTCGTACGTCGTCCCTCGGTGTCAATGTCGGTAAATACTCGCGTAGCCAACGAGTCCAGAACATGTCCGCTAAAGCTTGGGTTGCGATCCATGTCTTCTTGTTTGCTAGCTCGTTCGTTCCCGTGATTGGCAAGCCTACCGCCGACCCGATTAGGAAGTGGTTCGGGGTAAGCGCGTCGTCGTCTTCAGGGCTCACCGACACGTGAGTCAGCGGGCGCGAGTTTATAGTGTGTTCTATTTCCGTGATGACAGTCGTAAGTGTTTCTTCCCGGGGAGCTTGTTCCGCCAACGTTGCGTGGAGTGCCGTCTTCACCGACCGAATTAACCGCTCCCAAGCTCCCCCCTGGTTTGGTGCGCCGGGATCGATGAAACGCCACGCTAGTTGTCTCCCTCTCACGTGATCTGGCATCTCTTTCCTCCACTTTGCGGACGCCGTTAGTAATTCTGCATCCGCTCCATGGAAATTCGTTGCATTATCAGACCATATCACTTGTGGCCAGCCGCGTCGTGCTCCCATCCTTCTTAGGGCCATGATAGCCGAGTCCGTGCTAAGGCTCGCTATAAGTTCCATATGGATGGCACGAGTCACCATACATGTAAACAGCATTCCCCATCGTTTTTCTCTCCGGCGTCCAATGGTCACCCACATCGGGCCAAAACAGTCGATTCCGCAATTTGTAAAGGGCCGTGCGTAGGCAGCTAGACGATCCTTTGGCAGGTTTCCTTTCACCGGTACGGTCGGCGCGGTTTTCTTCAACCGACAGATTGTACACTGCCGCAAGATGTTTCGCACAGTAGGCCGCACTCGTAACACCCAGTACTTTTGCCGCACGTTGTTTACGACGTGTTCTCTTCCTATATGATGATGCTGTTCATGTTCGCCCCTGATGATCAGCCGGGTGAGGTGATGCGACCCGTCTAAGATCGGTGGGTTTCCAGTAAGCTCGCGCAGGGTGGCCGCATTGATCCTGCCGTTTAACCTTATTACCCCGTCCCCCCCGTATTCGGGGTCGAGCTTATAAAGCCGGCTGTCACGTGACACGCGTTCTCCCTTCTTCAAACGCTCGTAATCCTTCGGGAAGCTTTCCTGTTGCGCTTGACGAATGAGTAAACGTTCAGCTTGCTCTATGTGTCGCGTTTCCATAGTGCGAGTCCTCCGTCGGCACTTGTCGATAAAGGCGAGTGCGTAGGCGGTCGCTCGTAATAATTTTCCGTATGACGAAAATCTTGTGACGTCAACAAGTGGCTTTTCATTTGTCGTGTAATTCACCACGACTTCGTCATCTTCGGTTTCCGTCGGCTCTTCCTTCGGCCATTTCGTCGGGGGCCCACGAAGAAATTCCGGGCCTTTAAACCAGCGGTCGTCCGTTTTCATACTCGAGACGTTAATCCTGGTTGCGTCGTCGGCGACGTTGTAACTTGTCGGCACCCACCGCCATTGCTCAGACTCGGTTATTTCGCCGATTTCGCTCAGTCTGTGCGCAACGTATGGGGTATATCGCGCCGAGTCGTTTCTTATCCAGTGGAGAACGGTCTTCGAGTCGCTCCAAAAGATGACGTCATATGGCTTGAAACTATGTTCCTTTCTTATTTCCGCCGCTAACCTGGCTCCTATTAGCGCGGCCTGTAGCTCCATTCGTGGGATGCTCTGCGCCTTCATCGGGGCCAGTTTCGCTTTTCCTGCGATTAAAATGACGCCGACGCTCCCGTTACGCCACTCAAAGCGCCAGTAAGCCGCTGCTGCGTAGGCCTGCTCGCTGGCGTCCGTGAAGACGTGTAATTGTATGTTTACGACGTCTTTATCCCATCCATAGCACCTTCTTCTCACCTTGTGCGCAGGAATGATCCTGCGCAGACGGCGTGACGCCGCGCCGTAACTCGGCGGCGTAACGATTCCGTCTTGTTGCAGTGGCAGTCCGCTTTCAATGAGACTGTTCACTTTTGTAGTAACCTGGGCAAACTCGTTCTGTGCCCATATTACACGCGCCGTAGTGTCCGTCACGGTAATCTTTCCTTCCCGGAATCTGAACGGGATACCGTGTACGGCGTCTAGTAAGTCTGGCCCATCCAGTAACTGTCTATTCGGATTAGCAACCGCGAAATGAGACAT
Source organism: Dendrolimus pini (assembly GCA_949752895.1). Lineage (NCBI taxonomy): Eukaryota > Metazoa > Arthropoda > Insecta > Lepidoptera > Lasiocampidae > Dendrolimus > Dendrolimus pini. The sequence goes on from OX457131.1 coordinate 3,258,590, forward strand.
GTACCATATGCGGTTGCTTCCTTCGTTGTCTCTTTCGCACGGCTCGGTATATCTCTTTCCTACTAATAGCCTGCTGATCTGGGCTGCGTATGCTTGTTTAAACTGCGGCGATTGGTCCATTTTGCGCTCGATCCTGCATACACGACGAACTGCCATGTCATAGTTTGGTGGCATGGTGACGTCATCGTTTCGCCAGTGCAGTCTAACTCCGAAGCGGCCGTTGATTTTCTTAACGGTTTTTGAAAACATCTTCAGCGCCCGTTGTTCTTCAGCTACAGGTTTCACCTTATTCGATATTCCGAGTGTGTTGATATCGAAACGAGATTTGATCATTTCGTATAGTCTGTCCTTTTCCCGCGGCTCTTTGCCTTGCCACGTTCGGACGTGTAATACTGTGTCGTTTCCCGTCTTCACTCCTTTCCCGGGTGTGATGCCGTGTATGGCCCAACCCATGAGTGTCAGAGAAGCGGCTGGTTGGCTCTTCTTTCCTGCCAACAGTTTTCTAGTCACGATCAGATGCCAGTTGTCAGCTCCAATCAATACGCGCGGTTTAGCGTTCATAAAACACACGTCGTCTGTATGGAGCGTCTTCAAATGACGTAACTGTCGTACGACTTCAGACTTAACGGAGTGAGTTCCCAGTGCGAGTTTCTTCACAGTGCGCGCCTTGATAGGATGGTAGTGCGGTTGCGCTCTTCCGCGCACCGCGACGCTCACCACCCTACTCTCTGCTTCCCGCTGGCTCGACGTGATACCGTGGATGTTCAGTGGCCGCCTCGGGCCATCTGCCCCCAGCATCCCGGCTATCTCCTCGTCGATGAGCGTGATCGTGGACCCCTCATCCAGCAGCGCGTATGTACTCACTTCCTCTCCGTTAAGCCCCTTGACGGTAATCGGACACACTTTCAATAACACTCTGCTCTCGGTGTTAGAATTGTGCGCCGACGCTGTCATGACCGACTCCTCTCTGTCGGCCGGTAGATTTACCGACTCCACTCGGTCGATCGGTCCACTGACGGCTTCGGTTTCCCTCCGCTGGTGTAGAAGTGCGTGATGCGGCTCGCGGCATTCGTTCACACCGCACTTTCTCGCCTTGCAACGGAACCGTCTGTGTTTACTTAGTAGGCACAAAAAACATATTCTCGTTTCCTTGGCCCACTCCCATCTGGCTGGCAACGACATCGAAGCCAGCTTACCGCACTGCGTTGTCTGGTGGTCAGCTCCACAACAGTAGCACACGATCTTGGCTTCCGTTGTAGTGTACACGCGACGACGCTCGTTCATCCGCGGCGGCTTCACTTTATTTTCTTTCGGGACGTTTACACTCGTCGTAGGCAGTGATGACGTCATGAAAGAATACTTCATTGCTCTGTCTGCTTCGCCCGTTAGAAACTTCGATAGTGTCATAATCTCCGGCTCGTCTCGGCTCGAGAATTCATCTGCAAAGTCGCACCATTTCGTTCGTAGATGCGGGCTGAGCTTCTCGACGACCTGTCGTGTCAACATAGGGTTAAGTAGATACCCCTTGTTGTCGACGCACGAGATAACCGTCACTATATTCTGCAACTTGGTGGCTAGGCTGTTGAGTTCGCTGGCAGACGAACCCGATCGTGGCAACTTCTTGATATCTTCCAATGCACGACTGATTATGATCTCTGGACGTCCGTAGCAGCGCTCCAGTGTCTTCATGATGATCGCAGGATCCACGGCGGTATACAGCAGGGCTGTCACGCACTCTCTTGCTTCGCCTTTAAGGCAAGTGCGTAGGCGGCCTAAGTTCTCCGCAGGTGAGAATCCGTGTACGCTCGTCGACTCCCGCATGGCAGCTTTAAACGGCAGCCACTCTCCCGGGGCCCCGCTAAAGGTAGGCAGCTCCTGGCACTGTCGCGGTGTCGGCCTGTTGCGAGTCATGCGTTCCAACACGTCGGCTAGGCGGTCGATTCCACGATCCCTGGATCTGGTCGGCGTCGGTGATCTTGCGTTGCGCGGCGTTCTGAACGTCACGCGAGCGGTCTGGTCGTTCGTTTCCGCAGACCGGTCGCGCCCCATTGGATACACTTCCCTCGCTCTTCCCGCAACGTTTAACGGTGGTCGCGGTCCGGCTTCTCTCGTTCCAAGCTCGGCCCCGTCGCCTGCGCTCGGCGACTCCCCCCGTATGCGGGTGTTCTTCAACCACTCTGTGATATTTCTATCTGTTTCCACCCCATCGTCTTCGCACACGCTGTTTCCTTCTGTCTGCTCCTTGAGGGCGGCTATATTCGCAGCAACCCTCTTCTTGATCAGTGCCACTTGTAACTGGAGCTCTTCTCGTCGGATAGCGGCGATTTGTTCTTCTGCTTCCAGTTCCACTTGCCTCACCAAAGTGGCGGCGCTTAGCTGCGAGCGGTGTGATCGGACGGACGGCGATCGCGATCGGCGTCCTGTACGAGTCGCGGCGTGTATTTGCGCGGTCGTAGTCTGTTGCACTCCGGGCGACGCGGGTCGCGATACGTTCGGCGCGGACGCGGACGCGGATATATGCACGGACGGCGACGCGGGGGGCTCTTGATACGCTCTCTGCACTCTGTCTTCGGCGGTCTTGCTCCTAGTGTTCGGCATCTTCGGTCCTTGCCTTAGCCTAACACGTATGACCGATTACCCTGACCTGTGTGTGTATATGTGTGTGTGTATAACCGATCCTAATTCACTACACTAAACACTGAGACCTTAGACCGACCTAACTGGAAACAGCGCACCGTCTACGACCTTGTGAACTGACCATTTGGCACCGTTAGGTGGACAGTCACTTGGTCACGGTACGAAGTAACGTTATTCTTTCTTCCGGTCTTGATCCTGCAGACGCGTAGCCTCGGCGTCCGGGGCAGGAACTCTTGGTCTCCTGGCACGTGGTCCGGCAGGAACTCTTGGTCTCCTGGTACGTAGTCCGGCAGGAACTCTTGGTCTCCTGGTACGTAGTCCGGCAGGAACTCTTGGTCTCCTGGTACGTAGTCCGGGCTGCCCACGATGATCTTCTATAATGATCTTCTTTCTTCTTTAGGGTACCGCTACGAGACCGTATAGAGTTGGTCTTTCTTCTTTCTTGAGGTTTCGATGGAGCAAAAGACACTGCTCGTTTCTTCTTTGCGATTCTTCTATCCGGCGGCGAAGTACCAAAAAACTATTGGTGGTAGTTGCTTCTTTATTAATTTGGAAATCAAACTCGATTTTATTGGACTGTATAATTATTGTTAAATTAAAAGAATACATAAAGTAGTACAGAGCGTAATTATTTACAAGATACATAAGAGCGATGCTGAGAGGTGAAGTGTAGAGTAGCAGAGAGAATTTCGCGATCAGTATTCTTCGACAACGTCACTAGTGTGACGTGTCGGTGAGGGGGCTTCGAGCGGGGGCTCTTTACCCCGGCTGCGGCTCGGAGGGCCACTACCCTCCGGTATCGTTGTTTGAGAGCCGCCGTGGTGTCGGCGGCTCGCGCGGGCCAACCCGCGACTGCGATGGCCTTCACGGCTTTGCGTTGGCTACATCTGCGGCGTTTGTTGGCCTCTCGTGACTTTCGATGGCCTTCCCGGGCTTTAGTTGGCCATCATTGGCATCTGGTGGCCTATCTGTGGCATTAGGGGCATAGATCGCGACCTCTTACATCACCCTAATCCCGGCGGATGAGGTCACGTGGGGTCGATAGCCAGATTTGGTCGTGACGTATGTCTGGGGGTCGCGCATGTAGCGGGGCGATCCCGTTCAAGTGGGTATGGCGGCAGTTGTCGGCGCGGTCGAACATCCGACGCGCCGACATCGCCACGAATTCCTCCACCGACGGGACGCCCAAGTCGCGAGCGATGACGTCATTTCTGACGTATCGACCCGCGTCCGTGCACATCCGCAAGGTGATGTTTTGCTGCGCTTGTAGCAGCTTCTTATTTGTAGCCGAACACAGCGCATACCATGCCGGAGCTGCATATGTGAGCCTCGAGCGGAGATAGGTCTTGTAGACCCCGATCTTCGTCCTCAGGGGCAGTCTGGATGATAGGACAGGTCGGAGCAGGGCTCGTGCGGCTCTTGTGGCATTTATAGCCTTAACCACATGGAGCCGCATGCTCAACGACCTGTCGATGTGTGCCCCGAGGTATTTGACCGAGGTCTGCCACTCGATCTCCTGACCTCGAAGCTGGAGCTGCTTCGGCATGCTGCGTCGGCGGGCGACTAGCAGCGCGGCAGTCTTCCCCACGTTGACTGCCATGCGCCACCTGTCCAGCCACGCCGGAATCTTGTCGAGCATGCGCTGCATTCGGCGAGCTGCGTAATCGGCATTCATGGAGGTCGCGATATAGGCGCTGTCGTCTGCGTACAACGCCAGCATTATATCCGATTCCCCGGGTCGTAACGAGCCCTCTAGGGTCGGGATGTCGTCTGTGTACAGACCATATAATGCTGGCGACAGACAGCTGCCTTGGGGAACACCGGCAGAAATCGTACGTTTTTGCGATATAGTTGTTTGCTCTACCGAAACACAAAAGTCCCGGCCGTGTAAAAATGATGAAATTAATTTTACAGTTGCGTGCGGTGTATCTGTTTGTAACAGTTTAAAAATAAGTCCTTTATGCCACACCCTGTCGAAGGCCTTCTCGACGTCTAGAAATACGCAGACGGAGTTTCGGCCCTCGTTCAGGGATGTGGCAAGGTGGTGTAATACTCGCACAAGCTGGAGCGTGGTCGAGTGGCTGCTGCGGAATCCGAACTGCTCCGCGCGTGGCTCGATGTATGGAGCCAGGCGCCGCAGCAGCAAGCGCTCAAACAGCTTGGCGAGATGTGGTAACAGCGTAACCGGCCGGTAACTCGCAGGTAGGCGCCGATCCTTACCTGGTTTCGGGAGCATAACAACCTTGCCTGTCTTCCAGGCGTCGGGGAAATGGCTGGTCCTGAGAATTCCGTTGAAAAGGCGCGCGAGCGCCGCGAAGCCTCTTCTAGGCAGGAATCTCAGGGCCTCCGTGGGTATCCCGTCGCAACCCGGCGCTTTCCGCCTGGGGAGACGTAGCGCCGCCTTTCGGACTTCGGCCGGGGAGATAAACGCCTCCCCGCCGAGCGGCTCGTGTGGGCGCGACAGGAATTCGGTAACTTCCCTCTCGACGCGCTGGTGGTGTTCCCGTATTTCTTCTGGTACCCCTGCTGGGACTGGGTGTGGCTGGAATTGCGTCTCCAAATGGTCGGCGAGTATCTCAGCACGATCCATTGGCGCAAACCGCCTCTGACCCTGGGCATCCAGCAGTGGGTACGTAGGTATTGGCGTCCTTTGTAGAGCTCGGTTTAGTGAGTGCAAGTCCGTGGCGTGTTCGGACACCCGGTCTATAACACTATCCCAGGTCTCGCCTCGCCATGCCTTCATGGCCTCTGAGACCCGGGCTGTTAAGGCGTTCAGCCTAGCCTTGAGCACCGGACATCTGGTTCTGGCCCACAAGCGCCGGAGTGCGCGCTTGTGGCTGATGTCCTGGCTAAGCCGGGCTGGGAGCTCTGGACGTCTGCTCCGCGGTGTGAACATCGTAGTTGCGGCGTCCCTAGCGGCCTCGATCCGCTCCATAATGAGCCTAGTGGCTCGCTCGACCTCCGCTGGGGCGGAGAGGCCTTCTAGGGGAATATTTACTTCCATTTTGCTAGTGTATGCTGCCCAATCTGTTCTTGCACGCTGCCCACTCGGCGGCATTGCCACCGCCGCCAATGCAAGCGTGACAAGTACTGGGAGGTGCTGTGTATCTAGGTCATACAGCACCTCTGCGTGGATTGGGCAGCTTATATTTTGGTGTACTACGATGTCCAACACATCCGCACTGTGGCGTGTGTTATTTGGGATATGGGTAGGCGCACCCGGTCCGAGCACCGTGAGGCCGATACGTTGAGAATTTCGCATGCCAGGGTCGCTCCTTAAGTCCCGCATCCCGCCCGACGCCTAAGTGCTAATCGTGCCCTCTGAGGGCGCCGGCGGTATGCGGGGCGCGGAGAGTAGGTGTGCTCCGGTGGGCGGGTCAGGGGGGTGCTCTCTGTCCGCAACAATGTATATATATTAATTTTCCTAGCGGAAGATCAGCGCTGCATACGTCTAGTAATCGCAGTGGACAACGAACTTTTGGCTAGCGCATTTTTTTATTGAACTTTACTTTATGTTGTTAGTTAGGACGTTACAACTTTACCGGGGTTTTCGAAGCGAGCGCCTTTGCTTCGCGATCGCATCAGGCGATAATATATGGAAAATAATAATTCAATAACAAAGTCGTGTATAGTATAGTTCTTTTTTTTACTGGGCGATTGATTTTCCTTCTATTGTTGCTTACAACCTCTTGGAATAAATAATTCGATTTACTGAACAACTGATTTTAGTATTTTAACGAAAAACACATATTATCTGAATTGAAAGTGAAGTCTCCTTCGAACTTCTTTCGACTTCTCTTCTGTGACAAATCTATTAATTCATTTTTTGTTATTGCATTTACAAACAGAAAATACGTCAAATAAATTTAAAATATATATGTAAATCGTATTTTTAAGGAAACTACTGCCACCTAGTAGCTTTCAGAAAGACTACTTGATTTTATCTTAACATTTAGCAATTTAGTACCGCTATTTGATAATAGATGTCAGCTCTAAATTAAATATAAAAGAAAAAAATTTATTATCGTTTTCTAAATTGAAATTGGACACCAGGTATGGCAGGTATGGCAGGTTTAGCTAACCTAAACTAACCTTTTCATAACAAAAGTGTTCACTATAATTTACAACAATAATGAAATTTTAACATAACAAATCCATAATATGTGCCATTTTGGTTATTTCTTTTAGATATTTCAGTGCCTGTAAAGCTAATACGGTACTTCGTAAGTTTCATTATTTTATCAAGTAATAAAACTGTCTTTAAAATTAATGTTAAATATAGAAAACATCAACCAACAAAGCCTTACATAAACATGTAAAAGTTACTATTTAGACAGTGACATCTGTTGTTATGAAGATTAATTATATAGTTTTAGTAGTATTTAACAGATGTCATTAGACGAATAATTAATTATATTCAGCTAAAAGTTATTACATTTTCATATTTTGAATCGAATAATGTATTTTTAAATTGATGAGTTTTTTGTCATTTTATTGTTCTATAATTATTTTCTTAATCAATACGATATATTTGCCAGAAAAAAACTTTCTAATTTCAAGAATTGTAATGACAATCTGCCCTTATTAATTTCTGCTACATTTAGAGTCGTTTAATTTATACGATTCAATATTGCTTCGTTTATTAATAAAAAGCATAATCTTAATCGCTTTTAAGATACTTAATTCAAATTCTCTTTAAGTTCACTTTAATATCAAAAAGCTCGATTATACTAGGTACTAAAAATTAAATATGAAAATGAAAATATTTATTTCTTAGAAACCACATGGACAATTTATAGACAGTTGCTGGAATCTTATTTTAAGCAAAATTAACTTGTATCAGAAGATCCCGCTCTTCCATACCTTAAAGATTATTGTATTTAAAAGTTAAAATATTTCCAAGCTATAAATGACATAAAATTGATATTAAAAATTATTTTATTATAAATGGTATAATTGTATTGTAAATAAAGTTAGTGTATTTAATTTTCATTAATTTGTATTTAACACAATAATCATAGCAAAATATTTTATTACATTATCATATTGTATTGCTAGAAAAATAGTTACTGCACATAAATCGAGATCGGCAACGCGTTGGCGACACCCCTGGTGTTGCAAACATCCATAGGCAACGGTAACCACTTTCCATCAGGTGGGCCGTCTGCCTGTTTGCCTGCTTCAGGCTATAAAATATATATCTTATATATAAAATTCAAGTGTCACAATGTTCGTTCCCATATTCCTCCGAAACGGCTTGACCGATTCTCATGAAATTTTGTGTGCATATTGGGTAGGTCTGAGAATCGGACAACATCTATTTTTCATCCCCCTAAATGTTAAGGGTAGTCCACCCCTATTTTTTTTAAATTTTAAGATAATCATTTTTTTTATGATACAGCATTAAAAAATACACACAACCCTAAATTTTCAACCCCTATTTTTTATTTGTTAATGTCGGCATATAGATTGAAGCTTTTCCGGGCAGGACGACGTCTGCCGGGACATCTAGTATATATATATATATATATATATATATATATATATATATATATATATATATATATATAAATTTAAATATAAAACTACTTCTAGATCATATCAAATTATGCGTATCTACGACAAGTAAGTGGAAGTGTTACATAAAGGCCAAGCAATATCATTAAAGTAGACAATCATGTTCTATTGGAGGATGGATTTCACCGAATGTTGTTGCTGTTATATAATGTTGTTGACAAAAGACTGACTGCAGATAAATTAGCTTCGACACGTTTTGCGTTTGTAGTAGTGTACTGTTAGCACACAAATAAATAAACTAATACTTTTGATATATTTTTGTAGGCAAGCACTTAATATTAAACATAATTTTTAATACTAAATTTTAAAGAAATTTAAAATTCAAGATTAGAAGTCCTGTAAATATACAAATAATAATACTACAAATGCCAAAATGTCTCGAGACTAATTAACCTGTAACTTTCGCCACAAGATATTAATATCAATTTGATAAGCGAACCTACCTTTTTAACCTTTTCAAATTTGTAAAAAATATTTTTTCTATATGAAGACACAAGAAACAATTTTTTTTTATACCTGAAGTACAGCAGACTGGCAGACGGCCCACCGATGGATAGCGGCTACCGTCGCCTATAGACGCTTGCAAGACCAGAGGCTAAGCTAACGCGTTGTCAACGGAAGGTATCATACAGGAGAAATTGAATAGAGGGGATGCGAAAGGAAAATAAAATAGGGGGAGGAAGAAGTGAGCCATTGGAACTCTAGTCGTACAAAACATCATTAGCTCAAGGGTAATCGTTTCACACCGATTAATTAATGAAACTCTTTAATAGTTAACCGTGGATGGTGCAACCGGTCCCTAGGATTTACCGCACCATTAGGCCTAAAGGCCGGGCGCTTCCACGCTACGATAGCCATAACAGTGACATGTTAAGAACGTTGTAGCCTGTTGCATATACTTTTGTTGTTTTGCAGATCGGCTGCCGTTTATTTGGATATCCAGTATACACTCGGGTCACTACAAGCAAAATGGAAAGTATTTTAAATATAAGCATGGCAGAAGCGTACTCTCCGAAAGAATTAGAAATGTGTGCGGCCGTTTGTCGTAAGTATTGTTAATTAATGTACGTACCTGTTCCCGCCGCTCAGTTTAATGTCCCGTCCTGTCAAATTATTTCCATAACTACCCGCTTTTCCTAACCGCGTTTTCCAATCACTTCCCAGCCGACATCTTCCGTTCCATTACGACTATCCTTGTCGTACTTACGTTTGTCTTTACGAGTCAGTCTGCTGTGGACCATTGTACGAAAACCCAGACATCTTTCCGCCATCAAATACCTATAAGTGCACTTATACTGTGCCGAGTGTGTACATATAGCCGCAAGAAGGAGACAAGCCAGAAGATTTACTGCAAGGCTCACGACTCGGTGATCAGCACGCGGTACTACCTAGAGACATGCAGGTTAGTCTCCCTTCTATCCATACATACTGGGCAATGAAAATGCTATTAAGGTAATAAAGCCCGTACTGGTAAGTGGAGGTCGTTTGTTGCCCCTATGGGTGCAATACTATAGGATACCATGCAACTACGCCATCGAATCTACCCTAATAATTTAATTTAATATTAAAATGGGTGGGAGAAAATGACTGATTTTTTTTCCTTTTTCCTCTCACAAAATATTATTTAAAATGACACTCTAATATTATTTAAAATGATTAGAGTTTCTTGCGCTCCTTTTTCGCTTCAAACCACAACATGTTGCAAAGCAGTGGTAAATTAGACTAGGCTTCCATAGAGTAAATAATAACCATAAACCATACAAAATAATTAAAATGAACAATTTGGCGGCAGAAATAAAACTTTAACAATACACATTGACACTTGACATTTGTGTCTTCCATGATGACGGCTACTGAAGATTTTAATTTTTTTTCTCTGAGTAAGGTATTTAAAAATAAATACCTTATTAATATTACCATCTAATCTTAAAAGATTAATGAGTAATTTAAATATAACCTAAATTAACTAAAAGTATTACTACTGAAAAGTGGCAGAAACGTCAGAATAATCAAAATCAAATAAATTACCGCGCTTAAAACCGTTAATACGTAGTTTTATTAAGTATACAAGTCGGGAAAACTTAAGAAAATAGCATCGTCTTCTCCATCGTTTATATTGTATATTCAAGTTCTTTTTTTTTAAATAGCTTCAATGTTTAGAATTTCATATATTATAGCCGGTTTCTCAGACTTTTATTTCCTTTCCAATACTTGTACGGTTTCAATGTCATTATAAAAAGCGAAAACTAAAATTCTGGATGTGTTTGTCGTTTTTCTGATATGAGACCGCGTCAAAGCGGAGGGAAATCTTTTGGTTTATTTAGAAAATCCAAACATATATAAAAGAGAAACTAATGAAATGAGTGTTGAATTTTTGCATCACATTTGTATTTTTAAATATAAAAATATAAATGTGATTTCATATCTGTATGGTTTTTAGAGTTTAGACTAATTAATATCGAGTGAAAAATGATAGTTTTTGATGTTTTAAGAACTCACTCCAAAGGGACAGGAATAACTTTAAAAAAATTTAAGATTTCAAAAACCGCCACAAACTGAAATTTTTACTTATTAATTTTTTTCGCGTTACGGTATAATTTTATAGACTAAAAAATAATACGTTTCTGAAAGTCTCAGTTCAAATTTAAAATTTTAAAGTCGCTCATATTTTTTTTTAATTTACTGGTGCATTACTCGCTCGGAAAAATCTAAAGTAATTAATTAATATGTTTGTATTTAATTTATAAAACATGTAGTTTCATACTGAAACTACATATTTTATAATTTGTGTATGATATACATACCTAAGAATCGGCACCACCTATATCTCCAGATTAGGTTATACTATTCCTTAAGTTAGGTTGCCTGGAAGAGTTTGATTTTAGCGATAAGGCCGCCTATTGTTTCTACCATGACAAAATTGTAATTGTGTATTTTTGAAATTGTATATTTAATGAGAAATAAAGTGTTATCTCTCATGGTCCATGGTTCAAAATCCAAGTTGTGGTAGCGTAATGGCTAGCGCAGGCGCCCGTAAGTTGAAGGGCGCGGGTTCGATCCTGACCGGAACGCATGCACCTCGTCAGTTTTCTGATCTAATGTGCATATTGTTACAATTAGCACGTGCTAACAACGGTGAAGGAAAACATCGTACATAACGAAACCTGGTTTATAGTATAGTATTTTGTATATTTATTTTATATTATATGTTTATTATATTTTATACTTGCGGTATGGGTTATATATAGTATGCTATATATTAATTTATTAAAGATATTTACATTATTTGGTAACCAAGCGGAGCGATTTTAAGTGTATTTTATATTAATTGTATGTTAATTTATTTTATATACAATTTACAATGACTGTCTGACGTGCGTACGGAATGGAGAACTCGCCGTCACATTTTAAAAGGGGGATTTAAATATGTTAGAAAAAAGATTCAACAGGTCGAAAGGAGTTTTACATGGCGGTACAATAGCACTGTGACATTTAATTTTGTCGGCTGATATTAAGCTATGAGCCATCTTTATGTAAGAAGGCACCCGTCTTTCTTGAAATAGGAAATTATTAATATATATTATCTAAAACATCTTAAAGTCGGTGCTTAGTAATTTTCAAAATATAGTAATTTTTATGTTTTGCTTTGCACCGACTTCAAGATGTTTTAGATAATATATATTAATAACAATAGCTTTAGAAATAAGTTATTATATACATTTTAGTTTTTTAGTTTTTGAAGTGGGTTTTTTTAAACGAAGTTTTTAAATTTTATTTGTTACTTTTTAGTGTCTAGCTATGTATGGGTGGACCTACGAATGGTGCCGCGCTTCTTAAAAAATATAGGTCCCAAGAACCGGGAACAAAAAAATGTTCGTAAAATGAAAACTACTAGGCCAAACTATATCAAATTTTTAGGGGACCACATGGCAGCTATTCCGCGTCGAACAAAAAAAGAATCACGTAAATCGAATCATAAATCTCAGAGTAATCGGTGTACATATGGAACGGAGTGAAAATTATTTTCATGAAAAATGTTCATCAAATGAAAACTACTGGGCCAAACTATGTAAAAATTTTAGGGGACCAATTAGAAGCTATTCCGAGTCGAACAAAAAAGAATCACGTAAATCGGATCATAAACAACGGAGTAATCGGCAAACACACATAAAAAAAAAAAAAAAAAAACAAAGATCCCGACGAATTGAGAACCTCCTCCTTTTTTCGAAGTCGGTTAAAAAGACAGAAGCTTCACCTGATGGAAAGGGGTGGTTACCGCCACGGATGTTATCACATGGATGTTGATAACACCAGGGGCGATGCCAACGGGTTTCCAGTCTCTAGGATATGATAGCAGGGTACGATAAGAAGTGATAAGTGTTAATAAGTTTTTAGGATAATCGTTTCATCTCTACCATGTCACAAATTCTCAATCTAGGATCTAATACTTTAGTAACATATTCTTGTACCAAGCCACACCTTTGACCTTCTGTGGTATAAGTTACGTGTACGTAGTTTTACAACTCTACGATGAAGGACATTTACGATCCTGAATGGTATTGACGTCATAACATCCTTGAAAGTTTGTCCAAAAGTCAAACATTTCTATTGCTCTCAAAACTAGACCACGAAGGTTTTATATGTGTTTATTTTGTCTTCCGTTTAGACTAAGGGCAAAGTTGGTAACACAGTATATAAATATATTACGTGATGTAAGGGTGCGTTCATTAATTACGTGAGGAGTTTAGGTTTAGGTCAAGCCGAATCTCATCAAATGTAATTTAGGGGGCGTTTATACGTGTTTTGCGCCCCCTAAAGTAGTTATTTTTTTCATAAAATACTTATTTTTTTTGTAAAGTACATATTTTATTCCGTAAGAAAATGTGAGAAAATTTAGTTAAATTAAAATAATATTTGACTAAGGGCTGACTTCTCAATCACCATAATAAAGACACATGCAAGATGGGAAATAAATACTAAAAGATGTGAAAATTAAAAATGACAGTTCCATAAATAAAACAGTTGATTTGTTTTACTTCTTACTTCAGTTAGGTTATAATTTTTTCCACTGATTGTTTTTATCCGATGATTTAAAAATCGACCCAAGTCTTAAAACCCAAGTAATAATGTTTGTCATGGTTTTGCGAACGTCGCAAATTAGCACAATAGCCCTGCCAGTGTTTAGGCGCCACCAGCAGCTAGTCGCGACTTGACGAAGATTGCAGCGTAATAAAAAAATATTTTAATCCAATGCCTTACATTAAAAACACACATTTTGAAAAATATCATGTAAGATCAAGGGATGTGGAAGGGAGTTGAGCCAAATCTCACTATATCTCGCCATGAAGGGCGTCCGAAAATCGCCGATAACGCCTCACTTTATTAATGGGAATCTAACAAAACTGAATAGCATAGAAGAAGTTACCTAAACATGACAATGGCCTATTTAAAAACGTAATTTTCTAAAAGCTCATATCTTATATGACTTAGTCAAGCTATTACTTATAGTTAGATAGATAGATGGACAACGCTTTGTTGCTCACCAAATATACAATTACGAAAATGTATGATTACAATATTGTCATGGTAGAAACAATAGGCGGCCTTAAAGCAATCTCTTCCAGGCAACCTAACTTAAGGAATATTTAACCTAATCTGGCGATATAGGTAGTGCAGATTATTAGATAGAACTTAAACAGACTGACTTGACAGGCATACTTAAGTTACTTTATATATATTTATTTATTTGTATATAGTATAATATTTCTTTTGTTTATATTTGCTTCTTAAGCCAACTGGCAAACAGGTCCACTTAATGGCGAGTGGTTACCGTCGTCCATCTGCAATACTGAGGAAGCGGAGACTTCGAATCTATCCGTGCAGGAACGGAGATGGAATACAATATCTTGCGGCCGGGCGGCCTGTAGTAAGAGGCGACAAAACAATCCACAGCCAGGTGGTAGGCTATTTACCCGTCTGGATGGCCACCGCCCCTCGTAAGGTGGCATACTTTAGACCAGGGTTGGTAAACCTTGAGTTGTGTTCCGGATTTAGTGGTCAAGTTCCAGTCTCCCTTAGAGAGCGGCAGCTTTGGTGTTGCAAATGTCCATAGGCGATGGTAGCTGCTTTCCATCAGGTGGGCTGTTTGCCTGTCTATTGAACTCATGCAATAAAAAAAACTCTTTACGCCGCGTATTATAGCGTTATGGAAAAACCACAGGGGTTAATTCCAAGTGTCGTGGAACTGTAGATGATCTGATAATCAGAACACTTCTCTCGCTATTCATAATTTTATTATTTTAAACTTTTATTTAAGACCAACTAAACAACTAAAAAAACTTATCATGAAATACAAATCTTTTGCTCCATAATATATATCAGATATGTTGTTCAGTCGTTTCCCTTCTTTTATATTGTAAAAACATTTCGTACAGCATCCAACACCTAAGCTAATAAGTTTGCCGTTCATATCCCGTTATGTTGACCGCAGCGACTGCAGTGGGTGGCGGAATGTACAGTACCATCAAGGCATATTATTTTGCTATATTAGATATTATTAAGTCATTAAGACGTGGTTTTCTAATGATTTAAGTAGCACTATCTCACTCCAATGATTTGAGTTCAGATGCTAACAGAAAGCATGCAACGCTTACACTTGCCGTTATCTTGTATACAGTCAATAGAGTAGTACGTTCCCATATGTACTTTTGCGATGAAGGTAGACTTCCTTTTTTTACGAGAGGAATGTAAATATCCTGAGCAAACTTGTATACTGCAAATATATTGTTACGTGCGAGCGGGGGTACGCACTTATGGATTGGAAGAAAACACCAGTTTTTAATTTAAAAGCTTTTATTGACTTACACAGCCGCACGTAGTACCTCCCTGTAGGGTTGCTGTCCTTAAACACACGACCCACGATGCACAGTCCCGACGATAAGTTGTCACACCCTCAATACCGTCGCCGATATTGAGCGGACCACCTCCAATATTATCGCGTGTAGCTCGCCTCTGGTTCCTCCTTCGAACTACGCTAAACACCTCCTTTGCGTATCTGTCCACCAAACTTGTCACTAAATTCACCACTTAATCCGTCTCTGTACTCTATTAACCTTCTCTGATAACCCTTTAGTATCGCACTTGTCGTTTCACCGTCTTGAACTGAACTCAACTTTAAACTGCAACTTTCCACTCTAAACTGCTCGGTAGGCCCGCCTTACGCTGTTTATATACCCGGAAGAATTTTCTAGAACCCGTCTATCTATCTCTGTCTTTTCTTTCCCGAACCTTCTGTTCGGGAACTTTCGTTTATACATCTATCCCTTTCTAACATCTATCTATCTCTTTCTCTCTTTTGTCGTCTATCTCTTTCTAACATCTATCTATCTCTTTCTTTCGTTTATCGTCTATCTCTTTCTAAATATATCCGTCCTTGTCTTTTTCTTCCAGAAATTTCTAGTTCTTTCTAAAAGTTCTAAAACTGATTTACGCTGCTGGGGAGTTCCACCCTCGGTCGCCACAATATGTTCCTTAAGCATGGCGTGTATACATACACCTCACTTTCCTCCTCGATAGAGAGGCCTCTAAACCCAATACGTTTAAAAGCTGATATACTAGTAAAATAAATATAAAGACCGTAACTTTGGCATTACATACTTTCTTTAGAGAATTTGAAACATGGAACAAGAACATAAATGTTCGGACGTATCTATTCTCAATTACACAGGTACTCAAAAAGAACTTGTGTGTACTGGGTGTCAGACTATGATTATCAGGCCTATTTTTTTCTAAAGACGAATTTGAATTCAGAATTGGGGGTCAATTAGCCAATAATCGAGAAAAAACCGATCGCCCGGCCGAAAACAGATCGTGAATTTTATGGGTTTTTCTCGATTACTTGCTCATTGTCTCACTTCAGATACGTTCAACGAAAAACAATATGTCAGAAAATCATAGTCTGACACCCGGCGCACACAACTGTTTTTTAATGGGCCTGTGTTAATAGGTTTTTATTAATTTCTAATAAGATATTTAAAAAACAATATTTATTTTTTACTTTATTTATTTATTGCATCAATTCAATTGAATTCAATAAATGAAAACAATGATTGTAATTACAATTTCATAAAAAATAAACGCTATCATCAACATGATGGACCAAACTTGTTAAAAACGAACAAAATGACACTTGTTTTTTAAAGAAATACCAGAAAGGTCTAGCCTTATTTACAAGCTATAAATTAATTACTTAATCAAACGCCTTTTCTAGACAACTCTAGCATCTATGGCCACACGAGCTTGCTTAATGACTCAAAGCAAGTTAATTTATTAGAAGCTAATTCGAAGTGAGGTCGACGGACGTCTAATTATAAAATAACCATTTGCATAGTACTTCTTTGCGTGATGTATTCATGTAAATCGGGATAATGAATATTAAACTAATAGCAATGTTTTAGCATCGCTATATTTTGTTTTCTTTTATGAATGCTATATAACAGAAGATCAGGGTTTTTAGTCGATGAATAGCAAAAAGGACTTTACAATTTTATTATAATAATGCACTGCTACACCTGCACCTTGATGCTTTAACTACCGCATTAATAAAGACATTACGCAGATGTAGCCAAGGTAGATGCGACATTATTGCATAGAAACGTCTTCTATTCTATTTTGTTCCGCGTTGGCTCCATCGCTTTAATGTGCTTTGATTTGGCCAATATCGGAGTGACTATGTAAAAATGACAGGTGCTGGGTGATCAGAAATTAATAATAATAATATTTATTTATTGACACCAATAATCTTATGACCTGAGGACAACACAAAACATTAATTGTTTTCGACTAACTACGTTATAAATAGATAATAGTATATAAAAATTTACACAAAGTATATATGAATTTAGAATAGACAAGAGTTAACAGGTAAGGGACATTCACAGGAAGATCACAATTTGAAGGTAAAATGTCATAAATATGAGTGGTAATTATACATGACGTTACACATTAACCGATAACTCATATATATATAATTATACACTACTGTAGGTAATCGTTAACGCATTATTTTTTAACGCTATATATTAGGGTGTGCAAAAAAACCGACAATTTTTTTTGAGTCTCGAGTGAAAAATGTTAGTTTTTGATATTTTAACAACTTCCTCCAAGAACAGCTGAAAAATATTTTTTTTAAGAAGTAGCTCCAAATTTTTTTAAATTCCAAAAACGCCTTATTGCATGCTATATTCGCTCAAATAAATCTAAAGTAATGTACTACCAGTACATTAAAAAAATTAACTTAAATTAAACCTTATCAAAGTTCAAATTTTGAACTGAAACTTTCAGAAGCTTATGATTTTTTGGTGTATAAAATTATACCGTAACGAAAAAAAAATTGAATAAAAAATGTCCAGTTTTGGCGATATTTGAAATCTTAAATAATTTGGAGCGATCTCTTAAAAAAATTTTTTGAGCAGTCCTTTGGATGGAGTTCTTATAACATCAAAAACTAACATTTTTTCACTCGAGACTCTAAAAAAATAGGCGTTTTTTTGCGCTACCATACTATGTATATATTATCTAACACGTAAGCGATAAACTAGCGCTGTGTTGAGTTTCGTTTCTTCTTAAAACTACTTTTATAAGAGGAATAACTTGTAACCACTGGACCCATATATTTATTTCTCTCTTCTTCTCGTTTTTCATGTATTTTACTCATAGATAATATCACCAATTTTAAATCTTTTTTAGGCGCTTGTCTCACCGCCGGCGATGAGCGAGAAGCGATTAGAACTAGCAATTAGACACGACTTGCTGAGCAGCGAGAAGCGAGTGTGTAATTCATATAGTTGTCTCGCTGAGCTACAACGCGAGTGAGCTAGTGCGGCGGGCGTGACCGAGAGTACAGTCCTGAGCAAGTTGTCTGAACTTTACAAATATGAGAGTTCTAATGATAAGTTCTTCTAAGTTCATAACAATGCGAGCATTCACATTAACCAGGTGGTAGGATATTTGCTCGACTGCATGGCTACCACCCCTGGTCTAAGGTATGTCGCCATAACAACCTTGAGTTGTGTTCCGGCGTTAGTGACCAGTTCCAGTCTTCCTTAAGAGAGCAGCAGCGCATTTGTAGGTAGGCTCCTTACCGTTTTCCATCAACTGGGCCGTCTGCCTGTCTGCTGAACTCCTGCAATAAAAAAAATCAGATCCGCACTCGTAAAGAGATGACCGCCGCTGGTTCTTCTCTCGGTGTGAGTTTTGACCGCCAAGTGAGCATCGCTGAACGAGTATCGCGGAGCGAGTTTTATCTTTGATAGTTGTTGCGCTGCGACAAAATAGTGGAGAGAGAATTCTCGCCGGTAGTGTGAACGACCAGCGATTAATATCATAATGTATCTCTTTTATTGACATGAAATCTATATATTTTGTTTCGTTTCTTGAGTGAGAATATAGTTGTTTGCTAATCGCTTACACGCCGGCGGTGAGACAAGTGCCTTAATCCATCTTTTTTATATAAGACCATCAAAGGAAATAAATTAATTATTACTGCTAGACGCTCGTGAATAGCTATCACGCCATTCTCAAATCGTGTACCATGTTTTGCATTAGTTTATAGATTCTGTGATTAAAGTACGGCTTGGGCCCGATTAAAAGCGGGTAATACTATAACACAAATATAAGATGGCGGCATGCAGCGCCTCTTTCGCGTCGATCTGATGTAGCTACATCTGGAAGAGATCTTGTGTAAAATTAATATAGCGTAATTAATTTAACAGTAAAAATAAAAGAAGTATTTTAGACTACAGAAAAGAGAATTTTTAAATGACAGAATACCACAACAAAAAAGTATAATATGTTCAAACAGGTTTGAATATTCCAATCGTGGTTATTCTCCTCCTCTGAGTGGGTGGTGGGTGGTTGCAGAGTCGGTGAAGGGGCTTCGAAAATATATAGGTTCTTTACCCCGGAATAATCCCAGAGAACAACAGTTGCGCTGTTGTCCTCTGAGATTACGTGGATGGTTTCGGGAACCTGCAGCTTCCTTTGGTTGATCTGCGTGTTCAGCGACCATTGAGGTCTTTGCACTGCCTCCATTTGCATCATGGTCGGCTAGTTTTGCGAACATTTGTACTGCTTATTTAGAGCACGTAAACTGAACTACTTTTGATAGTTTGCTTTAAAATAACTTCTTAGCATACTTTAAAATTTTCATGATAGAAATTATTTTGATTACTGTTTAAACAATAATGAATATACTATTTGACTCTTTCTACTTATACAAAGTTATGACGTCATAATTTTGTACACTCCTGCACAATTTACGCAGCCCCGGCGTTTTGTAACATGATTAAAAATTTCTTAAATGGTTTAACTATCATCATTCTATTGCTAAAATAATATACATCCAATTCTGGATAAGAAATAAATTGCAAGTTATGTACAATCTGTCTGTACAAGTATAGAGTCGTGGTAGTGTTATTGCTTAGATCATATAGATATATTATACCTCAATGCGTAATGGCTAATGCACACATTTCAAACTCAAAGAGCGCGGTTTCGAATCCTGGCTGGAACGCATGCACCAGTTAGGCAGTTTTCTGACCTAAACCACCATGATGAGACCTGCACATCGAGATATATAATGTGTCAACCCTGCCAAGCCGCCCTAGATAAGCGTGGAGGATATAGGTACTCTCCATTCCCCTATAGTGCATGAGAGGCCCGAACCTAGCAGTGGGACGTTTATGGGCGGTTATTATTTTATAGTAGCCATAGTTGTGGTTACAGCAACTAATCGCTACAAATGTGACCGCATCTTCAGTCTAGATACAAATATGGCTCACGCCGGCCAGTCTCTTGCGAGCGAACTCAAACAAGTTCCAATGGTGAAAGTTGGGATAGCTTTCTACTACCAAACCTTTTACCATGCACTTAGTATCGTACGTTTGGATTTTATAATGTTTTAGTATGTTGTAAAGCAGACACCCCTGGGTATATGACGCGTCTTAAGCCCGTGTTAGACGGTTCATTTCTTTGTTTCAATTTGTGTGAATCAACTAAAGTGATCTGTATAAAAGTAAACTCGAATCACTCAACACCTTTTAATACCTTCGTGTCCTTTTAGTTACTTGCCTTTCAACGAAATTGATGCAATTTGATTGTGCCGTCTAATATCAGTGCATAATGTAGATACTTAAAAACGCGTGTGTAAACTTACCTATCAGTAAAAAAATGAAAGTCTTGTTATGAAATGAAATGAAAATTTATTTGCATATTTCAACCCGTTCTCGTTTTATTAATCTGTCCTCCATGCATCTATCTGCAAACTAATGACAAAAAATCCGAAATGACCAAAATGCCAAAAAATGAGCAAAATTCCAAAAATAACAAAATATATATATATATACTGAGTTTCAGCCAAATCGGTCCACTAGTTTTTCCGTGAAAACGGAACACACAGATACGATTTACTTTTGCAGTTATAATATTTATAGGGATTTAACAGTTGTAGTCCGTAATAAAACGTAGTTTTATTATGTGTGAGCGTGTGTACGTTTTAACGGTTTTAAGCGCGGTCATTTATTTGATTTATTAATCAAATAAATAAATTGTGTACAAGTCGCGAAAACTCAAGAAAATATTAGTTATAGTCCATGTTTATAATGGGCTCGATTCCATGAACAGCATGCAAAAAGTCTAGTCAAAAAATCGTTATCACAGTAGAAAACCCGAGAATCAAAATTACACATCTTTGAGCACCTATAATAATAATACTAAGTGTGATCGTTTCTAAACTGCTCGAAAGCGTCGCCTGCGCACCGATTTGCGACAACAAGGAACCTGTTGGCGGTATTCTAATAAACAAGACCGGGGACTGAGGTGCGGAGGGGGGGGGGGGATAAATATAGCGGTCACATGCATGGAATGCGTTTTACAAGGACTTGTACTTAGTATTACAAAACCTTTCTATATCGGTAACCGAAGTTATTTGAAAGTAGAATAGAACTTACATTAAGCTAAGCATGCCATTAATTTTAAAGAAGTGAGGCTTTCATTGTTGCACTCAGAGTCTTTAAGAGCAATTAAATTTTGTTGACTAGATAGGCTTTTCAAACGCCGCACTGTCATTAATTTCGGAACAGTAATACGTGATGGTCTAATAGAGAGGCAATTTCGGAATCTTTATGTGTTAACACAAAAGCTAAGGCAATACACCTTCCAAATTCAAAGTCTTGCTTCATAAAATCCGTGCAGGAACGGAGAAAAATACAATTTCCTGCGGCCGGGTGGGCTGTCGTGAGAGGCCACAAAACAACCCGCAGCCAGGTGGTAGGGTATTTGCCCGACTGGATGGCTACCACCCCTGGTCTAAAGTATGTCGCCATAACAACCTTGTGTCGTGTTCCGGCATTAGTGACCAGGTTCCAGTCCCGCTTAAGAGAGCAGCAGCGCATTTGTAGCACCTTTGGTGTTGCAAATGTCCATAGGCGATGGTAACCGCTTTCCATCAAGTGGGCCGTCTGCCAGTCTGCTGAGCTCCTGCTATAAAAAAAACTCTAACTTATCACTGATGATCATAACTCTATTTCTATTTTCTTCTTGCTCTTTTGTTTTTTTCTACTAACTCTCTTTCCCTTCCTTTTACAAAAATATATTTAATATTAAGCCTAGTGGTCACACGTAGTCACAAAATCCCTTTAATAATATATTTATATTTTAACCTTTGGTCATGGCTGTGAGCTGCATTATTACTTAATATCTTAAGTTGTAACTTTGTATTTAATTTTAATAATATAGCTGTTTGTTGTTGCAATAAATAAATAATAATAATAGGGTCAAAAACTATATTTCATTTGAATTGTTTATTAGTGTTTGATGGGAATTTAACGAATAAAAGAACCCAAAGCAATATTAAAAACAGACTGATTTAAAAACAACTAAAGAA
The DNA here is from genome assembly GCA_949752895.1 of Dendrolimus pini. Classification (NCBI taxonomy): domain Eukaryota; kingdom Metazoa; phylum Arthropoda; class Insecta; order Lepidoptera; family Lasiocampidae; genus Dendrolimus; species Dendrolimus pini. Next base: position 3,280,746 of record OX457131.1, read on the forward strand.
AAACGTAACATTGTTGCTACCCAGATTATTTTGATATTCTTGTTTCAAATTGTCCATATTTACGAGTACATATGTACCACACAATTTATAAGTAAACACACCATACACGTACATGCTCTTAAAAGGTTACTCAGATTCGCATAATGGCGAATATTTAGCAAGTGACGTCATACCACCGCATCCAAAAGGCCAGAACAATATTGCGTGCTAAGAATTAATTAAACGGTACAATTATTTTGAAGGCCAGTGAATATTTTGTACCACGATGTGAACTAACGTGATCTTGATGAGATGTCGTTGAAGCAACCAAGTTCAAATAAATAACGGGTATTTGCCCGTCTGAATGGCTACCACCCCAGATCTAGAGTATGCCGCCGTAATAACTTTGAGTGGTGTTCCGGCATTAGTGGCCACGTTCCAGTCTCCCTTTAGAGTGGCGGCACATTAGAGCACCTTTGATGTTATAAATGTCCATAGGCGATATTAACCGTTTACCATCAGGTGGGCGGTCTGCCTGTCTGCTTAACTCATGCAATAAGAAAAAACAAGCGAAAGGACGCAGTGTGTATCCACTCCAAATCCATAGGTCGCTGGTTCATATCCGGCTCGAAGGACCAAAAAACTGTAGTACGAACGCAAAAACTAAATTTGTGCAGAAGCTCAATCAAAAATGTATAAAACGCAAGAAGAATGACTATCTGATGTGACCAAAGTCACTGACTATTATTGAAGTTGAAAAGATTTTCAATTCAAGACTCTAAAATCTATTTAATTACAGGTAGCGTCTGGGAGCTAAATTACCATATTCACAGAAAGGCTTTTACTAAGACAAAATTATCTACAAATTGTAGCATTTTCTTCAACTTGCAACCTTGACACTTTGGGTCTCGCGACAATTGCGATCCTTTATCTTCCGATAAAAATGGGACCGTCTGCGTGACGTCACCGGCGCAAGCGCAACCCAACAACCGACCGTCTATATATAGAGCGTAAACAACTCTTAAGTGATTCATGTACGGTAAATTTCGAAGCATACGTTGATTAATATGTTTTGCACAAAAACTAACCTACTAATGAAAGATAACGTGAAATTCCGAGAGGTGTAGCACGTATTTTTCTGTCTGGCAATTACAATTCCCGTGATGAGTATATTGTAGATGTTTTCCTGGTGGTTATTGAATCACTTACGGCTGCACTTCAAGTGCTTAGAAAAATAAAAAATAGATTATATAATCACTTGTATAGTACGTGTCAACTTTTACTGCTGTTCTTAGTGAGCAAGAGATCGTTGTTTAATAGAGGTAAAGTATACTATATTATTTCAGATATTGCATCTATCCATCAATTCTTCTTGCACAACCAGGTGGTAGGGTATTTGCCTGTCTGGATGGCTACCACCCCTGGTTTAGATTATGCCGCCATAAGAACCCTGAGTTGTGTACCGGCATTAGTGGCCAGGTTCCAGTCGCCCTTAATGGAAAAGTAGCGCATTTGTAGCTCCTTTGGTGTTGCGAATGTCCATAGGCGATGATAACCGCTTTGCATCATGTGGACCGTCTGCCTGTCTGCTGAACTCATGCACTAAAAAAAAGCCGATGATAATCGCTTTACATCATTGTGATCAATTTGAAATGAATTTCTGCCACGGGTTGTCTGGAAGAGATCGCTTCTTAACGATAAGGCCGCCCATTGTACACATCTATACATATTTATATAAAACTGTAGAGGTCTAATTTCTGTACAACGAAAAAAAATGCTAAAAACCAAGTCAGGGAGATGTAAGGCTATTATTCTCCGAAACGACTGGACTGATTTACATATAGGATACTTTCGATCCCGATAAATTAAAGAGTTCCCGTGGGATGGTTAAAAAACTGCGCCACGTGGACGAAGTCGTGGCCAGAAGCTAGTTTAGAATATTTTTAGGCTATAAGATTTTCTATTTTTTTCTGTAAGTGTTACCTCTCTTTCGATCTCAATAATAATAGTAATCGGCAGACAAACACACATATTGTATATCCCTAAATTAAGCATGTTACGCTTGTGTTATGGGTAATATTCTGGGGCCGATCGCAGACAAACCATAGTAAATAATTAAGGAAATTCTTAGCCGAAATGTATCTATCCAGGAATCGAACCCGGAGCCTCTGCGTTGCAGTGAGTTATATCGGCAAAGGCTTAGCCCGCTCAACCACAGAGGCCGCCTATAATATTCGTAAGTTATCTAAATTAGTTTTCCAAGTTAATATAATTATGAGTATTATCATCCTAAACTAAATTGAATTAAAGCGAAGTTATGATCTTTACTATTAAAAAACATTTTTTAAACACAACAGAGCACCACACAACGGCAACAACGGTAGCAACCGAGCAACATCATACTAAGCACCACATACACAAAATTATACACCAAAACAGACAATATGAAAATATACTACTAAGTATTACATTAGTTCTGCCCGCTGCCTCGTTCACATGGAATTTAAACTTTATATCAATCTTCTAACCTCTGTTAGATATCATCAAAATGAAATATGTAAACGCATCTTTATATATAATTCTTCTGTACGTTTGTTGACAGTGAACTCCTCCTAAACGGCTGGACCGATTTGAATGTTTTTTTGTGTGTGTGTCTAAGTGGATTCGAGGATGGTTTAGATTCACAAATAAGCCCGGCAGATGGCGCTGCAATCGGGATCTAAATTTTATTTCTTCAAGGCAGGACAACGTCTGCCGGGACAGCTAGTATTATTACAAAATTCAAAAAATACCATGTTTGTACATGAAAGGTACCTATTAAAAAAAAACTGGAATAGACTATACGATCGATGGAGAACACAGTGCATTTTTTAGATTTCTTGTCTCTGGAAATTTTCCCAGAAGCGGTTTGAATGCACCTTATATAAAAAGTAGCTTATTTTGACAAAGTCGTCATAAACGATAGCATACATTGTTTTTTAAATACTGCGATACTTTATGGCCTGGGAATCCCGCGGGATTTTTTTAGGGAACGGTATGAATTACTTGGATTGCATAAGTATTAGCTGATTTAGATACGTTTTCACTAGGACAATGACGTTTATATGATCTAAGGACTATAGTTTAAGTCCTTTTTATATATGATGCAATACTTTATTTCCGATAATCCCCCGGGTATTCTCCAGGGGGTGTTTTAAAATCGGTATTGTGTACAAAAAAATTAGCTGTTTAGGATCCAGTTGATACTAAAACAATATACTCGTAATCCGGCGCTTTTTATGTTTCCTGTGTTTCCTAACTTCAAAACCTCGTGATATTAGGACTAGCTTGATATGGCAGTTTCTATGTATGCCTTTAGTAACATTGCTTATCCCGAGTTTTTACGGGAATCTTTGGAATTCATGTAATATCATACAAAAAAATCCGTTGCTTTGCTGAAAATAAACTTTGATTTTAACTACTGGCAAAATAACTGTCATCTACTTTATCTGTCAAACGTGGACAAGTCGCGGGCCTATCCTAGTTTTATATAAAATTCTGTTCTCTAAAATTATCGTTGAAATCCGTTGACGGGTTGCGAATTCTATTTTAGCCAAACTTTCGGACAGACAAAATTCTATAAATATTTTGACTTTTATTTTGAAACCACACACAGTCAACTTTATTAGTATAGATATATAATGAATAATGACCAACAGGGATTTGGTTGTATTTAGTGTATACAGTTATAGATTTCAGCTATTATCTTCAGGATGACATTCTTTAAGAGCGTCCACCCTTACAAAAATGTTTGCACTCTTCGGTTCTTTCATCTTGATTCATTTAATCCAATACTTACCTCATTGAACACTGTATCTGTGTAAAGTTAAGATCCATTAATTTATTATCCCACTAAAACCTTACACATCTCCAAATAAAAACGATTCTCAAAAAAACATACGTACTTTCATTCACATTTACGTAATATGTAATAATCTAATATTAATAGTATGGATACAATCTAAACAAAATAATAAAACTCTTCAAAAATTATATTTCAAATAAATCAATTTAAGCGAAAATGATTAATTGACGCTCTAGCTTTGGACGAACAATGACATAACTGCGCTTTCCCACTTTTACGCGGTTCTAAACCCAACGCACATTCATCAAGTATCGTCGCATGCATCCAAAACATAACCTCCAAAAGCTGAGAAGAAAAAATGCAGGACGCGTGGTTGTGATCTGACCGGCCACGGCCACAAACCAACTCCAGCCGGCCCAGTCACAACCGCGTCGCTGCGCGGAGCTCACGTTTCCACAACACAAATAACTTACTAACAACCGATGATAAGTTATCAGCAAATAATTGCATGAAGTCATCGATTAAATTAAGTGTTTTCACTCAAACATCGCTGTGTTTGATAAAAGTTAAACATTTAAATACAAGTGTATGTTGAACTCAACAAGTGACCGTGAAAAAGTTTTGTGTTAGTTGTTTTGTGACCGATACAGGATGAATGGAACGCCGGCAAGGAGACCAAAAAGCGCATTCTCCGAAACGGTGAGCTGGTATTTTGTATAGGAATTGGATTTTTCTCTTTATCTGACAGTTTAATGCCATATTTATCTATGTAACAAACTTAACATGCCGTTCCTTAACTTTATTCTAACTTTAAGAACTTTTAGTTACTTCAGTGAACTTTTGTAAAGACGTTAGTTAGATGTCTCTAGATTTTGTTGATTATTTCTCTTGAACTTAATGAAATTCAATGTGAATGGTCTTATATGTTGTATTGATCAACGAGTACTGTACATTCATACTTTTATCAAGTTCTACATTCTTTAATAATCAATAAGTGTTCAACTTTGTTTCGTCACGTTTCTTCTAATGTCCTATTATAACAACTATTCGTAATGTATTGAATGCCACCTGTTGCCTGTATTATTTCAAGTCATACTATCAAAACTTCTGTAGATTTAATACACTTTCTTAAGTTTTTCTCTCTTAGTCTCTCAGAATTATAGTTTTATGTTGGAATATTGTCTCATGAACAAAATCGGAAATACGGGTATTCATAAGATAATCAAACTTACCAATATAGTTAGCAAAATTTTGCTTGGCAAATTGGCAGTGTGTTGTCACATCTGTCGCAGGAACTATGGCCGATGAAACAGAAGAATTCTGAAGTGGACACGATACGAGAGTATGTAGGCTGGAGGTAGCCTAGTAGAAAGATGACTTTTTGTAATACAAGGACCGCCTAACTACCAACTAAATATTACAGCATCCCTCCGTACCAACGCCACGAAAGTAGTACGATGATCTGCCATTTCAAGTTGCCAGTCCTTAGTGATTGAGGAAAGTAAAGGTCCCGGTTATATGACGTAAGCTTAGGGAGGTTTAAGTCCAGCTGTAGACTCCGATTGGCTGTAAGATAGTACTTGGTTTTATTGAAATACCGTACAAGGTCGAATTATAACTTCATTAAACAAGAAATGTACTGAATCACGCAGTTGCGCTATATCAAATCAAATAATTGCAGATAACAAAGTACATCATGATAATGAGATAACGATTTGTTTATGTACTCGATCGATAAAGTGACTTCATCATTTCGCTATTATAATCAAATAAAATACTTGATTGATACATACATACATTATTTGAATGTTGTTTGATAATTTGAATAATTGAAGCGTATCAAATAAGCGTGCCGTTATGAAAAGGTTAATGAAAGTACATGAAGCGAAAGTTGTTTGTCAGGACCGTCGCAAGTGGAGATCTATAGTCTGTGCCTACCCTTATGGGAAACAGGCGTGATAATATGTATGTAGGTATGTATTATTTCAACAAATATTATGCATTTTTGATGCTCGTACGTACACATAGGTATTCAACTGCAAACATAATTGTTTTTTAAGGATCTATATTCATAAATTATAAACAGATTTGAATAAAAAGTTAGGTATAAATCAGTAAAATTGATATGTCTTTCGGCTTCATAATGAGTCGTGCATTCGAACATACTTTCTAATTTGGACATATTATCATCGCAAACGTCAATTTGTGCGTGAATTTTGTTCAACACTTCACACTTTACACTCAAATTAAAAAGATCAACATAAACAACACATATAATTGAGATTTTAGTAATAAGTTTTCCAAATATGCTGAAATTAAGCGTGAATGAATCAGCATTCACGCTTAATTCAATAATCACTAAATACTTTTAGAAACTGTTAGGTTCTTTATATACTTCTGAAATAAATAATACAGCACAAACCGTTTCTATAGCTTATTAAGTCGTTATAAAATTAGTTTCATTACATTAGAATTTTGCATTTTTTGTCATCTACAACTGCCACGTAACTAAATATTTGCAATTAATTTATATTTTGTTTTTAAAACGGATTCAAAAGTAACAATTGGAGTTGGATTCGGATTCAACCGATGAATGAATGAATGAATGAATGAATGAATGAATATGCTTTATTGTGTTTTAAAGATACAGTTAACAGAAACAAAATTTTACAATACAATAGCGATAAGAATCGCTATTAGCGATTTCTTCCAGACAACCGACCGATTCGGTCATTTATTGAATTTCTATTGATTAACAAAACAAGTCAGTTCCTAGTGAAACAAAATCGTGCTCAATGGACCGTGCTCGAAGAATCCAGAATTTAAAAAACAAAACGATGCTTCTTTGTAAAACAAGGGAAAAAACTATAATATACTGATTTTAAAGTACTGAAAATTAAGGAGAAAATGTTATGAATAAAAGTGTCAATTTACACTCTATTTAGAAGGGGTGAAAATATACACATTGTAAGATTGGACGAATTTATCAAATTCCAATATGGGCAGGCTATGAAATTATTTTATAATATATATGAAGTTATCGGCGCAAGGTTGCCGGCAGGGGCTGGGTGAGGAAGACGGGAGGCCGGGATATGTGGCGCGTACTTGGGGAAGCCTACGTCCAGCAAGAGATTGGCTGAAAAAGAAGAAATGTGAAAGAAGAATAGAAAAAATAAGAAAGAAAAATATTACAAAGCTATGAAATTATTTTATTGTCATTATTACGTGTGCAAAATATCAAATGAGTCAGATGTCTGGAAGAGCAGAAAATAACTTTGAAATATTCTGTTATTAAATACAGGTGAAGCTAATAAGAGCGCGTTAAAACGACAGACAGCCATGAGGATTTTCATAATGTTTCTGTTTATGCCAAAGTTATTAAGGAAGCTTGAAGAGGTCGCAAAAGGTTTTCGTAAAGTCACTTTTAGCTAAGCAACATCATCGTCAAATTAGTTAAAGTAATACCAATAACTCATAACATTTGCCTTAAGCTAAAAGACCTTGAACATTGATACGCATGTAATATTGTTCGATTAATACTTGTTTAGAAATGAAGACTTATGGTCTTTTTCATATTGAATTAAAGTAAGTTTGTGGTGTGTGGTGTTGTACAGTGTTGCTTGTTTAAGGTTCTTAAAGAAGTTTACAAACTTACTCCTTAATCCGAAGAAGACCGTAACTCATAGCTGACGGACGGCAATCTGGCCACTAATGCCGGAATACAAATCAAAATTGTTTTGGCAGTATAGTCTTGACCAGGGGTGGTAGCCATCCAGACAGGCAAATACTCTACCACTTGGCTGTGGGTTGTTTGTCGCTTCTTACTACAGGCCGCCCGGCGGCAGGAGATTGTACTCTTTCTCCGTTCCTGCGCCGAGTACAATTGTCAAATGACACGACCTAAACTAACACATTGCTAATGTCAAACTGGTTGTGCGTTGTGGCAAAATGCATAAAATTTGACATTTCGAATGTCAGTTTGGTGAGTAACTATTGCGTTGGCACCATTTGGACCAAAAATAGAATAGAAACAAGTTATACAATTTCTACTTGATGAGTCTATCACAACACCAATCAAAAGATCTTCATATGATTAAATACATAAATTTTAATTATTTTTACATCAATTCGAAAGTTGAATAGAAACTTATCAACGATACCAATTTTTAGTTCAATCAATATTTATGGTCCTTCGAGCCGAATCAGAATCGATTTATAGGACATAAATATTATTGTGTCTTTCAAGACCACGGGCCATAAAAATGGCCCGGACTTTTGGGGGGCTTGCGTGGGGCCATAGAGAGGCCAACACGTAGAGGCCCCTTGATAACTCTATTCTAAATGTGGCGTGACATTGACCGGCGGTTATCCCTATCTACACCATAGAATAACGCACCCAACGACAAGCCCCGACCAGTGTAGGACTATTGTGGGAAATGAGAACAAAAAGTACCCGGCTATGTGGGTGAACTGCTCTAGTGGTACTAGGGGTCTGGGAATATGGGGACTATGGCGTCTGCCCGTCGCAATGTTCGCGGAACATGAAAAAATGGGTAGACGGTGACTCGCCACTCCCTGCATGGGCCTCAAAAAATACCATAAAAGGTAGGGGCAACATGGGCATGAGAGGCTAAGGGCTGTAGAGAGGTGGGCTGCAGGTTCACCGAAGCTACTACTGACGTGATGCCATTTATCACTTCCACCCCTGGCTTGAATCAAAACTTGAGTCTTAGCTTAGGACATATATATATTGTTAAATTTATTAATTTAGTCAATTATTTAATGAGATCGCTGAGAAACAATGATGATTTTTATTCGGATTACGAAACATAGCGGAAACATACAAGTGTCATTCAAAAATAAAACTAGATATATGAAAGAGTTGGTTACAAAGACCATGATATTCGATTGTCCATTTCTTTTTTTAATTCCTCCTAAAGGCTTACCCACAAGTTGGCTATGTCGCCTTAATAATTAACAATCAACATAAATATATTTAAATTAGGTGGCGGGTGCTAGATATTTATGATTTTTAGGCGGAGTCTGATAAGGGATCTGCCAAAACGCTGTTGAATTTTGTGCTTTGTTTGTTAATTTGTATTTGTGCTTTTTAAGACAAAAATACAGCACTAGTCGAGCAGCATTAACCAAAATCGCAGTCGTGACAACTATAGGATTAAATATGTGGGTAAGACATAACAACAAGCAACATTTGTACTTGCTCTGGATAATGAATGCTAAACATTAGGCGAAGTGGGGAAGTTTTTTGTCTGAAGAACGTAACAGGACACAACCGAGATTTAGCACTGGGATGACGATGTTGAAAGTAGCATGCCTTCAGACATATTTGGCACAAGCGATAATTCTTTGACAATAACTTTTTTTTTAATACCAAGAACACCTTGACAGGTCCACCTATAAGGGTTGAGTCATAATATTGGTTTTGTAACTGGTCATTAAGGAACTACCTTGTTGTGCACCTGCACTATAGTATAAAGGGAAGGACTCATTTACATGGCGTGTTATACGCTTGAAAGCAAGCGATGATCAAGTTGCACTTGCAAAAGAAAAGTATATTACCTTACTTTTGTACAAAGATTTATCAATAACTAGCTGACCCATGCCCCCTTCGCTGCGCGTAACAAAAAAAATTTTTTCACAATCAAAATCAGTCTGTCTCAGTCAGGAATAATGTAGCTTTCTACTGGAAAAAGGATTTTCAAAATTGGTTTAGTAGTTCAATAGTTTACTTCCTAAAAACGAACTCACAAATTACCACTTTACAATATTAGTGTAGATAAAGCTTAATTTTAATTATAGACTAGTATCCATTTATTATATTTAGCGTCACTTGTATAACGATCGCCTTTAAATAAAATTAGTTAAACATATTTAGCTAGAAAATTTGTGTTGTGCAAGAAGCTAATCTTATTTAAGAGCGGTAAATGCGTTGTGTTTCTTAAATAAATTTAAATAAAGTTATGCAAGCGGCCCTTAGAATCAATGTTAATTACTTAATTAATTACACTTTATATTATTTATATATTACTTTATAAATAGTTCGTATATACGAGTACGGTATACAATAATTCATTTATAAATTAATATAATTATTGTTTAAAAAACATTTAAAAAACTGGTATACGCAGGTAGTGAGGCCTAGGGTCTATGCTACCGCTGATCAAGGCCCCATTTATAGAATTAGAGATAATATTTTAATTTAATGCAACTAACCTAATGAATATGTTTCAAGCACGATACTTGGCAGTCGTCTACCGTACGTGGCGCTTATTTATCATGCCATACGTGTACAAGTTTTGTAATGACATCCCCGTCCTTTCTCCTGTCGTTTTGCCAGAGTATATTATAGGGCTCTCCCAAAAGGACGTAAACAGATTTTCAATTCCAATTACTTACATGTATTTACCGACTCAAAAAAGGAGGAGGTTCTTAATTCGTAGTGTAAATATAACCTATAATTAACTAGCGGTCCTCGCAGACTTTATCCCGCCCTGATATAATAAATATCTAGAACCCAATCCCAGCGCCACCTACTGGTTCTAGTTGTAAATCTAAACCATCCGGTGACCCACTCAAACACACACAAAAAATCATCAACATTGGTATAGTTGTTCTCAAATTATGAACGTACATACATTTCTACAATTCATTTTTATATATATAAGATTAATTATTATGTTTGAAATAGATTTTTAAATAACTGATTGCAATGATAGATAGTAGAGAAGTTCATGGACGGCGGTAAACACAGCATCAAATTGACCGTATGGTAGTTTTATTAATTGCAAACATGAGATAATAAAATGGACACAAAATATTAGTGAAAAATGAATGGTAACATGTTATGGCGCGTGATCAAACATCATTTATATCATGGCTGCCGTAATGAGGGTGTAAAAATGTTCTTTGCGAACCCATTTTACATGATACAAGGGGTAATGGAGAGGACTACTCTATAATATAACTAACATGACACCTGCTTATCCCAGCTTTTGACCTGAGTGATCGAATGTTGAATATAAAAAATAGTCTTCCCTTCTATATAGTTTTATAGAAAAGGCAGACTTGAAGAAGCTTGCATTGTTACACACTAACTTTACAACTTATTTTCAATAACTTTTCAACATTAGCTAAGCTAAGTTTTAGAGCTTCGTACTGATAACGTGTTAAAAATAAAAAATAGTCTTCTTCATGTACGTTTTGTTGAAGAGTTATTTTGTAAAGACAGGTTGCTAAGATACTATGAAAAAAAAATTTAATATAAAAGAACAAATATTACAAACCAGTATTTACAATATCGAAGGATCATAGAGATGTTTTAATCCGCGTTTAAATCACGCTCTTTTTCCATCCCAGCAAGCAGAAAAACGGCGTAAGAACTGAGTATTGCGAGTAAGTGTTTACATACTCACGCTGCCCTCCCTCAACACTGTCCTGCTGGTTGCCTCGCAAGTGGGCATGATGTGAACCAGTTACTAGTAAGTATTCCACATCCGCCAATTTCGCTTACTGCCTTAATCCTCGTCTCTGGGTTATATATAAAACAATTCTCGATGTCATCAGCCCATCGCAGCCGCTGCTAAATGTAGTCTTATCCAAGAGCTAACAGTGCCCAATTTCAGTCACTGAAAGAGGCAATTGGCGAAAGGTTGAACTCGTACTTGAAAGCAGTTTATGTTTGGGTTGAAACCACCATTGTCTGTTTTTCCTGAAACATACAATTTGGTGCTTTGAAGTCTAACGTAAACCGATATCTTCTAAATGAGCATGCTTCATCTTAGATTGCGTTTCTTCCTGATATCAGGTTTAATTTTGGTCACATACCTATTACCTAATGCTCTGCACCTCTCACCGCACCATTCTTTAAGTTAGATTGCCTGAAAGAGATTGCTTTAAGCAATAAGAGCGCTTATTGTTTTTACCTTTTTTGAGGTGAAACTTCTTTAGAATCGGTGTGATTTGAAATTCGATGAAACGAAAAAGCGACACAAATGGTTCCATTTGTGTGTTTAAGCCTGCGAGAGAATGAGGCAGAATACTGTATGTTGAATCATTTAAACACAACGCTCATCGGATAGAGTTGGAAATGTTTTGAAGTTTTTCATTAGTATATGAAATGTGACGTCACGAAATTTAGAATCCTTTCACCCCTTGTCACACTTTGTTTCACTTCTACTGCGTGTGAACTGCACACATACATATTTTTTTGTAATTGTTTATTTGGTAAGCTATAAAATGTTATCTATCTATTCTACATAATATAAACAATACCCTGTTCCTCCATTTTCCTCATCGACAAAAAAGGATATTATATTGAATCACAAACTAAATAACAAGTTTATTCAAAACTCGACGTTATTGAATAAATAACCCATGCAATGGATGCTAATCCCAGTATCTACAAAACTGAAAAACAAACAACCATTAATACGAATAAATATTGTATAACAGTGAACAATGCAACAGTATATCGGACCACAAATAACGGATCGCAATGTTTGAATTGCGATTGGCCTCTCGCTGCAATTATTATTTTGATTTACTGTTTTGTTTGTTCCAGATAAGAATAATTGCTGAGATATTAAATTGACTTAGTTCCTTATAATTGTTCCTTTATTTATGAGCTTTATTTCATGAGACTCATCTAATAGAGGAACGCGAAGTATTAGGTACTATCACAAAACATAACTGCTACTGCTAATCATATCAAGTACATAGAGCAGGATATCATAAAATATTTGTCTCTCAATATTTAGGCAATTAGAGACTTTCTCCGTTTAACTTAAAAGACCCGAATAAATGTTATAGGTATAAACTATAACATTTATTCGGGTCTTTCTGCGTTTTCCAACGTCGGCACAATGGGAGTGTTTTAAGACACTCTTCAGAACTGTGCCATCATTCTCTTTTTATCACTGCACCGCTCTCTATCGGCTGATGTAGGGTTGCCAACCATAGTTTCTAATAAAGTATCCTACCTTATTTTTGGTAAATATATTTTATACTTTTGCATATCAATAAAGTGTGTGAAAGTATTCTATTTCCAATCTTTACTGTGATGCGTAAAAAGAAACACTTATATGTATAATAACAAAACGTAATCGTGTACGATTAAAGAAAATGAAAATATTTATATTGAACGAAACGTTAGATATCACTGTCAATCTGACAGATAGATAAGTCATCTAATCAATAATCTCAGATAAGGCATTCGGAATGAGCTTCTGGCCGAAGTTTTGTCAATGCTCCGATTTAGACTTTTTAAATAGTGTCGTAAAATTCCGTCCCAGCCGGCATAATTTTGGTAGCACAGCTGGTGTTGCAAAAATTCATTAACCACTTGCAATCGGATGGGTTTGTCTCCTGTGATAAAAACACAAACGTAACTTGCTCATCTTTGGAATATACAAGTATTATTTAAATGCAAGTCAATAAAGTACCTCGGTATTCACGAATGCCACCTGTCGGATATGGCCTTCAGCTTTCGAAGGGGTTCACGGTTCAGGGGGTCCGTTTAAAACCCCAATGACTCATCGTTCAAAATATTTAGGGCATGTTTAAATGTGGTTTTCGATGGAACACAGGTTTTATTTTTTTTAACATAAGAAACGGGAAAAGAAGAATGAGTAGAACGATTTTATTTTGAAGTAGTAGCGACGTAATTACATACTTATTTCTGTGTTTATGATTTTGATACATGATTGTGTTTTTTTTCAAAATCTGCATAAAAGTACCCTACACGACTATGTACGTACAATGAAAAACAAATCAATTGTTACATGTATAGCAGCTACCCCAAATCTTTAGTTTTTTTCCTGATTTTACTACATTATGAAAACCAATACCTTTGTAGCTTCAAAGGATTGGTTCAAAAAAGGTGTGACTAGCCATTACCTTAATTAGTTAACTATGGGCTGTTTTGAAGGGGCCTTGCTAAAGTGATCAAAGTGACTAACGTTCTAATAACGACTACAATCATCAAGTATAAAAACATCTGTAGACATAAATATATTAAGGACTATATGAAAAAAAAATCCCACGGAACCCATACATTTTTTGGGGATAAATAAATAAATCGGCAGACTAACACACACACTGTATATCACCAAATTAAGCAAGTTACACTTATGTTATGGGTAATATACAACGGATACTTCTTATGGGAGGGTAAACCGCTTCGTTACGTAACGCGTTACAGTGCCAGTCTGTCTGGCTTCTCTTTCTGTCACGTTAGATTAGTTTAAGTTATCACTTCTGTCAGGCGTCTCGAGACGCTCATAGTCTTTTTGTTCTTTCGTTTTCTTTGCTAGATATTTAGCAATATATTAAAAAACACTATTAAGTTATGTATCAATATAATAGCTTCTGCCCGCGACTTCGTCTGCGTGAAATAGTTATAAAGAAGTAAGTAAAAAACAACCCCGATTTTGAAACATTGGTGTTCCGCTCCTATTGATCTTAACGTGATGATATAGCCTTCCTCGATAAACGGGCTATGTAACACTGAAAGAATTTTTCAAATCAGACTAGTAAGTACTTCCTGAGATTAGCGCGTTCAAGCAGACAAACAAACTCTTCAGTTTTATATGTTAGTACAAGATGTTATCATCATATAAATATAAATTAACTGAACTAATGATAAAATAATCACTAATATAAATTTATCAGACGCAAGCACTAATAAATTTCGGTTAATGCAGCATTATTTATAACTTATGCAGTTATCTACATAATTAATATTTAATATTCACTAATTAATTTCCAGTTGATTAACGGCATTATTATATAACGTGATGGTGATGTGGTGGCCAAGCTGGAAGTGTTATCTTGATTATAACTTGTTGCTTTCACTCGATGGGTGTAACAATATAATAATAATAACAGATCATAACCGTCCCACTCCTGGGCTCGGGCCTTCCACTATATGGGAGCAGACAGTATACTCGCTACGATTGTCCAAGGTGGCTTGGCAGGTTTGACACGTCGATTATCTCGATGTGCAGGTTTTATCACGATGTTTGCCATCGCCGTTGTTTTCTAACACTATGCATTTTAGGTTAGAAATAACACATATTCTTGAAGTGATAACTTCTTATGGGAGGGTAAAACGCTTCGTTACATAACGTGTTACGGCACCAGTCTGTCTGGCTTCCCTTTCTCTCACGCAAGTTATCACTTCTGTCGGGCGTCCCGAGTTTTTTTTATTGCATGAGTTTAGCAGACAGGCAGATGGACCTGATGGAAAGCGGTTATCGCGCCTATGGATATTCGTAACACCAAATGTGCTGCTAATAGGGCTGCCATTCTATTTTTGAAGAAAATATAGTATTCTTGTTTTTTAATCGTAAAAATATAGTACTTTTGCGAAAGGGAAAAGATACTTGTAACCGACTGCAAAAAAGGAAAATGACGCCTCACTAATGTTATTTGTAGCAAACGAGGCAACGTTCTATAACTGTTTGGCATTTGAAGACCTTAACATGATATAAAATTACATTAACTTAATGTCCAGCAGTGCGCAAAGTTATAAACGGCAGTCGTAAATCAACGTATTAAACGAGTCTGCATTCTAAACTAAATAATTTATCAACTGTTCAAGTTATATTATAAACACGGAGCGTCGAACTTGTAATTAGTGATAGCATAACCGTGCACGGTCGTCGCGCTCAGAGATATATAATGATCAATTAACTTTCAACCAAGGAAATTCAAGGTCCTTATTACTTTTTTTTTTAATGGGCACTTAAAAGTCACTCTCACACTCTTTTTCAATTTCGCTAAATTATTTGGGGTCAGCACAATATCTTTTCCTTCCAAACTCTTGTACTTTGACATAGGTCCTCTGTCACGCTACAAATCACACCATCCGGCTATTTAATTTTTGGTCTTCCGCTCAATTTTTCAGTCACAGGTGCAACTTTCAAAGATTACTCGTTTCTCACCTTAGCTATTCTTGTAACATTACACATCCTTCGCAACATTTTCATATCAGCTGAGTATAACATGACCCCGTATTATATGACCGCTCGTATGATAAATTTATATATCTGACTTTTTAGTTGTAGTGGCATTAGTTTGTCGCACGTCACCTGTCCTGCCTGTCTCCACTTTAGCCACGTTACATTTATTCTTCTTTATTTGAGATATTAATAGCAGAATTGGGCCCCTAGTCGCGTGTGGACTGGTTATGTGTCTAAATTCATCTGTACTTTATATACTTAATAATATACGCAACTACCCTCTTATATATATTTTAAAATCATTAAAATCGTAAATGTTCTTAAGTCCCAAGTATTCGGAGTTTTCTTTCTATTGACAATTATAAACATATGTATTTCTCAATCGCTTTAAAATAATTTGAATCTACCTTTAAAATTATAACTCTTTGTAAATTTTTATTTTTTTTATTTAATTTTTTACTAAAATTTCCACATACTCACGTTCTTGAGTTGCTGGAAGGGACTAACACCTAAGAGACAGGCTTGGCTTAGTTTAAGTGTTAGTACTCAAACAGTCTTAATTTTACGACAAAATATATATTTAATTTTGGTGTCAATTAAAAATCTTATATTATTATTATTTACATATATATATTATTTGATTTTCAAGTTATTTACATTTTTCT
This sequence comes from Dendrolimus pini, assembly GCA_949752895.1. Lineage (NCBI taxonomy): Eukaryota > Metazoa > Arthropoda > Insecta > Lepidoptera > Lasiocampidae > Dendrolimus > Dendrolimus pini. The sequence goes on from OX457131.1 coordinate 3,297,215, forward strand.
TATAAATATCCTATAATATGTGTACATTATTTTATAAAAAAAATATAAAAGACTAATTTCTGCTGGCAGTGGGGCCTATAGGGTCCAAGTTACCAGTGGTTAAGGCTCCAGACATAGGAATCTCCTCATAATACGATCCGTGTCCAACATAACTACCTTCTGCATCATTAATATGTTAATAATAATTTATTATTATAATTATATAGTACTACTGTGTATACAGGCTGTTCGACTGTGGAACTCATTTCCCGAAAACATACGACAGGCAAAATCACTCCCCACTTTCAAAAAAATGGTAATAGAATATTATCTCTCACTTTAATTAATATTTAATATCAAATTGTATGTATTTTAGTTTGTTAATATATTTATTAATAATAATATTGTATAGCTAAATTTGTTGCTATATTAATAATGTATATATTTGGATTTATATAATATTCATATTGTTTATTTTCTTTTTCTTAATTATATGTATTGTGTAATTATGTATCTATATATCTTATTAATTAAATATATTTGATTTGCACACCACCGTCATACACTCTTAATTCCTTTCACACAATCCACAGCCGGGGTTGTCTGGAAGAGATCGCTCTAAAGCGATAAGGCCGCCCTTTGTTTCTGCCTTGACAGGAAATGACTGTAAATGATTTACTTTGTGTATGTGGTGAAAGTATTTTCCATATATCTATCTATCTATAGTGTTAATTTAGGTAGACCGCCTTCAAGTTTATTAATTATACATAGATGTTCGTGACGCAATGAAAAAAAGATACTGGTAGAGTAAAAATTTACTTAGATGCCAACATACATAAAATATGAGCCAAGGCGGGATTTTTAAAATAGATTTATTCAAGGTTAATGTACGTTACTTTAACTCTGAATTTGGCAGTTCGTTTTTATGCCTAAGCCTTTATGAGCTAGTTACCATTCTTGGCGAGATTATTTTTTTATGAGTGAAACACGTGAGTCACGTTCAGTCACGCACTATATCGCGCGCGGCAAAATATAAAACATATAAATCAACTTGTCAGAACAAAAAGAGACGATTTACAAAGGAGATCTTCTATTTGTTAATTGGTTGCTAATGATGTTTTTTAAATGTTTGGTTTTGTGGAGATACTTATTTAGATGACATCCGCTTCTTAATTCACTCTTTTTTTTTAAATATTAGGACGGTATTAATATATTTCTTAAACTAACTTGATCTTTTCTTTTGGCTGTATAACTAATTACCGCAGTAAATTATTTTTTCCTTTGGGCAAATAGCTCCTAATTATAACAGGCACAAGCAGAAAAATCTATATAATTTATTTCAGAGATTAAATTCTACAAAATACCCATAAAATACGATACAAAAATGTCACCAATTTCAATACATTTAAATCCATTCAGTAGTTTTCACTTGATGCTCTAGCCTAGAGACGGACCGATGGACTGACAAAAAAAATTTAAAAATGGTATTATGGACATTTGCTGGTCCGAATTAGCTTCCTATCTTTTTTCATTTTCATTGTATAAACTCAACTCATCTAAAAATTTATTATATTATAGATATAGAATGTAGACAGATAGATGTACCCAATGTACGTAATAGACGTACCTAGTATAGGTAGATAGATGATGTACCTATGCATGTATCCGTGCTGGAACTGTGAAAGGATACAATTTCCTGCGGCCGGGTGGCCTGTCGTAAGAGGCGACAAAAACAAGAACAGCCAGGTGGTAAAGTATGTCGCCATAAATACCTTGAGTCGTGTTCCGTCATTAGTGACTATGTTCCAGTCTTCCTTAAGAGAGCAGCAGCGTATTTGTAGCACCTTTGGTGTTGCAAATTTCTATAGGCGATGGTAACCGCTTTCCATAAAGTGGGCCGTCTGCCTGTCTGCTGAACTCCTGCAATAAAATAAAAATAAAACCCAATATACATTATAGATAGACGTACCCAATACATCTATCTAGATGTACCCAATATACATAGATAGATGTACCCAATTAAGTATTCACATTTACAAACTAAGTGAAATGATTTAAGCCCCCGCTGCCCGGAGGCCGAGTACTGAAGGCCGGCACACCGCTGCACTCGACGGTAATGCATTACGCAATTTACGAGTACATCCATGCGTTTAATATTATATCAGGCTGTGCTGTGATCCGTTTACAAAGTAGCGATAATTTTATAAAGATACGAGTTCATTAAAGTTATGTATTGTATTTATATAAAATATTTAATTAGCTGCTGACCCGGCAAACTTCGTACCGCCTCAGAATTGATAAATAAAAAACGTTGATTTTTGAACGACGGGACGAACATCAAACGTTTGACAATCAAAACCAAAAAATATTAAAAAAAAACTTCACTCCTAAATTTCATTTGATTTCATAACTATTTTTAAATTTAATTATTGTTGTTTTTACTATATTCCAAGCATTTTTCATATTTACTAACCTTTCAAACCTTCCCTGGACTGCCACAAATAATTCAAAACCAAAATTAGCCTAATGCAGCTATTCTCGAGTTTTAGCGAGACTAACGAACAACAATTGATTTATATATATATATATATATATATATATATATATATATAGATTTATTTTCGCTTATTATAGACTAGTAAAGTTGTTTTAAACTGTTAATTTTGTAACAATGAAAATTACTAATAAAAAAATGAATAATAAATATTTTCTAATTTTTCCAACGGGGTTCTATTCTAAAGCCTTTCAAGAATTGCTCCAAGAAAGGAAAAATATCTTAAATTTATAGTTTAACAATTATCACACTTGCAATGTTCATGTTCAAGCAAAAAAAAACTATTAATTAACTATTGAATAACTAAATGAAAAATTGTTATAAAAAAAAAATTCAAGCAGATTATTGTTCATTCATCTATTCAGTTGGTGCCTGAATTTTTTAGATTTTTTATTTTCATATTTAGTATGTTTAAATAATATTTATTCATTAAAGGGCCGATGTGGGTGTGGCTTGCGTAAGCCAGAGTACCCGTTTTTGGCCGTATTTTCATCCCTCTGGGAAAATTATAAATATTGATCTTACAGTTTCGGGAGTCGAGAGTTTTTTTAGAAAATTTCCTCCTCTTTTCGAATCTTTTTTCAAATTTGAAAAATCTTTATTACTTTTTGAGATATTTGCAAAAAAACTAAACCCCCCTTTTTTTAGTTAATTGTTAATAACTTTTACAATTTTTGCAAGCGGAACTTCATTTTTTTCAAAAATCATCTACATGCCATTCTGAATCGAATGACACCTCATTTACAATTTTCGGAGACTGCTGAAAAAAGTTGGTCCAAAAGGCACTTGTTTACTAGTTTATACATGTTTAATTTTGACTAGTAGCTAGCACTTACTGCATTTAATTGGGACTTTATATTCATTTTGAATCCTACAAAATACCGAAAAAAAACCTACTCTAAAAATGAAAATAAGTTTTTTGTTTTAATCCATAAAATTTTCGTTATGATGCCTTAAGATGTTTCAGAGCCTACTTGAAACAAACTTTCAGAATAACATCGATACAATAATAACACACATATCGATACAATAATGAATATTCTACTAGCATGTGCTCATTTTCATTTTAATTGGGGAACTAACAGCTGTAGTTTTATAAACTAAGTTACAGAGATAAATAAAGAGGAGTTATTTCTAAGCCTCCGCAGATGACAGGAAAAATATAAAAAATGTATATAAAAGACATTTAGAAAGAAGAAAAAAACTATGTACAAAATTCTTGAACGTGAACTTAGAAATAAATAAATAAATAAAAAACTTTATTTGAAGAAATAGCGACGCGATTAGATTCCTTTTACATTATTATACACAGAGCATATTTTGAGAATTTGTACGCCGCATTTTAGCAAACAAGGTTTGCGCTCAGCGTATGTATTGCTGTGTCGAAATTATATCTAACACGACGCTGATACGACTTATTATTATTTCTTAAAGTAGAGTTTGATTAATTTCGTATTTACAGAAGCTAAACTGTCCACAAATAAGTCAATGCAGTATCCGATTTGTTGAGTTTGTTAAATTCGTTGAATGTTCTGACAAAAAATGAGTGGCGGCTAAATGCTGTACGTGTTATGGGCGAATTTAGTCATTTTCTGAGGCGTAAAAAACTATGGAGAACATACAATAAATATAGTTTTGCTTTGAGACTAGCACAGTCAGTCATACGGCGTCCATCCCTAATCCTTACTTTTAAAGTGACACTTCATTAGAATCTTTGTGATTTGTAACTCGAAACGAAAATGCGACACTAAAACGAGAAAAACAAATCTATAAGACTAAGCCTGCGAGAGAATGAGATAGAGAGAATGAGAGAAATAGAATGAGATTTAAACACTATGCTCATACAGATAGAGTGGAAAATGTTTTGAAGGTTTTCGTTAAATTACTTCAAATTTCGTGTTTTTAAGCTTAAATATATTATAAAAGATATAATAAACCCCTTGTCGCACATTGTTTCACATTTTTCGAAATTTATTCCACGTGGACTTCCAAAAGAAATTACTACAACTCACAAAGAGGGATATAAAAAGTACCTACATGATTGGTTTTTAGTTTTGTCAAAATGACTTCGGAAACCCTAAAATTATACATCTATAATAACTGGTGTCACTTGGTCCACAAAGTTGAATGGCCACATCTTGCATTGAACCTATTACCAGCAATAACAATTCGTCATCAAGGTTATATAATCAAGGTAATTTATTAGCCTTTTTAGAACAAATACTCGTTTCCTTATATATCGCATTTGAAATATCTCGTGGGCAATTTGCTGAATGGGCCGAACATTAATCTGACAGCGGTACATTTCAATTGGGCCCGCAATGCAGTTGGACGGGCGGCGTACGCAGCCTTGCCAAAATCTGTTCCAATTCATTGGAGTTGGGACGGTTGGAAAGACCACAGGCGATGCGAATGTAATAATCAGTTGCAAATATGGAAAACGAATTGCCAAATCTATATCCCTGTTAATATTATAAATGCGAAAGTAACCCTATATGTCTGGCTCTCTGTCCGTCTATCTTTTTGTCTGTTACGTTTTCACGGAAAAACTACTGGACCGATTTGGCTGAAACTCAGTGCATATTCCATGCCGAGAATGAACATAGGATACTTTTTATCCTGAAAAAATGGGATAGTTTGAGGTATAAAAATGTATTTGTCTCTATTTGCTATAGCTATTTGTGGACAAATAGTGTTTTATAAGCCAATTTCCAAATGTTGTAAGAGCTGTAAGAGAATTATAAATACATGAATGAATGAATGAATGAATGAATGAAAACTCTTTATTGTTCACCATAACTTAAACCTAGATATTTAATATAAACACATTTCCATCAGAACAATAGGCGGCCTTATCGCTTATAGCGATATCTTCCAGGCAACCCGGTCTCCAAGGAGATATTACAAGAAAATTAAATAATATTTGGTGGTTTAATAAAATTGAAACTAATTCAATCGTAACAGAAGAAAAAAAATAATTTCATTAATAAACTAATAAACACATACATAATTTAAGAGATTATAATAATATAAATTATGAATTTTCATAGTTAGTAGACAATATATTCATAGTTATTCTGCTATGTGAGGTGGAGACAAATCCAACAAATCAAAGATCATAAAAATCGCTTTAGCTTTTATTGTGTTATAAATTGTGTAATCATCTCTGCAATTATGTTTATTTGTTCTCTATATTTGTATTTATAATCTCAAATTTAGTATATGTCGATTTGAATAACTTTGGAATGTTATATATTTTACCCTCTTAATTTTTGCACGTTTGCATTTATCACGTTAATCGAAGGCAAAGTGGAAGCAAGGAGAGGGAAGGGAAGACCAAGGCGAGTATTCATGGATCAAATAAAAGAAAAAGTGGGTGTCGTATCTTACATAGACGTAAAACAACTGGCCCATAATAGAGAAGATTGGAAGAGGCGCCACCGACAAGAGCATGCTCTTAAATGTTAATGAATGAATGCATTTATAACTTGGCAGGCGATTGTAAACTCTTTGAAATTCGTTACTTAATATTATGAATATTTTTCAACATTGAAAAGATCACACAACGTTTAGCGGTTAACCCAAAATTAGATGATTTCTTTTTGTCTTTCAATTTGAATAAAAATGGAGCAAAATAAGAACTTAAAAATAAACGATACAACTTTTTTCATAAGCGATCTTTTAATAATGGCTCTTTTGACTACTTAAATAAGCAATTAAAAACATAATGAATTTTTTTGTATCAATTAAGTTAGTTTATGTTTTAGGTGATTTTTGCTGCCATTTCTATCAAAATTGGAAGACAGAAGTGATCTCTGTAGTAATATACATAACAAAGATATTTATGAGATTCTTTATTTTACAGCATGAAAATCTAATACCCATTTGAGATGAACTCTAATGCTGGGGCTTGATCTGCTTGCATTATTTAATTATACCTAGACATAAGTTGTTAAGTGTCCTCTCAGTCAGGTTGCTTGGAAGAGATCGCTTTAAGCGATAAGGCCGCCTTTTGTTTACATTTTTTATTTTTTTATTGCAGAAGATCAGCAGACAGGCAGACGGCCCACTTGATGGAAAGCGGTTACCATCGCCTATGGACATTTGCAACACCAAAGGCGCTACAAATGCGCTGCTGCTCTCTTAAGGGAGACTGGAACCTGGGCATTAATGCCGGAACACAACACAAGGTTGTTATGACGGCATACTCTAGACCAGGGGTGGTAGCCATCCAGTCGGGCAAACGCCCTACCACCTAGCTGTGGGTTGTTTTGTCGCCTCTTACGACAGGCCGCCCGGCCGCAGGAAATTGTATTCTTTCTCCGTTCCTGCACGGATTTAATTATTGTAATTGTTTATTCCATAATTGTTTATTTTGGTGAACAATAAAGTGTTTTCTATTCTATTGTTAAAGGTTTAGGCTGTGGCCTATGTTTGTGACTTATTTAAAGAATTAAAAAATAGCCCATCGCCATATCTGCGTGAAAGGCCCTAAATCTTTTTAATCCCAGATGAACCCCACCTTAAGTGTATATAATTTATGAAAATTTATACATACACATTCACACATCAATTTTAAAATTGCTGCTTTTTAATCTATATAATACGTGAAGCTATAGATAAATTAGGATCGGCAGTAGTCTGTTATCTGTTATTAAAATAAGCACAATAAGGATATTAATATAATGTAAGTAATACACGACAGACAAAATAGTGACATAAGAGGACAGAAGAATATATCAAAAACATGGTGTCAAAACAATTCGAATGTAACATGACTTCTGAGGTGCCAGTGCCAAGTTACACGACCTCATTTTAACAGAAGCAAAAACTTTGTACCCCTTTTTACGAAAATTGCGCGGACGGAGCAGTATGAAATTTCGCACACTTGTAGTTTATATAGAGAAGGAGTGCTGAATTATAATATTTTTTTTTAAATTATGCATAAAAAATTCATTAAATCAATAAAAAAAACTTTACACACACTACCATATATTTGACACACACACACACACGCATATATACTCTTTTGTTTATTGTTGTCAAATTAACAGGGTAGCCTTGGTGAAATCTGTGATTATAGAAATATAGTCTTTGACAACAGAACCTTAATAATGTTCAAACTTATAAGTAAAATTAAATAAGGTTTCGACCGCTGGGCGACCACTAGTCTATATAGGTAATTTATTCAATTAGTAACTTTTGTCTGATGATTGAAAAATCTACCATCCAAAAATCACTTAGATTTAGTACCTATGTAAAAATACTGATGACTTAATAGTGTCAGCAGTAGTGATAAAGTAAAATTAAAACAAACCAAGTCACGTTACTGGTAGTAATGTTAGATATATAGGTTTATAGGTACTACGCTATGTATGTAGGTATATATCGGTAGCCCGACCCTCATTGTATGGATGTCATCAATCAACACATGCCGAGTTGAATGTTTACAGATTTCCACCGAGCCCCGTTCAAATACTGCACCTTGTTTGGTCTCTAGATTGGTTGTTACTGCCACCTCGTGGAGGTGAGGTGATGGACGGCCGAATATTCGATTATTGCTTTACATTCAATGATTTATTTAAAGGCATATATTTTTTGGGGGCACGTTGAATATTAAATACCTCGTTGGATCAGTTTAAATTGAATATTTGATTTCTTATTTTTTTTTAAGAAGAGAAACGAGCAAGTGCTTGTCAATTTAAGTATATATAGAAAAGGTGTTCGTAAAAGGTGTTGAAATAAATCAGATTTAATCGAAAGTAAACCATTATCTAAAAGAGTCAAAGGATTTTTCCTCGAGATTTTCGGTAGAAGTATTTTTAAGCACTAACCTTGAAATGAAATTGAAAACCTGTCTAATAGCAGTAATAGCACATAGACACACATCATCATATGAGATACATAGAAAGACTGATTTGAACCAAACATAAAGGTTCCGTTTTCGCCAAGTTAGCTACGGAACACTGAAAGAGAAAGAGGATAAGGCTCGTTGCACACTATGATGTCGTTGACGGCTCAATCTTGTTTCGGTCTCGGTCCGATCAAATATCGCTGTGTTTACACTTCAACTAGTTTGCTGTTAATCGGCATCATGTGTATCGACCCTAAAATGCTATAAAGACAATAAACCCTGATTTAAATTTGCATTACTTAAGCAAATGATTACTTTCAAATAAGCTCTTAGACAGACATTTACTTAATAGACAAATTTTTACTTAACTAGAAAATTAACGTCCAATCGATGATAAGGACTATTTATCTTGTGCATAATGTAAATCAGACTGTAGAGAGGATAGCCTGGTATCGTAGCGATTTATCTATGCAATTTATATAAAATAAAATAATTTATTATAAAATGAAATAAATAAATAATTTATAAACGGAGAAACTTTGTACAGTCAGTCAAGCACAAAAGTCGCGGACCTGTATATTTCAGTTGACTTTGGCAACTTTCAACATACTACAAAGTACAATAAGGCTAAAGTAAAAATTTCCAATTATCGAATTTCTCAACCTTATATTAGATTACTGTATTAATAAGCTACTGTATTAACTATCGCCAATGAAACGCGATAACTTGAAAATCTGCTATGATGTTGCACACATACGGTCGACGATGGTCGATCTGATCAGATCTGCACAGTTATGTAAATCGCTACAATATATTGTTGCGTTTATAGTAGATATTAACGTCTACGACCTACCGATTACCCGCAAAGCAAACGTGACTGTCCCTATAGAGCATATCTAGTCCCTGTAGGGATGATAGGCGTGAGGGATATCGTCCACGGCTGTCATGTCAAAGCGAAACCGTTATGCGAGGCCTAGATAGCGAGACCACTTGCAAATGCACGACCGATGCGCAATTGGATCGAACTTAAACACCGTGAAACTCGTTAACCATTGATCAGACAGACATATCTGTAGATTAGATGGATGCATCTATACACTGTATCTAATGTTACTTTATATATTAAAACTAAAGAGGGTTCATGTTTATACAATGGAATGATGATAATAATGAAATGACTAATTCGGTTCAGCAAATTTCTAAAATGTAATTTTTTGAATTTATCATTATGTCTTTTAGTCGCGAACGAAGTATTAGCACATGCTAGTTGTGAAATGAAATACCATAGGAAATCAGATGAATAAATCTCCTTTAGACTCATGAGTAAGTGTTAAGTCAAGTTATGTCATGAATTCATTCTTTATGAAGTAGCACTTTTCTGGACTGCATCCAAGGTTTGTCTTTTAAAACGAGACATATTTATTTGTGTTCTTACCGCCACTTGATTTATATGGGCTGCAAGTTGGACGTCTGTGTTAGGTAGCTTAAAAACTTCTGTATATTTTTGTTTTATTTAGGCATGCTTAGTGTTTTTGGGCAGAAATGGAACCCTTGTAAAATTTTCTTTTCCATTCGTCCCTCTCAAGGTCTTCTTCCTCTTTATCGGAATGAGGAGGTTTTTTTGGAATCCCTTCTGCCGGACGAACAAGGTTATCCGGCTTGTTTTCTTTTGGTGAGTTTTTTTTATATTTTATATTTGTTTAATTTTTTTGTTCGTTTGTCCCCGCAGACGTCGCCCTGCCCGGAAAACCTTCAATCGATATGCCGACAGCAGCGCCACCTACCGGGTCCAATTGTGAACCAACTCAGAAACCTTCTCTGGCTCATGCACAACAACTTTGCTAAAGATCATCACATGAACAAATGTATAGTTTACGATTTTATAAAGGACATACAGACAAACATTCATTTTTATATTTAAGATTATCTCTATATATCATTTTGTTTTTTGCTTTAATCTATTACATCTTTTATATTATGTTCTTCAACAACTTTCTACTTAGATACTATCGAAATAAGGAGCTTGGGTTCTCGAGGTTTTACCTCTTTATCCCTCACTCAGTGGTAGCTAACTTAGATGGCTTTGCAGCAGGCTTACCTTGGCCAATCTGAGGCGTCTGATATCATATTGGCCATTCATCGGCGTTCAGTGGCCATATCGGGCTATAGGTGGCCCATCTGTGGCTTCTGGTGGCCTGTCAATAGCTTTGCGGGTTTCACGATCTCAAGCCATCGGCCCTGATTAGGTGACCGTGTCAGTTCATGAGCCAGGTGTGTTGATGATCTGCTGGCCGTGCGTGTAGTGAGGCAATCCCGTGCAGACCGTTGTTCTATCTGTCAGTCTATCTTTATATGTCACAAACATTTTTTTCAAAAACGAATAATTTTGTACGAATGAGATTTGACAAAAAGTGTATTCTATTGGAACTACGCAATAATGTAGTGAAACCGCGAGAAAACTAAGGGTTAAGTTTATGTTTATTAAATGCAAAATAAATATGATTTGATTTATTGTACATAGGCGTGTGGGATACTGTTTCGACAGATTTAGAAAAATTAGAAACACAATTTTTTCTAATTTTTTAACCGACTTCCAAAAAGGAGGAGGTTCTCAATTTGATCGGTATGTTTTTTTTTAATGTATGTACACCGATTACTCTGAGATTTTACGTGATTCTTTTTTAGTTCGACGCAGAATAGCTGCCATTTGGCCCCCTAAAAATTTAATATACTTTGGCCCACTAGTTTTCATTTTATGAACATTTTTCATGTAAAAAAATTTCACTCCGTTCCATATGTACACCGATTACGCTGAGATTTATGATCCGATTTACGTGATTCTTTTTTAGTTCGATGCGGAATAGTTGCCATTTAGTCCCCTAAAAATATAATATACTTTGGCCCATTAGTTTTTATTTTATGAACATTTTTATGAAAAAAAATTCATTCCGTTCCATATGTACACCAATTACTCTGATATTTATGATTCGATTTACGTTATTCTTGTTTAGTTTGATGCGGAATAGTTGCCATTTGGTCCCCTAAAAATTCAACATAGTAGTTTTCATTTTACGAACATTTTTATGTTCCCATTTCTTGGACCTATATTTTTTAAGGAGCGCGGCACCTTTCGTAGGTCTACCTATACATAGCTAGACACTAAAAAGTAACAAATAAAAAAAAACTTCGTTTAAAAAAACCGACTTCAAAAACTAAAACACTAAAAAACTTAAAATTATAAAATAACTTATTTCTAAAGCTATTATTATTAATATATATTATCTAAAACATCTTAAAGTCGGTGCTTAGTAATTTTCAAAATATACCTAGTAATTTTTATGTTTTACTTAGCACCGACTTCAAGATGTTTTAGATAATATATATTAATAATAATAGCTTTAGAAATTAGTTATTTTATACTTTTTAGTTTTTTAGTGTTTTAGTTTTTTATAAACTATACACTCGCTTGGCCGATGGTATCATACATATCATTCTGAAAAATGTATAATCCTTGAATTCATAGTAAACGAAAGTAAAAGTTTCAGTAGGTACTCCCATCGTACTTTTATAATAGATGATTTTTTTTTTAAATAGTGCAATAGAAAGACATGTCTCTTCATAGAGCTTTATCCGCTCCCATAATCAAAACAAACATTTTCTTAAGTAAATATGTATATAAAATAACATTAGTTAATAAAACAACTTCCGATGAAATGTTAGAAACACAATATATTTTTTCCTCTGTTTTTAGATTTACTGAGAACTTTTGAACATTGCGTAGATGTTTCTTTTCTAGTAATTTCTGATTCACTTGATCTTTTGTATCGAAATGTGAGGCATCATAGGTCACTGTTAGTCATTGAGGGTTTTTAAAACCAATTGAATAAAAATTAACATCATCATCTTAGCGTTAAATCCCGGTTGCTGTTGAAACATCCGCTTCAGAGCTAAGAGTTCGCTTTCGTACATTATCGTCTCGCTTCGCGCAATCTGCGTTATCCCATATTGTTAGTCTATTAGGGAGTTTTTGGCGGGAACTAAAAAGAGATGTAGTGCTGTGCAGTTTTATTTGTGAGAAATGTAAACTGTATAGTCAAATGTGGCCTTTCGAGTTGTCACAAGAACTCCGTTGAATGTCGTCAGTTGATAACCTACAGTTCAGTTGAGCTATACATAGGCTTAAGAAACTATATTTTAATCTAAGATCTGGCTTAAAGGCCTAGCTGCCAAGCCATAAACCTAAATAAATAAATAAAATAGTCTATTGGCGCACTTGCCATGCTTCACGAGGTTATGCCAGCGTTTATTTATTGCTCATACTCCCATAGTGTGGTTGAGTGATAGTTCACCCCGCAAGGGCTTAGTAGCCTCAAACTTAACTTGCTTCGCTTGTAGATACCTATACAGTGTATGTGTTTGTCTACCAATTTTCTTTTTTATTTCAAGCAACTTCCTAATGTCTTAACTTTTAGAAATATAAAGAACATAGTTTTATCGTCGTATAATTTATATTGTTGTATAATTTTACTATTTAAACTGTAAACTGAATAAAAAAAAATTTGTTCTATAAATTCATGTTCATATAACAAGAAATCCACAATATTAAGTTTAGATTGTAAAACATGTAACAATTTTCTTGAAATGGCGTAAATACAGTACATAACTATTTTAGACAAATGTCCAAAATAAAATACATTAAGTGACTGTCTAACGCAGAAAAAACACTTATTTTCATCCTATAAAAGAATTGGTACACACTGAAAGTCTTGCTATCATTACGTCATAGGCATCGATATAATAACAGACCTGTCCTCTATACAGCACATTTTAATACACTAATACCGGCTATTCATTGCATACTGGCCTATTTAAAGGACACAATCGGACACCTGGCGTATTACGTGTACATCTTTTGTCCACTCAATAATAAATAGGAAGCAACTATTGTTTCGCGAACGAGAATATCGATGAAGAAGCGTGAATGGAATGAATTTATAACGTTAAATAAGTTAAAGTTAAAAAAGAGTAACTAAAAATCAATTATCAACTATTGTTGTATTTAATCATTATTGTATTACAATAATCAATGTTAAGATACGGATGGATTGTGTGAAGGATGATATGATGATTTGTGGTGTGACAGAAGACATATTCTGCCAACCCCAAATAATTGGGAGAAGAGGAAAGAAAGGAGAGAGAGAAAGAGATATATATATGTAATATATAAAATTCTCGTGTCGCGGTGTTTGTAGTTAAACTCCTCCGAAACGGCTTGACCGATTCTCATGAAATTTTATGTGCATATTGGGTAGGTACCTGAGAATCGGACATCTATTTTTCATCCCCCTAAATGTTAAGGGTAGTCCACCCCTAATTTTTTTTGTAATTTTAGATTACTTTTTTATGATACAGCATTAAAAAAATACATACAACCCTAAACTTTAAACCCTTTAAACGATAAAACCCTGTTTTTTCGGGCAGGACGACGTCTGCCGGGACAGCTAGTATATATATATTGTTATTGTATTTATGAAAGAACAATTGACATTTATGTAACTTGTCATGAAATTCAAAGTATACCATGGAGTTTTTTACGTTATCTCGCTTTCTCCCTTCCACTAACGGCTAACCAGACACAATGCCATGAGGTACGCGTCCACCTTCATTATGCATACTGCAAAGAAGAGGAAATCCTATTTTTCCAAAACCTATTTTGATGTCATCCCGAGTGAATAGGTATCTTCTAGTTAAGCGTGTTCAATCCTAAACCATATCTCCGGTCGACATCAGACAAGATCATGGTCAAATGCAAATCAATACAGTAATAAATAAAAAAATTAAGTTAAGAAGGCTTTAAGCAGTTTGAAATTTGTTCACAGTTCTTTCAATTTAACAGATCATCAAACGATTCTGTCCCCGGCTCTCAAAATTAATTAGTTATTGTAAATGGAATTTATATTTCTTCTCTTTAATAGAATCAGTACTTAAAGTATGTCTTCAGTGTTATTGATACGACTAATAAGACTTAAAAAGTCCAAATCAAGTTTTAAGGTCTCATTATACAACCGTGACTTACAACTAGTGTATCATTGGATCTTAGTTATAATTTATATAACTTCTCTCAATTGACTTAATATGGTAAAATAAATATTATTATTTAATTAATTAATTAATTTATGACATTTGAATAGTTAACACTCAGTATTAATAATAATAATCGGCAGGCAAACACACACATTGTATATCCCCAAATTAAGCAAGTTACGCTTGTGTTATACAACGGACCACTTTGGGATTTAGTTATTATTTAATTTGACATTGATACCTATAAGAATTATGTAAGGAATAGTTGAGGATTCTTTAAGTCTCAATTTTCAGCGAAGCGAGCGACAGAAGATGCAGTATTGAGTAATAATATCAGATACTAGGTATGCCCGCGAATAGGTCCACGCTTGACTTGAAATTCTCGGGGGATTCCCGGGTCACAAAGTATCGCAGCATTTAAAAAAATAATGTAAGCTATCGTTTTAGTGGAAGCTGTGTCGGAATTTAGCTATTTTTTATGCATCCGAACAACTTCAAACTTCTAACTCCCGCGGGATTGCTGGGATAAAAATCATTACGCTTTTAATTAAATAAATTTGCTATCGATCAGTAATAAAAATTCACTGGTATTCTTTTTTTGAATATGAGACCATTTTAATTATTCCCAGAAAAATTCCCGTGGGATTTCCAAGTTAAAAAGTAGCGCTGAACTTAATTGTAAGAATTACCTGTCTATCAGCGAAAACCGTATCGAAATCGGCCCAGTAATTTTTACAAATGTTAGATACAATTGACATTATTTCAACAGATTGATTTTGCCTTAAAATCAATAAACATTATTTTATCATATTAAACTGTCTTTAGTATCATGATCTATGATTGATATTACAAACAACGTGTCATAAACAGTGACCTACATAAAGCTAACGTTGAGTTTATTTACGTTTTTATCGTCACTATCGTTAGGATAAACACTCGACACGGTAGCAAAGTTATCGAAAACCCAATTAAACGATTGATAATGTTATCACGTATGCGTTATGTGTATAAAGACAAATCGATGTAGGAACGCGCAAGTGGTAGGGGACGTGATGTGAATGCAGATTTAGAACGAACTAGTGGGGGCATCGATGAGGCCTAGGTGAAGAATTCTGAGGCCTATAGTAGAATTATTTTCTCCATGCAGTTTGGGTCATAAATCATAGCTCGGCCTCAGCCCGGCTAAGGCGGTGAGCATGTTACGCGGGCGCAACGCCATTATCGATAAAAACTCATTCTTATCAAAGAAAGATTATCATTCTTATAAAAATCATTATTATCTTTTTTGGTGTTAATTTTAAACTTAGATATAAGTATTTATATTTTTATTTTTAATATAACTTGTTATATTCTAAACTTTTGTACTTGTTTTTTAATACATAGATACCGAATTAATAATTTGTTTTAAATCATTATTATTCTTATTGTAATAAATACGTTGTTTTATCTATTTTTTTCTTTTATTTATATCACTAACCCACAAAATGACAAAACTAAATACACTATCGATAACGCTTATCGACAACAATAATGCGTATCACTATGCCTGCCCATAAGGTCCGTAAGTGGAAGAGAGAGCGAAATACTCGCTTCACTGCTCCGATTACAACAATTACAATACAATATTATTGGTGACGAACAATATGGATTTCGTAAGAACAAAAATATTAATTTAGCTATTTATGAATTACTCACCTTAATCATGAGTAATGTTGACAAAAGAGTGCCAGTTTCAGCTATATATATGGACTTAACAAAGGCGTTTGATTTTGTAGATCATATAATTCTATTAAATAAATTATATGCATATGGAGTCAGGGGCAATGCATTTAACCTCTTAAAATCTTACTTATCTGATCGTCAACAAGTAACGCATATTAAAAAAGTAGATGCAAGTACATTATGTGAAACAATATATACTTCCGAGCCCCGTAAAATTTTATGTGGAGTGCCACAAGGCTCAGTCCTAGGACCTCTTTTATTTTTAATTTATTTAAATGACATGCATAAGGCAGTGACTCAAAAAATGATATTATTCGCTGACGACAGTACGATTATATTTGAAGGAATTAATACTGATAATTACGAACACGACATAAATCGTGCCTTCCATAACATAATATCATGGTTAAATAATAATAATTTACAAATCAATTTGACAAAAACAAAAATTATGCACTTTAGACAAAGAGTTAATAAATATATATCCGATCCTATTGTAACGTATTGTGGACAAAAAATTGAAGAAGCAAGTAGCACTAAATTTTTAGGTATTCATATTGATAGTGATTTAAAATATAATACTCATATTAATGACTTATGTAACAGGATATCTCGATTTTCTTATGCCCTCTATAACTTAAGTAAAGTTGTCGACCAAAAAGCAGTTATAATGGCTTATGATGGCTATGTTGTTTCTTTGTTACGATACGGTCTTATATTTTGGGGCAATAGCACTGGTAAAGAACGCGTGTTTATAGCGCAAAAACGCTGTATACGTGCTATATGTCATATAATGAAAACAGATTCTTGTAAACCATATTTTGTATCCCTAAAACTACTGACATTACCATCATTATACATTTATGAAGTTGCTTTGTTTGTTAAAAATAATCTACATTTATACACTAAATGCAACAGTAAACGCCATAACAGCTACCTTCTTACACTTCCTTCTAAAACCACTTTGTTACAAAACAGTCTTTTCTGTATAGCGACTAAAATTTTTAATAAATTACCACTGAAAATTAAGGAACTCGACATCAAACGCTTTAAATTAAAATTAAGACAATTACTAATAAAAAAAGCATATTACACAATACATGAGTATCTTTCTGACCCAAATACTGATACAGGAGTCTGATTTTGTGACATGAGAAATCGTAATTATTATTCAGCATTCTCACTATAAATTGTATATTAATCTAGATATTATTAGTTTTAAATTATATTATTTTGTAAGCTACATATGTGGCAGGATACAGCGATACCTATTTGTTATCATTATGGACATCATATTCAAACCTGTATACACAAAATAAATTACTTTGACTTTGACTTTGACTTTGATTATTTATGGCCCAAACTGCACGGAGAAAATAATTCTACTATAGTGAGGTTGTTTTCGCAGATTCATATTTTACATGACGGCCTCTGTGGTTGAGCAGGCTAAGCCTTTGCCGGCCTACTTCACTACAATGCAGAGGCTCTGGGTTCAATTCCTGGTTTTCCTTTATTTAATATGAACTTCAGTTCAAGGCGCCTAATTTTGCTTTTTTGTCTTATTTCTTGTCTTTGGTTTATCCGCTAATGGTTATTGGTGCGGCGGCAATGGACTGTAACTGGGCGGCAAACGTCTTTAGGAAATGAAAGTCTAGGTTACCTGGACTCGACAGCTGCTGTAGGCTTCCTGGCCGGCCGGCTGTGGTCTGATCACCCTTAATGTTGCAACAACTATCACTTCTCACACGCGTGCGTTCGTTGCGGGATCGATTTTTACACTCATAGGTGCCAGCGAGCGTGGCAAGCGTCGTATGCGCGCGGGGGGGTGAGGTAGGATTGAGGGAGGATGACGTTTTACCGCCAGGTGGCGTTACCATTTCCCCCGGCCTTAAAGGGTACCTTTAAAAAAAGGAAGAGTGGAATCGCGAATGCGAGAAAAATAGAGAGAAATGCTAAGTTGCGAAGCGGATGCGAAGTTAAAGAAGTTATAAGTCACGGATACATTATACGCTAGCTAATTATATATGTGTAAATTAATATATACTTTAACTAGGGATAAAAGTAAGATGGTATTATATGTTAACAAGTTGGGTATAAAAAATATACTTTATTATGAATATAAGAGCGCAAGAAGTAACGTATAGAAGCACCCATTGAGTTAACAATGCAAAGAGTTTCACCAGACAATAGCTGAAACATCTTTATGTGATACAGCGCAGTATGTACAGTCTTTAAATGAGTGAATCTGGTTTACTACATCAAAGACTAAATAAGATTGAATACAGAAATAAATGCGATACAATCCGTTCTATCAACCAAAATATATAGCACAACGCAACGGAGTGTCAACTACTTGATGAAAACGGCGAAAATAAGACTTAGCTGTCATTTCTATGGCGCGATTAAATTGACAACAGAATACACATTAAACGGTGTGATATTCTAAATTAAAGTTGATAAAACGACAAATCAAAATATTGTATTTTAGCGGTAATATAAAAAAAGATGCGGAAAATACAATAAACAAATAATGACTTAATGACGTAAACAAATAGCGATGTATTTCAAAACGAAAGATTAGTGTCGTCAATAAACACGTGAAATAAAAGCAATACATCATAAATAATTGATTCTAATTTTATGACTTTATGCAAAATAATATTAAACGCGGCACGAATATATTTTACATATGAGATTTTAAATAAATGAAGCGATCGTCAAATTGTTGTAATTCATTTTGTAAAATTAATTAAAATTATAAAGTGATGCCAATTAGTTTTCATTACAATCTCAATTGTGCAGATAATCGAAATAAAATACTCGAGCGTAAATTACGTGCAAACTGCTTATTATAAGATACATGATATAAAATATGCGACATTATAATATTACACTATAAGAAATTTGCGGCTATGTTATTTGCGAACGAATTCAATAAAAAACAGAAAATTACGATATGTACTATTTTAAAGGAACGCGAATGAAATAAATATGAGTAAATGAATTACGTAATTTAGATTTAAGAAATGTTTTTAATTATTAAATTATTAATTAATTATTACAAACCTGATTTGAACAGGCGCGATTTCTGAATTTATTTTTAAAAGGAAAAAGGCGCGTGTATAAATTGTTACTATCGTATGAAATATTTGAAGACAAAGCGTTGCTTTGAAGCGGTAAAGCGGCGGAGTTATTGCTACTGCTGCCCTTATCACGAGCAGTGTTTTTACGATGAAGCTGCACAAGCTTACTATCATCAGCGGACCGAGTGACATAAGGTTTTAAGTTAGGTGTTTTGACAGAGGTATTGCGCCGTGTCAAACAGCAGCGAGATAATACTTTATTAGCATGCGATTTCTGCATTGTGGGAACTGATCCCATTATAACGTATCCTAAGACGGTATTAACCATAGGTAGTGCGAAACAATCTCCTTGTCTAACTTGTGGTAACAATAATTGAGCGAAAAGCGGTGCACCGATTAACATATCAATCGGCCCCGGACGACCGAATGACTCATCGGCAAGCGGGATGCCTTGAATAAAAGGTAACGCGGCGGTATCTACAAAAGTTGTGGGCAAATTATCTGTAATGTTGTCTACAATAAGGGACGATATATTGTAGCCAATTTGTGGATTAAAGCGCGAGAAGAATTGAAAGTTCACGGAACCCTTGACCGGCTTCTCAATGCCTCCTATGCCCCTAATCGTCATATCAGAACTATAAGTGACATTTTCTAAATTTAATTTTTCAACGCATTCAGAAGTAATGAAGTTACTCTGAGAACCTGAATCTAGTAGGCAACGAAGATAATGTTCTTTGTTGCGCGAGCGCACGATGATAACAGCCGTAGCCAGTAATACAGTCGTGCTCGTAGTACAATGCGCGACTTGCGAGGGTGCGTAAGTGCTACTCGTCGCCTGGGAGCCAGCGATGGACATAGTACACAGCGAGTAGTTGTTTGCGGCGGAACACGGTGTATTACCGCTCACTCCGCGCGCAGAGTTGACTGCAACGGGTTGCGGGCATGATGTTGCGCTGACGTTAGATAGCACCGGGTTCGCAACTGTAAATTGGTTGGCGTATTGTGGTTGCTCAAAGTGCAACAATGTATGGTGTTTATTGTTGCAAGCCCTACAGCGGGAGCTCGATTGACATTCTGAAGTTTTATGTTTTACGCTTAAACAATTAATACAAGCATTATGCTCTTTTGCGGATATAAATCGGTCATTTGAAGTTATGTTTGAAAAGGCGGGACATTTAAATAAATGCTCGTGAACAATGTTGTCACAGAGACATTTAGATGTATTACCAATAGCGAGGTATGAGTGCGGTTGCGGTGGTTTAAAGGTTTTCTCATTTCTGGAACGAGACGCGGGTCCTTTAGTGGGAATATTATTTTGCGACGAAGATGAATTTATTTCTGTGCTTTCAAATATGCGCGATTGATCCCTAATAAAATCCGCAAGACTATTAAAAGTTGGAATTTTATTATGCCTCGAAAACATTTCAAACGAACGAATGGTTTCAGTGTCGAGTTTTTTAAGTGATAAATGTAATAACATAAAATCAGCAAGATTATCAATTTTAAGGTTTTTCAAAGCGTTAGCGGCTGTGACAAGTGTGTCAGAAAATTGTTCGAAACCTTGTGCGGAAGCGATAGAAATAGGTTTAAATTCTAAAATTTGATTTAAATAGGAAGATCCTAGTATGCGTTTATTTTGAAATTTGTCAAGAAGCGTTTGTAAAATAAGCGAATAATTTTCACCTGATGGTGTAATGCCAGCAAATGTGGACTGAGCCTTAGGTGAAAGTTTTCCTAAAAGATAATATAGTTTATCCGTATCGGTAAGCGAAGCATTGTCATGAACAATATTCTTAAAACTCGAATAAAAGGTTGGCCAATTATGTAAATTGCCATCAAACGACATTAGTTCAATACGCGGTAATTTTGGATATTGTTTTTCAGTATGCGAAATTAAATTGTTTTGTTGTTCAAGCGATGAAACTTTATCATAAATGTACTTAACTCGGCAATATAGATCCTCAAAACAAGCCCAAGTTTGGTCATCTAATTTTGCTTTAGGATTTAATTTTAATCTACATTTATTGAAAGTATTATTAGCGATTTGAAACTCTTGACGAATATTCTCTAAGTTAATACAAGAAGAAAGAAAATAATCTTTAGCTTCGTCGTCTTCTTGCCATTGTTTAGACAAGTTAAATAAGGTTTGTAGGCGAGCATAAAGCGTATTTCGACTATTTAAAGCTAAATCATGATCGATGCTTTCATATGAAACTTCTGATTCTTTCTTTGACATTTTATTATACTATGAAGCGACAGTTAAATACGAATAAAAATGAACAATGTGAATATAGCTGTATAGCGGGCGAAATGTATTGAAAACAAGTACTTAATATCAATTTAAACAAAAAGGTAGTTTGAAGTAAAGCGATAGTTGCGGGTTGCGGATAGCGCGATGCGAAGCGTTGCCACTCCGTGCAGCGTGCACGAGCGAGGCAGAGATAATGAGTATGTAAACCGATGGATTATGACAGAATAAGCAATATCAACGAAGACCAATGAGGTACGTGATACGTATTGCGATAAGCGAGACAGCGAATATGAAAATGGTTGAACGACGCGATTATAAGACGAATATATTAAAGATGTAATGAATAAATAAGTTTAGAAATGTTTAGAAGCGAAATATGTATTTGCGATGTAAAATACGACTCTTATTCCTTGCAATGCCAACTCAATCATGTAATATTTATGTAATAAACTATGATCAAGTGAATGTATAAGGGAATAGCTAGCGTATAGAAAATGGCGGAATGATTATTAGCTACGTAGGTTAGGTATCCTAACGTAACCAAATGTGATGTGATTTAATTGGTAAATGACCAAATTAAATATAGAAAATTATGCGGGAATTAACTAAAGAGTCTTTCATATAGAAAACGGTCCGGAGATCCGGCTCGAAGGACCAAAATATGGTGCGGCGGCAATGGACTGTAACTGGGCGGCAAACGTCTTTAGGAAATGAAAGTCTAGGTTACCTGGACTCGACAGCTGCTGTAGGCTTCCTGGCCGGCCGGCTGTGGTCTGATCACCCTTAATGTTGCAACAACTATCACTTCTCACACGCGTGCGTTCGTTGCGGGATCGATTTTTACACTCATAGGTGCCAGCGAGCGTGGCAAGCGTCGTATGCGCGCGGGGGGGTGAGGTAGGATTGAGGGAGGATGACGTTTTACCGCCAGGTGGCGTTACCAGTTATTATATAACATTATAAATGTTATTTTGATTTATTGACATAAAATATTTAGTCATATAATCAAGTCATATTAATAATAATCTTTTAACAACAATTATGCTATAGTAATAGGGAAACTAAAATAATGTGCATTTTTGGAGTATGTCAGTTAGTAGAAATAATGAAAGTGTTAACTTAAAAGCGTTACGTTCTATTATTATACAATTTGGAACTTTAATACTATGAAATAAGATCTAAAAAATAGCCTGCCGCATATTCAAAGACATTAGTATTTGATGGTTAAACTTCAGTCGTACGTCGGAGCTGGCACAGATATTTTTTCTGATATCCTGTATTATTTATAATAATTACATTTGACACTATGGTTAATTTGATACACAGTTTAATATGGTTAATTTGATACAAATTGATACACAGTCGGGGGTACAATGACCCAAAGTTTAAGTCCAAATGCAACTCTGGCTATAACAATACATCTGGATTCCACAGCGTACATCAAGAGCGGGCGGCGCGGCGGGCATTCACAATGAGGAAATCCCAATTAATTTGCAAGGGATTTTTCCCTTTTATAACCGACTTTGAAAGCAGAATTTTCTATAATTTTATTATTTTTTGGATGTCAGCTTAATTCATTAAACCCGTCACCCGTGGTCGAAATTCGCCATAATAATTAACGCCAAAGACTATATCTACTTCTATAATAACAGATTTCGCCAAGACTACACTGTTAGTTTTACTTGAACAATAGACAAAATATGCGTGTGTGTGTGCCAAACACATGGTAGTGTGAGTAATGTTCTTTTATTGATATAATGTATTTTTTACGCATAATAAAAAAAAAATAGCATTCGTCGGTTCTTCTCTATATAAACTATAAGCGTGCAAAATTTCATACTCCTCCGTCCGCGCAATTTTCGTAAAAAGGAGTACAAATGTTTTTTTACCCACCCTTAATTCTTTTTATTTTATTTCTATGTCAATTTTTTTTTTAATTTTTTTTATGATACGGCATTAAAAATACATACAACCCAAAATTTTCTACCACTAACTACTATTTTTTAATAGTGATATTAGTATTTTAATAATTTTCTATTTGGATGTTGAACCAGGTAGATGGCGCTGCAATCAGGTACCAGAGTTGAGGTGTTTTTATTTTTGTATGAGTTCAAATTTGTCCCGGAATGGTTTTAATTAACGATTGGACCTCGCGATACTCCTGCTAAACGGTGGGCCTGCGTTAATGAAATGTTTTGTTTGTTCAAGTGGATTGGAAAATAGTTTAGATTAACATTTGGTCCCGGCAGATGGCGCTGGAATCGGTTTCTAGATTTTTATTTATAAGAGGAAAGACGTCTGCCGGGTACAGCTAGTAAATAAAGTAGTATATATATTATTGTACAGTAAAGTTGTTTCATTTGAACCTTATTTTCAAACTTTTGTGGCAATAGGAGCCTTAAGATATCTGTTATGTATACGTTCGCTAATGGCATAAATATAATAAAATTAATTTAAGCAAAGCACAAATTTGAATTAATACTAAACATATATTCATATTTTTAAGTTAATTTATCGAATTGTTTGACCTATTGACGAAATTTACAAATTTAAACGTTACGCAAGACATTTTAATCTTTTGATTCGACATTGAATATTTACGACATTAATTCGTTAATTATGAATAATGTTGTCATGTAAGTTGTAAATTGTAAAATTAGTTTAACAAAAAAATCAGCTCATTTAGACATCGTGTCAAATGGAAGTTCCGGCACAGCAATAAGCTGAGTGCAAACCTTGTTTGCTGAAATGCGGCATAATTCTCAAAATTTGCTATATAATAATATTATTATAATATGTAAGTTATGTAAGTAATAGGTTGGGGAAAAAGTCTTTTCGCATATAGTATGTATGAACTTGTAATAAGATCTCTTTGGGTATATCATTTGTATCTGGCTGGGATTGGTATCATTAAAAAGTTTTAATTTTGAAGAAGACAATTCCAAATTCAAGTTAGGAAAATGTATGATTTTCATTTGTTTTTCTTATTGTTAAAATGAGTGAATGTAATGAAGAAATTCGATACATTTTAAAATTTTACTACAAAAAAGGTAAAAATGCAACACAAGCCGCGAAAAAATTTGTGATGTTTATGGACCTAATGCTGAGAGTAGCGCAATTTTGCTTTAAGCGTTTTCAATCCGGAAATTTAGATATCAAAGATGCACGTCGCTCTGGTCGCCGTGTTACGGACAAAATTGATGCCATTTTTGAAAATGTGGAGCAAGATCGGCATATTAGTAGTTACGATGTATCTGGAGATCTGGGAATTGACCACAAAATGGTTTTGGCGCATTTGAAAAAAGCTGGTACACAAAAAAGCTCGATATTTGGGTGCCTCATAAGCTCACTGAAAGAAACTTAATGAACCGTATACTCATTTGTGATTCTTTATTACGACGTAATGAAACCGAACTATTTTTGAAGAAGCTGATAACTGCTGATGAAAAGTGGATCACGTACGACAAGAACGTACGAAAAAGATCGTGGTCAAAGGCCGGTCAGGCTTCACAGACTGTGGCGAAACCCGGGTTAACTCGCAACAACGTGATGCTGTGTGTATGGTGGGATTGGAAGGGCATTATTCATTATAAGCTGTTACCGCCAGGCAGGACCATCGATTTTGAACTGTACTGCGAACAACTGATGAGATTAAAGCAAAAAGTTGAGAGAAAGCGGCCGGAATTAATCAACAGAAGGGGTGTGATTTTTCACTATGATAACGCTAGACCTCACACATCTTTAGCCACTCAGCAAAAATTACGAGAGTTTGACTGGGAGGTGTTAATGCATCCGCCGTATAGTCCTGACCTTGCACCTTCAGATTTTCACCTGTTTCGGTCTCTGCAGAATACCTTAGGCAGTGTCAGGTTAACATCACGAGAGGACTGCCAAAACCACTTGTCGCAGTTTTTTGATCAGAAGCCCCAAAAATTTTATAGCAATGGGATCACGTCCCTACCTACAAAATGGCACCTACATACTTTAGTCAAATGTAAAAAAAACTATAAAAAAACCTTTTGAATTTTTATATAAAATGCGAAGAAACTTTTTCCCCAATCTAATATGTTGCTATTTTGTCAAATAAAGACTTTCTTTCTTTTCTTCTATTAAGCATAATCCGTGCAGGAACGGAGAAATATTAAAATTCCCTACGGACGGGCGGCCTGCCGTAAGGGGCCACACAACAACCCACAGCCAGGAGGTAGATTATTTGCCCGACTGGATGGCTACTATAACGACTAACCTTTTTAGTCGTCATTTATATTAAGAAATATAATAATTCGAATTTATTTACATAGAACGCCTCGCAAAAAAATAGACAACAGAATTGTATCGGACCGCGCACGGTGCACACATGGTTGTAAAAGTATCTTAATTTATTATATGAACTACACATTGTCTGAACCAGTCTCTTTATTGAAGATCCCGGTCAGTTCGTAACCGCTGGCCGCCACACTACCACCCCTGGTCTAAAGTATGCCGCCATAACAACCTTGAGTTATGTTCTGACATTAGTGACCAGGTTCCAGTCTCCTTTAAGAGAGCAGCAGCGCATTTGTAGCATCTTAGGTGTTGCGAATCCCCATAGACGATAATAACCGCTTTCCATCAAGTGAGCCGTCTGCCTGTCTACTTAATTCTTGCAATAAAAAAACTGATCAATCCGCCTTGTAAAAGCGTGACGGGTAAACTGTCCGATCCCCTGAAAATAGGTAGATCCGAGCCAACAGCAGCATTTTCATGGACGTTTTTCTATAATTTTATAGTCAATTTTGTGTTGTTGATCCCACTGTTTTGGCAATTGAGGTGAATTATGTTTCATTATCTTTGGAAAAAATATATCTCAGACCCAAGTAAAAAAAGACGTAATTATAAAAATAAATGTCCTTTTTGATTTATAAAAAAAATATATGTAAATGTGAAAATGTAAAATTTTTAACAGTTATCTTATACTAATATATAAAGCTGAAGGGTTGGTTTGTTTGTTTGATTGAACCGCTGGTCCGATTTGAAAAATTCTTTCAGTGTTGGATAGTACATTTATCGAGGAAGACTATAGGCTATATATCTTCACGCTAAGACTGATAGGAGCGGACCAGCAATGAAGAATGTTTCAAAATTAGGGGTTTTGAAAACAAATTCCACGCGGACGACGTCGCGGGCACAGCTAGTAATGAAATAATTATTTCTGTATCTAGTCAATGTCAAGTATAAGTAGCATTATAAAATTACCACTTATATATAATATATATAATGCTCATATATATATGATATTGTTAAATCAACGTCGTAGTAAACTTTTCTTGCTAGAAGAAGTATATATAAGTATAAAGCCTTTACGCACAATTATATATTCTTTTTAAAATAATTTTATAAACGTAATATTTTCAATTTTTTTCCGTAGTCATCGGTAACCGGTAAATATCGATGCTGTGTTCATATCGGTTAATGTAAATCGTCCTTTAGGGATCTTCCACACGAGTCGGCACGATCGGCTCGATCCGGAGAGTTGAGCCGGAGAGATCGATATCACTGATGCCCTTATGTAGTAACGTAAAATTCTTTTCTGGTAGTATTTGTTGACTTCTGTGGTTGAGTGGGCTTAGCCCTTGCCGGCCTACGTCACTGCGACACAGAAGTAGCCGAGTTCAATTACTGACATGATAAATTTCGTAAACGAATCTTTCCTTCCTTTATTATAGTCTGGATGTCTGAGATCGGTCCCAAAGTGGTCTGTTGCATATTACCCATAATACAATCTAACTTAGCCATTTCTAATGTGTCTTTTTATCAGCTGATTTTATTATATGACTAGCTGACCCGGCAACCTTCGTACTGCCTCAGAATCAATAAATAAAAAACGTTGACTTCTGAACGACGGGACGAACATCAAAAATTTGACATTCAAAACCAAAAAAATGAGAAAAATATTGTCTTTTAAATTTAATTTGATTTCTGAACGACTTTTATATTTAATTGATTTCTAAACGACGGGACAAACATCAAATGTTTGACAGGTAGGAATACTTTCTAAGGGAAAGCGAAATTGTTGTTTGTATTTCAAGCATTTTTTTCTTATTTACTCACCTTTTAAACCTTCCCTGGACTTCCACAAATAATTCAAAACCAAAATTAGCCAAATCAGTCCAGCTGTTCTCGAGTTTTAGCGAGCCTAACGTATAGAAAATTATTTATATATATATAGATTATTATATCCGCGCCGACTAGTGTGGAGACTCCACTTACTGTGGTACAACAAATTATTATCAGTATTTGTCTAAAGTCAATATTTGCATGTGAATTGGCCTTCAAGTAAACGTGGTTACACCTACGTTCCTTAAAGAATGAAGTCATGACACCTCCACGCTTGTTTTGTTTAACCAGTTGTAGGCTTTGACGAACCCATTCAGATTTGCGACGTAAAAAGTGTGCATGTGTTAATTTTTGATTAAGGCCGTGGTCTGTCACAAATGCTGTATACGACGTCTAGGATCCATCGACGTTGGACGCCGCTTTTGGCGTCAAATTGACGTTATAGCGATCACTCTGGAAACGCCTAATTGCACTTCAGTTTTTTCTGTGTACTGTGTATGACTGAGAAGGTCTCTGTGACAGATTTATGGCTAGCTTTTATATAATACTGTTACGCCCGACAAAGACCAATTCACACCTGCAGTTTATCACCTTTTCGGCATTTGGACTTTGTTTACTTTGTGTTTAAAATTTGTAATGAGAAAAACATCTCATTGTGTTTTGTAATCTTTTATGGTGTTTTAAGGTGTGAGTCTTAGAAATTCAATCTACAGACATATTATATTTGTAAAGCAATACCCCAAGGGAGGGGTGACGCAGTCAAGCGATAGCCACAAGCCAAGCAAGACGTTAGTGACGGATTTTGCGCGTGTTGTTGAAACGTGCATTACGTTTGGACTAGTTGTGTTCAGTTACATTTGAACCTGTGTTATACGTGTTTATATAGTTGTAATAAATTCTATATTATTTCCATTTTAATTCGAGTCCCGTAACTCGTAACAATACTATTGATTCACTCGCCTTAACATTCGGCTGAATTTTGACTTACTTGTATGAAGCTCATGTCAAATTTTAACCAACAGTAAGGCAAATAAACGGTTGGTAAGAAATGTAGGAACGGGTAATATAAAACAGATATAATTCCGGCAGAGCAAAGTTCTCAAAATATGCTATGTATATAATAATCTATAAGAAATTTAATTACGTCGCTATTTCTGCAAATAAACTCTTTCTTCTGTCTTTGTTTCTTCTACATTCCGACAAAAATAAATGACTTTGAAGTTATACAAGTATTAGACGCATTTTTCAGAATGCGGGTACAACATTAAATACTCGCCAGTATATCGTAACTACCGAAATCATTTTAAAACAACGTAAATTATTAATTTATAAGATTTAATATATGTTAAAGTAAGTAGGCAACAAGTTAAATCACTCCATTATGTAGATAAAACGATTAAGATAACACACACTAAAGAAAACAGATTACCCAAAACACTGTAAAATAATAAAAATACTCAAAAATAAATACAAAGAAAACAATTTCTAATAAAAACCGTGGAAAAACAAATGCTTTTAGTCAACGCTAAGTCGCAGTAGCTTTACTTACCAAGCTACCTAGATTTATTCTGCGACAACACGAAATCAAGGAAACTGTAGAACAAAACATATCTTCTAAGTTCTGGTTAAAGTAAGTATTAACTAGCTGAAGTTAGGCAACTTTAACTTAAAGACAATGAGAAGTCTTAAAATCAATTAAATGTTTTTAACAATAAAACCATATTTACTGTCACTGAATTACCACACTTTTTACCTAATTTAGGAGTCAGAGGTTATCAGTAGTTTGCCAACAACGGATAGTGCAGTGCTTTGGCCACGTAGCCCCAAGAACCCGGATAACATGGAAAGATTTGCGGTCACGAGGAATGTTGAAGGCAAGAGACCCCATGATGGATCTCCCAATAGGTGGATTGACCAGGTTGCTCACCAGCTGAACATATCGCTAAGTTCGGCCCTCCAGCGTGCTTACTAATCTCAGTAGAGGACAGCTACTTATTCACTGCCATTAAGTCAGGAACCTCAGCAGTGAGGAAATGACTTAGAAGAAGAAGAGAAAAGTCAAAGCCTTCCCGTATTAAAATTCACTTGAAAATGTTAAAAGGGCTTTCTTATTTTTTATTTTCTTACTTGTAGGCCTGGCAGACATTGTTCTGCCCTGAAAAAATAAAAATGTAGTTCCAGATTGCAGAGACATATACCGGGTCTAATACTGAATGCAATCCGCGTTGGAAGACACTTCACACAAACAAAATTTCATCAAAATCGGTCAAGCCGTTTTTCAGTTCTAGCCAGGCTAACGAACAGCTATTGATTTATATATATTATTATAATTTGAAGAGAGATTTCGTTTTAATGTATAAATTATATTATTATTTTTCGACCCCGGTTCCTACTTACCTTAATAAAATATTTACCTACCGCCAGCATTCGATATGTAACTTGAAACATCCCTACATTACTCTAATAACGTGATCTCTGTGGTTTCGAAGTGCGGATGTTTACGTATGGGAGCTGTATTTCATGACGTATACAATATACATATGATCTGTATTTGTATTACATATGTAGATGATGATGTGTACGTACACTTATAGAAATAATATGTAGTACATATTGTTACAAATCTAGTCCCGACAAAATCAAAATCCACCTGCATATCTGAAACAAAGCACATTTATTACCCGTCGGCATTTGAACTAATAACATTCAAATTCTTTTAAGGTCGTCTTCTTTTGTTTACTTTGTGTTTAAAATTTGTGATTAGAAAACAGCCCATTGTTGTATTATAATTCTTTATGGTAGTCATTAGCCTGGTGTGATTTTTAGAAATTATTGTTACGCGGTCGAGTATTGTGTCGAGACATATTGTATAGTTTAGTATAAAGCAATGCCCCAACGGAGGGGTGAGGCAGTCTAGCGATAGTTACAAGTGAGGCAAGACGTTACTGGCGGGCTTTGCGCGTGTTATTGAATCGTAAATTACGTTTGCACTTGTTGTGTTCAGTTATATTTGTACCTGTGTTATAAGTGTTTGTATAGTTCTATTAAATTCTATAGTAATTCTAACGGCAATTTTAATTCGAGTCCCGTAACTCGTAAAAATATTATTTTTCAAACTGCAATCAAAATCACTTTTATTGTGATAGTAAGATAGAGAGTTGAAGTTGATTTCTATATTTCTATATATATATCTATATATAATGTATTTATGTGAATATTTTTACAAATCTGTGCAATGTGAATTTAAAATGTCGTTGGAATCATTATACAGTTTATTAGAAGTACACTCGTGTAAATCAGTTTTTACAATACAACCGAATACAACAAATCCAAAGCGTAAAGCAGAAAATTGTAATAACATAAATCGCACATCGTCCGGCGTTATTAGATATTCGCTCTGAAAGTCCACTAGGTAGCGCCTGGATCGCAGTTGAAACTCAACTAACTCAATGCCCCGACTGACCGACCTAGTCCTTAGAATTCTTAATTTTGTACGCTTTATGGTTTCTAAGAATGCGCATGAAATGCAAACAACAGAAATAAACATTTATGTCAGTACAAAGGTATTAGCGCGAACAAGAAATAGATCACTCAAATTCGAAGAGGTAACAAAACACCTGCAAAATACCGGTTCGCAACAATAATGTATATTATGATATCCTAACTAGCTCTTTAGTTAGAAATTGTTGTTCAACCTCTCTGAGTGCTAAAATTAGTTTAATGACGACTGCTTGTTAATAAACGTTAAATTGTCTAACTATTGAATTGAGTGAATGTAGGCGACATTGTACATGAAGTAGGTAACCACAGAATTACCTATTCCAAACTATATTAAAACACCCACAAGTAGATCGTTCTTATAATTATCAGTGGGTGTCGGCAAATTAATCTGACATTCGAGGAATAACCGAAATAATTTGTTATTTTGCGCATTCAAACATTGCTCACAGAATACGAAAATTACCTATCTTGTCATTTAGCGAACATCAGTGAACTATGCATTTTAAACCTAGCCAATGCATACAAAGATATTTTACACCTCAATGTTGCGGTTTTAAGCACGGCGTTTTATTTTATATTTATTTTAACGTTTCGGCCACTTTTCATTAGCGTGATCACGAAACACAAAAAATCAAGTGTCAGTGTCAATTCAAGTGTCACATGTCAAGTGTCAATAAAATTCGGCTACTGAAAAGTGGCCAAAAGCAAAAAGTCAAAATATAAATCAATAAATATCGCGCCTATGACCGTTAAATGTAGTTTTAATAACATTTATTAAAGTTATTGGGAGCCGTATTATATTTAGATACAGTGCTTATTATATACTAGATTCTGCCCGCGCCTCCGTCCGCGTGGTGCGGTTTTTTAACGATGCCACGGGAACTCATTAATTTTTCGGGATCAAAAGTTTCCTATATGTTTCTAGGGATATAAGCTACCCCCATACAAGATTTCGTTTAAATCGGTCCAGTCGTTTCGGAGATTAGCCGGTACAAACAGACAGACAAACCGACAAACAGAAAAACAAAAAAAAATTGAAAAAAATCTAAATTAGTTCCATTTCACTTCTTACATCTCCCTAATTCGGTTTTTAGCATTTTTCTTCATTGTACAGAAATACAACTTCTACAGTTTTATTATATGCATAGATTAATACGCTCAAAACCTAAGAAAAAAAAGAAAATAATGTTACTTAGGACAGTTAAACTAATATGAAACTAAGTGTTAACAAAAATAGACTTAAAAACAATTTGTTTTTTTAAACGGGCATCAATCTCTGCATAATGCTAGTCTATCGACCAGCCCTGATCTTTCTCTAGTCTAAGCCCATAATAAAGCCCGTCATCACGAGAGACATTACACCATTGCATCGTATATAACAGCCAATAATCTTTTACAAATATATATGCAGTTAATAATATAAAATATAGTGTAGTAGTTAATAGTACATAAAGAATAGATATTAATGTAATAACAACTAAAGTCATGTGACAAAAAGAATGTTAAACTAAAGATGGAGAGGTTCAAATGTAAAGGTAGTCCAAAAAATAGATAGATAGATTGTGTGAAGGATGATAAGATGATTTGTGGTGTGACGGAAGATGTATGTCAGAATAGAGGAGTGTGGAAGGAAAATTCATATTGTGCCGACGCCAAATAATTGGAATATGATGAAAGAAAAGAGAGAGAGATAAATAGATAGATAGATAACACTTTATTATACACCAATACAAAAATGAAATTAAAGACTAAAATTATATCTCGTTATCCTCACAGGGCGGTCTTATCGCTAAAAAGCGACCTCTTCCTGACTACCCCATGAATGAATAGAGATGATAATGACGACGGTGGTATACGTAACATAGATTACGAACTACTTACTTACATAATAAATACATAAATGTTATATATATACATATCTACGAAATATATAGATGTCTATAAATGTATTTAAATATCATATTCCAAAGACAGGTAGTATTTTTTGATCATAGTTTTAAACTAGCTTTTGCCCGCGACTTCGACCGCGTGGAATAGTTTTAAATAAACCCCGTGATTTTTAAACATAACGCATAGCGCGTTCAAGTAAACAAACAAAGAAACAAACTTATCAGCTTTATATATTAATATATATAAGATAAAAAAACTCTCTCACCGACACCACACCCTGTCAAAATTTCCGCTTCTATTATGTTACGTTGCAGAGAAATTACTTTCAGTCTGCTATAAGCTGTTTAAGTAATTAAAGCTTTTTTAACTATCCCACGGGAACTCTTTAATTTTTCGGGATCAAAAGTATCCTATATGTTGACCAGGGGTATAAGCTAATACCATACAAAATTTCATGTAAATCGGTCCAGTCGTTTCGGAGATTAGCCGGTACAAACAGACAGAAAAACAGACAAACCGACAAACAGACAAACAGAGAAACAAAAAAAAATAAAAAAATCTAAATTAGTTCTATTTCACTTCTTACATCGCCCTGACTCGGCTTTTAGCATTTTTTTTCATTGTACAGAAATTTGACCTGTACAATTTTATTATATGTATAGAAGATAGATATCGCTAGGCGATTTTGCTTGTCTGATAAGCGAGTTCTAAAGCTATATAGCCTTAAGCAGAGAGAGAACGAATAGTAACGTTACCATTCGTTATTACCTTAATATAGATATACTGGTGTAAGGCTGGTCTAAAATTAGTATTGGTAAGTAAAATAAGCAGTAAGTAAAAAGTGGATAAAGTTTTACGCCTCTGCCTACAAAGCCATGTGAAACATGTTAGTGTTGCGAACATATACCAAGTAGCAAAAAGTATCAGATAAAGCTTTTTCGTCTAGTTATATTATTAAACCAATCCAAACCGGTCGTCGAACTAGTTTTTACGCATCGTCTAGCACTTCTAAACCACGATGCGGTCTCCGGCAATCATGTCATTGTGTGAAAGAATGCACCACAAAAAACCAACAGATAAATGGACACTTACGCTATTTTAAGAATTATTTTCTTTGGACGGTATGTATTATATTGCCTTTTTATAGATATATATACTTTTTATATTGGTTTAGATTGTACATATAAAGAAAGAAAGAAAAGCAATATAATATTTTAAAAATGCGACTCTTAATAATAATTAGTAGTCACAATAATCTCTATATTAATATGTACTGTGTTCATTTGAAAAATTATTTCAGTGGAACACCGCTGAAGAATGTTTCAATATCGAGGGGCTTTTTAACTTACTTTTTTTTTAACTATTGCACGCGGATATAGTCGTGGATAGAAGCTAGTGAAAAATTATAATTAAAGCTGGTAATACATTTGCGAAAAGTACACGTATTTATGGCCTGACAACCTTTTTCGCCCGTGTGTCACCTTAAGTACGCGAACTTTCAGAATCGAAGATCTTGCCATATTCGCTCGTACGTCTATCACTCCCTTTAATATTGTTACGAGTTGCATGACTCGAATTAAAATGCCGTTAGATTTACTATAGAATTTATTAGAACTATACAAATACGTATAACACAGGTACAATAAATATAATAACACGCGCAAAGTCCGTTACTATATAGATTACCGAATATAGTACACACCTCTTGCTTCACTTGTGCTTATCGCTCGACTGCCGATCTCTCCATTAGGCCATTGCTTTATACTGCACAAATACAATATGTCTCTCGGCCGTGAACTGAATTTCTTAGAATCATACCTGGCCTGGACTACCATAAAATATTACAATACACAATGGACTGCTTTTCCAATTACAAATTTTAAACACAAAGTAAAAGAACAAAAGAAGTCCAAATGCCGAAAAGGTAATAAAAAGTCTGTCAGGTACGCAGCTGTGAATTTGTCTTTTGTCGGCATCCAGGTCGTAACAATATATAAAATCATGCAGTATGGAAAATTCCTTTGCATCAATGGAAATATAACATGAACCTTGTTTATTATTTTAAAGTGGTAATCGAAAATGGCCAAAGACATGTGTCACGGCTTCTGGACGCTCTCTACGTGTTCCGAATCGCATAACTCACTATTATTAATAAATGACAGGCCTTCTGAATTGTTTATTATGTATTCACAAGGTTGTCAACGGTTGTTGTCCTGCGGTAGGTAAAAAATCAATTCTTATTGTAAGGCAGGTGACATGCGAGGAAATTGTCACATTGGTAAAAACAACATCAGATAATTAAAACATAGACCTAGTTATATTTTTCAATTTCTTAAACCAACTGAATTTCATAAAATTGAAAAGGATTTAATTTTGAATTACAAACTATTAAGTTATGTTTTGAAAATATATTTTGGACCAACTTCTGCCGGCGGCTTCGCTTGCGTTAATGTAAATTTTATACATACAATTATCCCATGGGAAACGTATTATTCCGGGATAAAAAATAGCTGGTAGACATAGACAACACTTTATTGTTCACCAAAACAAAAATGCACAAAAAGACAATAGTTACTTGGTAAAACAACAGGCGGCCTTATCGCTAAAAGCGACCTCTTCCAAGCAACCTGACTCTAAGGATTTGTAATTATTATGCAACAAAGTAAAGGAAAGAGAAATACATACATGGTCAGCAGATTACAGTCTAAAGTATTAGCTATGTGCTACTGCGAACTATAATCTTTCTCTGTGCCAAGTTTCATCCATATCCATTCAACCGTTCTGGCGTAATTGATCATCAAACATTCATCTAAACTTTCGCATTCGCAAATATTAATATAGAAAATAATATTAATATTGATAATAATAATAAATAATAAAAATAGGTGGAAGTGATAAATGGCATCACGTCAGAAGTAGCTTCGGTGAACCTGCAGCCCACCTCTCTACACTCCTTAGCCACTCATGCCCATGGTGCTCCTGCCTTTTATGGTATTTTTTTATGTTCCCTGAACATTGCGACGGGCAGACGCCATAGTCTCCATATTTCCAGACCCCTAGTACCACTAGCACCCCCAATAGCCCGGTACTTTTTGTTCTCATTTCCCACAATAGTCCTACACTGGCCGGGGCTTGTCCTTGGGTGCATTAGTATATGGTGTAGACAGGGATAATCGCCGGTCAGTGTCACGCCACATTTCCATTAAATTTGTCAAAGGGCCTCTACGTGTTGGCCTTCCCATGGCCCCACGCAAGCCCTCCAAAAGTCCGGGACATTTTTATGGCCCGTGGTCTTGAAAGACATACAAATTGATAATAATATATAATAAAATGTTGCTTGAATTTTATTTCAGATTTTCTATAAAAAATAACAAGAATTCCCAAGTACCTTATCTCTTTTTCAATTTAATATTTACGAAATAATTTTTGAAGTGAAACTTTTTAGAATCGTTGTGATTTAAAACTCGATGTAGCAAAAAAGTGACTCTAAAAAGAGATAAACACATATCTATAGGACTAAGATATAAGATATATAGGAATAACAATGAGATAGAATACATTAGATATATTTAATCAGTTAAACACTGCGCATATAGATAGATTTCGAAAATGTTTTAATGTTTTTTGTAATACTTCAAATATTGTGTTTTAAGGCTTAAATTATATTATGAAGATATAATATATGAAATGTGACATCACGAAATGTAGTATCCCTCCCACCCCTTGTCACACTTTGTTTCAGTTCTACTGCGTGTGAACTGCTGACACACACAATTTTTATTGGGTGGATGCTTCTTTCATGCATTTAACTATAATTGGCAGATAGATACATGCGTGTTAAAATGCTTAAACTATATTATTATTATATACTTATGTAATTTACTCAGAAACAAATTAAATAAAACAATGATCTCAATTCCTCAATTAGTTTACAGGTTTACAAAATAAAACAAGGAAAACTCCGTAAACACTATGGAATTTTACATATAATTTTTCGGTTGGTAATTATGAATCGACCAATTTCAAACTTTAAACCACTGGCATAAGCTTGAAAGTTCTTAACATGTATCAAAAGCTCTTAATTGATCTGTTTTGACCATCAACGATGTGCTTCAATTAATTTATGTTCTGTAATCATGTGCTGTTATATTAAAACTCTAATGAGAGTTTATGAGATTTTTGGACTCAGTCCGCTCTATTATTCCTATATGCGGGTAATGGTATAAGAATAGGTAAATTTAAGTTTACCCTGGTATAATTAGTGTTACCCTAGCTGTTTAGGTAAGATCCGAAAAATAATTTGTATTCGGCGTTTGCCCCTATACATCTAGGTCTAACTAAAACTGGTTGGGTAATGTTAAGTGTTTGCAATAGATCCGAATTTTTTAACTCCCTCCCGCCTTAGCCTTTGTGCTTATTTTTTTATAACCACCCAAAATTCACTTTATATCTCAAATGTTATACTAATATATAAAGCTGAAGAGTTTGTTTGCTTGAACGCGCTAATCTCAGGAACTACTAGTCTGATTTGAAAAATTCTTTTAGTGTTAGATAGCCCATTTATCGGAAGGTTTTAGGCTATATATCATCACGCTAATACCAATAGGAGCGGAGTACCAATGAAGAATCTTTCGAAATCAGGGGGTTTATTTAACTTACTTTTTTTAACTATTGCACGCGGACGAAACCCCGGGCTGAAGCTAGTAATAAATAAAAGTGAAGGAATCGGCCCAGTAGTTTTTACGTGCATCCATAACAAACATAGAAACCGAGAAACAGACAAGAAACTAAAAAAAATACATTGTGCTCTCCGTCATTTATATAGACTATTCTAGTTGTTTTTTTAAATAGTTTCAATGTATAAACATGGCATGTTTAGAATTTTATAATATTATAGATTATCCATCCAGTTTTGGGTAAACCTAGTGTATGTATGTAAGCTTTGTGATGACGTTGACACATACACTAACATTTGAGTATGTACCTAGCAGTGCAGCCACAAGAGGGAGCCACCAGTGGGAGAATGTAAAAACGTACTTTTTCTTTGTTCGAATCGAATAGTTTCAGATAGTTAAATTACAAATGTTATTTCTTATAACTTCTTTATAACTCAGTTGTGTTTGTGAATTTGCTTCAATTTAAAAGTGCAAAAGACGATTTAAGTTTTTATAATAAGAATAGTAAAGCATGAACATTTAATTGTCGATTCTCTATTTTTAGGTTAGTACCTACTTAACTATTTTATAGTGATATTTGTTATATAAAACTTATCTGTATTTAATAAATAAAACTCTATTTTTAGATGAATCAAATTATGTATTATGCTTCAACAAGAAAATAACTCATGGTCTTACATGTATACACATACATACACGTATATGGGTAACCGCCGAATATAAATTATTTTTTCGGACTTTACCCAAAAGGGTTAGGTAATAATACCAGGGTAAACTTAAGTTTCCTTAACTTTCTAGCATTACCCGAAACTTATATAAATATAAATACTTTTTATTATTAAGTATCTTAACCAATAGTCCAAAACTTATATTTGTTTTTTCTTTGCAGGTATGTCATTGCTACCTCATGACGCATCATTGACAATTCAACATCCTGAACAGTAAGCACTAGAACTACAAAGTTATTTATTTATCCTCCTTGTAACGACTCCTAGAATTGGTGTGTATGTAAACAAGTGCAATGATGAGCTCACTTCAAATCGAGTTTGGAAAACATCGTTGAACTGCAAGCCCTAGTGAGGCTTTGTGGTTTAGTCAGCTCGGCGTTTGGTACAAGTTAAAGGCGAATATGGAGGATTTTTTTATCACATTATTTATATTTCTAGACATGATTATAATAATATTTAGATAGATAACACTTATTATACAAATTTAAATTTTATATCAAATATATATATATATATATATATATGTATATATTAGTAAATCATCATCATCCGAGCGTTAAATCCCGGCTGTGTTCGGAGCGTTAGGAAAGCGGACGCCCAGGGTCCGCTTTCCTACTTTCCACTTCTTTTCCGCGTCACTCCACACATCTATCGCAGCATATTCATCTCTGTGACACGCAGTTCTTGCTTGTGTCGCTCAAGTAAATTTTATAGTAAATATTTTACCGTAATTTGTTTATTTTCTAGCCGAGACTCAAATCTTGGAAGGTTTCTTTAAATAAATATCTTCTTAAATTATGTTCTTCCAGTAGTCAAACACACATAAACATAAATTGATAACTTAACACGTAATTTGATTAGGGTTTGTAAGATATAAACATAAGGCCCGATTCACACTATAATGCCGTTCATGATTCCATTTTGCTCCGCTCGCGGTCCGTTAACGTTCGGTCAAATATTCTTAAATAAGAAAGAGCTAAGAGTATTCTCACTGTCGTATTGAAAACAACAGATCCAGATAGGCAATAGCTCTAGGTTCTGTCCGATATCGCGCTGCTGCCGGTTCGTAGGAAATACATAGTAGTGTACACATAACGAGATTTGATCAGACCAAAATTGGAACGAGATTGAACTGTGGACGGCATCGTAGTGTGAAGCGAGCCTGTATCATGATTATTTATATTTACACTATTACAAAATTCAATTTGGATTTGAGTTCTAAGCTGCGAATAAGTAAGAACAAATATTTTTTGCTTGAATGATTCAATTGAGGCTCAAGAACATTTGTACCTGTGAGATGATTAATAATTAAATTAAGTTTATTTTGTTTATTTTAAGTGTAGGTATATGGCGATAAAATTCGTTTTATTAATCTCATACGTTCGACCGTGACTTTTATGTTTGCATGCCGTTGACAAGAAATTGTGCAATCTGTCTTTTATACAAAATCACACATTTATTTCGCAACCATTTGCATTTTATTTGATATAAGATATGGGACATAAGGACTGACGTGAGTTATTCAACATACTGAACTATTTTATATTCGCAGTGTATGGATTTGAAAAACTTTAAATTTAATTATCAACTAGTTGCATTCACTTGCTTTCCGATTATGACTTTTTCTTCGCCAAGTGAATCAGTTCTGTCCGCATACTAACTCAATTCATTAGCGGGTAACACTTGTTTGCAAATCAGCCATTGTGCACACAACAATGGTAGTTCTGAGTGTCTGCTACTTTACATGGGTCAAATCTAGTGATACCAGGTTTCTCATTTTTGGCAGAAAATCCATTTTTTTTCTCGGATGCAATACGATACAAATTCAATCAAAACCACAGCTGTGTTGGATCACGTTTCAGTACAACAAAATACTGAGTCCAACCCATTTTCATTTGATATACAATTTTTGTATATGTTTTCTATCTATTTGTGTTGTCTCTGCCGGAAATAAATATTTCCTTTCTTTCTTTCGTGACATCAATTAATTGAAATTTAATATGTAAATTAGATATCTAGACAAAGACATGCCACCTGTCTGTGGATTGTTTGATCGCTTCTTAAGACAGACGCCTGACCGTAGGAACTTCTATTATTTCTCTATTCATAACATATTGTTACGAGTTGCAGGACTCGAATTATCTAACTCGCCGTTAGAATCATTATAGAGTTTATTAGAAGTAAAGAAACACATATAACACAGGTACAAATATAACTGAGCACAAGCAGTCCAAACGTAATGTACTACAATTGAATACACGCGCAAAGTCCGTAACTAAGTATATTACCGAATGTACACATGTCTTGCTTCGCTTCTGGTTATGGCCTGACTGCTTCATCTCTCAATTGGGGTATTGCTTTATACTGTACAAATGCAATATGACTGCTCGACCGCGTAGACCGAATTTACTAGAACCACAACTGGCTAATGACTGCCATAAAATATAACAATACACAATGGGCTGTTTTTCTAATCATACATTTTAAACTCAAAGTAAACAAAAGAAGTCTGTCAAAGTGAAAGCATTCATGTCATTCTCATAAATTTTCTATTGTATTCATTTAACGCTAACGCTATTTATTGGCTAGGCCCTCTGAGCTTGTCTGCTCCATCTGCCATCGGTCCTGCGACAGAAATGACTTACCCATTGCCACTTGAGTATGCTTATTTTACGAGCTATGTTATTAAAATCCGGCTATTTAAAGCATCGTCCCAAAATATGACGTGAAAGGTGGCGGACCAAAATAACACTGCATTAGCACTTTCACATCATAGGCTCTTTAAATGAGTGTTAGTATAACATTATCGCAGGCTTTTCATCCTATTTCTAATATTGTGTCCTGGTAAAATAGTAATAGACACTGGAAATATATAGTTAAATCCTTTTCTCGCAACTTTCGAAGTACTTACCCTATCTAATCTAAAATACTACTATATTGAAACTCATCATCATCATTCAAGCATTAAACCTGAGTTGTATTCGAAGCGTTCGCTTCGAAGGCTGGGGTCCGCGTGTCTGCTTTTTGTACACGTTTCGCATGATCTTTAGTATCGCTTGTTTTAAGACCATTGGTGCGCATGGCATCTTCTTCTTTCTTAGGACTTATTCCGTAACCTGACGTGTGACATGAGTAGACGTTTATTCCCCACAGAACTAACCGGTCTCCAAAAAACATGCTCTCTTGCAATTTGTACGTCACGGCTACGAAGATTGCCGGGGAGGGGATCCTGGAGGTCTTTCTACACAAATTATTCGAATCGTTGGTCAAAAAATTCTATTGTAGTGTCCAAGAATATT
Organism: Dendrolimus pini; assembly: GCA_949752895.1. Classification (NCBI taxonomy): domain Eukaryota; kingdom Metazoa; phylum Arthropoda; class Insecta; order Lepidoptera; family Lasiocampidae; genus Dendrolimus; species Dendrolimus pini. Next base: position 3,338,932 of record OX457131.1, read on the forward strand.
TAAGTGAGAGGTAAATAAAAAATATATTATATTGTTTTAAATAAGATAAGTTATGTATGAGGCACCAAATTAAATATTATATTTTAGAGAGATGGCTTAAGTATAAGTAACACTAATATTGCGATGCAATTCAGGGAGTAATAAGTTCTGAGTTGTATGGTATAAAACCGATGTAACACTTTGTTCGCAATAAAAATGATTAGATTTTATTTGATTTGGTTATTGTTGAAATTAAATTTGTTGTAATCGATAACTTATTTTCTCGATTTCTCTCTTCCTAATAGAATTTAGGGATGATGTTTTCTATTTTGTAATAGAAAGCTTTTTAAGCCATATCTCAACTCATTACATTTCTCTGGCCCAAAAGTTCCCGTCTCCTTTAAATCTTTTATTCCACAACGTTCCCTTAGTTAAATGCATTTTGTAAAACCCAATTACAATAATTTTATATAAACGTTTTTCCTATCTTCAACCGTTTCTAGGTTATAAAAGAAAAGAATTTCTGAGTGCAAGTGCACTAAACCACTTAAGTTATTATTCTGGTGTTTTGCCAAGTTCATTTTGCGGACAGGAGAGAATGCATTGTGAAAGTACTTAATATGAAATGTAGCTATTATTAAGAAAAGAAAGCTTCAGTTTTTACAAAAAAAAACTTTCTTACTTCATTATTATACGTCCATAGAATATTGTGCAGGAAGTTTGAATGATGCCGGAACATAACTCAAGGTTGTTATGGCATACTCCAGGCTTGGTGCGGTGGATATCCAGGGCAAATACTCTACCTATACTCTGATTTTTAAATACCTGGACTAAAATGACAGCTACGATGGACCTTCTTTTAATTCATAAGTGAGGTAATGTGAGTTGAATTATAAATTCACTCCAAGCTTGCAATATAAATAAAGATCCATCGCAGCTATCATTTCAGTCCAGGTAAATAAAAATCTGACTTGATACTGGGTTGTTTTATCACGGATATGCCCATAGTTTATTTAAACATTTTTAAATCTGTACCAGTTAAAAATTAAACATACTTAAACTTAAAAACTTTGACTTGTTAGTCTAAAAAAGTATGTTTTTAATAATAAAACACTAAAAAGCGAGAGAAAGCAAGTCATCAAAATTAGTGAACTAATAAACATATGGAAGTAGCACACATCTACTAACTAATCACCATTGAAAATCGGGCAAGTGCGAGTTGATCCACGCATACTAAAAGGTTCCATAGGGGCGAGAAACATCCACTATTATTGTCATATGACCACTAACATACACAACAGCTTATAATTGAAGAAAAATTCAAAAATCTAATTATTACTACAGTAGAACTTCGAAAAGTCGAAAACCTCTGAAACTCAAAAAAATATTCTGGTTCGTTCCTTTCAACCCCGAAACATCCGTTTTTAGAAATCTGAACCCTCTATAAGTTGAAGTAATTAACGAGTCCCTATAAGCAAAATTCAGTACTTATTTTCCCTGTATAACCAAAAAAATAAATTGGAATGGGTCTAGAGTATACTGCTATAACAACCTTGAGTTGTGTTCCGGCATTAGGGGCCAGGTTTCAGTCTCTCTTTAGAGAGCTGCAGCACCTTGGTAGCACCTTTGGTGTTACAAATGTAACGTATACCTACATCATTGTCTCTTAGCAATAAATGGGCTATTTTTTAAATATCTAACTCAAAATCAGTTTAAATAAAACTTAACCTTTTCAATTCGAATGTTAAAATTCGCTTAAGTTGAAATCCTCCAAACGCCGAAAACTCTATAACTCGAATTTTTAGCGTCTTCCTTCAAATTAGATTTACAGAGGTTTTAGTGTATATTTAAAATAAAATAAAGATATTTATTACAACAATTACATTATATCGCTATACTATTACATAGCAAACCCCCCTAAAATAGAGATTCCTGAACTCAGCGGGGGGGGGGGGCATTTATGGACTGTTCTCTATAGAGACCGCTATAGCGGTGCAAACATAAAAAAATCTTCCTTCTTAATTTCATCTATAGAGTCTTGACTCGTCTAGACGCCAGACGGACATGAGTAAATTATAAGAACTAGTGGTCGCACCTGGTCAAAATTCGACCAAAACAATGTCTAAGAATATACTTCTATAGTCACAGATTTCGCTAAGGCTACACTGTTAATTTGACTTGAACAATAAACAGTGTGTCAAATACATGCTAGTGTGCGTAATGTATTTTTACGCTTAAAAAAAAATATAGAAACTGCAAAAATTCATACTCCTCCGTCCGCGCAATTTTCATAAAAAGGGTACAAACTTTTTACTTGACGTAAAACTACAAACTTTTTTATTTGGCTACAAAACCCTAAAAACACGGCCACACCAATCATTAGTATCGTTACTGAATGTTGACTAATGACAAGTCTCATCAACAGCAATCAATGATAAATTGCTTTTCATATTTCAAGTTATTTTTGAATTGATATATTATATCGGAATATTTATTATATTTGAATTAATGAATGAATTAGAAAAGTAAACATGGAAGTATAGCTAGTAATGACTGCCTAGGCTCCTCCCTGGCTGGTATGTGGTTCTTGTAGTAATTAGTGGTATGATTTTATGAGCTTTATTTCGACAACGGTACAGATATTATCGCCGGCCTCTGTGGTTGAGCTGGCTAAGCCTTTGCCGGCCTACCTCACTGCAACACAGAGGCTCCGGGTCCGATTCCTGGTAAAGTAAATTTCGGAAACGTATTTTCTCCGTTATTTACCATGGTCTGGGTGTCTGGGATCGGCCCCAGAGTAGTTCGTTGTATATTACCCATAACACAAGCGTAACTTGCTTAATTTGGGGATATACAATGTGTGTGTTTGTCTGCCGATTATTATTATTATACGCGACAAAGGAAACGATGTATGGTTTAATATATGCGTAAGCGTCGCCGGACGGTGTAAGGCGGACTGACTGTGTGTTGCAGTATTGGCGGCTCCCCTCCTAGCAGAGTAGAACCGGTTAAGCTCAAACAATGACAATCTCTTAATTAAAATGTGATTCTGAAAACTTAGAAATCCTAGGGGGCCACCCAAATGGAGTTTGCATCTTACATTATTAGTTATTATTATCTGGCTTACGTTGAATGATATGATAAGGAACAGTTTGATAACGGAATGTAGAAAAAGGAAATATAGAGAAAGGATGTGTACATTCTACATGAGTAGAAAAAGGAAGACAAAGTGGTTTGATCATATAGATAAAATGGATGAAAGCAGAATCAGAAAACAATAGTATGACAGCATTGTTAATGTTAGAGCTGATTCCGGTAGACGTACGCACCATGATCAAATATCAGAAGTGTTAAAGGCATTAGGTAAAAAGCATCTCAAATAAACGTGCATGTATGAAGAGATTAATAAATATATTAGTATATGAAGCGAAAGTTGTTTATCAGGTCGTCGCAAGTGGGGCTCCATCGTCTTTCTCTACCCCCATGAGAAGCAGACACGATATATATATATATATGTCGGAGGGAAGTTATAGTTGGATGGATTATTATTTGGATGTATAACGCACAATATCATTTGTTTACATTTTAATTACTTCTAAAATTCTTAATGTAATTTAATTTGATTTGTTGAATGTTTCTATAACTTAAAGATCGTTCTAACCTAATAAAAGTTATGAATATTGTAATTTAATAAACGACCAATCAGAGCAGAGCATATGGCGGAGCGGGGTCAGCGCCCTCTATACTTTGAGTAATATCCTCTATACTTGGTGGCAACAGGTCGAGTTGGACCATGGAGTATTTTAAAGAAAGTATTGAAGCTGGAAGTATGAGCGGGTGCCCTGAACCCGCTGCCCGGTCTAAACTATGTCATAATGTCGATCAAATCTAAATTAAAAGTGTATAAACCGTGGCTATTGTGTTTTATGCTCGCATTTTATCCTGATGATGCCCACTAAAAACCTGCAATAACTAAAGATGTCGTGAGAACGAGGCCGTTCTGCGACATATATATATATATATATATATATATATATATATATATATATATATATATGGAAAAATGACATTACAAGAAGATAATTAACTATACTTATATGATATATCTTGATAGCAGTAAATAACGAAATAATTATCAATGTAGGCCAATGCAGATTACCCACTAGACCATATTATACACACATAGACACACGCATACACAGACATTTATATATATATATATATATATATATATATATATACATACATACATAACTTCACGCCAGGTCCCTTGCGGGGTAGGCACGAACAACAGAGCGCCATACAGGCTTATTCTTACACACCTCACTTGCTTCTTTGACATTCATAGCTCTTGTCATGCACGCTCGTCTGTTCTTAAGGCTCCTGACATATATATATATATATATATATATATATATATATATATATATATATAAATATCATACCTGATGGGCAATTCTAGAAAATTCTACACCATGCACTTTCTTTAGAAATTGTTTTATTATAATTTATATTCACAGAATGTTACAAAAAACTGCCGGCGACATTGAAAATGCATCAAGTCAAAGTTTTTATTAATAGCAATATTATTCTACTTATTTTTAAATAATCTATCATGAATTTCAGTTAATATTTCAGTTTAATCTGGTTTTATGATCAATTAGCTTCGCCCGAAAAGTATGACAGTGGTGATTACTTTTTGAATTGCCATAAGCTTAGCGTCAGAAAGTAGACTGAGGCATTGATTCGCAGTTGTATGGATCTGGTGGTTACTGGTGCTTGATGATTATTCAAAAACTTACAGACACTTTGAACACTTAACATTTGGCTAGATACGCTAAGAGTGTCAAGTGTAGTAAAAAGAAAAGAAGAAATTATTTGAAATCATCGATTATTCGCAGCAACCCGTAATTACATATTTCCAGTGTGCCAATTATCTTCCTTTAAAAACTGAATAACATGTAAGTAAAGGCGCACTCCATTTTCTATAATTAAGCAAATGAGCAATACCTTCCCATATCGCATTAAACATTCAAAGATCACCTTTCACTTGCATTTGAATCACAAATGATGTCATTACGGCGACCCGGAGTTGCATTACGCTGCTATGCGCCTTATTCGGAATTGCCATGTTTTAAATATTACGAGAGATTTAAAATTTTTGATTTTTTTTACTAATACTGTGGAAGAAGGCATTCATTTTCCATGCTAATATTGTTCCAACATAAAAATACTAGCAAAAACCGGTGGTCAAGGAGGGCTCGCGAAGTATTATACCTAGTAGTAATTAACTAATTGCTGATTATTTATTTGTGCTTAATCATAAAAATCCGGCATTTTTTAAACTAAACAACATTCTGTTTACATCGATATTAGTTCTTTAGTTTTAGAACAGATGGCGTAAGGAATACAATAAAATTCTAATTAATAAAAAAAATATATCTATCTATTAATTTTAATTTGTATAAAATAATATTTTTATGTTAGGTAACATAACTAGAAATAAATTAAAATTACTATGTCAAAGCCGAAATGTGAAAGTGTGATAGTTTCTCAATGAAGTGCAAGTAGTACATTTGCAAGGGAGTATGTACGAAACCAACGTTTTGTTTATAAGCTAAGTAAGTTACACTATGGGTTTACAATGTGCAACTCGGAGTCCATCCCCATTAGCAACCATATCAGAACTAAGTATAAAAAGACCCAGACATTTTTCCTGCCAGGAATCAAGCTCAGAACCTCTGAAGCCCGGTGATCTGAGTGAACGATAAAAAGACAGCTAATTACCGACTATAGTTAATCGTAAATTGCTCTTTATTTACAATTAGATATAGTTTTAGTTTGGCCTACAAACTAAAGCCATATCTAATTGTTGTACATTTTATAATATTATATAGTTATAATATTATTTAATATTGGTTTATAACAAAATGATTATTTATTCATTATATTATCTAAGGAAATTATTTTGATTTCTGGCAATACTGGCACAACGAAGTACTAGTTTATCCATTATTAATTGGCCTGCATAATAATCTGAATGAAGTGGCTAATAGAGTTCATCTTTAAACGGATATTCATTAACCAGAAGCTTGGCCAACTCTTTCTATTGCTTCGCTTTGATCTCACGGGTCGTGTTGAAATGGTTTTGCATATCCTTTCGATGTTCGAATGAAACGACTCGACTGGATTAGAATATTAAAAATGATCTTGCAGCTTTATATTTTTAGTAGCAATCAGAATTTTATGTTCCCTCGTATCGTATAAGATGGAACTTGTTTTGAATCACTAGAAACTTGATTTCAAAACACTACTCAAAACGATTTACACAGTTTAAATCGATGGTAAAGTTCAGCGATAGTAATAACAGTATTTTTAACTAAGACTTTCTACAAGTTAATTTGAGATCGATAATCTATAAAAAAAATTTTTTTTTTAATTTCTAGGATAAGGTTGTTTGATCCATACACCAAAAAATGTATTATTATATATATACAGGCCTGTTTTTGTCATTTATTTTTTGGGCTCGCGCTAATTCTCGAAAGTTGTAAGTCAATAATTTTTTGCCTGTAGTTCCACTCCAAAAAACCTATAAAATAAAAAATGTGTGTGTACTTATGTACACGCGTTAGAAGTTATACTTCTTTGGCGTAACAAGATAAAAATCTTTTCAAAAATTTTATCTTTCACCTTATTCTACGTTTGTAGAGAAAAACGATACTAACAATAGAAAAACTAAAATGCTGACTACAGCTTACTTCAGGGTGTCGGTTTTTCGTAACGGTGTGCGCGCGCATCTTAAAAATTGACTCTCATCATTTTCCCCTAACGCGCCAAAAGAAGTATAACTTCAAAATCATTTTTTTCTGTAAAGGTAACCAATAAATTTTTTCATATTTCACTTTTTTATGCCAATTTAGCTTTATTTTAGAAATTTCCTCTAAGGGCACTGCGTGCCCCTACAAAAAAGTCCTGTATATATATATATATATATATATATATATATATATATATATATATATATATATATATAATTGACTCCTTTTATAGCTACTTACGACGTCATAAGTTGGTACGCTCGCACAAAATCCATGAGATTGGAAATTTATGTATAATAAATAGCTATTCCACAACACGTTACTATTGCATTGCTATTATTCAATAATCGTTTACGTGACAGGAATATCTTAGACGTTGAGATCGATGTATTGTAGATAAGCGTATATCATGTAACGATGATCACTAAACGTATCTTAGTTTGAACAGTTGTTAGCTGAGATTTAGGAGATGAATCTGGTTTGATTCTGACAAAGGATATACAATGTTGTTCGGATACTTACATAGGTACATACATATTATCTATTCTATTATAGACGTGTTTATTCTTAGGTATATTGACCCTTATCTTCTTTTTATATATGAAAATGATTTTTTGTCTGTATGTACTTTATAGAATCGTAAACATCACATTCGATCATGTGATGATCTTGAACTAAGTTGTTGTGCATGAGACAAAAAAGGTTTCTGAGGTGGTTCACAATTGGACCCGGTAGGTTGCGCTGCTGTCGGCATATCGATTGAAGCTTTTCCGGGAAGGACAACGTCTGCCGGGATAGCTAGTCTATATATATAAAAATCAACTGCTGTCCGTTAGTCTCGCTAAAACTCGAGAACTGCTGGACTAATTTGGCTAATTTTGGGTCTCGAATTATTTGTGGAAGTCCAGGGAAGGTTTAAGAGGTGAGTAAATATAAAAAAAGTGCTTGGAATATAGTAAAAACAACCATTTCGCTTTCTAACGCAAACTATTCCTATCTATCAAACATTTGATGTTTGTCCCGTCGTTTAGAAATCAATTAAATTTAAAAGTCGTTCAGAAATCAAATTAAATTTAAAGGTGAAGTTCTTTTTCATCAGCTTTTTTATTCATTGATTCTGAGGCGGTGCGAAGTTTGCCTGGTCACCTAGTTCATAATAATTTAATCTAAATTACACTTTAAAATCTTCGTGGACAAAGAATTATGAAAATACTACAAAGCTCATAGCCGCGAACGACATTATTTGTTATTTCCTATACATTTACTTTTAAGTTTATTATATTTGCAATGTAATATATCCTGTGCTATAATACTGTAATATACTTGTCACTGCAGCACAGCTTTATACTTTTGCAGTACAACGAATTGTTCTGTTATTATGTAAACATGTGTTTGTTTAGATCAATAAAATATTTTTTATTATTATTAGTTATTATTCTGATTACAAACGTAGTTGTGGTTACTTTGGGATAAATATGCGTTTCTGTTGATAAAGTAGACTCGAAAACGGCTAAGGGGTGTTTATGATACCATATGACTATTATTTACCTTGCTCTGGGTATTTGGGACTTAGGACAAATATAATTTTTTTACTTCTAAAATATACAAGTTTTCAAATTAAGAATAGAGCATAGGTTCTCATAACCAGTTCCTCAGATCTCTCGGGGTGCAGGTCGGCCATCTCTGGCCTCCTTTTCCTTACGCCACGTATACAAAGAGGCCAGTCTGGCCTCCAGGTCCCATGGCAAATCGCCGGCAGGTTTAACGCCTCACTTTAACAACCGCAACGCTCGCCAACGACGGGATGTTCATCCCCATTTCCTTGAGCTCCCACTCAAATAAGCACCGGTTCTCTAGGACAGTGTTCCGCAAACTATGTACCGCGGCACACTGTGTACCATGGTCATTAATTGATATGCCTCAGAAAAATAAGATGATGTTATAACTCACAGAACGAATTGAACGAAACGATTGATTGAATTGTGCGAATTAGGATTTCGACTCTTACCACAATAAAAACCAAAAAAGAGAACGCCTCGGGACATTATACGAAGAGATGAGAGCAGCTTTGTCAACGATTAAACCACGACCGTCTATGCTCGATTAGACGGGCACATGTTTCGCATTGAATACTTTTTCTGCAATTTAAACATTAGGTTTGTTGATTAAAAATGTTACATGCCGACAAAGGAAAACATACGCACACCTGTCTGTCGTAAAGCGCAGTTTATATTACCTCCACGCGTTTAGGAATTATTTTGTTTACTTTGTGTTTAGAATTTGTAATTAAGAAAAACATTATATTATTATTATACTTGTTTTATGGCCCTCATTAGTGTCGAACTAATCCTTGTTGTTATTGTATTGCATCCAATGGCCCAATGTGGAGAGGGGCAGTCAAGCGAAGATTACGAAACGAGCAAGACGTAGATTCGATGAGCGATATAGTGACGGACTTCTAGCGTGATATTGAATCGGGCAGTTTGTAATAGTAGTGTCTAGTTATATTTGTACTTATGTTACTTATACGTGTTTGTAAAGTTCTAATAAATTCTATAGTAACTCCAACGGCATTTTAATTCAAGTCCTGCGTATCTCGTAACAATAATAATAAATACCTTTTCTGCAATTTAAACTTTAGGTTTGGTGATTAATAATAAATATTGTTTCGATGATTAATAAATAAATGTTGATTAATATTACTTAAAAATGATTTTTATTAGTGGTGTACCTTCAAAAATTTTCGTTTTCCTAGATGTACCTTCAATACAAAAAGTTTGCGGAACAATGCTCTAGAACATTTATGCCGCGTATAACTATGATCGGGAAGGAACTTCCAGCCGCGGCTTTCATGGAAGCTTTAAGAAGAGCGTTATAAAATATCTTAAGAGATCGGCAACCCCTGGTATTGTAAAAGTCCATAGGCGAAGGTAATTTCGGGGAATGAAATTTTTTTTGTAGAAATTTGATGAAAAAATCTATTGAGCTTTTATCCTGTTTAAATTAGTGTAAATGTCAGGTAACTCCGTTGAAATGTCAGACACTTGACCCGTCCGTTTAGTTGTGACACTTATAACATCAAAGGGTGCCGATTTAAGCCAGAAACGGGTTTGCATTAAGTTCGGATGAGTCAACATTTTGTAGGCGCCACGCCGGTGGATAGGGGTATACTACGTGGGCGGACTTGGAAGTTTAGAAGTATATTTATTACCAACTCTGCTTGCGACTTCGTTCAAGTAGATTTTTTCGCGGAACCCTAAAATAAAAAGCCTGATTTACGCCTTATTATCATATCATCATCATTATTATATCAGCTATCTGCCTCGATCCAGCCGTTTCAGACAGACAAAAGTTCTAAAACTTGTTGTTTTATTTTGCATCGACTAGGAGACGATGTAGAAAATATTGATTATCCGCTTTTTAGTTACGTTTTATTTTCTATTTTTTGGTTACCCAAATACTTGAATAGCTTTAGAAAAAAAAATAAACACGACAATGTGACCAGCTCAGGCATATACATATTCTTTTAAATAAAAAAATGAAAATTGGTCCACAATTGACGGAGTAAGTAAGAGACAAATCGCAATAGAGTGACAAACATACAAGAAACATACAGTCAAATTGAGAACCTTCTCCTTTTTCAAGTCGGTTAAAAAAATATTATCTAAATCCGCCCCTGGGATACAAACATCAATATGGCCGTAACGTATCTGTTGTCTGTTTGCGGTACTTAACATTAAGTAAGCATTTTACACATTTGCATGATCGTAAGTGAGCAACCCCTACTATAATATTTACCTATTATATTATATTATATAAATTAGATTTGCCTATACTATAAAATAAAATATGTTAAGGCACTAACCTCTTTATTCGTAATAGTCTTATAATCAACTTTTAAAATATCGCTATAACGATATTACTTACTTTTTAACAATAATTATGATTTTAATTACTTTTTAACAATAATTCAGCAGACAAGCAGACGGCCCACCTAATGATAAGGTTACCGGTTAGCGGTTACCACCGCTTGTGGACATTTGCAACACCAAAGGCGTAACAAATGCGCTGCTGCTCTCTTAAAGGAGACTGGAACCTGATCACTAATGCCGGAACATAACTCAAGGTTGGTATGGCGGCATATCCTAGACCAGGGGTGGTAGCCATCCAGACGGGCAGATACCCTACCTGGGTTGTTTTGTCGCCTCTAACGACAGCCAGCCCGGACACAGGAAATCGTATTCCTGCTCCATTTCTGCACGTAACTCCATTTACTAGTATACGTATGATGCCATAGATATCATCATATCATCATCATCATCTGAGTGTTAAATCCCAGTTGCGTTCGGAGCGTTCACTCCGACACCCATGGTCCGCTTTCCTTCTTTTCTACTCCACTTCGCACGGTCTACAACATAATCTATTCATAAATGATACGGCGAATTATGATTTTAAGTGTAGCGGCTACCACCTGACCTACACAACCCGTATAGGGAAACCAGGAATGGGAAGGAGTAAAGATGAAGGATGAGGAGAAGGGGGGACACCACTGTCACGGAGCAAGGGGAAAGTAACAGTGGCCACGTGGAGGACCTCGGGCTTGCGTACCCGTGTGCACTGTTAAATGCCGGAGAGGCATTTAACAGGAGGCACCCTCTGAGGAGCATAGAAAGCTACTTATATCATTTCATAATTTAACTAAAGTAAATAAAAAAGAATCGTAAATATATGCTGATACAACAAAAAAAGAAATATATTAAGTAACTAGGTTTTGCCTGCGACTTCGTCCACGCTTGACTAGAAATTCCCGCGGGATTCCCGTAATAAAAAATATCACACATTTCATTACTTAAAATTTGCTATCTATCAGTTAAAACATCATATTAGAGTGCGATTTTTTTTAATCTGTCCATTTAAAATCATTCCCAGAAAAATCCTCGCGGCATTCTCGGATGAAAAATAATGTACAGATTTTATATCGAAGAATTAGCTGTCGATCAGCGAAAACCGCATCGAAATTGGCCCAGTAGCTTTTTACATTTTACATGAATCCCGAACAAACAGACAAGAAATCTAAAAAAAAAGTTGTATCGTATTCTAAGTGGTTTATATAGTCTATTCGTTGATTTTACCGGCCTTGAAAAAAAATTTCTGCAGAATTTCATCATCGGGTTCAAATCGGATCCAATTGTGAATCTAAACCATTCATAAATCCATCTGAACACGCACAAAAAGTTTCATAGTAATCGGTCTAGCTGCTTAGGAGGAGTTCAGTCACATACACACGCACAGAAGAATTAAATATATATAAAGATAGATTACGTAACAAGCACTACCCACAATTACCAATCAAGAATGAACTAATATTAACCTAATTATTCTGTAATAACACAGGTCATTTCCCGCATATAACCAATGTATTATGCTAAGTCAACATACATTACCAGGCAACAGTCCGAATAGGACTATTAGGTACACGATCAACGTATATCGAATTCTAATTAACTATCGTGACAAGGTATAATAACTATCGGAAACCATAGGATATCCGAACTAAAATTCAATGACATAAAGTTGCAAATAATTTCGGATAAGGACGAAGTCTAATAAACAAATAACATTTTATTTTAACAAAATACTTTATTATGATTTTGTTTTTGATTTCGCTAGGTAACACTTTTTTTTATTGCAGGAGTTCAGCAGACAAGCTGACGGCCCACTTGATGGAAAGCGGTTACCATCGCCTATGGACATTTGCAACATCAAAGGTGCTACAAATGCGCTGCTGCTCTCTTAAGGGAGACGGGAACCTGTTCACTAATGCCGGAACACAACTCAAGGTTGTTATCGTGGCATACTTTAGACCAGGCGTGGTAGCCATCCAATCGGGGCTAAGATTAGTAGCTATAATATTCACTTATATGACTGATTGGAGTACCAAATGATAAAAAACATAAAAATAAAGCTCATTTATTACATATTTGTAGTTTTCTTTTACAATTTCTTCAAAAATCGCATCAATAACATAAAGAGAAACCGTTGTGCACAGTGCGCCTTATATTTTCGTAAATAATATTCGTAAACGTACAAGTAATTTAGTACTACACACACACTACTACACTTGTACTACACAAGGTATTTTTTTTCAGTGGGCCTTCAGGACCAAATCCTTAGCTATACGAAACAGTGAAAAACGCTCAAAGGAGGCCCGAGGCCGATTTTAATGTAGACTAAAGTGATGTCATTGGATTTTTGAAAAAACAATTACTCTTGTCAAGAATCGAATCGGCTGATTTTGAAAAATAAACATATTCTTAATTATTATACCAAATCATAATGAAGCTATATATAGAAAAAAAAACAAAAACAATCCTTTCCTTTGGTTTGCTGTTTGACATTCCTTCACAGAAATCGATTCTTACACACTATAATTTGGCATAATAATACAGGATGTTTATTTTTCCAAAATCACAGTAATTGATTTTTCAAAAATCTAATGAAGTCACTAGGTTTTTTCAAAATCGACCTCGAGACTCCTTTGAGTGTTTTTCCCTATTTAAAATGGTTCAGGTTTGGTCCTGAAAGGCGCACCGGAAAAATTCACTCTGTATTCAAGATTAGTTACTTAGAAAGTATGGAATAAGGAGATGAGCTAGAAGTATAGCAGAGATAATATAAGGGATTTTGTCCAAGTGACTCTTGTCTATTTCAAAATGTTCTTTAAGCTAAATTTCCTTTTTACCTTAATATTGTTACATGCCGTCAAAGAAATGCGCACACCTGCCTGTCGTGAAAACGCAGTTTATTACCTTTCTTGCGTTCGGAGTTTTTTTATTTACTTCGTGTTTAAAATTAGTAATTAAGAAAACATCCTATTGTTATCGTACTTGTTTTATGGCCGTCGTTAGTGTCGAACTAATCCTTGTTGTTATTGCATTGCTTCGAAGCTTGCCAGGTGTGCGGATTAACTCAGTGAACGCGGTCCTTTGATGTATTGTACAGTTTAGTAATACAGGTAATGCCCGAACTGAGGGGTGGGGCAGTCAAGCGACGACTACGATACGAGTAAGACGTACATTCGATGAGCGATATAGTGACAAACTTTGCACGTGTTATTGAATCGTGCAGTTTGTACTGGCTGTGTCCAGTCATATATGTGCCTGTTTTATACGTGTTTGTACAGTTCTAATAAACTCTATAGTCATTCCAACGGCATTTTAATTCGAGTCCTGTGTAGCTCGTAACAATATTTTAATTTCTATGTCATATGTAAACGTAATGCTTCTGAGTACGGACTTCAACATTAAGGTCCAGGCAAATACAGCACTTGCGCAAGACCGTACAGCAAATACTTAAATATGCGGAAACAAATCGCAATGCAATAAAGCAAAGTAAACGACCACATTCCTGGTGCATAATAAACTGTAGGGAATGACCATTGAATAGCCCTTGAGGAACACTATTAGAAATAAATTCTAACTTAACGATTTAAACCGACCGAGCGGATAGAGAAGCGATTGCTAAAATATAAAACTACAAATGTATGTACGTGTACAATTCATTCTTGAATTAGTTTAAGAATTTTTGTATACTAGTGGTCGCCCAGTGTTCGAAATTCGACCATCATTAATTTAAATTATAAGTTGGAACGTTATTAAGGTTCTGTTGTCAAAAACTATACTTCTATAATAACAGATTTCGCCAAGGCTACACTGTTAATTTGACTTTAACAATAAACAAAAGTGTATATATCAAATATATTGTAGTGCGAGTAGTGTTTTTTTTTATTGCACCAGTTCAGCAGACAGGCAGACTGCCCAGTTGATGGAAAGCAGCTACCATCGCCTATGGCCATTTGCAACACCAAAGCTGCTACAAATGCTACTGCTCTCTTAAGGGAGACTGGAACCTGGTCACTAATGCCGGAACACAACTCAAGGTTGTTCTGGCGACATACTTTAAGACCAGGGGTGGTAGCCATCCAGTCGGGCAAATGCCCTACCACCTGGCAGTGAGTTGTTTTGTCGCCTCTTACGATAGGCCGCCTGGCCGCAGGAAATTGTATTCTTTCTCCGTTCCTGCACGGATAAAAATGTTTGATTTAATAAAAAAAATATGCATCATTTTAAAAATATTAGCGATCTGCACTCTACATAAACTATAAGTGTGCGAAATTTCATACTCCTCCGTCCGCGCAATTTTCGTAAAAAGGGGTACAACGTTTTTGGTTCACGTTTTAATATAATGACATATTGCCCCTTGTTCCTGCACCACCTAATCACCAGATTAGCTAAGTAATTCCTTTAATTTAGGTTGTCTAGAAAATATATCGCTTTAAGCGATAAGGCCGCCTTGAATTGCCTAGAAAATATTGTAAATATGGTTTGTTTTTGTAATTGTATATTTTGGTGTGCAATAAAGTGTTATATATTTATCTATAAACGTTTTATGGAAGTTTACTAAGGAAAGTAATGCTTGTTTTATTTATAACAAGTCTACCCTTGACCTGAAATTCCCGAAATTCTCCATGTACATCTGCTACACTAAGGGATCCCATGCGTTGCCTACCTCGTTTTTTATATTCCTAGACAATAAAATTGTATTTTCCACATAATTTAACAACAAATCTAGTATAATTAATCTAATTTGTTATTTTTATGAAACAAGGCCACAAACAGCAGTCTTTGAATGCTTAAGCAAAGAACTAACCCCATTTCCTTATTATTTCAATCCTTGCATCATTTCCTTCAGGTCGTTAGCAGGTTAATAGTTTGGGGTAAGCTAGTATTCCGCTACATTAAGCTGATTCCAAGTTCATTTGATTAAGCAGTGTTTTCGTAGTGATTTGTTTACTGTTTTCTTGTCCTTAATAATGCGGAAATTGGTTTGTTTGTCCCCAAATTAATATATTATGGAAAATTTGACAATCTAAAAAAATTATGAAATTTAACAAAGGATCACCAACAGTTATATTTTTAAACTGAATCAAGTAAAATAATGGACTTATGGCTAAAGTTTATAATGCGATGTAAAAACTACTTATTGGTGAACGCAGCTTGCAATTTAATTTCTCCACTGCTATTATTTAATTAAACACTAGATAAAATTAATATATAATTTATTTATGGTATGTCATTGGTGCCCTGGAAGATGGGTCGCCCCTTAGTATGGGACGCGTCTTGCGTTGATACTTTGGCAGCGTCCCATCTTCCAGCTACTAGCATGTCTGCCGGTACAGCTGCTGCACAACAGGAGGCCCTAAAACGCCGCAAATACTCAGCCATCGGAAATGGCTACATATTTGCGGCTTTTGGGGTCGAGACCCTGGGACCATGGGGGCCTGAGGCTCACAGACTTTATCGAGACATAGCCAAACGTCTGGTGGATGTCTCACATGACCAAAAGACTGGCTTATACCTTGGACAACGTATCAGCATTGCCATTCAGCGAGGCAATGTGGCCAGTCTTTTGGGCACGTTTCCGACTGACAGCGGTCTGGAACTAGATTTTATGGTTTAATTTTAGTTTTTATTTATAGCTTATTTTTAGTTTAATTTATTTATAATTTAGAAAATATTAATTATTTATACTTTTATTTGCAATATTTGTGTTGTTTTTCATATTAGCTTAGAACAAATTTATTTATTAATATATTAATATATTTTTAATGAATTAGGGGGTTTATAGTACATTATGGTACTAGTGTGTAACATTGGTGATTACCGCCGAGGCGCCATTGAGACTCGAGCCGTAGGCGAGAGTCTTAAGAGAGCCGAGGACGGTAATCATCAATACACACGTGTATCATACGACGTTTTTCAACACACTTGTGAATAAAATAACAACAAAAACTCATTTTATTTAGTAGATAACAGTTTTCCTATGCGCGCGCATTGCGATCGGCCACAGACTAAACATGAGGTTTTTTTTTATTTTCCGCGCATAGGGTTTGCGCCTATTCTGCCACATACAAAATGGGGAATTTAAAGTTCTCTTTTATTACAGAGAAAAAAAAAGTTATATATGAGTGAAAGTTTTATTTATTAAACACGTACGAGTTGAAATTATCTATTTAAATAAGAAGTTGCATGAAATGAGCAAGCAATAGGAACATTAATTTATTTGTTCTATAGAACACGATCTTTTTTTTTTAATAAATTTTTTTAAGAACAAAGCAACTCAACCAATAAAAATTTAAAAAAAATCTATAACTCACTAGCGAGTTATAATTTTTTTTTGTCACAGTTTGATTATGGGTGTCATTCTGTGCCTAATTGCGGTGACCATAGAGCCACTTTATGAGCAAGTGTGTTGAAAAGTATGTTTATTTATGATATAATTAAAGATCTGCACAACCTACATCGCCAGATTAGATTAAATTATTCTTTAAGTTAGGTTCCCTGGAAGAGATTGCTTTCAGCGATAAGGCCGCCTTTTGTTTCTACCATGACAATATTGTAATTGTATATTTTGAAATTGTATATTTGGTGAGCAATAAAGTGTTATCTATCTATCTATCTAATTTATTTCTTTTAACAAAAAAAACTATATAGTAAAACTACGTTTTAAATGGTTTTAAGCGCGGTATATATTTATATGATATTGGTTATTCCGACGTTTCGAATACTTTACCACCGCATAACATGTTATGAAGCGGTGGTAAATTAGATTAGGCTCCCATAGAGTAAATAACAACCATAAACAAAATATAAACTAAATAATAAAAATGAACAAGTTGGCGGTAGGCTAAATAAAGCTTTAACAATACTCGTTGACATTTGTCATCTTTGTCCTCCGTGATCACAGCCACTAAAAAGCGGCCGCAACGGCGGAATAACCAATATCAAATAAATTATCGCGCTTAAAACCGTTAAAAACTTAGTTTTATTATGTATACAAGTCGCGAAACTTAAGAAAATATTAACCAAAACTGTAACTAAGATATTGAAATCTGTCTGTCTGTCAGTTTATGTCAAACCAATATTTTTGAAGTGAAACTTCTATATAGACGGGGTCTTACGATTTTTCGCTCACGAAAAAGCGTCTCGGCCGCATGTTCTAATTCTTACATTTTTAAACTCGTGATATCTTTCGAATGGGATGTCCGAATTGAATAATTCAAAAAGTTATATAAAGGTATTGAAGCACTCTTGAATATGAAGTAATTTATTTTGATAAGGATGAATACCAAGATACAAATAAAGAGCCTTTTCTAGCGGTGGCATTTTAATTAATTTTTTAGAATAAAAGAACACTTATTATGACATAACTATAATAGTTAAACATATGCTGTTGCGACACTTTTTGTAAATAATGATGAGTTCTACAAAGTTGTAGTACATTATTTTATTCTATCATCAATAGTTCACGCAGCGCACGCGATTTTAAGAATTTTCAAATTGGACAAGTATATTAACAATCTGCCCGTAAAACTTGAAGATAAAATTTTGTTCCTATTCATTTTGTCACTTGTCAGTTGAAGTTTTTCCACTTGTACATTGCGATCCGTTTTTCCACTTGTCCGTTGCGATTCATTTTTCCACTTATCCATTGCCATTTGTTTTTCGACTTGTCCGTTGCTATTCGTTTTTCCGTTGTCCGTTGAAGTTTCACTTCTAATATGTGTCCCAGCACACATTTTTTTGTAAGATGACGATTTTACATAAAACGCAGATATGACGATTTTAAACAGCGTCCGTTTTTGTAGAATTACCTCGTGACCTTTAAAAGCTAAGCCCAGGCATTAATTAATGATGAAGAGCCTAATTTTCGAGCTAGGCTTGAAGCTTAGTTTGGTGTCGGAGTGTTCTCTCATATTTTTCCCATTAATTAGTTTCAAGGTCAAAAAGCTTGCTGGCTCACTTGCCTTCATTAAAAATCTATCTGGCTCAACTTTTAATTTAGCTTCCAGCTATCCGATGTTTGAACTTTATAATCCTATTGAAACGTTAAACTTTAGAAACAGTTCTTAAACTTGAAAACTTTATAGTCTGTGTACACACTATTTGTAACAATATCGTATAACATCATTAAAACTTTGAAATGTTGTCTTATATTTAGAAAGTTACCTTGAATTAGTAAATAATGTGTAGCTTTTACGCGCCTTTAACGAAATCGTATCTTATTTCGTGTAAATTTTAATAATACGAGTTTATAAACGTACTGAGGGGGTCGGACGTCCCCGTAATGGCGAACGTACTGGTTATATATATGTTACAGCCAAAGTAATAAATCCGGATATTATATATAAATAATGGCTAGATAATATATATATTATCTAGCCATTATTTATAATGTCTACTCAATGTAGATAAAGTGATAATTGACAGAGAATTAATCACATTAACTAGCAATTTATATAATATATTCGAAGCCTTGGATAATGTAATAAAACAAGTAGGTATAGGTAAAGATTATAAAATTATGGGTGGTTCCTCCTCATGTTTTCTTTTATCGTCAGTAAGATATTACGATTGATGATTATGGTAGGAATTTGCAAATTACATAGTCAGCCAAGTGCGTGCCATTCCACAGTGAAGTATTTCGTACAGGTGACGCACATTCACGGTTTTCGCTTTTATCTATGGAACGTTAAATACATTTAATTGAAAACACGGTCCTCAAAAACTACTTACTTGATGATGCTCATTTAAATCAGTTTTCGTTGCTTTGATGAGCGGTTCGTTCGGTTCATTTATTTGCCTTTACTGGTTAAAACAACATATATTTTTTTATTCCGTGAGTACAGCACACAGGCAGGCTACATCCAAGATATTCTTAAATTCAACTTAAATTTAACTTAAAATAACGTTGTTTTGAGGCGTATTGTGATTTGTTTAATTGTACACTCATTCGAGGTAAAAAATAAAAATCTTAGAAATGTTAGATAACGCCTTCACACACAAGTTTTCAATTTAAACTAATCCAGTATTGAAGGAAATTTAGGACTAATTAAATAAGAAGCAATTAGCATCACGTGTGCTCAATTTAAATACAGGTACGACGAATGTAATTTGATCTTAATAAAACTTTTGATACCAGTAATTTTCTTCACAATGGTGTGGAAATAATTTTGAGATAACCTACAAAATTAATTAATTATTGCGATTACATAAGCATCAAAGACGACCTCAGTGGTTGGTCGGGCTAAGTCTCAGCTGGCCGAACTTGTTGAAACGCAGAGGCTGCGGATTCGATTCCTGGTATGCTAAATTTCGGAAACGACCTTTCTGTTCTTTACTATAGTCTGGGTGTCTGGGATCGGCCCCATATTACACATTCCACAAGCGTAACTTACTCAGCTTGGGAATGTATGTGTTTATCTGCCATTTACTGATTATCACAATTTGTAACTACTCAGCAGTGAAGAAGACGGATTATAATACAAAATTGACTAATTAACTAAACAGATTAATTTCGTCGGAGACCAGGGCCGTCTTTATCCGGGGGTGCAAGAGGTGCGTGACACCCGGGCCCAAGTCGATTGACTTGAATGAATGAATGAATCTTTTATTTGCAGAGGTACAGGTAGTGATATGTCGACAATAGTTGGTACTAAGCCCTCTGATGACTAGTTCATACTTCGCACAGCGTATTAGCATTGCTATCCAGCCTGGCAATGCAGCCAGCCTTCTGAACACGCTTATCTTTGGCAGTTATTTTGTAGATAGTCTATAATTACTTATTTACAAGCTGTTGGTCGTGGCTTCGCTCACGTAGATAAAAATAGTCACATAGTTTAATGAGTCAAAAGAAATGAAATAGTAACCCCTTTTTCACCACCCTAGGGGTAGAATTTCCAATGCGTGTGCATTCATTTCTATCAGAAGCAGGTACACATAATTACGTGTTTCTTAGTTTGAAAATGACTAATTGTCATACAAACTTCCATCCCCATTTTCAAGCCGTTAGGGGTTGAATTTTTCAAAATTAGTGCGCAACTATAGTATTGAAAGAACCAGTATGCCAATTTTCACGATCCTAGCCTGAGTAGTTTAGACTATCCGTCGAAGTCAGTGAGTGAGGTCAAGTATTGTATATATAATATATGTATTTTAACAAATTAAAATCAATACTCAAAATATATATTTTAAAAACAATGCGGCCATGGGGGCCAAGTGTCCACAAATTATTAAAAAATATTTAAAAAAAACGTCTGGTCGATACAACAGGAGACCGGTAGGCTGTAGCTTACTTCGCTCAAAGAATTAGCCTCTGTATCCAGCGAGGTAATGCTGCCAGCCTTCTAGGTAAAATGCGAGCGACAGTGGTCTGGTGGGGCTGAACGGGCTTTAGTATAGGTTTTTGGAAGTGAAACTTCTATATAGACGGGGGGTATTAGAATTTTTTCTGTCACGAAAAAAGCGTTACGATCGTGGTGAAAGGCGGCACAAGTTTAGAGTAGACGTGGTGAGAGGCGGCATAATGTTAGAGTAGACTATCGATGTTTTTATTGGTTCCGGACCGAAGTTTTACAGGCAGGTTTTCAAATAGGACAAGTATATTAACAATCTGCCCGTAAAACTTCTTAGTTAAAATTTTGTTGCGATTCGTTTTGCCACTTGTCCGTTGCCATTGGTTTTTCCACTTGTCCGTTGCCATTCGTTTTTCCACTTGTCCGTTGCGGTTCGTTATTCCACTTGTCCGTCGAAGTTTCACTTCTACTATGTTTCCCAGCACACATTTCGATTTCTTTTTACTATTGTATATATATTTTTAAATATAATTGAACAATATCTTTTATCAAAACAGAAGACAGCAAAGAACCGCTATCGTTCACCGCTATCGTGAGTTATGAGTTTATTGAATTAAACAACAAAAGAACGAGAGCTTTATCTACAGAACTGTCGGCAAATTTCATTTCAATCCCGCAAGTGGGCAAGATTCGTTTAAGATAGAGTGACGTTAACAGATTTGGGCATCACCGATAAATATAGCACTGGGCAATATTTTTAGCTGATTTCAAAAAGGGGAAGTCCTCAATTCGGCTGCATGCTATTTATTGTATGTTTGATAAAACTACGTTTTAAAGGTTTTAATCGCGGTATTTAATTTAATCTTTATTATTTCGCTGTTTCGGCTACTTTTCAGTAGCCGTGATTTATTTCATTATCATCAATGCCGCGCTGAAAACCGTTCACACGTAGTTTTATTATGTGTACTAGTCGCGAAAATTTAAGAAAATTTTGTTTGTTTGTTACGTGACTTCCCCGTCAATTGTGGACCGATTTTCATTTTTTTTCTTTATTCGAAAGAGGTGAGAGGTATATTCACGACAATGGTGGTCCCATTGTCGTGAAGTCGGGATCTGATGAGTAAATCATCAGATCCCGATAAATACTTGATATTTATGCAACTTAAGAGTGACTTAACTTTGAAGTCGTTTCTAAGTCAAACATGAAATTACAATAACCAATTTGCTATATAAAGTAATGTTTATTTTTTGCCTTGCACCGACTTCAAGCTATTGTAGAAAGTATTTATTTTTGGCTTTTTGTAAATTTTGCAGTCGGTTTTTTTGTTATTTTTTTATTTACGAAAGTCACTTATTAGTATGTAGTGAAGACAAATGAAAGTACACGAACTATGCTGTATGTATTTACTTACGTTCTTTGCGATACAGTGGTCTGAACGTGAATGACCTCCTGCGGCCGCTTTTGGTGAATTAGGAAGTTTCCAATCTCATAAAAACAAAAAATAATTATATAAATTTAAAGACAATAAAAAAATATTACACCTAGTAGAAAAATTACTTGTATATCTCTAAAAATGACGAAGCTGTGAATTTTTTAATATCACCCACACGAAAATAAAAAGCCGCGCGAAGCATTCACCGTGTTACGTCACAAGTCTCGTAGGCCGCCCTATGCGGGCGGGACGCACTAGAACGGCGGGTGATCGTAGAGAGATACGTGTTTCATGCTCGCATTACAATGCTATCTCAGACGTGGTGTTTGTTTGTGTGGTATTCTGATTCGTGATATTTTGTATTATACTGGTATATAAAAAAGTGGAACCGAGAAACGAGATGGAGAAGTTACAAAGAAATATATAACACAAATCCAACTGCAAATGTTGTTTGGAGAGAAGATAAAGGGGTTATTTTGCATTGCTCATGAGGACTTCGACATTTTTAACAATGTAGACATTTATAAAGTGTCTTTTGAAAAGTTTTTCATTTTGGAAAAAAAGTATATTCAAGAAAGTTTTAATGGTGTAAAATAAAAAAATAATCTGGTTTTGAGTTAAAAATATAGTTTTATTAAAAGGCTCTGCAAGTTTACTAATCCACATGCTATTCATACGATGATATCAAAGAAAGGCATCATTTTCACGTTTACACATGCATGTAGTGCAAGCATTTTAAAATCTCGCAATCTTCGTATCGATCTTTCAACGTGGATTCGAACTGCGGCAATCCTTTTTGTATCAATAACTTCTGTATTGTCACTGTGCCTCTGTTTGAAAGAGACTGGCAGATTAACAGTGTCTGAAGTTTCTGTAATATCGCAACTAGTGTCGTGCCTTGCCTTGCGTGCCTTGGAGCATTTCATTGCCTAAAGATTTAATATTCTTCTACCTGAATTTTTTTTGACATCCTTTATCTTTTTTTTGCCCATTATATGGCCTTATTTTTTGTTTTTAAATAATCATTGGCTACCATATCCACATCAATAGTCCATTGGTACAAAAATATGTTTGTCAGGATCTTTAATTACTTCATCACCCTGAACACATTCAATACATTTTATGGGTTTTTGGGCAACAGAAGCAGGAACTTCCGTTGAAAGTACTTTTTCATAATACTCTGCTCGACGATGCTTAGCTACAGCAGACCGTTCTTGTGTATCTTACCTTGGTCTTTTGGCAAGAAAACTTATGAGGTAAAACGTTTTTCTTCAGAAGTAGTCTGCCACCAACAAATAGATGTTTTACAAAGCTTTGAGTGTCGTTCTCGACCTGTACAATAAAATAAAAACAACATAGCCTACTAAACTCTTGCAAGAGCTTGCAAGTAAAACTATATTTTTAATCGATTGCTAACGTATCTATCTAGGTGGTACAGAGCTTTCATAATGATAAAGATTTTTCCCAGATATGTATGAGACGGCTAGATGAATTTTACGCGTACATAAACCTATTATTTGATCGAAATCATTCGTCTCGACGAAGACTGATTCTTCGTAGAAGTGATACTAAACTTAAATATAAATACTCTAATGAAGTTTCACATTTACTATGCAAAACGCAGACAGAAAAATTTCAATATTAGTTATTCTAATACTTCACGATGAAGTATCTTTACTTTACAGTATATAATAGAGTCGGTATATAAGTACAATACAGTACAAATAAAAAAATATCGATAACGTGCATTCAACACTATTCCATTTCTAGCGTAGTGCAACTGAGCTACGAAATTCTTGGAAGAATTCGTTTTCATTATTATACCTATTCTGCCGAAATGTCGACGAGTGGTGCATTAGTATCGTCATGTCAAATAGACATAGAAACTGGCAAGAGTTAAAGGATATGCAGAGATATGTAGGTAGATAATATAGACATAGATATTATCTACCTACATATCTCTGATATTTACATTTATATAGATATTTACATAAAAATGATCTTCGAAGCAATACCGTACTGATTTTTCTGATACAGATTCCTTTTTTTTCATAATTTTGCACTACTCATATCGTATATGTTTCTGCTTTGGCACTTTTGCAGTCGTGATTATAGAGTTAGACACGATGCAGTATTTGTAATGTATTTTAGTTTTAATTTCCATGATAATACCTGATGTTGTGCTGTGCTAAAAGTACTAACTGCGGTGAACAGTCGCCTAGTCGCTTTTTTTTTATTTTTTTATTTTTTTTATTTTTTTTTGAGGCGAGGGAAAATGCTAACCGATTTACGCACTCTCTGGGCCGTCACTAGGAAACGGCGCGCATCCATCGGGGGCGATAACGCTAGCAATAGTATGCTTTGTTTGCGCTTCGTCCGCGATGGCTTGACACAGAGGAGTGTGGAAGACTCAGAGCGATGCCGCACGGGCGAGCAACCTCAATACCCACTAAAAACCCCCTCCTCCCTGTCGACCCTGCGCTTTTGTTGTGAAGGAAAGACTGAGATATAGAACATAGTTACGCAACAGTCGATCCAGCGCAATAAAGTGCCTGGAGTGTGCCCTGGGAGAACACACCCCACTTCGAAACGGGGGCAGATGAATCCCTTGCGATGTCTAGTAGCAAGGGGCCCCTCGTACTGGAACCTAACTCAGGGAGGGAAGTAATGCGCGTACCTGCCTCTCCGGGTGCCAGCTGAAGGCCGGCGACCTCGGGTGGAGACATTAGCACGCGCTGCAGGACTTCGCTCCCTGTCCCTTTCTGCGGCCTCTTTGAGAGACATTACTGCCTCACAGAAAGTAACCGCAGACTCCCAGCGGTCGTCGCTGTGCAACATGGCCGTTACCAAGTCGCCAAGCGATCGGACGGCTCCTACGTGTGTCTCGAGCTCGAAGCGCTGAGGCGTCCATGCAGCGCACTCAACAAGCGTGTGGAACGCCGTATCGGGTGCGCCGCATTGGCGGCAGTCCGGGGAAGGCAAGCAGCCCACAATGCGAAACAGATACTGATCGAAACAACCGTGTCCGGTCAGTACCTGAGTCGTCCTGAAGGTCAGGGTTCCGCTGGTGCGGGTCACCCATCTCTCCAGCTACGGTCTGATTGCATCCACTGTATAGCCGCCGGCCACAGGGTGTTCGAGGTCACGAGACCATTCGACGAGGCAGCAAGCGGTTTCCCGTTTCCTGATCGTCTCTAATTCGACTTGACAGAAGGTCAGTCCTCTAGCTAGGGCATCCTGCCGGGTGCGACGAACCCTGGACAGGACGTATGCCTGGAGAAGCCAGGGCAGCTCGCCTGCCAAGAGAGTCGCCGCCGACCACGACACTGTGCGGTACCCCCGTATGGTCCTCACGGCCAGAACCCGCTGCGCGCGGTGCAGCAGAGTTCGGTTGTGGCGGTGAAGCGAATCGGACCAGACGGGCGCACCGTAGAGCGCCATACTCCTCAGGATGCCGGAATAAAGCTTCTGCGTCGCACCCCCCGGTCCCCCACGTTAGGAAGAAGCCCGGAGAGTGCGCCCGCGGAAATCACAAGTTTGGGAACTAGCTGCTCAAAGTGTGCTTTGAACAGCCATTGCCCGTCTAGAACTAGCCCAAGATATTTCATCTTGGGCCCTACTCTAATCGCCACCCCCTGAACTGTAACGGACAAGTCCGGGGGAGGATTCCGGAATTTCCTATGGAACATGACGGCCTCCGTTTTCGCGGGGGAGACCTTCAAGCCCAGCCTAGCTATTCGATCTACGACTCGTCCACGGATTCCGCAAAGGACGCAGCGCGTGCCGTGAGTAGGGTGTCGTCCGCAAAGCAGATCAGCCCTACCCCGGGCCGGCCCGTCACCCGAAGGATCCAGTCATAGCCTACGTTCCAAAGGATCGGCCCGAGGACCGACCTCTGTGGAACGCCGCACGCGACACGTCGCCGACCTAGCACGTGATTGGCGGACTCACCGCCCTCCCAAAGGATGTGCCGATCTCGCAGGTACTCGCCCAACAGCCTCGTGAGGTACGGGGGGACTCCGTGCGCGCGGAGCCCTTCCCTGATCGTCTCATGAGGGAGGCTGTTAAAGGCGTTCGCTATGTCTAGAGTCGCCTAGTCGCTGCGTCGTCCCGAGGCGGGCGAGACTTGTGACGTCAGCGCTTGGTCGGCCGGCCGCGCGTCTTACGATTTCAAAATGGGAGGGAAAACCTTCAGAACTTCGTCATTTATAAAGATAATTGAAAACAAAAAAAAACTAGGATTTATTGCAGACTTAGTGTTTTTTTTTTTAAATAAAATTAAAAAAATGGAAACTTCCTCATTGTTTAGTTAAAACGACTCACGTCTAAAATGGGCGAACCTCCCGCGCGCATTATTGGCCGCAACCAGGTTCTTTTAATCCAACTTTTTAAAGAATTTTTAGTTCAATCACTTTATAGCTAACAATATTGAGCCTTGACAATTGAAAAACGCAGTTCCGGAGAAGTTAAGTCATAGTACAAAGGTGCATATTATTTTGATACTTGACTAAATAGGGATTTGAAAAAGTGGCCGCTTCAGGCCCTCTGGTATATTTCCCTCAGAGATCCGGGTTTCATCTCTGGTACCAATAACATAAAATTTACAAAATAAATCAATGGCATTAATGAGCTTTTGGTTAATTATTTTCTCTATCCCACTATCCCCAGATGTATGTTAGTATGTCAATATACAAAGTAATTTTTTCTGACAAATTAAAAATAATCCAAATTCAATAAAATCAAAAACAACCTAACAAAAAAAGTATATATTTGATATTAGTTCGGCATTTTTTTAATAACCTGCATCGCCATCTTCTATGGATAAAGTAACGTCAAGATATATCATATTTAATATATTGTCAAATCCGGCCCTGTAGTTGCAGGTACATTAGTTACCAAAGATACACAAATTCTACAACAAAGTTAAAAATAAGTTAGTGATAACTTCTTATGAGAGGGTAAACCGCTTCGTTACGTAACGTGTTACGGCGCTAGTCTATCTGGGTTCCCTTTCTCTCACGCATACGACAGCGGTAGCCAGGCTCCTCCTCTCTCACTCTAACCCACAGCGCTAGCCCTATTTCGGTAATTAGATTAAATAATAATACTAATAATGTAATATTTTCTTAAGTTTTCGCGACTTGTACACATAATAAAACTACGTTTTAACGGTTTTAAGCGCGGTAATTTATTTGATTTTGGTATATCCGACGTTTCGGCCGCTTTTCAGTGGTCGTGGTCACGGAAGACAAAGGTGACATTTGTCTAACGTGTATTGTCAAAGTTTTTATTCAGCCTACCGCCAACTTGTTCATTTTAATTATTTAGTTTTAATTTTGTTTATGGATATTATTTACTCTATGGGAGCCTAATCTAATTTACCACCGCTTCACAACATGTTGTGGCTTGCAGAGAAGAAGCGGCGCAAGAAACTCTTCAGCAAACATGCCTAGTTCTAAAAAGTTTGTATAATATTAAAAAGGGTGGAAGGAAAAATTTATTAAATAAATAAAATAAATTTATTAAATTTATTTTTATTTTTTCATGATTAGGCTCCCATAGAGTAAATAATATCCATAAACAAAATTAAAACTAAATAATTAAAATGAACAAGTAGGCGGTAGGCTGAATAAAAACTTTGACAATACACGTTAGACAAATGTCATCTTTGTCTTCCGTGACCACGGCCACTGAAAAGCGGCCGAAACGTCGGATATACCAAAATCAAGTAAATTACCGCGCTTAAAACCGTTAAAACGTAGTTTTATTACTAATATTGTACATACACAAAATTCTAATGTATCATATTCAAGAATGTTAACTAAGAATAAAATTTATTTTAGAATCAATTTTTATTATTATTAATGAATAACCTTTCCTTACATTATCATATTAATACATAAAATTGAAGTAATAGCCTAAGCTTTTCTCATGAAATTATTCAATATTAAACAGTTCAACTTAGATTAGTTTAAGTTGTCACTTCTGACGGGCGTCCCGAGACTCACACGTTTTTTTACTATTGTATATATTTTTAAGTAAGGTTTATTTATAGGATATCTTAGTTCTAAATGTTATTTGTAATATTGATCAAGTGTACTCGTAATATTACCTATCACATATTTTTATGTGATCTTCACAGGACCGGAAGAATAAAGGGCCAATATAATCCTTTAAAGAATAAAATCACAAGAGGACAGATCCCTTCATTAGTTTCTTTCTCGAAACTATGCTAGAAAAGGCACACTTGACTTAACAGTTGACATTTTCAAGACAAACGTACAATTCTTTTTTAAAAACAATGGATATCCTGCAACCATGTCGTAAGAGGCGACAAAACAACCCACAGCCAGGTGGTAGGGCATTTGCCCGACTGGATGGCTACCACCCCTGGTCTAAAGCATGCCGCGGTATCAACCTTGAGTTTTGTTCTGGCATTTGCTCCCTTCCGCGGTTTTCCCAGAGCGCTACAATATGGGGCTCTTCAAAAAGGGCGTAAACAGATTTTTAAAGTCTCAACGAGGTAGGCAACGCATCGGCTCCCTTAGTGGGCAACGGTAGCCACCTATCACGAGGTGGTCCGTTTGCCAGTTTGCCTATAAGCAAACAAAAAAAAAGTTGCAAATGTCCATTAGCGATGGTAACCGCTTTCCATCAAGTGGGCAGGCTGCCTGTCTGCTGAACTCTTGCAATAAAAAAAAATCGCTTTTAACCGAAATTATGTATTTTTGAAACTGCACCAAAACGCTCTGCAAGTTCCCGCCAATAATACTTGACACCATTTCTAAAAGGAGTGTTAATGTAGAAAAAAAATCAGAAATATTTCACTTACTACTCATAGGTGTAAATTCCACATGAATTTATATACGGCATTAAACACGCAAAGTGGGTGGCGTGACGAAAACCATTTAATTAATTAATACGAGGCGCGGCTAATACTTCACGGTGTGTTTTCAGTATATTTTAAATTAATATAATTTGTTTATCAAGTAAAATGTTATGTACCGGTATGTATGACACTTGCCACCATCCCAGTGAATGTCCCCTACATAATCGTAAAATAAAAATTAATTAATGCAATGCAAACTGTCTGAACATGCATAAATTTACGATACTGTTACGATTTGAAGAATACAGATTTGTAGTAAGTAATTTCTATAAATTTATATTTTCAAAAATATATTAAGAAACATTTTATAGTTACCTGTTTTACTGGACTACACCGTCATTAATACTATTCCATATTGTCACGACCTAGGTGCTGACAAAGGAAAATTCACACCTGCAGCCCTGTAGAAACACATTTTATTACCTTTTCGACATTTGGACTTCTTTTGTTGACTTTGTGTTTCAAATTTGTGATTAGAAAAACAGTCCATTGTGTATTGTAATCTTGTATGGCAGTCATTATGGTATTATTCTAAGAAATTCGGTCCACGCAGTCGAGTGATAACCAGAAGCAAAGCATGACTTGTGTACATTCGGTAATCTATTTAGTGACGGACTTTGCGCGTGTTATTGAATTACTTTTGGACTGGTTGTGTTCAGTTATATTTGCACTTGTGGTGTTATACGTGTTTGTATAGTTCTAATAAATTCTATAGTAATTCTAACGGCATTTTAATTCGAGTCCTGCAACTCGTAAAAATACAATAACAGCCTATACGACTCACTGCTGGGCTCGGGCCTCCCACTAAAGGGGAACGGACAGTATCTCGCCACGCTCGTCCGGCGGCTTGGCAGGTTTGACACATCGGTTGTCTCGATGTGCAGGTTTCATCGCGACGTTTTCCTTCACCGTTGTTTCTTATACTTCCGTTCCTTCACTGTTGAAAAACTACCTAAGAGGTACATGCGTTCCGGTTAGGAAACGAACCCGTGCACTTTTAGTTTGGGACGCGTGCGTTTTCATTACGCTACCATGACTTCTTTATATATACAATATTCCATTTCCTCTATATAATATTTTTCTATAACTGCATGGAAACCTCTAGTTATTAAACAAGAAAAGCATTTTGACTTACTGTTAAAGAAACTAATTTACTAAAGGGCAAAAAACCACTACCAGAATCGTGGTTAAGCCACGTATATTGTCACTTTATTTCTTCGAAACGTTTTCCTTCTCCGTGTGTACGTGATAATTGCAACAATATGAACTTTTATGATGTTGTAGAAACATTGTGTATTTAACTCTAGAGTCACGTAAACTTTCGCTTGATAGATACATAACTTTTCTGTACGATTATTACACTTTTAAAAGAGATATTGTGTAGAGTCATGAATGAAAATTAGGAATGACAATTCCAGTACTTTAATGTGTTGCCTTGATAGTTGCTCTGTGTTCTCTAGATCTCGTTCGTATCAATTCATTAGAATAGTCATCTAGTATAGAATAGTCTAGATGCTTTTAAAAAAGCAAAAAAAGTGTGTGTGTGAAAAGTAGCCTATGAGAGAATGAGATAAATATATATCAGGAGTAATAGGATAATTATAAGGTTTGTTTATTTTATAATATTTTTACCGAACTCAAAGATTGTTATATTTTAATACAAAATATTGGATTTCATATATTACATATTTATAACACACACATATTATACTATATTTTCACTTTGAACCACCACGTATCGTGGAGGACTTCCAAGTGTCCAGGATGTGTGGATGAAATCCCAAATCAAATAGCACATCAGAGCACTCCCCGTTGTACAGACGGTAGAACACGCTTAGAGCGCCAAGTCTCTTCTATGGCTGGGAGACTCTAAGCCATCTGTAACAATAATCGATACTAACTTAATCAGATGGCTACATCACGCAACTGAAGTCTGAATACCCAATGATCAATTCGAATCAGTATAATGTTTTGTGTACACTGTTAATCAAATATAGGAAACATGTGTTTTACGTTTACAGAAAGATACTCATTGACAGTTGGCTCTCGTATGAATCATTCATTCCACACGTAAAACGATATTTGTGACCTTGTAGTTATGTGTTGAGATGTTTGATGTTTATTTTCATATATTGTGTCATCGCCATCATCGACTGTAATACTTACTCCTCTTTTGGACGTTTCATTTGACCGACTTCAAAAGAAAAGGTTGTTAATTTGTGTGTAAGTTATTTAGTAGGCGTGGTAGCGTATGGCTAGCTAGCGCACGAGTCCCAAACTCTAAGGGCGTGGGTTTGGATCCTGACCGGAACGCATGCGTCACTTAGCCGTTTTCTAACATACAATTAGATGTATATTGTTACAATTACCACGTCCTAACAACGGTGAAGGAAAACATCGTGACGAAACCTGCACATCGATATAAACGATGTGTCCAACCTGCCAGGCCAGATTTGACAAGCGTGGCGGGTATACTGTCCGTTCCTCAATAGTGGGAGGCCCGACACCAGCAGTGGGACATTTATGAGCTGTTATTATCATAATTCTGTATGTCTTTGAAGACCATGGGCCATAAAAATTTCCCGGATTTTTGAAGGACTTCGTGGGTCTACGGGAAGGGCAACACTTAGAGGCCTCTAGAGAAATTTAATACAAATGTGGCGTGACACTGATAGGCGATTATGCTTGTCTACACATTATAAAAATGCACCCTAGGACAAACCCGGTCAGGGTAGGACTATGGCAGGGCATGAGAATAAAAGGTACCGAACTATTGGGATGAACTGCTACCGGAACTAGAGAGATACGGTGATTCTGCTTGGGTCCCAAAATATGCCCCACAAATTGGCAAGGGGCAACGTGGGCATGAGTGGCTAAGGAGTGTCGACAGGTGGGCTGCAGGTTCACCGAAGATACTTCCAACGTTATGCCATTTATTACTTCCACCCCTGCAGCTAGACTCTTAGCTCTAGCGATCTCCACTCCGTGTCGGCTGGCTAAGTCACAAGCGCAGAGGCGGGTACGAGGTGTCGGTAGTCATCTAAAACTTCGCCACAAAGCCCCCCTGTGAGTTTATTATTAACTTATTAAAAAATAAGAAAAATTCAATCATGCATTATATATAAATTTGCAAATGTCGTTGATCAGAAGTGTCTGGTTTTACCGGAATCCGAGTTACCAAGGCCGGACACTCGCTTAAGGCATTTATGCATTAATTTCGCAAACAAATTGGTCTTGGACAACTAAATTTTTGGCGATAATTTGCATTTCTAGACTATAAACCTTTAGTTGGAAGTTTAAATCTTTATTGGGAACGTCCATTTATCTTTTTTTTGCTTAATCGAAATCTTTATTTATATATAATACAACTTACGGATATACAGCTTAGAAAGTTCAAATATCAAATTCAAAAGTTTTTATTCAAAATAAGTTGCACTGGAGAACACTTTTTGAAGGTCATACATATAAGTTAAAATTTAATTTTACTTCCTATTCCATATACACCGCTTCGCAACGTATTATTTAGCTGTTAAGGAGAAGAAGCGGAAGGTGGATATAGACGTGAGGATACACCAAAAAATAAATCAAAAACGGTCCACAGGTTTAGGAATTCAGTGACATCCACATTCATATTAGAATTTTGAAAATGAAAATATTTATCTTCTTAGGAAACACATGCACAATTTGTAGCCAGTTGCTGATATCTTGTTTTAAGCAAAATTTACTTCTATCAGAAGATCCCACTCTTCTATACCTTAAATATTACATACATACATATATTGTATTTAAAAGTTTTTAAAATATTTTCAGAGGACATAACATTGATATTAAAAATTATTATTTTATAAATTGCATAATTGTATTATAAATAAAATTAGTGTACTTAATTTTCATTAAGTACAGAACATAAAATTATAATAATATTTAATACAAGAAAATAATAATGCGCAATGCGCCTTCTCCGCAATAGTATGTTTCCACATAATAATGTATAAAACTACGAACCCGTTTATATAAGAATGCCATGTTATTTAGTATATAAAATAGCTGGCGTGATTTTAGTGGCGAAATCTTCACTTCAATAAATCAAATAAAAACAATTTATTTGTTATAATTATAATATTATGTTAGCAAGCAACATCCGAGATCACGCGATGGCAATCATACCTTTTTAGGAAACTCGAATTCAATGATGGATCGTTTTTATGAAGTTCTTGTTGCCGAATCGTTTTGTGCGGATTTCCGAGTAATGTTGACTCATCATATCGTGTGGCATTACTGTATTTATTATTTAAAATAACTTGCTTGATATTCACTTTAAATATACTTAGGGCCGCTTGCATAAGGTTGCTCAAATTTATTTAAGAAACACAAAATGTATTTAACACCCTTAAATACAATTACCGTCTTGCACAATGCAAAATTTGCCGCTAAATATGTTTAAAGAACTGTCAGTACGTATTGGTAAAACGTATTTAGGCAGTTTAATATGATTAATTCATTTTATTTAAAGGCGATCGTTATGCAAGCGGCCCTAAGACTCCTTTTTCTTAATTAACCGGTTTGAGGACACCACCGCGGGGTAAACGTGGTACGATCCGCACGATCCAACATAAACATCTCCTTTGTTTTTAATAATATAATAAAAATTGTAATTTAAAACTTGACACTGTGTTTGACATGTGAATATGTAATATAGTGTTATTTAATTCGGCGATAACACCGTGTGTTAGATAACTCATAGTCAGGGAACTCGTTTACAAATGATTAACTGATCGTAGACGAAAACCTTGAACTTGTGCTCAGTATCTCACAATTTTTAACGCCAGTTTTTCTAACAAATGAGTAATAAAACTGCTGTCATCGAGTCAATGGCCACAGTAGCCTACGATTGGTTAAAAAAATAAAAATAAAAACAATGGGAGGAAAGTATTAAAGACATAACTGTTAAAAATAAAAACTTAGAAAAAGTTCTAGATTAGGTGGCGCCACAAGTCAAAAACTTGTTAATAATCCTTTAATACTCAGTTGGTTTGAAATATATTGTACATATTTATCGGCACCATGCATTCGCCTAGGATTAAGATTCTACCAGAATTAGCACAAGTAGAATGCAAGAATTTTCGTATGTAATACAAGCCCTATTTCTCCTATTCTACTATATGCACAAACCATTTGCATCAATATGCAAATTATGCCAAAGAACTGCCTGAGCTGTGCTTGCACTTTAACCAGGGACTCAATGTAGCATTACTGGAACACAAATAATTTATTAGTTGTTGAATATTTTAAAAATAACTTTATTACTTATCTTACAATGTTTCAACATAAAACTACAAATTATTTATTGCATAATAGATAGCTGTAAATGCTTTTAATATACATTAAACAGGATTAGTTTAAATGCATATTATTAATAAGATATCATTGTGTAAAATAAGTACATTAGAATTGCTACTCAACGATAGATGGCAGTGTTAAACCTGTAACCCGCAAGATTTTTAATATACCTACTAGATGACACTGTTTGTAAAATTCTCATGCGTGTACCTAAATAATTTTTACGAGACTACGAAACTTTTTTATTAAACAAAACCCTATCACAAATCCCAAACCACACGAAACTCTTAAAATTAGCTATTCAAAGCGCAAATTGTTGCAATATACCAAGCGTGAACTTTTACAACCACTAATAAAAGGTCAACCACCTTAAGCAAATAAGACTGGCTAATATGGACGGAAAACAAGCAATATTCCAAGGGTGTAGCAATTTGTCGTGTCATTTGACGAGGACACATTTAGTTCTGTTTGCATGACCGTAAAGTCCACACCCTTACCATAACATTGGCCGTAGGTACCAATTATACTAGACCTTCCGCGATTCTTTTACCTCCTACGAAATAGGGAATTTGCGGAAGGGTATAGTAGAACTTTAAGGCTCTTTTTAGTATGGCCAGGTGAATATACCATCGGTAGGTACGATGTACACCATCACGTCACAACCACTATTGAACTCTGATCATTATATTAGTATACCGCGAACGGTGCAAGAGAGTACCGCCTACTTATTCGTTCTACTCCATAAAATATCTTTATTTCCTATAAGCAAAACAAATCAGTTGACTCTGGTGCAAAACTTTCAAATGAACTCCCAGCGCCTCTAGTTGTTAAAAATAAAACCTTATTTTGTAAGAGCTATCTGAAATAAACCATTTTATAGAGTCCTCCCTACTAGCAAGAAAAAGCTTTCTCGCATTACTTTCTGATAAATTGTAAATCTGAATTTTAAATAAAACCAAAAAAACTTCAGAAACAAAACCTGTTGATATAAAAATGAGAAGAAGAAGAGAATCAGTCGCTTCAGTGTATAGAAAAACAACAAAATTCTTATCCACCAACACTGCTATATTACTTAAGAAAATGCCAAACAATAGAAAATATCGTCTTTTAACAAAAATGATAGAAGAATATCCAAATCCTGAAGACCATGAGGAGAAACAAGATAATCTTGTTAACGACGATGATGACTTGGGAGATTTAGATTACTACCTTGGTGTAAGAAAGAAGGAGACCTACTGGCGGGACCCCGAAGGTAAAGAGCAGATAAAGAGAGATTTTTTATTATATCATTGTGGAATAAGTGAAGACGACTACGATAAAGAGTACAAAAAGGTAATCCCTCCAAAAGTGTCTCTAGTAGTCCAACCTCGTTTGAAACAAGTGCCGTTCAAAATAAACAGAAAGAAGAAAAATGGTCAAAGCAAAGACGATTCTTGGAGAGATAAGAGTGGAATCTTCAAACTCTTCGCTTATAGAAGAGATAGTGAAACTACATCAGAAAGTTATAGCGAATGTGACTCAAATGAAGAAGTTAATGCTGATGGAAGAAAGCGATCGAGTAATGATAGTAATGTTGGAAATATGATTGAGACATTGAGTCTCGAGGTCTGTGAACTCATTTATTTTTTGCTTGATTTATCATAAAATATCCACTGTCCATGAGACGAAGGCCTTACCTATTTAGAATATTGTTACACACACACACACACCTGCATATCTGTAAAAACACATTACCTGTCGACATGTGAACTAATAACATTTTAAATTATTTATGGTCGTCTTCTTTTGTTTACTTTGTGTTTAAAATTTGTGATTAGAAATCAGCCCATTGTTGTATTGTAATCTTTTGTGGTAGTCATTGGTCAGGTGTGGGATTAAGATACGGGGACATTGCGGTTGCGCAGTATAAAACGATGTACTGATGGAGGGGGGAGTCAGTCGAGGCATAACCACGAGCGAAGCAAGACGTGTGTACTACAATCGGGAATCTTTTAGTGACGGACGCGTTACGCGTTCTGCATTACGTTTGGACTTGTTGTGTTCGGTTATATTTGTACCTGTGTTATACCTGCTTGTATAGTTCTAATAAACTCTATAGAATTAGGTACAAATGGTGATCGTATCGCTGACAGCGATCTTTTCCAGACAACATTGGGATGGCGAGAGAAAGAGAAATATTACACAAAAGCTAGGGTAGTGACTTATTCCACAATATCCCATTTATGCATCATATGTGGTACCAACTATGGATGCCTTAGGATTGATGTTAATTCAATTAATATATTTAGAAATGTTATTTAAGATAACGCGACTTCTTTTTGACATGACCCGATTTCGGTCCAAAACGTGCATTTATAATTTCTAATCAACAATTTCAAATTTGTTATTCTTTCTTTGCAGGGAGTCCGCATAAAAGAAGTGTCAGATGGCAGGCCATGTGACAATTGTCCTGAATTGTGCCCCGGATTCATTCCACATGCTTGGAGGTAGGTGTATTTGTAATAAAACATTAAGGCTTGTAGCACCATCGCCCTTAACGATATTTCGGGCCATAGCGGGGATTCCTAGGCTCAGTCATTTTTCAGTTGGAATTTTATATTATTATAAATAAAATAAATTAGTACTAAAAAAATAACAAACTATTTATTTCTTTTGATAAACATGCAGATAATCTTTGTCCTGTTTTGAAAACAATTGAAGGAGTAAAATGGTTTCATGTCAATAATTTGGAGGTGATTTGGTGAATTTTTTTCATAACTTGAAATAACTATACAACAATTACGAAATAACCACGTCACGTCTCATATTGTAAAGATTTAAGAATTTTTTTGGTAAATTATTGGTCAGGGAATGGATGGTCATTCACTGACCAATCACCATCTATCATATCATCACCAATGAAAAGTTGTTTCCTTGCCCCCACTTTCGATCTTTTACTGTAACAGGCACCTTAATTTCACGTAATATGTTACAATTAGATATCTGAGGACTTTTGTTTACATTTACTTACATTTTTTACTTTGCCCCGCTGCATCTGAGACAATGCAATCTATCCGTGCAGGAACGGAGAAAGAATACAATTTCCTGCGGTCGGGCGACCTGTCGTAAGAGACGACAAAACAACCCACGGGCAGGTGGTAAAGTAGTTGCCCGACTGGATGGCTACCACCCCTGGTTTAAAGTATGTCGCCATAACAACCCTGAATTGTGTTCCGGCATTAGTGACCAGTTTCCACTCTCCCTTAAGAGAGCTGCAGCGCTTTTGTAGCACCTTTGGTGTTGCAAATGTGCATAGGCGATGGTAACCGCTTTCCATCTAGTGTGCCTGTCTGCTGAACTCCTGCAATAAAAAAAAATTGTGTTTGTTTCGCTACGCAGATGGCTACCAACGTTTTAATGCACTATTTGAGATATATTCTACACTACTCTGCGGCACGAATAAACTCATGAGGTCTCTGTGCCCCAGTCGAATATGTTTTTATGTATACTAGTGGTTGCCCGTGGTCGAAATTCGACCATAATATTGAATGTCAAAGCCTATACTTCTATACACAGATTTCGCCAAGGCTACACTGTTAATTTGACTTGAACAATAAACAAGTGTGCGTGTGTGTGTGTCAAATATATGGTAATGTGTTTAACGTTTTTTTATCGATTTAATGTATTTTTTATGCATAATTTTAAAAATATTAGCATTCGTCGCTTCTCCTCTATATAAACTACAAGTGTGCGAAATTTTATACTCCTCCGTTCTCGCAATTTTCGTAAAAAGGGATACAAAGTTTTTGCTTCACATATTAATATATAGATGAATATATGCATATTGCAAAAAAAAAGATGCGACATTGTTAATGACGTTAAACTTTAACAGTTAACTCACGTATACACACTAATCATTAACGATATTTTTAACGCTATAAACTAGACGCATTTGTGTCCACAGTCACTAACACTAAGCAAGCAAACGCAAGCGGAACAAAAGCAAAAATACGGCAATTTAAACCCAGATTTTTAATTTAAAATAACAAATATAGAAACAATAGTATATAGAATATACTCACGGAAGAAACACAAACGAATCCTTGAAGATACGGCAAGCGGCGGCCTAGCGTTAGAAATGTATTCAACTACTCGAATATGCAAATTCCGTGTCTTGCCTTTACCGACGTTTCCTTTGCCTTCATTCGTATACAGGTACTTAGACTATGTTTTGTAATTAGTTCCTTGTGTGGCCAATATTCTGTTTTCTTTTTCGTGACCACCCTCTTTAGGTATAGAGAACTAAAAAAATCAGCCAAACATGTCAGATCACGTACTAGGCTTCCGTGTTTACGATGAAAGTAGATTTTTTTCTGTCATTTAATTCCAACATTCTAAAAATACCTCTTTAAAGTCAAAAAGTCGTGGTAGCTAATCACTAGCGCACAAGTCCCAAACTCAAAAGGCGCGGATCCTGGCCGGTACGCATGAGGCAGTTTTCTGACCTAATATGTATATTGTTACAATTACCACGTGCTAACAACCGTGAAGAGAAACATCGTGATGCAACCTATACATCTACATAACCGATGTGTCAAACCTGCCAAGCCGCCTTGGACAAGCGTGGCGGAATATACTGTCCGTTCCCCCTATAACGGGAAGCCGAGCATAGCAGTGGGGCATTTATTTGCTGTTATTGTATTTTTTAAAGTTAAAAAGTAGCTTTAACTGCTTAAGCAATAGGTTAAACTGTTAGTAATTGTAACATTGTGAGCTAGTACAATGAAGAAAACTTAACTTATATTTACCTACAATCCCTTAAGACTATAACTAGAATACTGAGCCCATGTCATCTAACTCAATGGGTAAGGTTCCCAGAAGGTTGGCAACGTTGCCTTGCTGGATCGCCATAATGATTCGTTTTCCGATGTAGGAACCAGCCCTCTGATCACCTGATGAGTCGATTAGGCGCTTTGAGAGCTTTTTGTAGAGGCTCATGGCCTCAGGACCACACGGTTCAAGCGTCTCCACAGCAAATAGCATAAACAAGTATCTCTTACTTAGATTAAAGGATCTAGGTAAATGGAATTCGCCATCTCGCTCACATTTTTTAAAGATATAGATTCATAGAATTTACATACGACCAACGCGTATTAGACAAAACTATATAAAAAATAATTACGAATGTTTCACAGTACAATCGTTTTGATTCAGATAAGATATCATATATAGAAATAGATTTTTAATAATAATTATCTTTACATGTTGTTACGACCGACAAAGACCAATTCACACCTGCAGTTTATTACCTTTCGGCATCTGGACTTTTTTGTTTACTTTGTGTTTAAAATTTCTAATTAAAAAAACAACCCATTGTGTATTGTAATCTTTTAGGGCCTATTGGCGTATTGTGATCACTGCCAGGTGTCTCGTATTAAATATACAAGCTGATTCTAATAAATTCCTCACGCGGCCGGGCAGACCGCATCGGTACAGTATAATGCTCCAGCTGAGACATGAGGCAGTTGAGCGATAAGCACAAGCGAAGCAAGACGTGTGTACTACGTTCGGTAATCTATTTAGTGACGGACTTGGCGCGTGTTATTATATTTGTACCTGTATTATACGTGTTTGTATAGTTCTAATAAACTCTATAGTAATTCTAACGGCATTTTAATTCGAGTCCTGCAACTCGTAACAATATATTAATCCGTGCAGGAACGAAGATAAAATACAATTTACTGCAGCCGAGCGGCCTGTTGTGAGAAGCGACAAAACAATTCACAGCCAATGGTAGGCTATTTCCCCGAATAGTTTGCTAGGTAGGCCAGGTTCCAATCTCCCTTTGTAGAACGGCAGCACATTGGTATCCTTTAGTGCCACAAATATTCATAGGTGATGGTAACCGCTTTCCAGCAGATGAGCTGTCTGCCTGTCTGCTGAACTTACGCAATAAATAACAAAGAAATATATACGAAATCATAACGATTTTTTGTGAAACATTCGGAAGTTTGTGAATTTATATATTCAACTAGCTTTGCTTAACTCCCCGATTTTGAAACATTCTTCGTTGGTGCTCCGCTCCTATTGGTCTTAGCGTGATGATATATAACCTATAGCCTTCCTTGATAAATGGCCTATCTAACACTGAAAGAATTTTTCAAATTAGACCAGTGTTTCCTGAGATTAGCGCGTTCAAGCAAACAAACAAACTCTTCAGCTTTATATATTAGTATAAGATAATGTGGTATTGAATGAATAATAATGTGATAATACGTGAGTGAGATAACAAACTCCATTTAGGTAGGCCCTTAAATATGTGCGCTGCTTGAGGGATTCCGCTGTTTTGGCTGCCGATCTGGCTAACACGTAGTTTTCATAACTAAATATTCATGACTAACCTGCCCACCTCCCACATTCATAATAATTATACGCGGTTTATAGGCTCGTTAAAAAAATATTTTATTCATGTTCTTATTGGGACTCGAATTAAAATGCCGTTGGGATTATTCTAGAGTTTATTAGAACTATACAAACAAGTTTAACACAGATACAAATATAATCGAACACAAAAAATCCAAACGTAATAGAGGTAGAAATTCAATAAAACGCGCAAAGTCCGTCACTAATAGATTAACGAATTTACACACGTCTGGCCTGATCGTGGTTCTCGCTCGACTGCCCCCCTCCCTCAATCAAGCCATCGTTTTATACTGCAAATACATATTGCATTTGTACAGTATGAAACGGGTCCGCCCAGCAACGTGGACCGAATTTCCTAGAATCAGCTTGTACTTTAAAATCCGTAACACCTGGCTAATGATTACAATACACCAATAGGCCGTTCTCTACAAACTTTATGCCAATAAATAAGTAGTAAACAAAAGAAGACGATCATAAAAGAATTACAATAGTTTCAATGTTATTAGTAGTTAGTTCAAATGCCGATGAGTAATAAAATGTGTTTTGTTTCAGATATGCAGGTGGGTTTTATTTTTGTCGAGACCTGAGTTGTAACAATATCACTTTGTATTATGAACACAACTTTTTTAACGAGCCTAAAAACTTCGTATACCTATTATGAATAAGTGTACGAGCGTTAAGTTTTAACCATTTTAATTAAATATTATCATCAAAAATTCACATTATCTGTAAACCATAATTAATGGGAGTGACCCGTTTGTTAATTAGTTATCAATTGGATGCTCGGCTGTAGTTTATATGAAAACGTTGTCACCATTTCATGATAGGGCTGCTGCCACTTTAACATGGTTTACAGATTAGGTAATTATCACCGAAAAAAAATTGTTTGGGTTCACAAAAACAAAAATACAAAATTTTGTG
The DNA here is from genome assembly GCA_949752895.1 of Dendrolimus pini. Classification (NCBI taxonomy): domain Eukaryota; kingdom Metazoa; phylum Arthropoda; class Insecta; order Lepidoptera; family Lasiocampidae; genus Dendrolimus; species Dendrolimus pini. The sequence goes on from OX457131.1 coordinate 3,380,908, forward strand.
CCAGGCATATAAAAATTAGAGTCAAGTATTAAATATATCTAATAATGACGACGGCCTGGGTGTCTTGCTGCTTTTACATAACTCCACTCTTCCCGCTTTGAGGCCTACGCGAGCAGAACTTATGCATGTATGTGCGTGCTTACGATTGACTGAAGTGAAGTGTTTTTGTTTGTTCCTCACTTACATTGTAAATTCCAAAAAAAAAACAGGCTGACCACCATAATAAGTATTACCTTATATGTTTATGTCGATATCCTATAACTCCAGAATAAGTGCAAGTTTGTGTAAACTTTAAAGGATAATCACATTGGCAGGTGAACAAATTTGAATTGAAACTGTCAATTCTCATATTCTGAAAGTACGCTTGGAGTTGCCTAATCACAGGGATGAAAACAGTACGTTCCTGGGAAACGCCCTGCTATCAAAAACTCTAGAAAACTACGCGAACCATAGATAATATATGTATGTGACTTATGGCCCATTTTTTTAGTCACTGTAAAATCGCGGCGTATATTGTAATAAATTACTTTTCACTAAATTATTTTTTGATTAACATAAATTTGAGCTAAATATTCATTATCATCAGTGACAAAATATAATGGTTGCTAAAATGCCACAGAAAAAAATTACTTGATGTTCATATGTGTCGTACGTGATGACGTTTCATCAGATTTAGATATTCATTTAACGCCTGATTTTATTAAAAAAAGTCCACTACTTTTACTTTATTTTACTAATCAGTTTTTATTTACTTTCCTAATATTCGAAATGAAAAGCAGAGTGTTAACCGCATGTGAAAGTCCTATTTAGGCACTCGAACTATTAGCGCCCTCACTACTCTGGTGCGCCAAACCATCTCGGGGCTAAATAGGTTACTTTCACCTCTGGAGTAACAGTCTACTATAAGCAAGTTTTCATTCAATTAATCATTACATATCTAATTAAAAATGAGTTCTTTGCATTATGTATTTATTTTTAACGCCTACCGTCTTTTTCCACAATTTCGCTAAACCCTTGTATAGTGGTATATAAGCACTTTCTTAAAATGTATAAAAGATATGTAAACGACATACATAGATAAATAAAAAGCCATACAGGCAGTCATAACAATTTTATAGAAGTTCCATTTTTGCCGAAGTAGCTAAGGAACCCTAAATAGAACGTACATACAAAAAATAAACAATACAGATTATACATATAAATCAAACTTGAGTCGAAAAGGTCTTATAAAATGGTTTTGCAATATTATACTTTATTTAATAACCATAAGAAAACAATCAACAAAAACTAAATATATTCCGAATACTATACAAATACTTGTGACCGTCCTTACGGATGTCCTCTAGCATTATTTACACCTTATATTTAAAATCAAGTTCAGCATCACCTGTACCTATTTTCCTGTAAAATTACTTTCAATAATCTTCCGCTTTCCATTTACAACGGTTACCATGTCTTCCTTGATAACACAATAGATGTGTGTTATTGATGACACATTTGCTTATTCCAAGATAACAACGTAGAAGGAGAAAGTTACTGCAATAATATCAAGTAGCTGGGAAAAAGCCAGACAAAGAGAATATACGTATTAATGTAATTTTGTTTATTATTTCTTCATTGTCTTGAATATTACTTAGTAAAATACAAACGATGCCAAGCACTGTGAAAGGTCGTATATTCCAAAATACAATTTTATTTAGACTGGTTATCATCTCAGCCAGCCTTTAAAAGCATTCTTCTTAAAGTATAGTATGTTTTATCCGTGCAAGAACGGAGAAAGATTATAATTTCCTGCGGTCGTGCAGGTTGTCGTAAGAAGCGAAAAAAAACCAACAGCCAGGTGGTAGGGCATTTGCCCGACTTGATAGCTACCACGCCTGATCTAGAGTATGCTGCCATAACAACCTTGAGTTGCGTTCCGGCATTCGTACCCAGCTTCCAGTCTCCCTTAAGAGAGCAACAGCGCATTTTTAGCACCTTTGGTGTTACAAATGTCTTTAAGCGATAGTTACCGCTTTCCATCAAATGGACCGTCTACGTGTCTGCTGAACTCCTGCAATAAAAAAAGTATAGACAAAAATATAATATTTTTATTATTACCGAATTCACTGAATTTTATAGATAAATAAATATGTGAATTAGTTCGTCATAAAAGTATACACATATCAGCCCTATACGTGATCGAAATTGACAGGGTAAACAATCAGCCTTGTGTCGAGGCCACATGCGTGTGCGCCGATCGTACGACACAACGCGACATCAAAACGCTACAACAATTCGTCGCGCGCAGACGTGTCACTCAAAATGTGTCTATCATTCAAACAGCTAGACTTGAGCGAAATGTGTCGACGGTTGACAGGCACAGAAAAACCAGCTGAATCGAAGAAAATACAGAAATTCCCGTCCAGGGAAAGGAATTTTGCGGTGAGGAGAAGGAAAAACAACAACAACATGAGATCACACGCGAACTGTCAGACTTGTGCGAGGTTTGTTGACCAAGAAACATAGTTCGTATCTACTGTAAAGTGTTTCGTGATTATTATTGTCTTTTTTAGACTTAATAAAATTTGTGGACTTAGTCATTCAAGTGTTTTGACACCGAAGCTATGAAGAATTAATTCAATAAGCAAATGGTTATCTAACTAACGTACGTAGCTAATATAGCAGACAATGCAGTGTACGAAATTGGTGCAATGTATAAATTCAGTTCTTACTTTATATATTCAAAGAAGACTGCCAAAAATCTTTAGCTTCATTAGTTTGAAAATAATACCAATGGTTATAATAAACACATTGATGAATACAATGAGTAAATTTTAAGAGTATATCAGAGTAAATACAAAAGATATGGCGTGTACGAATGGCGTTTCCATAAACATGAGAAATTTAAAATTCATTGAAGTTTACAAGCGAAATGATGGAACGGTTGTATAGAAAATACCTACTTGGTCGTTAGACATTTGCGTTAATCTTGCTTGCTTATACTGGATTGTGTAACGATAGTATTAAGTTATATTTGTAAATCTCTTATATAAAATACTTGTTATGTTTACACCTATATCTACTTTGTGTGACGTAGATATGTGGAAATGATTTCATTTATTTTTGTGTACAAATCGTTGTTATGAAGGAAAAAAGAATAAAAAATAAAGGTGAAGATGGTAATCTCTCATTATGTGGTAATTTTGATTTTAATGCTGTAGAATAGTGTGAATGGAGCGTTAGGTAAACTTCTAGGCGCTAAGAACCTCAGCCAGGAAGCCCAGCTAGCCATACACAACGCGGTGCTGGTACCTACGCTCACGTATGGAAGCGAGAGTTGGGTATGGAACAGAGAGCATGAAAGTAGAGTAAACGCAGTCGAGATGCGAGCACTGCGCAAAATCTGCGGAGTGACGCTCGCGGACCGCGTTCGTAATACCGAAGTAAGAAAGAGAGTTGGTCTGAAAGAGAGTGTTGGGGTGAAGGTAAGGAAAGGAATGCTCCGGTGGTTCGGGCATGTGGAAAGAATATATGATGAAAGAATGATTAAACAGATATACAATGCAAAAGTGGATGGATGCAGAAGTCGCGGAAGGCCACGACACACCTTCCATGATCAAATTGATCGTGTATTAGCAGAAGGTGATGTCAGGAGCCTTAAGAACAGACGAGCGTGCATGACAAGAGCTATGAATGTCAAAGAAGCAAGCGAGGTGTGTAAGAATAAGCCTGTATGGCGCTCTGTTGTTCGTGCCTACCCCGCAAGGGACCTGGCGTGAAGTTATGTATGTATGTATGTATGTAATGCTGTAGAATTGTTGTAAGAATTTACATATTAAAAATATGTTCATATTGTATGCCATGTGTTAAATGATAACACTTGTTGATATAAGTAATTGTGAAATCAATTTTCGTGTGTGTGTGAGTGGTCGAGTTTTGAATTGAAATATAGGTATTTAAAACGTATTGTTTCGGAAAAGAAAACTTTTGGATATTACATTTCTATATTACTTTTCACGTCCCAAGATGAATAGTGAACGGGATTTGATGACGCTCGATTTATGGCAGGGTCCCATATCTTGCCGACGTTCATTTGCTTAAATATCGGTTAAAATGTTACAAACACTCCATACCAGTAATGACAAAATGTAACCCATCGTAGAGCAAGTGCATTAATAGTAATCTTACTACATATTAATGCATTTGCACTACCATCCTGTATCTCTAGAAGCCGGTCATTATTTATTGCTTATACATTATATCCAGAGTTTGATATTAAGATATCGAATAAATTTTATCCAGATCTCTGGATAAAATTGGGTGGAAGGATTTTAAAATAATAATGGACTGGACAAAGTCGTAAGCGCAAGTACATTATTTAAGAAGTTTTATTTAAGTAAAGTATAACTGCGACACTCATAATTGATAATGATCTACTAATTTTGAATTGCATCTATTGACTTTCTCATTTAGTTAGTTAATTTATGTTTCTGTCGTTCTACTTGGTAACAAAATAAACCTGAAAATACAATTCATAACCATCGTATATTACAGTGATATATTTAATAAATAACTTTGAGGTGCTGTTTTTAATTATACTTTTGGCTTTGGCAATATAACTATGGTTTTAGCTGTAATTATTGTGTTTCGTCAAAATGAATATACCAGTTTGTATGTTAACACGAAGGCTATTGTATTATTGTTTAATGGAAATGCGCAAATAGTTTTTATTGTATGTAAGAGTAATTTGAAAGACAAAATAATTATTTCTGTGTAGACGATTTGTTAGTGTCAACATAATAATAGATATATACATACATATAAGTAATAATAGATTTATGTATAAGTAATTTGTACTGAAATATAATTATATTATTTTTATTCACAGTGAGTACTTTTAACAATACCGTTTAAATAACTCCCTGTCTATAATCCCACAGTATCGAGATTTATCCATGCAGGAACGGAAATAAAATACAATTTCCTGCGGCCGAGCGGCCTTTCATAAGGGCGACAAAACAACCCACAGCCAGGTACCACCACCCCTAGTCTAGAGTATGCCGCCATAACAACTTTGTGTTGCGTTCCGACATTAGTGACCAGGTTCCAGTCTCGCTTAAGAGAGCAGCAGCGCATTTGGTGTTTTTCTTTTTTCTTTTTTAACAACTCTACGGATTCGAGTTCCGTACCCTTTTTTACAACTTAATTTCTAGATTTATTTTTAGAATTTAACACGCTTATAAGTTATTTTAGTTTTTGTGTGTGACATTAATTTATGCCCGGTTTCAATATTGCAAAAACGAGTCGTTTTTGTTACCGACGGTTAGAATATTACCGCCTGGTAACGCTACTGATGTTTGAACTGTTCGTAGCTAGTTACTCATGAAAGTACCAACTACCGATGGGAGGGATTTTCTAACCGATCGGTAGCCTTTTTGTATGGAAACGACACATGAAGCAACCGTCGGTAAAATATAAAAACCCGGGGTTAGTGATTTTTGTGTTGAGATGTATGTATCTTACGAATAACTTATTATATTAATTTACTCTAATTTTAATACTAAACTTATATTAATGTATAATGGAACTTTACACTACAATTCGAAGATAGAACTCAATGGAGTCTTAAAATCACTGACTGATTTGTTTTATTCGTAACTCAAACTCGAAAACAATAAGAGGTTCCCTCATTGACGGGCTTTGCCACCTTGACTATATTTAATTTATAGCCTGGTGCTATTAGGGCCATTAACAATTTTCAGCATTCCTAATTTTGGGTACCTACTGAGCATAATGTCCTTGCTACATGTGTTTTTTGTCTTCCGTGATCACGGCTACTAAAAAGAGGCTGAAACGTCGGAATAATAAAAAAATCACATAAATTACCGCGCTTAAAACTTTTAGGACAATTAAAAATCTAATTTTTTAAATAATCTGGTATTAAATTTTTTCTTTACTTTAACTAGCTGAAACTTATATAAAAATATGTTTTATATTACGCATAAAAATACATTTAATCAATAAAAAAATCATTACACTACGATGTATTTGACACAGACATGCATATATATAGTTACTCTTTGTTTATTGTTAAAGTCAAATTAACAGTGTAGCCTTGGCAAAATCTGTGATTATAGAAGTATAGGTATATATATAGCATTTGACAACAGAAACTTAGTAATGTTCAAACTTATAATTTAAATGAATTTTGGTCGAATTTCGTCAACTACTTAATTGAAAGAGTGTTTTAGATTCCGCTGTACATGCGTTCATTTTTGCTGCAAAACTAAAAAAATATTAAAAAAACCATCAGAAATAAACAAGCAAGCAAAACTGCAAAGTCTAACTAATTAACTAACGGACTACCAAACATTGCAAGTTAAATAATAACATGTAAAAACAGACATGATTATCTGTTAATATCTTTGATATAATTTTAATTATCTCTGCAATATAATACTTATCACCACATAACAAAATGCATTCTACAACTTTTAATTATAAATGTGTATTTCAGTCCAATATAGTTCATTAGTAAACATCACGAGGTCTGATCCCTCATTAGCCCTTTTACGCGCTATATTATACGTTTTATTTTCGTTTCTTGTTGCCTAAGTAGGTATTTCTGAGACAATAGATCGCGAGCGTGCCACATTGGCGTTTTGCCAGGCCCTTTCTTTGCTCTCCAAATGCAATCACCAGTGTATTACTTTGTTTTTTTGCAGATTTTGTATACAGTCACTTCTTTGTTAACCGTCGGTAGTACGTTTTTGTCTTCTAAGGATCTTAATTAAGATTTTAAGGCTTAAAGCGGTCCTAGGAGGATGGTGGGTATGCCTACGAAAGGTGCCTTGCGCCTTTAAAAATATAGGTCCCAAGAAACGGGAACAAAAAAAGTTCGGAAAATGAATACTACTGAGCCAAACTATGTTAAATTTTTAGGGCACTAAATGGCAACTATTCCGCATCGAACTAAAAAAGAATCACGTAAATCGGATCATAAATCTCAGAGTAATCGGTGTACATATGGAACGGATTGGAAATTATTTCATAAAAAATGTTCATAAAATGAAAACTACTGGGCCAAAGTATGTAAAATTTTTAGGGGAACAAATGGCAACTATTCCGCGTCGAACTAAAAAGAGCCTATCTGGGCAGACCAATGGGACGGCCACTAGTTGGTCAGCCCAGATATCTCTGGAGTGACGTAATGGAGGCTAATCTGCGCGAGCCTCTTCATGCCTGTGACTGGTTAGAAACAGCGTTGAACAGAGGATTGGCGTATACTCATTTCGGAGGCCAGGACTCATTTAGGGTCGTTGAGCCGCAGCAGTTAGTTACGTTTAATAGTAGAGTAGTCGTGGTAGCGTAATGGCTAGCGCACACATATCTAACTCAAAGGGCGCGGATTCGAATCTTGGCCACAACGCATGCATCACTTAGGCAGTTGTTCGACCTAGTGTGTATATTGTTACAGTTACCACGCGTTAACAACGGTGAAGGAAAACGTCGTGATGAAACCTGCAAACGCAATAACCGATGTGTCAAACCTGACAAGCTACCTTGGACAAGCGTGGCGGTTATACTGTCCGTTCCCCCTATAGTGGGAAGTCCGAGCCCAGCAGTGGGACATTTATGGACTGTTATTATATTTATATTAAATATACATTTAAGAAATTAACCACGCCGGGAATTGAATCCGGAACCTCTGCGTTCTAGTGAACTAGACCGGTAAGGCTTAGTCCACAAAGTCGGTCATTATACGAATTCTAGTATACAAAAAGAAGAAGAAACAACTAAATAAGTAGTATATTGAAAGTGTCCTAAATTAGATAATTTGTTATGTAATAGATAGGTACCTACTGCTATGAAATTATAATAATAAAATCTAGACCAAATGAATAAAACATACAAGCTCTTATGAAACAGCAAAATATCTCCATATTAAGAGGTTCTTTAAAAAGCTGTTTATGTTATAATATGACCATAAAACTAATATTTAAAAACCTCTCGAATCCCATAAAATTGAACGATAAACTCGGTTTGAGTGTGCCTTTACTAAGTAGGTCAAAATATTTCAGCTTTTGAATTGCAAAAGATAGCAATAGTGTTTTTTAAATGCGTGATTGTGCATTCATTGCTTTACTACGTATCTGTAGATATCTCGTGGTCTCCATAACATGTATAAAATAACGAAACATGAAATTACTTATAATAAGGTTAAGAAATACTTTTAAAATCTCTTAATATATACAAAATTACGTGTCACGTTGTTTTTCCGCGATGGACTCCTAAACTACCTACTTAACCGATTTTAATCAAATTTGCACACCGTGTGCAGTTTGATCCAACTTGAAAGATATGATACTTTTTATACCGTTGGAACCGGTAGGTGGCGCTGAGATCGGGTTCTAGAATCCTCCTAACCACCGGGAGCGATTTTGGTGATTTTGTTTTTCAGTGTTTGAGTGGGTCACCGGATGTTTAAAATCCATAATTGGAACCGGTAGGTGGCGCTAGGATCGGGTCCTAGATTTTATTTTTTCAGAGCAGGACAACGTCTACCGGGGCCGCTAGTAGAATATAGTTCAATGTTATGAACTTTTTGTGTTGTGTTTATAAAATGTTTTAAGAACCACTTGCTAGGTTTTGAAAGACGTTTATAAGCTGAGTCTCTGGGTACATTTCCTGAGATGGTAAATTTCCTTAACAGACTTTTGGTGTTTTGATATGGTCTGGGTGTTTCGAATTGACAACAAAGCGGTGCGTTATATGTTACCCGTAACACAAGTGTAACTTCGGAACGTACAATGTGTGTGTTTATCTGCCGATTATTTAATATTTTAAAGGCATAAAAAAATATATCATAACTGCCCTGAAAAAATAAAAATCTAGTATTCGATCCCAGCACCACCTACCGGTTCCAATTGTGAATCTGAACCATCCGGAAAGCTACTCTCACACACAAAAAAAACCCATCAAAATCGGTCCAGGAGATGAAGTATATTCTAGAACCCGATACCGACGCCACTTACCGATCTTAATTGTGATTCTAAATAATCCCGGGACCCAGTCAAACACAGCAAAAATTTCATCAAAATCGGCAAAGTCCTACTCAAGTTCTTTAAACCTTCCTTGGACTTCTACAAATATTTCAATACAAACATTAGGCAAATCGGTTTAGCCGTTCTCGAGTTTTTGTGAGACTCACCAACGTCAATTCACATTTATTATATCAAAATAAAATAAGTTACTTGAGGAACTTTTTGATCGAACTTTCTTCAAAAAATTATACGATTTGAGCATGATCACTATGCTGACTATTCGTTTTTATAAATGTTGTATTTAAAAAATACTACATTAATATTACAATCTAATCTAAAAAGACTATTAAGTAATTTAAATATAACCTAAATTGACTAAAAATATTCTATTAAGAAAGTGTCCATTAGTATTTTATTGTCTCTATTAACGGGAGGACACTTTGTTCATGTGTTCTTTAATAAGTTAGCTCAGTACACTACTCTTTAGTTTTGTTTATAGCACTAGTTATAACGGTTTTGTCCTTTTGAGTCTTCTCATTATATATATATATATAGTCCTCACTGACCTATCCGTCAACGGCGAACCTTGTCAAGTCCGGCTGTGCGAGCGCAGGTGGCTAGTGAAACCAATCCGTGTTGTCGAGGAGCTGGATACCCTCAACATTCACAAGATGGTGATGGAAGCCGATGCTTGTGAGCTTCCGCATACTTTCTGATAATGCTAGTAACAAAATCCACTTTCAGGTCCCGATAGAGGTCGCTCGATCTAATGTACCATGACGGGCTTACAATGCCTTTCAGTACTTTGTTTTGGAATCTTTGTATTATTTCTATGTCGCTTCGTTTGGTACAGCCCCACAACTATGCGCCATAGGTCCATACCGGCATCAGGACTTGTTTATAGAGGAGCAGTCTGTTAGGTACTGACACCTTGGAATATTTTCCAAGTAGCCAGTACATATTTATGTAACGCGCTTCCAGTTCATCGCGTTTCTTCTTAATGTGAGCCTTCCAGCGTAGTTTAGTATCTAGAGTCATACCTAGCAGTTGAATACTGACAAAAATATAAAAACAGGGCGTAAGTCGAAGCAGCCGGCGTCACTGGCGATAAGAAGCCGGACTTATATATTGTTATCTGGACAGCTAACGAGCCACTCAATGATATCGATGTTTACAAGTCAGCAACAGTATGTTGACATTGTATCTTTACTTTATACCTCTTTAAAGGGGCTGCTACTTTACTATTTTCTTAATAAAACGTCTGCCATAGCCCCATCCAAGTTTCTATGCAGTATGGATAGTCAATAATAATAATCTCTTATAAGTTATATACGATACGAGAAGCAAATACTTTGTACCCCTTTTTACGAAAATTATAAAATTTCTCACACTTAGTTTATGTGGAAAAGAAGCGACAAATTCTATTTTTTTAATAATGCATAAAAAATACTTTAAATCAATAAAAACATTACACACCTTACCATGTATATGAAACACACACGCATATATACTCTTTTGTTTATTGTTAAAGTCAAATTAACAGTGTAAACTTAGCAAAATCTGTGCTTATAGAAGTATATATAATATAGTCTTTGACAACAAATTATTATGGTCGAATTTCAACCACGGGCGACCAACAGTAAAAATAATTAGTAGAGCCAGAGAAACTTAGATCGCGTTGCCATAGCGACGTGTTTGTTGACGTGTTGTTGCAAAAACACGACCGCAGCGCCAAATTTTTTAATTAGTCGTCTATCCCACGGAAACGTTATTTATCGTGATAAAAAGTATCCTAACAGCCAGGATAAAAGTTTAAAGTTTTTATTAAGAATTCGTTAAAAGTTTGTTGTAAAATAGATACGCTTATTACGATTAATATTAGATATACAATCCAAAACGCTATCTTGTTGAAAAAGATGGAGATTTTATTAACGCATAGAAAATTAGACCGCACCATTATTGTTTTTATTAAAACACTTGAACGATACACTGATTATATTTTTTTGAAAGCTCATTGATTACACTACAAAATGTTGTTTTATATTTGACACTGCCATCTGTCGTTGAGAAGCTAAACTAATACAATTATAGGAAACATGCATAGCTAAACAGTTTTACTTCTTGTCACTAGATGACACTTTATTGAAAACTAATTAAAAGTTTTCAATAGTTGTAATAAGTAATTGTTTTATTCCGCGAAAGGTGTGACAACGACGCTTCTATATTTTGGCAATCATAGTAAACACTTTTAGATTAAATATAAAAACCTATTTTACATAATTGACAAAAAAACATAGATTCCAGATTCGGATCCAGCTCATCGAAATAATCAAAATACATAAGTATAGATGGGTCTGGTGGTAAGTACAAATCACTTCTTTTGTGGGCCAGTGTTATAGGACAAATTATAACCTGACCGAATGTAAAAGTGAAACAATTCAACTTTTTATTCACGCAACTGTATTTTTAATTATGTCATGTTGTATCTTATAAATAATAATATTTCCTGATTTAAAAATCAGCATCTATCCGTTTATATATTTTTAATTCATTGAAAATAAACTATATTTACAAATTAAAATTAAATTATACAAAAAGGTAAACTACACAAATTTTTTATTTATTAAAATCACGATTGTAAACTACGCGTATCAATGTGAGACAAGTTTTAAGTACCTACCAGATTTATTGCATACACAAACAACACAAAGTTTTCTTTGTTATAAATTCTGTCTAAAGTCAAACGTCTAGACGCTCACGTCTAGACCTTAGGTCTCCAAAACGTTATCCCTCGCTTCGAGTGTACCTACTTATATCATTTATAGATATTTGAAGATAAACTTTATATCGCACTGAAACTGAATATTTAGATGTTCAATTATTTGTTAATTACAAACTATCAGATTGACAGCTCATTTAACATAATACACACAAGTATGTCCATTCTATTTCTCATAGAGGTAGGCAGAGATAATGGATCCTTACTTGTATTATATGGCACATTTATAAAGTATAGATGTTGCAAATATAACTAGATCATCGATCATGGGCACCGCAAGAGGTGCATCTAGACATTACATATTAACTAATATATTCCAGCAACAGCATGTCATATTGAACGTACATTTAGCACCTTACGTGTTAAGAGGTGGAGTCGCTCAACGAGACGCGAGGCTAAGCGGCCTGTGCATGTAAGTGTAGACAGATACTGTATTTATTGACCAGATGATGAACAGATTTGGACAGCAGCAGACGCCTTCAGTTTTTATTGGAACAGTAATTTCTAAGAACAATATAATTTTTCTATGTATTTTCGGCGGTGCAAGTGAACCCCCTTGCACCCTGCTGCCGGCGCCTATATCATCGGCGTAAGATAGACATATAATTAACCTATATTAACCCTTTATTTTTAAACTACATTCACTCTCTTTCAAATCGAAGGTTGAAGAGAATAGAATAGAATATACTTTATTGCACACAATGTTACAAATCGGCGGTCTTTTCGCTGGGAGCGATTTCTTCCAGACAACCTTTGGATGAACAGAAACTCGTCATGGATAGGGGTTGGTATGCTATAGATATAATATACTAATATATACGTAAATATAAAGGAAAAATATGGATGAAAAAATAATATATATAATATATTTTTATTATTATATATTTTACATAATATAAAGCTAAAGTGACGGTTTAAATTGACCTATTTAGATCGTCTCTAATTCTAATGAGGGGGTGGTGATGGTTGTTGGTGAAATGATGATTGCGGCCGTTGAGTGGTGTACGGGTTAATGAAAGAGAAGTTGCGTCGTACACGTTTAATCACACACTCACTCTCATGTTTTACAATACAGTTCAGAAGGATTTTTGGTATGAAGGCAAACAGCAAGCAAGCGCGAAAACTAACGTTTTACACGAGCACTGATGTCGTGCGATCGCGTTGAAGGTGTGAGTCGGACTGTGTCGAGATTTCCCGAAATGAACTTCGGTTCTCGACTGTTTCGCGGCAAATGGATTGCCGCGAAAAATTGTGGGCGCGCTGTCATAAAACGGCGCGATGTTTTGCTTTGTACAGATTAATATTGGTTCCGCGCTTGCATGCTTGTTTTTATGTTGGCACTAACGTCGCCACACCAACATGGATTTCCAACTCTAAAATGAAAGTCAGTTCTCCACTAATGGTGGAGAACTGACTTTATTTATTAACGTAGATAGTGGCACTATCTACGTTAATAAAATTGCTTCGTCTCAAAATATTCATTCCAGTTATTTCTAGCTCGCCATAACTCTTGAATAAAACGCTTACCTTTCTTCAAGACAACGCTAGAATATTCAAACATAAAATTCAGTGATTGTATTAGGTCGTCATTACTCTATACTAAACCAGTGTTAATTATTCACTTCTTATCACCATAATCCTAGTGTTAGATCGGATACGTTCTTCATTTGGTTGACTGCACACCTGTTCCGTTTAGTCATCACATTCATGCAGAGCTTCCTATTTTTGCCTATCCATTTCACACAAATTTTCATCCTGCTTCCAATATACACAGTTGTCTCTTAAAATAACAATTTAATTTCAATTGCCCTTTTCTAAAAAAGGGCTAACTCGGTTCCCGTAACAGTTCTGAGCGTCCACTTGAAGCTGCTCTGGTTCGGGTTTCTTACGTTTTTTCTTCTCCACTTCGCTCGATTTTAGGTACCATTGGTCCATTTCATTAAAAATGGCATCCTCACCTCATTCTTTACGACGCCCAAACAGCATTTTTTGGATCTATCCCTTCTCCCGAGATCTGGTGCTTAGATTTTGATCACCCTGAAAAATTTCTAATTTTAGTGAATTGGAAATAACAATTAAAAATATTGATAAGTTGTGGCTTGTGTATTAGAAAGAAGCAATGCGTTTCAATACTGCCATATCAGTGTCAATACACAAACCATTCTTAGAATGTCTTTGTATACCGTTTACATTGTTATCAGCTGTCTAGGTAACGTTATCACTATGACATCATCACCAAAATCACAAGACACATGTTTAGGTTGCATTAGTGAGAGAAGCAAAGTCACGCACCGTTGGTTACGTTCAGAAATCCCTTGAACTTGTGGTAGGTAAACAAGCGGACGATTTGTCATTTTCAAACTAAAGAGACGAGGTTGCGCTAGTCTCGCGCGCGCTCCGCTGTTTCCGAACGCAAAATACAGTCGCGAAAAAAAAAACAAAGTCGATTCCTCATTCAAAATATTTTTGCTAATTTTTAAAGAGTAAAGACATTTAATTAATTAAGAAATTAATTTACCGAAGTTACTGGAATTTTACTGTGTTTATCAGTGAATATAAAGTGTGTTTTGTTGGTAAAGAGTGCTATTTTTTCTATATTTTTTTACATTTACACCGTGGTTGTGCAGAAAGGAATCGTTGGAAAATTAACCAGATAAGGAATATTTAATTAATATTTTCAGTTCGTTAATTAAGTAATTGCAGTCATAGCTTATTAGTAAGTCAAATAATGTATATTATCCTTATTATAAACAAAGTTATTCAGTAATTAGAATTTTTGAGGTTATGAGTGTGATTTACGAGATCAAAACATGGAAGTTTCTGTTTATATTTGTTTCATCTCTTCTTTCAGCTAGTAATTTAAATGTTTATACGTTTATTCTTAATTTTCTTGCAAAATAAATTTGTTTTTAACTTTGTACTAATAACTAATTATTTGTAATTGTAAAACTTTCTTACGAATAAAATTATTCGTCCAAGTCCTACACAAACAAGTTTGCTTAAATCTTTACAATTATAGGTACCTAATTGCAACCTAGAACCGATTGCTCGTGGTCTTTCTCTCTTAGATTTTTCGTTTCGTTGTTGGACGTAGTATTGATGTACTTGTTTGTGTCTATGGGTTATAAATATAAGCGTAAATGTATCATTTTTTATACAAATAAGTTTAACTGCATCAATGCGGAAATGCAGCTAACACTTTAATCTTAAACAATTCAAAAGTAACATTTTGTGGGTTTGGATCCTTTTTGCGTAACTACGTCCGTTTATGGATTACAATGTAATTTTAGTAGACAACAAATCTAAATCTGAAAGTTTATCAAAGCGTGTGTCTCGGCATCCTAAACAAAATAAACTTTTCTTGTCTAACGGAACTTCAGCTTCTGTCTTCTCCTCCAGCTACCTACTATTTTATTAGTAGACTAGCTGTGCCCGCGACGTCGTCCGCGTGGAATTTGTTTTCAAAACCCCCCGATTTTAAAACATTCTTCATAGGTGCTCCGCTTCTATTGGTCTTAGCGTCCTTTCCTCGATAAATGAGCTATCTAACACTGAAAGCATTTTCAAAACAGACCTGAGATTAGCGCATTCAATCAAACAAACAAACTCTTCAGCTTTATATATTACTATAAGATTAACGAATAATTTGTCACCATTCACCAAATATGTTTTTTTTAAATTTTGAATTCAAATGCTCTCGCTCCATTACATGTGACCATTTTATAGGTATTACTAGAAAAGTGTCTGCGAAACTTCGTTCGCGTTTCTATCACGACGACATATTTTTTAGTGCATTGCAACGGCAGCTCCAAAAAAACTCGACCGCAACGCCATCTTTTTGGTTATGTAGAGTATAGTTAGTGATCTTTTGTTTATTATGAACAGATCCGAACTTTTTTTAAATAGGAGCGAAACGAAGCGGACCTCCCGCCTTAGCCTTTGTGGTTTTTTTTATAACCACCCAAAATTTACTTCTTCAGCCAATCTCAGTCCACTGCTGGACGTAGGCCTCCCCAAGTACGCGCCACATATCCCGGTCTCCCGTCTTCCTCGTCCAGCTCCTGCCGGCGATCTTGCGCAAGTCGTCAGTCTACAAGGCTGGCGGGCGTCCTACGCTACGTTTGCCGAGACGTGGTCTCCGCTCCAGGACGCGTTTGTTCCATCGGCCTTCGGTCCTGCGACATACGTAACCGGCCCACTGCCACTTCAACTTGCTAATTTTAACACTAAGGGGTCTTAGTGAGTATCCCTGACCGCGGTGTGGCAACATGACTTCATGGGTCAGGTATTAATGTCACCCCGACTTGGCGAATCCCACACACCTGCCAAGAATTTCGCCCTCGCGCGGCTGATGGTCCTTAATATGATTGCCCGTCTTAAAAAAAGAATGTAGTAAGGAGTCTCATTTCAATGCGTTCTGTAGTTTTCACGTAATTCTCGAAACACACAGAGATAAAATTTCTGAAAATTATATTTTCATATTTTCACCACCTAATTTTTTCCTCTTTCTAATATATTGTCCTTGTACATTCTGTGGATATATTATATTACAGATAGACTAGCGGTCGCGGCAGACGTCCTGTTCTGAGAAAATAAAAATTTAATTGTGAACCATTCTCGATTTCCCTCGAAAATTCACAAAAAAATCATCAAAATCGGTCCAACCGCTTAGGAGCAGATGAGTGACATACACACGAACAGAAAAAATATATATTTATACTAGCGGTCCCGGCCGACGACGTCCTGCCTTGAAAAAAATTTGGAAACCGATTGCAATGCCACCTACCGGGTCCAATTATGAATCTAAACCATCCTTGAATCCACTTGAACACACACAAAAAAGTTCATTCAAATTGGTCCAGCCGTTTAGGAGTTCACTGTCAACACACGTACAGAAGAAATATATAAAGATATCTATATGTGTATATGTGTGCGTGTGTGTGTATATTATATAAATAGATAAAATCGTCATCTTAGATAATGAGGATAACTATTTTAGTATCCCGAAAATGATTTATTTGTGCACTTCGGTTTGCTGAGGAGCCAAAAATTTACGACAGCGAAACCGAATGAGCAGATTAACATGAAATTAGGCAACTATGTGTTTTTATACAACTGGGTGGTTCCGAAATATTTTCCTAAAAGTGCCTTGAAAACGAGAGCGAGGTCGCATATTGATGTGTATAAATTGCTTTTCCCTAGAAGATCATTGTTGTACTTCACAAACAAAAGTTATGCAATGAATTACACTATTTAATGGCGTTTAAATATCTTAGACAACTATAAAGTTAGATATTACGGTAGAAAATATTTTATATTAAAAAACACAATTTCACTAAAATTTTATCAAACTTTTATCTTGTAAGAAAAAACAGAGTATTCAGTATATTTTTCTACATAATCGTATAACTAACATATATTATTTGCTTTATTATGTACTGTTTAATAAATTTTTTAATTGCCTGAAGCAGGCAAACAGGCGGACGGCCCACTTGATGGAAGGTGGTTAACGTCGCCTATGGACGTTTGCAACACCAGAGGCGATGCCAACGCGTTGCCGGCCTCTAAGAAATTTTATAACGCCCTTCATACACGACCCCATGTCGTAGCGCAGAGGGAAAACCTCGGCGGGAAGTTCTCTCCAGATTATTGTTGTACGCGGTATAAACGTTCTAGAGAACCGATTTACGTTAAGCATTGTATTTATTGACATAAAAAGACATGATAATTGTTTTATTGTTTGCCTAAGATTTGGTGAAATTACAGTTACTTACTTAATGTTTCGTACTGTCAATTATTAAATCCAAGATTATGCTGTACAACTGGGATTCACCCAAAAACACATCCCTAAACCCGTGCGTACGTGATATATGACAGATATATATATATAATTTAAATATTAGTTTCTCACGAATAATATTGTAAGACTCATTAATCGAGTCTAAAGTTCATTTAACTCAGTTATCTTTAGAATTGATGGACCATGTAAATCTCTAGAATTAACATACGACGTAGAATAACGGGTTTTCACTAGCAGACGCGGCATGGTGATTATTTCACGTAATATTGCAGATTTTTATCGGTCAGTGTGCACTCTGCATTATTATTTATGGCCTGGCTAATTGGTAGTTCCAATTAAGATAGTTTCTAATAAATATGTAATCTCGCGAAACGAAACGAGAGATTTTTCTATTCTACATTCCCTGAGCATTGATATATCACGCAATGCTGTGTAGTTATGTGAGGAATAAATTATTAGTCATAAGGCCAATGCAATGTCTTGGTATAACGGTTAAATACAAGAAATGCTGACTTGATCTCATGATGGATCATATGCGTGGGATTTTATTGTAATGTGTTGTATGTTAACAAGTCTCAAGAAAATTTGATTGTATTAGGAAATGGGCAGTGAAAATTAGTGCTATGTCGGAATAACATTCTGCACACCAATATCCTGAGTGCCAACATGATGTTGGCAGGTTAGCAGTCAGTTTATGAGTGCTAACTTCATTTGCCAAACTGCTGCTTTCTAAGAATTGTATATTCTTAGAAATGTGTTACTATCTTTTCTTTTGAGTTTGATTTTTTTTCTCTTTATTTATTTATAATCATTACATTAAATAAATTAGAACTAAAACATACTTATAATAATAATATCTATATACAGACTAATTTACAAAAGATAAAAAATACAAATAGTAAATAGGTCCCAAATCATCGTCAGTTGGGAACGTTCCCAAAACGCTACCACGTTGTATGGCAACACTTATGCGTTGCCCAAAATACAGGTCAGCGTTTTGGTTGAGTGAGACATCTATCAGCCGGTTTGACAGGTCTTGATAAAGGCGATGGGCTTCTGGACAAAAACCCCAAAAATGTATCCCCCACCAACGGATGCATATTTGCGGCGTTTTAGGTCCTCTTGTTTACTATCTTTAATTCAATTAATTTGTGTTTGTGTCACTATGTCGAGGAATAGGTACAATAATGGGCAAGTAGAAGAAGTAGAAGGGATACTAGACAGACTCAAATGCTTAGGAAAAGGTAAAAGGTTGAAAGAGAATACTGTCATAAACCGTAGCGATCCTTTTTAGACCTCTATGGCCAGTTTGGCAATAAACGAAACTTTTTCTCAGAAACTAGCTTGATTTAAGCTTTATGATGAATGAAATTTGACTTTCGAGTCATATCAAGAAATCTGGCTGGATTTAATAGATGAACTACAAAATAAATATTGATTACATTAATTTATAATGCTTTATAGCTAGACCCGCAAAGTATTAAAAGCTTAGTAATATAATATTATGTGATGTTATATTAATAGGGAACTTCGGTTAGATTTCAAATGTTTACCATTTACACCGCCGTAACTCCAAATCACAGTGGAAGCATTTACAAATAATGCGTCAATCTTGATTTACAATACGCGCTATTGTTTCTGAAAACAACACTCACACAGAGCGTCGTTCGTAAGTCGCCGAACTGAGTTACGATTTCTGATTTTTCAAGCAAAAGCCTTAATGTACGTACACCTTTGATTTGTTAAAGGGTATTCGCGAAGGAATTGCTGTCGAAATTTACCTTGTTTCTAGTTTTTTTATTTTATTTATGTAGTGTTAAATGCGTATTACAAATGTACGTATTGAAATAAGTATGTATATGTACACGGTGATAAGTATTTTACTTGAGATGGTTTTCTTAAGTATTCACAGACCAATATTTAACTTAAGTAATTACTTTGCTCTAACGCTGGAATGCGTTGTCTCTTACTGTCAGAGGCCAAAACATTACCTACATTTCCGATTTCCCTTAGAAAATTCTATCTGTCTTTAAACAAATATGTCTTATATATTAAACAATTACTTTTAGTGTAAGTGTGTATACCTATTTAAATTGTACAGTCCTATCTTCTTTCTGCTCCACCTACATCGCCAGATTAGTTAAGAATTTCTTTTAAGCTAGGTTGCCTGCCTATTATAAAAAGTATTAGAAGTATATATTTTGTTTTTGTTTCTTTGGTAAGCAATAAAGTGTTATCTATCTACTTTGCAGACCATCTACAAAGAAACATAACATTTATTTCTAAAAGCAACAGACACAAGCCACATACCTAGTAACATAACGTAATGCGATAAAATAATAAAACGTAACTTAATAAAAAATATTACAAAAAATGTAATACGCATCTCAGCATGTAAAGCCATAAAGGCTTTGAATTATTGAACATTGCACAAACGTAAATAGGGATCTCATTATCCTTTTAAAGCTTTGAGATAAACAGTTAAAAATAGTACCTACAAATTAAAATACTTTCAACTAGTCCACGAAACGACATTTTATTTTTCAAATGTGTTAAGCATCAAACAGCGAAAACATGGGAAAAAAAAGATATTATTTCTTACAGTACAAACACTAAACAGTTAAAACTTTGTAACACTAAGTAAATAAATAAAAAAACCTTAAAATATTTAATAAAACTTTTCTAAAGCTTGACTGACGCTATCCCATGAGGGTAACTCTTACAATTTTTGGGTGTAACATAATTTTACTACATCATTGTCTTGTCAAATTGTATCAAATTACACAGATAGATTTAGAATTTTAGGCACATGAACGGATGGCCTCGACGACTTTGAATAGTTCCATACAGACACTTGACAATTAACAATAAACCAATAAAATCTAACTACTTCAAATAGGGTTAAAAAAGACATATCGAAATATTTTTACAAAACTGAACATGTACCTCTCACATTCCATACAAAATGTATGACTAACTCGGAAAGAATACCTTCAACTGCCGCTCAAAACTAAAAAGTAATTAACATCGATAATGCTGTCGTGGAGGCATTCCAAGTATTTCCTACGCATCACAATAGTACATAAACTTAAACATTTTACCAAAACATTCAAAGGAAAAGTATTTGTAAGTCAGATGTATGTATGACTAACAAAATGTCGAGGACCAATGCGTTCGTCATACCATTTTTAGAAATGATTTGTATCAGTTGGTTGATCCGATTAAAGAAAGATGCATGATCTGTATGAATGAATACCCGTACTTTGCTCATTGCTTGCTGCAAATGGTGTGGTAAAGTTGTGGTTCCAAATTTTTTTCACCACCACTCTCATCTTTAAATGTACATGCTAAAATATATCTTTACGAGTTACGGGACTCGAATTAAAATGCCGTTGGAATTACTATAGAATTTATTAGAATTATACAAACACATATAACACAGGTACAAATATAACTGGACACAACCAGTACAAACTGCACGATTCAATAACACGCGCAAAGTCCGTCACTGTTACAGCTTATCGAATGTACACACGTCTTGCCTTGCTGGCGATTAACGCTTGACTGCCTCATCTCTCAGTTGGGGCATTGTTTTATACTGCACTAATACAATATGGCTCGACACAATACTCGACCGCATAACAATTATTTCCAAGAATCACACCTGGTTAACGACTATCTATACACAATGGCATGGTTTTCTAATTACAAATTTTAAACACAAAGTAAACAAAAGAAGTCCAAATGCGGAAAGGTAATAAAGTATGCTTTATGGCAGGCAGGCGTGCATTATTTTTGTCGGCGTGTAACAATATTTTGCTTGCAAACCACACTCTAAAACAGATTAATGGACCGTATGCGAAGTTTCGATGCGCCGGCGTCCATCCGATTACTATTTCTCTGTACATCAAGTATCATAACTGTCTCAGTACACGTGTTACCGCAGCTCTTTACTTATTGGCCTGAGCAAGGTGATTTATTTACCGTTTTATGTGCGTTATAAATTGTTTTTCACTGACTGATATAATGGGTTCATTCACGTAGGAACCCTGTGTAATTTTTTTAACATTATAGATTAGGTTTATGTTAGTCTAGCATGTGCCAGCGAAACTTCATTTGAGTTGGCATCACTACAACATTAGTGAATAGCAACGGCAGCGACAAAAAAATACGATCGCAGCGCCACCTTTTTCGCTATATTCGTCTATCCCGCGAAAATGACGTACTTTACCAGGATAAAAGGTATCCTAAATAAAATATATCTACATACCTATGTTGCTTGCTTATAACCATTTAATCTTTTAATCCAATGTATACTTACAGACTATATCTTTAAATCAATATAGTTTTTTGTTTTGCCAGGCGGTAGGGCGTTTGCCCGACTGGATGGCGACCACCCCTGGTCTAAAGTATCGTCGCCATAAAAACCTTGAGTTGTGTTCCGGCATTAGTGACCAGGTTCCAGGCTCCCTTAAAAGAGCAGCAGCGCATTTGTAGCACCTTTGGTGTTGCAAATGTCCATAGGTGATGGTAACCGCTATCCATCAAGTGGACCGTCTGCCTGTCTGCTGAAATCCTGCAATAAAAAATAAAAATAAAAAGTTTTTGTCAAAATATCTAGAGAACTTTAAAGTGGACAATACTTGTAGGATAAAGATGAAACAAGAAGAAATGTGCATTTTAGAACTACCTCAGGAACTCCCTCGTTTAGCGCCAATAAATACTTTTCAGACAATCGAAGGCAATTTGGCCGGAGCTTCTGTTACGTGCTTGTTGGTTTTTAGCTCCATAAAGTTTACAAAGCTTTTCAACGGAATCCTAGAAAACGTTTAAGAGTTTTCTTTAAACTAGTTTAAAAAACTAAACGTTTGCGTGGCGAAAATAAATACTCCTGTAACAACTTGTATCGAGGAATTTTAGGGAAATGATGTAAAAATTCATTATTCATAAAATGCTATCGCCTGTTATATGGCTCTCTTTGTTCCCTTTGGATTTCGTTTAGGAAGGATTATTTAATGAAATCTCGAAAAAGAAAGAACGGAGGCGTACTTAGTCCGATAACATAGTTTGGCACTTAATTGGAACATAAACCAATTTATCGATAAACGATGTCCTACTACACAGCCGACATTTAGGCGACGCAATCATAACAGTGGCACAATCCTTGCGTTCATTTAAAAAGTAAACAATACAATGTTTAGTTTCCGCGGTAATGGGCGTAAAAGCAAATTGTTCTCAGAAACAATTGATTTTGTAAACATATAATTTAACAATTAGATAATGCCAGTATCTTATGGCTTTAGATTTTTGAATTTTGATATATTTGAAATATAATACATATACATAATTATGTTACGTTAGTATACCGCCACTGCCGTTATGAATCATTCCTGTCGTTGTTTTCAGAATTAATTGAAGCTATAATCTATAACTTTATATTGGTGTATAATGATTATTATTTAATTGCAACTTTGTGTCATTGTTACCTATGAACGGTTGAAGGAAAAAAAATCCTTCCACCATGTCACCATGGTAGGCAAACATTGAGGAGCTTTTTACGTACTTTACGAAGCAAAATGGCCTAAAAGCCGTATTTCACAGCAATTAATAAATAGCTTTTTGGCAACACTATACATCATTATACAATACAATCATTCTTTTGAGAATTTCCCATTTCTAAATTTCTCATTCTTAGAATCCTTTACATTGGCCCGTTTGGGCCTTGGTTTAATTTAAAAAAGAAACAAAGTTATTTTACTTTATTTCAAAGTACATTTTAAAATCTCGTTAAATTTGCTGCGTATTTAATTTAAAATTTCGCTATTTTATTTTGAACATCTAGTGCAGTCTAAAGCTTTTCTCAGCTCACAGCGTTTAACCCTTGTACACCTAAATATTCATTAATAATTTCATAAGTTATTAAATTTTGTACTTTTTCTAATAATTATGCAAATCGTCATTCAAATCGAAATTTATAATTTCAACTTAATCATTTACTAGTAGAATGACATTGGAATGTAAAATCGCTTAGTTTCCTTCAATGTTTATAATAGAAGTCTTGAAATATTCCGGTTTTAGTGTCTTGTTTTTCCACTTGAGCTGTTTGGCTGTTGGCGTGTATGCAACTGCAAAGTGCAAGTTTTTGTCTAAACAAATATTCTGTTAATGCTATGACGTGTTGTAGTGTATAGTATACTGGTGGAATATTGCATCCTTGCTTAGAATACCATATAAATTATTTTAGAAATTTTGTGTTATTTTTGGCACTTCGACATAGAGTTATGCTGTAATCAATTGCCGCCCATTTGTGCACATTTAGAATATTTTTAGGCTATAAGTTTATTAAAATTGGATTAAATTAATATATAAGTTTTTCGTAAGGTACACCACACCACAACCACCACCACAAGAACCAAAATAATCAACAAGCGTGTTTTAACTCTAAAAATTAAATCTAGAAATTAAGTTGTAAATTTTTTTATGAAACTCGAGTCCGTAGAGTTGTTAAAAAAAAATATCAGTTAGCATTGCGTTTTTTTCTAATCCCTCTTAATTTATTCGTTATTTAATTTCTCTGACTTCGAGGATTAAAATTAAAACTGCAATTATATAAATAAAATGGAACCAACAATTAGACAACACATTAAAGTGCTGGCTGAGATCGATTGCATTGCTGGTACTTCTCTTCCATGACATAACCAAGAACTTTTCCGCCTTCACTAAACGCATGGAAGGTTGGGAAAGGAGAACCATCTCAGTATATTAAAAAGTGTCCACTGAAGAGCAGCAAATTAAGATGGCGCCATAATAGCAAGTGGAAAGTATTTAAAAATAGCGCCACAAATAATTAGAGTAGGATACTAGATTAAAGAAGGAAAGAAAGATTTAGATACCACGCATTTTACGAAAATGTTACTATTGCATTTATATGTATACATACATGTCAATACGAGAATATAATATATATATAAATTCATATAATTTCCTACACTACCGCTATTTTGACGAGTTTCCGAACCATAATTTGCTGTTTACAGGTGGACACTTTTTCAACTGATCCCCCATACTAGATGGTCCTCCTAACCTCTACCCTCCATAACTAAACGGAAATAATAAATCCTCCCAATTTTATGAAGCTAAAAAGTTTGCCATATTAAATGATAATTCATCACAAATCAACGTTGATATTCTGTTTATAGAGAACGTGGCGGCCGTGCAAAAATATTTATATTAGGCAAAATTATATGAGGATCGTACGGACGCTCTCGTCCGACGTTATTAGATAAATTCCACCTTATCTATTCTCGGTGCTTATGATTTGTATACTTTAATATGAAAATTATATTGCAGTTTAAGTTGAGCGTGTAGGCGTATCATCATCATAATGAAAAATAATACATAGCGCATTAAAAAACGTAACTCTGAGTAGCTGCTAAATTTAATATTATTAACTGACGTCACATGGCATTGTTCTCTCGCTTTTTGACGCTTTATTATTTTAATAAAACTGGTAAAATAAGTCAAACGCACGTACGTATCTCTGGTTTATAGAGCAGGCGTTAATACCGGTTGCTTTGTATTAACTTTTTATATTGGTGCGATGTGCCCTCAAAAGATTCACTTCATTTTATATCGCAAACTATCGCATCTCCCGGCATTAAAAAGTATTTATGTCCATTTTCAGTATTAAAACTACATTTAAACATAATTACAGCATAACCGATGCAGTACTTCTAGTAGATTTTCCTTGATTGAATTGTTATATTAGCAGACCGCCACACTTTGCTACAAAAATGTGTAATATTGCTTAAGCAGCTAGCTAACTGGATTTCACTATCTTGCTTGCGCATTTTTGAAGTTATAAATTACGTATTTGACAGTGAACTCAAATCAGATACTTTTTACCATCGCAAAGAACGTCAAAGCTTCCTTGATTTTGTATGACAATCGCTTGACGTCACAATTTTAACGATTCAAATAGCTTATTAATTAAATATTTAATTATAATTAAAATTACAAAGCTTCCTTGATTTTGTATGACAATCGCTTGACGTCACAATTTTAACGATTCAAGTAGCTTATTAATTAAATATTTAATTATAATTAAAATTATTTCTACTCTAACGTAAGATGATAACAAGATATTTTCATGAACTATATTTTGTGTCAAATACCCAATTCACAGAACTTAGGACAAAGCCGTACAAGCAGACATACGTGCTAACTCCACCGATATGTGGTGGAAATACCAACAAAGCGGACGAAATGATATGCATCCACTTTTAACATACGCGCCGCTTAAGAGTGGAACTCGTTACCATCGTCTGTCTT
This sequence comes from Dendrolimus pini, assembly GCA_949752895.1. Taxonomy (NCBI): domain Eukaryota; kingdom Metazoa; phylum Arthropoda; class Insecta; order Lepidoptera; family Lasiocampidae; genus Dendrolimus; species Dendrolimus pini. The sequence goes on from OX457131.1 coordinate 3,406,844, forward strand.
TCCTGAAGAATATCATCTAGGTGTCTTCAAGTCTCGCGTGACGAGGTATCTTCTAGTTAAGCGTGCTCCACCTTAGACTGCATTTCCACCTGACATCAGGCGCAATGTCAGTCAGACGCGAACCTATTCATTATATAAAAAACTGTGTTCTGCGAATCTCAACTAACCTTATTTTAAAAGAACCAACTGCCACCAATAACTAGCATGGCTTAAGTATACTAAATAGTTATTTAAAATGACGAAAAATAATAACCGTTGTACCATATTAAAAGGTTTATTATAAATTGCTAACATATCAATAACGCTCGCAGGCTACACCTAGTTGTATTTAAGACAAGTATGTTAGGTGTTTAATTCTTCTCTTTATGTTGACAGCACAATAGATGATAAACCTATTTAAAAATCAATACGGTTTACAGTTAAGCAATTAACATAATCCAGCTGTGTAAGTTATTTCCTACTTTATTGTCTATAGAATAAAATCTAAATTAATACCATTTTTATAGAACACAACTGATTCATTGCTCTTCTTAATAGCTGTACATTGTTAGATATTTTTCACTTGGTACTAGAGGCACCGTGATAACGTGTACAAGGGCTTATGTAGAATAAAATATACTAGACACAAAAGCTATTAAAATAAAAAAACCCCTCAAGAATTGTCGATAGTTTAAATATTTACTTTCAACCTAGTTTGCGTTTTTGTTTATTTATGTTTATTGTATTGTATTGTTACGAGCTACAGGACTGGAATTAAAATAAATGCCGTTGGAATTACTATAGTTTATAAGAACTGTACAAACACGTATAAAACAAGTAAAACTGGATGCAACCAGTTCACACTGCACGGTCCAATACGCGGAAAGTCCGTCGCTGTGTCGCTAATCGAAAGTACTACACAACTTAATAGTATCGTAGTCGTCGAATGACTGCCTCACCCCTCCGTTCAGGCATTGTTTTATACTCAACTGTATAATAGAACAAAAGATAGCGTTCGGCGAGTTAATCCGTCGCACCTGCCAGCTTCGACGGCCATAAAACTAGGATTAATTCGTTCGACACCAATTACAGCCATAAAATAAGTACGATAACAATAGATGCTTTTAAAGTTTAAACACGAAGAAATAAAATAATTCGTTTTTACAACATGCAGCTGTGGGGTCTTTCTCGGTATGTAACAATATCTATGAGCCTGTGACATGCTGTAAGTTTATAAAACCTCAGTTCAATTGACTGTCCACTCCCTGCTGTTTGAAACACTTGAAATGATCCGTCATGATCAAGACCAGTGTAATGTGATTGATACAAAAAAACCTAATTAGTTTATAATTGGCCCCACTTTCATGTGAGCAAATAATATCTGTCGAACGTCAATCAACATGATCGACATTGTTTGAACGCAAGCTTTATTCTTTCGAGCTCATCTAAAAATATATCGATGATAGAAACACCGATGTGATGGTGAAATAATGTTCGATTATTTGCAAATATTAATATATTTATATTTTGGATATATTTATCAATATAAAATTATTTGTTCAGGTACGAAATGTTGATATTAACAGATATGGACCTGACCTACTCAAACAACCATCATGAAATGCATCTAGAAAAGGATATAGGATACGGTTCAGTTAGAAAAATACTGTGCTCGAAGGATGGAAAAAAGTAAAGCCAAATATGGTACTGCAGTCGCTATCTCCTATTATATCAATGTACTCTGTGATGCGCGAATTTTTGACGGCATTGTTGTAAATCGCTTAAAAAAAATGTCATGTTCACGGAATGAAAGAAGAGAAGAAACCCTAGTATTATAAGCATAGTAGTAGGTAAACAACCATTTTTTTATCAACTAGTAACATGCCCGCGATTTCGTCTAGGCTTGATTTGAAAGTCCCGCGAGTTTCCCAGAATACAAAGTACCACATCATTTAAAACAAAGTAAGCTATCGTTTTAGTGAGGGATTAGTTTATAATATAATACTAAAAAAATCTAAACATGCCATGTCTGTACATTGAAGCTATGAAAAAAACTGGAATTGACTATAGAAACATAAAGAACACGATGCATTTTTTTAGATTTCTTTTCTGTTTATCGGGTTGTCTTTTTGTTCGAGATTCACGCAAAAATTACTCCCAATACGATGCAGTTTTCACTGATTGACAGCAAATTCTTAGACCCAAAATCTTCGCCACTTTTTATCTAGGGAATCTCGCGGGAATTTTCCCGGAAGCGGTTTGTAGTTGGTCGGGTGTATAAAAATTAGCTTAATCCGACACAGTTGCCATTAGAACGATAGCTTACATTCTTTTTTCAATGCTGTAATTCTTTGTATTCTGGAAATTTTCTACGAAAAACGTGGATGAAGTGTCGGGCATATCCTAGTTATAATAGATAGACTTCAGTGGTATTAAGGTATTAATAACAAAAAAACAAAACAAAAAATCAAATAAAATGTTTAGCTTATAATCGTTAAAACGTAGTTTTAATTATTTCTACTAATCGCTTACGGAAAAACAATACTTTTTATTGTATAGCAACATAATAGAAGTAACACACACTTTATTGTCTTAAGATTATAAAGTTGCAATGGGTGGTCTTATTGCTTCAAGTAATCTCTTCCAGGCAACCTTACATCATAACAATTTTACTTACCCACTGATCTACTACGACTTGTAGTAGGTATATGCCTGAAATAGGGGTAACAATGATTCATGACACGCACGTATCTAGCCTTATCACTCGGCCTCGCCCATACACTTAATGAAATAAAAGCACAGTCGCATATAAAAATATCATTCGCTATTTACCGAGATTATCCCACGTCAAGGTTCCACCCTGAGCCGAAATCATAAAACGTTTACGAGCCATTTTTATACGTGTCAAAGGCCATTAATGGACGTTTTATTACCGCTTATATTGTCTGTTGATTTGATCGAAATTATAATATATTCTATTAATGATTTGTGAATAACAAGTGAAGTAAGCAAAGCTTTGGGTATTATTACTGTTTATAAATTAATATTCATGATCTGGAACCTGGATCGTACCTAGTGGCTGGCTTTAGAAGCGTATGCGAGAGAATATCTGTGGAAGAGCGGAGAAAGAATACAACTTCCTGCGGCCTGACGGCCTGTCGTAAGAGGCGACAAAACAACCCACAGCCAGGTGGTAGAGTATGTCGCCATAGCCTTCAGTTGTGTTCCGACATTAGTGATCAGGTTCTAGTCTCCCTTAGGAGAACAGCAGCGCATTTGTAGCATCTTTGGTGTTGCAAATGTCCTTAGGCAACGGTAACCTCTTTCCATCAAGTGGGCCATCTGCCTGCCTGCTGAACTTCTGCAATAAAAAATAAATCTAAAAAATAAAAACTTCGTTTAAAAAAACCGACTTCAAAAACTAAAAAACTAAAATGTATAAAATAACTTATTTCTAAAGCTATTATTATTAATATATATTATCTAAAACATCTTAAAGTCGGTGCTTAGTAATTTTTAAAATGTAGTAATTTTAATTATGTTTTACTTTGCACCGACTTCAAGATGTTTTAGATAATATATATTAATAATAATAGCTTTAGAAATAAGTTATTTTATACATTTTAGTTTTTGAAGTCGGTTTTTTTAAACGAAGTTTTTATTTTTTATTTGTTACTTTTTAGTGTCTAGCTATGTATGGGTGGATTTACGAATGGTGCCGCGCTTCTTAAAAAATATAGGTCCCAAGAAACGAGAACAAAAAAATGTTCGTAAAATGAAAACTTCTGGGCCAAACTCTGTCAAATTTTTAGGGGACCACATGCCAGCTATTCCGCGTCGAACAAAAAAGAATCACGTAAATCGAATCATAAATCTCAGAGTAATCGGTGTACATATGGAACGAAAAGGAAATTTTGTTCATAAAATGAAAACTACTAAGCCAAACTATGTAAAAATTTTAGGGGACCAATTGGAAGCTATTCCGCGTCGAACAAAATAAGAATCATGTAAATCGGATCATAAATCACGGAGTAATCGGCGAACATACATAAAAAAAGCATTAAAAAAAAAGATCCCGACGAATTGAGAACCTCCTCCTTTTTCGAAGTCGGTTAAAAAAAAACCTCTAAGGACATAAAGCTCAGTGATTGGCTCTCAAAACTCAAAGGTGCTTAGGTACTCACAGACTAACATGAAAATTATTTTACAGTAGGTATCTATGCAAAAGGGTAGAAGACCATTAAGAAATAACAAGGACTTATTAAACAATATGTATCTACTGTTTTTCTTCCTGCAAAATAAGTTTGTATCTTACCCTGAAACAATGCTATCGGGGATGACATTTTTGACCTAAAACATTCTTTAACTTTCTTCATTGACTTTCTTCTGATTTTGTGGAATTAACGTTTTAATGTAAGGAACGTGGCATTATTTTCAACAAAAAATCTCCTCTCTTGCTTTTAACGTTCGGGCAAGCATCTGTAACACGAATTTAGGTTTTTATATTTAAAAATTATACTAACTACGACGAACTTTTCTATGAACTCGATACTTAAACCCTCCTTTTTATGAAATAAAATTGCTCAAAATTCATCTCATTGTGATAGCTATTGCCACGTCTTTGATTCGAGCGTCTACTGGAGCACTTATGTATTTGAGTAAATCTCCTCAAAATATTATCATTGCGTATAATATTAATTATAGTAACACATGCTAGATCCGCCATTTTTGGCTACGATATTACTCCTTAATCTCATCAACAACGTACTTGAATCGAATCGTTACGAAGGAATTTAAAAAATACGTAGTTGCATACCGTAATGCGCTTAAAAGATTCGCCTATATAACAATAAAATTTAACGAATACTTCCATGCCCAAATGAACAAAAAATTAATATGCATTATGTTATGTAGGTACTATATTGCACTATGTCCAACATTGTCCCGTTTAAAGCATCCAGCATAAACGGAAAATGATAAGAATATGCATCGAAGCGCGTCGGAACTCGTTAGCTAATCGCTATCGCTCCCGTCGCCGCTTATCGAATTTAATCACTCCATGCAACGCACAAATATAACGAGAATTACATTTTTATCTTTTCCGGCACTAGTGACAACAAAATTATTGTTCTTATTGTCATTGGCTCCAATGTTGGCCAATATTTTCTTTTTGAATGATTCAGAAATTAAAAAGAGGGATATGGACACATATTTAGGTAAGTTGGACGGCATTCGGAAAGGTCCGTTGGGTCTCTATGTCAACCATTTGGCAATGATTGAAGACGAAAGTCTTCGGGCATTTGTCCGTTGCCATTCGTTTTCCACTTGTCCGTTGCGATTCGTTTTTCCACTTGTCCGTTGCGATTCGTTTTCCACTTGTCCGTTGCGATTCGTTTTCCACTTGTCCGTTGCGATTCGTTTTCCACTTGTCCGTTGCGATTCGTTTTTCTACTTGTCTTGTACTTTGTGGCCCAGTACACATTTCGATTTTTCGCAGAATTACTGCAAATTATGAATTTGTTGGATAAATTGGTCCCCCTATAATGGGAGGCCCGAGCCCATCAATGGGACATTTATGGGCTAATATGGCCATTACATGAATTGGTTAGGTTAGGTACATTTTAATGAATGCATTTTTTTATTTAATATTTTATTTTATCTAACCAAAAAACTGAATTCGATCCGTAACCAAAAAACATCTGTAGCCTACTCTAAAATTATGTCGCCTCTCAACACGTCTACTCTAAAATTATGTCGCCTCTCAACACGTCTACTCTAAAATTAAGTTGCCTCTCAACACGTCTACTCTAAAATTATGTCGCCTCAACACGTCTACTCTAAAATTATGTCGCCTCTCAACACGTCTACTCTAAAATTATGCCGCACTTCCACGCGGGGGTAACGCTTTTTCGTAAAAAATCCCGTAAAACCTAAGTTTCTAAATAAATATAGAATTTTTACTTCAAAACTAACTAAAGCGCTTAAAACCATTAAAGCCAAGATTTATTATGCACATTATAATTTTGTTACGAGTTGCAGGACACGAATTGAAATACCGTTGGAATAATTATAGAATTGATTATAACTATACAAACACGTATAACTCAGGTACAGATATAACTGAACACAACCAGTCTAAACGTAATGCACGATTCAATAACACGCGCAAAGTCCGTCACTAAATAGATTACCGAATGTACACACGTCTTGCCTCGCTTATGGTTATCGCTTGACTGCCGATCTCTCCATTAGGGTATTGTTTTATACTGCACAAATACAATTTGTCTGCTCCGGCCGCGTGGACTAAATTTCTTAGAATCACACCTGGCTAACGACTACTATAAGAAATTACAATATACAATGGTCTGTTTTTCTAATTACAAATTTTAAACACAAAGTAATCAAAAGAAGTCCAAATGAAGTGAACTTGTCTTCTGTCGGCATTCAGGTAGTAACAATATGTATTTAACAATATCTTAAGTTAATTACAGTAATCGTTGAGCTGTTTCGTTCGAATGTTGATATATCAAGAACAGGTGTTTGATAGACAATGCTCTTACCGTATAAACGACTAGACCGTGTTTGAATATTTTATAAGTATAGTCATGTGGGATTAAATGATTTCGAAACTCTCCAAACTACTTTAATTAATTACAATTTACGGAAAACTGCAATAAAATTGCCTATCACATAGATAACACTTTATAAACATATAAACAATTCCAAAACTACATAATTAAGATTATACTGTCTTTGTGAAAACAACAGGCATATTAACAAAATATATTGATTTGTATCGCCATGTCTGATGAGATTATCCGAAATCTGTCATATCCAAGGATATAAAACTCATTATATGAAATACTAGGATATATACTCGCGACTTCGTCCAGGCTTGACTTGAAATTCTCGTGGGATTCCTGAGATAAAAATATCTCATTTTTTTTAAATTAAATTTTTCCATTTTTAATAATTCGCAGAAAAATTGCCGCGGTATTCCCGGGATAAAAAGTAGCGCAGTACACTGTCTCTCTGTGGCTGTTAGAAGGTCACAGAAAAAAAAAACTTGACGCGACATTTGTGACGTACGTGATGACATTTCATTAGATTTAGATATGGATTTAACGCTTGATTTTATGAGAAGTAGTTGTTTGTTTCACTTTTCAGTATTTATTTACTTTCCTCATATTCGAAATTAAAAGCAGAGTGTTGGCCTCGCGTGAAAGGCCTATTTAGGCACTCGAATTATTAGCGCCCTCGCTACGCTCATGCTCCAAACCATCTCGTACCTGAATAGGTTTCTTTTTGTTACTTTCACGTCTCGTGTAACAATCTACTATTTATTGTTAAAATTAATATCGTTAGCGATAAGATTAGGGAAGCCCGCCGTTAAGAAACATGGGTCACCCACACCATAAACTACCAATAAATGTTGCGATTGTAAATTGGTTAAAGGTTAAATGAAGGTTGGTTTTGGTCTTACGCCAAAAGGAAGGTTTGGACTGAACATCAGTGTTGTGTCAGATATAATTCCGGCACAGCAATATGCGGAGTGCAAACCTTGTTTGCTGAAAATACGGCGTAAAAATTCTCAAATTATGCTTTGTGTAATATAATAAATAATGTAATTACGTCGCTATGTCTTCAAAAAAAGTTTTTCTTTATTTCTTTATTTATCGACATAGGTATGTAAAACATTAAGAATGGCCGCATCGAATATTTTTAACGGAGCACAATTCTTGAACTATTAAATCCAGCTAGTATGTCCATTTGTGTTTAAACGGTACGGACTAGTTATTCAACATTTTCAACTGCTTATTCCGTTATTATGATATGTTGGACTGCAGTTATTCTCGTCACATAATCCTGTATGTGTTATGTTAAAATGTTGTAAATAACCTAATGATCGTACTCAAAGAGCTTAAGATTTCTTTTTATTGGTTTGCAAAATTGAATATACATCAGTTTTATCTTACATTGATTAAACCGTTGCACAGCTTAACACTATATTCTGTCTTCACAAACACAACACTCATAATTGCATAATATAAGTATCATAATTGTCGACGAACTATGTATTTATGATCTTAGAGTGGTAATAACAATATATAAGTAGTATTGAGCTTCGGGTGGCAATGGTTGTGACTAAATTGGAAGATTTGAACAAGTCTTGAGTCCATTCGTAGTAGACGGAGCAGAGTGCGAGAGAGAATATGACGATTTAGGACGAACAAAATTACTATAGTTCAACAGGTGTGGGGAATTAAAATTATAAATACTTACATTTATTTACATCAAAATATACGTAAATTAATAAATAAACTAGTATAATGACGAAAACTTATATTCTACCTGTAATCCCTTAAGACTATAAGTACAATACTAAGACTAGGTCACAAACAAGCGCCGACTACACCGCTGTTGAAAAAAAACCGTCTAACGCGCGATGTATTTTCTTATTACAATAAGTATTTTTAATTTTGCAATCTTACCGTATTTTTTTAAACAAAACCCGGTGCCCGATCGGATCATGAGTTGCTATTTCATCCAATACGTGTGGAAAGCCGCCAAGCGTAAGAGATTATAGTAATAAATACAGTAATAATATATGCACGAATAAAAAGGTAAGCGCCAATAAATTCAGTGCTCTTTCGACCTTTTGGTCGCTAGTTTCTTAATGAGTAAGGTTCCCAGAAGGCTGGCTACGTTGCCTCGCTGAATCGCCATAAGAAAAATTATTTAAACAGCTCCACCAAAAATATGTCTTTCTTGCCCTGGATATGTTTGCAGCTGTTTTTTTGATAACACGGACACAGACATACGGAAGCTGGATTTTTTATTTAGATATTGAACTAGACTACAAAATCTTCCGTTACAATGTTGCCGTTAAAAATGTAAGACAATATGTGAAATTTTTATTAAAGTTTAACCGCTTTGTGTATATATCTAGGCACCTTGAAGTCGCGTTGTTATGATTTATCATTGGAATTTATGTTCGTTCATGTTCTTCCTCATTATTAATTTAATGGAATGTTCCCATTTTTTCATCTACTGTTTGGTAGCCGATAATATACATACATTGCAATGTTTATATTATTATACTACAACTTTTAGTGGTTTACATTTGTTCCTTTCGACGAAAACACGCTCGTTATGTTTTATTCCTTTATTCAGAATACTATTATTACTTTGATATTGTTACGAATTTGTTTTGTAGGATGTAAATTCGAAAACGCCGTTTGAATCCTCACAAAGTTTATTAGAAGTACACACACGTAATTTACAGTTCTTACAAGTATAGCCGAATACATCAAAACCAAAACGTGGAGCAGAAAATCTTAATCTCATAAATCGCGCTAAGTTCGTCGTTATACTCGAGATACTCGCTCCGAAAGTGCATTAGGTAACGCCTCGTTCGCAGTCAGAACACGAATGGCGCGTTTCCTGACTAACAAATCCTCAATCATTTAGAAATTAGTCAAGGTCTCCTAGCAACAGGCCGCCCACTGATTCTTAAAATCGTTAAATGGTCAACTTAATGGCTTCTAAGAATTCGCATGAAATACCAACAGAGGAAAGAAGGTTTTATGACGTTTTAAGACGGCATGAACAAAGGGATTAGCGCAAACAATAGATCACTCGAATTCAAAGGGGTAATAAAACACCTGCAAGGGCTGGTTTGCGTCAATATGCTTGATTGAACAGAACGCACAAACACCGATGAATGCAAAGCGCTTTCGACCTTTTGGTCGCTAGTTTCTTAAAGGTAGGCTATGGGTAATCGAATAATATAGTTCAAGAAGTTGAATGACTCTCACTCGTGTTGGGAGTCAGGTCCTTGGCTATAGGCACTGCCCTCAGCCAGTATCGGCATACTTTTAGATGACACGACTTTCAGAATCTGCCAGCATTCGCTTGGGGGCAACCTGTGTGGTCCTACTGTCAATGCGGGAATAAGGTGAACACCGCTTGGGACACCAGGAATTATTCTGCAGCAGAAGCGCCGGTAGAATATCCCGACACGCGGCACTCAGCGACACCATCCACCGGGCTCTTGTCACCGCCGGGGTACCGTTTTGAAAGCAACGGGTTTGTGCCGCGACGATGGCAAGAGACCGGATGGCATGACGCTGATTCCCTGGAAGGTGGGCCGCCCCTTAGTGTGGGATGTTAGTTGCGTTGACACTCTGGCGGCGTCCAATTCAAGTACGTGCGCTACCGCCAATTCTGCTGCAGCCGAACAGGAGGCCCTCAAGCGCCACAATAATAATTAATATATATATATATATATATATATATATATATATATATATATTCTACTTTGATATATAATGAGAAAATTAGAATTGACATTTAAAACAATTTTATAAAGGACGGAATGCTTATAAAAACTACCCTGAAGTGGTATATAATAATCTATAGGTATAGAATAGTATGTGAATCTATAGCTATAGAATGATTTAATTTCAAAGACTACTGAATCTCCATGCATAATATTTGACTACAAATGATATATTATATACAGATACTTAATGGTTTAGTGAAATGAAATGATTGATGACATGGCATTAAATATTTTGGAATACTTATATGCTTGTGTAAATTCAAATACTTCATTTGCAATGTACATAATATTGTTACGAGTTACGGGACTTGAATTAAAAAGCCGTTGGAATTACTATAGAATTTATTAGAACTATACAAACACGTATAACACAGGTACAAATATAACTGAACACAACTAGTACAAACACGCGCAAAGTCCGTCACTATATAGATAATCGAATGTAGTACACACGTCTTGCCTCGCTTGCGATTATTGCTTGACTGCCTCACCCCTCCGTTCGGGCATTGCTTTATACTAAACCATACACTCGACACCAATACTCGACCGCGTAACAATAATTTCTAAAAATCACACCTGGCTAATGACTACCATAAAAGATTACAATACTCAATGGAATGTTTTTCTAATTACAAATTTTAAACACAAAGTAAACAAAAGAAGACGGTCATAAAAGTGCTTCAATGTTATTAGCTCAAACGGCACCGGTGGGAAATAAATGTACTTTGTTTTCTGGTATGCAGGTGGCCCAAATTGTAACACTATATACATATTACGTACATAATATCTTCTTATTGCTTTATTAATAAAATTTTACATAGGTAGTGTAGTAGTATGTCGTGAGTATACTTAGAGGAACATGTGAAAACTATTTATGTAGAATTCAATTACAAGAATCTGATGCTAAAGTAATCTAGAAGAAAGCTAATATATTAGTCCAAATATCGTCTAGTCGAATATTTTATATACATATACGTAGTCTTTAAAAGATTAAAATTCACACCAGCATCATGCAACTTCTCGCTGAGAAAGCTCCGGTCCTAATATTTTTCTTGCTAGACTATATTCGTTTTGCGAAATGTGTTGCCAATCGCCTAAACTGAACGATACCTAACACATGGTTGCGATGAAGTGCAGTATTTAAAACAATTTTATTTGAAACGTGCCAACTTCAGCGATAATTATTTTTGTATGTCAGTCATTTTGGTTCACGAGATTCTTGTATCCCGGATATGAAATAATTATACATCTGTATACATTAAAAAGATATATATTTACATTACGTGAATAAATTTTAAATAAGCGTATATTTTTATAATCAGTACGTTTATTCATTATTGGCCGGTTGCTATAATAGGATTTTACTATTTATTCACTTACCTTAACATTGGTAGAAATATAACATTGTCTGTATGGCGCTTATGTCAATTAGTAATCGGCCATTAATCCGGATCAAACGAGATCCGTTTTAGGTGCTCAGGCGATCTTGCTCCAAGAACAGCTACATCAAGGCATCCTCTACTGAGTAAATTTCTTAACTATACATGCATTAAAACCCACTTTTCAAGTTAACAATGAATTATTGCCATTTAAAAAGAACCAGTCGACTGGTGTTACCACTTTATATGGTTCCTATATCTGTGAACATAATAACGAGACCAGGTATACATGCTTTAATTAAAAGATTCCAAAGTACCTTTGTTATTGTAGGTGTTGATTAATGATTTATTTTAAAATATTGCAACAATTTTAAATGTCAAAACTCAGTGACGCCATGTTGAAAGCTTGAGCGGGAAATTATTAGCACAGCTTCCTAGTTTAAATCTAAATTGATTATAAAAATAAAATTGTGCCGATTGCCTGAATACCCGCCAATAAAAACGCCAGTGCCAAACTTTAATGTGTGTTTAGTTTGCAGCCAGTCTAAATAATCATAATTTCTCGCGCCTTTGATCGCTCTAATGACTCAATTTTTTATCGTCTCATTAAAATACGTGATAAATCGTTAAAGCAAAGCACTCCCGGAACTTTTTATTTTTTCTATAAACAGCAAGGTTTATTCTTATCGGCCGAGTAATTTAGCTATGAAAATAATGATTGCAGAAATCTCAACGACGATAATTGTATCCGTGAAGGAACGGAGAAGGAGTATAATTTTCTGCGGCCAGGCGGCATGTCGTAAGAGGTGACAAAACAACTCACAGCCAGTTGGTAGGTTATTTGCCTGTCTGGATGGCTACAACCCGTGGTTATTAGTTGACTTGTAAGTCCATATCATTGTTAGGACAGACTTCTACTTACTCAATAACTTATTACTTAACTTAACTCGCCAGTTTCGCAAGTTATCTAAGTACTTAACTAAAACAATTATACATCAGGATTTAGGAATAAAATGATTGTCATGAAAAGAGACTGGCGGGTTTCTTAGGAGCCACTAGCGTGGTCACCTACACGCAAAATGACAATGTGACTTGGCTGAAAATAGAATTTCGTCATAAAGGTTTGACATTGACATAACCTCCATTACGATAATACTAGAGTTTGGGCGGGAACTTGAAATGTAATGTTCTACTGTGCAATTTTATTTTCAAAAAATGTAATATAATACCTATTGGTGCCAGTTGCTTCTTCGTTTTGGAAATTAAACTCGATATTACTGGACTGTATAATTATAATTGAAGTAAAATAATACATGAAACAAGTACAGAGCGTAATTATTTACAAGACACATTAGAGCGATGTTGAGAGGTGAAGTGTAGAGTAGTAGTAAGTAGTTTTAGCTGCCAGGGTCGCTCCTTAAGTCCCGCATCCCGCCCGACGCCTAATTGCTAATCGTGCCCTCTGAGGGCGCCGGCGGTATGCGGGGCGCGGAGAGTAGGTGTGCTCCGGCGGGCGGGTCAGGGGGGTGCTCTCTGTCCGCAACAATACCCATAAGTGACTTTGTTCACTTATGACTAGTAATAGTACGATATTTATTTTTTAACGAGTAATTTAAAGTTTGTCTTTTATTCCTCACAATGTCAGCCAAAGGAACAGAGTCCATACAGCTTTGACATATGACACTTGACAGTGACAATATAGACATTTTGTATTGCCATTTAAAAAATTAAAAAATAACAGATATCGATATCGAATAAAAAATCGATTAACCAACTAACAGAATAAAAAATAGCAAAAGTAAAAAGTAGCAACAGAATATTACGTAGGTATATCGATATTTTGACGCGTAATAAATCAATTTTTTTATTAATATAATTTAGAGAATCAGACAACAATGCCTTTGAATTTAATTATTTGGTAAGCGAGTATCAATTCTTGAATTATGCATCATTTTTTTTGTATAAGTTTTGTCTTTGTAGTTGTTGAGGGCGAGAACCGCCTATCGCCTTTGCATGTATGTACCTATTTTGGGTAATAAGAATTAATACAGGATATTTTTTATCTCGGAAAATAGTATATAATAATAATAGTATATAATAATACCTAATCATTTATCATTTAAGTGCACCTATTTTGAAGTCATCACGAAATAAAACTCATAAAGGAAGTAGTAAAAAATAATTTGTATAATATTTATTTTTTAAATTAAACATCTTAAATTTTCATAAGAGTTGTGTTTGGCGCATTTTAACTCGGCGCCTTAGTTTCCTACGTCATTAGCGTATACCAATTCATAAAATCCCAAAATAGCTGTTCATTCATATGTTGCTTTTTACGAATAGTGGTTGTAAAGTATCTTGTAACCGTGGGTTCTCTTGAATGAGTTAAAAAATAATAGTTTAAAAAAACTAAAAAAAACACGCTTTTATAAAAAATCCAACTAAAAAAACAAAAAATAAAATTTAATATAATATAAAAAAGCGTGGGGTGTATTCAATTAATAATATAATATCTTAAAAAGCGCTTTGAATACACCCCACGCTTTTTTATATTATATTAAATTTTATTTTTTGTTTTTTTAGTTGGATTTTTTATAAAAGCGTGTTTTTTTTAGTTTTTTTAAACTATTATTTATTTTTCATTTTTTAGTTGATTTTTGTTTAAATGTTTTTAAATACAAGCTTTTGAGATCCTGCATATCATGTAGCAGCAGAGTGCTAGCCAAGACAAGTAAAACGAGCCCAAACACGACGGGTCTATCTTGTTTAGTACAGGAGTTCCTATGGCCACCTTCCGACTCCATCATCAGATCAGCTCCATGGTACCATATTATTGCATTGTCACGCGATATAAACATACGGGCCCAAACACGAAGGGTCTATCTTGTTTAGTACAGGAGTTCCTATGGCCACCTTCCGACTCCATCATCAGATCAGCTCCATGGTACCATATTATTGCATTGTCACGCGATATAAACATACGGGCCCAAACACGAAGGGTCTATCTTGTTTAGTACAGGAGTTCCTATGGCCACCTTCCGACTCCATCATCAGATCAGCAGCTCCATGGTACCATATTATTGCATTGTCACGCGATATAAACATACGGGCCCAAACACGAAGGGTCTATCTTGTTTAGTACAGGAGTTCCTATGGCCACCTTCCGACTCCATCATCAGATCAGCTCCATGGTACCATATTATTGCATTGTCACGCGATATAAACATACGGGCCCAAACACGAAGGGTCTATCTTGTTTAGTACAGGAGTTCCTATGGCCACCTTCCGTCTCCATCATCAGATCAGCTCCATGGTACCATATTATTGCATTGTCACGCGATATAAACATACGGGCCCAAACACGAAGGGTCTATCTTGTTTAGTACAGGAGTTCCTATGGCCACCTTCCCACTCCATCATCAGATCAGCTCCATGATACTATATTATTGCATTGTCATCGACCTTTGACAGGTGTGCAAAGTATGAATTAAATCTGATCGTTCAAAGTAGGACAAAATCGAGCTCAAAGGGGTCGGTTACTGACATACTGACATACTGACTGACATACAAGTGAAGCTAATATAAAGCGTGTAAAAAATAAACAATAGTGTCTTTAGGCTTTGATGAATAAATAAAATAAACAATCAGACTGAACCTTGTGTTAAATGAAATACGTCGTAAATTTAACAATTTATAAGAATTTAATAATGAATGTTCAGTACAGAGTTTTATTTTTAGGATTCCAAATAAATATTTTTTCGATAACTGCACGGACCAATATTAAATTTGCCATCAACCCCCTTCACAGTTCACAAAAGATAATTAATTACATTAAATAACTCTATTGAATTGATCACATATTTAAAGTCTAGGAATATTTTTTTTTATTTTATTGCAGGAGTTCAGCAGACAGGCAGACGGCCCACTTGGTGGAAAGCGGTTACCATCGCCTATGGACATTTGCAACACCAAAGGTGCTACAAATGCGCTGCTGCACTCTTAAGGCAGACTGGAACCTGGTCACTAATACCGGAACACAACTCAAGGTTGTTATGGCGATATAGTTTAGACCAGGGGTGGTGGCCATCCAGTCGGGCAATTGCCCTACCACCGGCTGTGGGTTGTTTTGTCGCCTCTTACGACAGACCGCCTGGCCGCAGGAAATTGTATTCTTTCTCCGTTCCTGCACGGATAAAAAATTACAAAAATAATAAGTTTTATGACATTGTTAGATCTTAAGTTACCCATTTAAATTGAAGTTAGGACAAAATCGCTTACAAAGAACTTATCTTCTTGAAGGTTTGTCAGTTCTCAGTTTGAGAATGACAACCGAGACAAACGAACGCGGCACAAGACAGAGGACCGCGACACACGACGTATCCACTTTGTATACAACTGTATGAAAAATATTTCAATCGCGACACAGAGTATTCCTCCTCCGGAAGAGTCTTCCGCCTCGCTCCTTCACCCATTAGGGTCATACCTAAACAAGCAAATAAAAAGAAACAATCGCTGTTCTCATACTGTCATATATTGTATTGTTCACCGGAATCGTGCAGCAAATTCAATAGAGTTAGTACCGTATAAAATATTAACAGATTCACATGCAGTCACTTGACCTTGTATTTGATTTAAAGCTTAATTCAAAGCCGCAAGGTTGCTGATGTCAGGCGTAACGCATTATGTAATTTTTATTATATTTCTTACACGCTATAAGGAGTTTTAAATGTAATTCGTATAAAAGAATTTGGTGATACGACGCACAGTTCTGTGTGAAGTGTATGAACGTGTTAGAGCGAATGCGAATAATCAACGTTATGCCGACAATGATATTGTCTTTTTTACGTCAATACTAGCCCTAAAATGGACCTTTTATATAAAGTAAATTTTGCTTACTAAATGATTAATCATCAAAGGGAGTTAAGTAATAAAAAAAATATCGGTCAAGTGCGTATTCGTCCACGTGCATTGAGAAGTTAAAGACTAGGTAATATCCATTGTTTTGGATCTAAAATTTAATTAATAATTTTAATCGAATACTTATAACTACTGGAAGGGTATTGTTCACAACGTTTACTTTAAAATATTTTCATTTCGTAAGTCATAACTCGGAAACATACACAGTTTTTGCGACTTTGAGGGTTTTTTTAATTAAATAGTTGGCGATTGACCACGATCATGTCCAATGCTGGACGATGATGCGGCCGAAGATGGAGCACGTGTGTGCGAATATATTCCGACATATTCATTCATATAGATATTATTAAGCATGATACGTTATGATTTTTAAGAATTTGACTAAGTAATCATATTCCACACTACTGTCACTATACAATTGTGTACACAGGTATACACCTACCTTCCAAATTTCATCCATTTAGAGAAAGTAGTGTTTAGACAGATAACTGCGACTGCGAAAATTGCTTAAATTCAGTTAAACATCGTATTTACATATAAATTAACTGTATAAATAATACAAGATTTTGAGAGCCTGGATATCATGTAGCAGCAGAGTGCTAGCCAAGACAAGTAAAACGGTCCGACTCCCTCATCAGATCAGCTTCATGGTACCATATTATTGCATTGCCACGCAATATACATATGCGTGCAAAATTTCAGCTCAATCGGAACCGGGAAAATGGTCAAATTTAGCTTGCAAGATTCCACCCGAACTTACATACATACATACATATATAGATAGGTACATCAAGCATACATAGATAGGTACATACATACATACATATATAGATAGGTACATCAAGCTTGTAAAAAAAATCTGATAGATCTAGGAAGATAACAATATAAGGAAATATGATGAATTCCGTCACCTATGACATAATATTTGCATAGAATCGACACATTTATTTTCATCGCGCTGTGTAATGTCGCGTTAACACTATTTGCTGCTAACGACCTAGATGTTAAGAAGCCTTACATAATAGGTGTCTTGACCGACCAACCTCTTTAATTCATTGTTAAGGGAACAAAGGAGTTCCTACTTCATTGTGTTTCAATATTAGGGTTCTGGTGGCTCCTTTTTTTATATCAACATTTTTCTTGATTAATTTGTTATAATCGCAGTGTTAAAGGAAGCGTATTTGAACATACGTTAATGTCTGGCTGATCGTCCAGAGTCTACCTTTTCTTTCACCTTCTCCTGATTATTTGAGGGCGGCACAATATTAACCTCTGTTAAACCTTAAATCATTATGTCATCCATTACAAAAGTTATCCATCTCTTTTTTGACCGTCTTCCAATAGGAGCAAGTTCTCAACTTGGTCGGTATTTTTTTTAATGTATGTACACAGATTACTCTGAGATTTATGATCCGATTTACGTGATTCTTTTTAGTTCGATGCGGAATAGTTGCTTCTTGGTCCTCTAATAAATTAACATAGTTTGGCCCAGTAGTTTTAATTTTATGAACATTTTTTTATGATTTTTTTCCGTTTTGCGCTTTGGTCCATAATTTTGCTACTACATAAAATAGGTCGAGATATTAATTGCCATTGATGGGAAACTGCGCAAGAAAGAAGTACATGACAAGTAATTCTTTGGATCGCTCTGCCAATGTTTGAGCTTATGGCATCTTAGTTATAGAAAGTGAATTAGTTTCAGTATTCTTAAGGCTTTCTTAATAAAATATGTAAATAAGTTTGATAAAACTTATTTACATATTTTATTTTTAGTGCATGAGTTCAGCAAACGGTTCACCTAATGGAAAGCGGCTACCATCGCCTGTGGACATTCGCAACACCAAAGCTACTACCAATGTGCTGCCACTCTCTAATGGAAGACTGGAACCTGACCACTAATGCTGGAACACAACTCAAGGTTGTTATGGCGGCATACTCCAGACCACGGATGGTAGCCACCCAGACGGGGAAATACCTGGCTGTGGGTTGTTATGTCGTAAACACACTTAAAAGAAAAAAAAAATTCTATACTGGCATACGAAAACGGTCTTTAGCAGACATACGAGCCAAGCTATGCAGCACCACTTCCATCATGTTCACTTTAAAAAACTAAACTCACTTGCTTTAATCTATTTTCCCGATGTCCAAAGACAACAATTCCGTTAGAATAGTTACCCTCTAAGTATACGTGCTCCATTCTAGACCATAATATTATCTTCGCCCAATATCTACCTATCCTACTAATATTATAAATGCGAAAATTTGTAAGAATGTTGTTACTCTTTCACGCAAAAACTGCTGAATGTATTTTGATGAAACTTTACAATAATATAGCTTACACATTGGAATAACTCATAGACTATAACATATATAAAGATATAGTGTGAATTAGCCAAAATATAACGATTTTCCAGCACCACGCGGTTAAGTCCGCGGGGCGCAGCTAATGTCACAATAAACAAATCTTAATGAACTAAACTGTGCCAAAAGCACTTTGTCCATAAGATATCTTCCTAAAAAAAGTAATGATGAAGGATGGCGATGCTTCAAATTATAGCATAGCATAGCAATAAATCTTGAATGAATACTTTAAATATGTAATGAATATTTATTTGGATGATGCCCTACTTTAAAAGACTTTCACGCATAAACGTCTTTTTAATTTCATAAAATGTTTGTTCAAGCCCTCATAAATCAGAGTACAAGTCACCAGCATGTTTATTTAATATTATATAGACTAGTAAACAAGTGCCTTTTGGACCAACTTTTTTCAGCAATCTCCGAAAATTATAAATGAGGTGTCATTCGATTCGGAATTAACAACGAAAATTATTTATAAAAAAATGAATAATAAACATTTTCTAATTTTTCCAACGAGGTTCTATTCTAAAGCCTTTCAAGAATTGCTCCAAGAAAGAAAAAAAATCTTAAATTTATCGTTTAACAATTATCACACTTGCAATGTTCATGTTCAAGCAAAAATAAAATATTAATTAACTATTTATTCAATCAACTAAATGAAAAATTGTTATAAAAAAAATTTTCAAGCAGATTATTGTTCATTCATCTATTCAGTTAGTGCCTGAATTCTTTCAATTTTTTATTTTCATATTTAGTATGTTTAAATAATATTTATTCATTAAAGGGCCGATGTGGGTGTGGCTTGCGTAAGCCAGAGTACCCGTTTTCGGCCGTATTTTCATCCCTCTGGAAAAATTATAAATATTGATCTTACAGTTTCGGGAGCCAAGACTTTTTTTAGGAAATTTCCTCCTCTTTTCTTTCAAATTTGAAAAATCTTTATTACTTTTTGAGATATTTGCAAAAAGCTAACCCCCCTTTTTTTAGTTAATTGTTAATAACTTTTACAATTTTTGCAAGCGGAACTTCATTTTTTTCAAAAATCATCTAGATGCCATTCCGAATCGAATGACACCTCATTTATAATTTTCGGAGACTGCTGAAAAAAGTTGGTCCAAAAGGCACTTGTTTACTAGTCTATTATTTAAGAAAATAGAAATGACAGCAAAGTCGTACACTACCCGTACGATTAAAGAGGGCTATTCCCATATTTTTATCGGTCGCCATTATAGCGTACGTCGACCTCTTGTTGTAACATCAATGTATTTCACACATAATTACAGAAAATTTGAGATTTTTTCACATAATAAATAACGATAAATATGACAGGAATTAGGTTATTAACGGACAAAAGCGTAAAAGTGCCGTCATGTTTCTATAAAGGAATCCGCGGATTTTACGACTCTTTAAATGTTGTCATTCTGAAAACAGTTCATCGATATATTTATTAGGAGTTATAGTGGTTCTCAAAGGGGCGGTGTTACTCCTCGGGGGAACTTGAGGCCGTTAAATAGCGATACACTGCGTTCAAAACTGTTTAACCTGCTGATTCCTATCGTTGCTGGGTTGCAATATTGTATCTTGATCAAAATGACGAAACGGGTCGTATCTTTATTTTGTTGCAAATGCTTAGGTCATTTCTTATTCACGATAAATATAAAGAGAAAAGTCATGCGTTGGTGTAACACCACTGTTAGTGGTTCCACCAAAATTATACAAATATGGACTGATAGGAATACATGCTAAAATGTAACATGTAATAAAGCCGGCGTTGAAATAAGTTTCTATCACCTTATTTATGAACTATAACGATACAATTTTAATTAACTTTAACAATAATGTATTAAGGACTCGTGAAAAGAACTGACGTCATAACTCGCTTAACTCATATAAAACCAAGAACGCTGTTAAGTATACACATAAACTTGAATCGTTCAATGTCATTGAGTATCATCGTGCCCTTTCAGTTCAGTGGCTTTCATCCCGATTGATTTAATACGGTTCATCTGTCTAATATTAGCAAAATATATAATGACTCAGTTGATTGTCAACTGTCGTCTGAAAGTCATGTAGGTACTACCTATTTCAATTTATACACAAATAATTTATAGCGTAAAGAACTGTCAATAGAGATATAGATAGACAGATAACACTTTAATGTACACCATTACAGAAAACTTACGAACTAGTATTATTCTAATTGTGTACAAAGAGCGGTCCTATCGCTAAAAAGCGATCGCTTCCGAACAACCCGTGGCAAGAATATTACAGATTAGGAGGGGCGATGGTGGTATACATAATTATTGTACGATTACTTATATTTTAATAATAAATATGTAACTACACTATATATAGAAATATACACATAAGCTGTATACATATACAATATATAGTGATAAAATGCAACATAATTAACATATAGCTATATGCAATAAAATACTATATGCAAATAATTGTAATTCCTAAAGTAAAACAATACTTAATTTTTTGACAAAATGTTATAGTATTTTTATACGGGGGCCTGGCCGATACAAGGTTGGAAATCTTCGTTTTATTCCAAAATAGTTTCAAATGAAATGATGATAATGTTCGTCAGCCAATTGGGTATTTAGACTGTCATATCTGTGCTTTTATTGACTAAAAAACGTTCCTTAGTCTTCTTGATTTTATATGAAGTGATATTGGAAATTCGAATTAGTCTTTTTTTTAAATAATTGATATGCAAACAAAGATTTATTTATTAGGTGTTTACAAGTTTTTTGATG
The DNA here is from genome assembly GCA_949752895.1 of Dendrolimus pini. Classification (NCBI taxonomy): domain Eukaryota; kingdom Metazoa; phylum Arthropoda; class Insecta; order Lepidoptera; family Lasiocampidae; genus Dendrolimus; species Dendrolimus pini. The sequence continues at coordinate 3,428,590 of OX457131.1, forward strand.
AAAAACTTAAAAATAAACTACAAACTATACTATATAAAAACTAAAATTAAATAAAAAGGGAAATATATAAAGATATGATTTGATCCCAAACGACTTTCACTTACCGGGAACGTTCCCAAAAGGCTGGAGGCGTTGCCACGTTGTATAGCTTCGCTTAATCTTTGAGCAAAACAGATTGTATTATTATTTGTGTAGTTTGTTAACTTCAAAATTTGATAACCTTGAACATGTAATATTGCGTAATGGACAATTTAATCGTTTTATTCTTTAAACTAATTTATTCGTAAATATAAATCCTTCGCAGATTACCGGATTGCCTGGAAGCGATTATACAAGCGATAACACATTCCAATGTAAATGTAGTAGCTTCTATTTATATGTGATATTAGGTGTTGCTCATAAATTATAAGGACTTATCATTACTGAATCTTATTTCTAGATATAAGACAGGATGCTACACATTTTAACAGTTTATTTGAAGTTTAATATTGCTACAACTCAGGTCCCAACAAAAATAAAATCCACCTGCATATTTTATTACCTGTCGGCATTTTAACTAGTTGTAAACTTGTAATTCTTTTAGGATCGTCTTCTTTTGTTTACTTATTTAATAGCATACGTTTCTACAGAATAGCCCATTGTTTTATTGTACTAATTTATTGCTGCATGCGGTCGACTAATTAACCGGGTGTTTCGGATTATGTTGACTACGATACGGACACATTGCATTTGTGCGGTATAAAACGATGGCCTGTTTGAGGGAGGGGGCAGTTCAGCGACAATGACGATCAAGGCGTGACGTGTGTACAATCGGAGGTCTAATAGTGACGGACTTTGCGCGTTTTATTGAATTTTGCATTACGTTTGGATTTGTTGTGTTCGGTTATATTCGTACCTGTGTTTTACGTGTTTGTATAGTTCTAATAAACTCTCATATTAATTCGAGTCCCGCAACTTGTAACAATATATGCTCCCTTTTCTAACATTATAATTTTCAAATGTTTAAAATATACATATGCTTGGTTAGATTATTAGTCCAAATTCATTCGATCTGAAGTCGTAAGGTCCATGTTAATATGCCCAGTAGTGGGATGTTTAAGAGCCGATATTATTATCAAAGTTGTTATTTGGTTTGTACATTCTTAACAGTGTTGTGTTATGGCGTTAATTTGATAATGTACCAAGTCTTGGCATTGCACAGTAACAATCTAATTATGTATCTAAAGGGGCTAATGTCATTGAAATTATTTTAGGAAGCTTACTCACTCGTTTTAAGTCATTTTCATGCTTGTCATTTAAAGAGTATTATTAAGTTCGTTGCACCAATTATTCGTGGCCACATCATGGAAAATAAACTATTTTTTTTAGGATTTTTGCTAAACTGTAAGTGTATCAGGTTAAAGCACTAAAAATTAGGGTTCTATCCTTTAGAAAAACTGTCAAATATGTTAGGAATTTATAGAGATACGTTGCACTGTAAATTTCCACTATGTCTTGTCATTATTACGAAGCCATAATTTTTCACTCGTTGTGTTCTGTTTTCTACAACTATGGAGTTGTAGAAAACAGTTGTTGAGAATTCTTCGAAAAGTAATTGTACAATGGACCAAAGTGAAGGTAACACCCATAGGGCTAAAATCTCCTTTGAAAAACCGTTTTAAGGGTCGGGGTTTTATTGTTACCTCTTTTGGCTTTTATAAGAAGGCAATGAAATCGAAGTCCTTTAGCAAACCGAGAGCAGATTACAAAAGAAAAAGAGCGTCGTCGATCGGCAAAGTGCATATTGCAACTAGACACGAGTAATTGTTTCCTTTTGTTTAAACATTTCAGAAATGCCCTGTTTCATATATATGAATTTCGAGAGTGTGTGCATGGATCTCGAAACTTTATAAGCCGTTCAAAGCAAAATGTTAGAGAACTGATCAAGGAGGAATTTGGTCGACCGTACAACATGCTTTTAAGATTAAAAAAGTCTGAAATAAACGAATATGAAGTAAAATATTTTTTGCTAGACGTACTGCTGGAGCTGTTCTTCTTCCAGCTTCACGTTGCGAATCAGTGTACATATAATAGGAAGTGACTTTCAACTTGCACGTGTATGACCTTCAAAAAGTGTTTTCCAATTGAATTTAGTTTGAATAAAAAGTTTTCAATTTGTAGCACATGATATCAAATTTATTTGAATAACAGTCATAATAATTATGTTAAAAGTTGTTTAAAGTCATGAATCTCTAATGTTTTAATATGTGTATCACATGATTTAATTTTCAAACACTAAAACGATCAACGCTTACTTACAAATAAAATGAGAAATATGACCAACGTTAATTAAATACATATATAAATGTAAATCAGTCATTGGCGAACACAGATTTCCACTTAATTACTGTAATCACTACAAATGTGTGCCAACCGACCAAATAAGACGGTACGCTATTTGCGGAGTAACAAATTTATTTTACTACTCACAAACGGCTGAACTCACTTGTTTTGGTATTTAGGACCTACTTGTTATTCGAGGTTATAATTAGTAGATACGTTTGGTACTTCTCAGTTTATTATTATTCGGAAAATCAATTTCATATAGTTCATTAAAAACTCTATATTTAGGCTGGTGTGCACCGGCATTTAACCGGTGGTTAAAATAAAAGAATCCATGTTTAGCCATATATATTTAACGATTATTTCATTTTAACCATTGGTTAAATCTCGGTGCACACTAGACTAAGTAAAGCAAATCTAAACTGTATTTTATAAAAAATGGATTAGAAACGTAACAGAAAAAAGAGCGGCCAAGTGCTTGTGCTTACGCATAGTGATGGGTTCGGTAGTGGGGAATAACATTTATCGCTCTTGCATTTGGTTATAAAACTCGTATTAAAATAACTCAATCTGAACAGCCCTGTGCATAACTCAACTTTCTACAACAATTCTTTTACCGTTAAGGCTATACAGCTTTAGATCGCGCTGCCTATTGCTATCAGACAAGCAAAATCGCTACCAATATTTGAAACTATGACCTGTCGTTGGAATATGATATTTAAATTCATACAAATATCTACAAAATATATACATTTTCAATATATATATAATTTATGTATTTATTATTAAAAAGTAAAGTTCGTACTATATTTTACGTATACCACCATCGCCATTATCATCTCAATACATTCCTGGGGTTGTCTGAAAGAGATCTATCTATCTATTTAGCGATAAGACCGCCCTTTGTGCATAATTCGATATAATTTAAGTCTTTAAGTTGATTTTTGTATTGGTGTATAATAAAGTGTTATTTATCAATCTAATAAAAAATACCACCGAAAGTATTTTCTACTCAAAATGTGATTATTAAGTTCTACGACTACAATGTTTTTAGAAACTTCTATTCTATAGATGAAAAGTTCAGGAATATATTATTTATGAATTAAAAACTGCAAATCTCGTAAGCCAATTAAATTTTTTTTGATATTGCTATCATTTTTCGCAATCTATTTGACGATACCTTTATGTATTCTTCAGTATGTAAGTAAGAAATGAAAACGCATGTATGGTGTATCATACCTTTTTATTTTTCGCAATTTATTTACACCATTGTAAATCGGATTATAGATGGCATTTTTCTTCAAAAATAATGTACGAGTTACAACTCCAATCAACTTTCTAGAAACATAGTAATTGTTGTTAAGAATATGTCTTAAAATAATAAATTAGCACTATTTAAATACGCCCATACCAAGCAATAAAGTCGTCAGAATGTATGCCACCAGAACATATTGATCATTAAAACAGTTATAATAAATCGCATTAAACTACCTCCATATATCCTAATACGGGCACAACTCGCTTATCTACCTCATAAAAAGCAAAGCGTATGACTAACCAAGTATATTGTACTAATAGTAGGTATCACAACTATATTTTGAAACTTTTGATACTACAATATGCTTTAATTTACCTTGGACTACATTCGTATATTTGCTTCAAATACCCCTATTCTGATTCATCAAGTCTCAACAGAAGTGATTTTCCTAGTCTTAATTATAATACTATTAAAATTTTAAAACAACGTTATATAGGTTTATACTTATATGACACGATATGCATAAATATATATTATTATTACTTCTCTGAAGACTTAAAACATCGTCTCGTAAAGATTTTATCGATATTACTATTACTCAGATTTTTTTATATAGAGCCTAGCAACCCCCAGCGTCTTAATCTAACGTATTCATGGTCAAAACAATAAACACAGTTATCTTGATACGATTTTCAAACATGCTGATTCAACCAAGACTCAATGCAATATTTTACTTTAACTCCTGTCATACATCTGCAAGCTGTAGAATGCGGTGACTCCCGCAGTTTTTACAAAACCTTAATATAACGTGTTTTCGAAAACGACGTTAACAGATTTGGAAAGCCCCAACGAGGCTCGCAACATTAGCTCCCATGATGTTGCAAATGTCCATAAACGAAGGTAACCACTACCTGACAATCTAACCCGGAAAACATGATAGAAATCTAGTCCCCCTAAGAAAAGTAAGTAAAACCCAAAATTCGGATGTTTCTGAGCTGACAATATTCTTATTGTTTAACAGTCCCTAGGAAACTTCTTCCCTCCAAAATTTAAAAACATAGTGCCGATAGTGCCTGAGTTAAATGGCCGTCTCAGCAAATATACACATTTCTTCAGACAAACGGAACGAAATTACAAGGGTTTCGTTAACGCCCTTTGATCACTTATAACTAAGTTATGTCAAGTTCTGTAAGTACAACTGAACATAGCTTATCTTAGCATGAATATATAAAAACATAACTGACGTGACACGTGATGTTGTCATGTTAACTAGGAAAGCACAGCGATAAGCGTACAACAAAAACCAATTTAGGCATGAGACAATGGCCGACGGAGAATTGTTTAAATTAGACGCTTCCTATAGCTGAGGTCGGATTCATGTATAGCTTAGTACTAGCACTGAAGTAAACGTTGGGACATGACCGATTAAAACGATTTAAAATCGTATCGTAAATAAAGCTGTGTGTAATATTGGGGGAAGTTCGTGTTTGGATTTCTATTAATACCTACTGAGAATAAAAAGTTCATTTTGGATGCAATTATTAAGTGGAAAAACGAAATAATATATCGTATACAAATAGGCGGAGAATATTTTTAATTTAATTACCCATTTATTTCTCATCTGATAATGATTCTGACAGTGCTTATTAAATGCAATTTAAACATTTCAATCAGATTCCTTGGGGTAAATTTCTAATTCATATTTCTCGGAAAATGACCCATTGTTCAGGTTAAAAGATTATCCTATAGTTATCCCCATTATAGAAAATATACATAACAAAGCAAATGATCGTTGGTCATTCGAAGTTTGTGAAGAAACAACTTTATAATGATCATTTAAATAATCATGGGGGTTGCCTGGAAGAGATCGCTTTAAGCGATAAGGCCGCCCTTTGTATATTGTACTTAGTTTTAATTTTTGGTGAACAATAAAGTGTTTTCATTCATTCATTCATTTAAATAAAATCACTTTATCATATACATTAGTATGGATGTATGTCGTGTCTTTACCATTAATTGTATTGTTACGAGCTACACAGGGCTTGAATTAAAATGCCGTTGGAATTACTATAGAGTTTATTAGAACTGTACAAACACATATAAAACAGGTACACATATAACTGGATACAACCAGTTCACATTGCACGATTCTATAACACGCGCAAAGTCCGCCACTATATCACTCATCGAATGTACGTCTTACTCGTATCGTAATCCTCGCTTGACTACCCCACCCCTCCGTTCGGGCATTGTTTTATACTAAACTGTATAATACAACAAAGGACCGCTTCACCTGGCAAGCTTCAATCACAACAAGGATTAGTTCGACACTAATGACGGCCATAAAACAAGTAGAAAGACAATAGCATGTTTTTCTTAATTACAAATTCTAAACACAAAGTATACAAAAGAATTCCTAAATCTGGGAAGGCAATAAACTGCGTTTTTCGGCAGGCAACTGTGCGTGTATCTTTGAGGGCATGTAAGAGTATCATAACGCTTTAAGTCTACAACTATGCCACTTACTTTCCTTAATGGATGTATTATTGTTACAGAAATATTTCCTGTATTCGCTTTGTTATTCCTGCTTAATTAGTATTGTTGGACTAGCAATTACACTAATTGATAAGTTGGCTACGCTTTATGATTCATATTTTGTGAGCACATAATTGTTGGTTATTAGGGCATTAGAGATATCTAAGCATTTCAACTGAAGAGGGTGTGATTTTATTTTACGAAGAACCAGTAATTATGAGGATACTTGAATGAATGACCGAAGTATAAAGATTAGTGAACTGATGCATTTTTTGCAATGGTTTTAAGCATGTTAGAGGCAGTAGTCGTTTTTGAGTCATTTGTTTGTGCTATATAACTCCGGTACCTTTACTGTGCTAAAAATTGTTAATACAAATTCAGTTAGCAATTTCTAATTCCTATTTTGGGTATTATTTGTAGGATAGTATTATTGTTAGAATTTATCCGCTGGTTATTCCAGCTGGCTAACATTAGTAATTAATAACTATTTCAATGTCGAAATATTATTTTCAATTAATTTTTTTGTATATAGCTTTGCATAGTGTGATAAATCGTTAATTGGATATCTTAATTGATATCGCTTTTAACTGTTGTTTGATTTTTGATTGTGTCCCAAAGTTATATATTGCATATTGTATCAATCTCGTGATCAATATGACCTGCGCATGCGCACTTAAAGCAACACGCTCATATCTTTAAGATTTTCATTCAATTTTGTTTTTGTCAACTAGATTTATTGATTACGGACAATATCAAAAAATCTAGATTGAATGAGCAATTAATGTCACGTCTAGCAATTTAATGAAATAATTTATCTAGGCAATTTGACTGCAAAATTCCTTTATGCACAACCAGTCTAAGGAATTCGAACTATCAAAGAATTTCTTATACCGACTATTCGTAAGTAATATAAAACAAATAAATTAAAAGTAAATAGAAATATTTTTATTACATTTTAAGCATACGACCGCCAGAAATCTAAAAGCTCTGAATTTTTTCGTCGTATATTCATTAAACTAAAGAGCACCGATGCATGAAAGTGACACGTGATTTTAAAGACCAATCACCAAAAGAACTAAAAATATTAAGTGATAAAATGAACATCAAATTATAAACAAGTTAAATGCCTCCAACGGAGATTGCGCAAGACGGCATGCTTTGCCTGTCTAGACACGACAACTGCCCATGGAACGAAGCCCTTAAGTCTGCCGAGCTCACCTGGACGGGGCTCCAATACACCTGCTTGAAGATATTACATCTGTATTGTAAAGTATTTGAGAAGGAAGATGTTCTGGATATGGTCATTAGGTAAGTAGATATTAGAATTATAATTATTCAGTCCAATAGAAACAGCTACGCTTCAAACGAACTAGTTTTTTCATACCGCATTTAACAGCTTTGCTCTTAATGATAGAGCACACTTTAGTTGATATGTGTTCCTCACTTACGTCTATTAACTGCGATGAAGACAGCTGGACCCATCTTGCCTGTATTTAGTTAAACGACCAGCGTTATAGTATACTCAACGACGTTAGCATGTCTGCTGTACTCCAGAAATTAAAAAAATTAAAAAGACTCAGAATTGGGGGTCGATTTCCTACAGTGTCAATTTCAGAAAACTTTACATTAGTTGTTCTGGACTGGGTGTCTGAGATCAAACCCAGAGTATCTGCTTTTGTTCCTAATTATAGTTCTTATTTCATCGCGTGTTTTTGTAAAGTAGCTACGTATTAAATTTTCATACTATAATTTCAATACAAATGTATTTAAAACATTTGTCTAATCTTTCAGGATGATTTCTTTTTTAATAGCATAATATATGATTACTAGCTGTCCCGGCAGACGGCGTCCTGCCCGGGAAAGCTTGCCGACAGCATGAAAGATTATAATTAACAAATAAAAAATTGAGGTTTTTCGTAGAGGGTTGAAAATTTAGGGTTGTATGTATTTTTTAATGCTTTATGATAAAAAAAATCTAAAAATTAAAAAAACTTAGAGGTGGACTCTTAACATTTAGGGGGATGAAAAATAGATGTTGTCCGATTGTTAGATCTACCCAATATGCACACAAAATTTCATGATAATCGGTCAAGCCGTTTCGGAGGAGTTTAACTACAAACACCGCGACACGAGAATTTTATATATAAGATTCTTGTACCCGTTTTTACATTACTTTTCATATAATTGGTGGGTTTAAGTATGGAAGAATAATTCACGCTTAAAATAAATATTCATGTTTGTAATTCTGTAATAATTTAAATTAATGTTCAGAGCACATTCTGTAATGATTTCTGAATCTTATTATTGTCGACTATGTTCAAAAAATTTGGCATCTCATTAAAAATGATTCATGGCCACGCTTTCAATAATATCCCAAAATGTAAAGAACTTTTGATGAATAACACAGATGATAAAACAAGCTGATAAATTGTCAGAGATTTACTGCTTACCTTCAACACGTAAAGTTAGATTTACAGGCTAATTTAATATACCTGAGTTCAATTACATTAGGCGTGACCATGCTTTGGGAATACACGTATTAACGTCATTCTTTGGCAAAATGCCATACTTGTGATAATAAGCCTTGAACTTGTAAAAAGTTTTAGTTATTCACTAGGGCTTTTATGCGGTTTCTTAAGATTAATTTTCCGTATTGCGTCAAATGAAATCTAATTTTGAATTACGCAAACGTCAATTCTTCCGTAAAACTGGAACAGAACAAAAATTCACTTTTTAGTTATTTATATATTAGAATATATACGTCGAATACACGAAAACAAATATACCTTCTAGCTTGTTGCTAGCTTTGAAAACGGTTATCTTAACATTATTACCTAATTAGCCTATCTAATCTAAGCCTAATCTAGTTATAATGACTTTTCTAAACTCTTTGTTGCACCATATGGAATTTACTTTAGGTCCTACCAGAGCCGTTAGTTGCATCTCTACAAAGAGTAGAATGAACTGCAGTAACAGGACTGATGACCATCGTAAGGCCTTTACTGATAGGCTGACTTAGAAGTTTAGCACCGCGAATTATGTGATACAAACAAGTTATGGTACTTGATTGACATCGACGACAAACCCATGCTTGTACATGAATTTCAAATAACTCATTCCAATAGTACATGTTCCATTAACAGTAAAAAACAAATTTTCGTGGTTTTAATACGTTTTTATTAGCTTCATACGAATGTTAGTATGTAACGGAATCTTTCAAGTTAATTTTGATCAACTTCCCGGTTTCCGATTGAGATGAAATTTTGCACGTATGTGTATATCGCGTGACAATGCAATAATATGGTACCATGGAGCTGATCTGATGATGGAGTCGGAAGGTGGCCATAGGAACTCCTGTACTAAACAAGATAGACTCATCGTGTTGGGGCTCGTTTTACTTGTCTTGGCTAGCACTCTGCTGCTACATGATATGCAGGATCTCAAAAGCTTGTGTTTAAAAACCTTTAGCTTATTTTTACATAACGTTCCATTTTATTATAAGAGTGTATTTAATTATTTTTTCAAAGTTTCCAAGGAGGAGGGAATTAAATCACTAAATAATCACTAAAAAATGAAAAAAATTGTTTAAAAAAACTAAAAAAATACGCTTTTATAGAAAATCAAACTAAAAATAGAAAATAAATTTGAATTAAATATAGTGTAAGAAAAAATGATTTTATTGTAAAAAAAGCGTGGGGTGCTTTTCAGGATATTATCAAAATAACCCTTCTACTCATATCTGTTCATAAAATATTTATAACTAATGATACCATGCACCCCACGCTTTTTTTATAATAAAATCATTTTTTCTTACACTGTTTTTAATTTGTATTTATTAAAATTTATTTTCTATTTTTTAGTTGAATTTTCTATAAAAGCGTATTTTTTTAGTTTTTTTTTAAACTATTTTTTTTCATTTTTTAGTGATTTATTTGTTTTATACCTTCAGCACGTTTCTTCTTTTGTGATTCCAGCAATAATGGCGTCAAACTTTGTTTTGCGGGCTCGAGCAGCTCGTAACCGCTTTAATGGCGCAACTAATGAGCCCTATGCCATTTGTTGATCCCTGGGTTATAGCCAACCGCCATCAGAATAGACATTTCGGACATTAGTATTATGTTTTATTTGCAAGCGCGTCAGTTATAGTCTGACCGTGTGCAAGGTTACTGTGTAATTAAATAATATGTAGTCTGACTCCAGTGCAACATTGCGGAAAGCAACAATTCATTATCTGCGAATATATTACACGCAAGCGCGCACGTCTGGTTCGAAAATTAGTGCTTTAATATTCACTTTACACAGCGATCGCTATAAGCAAAATCGGCTCCGACAGATTATCTAATTTATTATTTAGGAATAGTAAAGGATATAGGACATTGCTTAGCGCACAGGCCTGGAAATGCGTTCCTTTAAAGTTAAACCAAACAGGCAAACACAAAAAATCAATCTTTTTAATTAAATATATGATAACTGACCATTATTACCAGCATGTAAGAGATACACTCTACATTAGTATAAGTGTAGTATTAAAATTAGAATAAATTAATATAATAAGTTATTCGTAAGGTACATACACCTCAAGACAAAAATCACTAAATCAATGTCACACACAAGAACCAAAATAAATAATAAGCGTTTTTAAATTCTAAAAATTAAATCTAGAAATTAATTTGTAAAAAAGGGTACGGAACTCGAGTCCGTAGAGTTGCTAAAAAAGAAAAAAAAACTGATCATTATCGCGTTATTATATTAAAATTATAGTGTTGTTTTAAATAATTATATATTATTTATGACTTTTGTGCTATTTAGTGTCATAAACCACATGCGACCACCCGATCGGACCCGAAAATAGAAAAGAGCTTTAATATTTCCAATCATAGCGGTCGCTATAACTGAAATCGGTTTATACAGTATAGTGTATTATTAACACATTTGAAATTATATGAGAAGAATTATTTTGAAAAATATTGTTAACGTGGTTCTATTATTAAAAAGTTTTGACCTTGGCTTTAACTATATTGCTAAATATCGCACACATGAGAACTAATCAACACTATTATTCATTTATGTTGTATTATACATTAGTATGTATTATTCTAACTTTCTAAAATGTCTAAAGGGCCATTTACATGTAGAGTATATCGCACGTTTGGGGGTGAAATCGTATACTATTTTCGTAGGCTACTTAGTAATACTCTTTAGAAGATAATCGCAATAACATGTTTACATTTAATTAAAAATCAAAAACTCGCCTACGAGTATGTCATACGATAGTCGTAAGGTCATTATCACCAAGTGTTTGGTTTACACTACGATACAAATCGCATTGAGACACTTGCCTACGATTTCTCGTCTTAAACTAGAACTCGTATGACATTTTCTCCAGTTCATGCGAGTATCTTACAAATCAGTTTGTACCGATCTGAATGCGAGACTTGCCTTTCGTGCTCGGTATTTTGATTACACAGAGATGCCAATAGTCTATGACCATGCGATTATCGCCCTTCTATGTACGATATCGTATGTTTAGTTTACATGATAATATTTTTTTTATTACTTTCGACACGATTGTCGAAGTAAGAGGATGCAAGAAACTCTCTCAATGTAAATGACCCTTAATCCTTTAACGCTATAATATAATGAGTCACTGCCGCGGTTGTAAAAGTCTACATACCTATCGGTACACTAAAAAATCCATTAAAACAGCTGATACACGAAACACCTACCCGCATTGTTGCGTTCCATTTCCATCTGGATATAAAAACAGCTGTCTAGGTCTGGGTCTTGATTAATGACTGGCGTCATAAAAAATCCATCTGCTGTGTACTAAAATCATGCATCAAATTTGACGCTGGCACAACAATAATCTCCTTCATACAAAATTTTTCATAAATGTGAATATATCAACATTTTATTTTAACATCTTGCCTGATCTAATGCATTCCGTGGCAATTTCTACTGTTACAGAGTTCTAAAAATCCTGAGACTGATTGATGGTTGGTTTCTGTGTATACCTACCTTACTAATCATTTATTTGCCTTCCTATTTGTTAAGATAAGCCCTGTACATGTAATATCAAATTTCTGCCTATGGTAAGGCAAACAAATGTAATGATATAGCCGGCCATAAAAAAAAACTCAGGAATCATGAATGTCGTTTCCAGTGATGTTGCAAGACATACATAGCTTAAGCAGTTTTTCTAACCATGTTCTTCCGATTATGAATCTGAGTAATAAGTAAAATATACTATAGAAACTGTATATCGATCTTGATATACTGAGTACTGCTCTCATTGTGCTCAATATATTTACACGCTTGTCCAAAAATGTGTCTTGGACAGGAATGATGGGTTTCAGTCTCGAACCCAGTAGATGGGATGCTTTAATTGTCTAATGGCATAGGTGTATGACAGTATTGTGAATAGTAGAGTTGTTGCCTGTAGACCGAGACGAACACACCGTGACCAAATATCAAAAGTGTAAAAGAGAGGTCAGGTAAAAAGCATTTCAAATAAACGTGCATGTATGAATAGGCTAATGAAAGTAGGTGAAAGTAGGCGAAAGTTGTTTGTCAGGATCGTTGCAAGTGGAGATCCATAGTCTCTGCCTACCCCCATGGGAAACAGGCGTGATATTATGTATGTATGTAATGGCCTACATATCATTTATTAACACCCACTTTCTAGATTAGTTAAGTATATAATATTCTTGAAATTCTTATTTTAGGCACAATCGCATCTAAATAATCTCCTAAAAATATCTCTGGACTATTTACTGTCTTAGAAATGAATTTATGAGATAAAACACCGATCGATTCTCACATATGCGTACTTGTTTAATCCATAGTCCAACATAATTCATTGAAAAATATTGACACCAAGCAACTATTTATTCAAGGAATCATTTCAGAAACGTATAAAATTTCATTGAAAACTCAAAAATAACGTGACCTGTTGCCAACGTGACGAGAGCAATAGTTTCTAGTTACTCAAAGTAAGAAAGCCATTATGATTGCCCATAAAACTGGCTGAATATGTAAAATCGGCTCTTTAGTTTAACAATGTAATTTAATTAGGCGATCTGGGTCTGCGGAAGGTCAACCAGATAATAACGTGGAATTGGTGTTTTGCGCCAATACTCTTTTGGCTAAGGGACGTTAGGGTTAAACTTTAAACATTGGAGACTTTTGTTGGTTGAGAATCATATTTTCGAGATTTCTTTTGTTTTGTATCTAATACGAGTATATTGAAATTAACTATTTTTCTGTTTCTCCACGACCTTAGGAGTTAATCGATTATAATAAAAATTGGTATATATCTACTTGAATAAAAAGGATGGACGTGAGATAGTTTGAGGTTATATGCATTGGTGCAACGAAAAAAGAAGCAATTGCGAGTAAAGTTTTTGTTATAACGAGGGGTAGCAAAAAGAGGTAGTTAACGAATGGGGCGGGTAGTCGAACATTAACAGAAAAATATTTTTTTAATAAAAGTTGAGGAGATTCAATTAAAAAATTTAGAATTTTATAATAAAATAATGTATCGAACAATTTACGCCTATTACAGAGACTTAATAATTTGTATCTATTCAAAGATGCGTCATAGAACTCATTATATATACGGTTAAAACATTGCTCCTATTAAAACTTAATTCTAAGCAAATGAATATTAAAATGTTTTAATTACACCAATATATGTTTGTTAATGTAAAGGACTTGTCAGTTATTGTTGTTCGAAGTTTTATTTAGAACTCCCTATAATATTTCTGGTATTTCATTGTTTGTAGTATCAATTCGCAAAGAGGTTTAAACATGTGGACGTGGAATTTGTTTCCAAAACTTTTAAGTGTTGAAACCATAACAATCGCAAAAACATTACTGACACAAATATTAAACTGTGTGAAGATTTTAAATATGGATTTTAGGTTCCAATGAATATGAGATAATTTACATTCTGAGAAATGGGATAGTCATCGCAATGTACGAATCGGTTTATTCTAGCGAAGCCATGACAACAGCTTCAAATCTTTTTGAGCTCTGTCCTCGTATATTATTTTAATTATTTACATTTCTTCCTTATTCCATAGTTCCTTGACACCTGGCAGCTATCCACTGTAGGTGGCGCTCGCTCCTTTATGCCATACGTAAGCAAGCTGTGGAATGAGCTCCCTCCCGCGGGTTTCCCAGAGCGCTACAATATGGGGGTCTTCAAAAAGTGCGTAAACAGATATTTAAAGTCTCAAACAGGTAGGCAACGCATCGAATAATAGAATGCAAAAACATTTTGCATGTAAAAGTTCAATTACGTTACGAGGTGGGTGTATCTCTTTAAGCGCGTTGCTTTCAGGCACTCCCTTACGCGCCATCTCAATCAGTTCACTCTTTTCAATGTAAATGGCGCGTTCCATTAGACGTGGCAAAAGGTCGGGCTCAAGGGAGCTTTTATAGCTCTATCGATATGTACACGACACTTTTCTGCTTTCAGGTTATATTTGTTTTATTATGCTAAGGGTATTATTATACAGATATTACAGGTAATATTATAAGTGAGGTGTTTTTGTGCCAACCCCCAATAATTGGGAGAGGAAGAAAAGGGAATGTTATAAATGAGGTTGTTTTAACATTTTTGATTTTATTTTCTTTGTTTCATTACTACCTGTTACCAACGACTTCGTCTGCGTTTATCTCTATCTGTACTTTGAAAAGTGAAATTCAACTGTTAACACGTTTCACGTAATTTCCTATTTCTTATCAAATCTATAATATTATAAAATTCTAAACATGCCGTGTCTCTACATTGAAGGTATAAAAAAAAACTGGAATCCCTATTAATATTATAAATGCGAAAGTAACTCTGTCTGTCTGTTCCGTTATCACGTAAAAACTACTGGACCGATTTGGCTGAAACTCAGTATATATATTTTTTCGACGCCGAGAATGAACATAGGATAATTTTTATCCCGAAAAACGGGATAGTTTCCGGGATAAAAATATATTTGTCTTTCTGATTGTTATGCTTTTACGGAAAAACGATCGGACCGATTTAGTTGAAATTAGGTATACATGTAATTTTAATACCGAGGGTGGACAAGGGATATTTTTCATCCCGGATAATGGGATAGATTAATGTAAAGGTTGTCCCAAAAAGTGGGATAGGTTTTTGTGATTTTACATTTTCGTACATTTTTGTGCCTTTTTGTTCTATTGTATTTTTTGCCCTTTTTGTACTTTTGCTATTTTTGCCCTTTTTGTCATTGTAGCCCTTTTTGTATTTTTTGTCCTTTTTGTATTTTTGCCCTTTTGCCCTATTTGTCCTTTTTGCCCTTTGTGTTCTTTTTGTCTCTTTTTGCCCTTTTTGTCCTTTTTATACTTTTTTGTCATTTTTGTCCATTTTCCCCTATTGTTTGCCCTTTTTGTATTTTTTGTTCTTTTTGTACTTTTGCCCTTATTGTTCTTTTTGCCCTTTTTGTCCTTTTGTCCTTTTTGCTCTTTGTGTTCTTTTTGTCTCTTTTTGCCCTGTTTGTCTTTTTTGCCCTTTTTGTCCTTTTGCCCTTTTTGCCCTTAATGTTCTTTTTCTTTTTTTCCCTTTTGTCCTTTTTGCCCTTTTGTCCTTTGTGTTCTTTTTGTCTCTTTTTGCCCTTTTTGTCCTTTTTGCCCTTTTTGTCATTTTCGCCCTTTTTGTCCTTTTTTCCCTTTGTGTTCTTTTTGTCTCTTTTTGCGCTTTTGGTACTTTTGCCCTTATTGTCCTTTTGCCCTTATTGTCCTTTTGCCCTTTTTGTACTATTTGTCCTTTTTTGCCCTTTCTGTTCGTTTTGTCTCTTTTGACCTTTTTGTCCTTTTTGCCCTTTTGTCCTTTTTGCCCTTTTTGTCTCTTTTTGCCCTTTTTTGTATTTTTGCCCTTTTTGTCCTTTTTGCCCGTTGTGTTCTTTTTGTCTCTTTTTGCCCTTTTTGTCCTTTTTATCCTTTTCGTCTTTTTTGTCCTTTTAGTCTATTTATTTTCGTTTTCGTTTATTGTCATGTTTGTCTATTATGTAGTTTACATAGAAGGGGATAAATAAGTATAACTAGGACGGTTTGAAATAAACAATGAAAGTTGGGGTGAGACCAATCATTTCTCAAGTTTAGAGACGATTTATTCGTCGTCTATAAAAATGCGACAGTAACTCGATATGTCTTTCCGTTAAGCTTCCACGGAAAACTACTAGGAATACTGGATCGGTTTTGCTGTAATTTTGCGATATAAAAGGAAATTAATCTTCCGAGTGCAAATAGTACTAACATGAAAATTTAGTACAATAACCTGTATTAACGCCTGCTCTTTAAACAAGAAGCACGCACTAGAGATTGACCCGCGGCATAGCCGCGGGTTAAACTCTAGTAGATTATATAAATGACGGGGAACACGACGCAATTTATTTGTATTGTATTCTACCCATAGTCCCTCAAGACTATAAGTAGAATACTGAGCATAGGTAAAATTGTGATATTTTTTATTTCGGGAATCCCATGGGAATTTCTCCAGCAGCGGTTTGAATTTGTTCGAGTACATAAAAATTGACTTATTTGCACTCAGTTTTCAATACGATAGAAGCGAGGTGAAGAATATTTATGTTTCTAACCTAATCAGTTATGGGTTGTCTATAGCAATTTTCGTTCTCTATTTTACCTCTTCAGGATTGTTCCTGGAAACAAAATGTCTATATACCGTATATCTTATTCGTCAAGATATTATATATCTTTTAGTCAGATGACATTAATATTTGTTCTGCCGATTTATTTCCAATTCTTATTTGCTATTTGTTTCCTTGCCTTACCTTTGGCAGAAACTTGAAATTACTGGTATGGAGCTTATGTCAAATTTTAACCAAAGGCAAATTAACAGTTAAATTATAGGAGCCAGCCATTAGTCGTGAAGATGTAACATACTCACTTAGATATTATAATATTGGCATGGATTTATTAATCATTTAAATTAGTAGCACTGTTAAACTAGTCGACAGTCGTCATTCGATTGATGTGCACAGTTGCACATAGGCATCCTCAAGTTCACGTCAAATGTACCAGTCGTCCGATTCTTCAGTTATTCATAACATTATAATTCACAATATCATAATGAAATCAATAACACTTTCACATTCTAAACTGTTGCTCATGTCATGACACTTTCTTCGTAAATTGACTCGCAAAAGCAACCAAGCATAGAATCTTAGATTTCAAGCGTATTTCAATGATTTTAACTTTTATTTCAATAAGCAAAGGGTATATTTCAAAACTATTTATTGATTTTGTTACATTTCTTATATCTTCGTGGTTCGATTTGCTATGCAGTGTAGTTAAAAAGTGCGTTACCTCTCAGAATAACGATGGCCGGCGGTCATTTTTGAATTATTTTACAAAAGTTATGGATACTCGAAATCAACATCTAGACCTCATAAAAGTGACGATGGCGTTGTGATTAATCGATTTAAAACATTTTCTAGAACATATCTAAGAAATGTAACTAAGTTATTATAGTAGGGGAGGCCAAGCGGGGATTTTGAGATTTACTCGAGCGTGGCAGAATAACATAAGGGGAGAAAACTCGCACCCTAATATGTACCCCCACCATACATGAACCCTTCATACAGGCATCATAATCTCTTAAATTATATTCATAATTTCTACTACAACTATAGTTTCATATCATCTCCTATAAATAGTTAAATACATATAAGGGTGCCAACAATTGCTTTTCGTTGCAATTGTGGACCGTTCTGTTACTGGATGATTTTGATTGTTTAGTCATGTGGCTTCGCCTATGTACATTTTTAGTATGCACCTCGTGCAAATATAAATGGGGATAAATGTATCCCACTGCATCGCTAATATCCAATCTATACGTCCACGAAATTTTACGATAACGGGTCTATTGCTAATCTTTAAAGAAGAAACAAACTCACGTTTATATACCTGTTAGTATGAAAGTATTGTTATTTAATTTTAATTCTGATTATTGCCATAAGTTTTAACTAATGTTAAATAAGTCTTAGCTAATTATAGATAAATTTTATGCAAACTAAAATCTAAATCACAGAGTAGTAAAATTCGACTAACGTCAAAATTATGAGTGGTAAACCTACGCTATCCTGGCTTTTGCAATAACTTTCAACCAGTATTGCAGTGGATAATTTATTATGTTCTAAAAAGAAGTGTTTATAAGATATCTCTTCAAACACAAAATAAATAAGAGTTTGTTTATTTGGGAGCCTTCTATTATATTTTATGACTGATCTTGTGAAAGTTAAGTGGCAGTTTGATTGCCATTTCCTTGGCGCCATCTTTATTTATGAATACTGTTCGAAAAATATTTTTTAGACTTTCGATGTTTGCGTATTGTTACGAGTCGCGAAACTCGAATTAAAATGCCGTTAGAATGACTATAGAGTTTATTAGAACTAAACAAACACGTATAACACAGGTACAAATATAACCGAACACAACAAGTCCAAACATGCAGAAGGTCGTTATTCAATAAAAAGCCCAAAGTCCGCCACTTATTAGATTCCCGATTGTAGTACACACGTCTTGCTTCGCTCGTGGTTATCGCTCGACTGACTGGTCTCTCCATGGGGCCCTGGTTTAATACCTCACAAATCCAAATGTGAGTGTATTGTAGTCGCTCTAATCCGTAACACCTGGCTAATGATTTGACCGCAAGGGCCATAAACGAGTACAATAAAACAATTGACTGTTTGTTAGAATAATAAGTAAATGCATGCCAATAAATAAGAAGATCATAAAAGGATTACAATTAGTTCAAATGCCGAAAGCTAATAAAATGTGTTTTTACAGATATGCAGGTGTGAATTTGTGTTTGTCGGTGCTTTGGTTGTAACAGTATTATGTTCGGACTTTACAATGTCAAAATATGTATGGCTTGCAATGAGGAGAGATGAAAGTCACGTGATAAAAAATTTAAAAACTACGTTTAAAAAAACCGACTTCAAAAACTAAAATGTATAAAATAACTTATTTCTTAAGCTATTATTATTAATATATATTATCTAAAACATCTTAAAGTCGGTGCTTAGTAATTTTCAAAATATAGTAATTTTTATGTTTGCTTTGCACCGACTTCAAGATGTTTTAGATAATATATATTAATAATAATAGCTTAAGAAATAAGTTATTTTATACATTTTAGTTTTTTAGTTTTTGAAGTCGGTTTTTTTAAACGAAGTTTTTAAATTTTATTTGTTACTTTTTAGTGTCTAGCTATGTATGGGTGGACCAACGAATGGTGCCGCGCTTCTTAAAAAATATAGGTCCCAAGAAGCGGGAACAAAAAAATGTTCGTAAAATGAAAACTACTAGGCCAAACTATGTCAAATTTTTAGGGGACCACATGGCAGCTATTCCGCGTCGAACAAATAAAGAATCACGTAAATCGGATCATAAATCACGGAATTATCGGCGAACATATGGAACGGAGTGAAAATTATTTCCATGAAAAATGTTCATAAAATGAAAACTGCTGGGCCAAACTATGTAAAATTTTTAGGGGACCAATTGGAAGCTATTCCGCGTCGAACAAAAAAAGAATCACGTAAATCGGATCATAAATCACGGAGTTATCGGCGAACATACATAAAAAAAAAGCAACAAAAAAAAAAGATCCCCACGAATTGAGAACCTCCTCCTTTTTTCGAAGTCGGTTAAAAAGAATGTTAAACTACAAGATGGATGGGTACAAATGTAAAGATAGACCAAAAAAGAAATGGATTGATAGTGTGAAGCATGATATGATGACTTGTGGTGGGACAGAAGATGTTTATCAAAATAGAGAAGTGTGGAAAGAAAAGACATTTTGTGCCGACCCCGAATAATTGCGACATGAAGCGAGAGAAGATGTATGTCAGAATAGAGAATTGTAGAAGAAAAAGTCATATTGTGTTGACCCCAAATAATTGGGATAAGGTGAATGAAAAGAGAGACCACAATTTCAAAGTCAAGATGACATTTTATCACTCAAGACAAAATCTAAAACTTCAATTTTGTTCAATGTTTTGAGCTAAAAGATTTTTTTTATTGAAATGGGATATAAACATGCAAAATATTGATGCGGCCAGTATTTTGAAAAGTCTCTTACGTCAGGGCCTATTGTTTAAAAGGGATAACAACAATAAAATCGTTTGACATAATAAACAAGATGAACGGACTTGCCTACAGAACCCTAAAAAGAAAGAAAAAGTCCATATTTCTAATCTTAATTCTAAGCTTAGAATGTATATTAACTGTTTTGTTTTGATGTAATATACATTTTCATTAACAAGAGAAGCACATTATTACACCACGATTATATAAAATAATTGCTATGAAATGTCGAAAACTCCATGGCCTACATATCATAGAGAAATCATAGCTTTCCTTTGATCTTGTTCATATAATAATGAATGTTGCCCTTCGCCTAATTAAATTACGAACATTGCCAGTTTTAATTACGGATTCTGTGTATTTTGGCTGCCGGGCTGTTGGTCTATGTCAATCATATTCGTTAAAAAGTTTGTTTTCTTAATTTTGTAACTGAAAACTTATGATGATATCTGTGGATTTGCCTTTGTTATTTTCACGGCTATTTATGTTGATGGTGTCATAATGTACACTGTAAAGTTTCCAATGTTATCAACATGTTATGAAGCCAAAACATTATAAACTAATACAATAAAAAAAACTTAGTTATCCATATAATATAATCCCATGAGATACTTATAGTCAAGTAAAATACTGAGCCTCGGGCATTGTAGTCGATGGGTAAGGCTCCCGAAAGGCTTACCTCGCTGGATTGTCATATTCATCTGCTGTCCGAGCTGGGTACCAACCCTCTGATTATCCAAAGAGTCGACGTACAATTCATAATTATTTTTTCAACACACTTGCTCATAAAGTGGCTCTATGGTCACCGCAATTAGGCACAGAATGACACCCATAATCAAACTGTGACTAAAAAAAATTATAACTCACTAGTGAGTTATTGGTTGAGTTGCTTTGTTCTTAAAAAAGTTTTTATTAAAAAAAAAAGATCGTGTTCTATAGAACAAATAAATTAATGTTCCTATTGCTTGCTCATTTCATGCAACTTCTTATTTAAATAGATAATTTTAACTCGTACGTGTTTAATAAATAAAACTTTCACTCATATATAACTTTTTTTTTCTCTGTAATAAAAGAGAACTTTAAATTCCCCATTTTGTACGTGGCAGAATAGGCGCAAACCCTATGCGCGGAAAATAAAAAAAAACCTCATCCCTTTAGTCTGTGGCCGATCGCAATGCGCGCGCATAGGAAAACTGTTATCTACTAAATAAAATGAGTTTTTGTTGTTATTTTATTCACAAGTGTGTTGAAAAACGTCGTATGATACACGTGTATATTGATGATTACCGTCCTCGGCTCTCTTAAGACCCTCGCCTACGGCTCGAGTCTCAATGGCCCCTCGGCGGTAATCACCAATGTTACACACTAGTACCATAATGTACTATTACATAGGTATAATGCAATATTTTAATATCATTCTTATGTCCTCTACAGCATGAAAATATTTAAAATTGTAAATACAATACAATGTAATATTTAGAATAGAATAGAATATATATTTATTGCGTAATGCATGTACAAAGTTGTTACAGTTTTTATGGTATCAATGCATTCGGCCCATCATTGGGCGTGCAAAATTAATATTACAGGATTTTATATATCAATCAGGTTATGGAAGAGCGCGATTTTCTGATACAAGTAAAATTTGCTTAAAAGAAGATCCCACCAACAACAAACAACAAATTGTACATGTGTTTCTAAGAAGAAGTTATCAATAATTTGAATGATAGATTAATGTTACTTAATAATTAAACCGTCTATTAATTTATTTACTTTAAGAGTGCAAAGATAATGGTCTTGAAACTTTCCGTACGCTCTTTATATTGCTCACAAAACCTACACGTTGCCGGAACACTTTAGCACATACCCAGTGACATCTGGAGGTTAACAAATCTCCAAAAATATCCGGGAAATTTACATTTCAAACACTTACATTCCAGCCGTAACATTCATTTACCAACCAACCAGCTCGGATGTAGCAATTGATTATTTTTGTGTCGATAACTATTCACTCGATCGCATTTTCATAAATATTCTTTTTTACTGTTTTATTGCTGGAGTGCAGCTAATAGGTTAACAGGCCTGATGCAAGGTGGTAACCGTCGTCTTTGGTCATTTGCAACACCAATCGTGCTACCTGTGCTGCCGGCTTCGAACTGGAGACTGGAACCTGACTTCTGATACCGGAGCACAACTCAAGGTTGTTATGGTGGCATGCTCTAGACCAGGGCGGTAGCCATTGATACGGGTAAATGCTTTAACCACATGATGTGGGTTGTTTTGTCGCCTTTTACGCCAGGCCGGTAATTTAACTAATTTTACGTAGCATGTCTACATACAATATCAGGTATCAGCCTGTATACGGATGGGCTCTTGCTTGTCCATTTTGTAAGGGACTGAGGGGTATACCCTCCACGCCTGTAAGACATATGGAACGCATGGGTTTCATCAAGATGTACTTTCGCTGTTGGCACTTGGCAATTTTAAAATATGTATGTAGGTCACAAAACTGCCTAAATCAGGCATGCTTCCCGGCCAGGATTTGAACCTACATTTTTTTAAACATCATTGTTCTAAAACATTATTTGAGACGCGTGTATGTAAGCCTAATGGCTTATTAAGTCGCCACGTCTTTTGGTGTTATGGTCTTTTGGTGTATTTGAAAACCATAGTAATATTGTTTAATTAATTTCTTGTAATTTTGTTAATTGATATGATTCTTACATTTGCAAGTTCTCATAACATCTTTTATTGGCTAATAATTGGTACAATCGTTTTCGATTGATTGTTTCCTTTCTGTAATAATTCACAATCTCGCATCAAACAAGTCTGCGTGAAATTATGACAGACAGTGCTTTTGGATTACTACAATCTTTGAAATTTTCTTGTCACCTTGACATCATGGAAATCGGCAGTGCGACAATAAATGTTTGAGAATTTATGTATATAAATGCAACGTGCTCATTTAATACGCGCGCTGCCCACTTCGCTCGCCGCTTTCATGCTTGGTGTCGTAGAGGTGAGCATAAAGAACGAAGAGTTAGAGGTTTTGACAGGAACTCGGAATGTGATATTTTTTGTAATATTGGTCAAAAATTAACAGTTGTTGAAACACTGAGTCCGTGTGGTCCATCGGCAAAAAGCTGATTTAAAGAGATCTGTAAGAAACTCTTTGACACTACCAGTGATCCTAAAGCTGCCTTATATTTAACCCAACAAATAAGTATTGCCATACAGCGTGGCAATACAGCCAGCCTTCCCTTCGGTCACGTTCCCCACTGGCAACGATCTGCTACAAAATCAACTTTAGATTATTTATTTAGTATATGGGTCAGATCACGTCAAGTGGACCCCCCTTTTACCACTTGATGATAGAAAACTGATTAAAATATATTTATCGAAAGTAGTCATACCTAAAAATCATCCCTCAAAACAGTTTTTAAAAATTTTGAATTTAACAACTATTTTTTTACAATATAAATGAATATAAAAAAATTTGAACTATTACGATTATTTATTAAATAATTGTGTAATCTATAGCGATCTATAGCCTTAACAGCTAAGCTCAGTAGCGCGCAGCACTTGTACCGCTCGCCGCTGCGTCATATAAAAAATCATATTATTTAAACTAATGCCGGGCAGTGACATTTTCTTTTAAAATACAAAACTTGAATGTATAACGCGTATTACTAAAAATAATAATTCAATTATCGTACTGAGAAGTCATTAAAATTTAAATTTGTTTATTTAAAAGTTAATAAAAAATATGATAAAAAACAAATGAAATTTGCAAAATAATTTTATGTGAAATTATAGATATTGTACTATAATCGCTGAAAATTTCGTTAAGTTATCTTCAATAACTTTTTTATAATAAATTTTTTAATTTAAAGTACAGAAAATGTTTATTGTAAAAAAAATAGTTGTAAAATTCAAAATTTTCCAAAACTGTTTTGAGGGATGATTTTTAGGTATGACTACTTTCAATAAATATATTTTAATCAGTTTTCTATCATCAAGTGGTAACAGGGGGGTCCACTTGACGTGATCTGACCCATATGTTCATATTTAGGTAATTTGTATTTGGTATAGTTGTAAATTATTGATTGTGATGTTTTGCTTGAAGATTGATAATTTGCTTGAAGCAATGGTATGTTTGTGTTGAAAGTCTCAACTGTTAAGTGGGATGATAAGCCTATTTGAGCTGGCATAAAAACTTCCTCGTTTGGCGACAGTCCTACGATTTCACAGAGGCCGTTACGTGCTTTTGCCTGGAGCCTATTTCCTTGGTGATTATTTTAAAAACTTAATCTGTTCTGATTTTAATAGTCTATTTAGATTATTTTTTATTAGTTGCCTGCTCACCTTCGATGTTCTTCGGAGCCCTAGATTGTCATAGTATTATTGTTTGTTAATGTTTTGATCTGTAAATCGACATTGTTCGCATTGTTTTGACGTATTTAAACACAAACAATCCATTATTCAATTATTGAATTAGTAAATATTGTTGTTAAAACATTGATTAATCAAAGTACTTAGGTATCTATTGTTTAATAGGCCAATCGAATACTTTCGTACTGTATTGCAATGTTTATTATAATTGAGTAATTGGTTTTCAAATACTTTCATTACAATGAACTTGTGTGAGGGCATTATAAGGATTAACAAGTATTTTAAATTTGAATTTTATAAAAAGTGGTTTTTCCCTTCGAATTTCCTTCTGTTTCATATCCCACGAAAATAATTCTATTTTTGAGGATTTTTTAACTAATATCAAATTTAAAAATAAAAATTGGTTCTCATAGTTAATTACAAAATAATATAGGTATATTACATTATTTACTAACTTAAAAAAATTATAACTTTAGAATTTCCTTTATATTTTATCCCCGGTATTGATAGTACATGTATTATGACGAAAAAAGCACGAATGTATATATAATAAATATCCAGTAAAAGTATGTTGCGGGAAGGGTGTTGCGCCACTTCAGTAACCTATTAGAATACCTATGTTAGGGAATAAGACGCAAATACCTTAACCACAAAGCTACCACTATTATGAAATCGCAGAAACATGTACATACATGTTCGGATTTCATTAGTAATAAAGTATAACAATTGATATTATATCCTGAAACGACAAATGTGGTTAATAAAACCACACCAGCATATACTATATTGTATGTCAAGAAAATGTGATGTTAAATTTAAACTCGATCTATTCTGTTATTGATTTTTTAATGCTTACAAGCAAACTGGCAAACGCTCCACTTGATGGCAGGTGATTACCATCGCCCACCGAAATACAGAAGCGCTGCCTACCTCGTTCAGACTTTAAGACTTGTAGCAACTCCAAAGTACTTGAAGATTTATCGGCTTTTATCCATCAAGTGGGCCGTCTGCCGGTCTCCTGCAAGAAAAATAAAAAAAACTATGATTTTTCAGATGCATTATTTTATTGTAAACAAGCTGACACGGCAAACTTCGTACTACCGCCTCAGAATCAATAACTAAAAGAGTTGAATGATAATTGCAGAATGTTTCAACTTAAGAATGTGGTCATAACTTAACCGGACAACATCAAACATTCGACATTTAAAACAAATAAAATGAAGAAAAAACTTCACTTTTAAATTTAATTTGATTTCTGAACGACTTTTAAATCTAATTGATTTCTAAACGACGGGACGAACATCAAATGTTTGACAGGAAGGAATAGTTTCTAAGGGAAAGCAAAATTGTTTATGTTCCAAGCATTTTTTTCATATTTCTCACCTTTTAAACCTATTAATTAATAAGAAATTATTACTTTTAACTTTAAGTATATCATATCTTATATTATCCTTCCAAATTTCATTTATACAGTGTCAATCATCTTAAATAAAATGGCGGTTACATAGACATAGTCAAACAAAGGTACGGACAGACTTGACGAAATCATAGATTTGGTCTTTTGTTTCTTATTACAAAAGTCATACGTAGGTATCTCATGCTATTAAACATTTAGTATAAAATTACAAGTTAAATAGATAGAGATATTCTGCGTAGAAGGGAACCAGTGATCGTTCTGGCCCATTGCCAGCCTGTTTGGTATATGTATTTGAGTAATGTACGGTAAATACAAAAATAAACCCTGATGTGTGTTTGTTACGCTCGTCATTCGATCGTCTGGTGGGCATGTAAATAAAATATTGGAACAGACTGGGGTAACAAATTTGGTTTAGTGCGTATCTCGCCACACGTAGTGTGAAGGGTCTCTTATAGCTGATAAATGTCCTCAGTTATCGGTAATTGCCTTTGGAACTTAAAAAAAATATGTAATTGAAAATATCCCAAATAACAAAAACTTCTCAACGAGTTGCTATCAATTTTCGCTGAAAGTTATTTTAATGTTCTTGAGACTACAGAATTTTTATAGTAGACTTCAAAAGTAACCTATAAAACGTCAAATAGTCATGTTGGATTTAGGAGCTCTTTTATTGATGTGAAACTTCTTTATCGGCGTTGGGTAAAAAAATACCGTCACATTTATAGGTTACGCTTCACATTTTTCGGTTACGCGTCACATTTTTTCCGTTACGCGCCATCTTTTTCTTGCCCCTACCACGGTTGATTCGACCGCGGTAGGGGCTTTATTTATTTAACCAATTTCTGTAAAGTTGCATATAGTAGATCATTTTTCGAAAAATAAGGTCATAAAGACGTTTCACTTCTTACGTCTGTACACTAGTACACGCACACATTTTTTTACAGACAAACACACACTGTATATCGCGCATTTACTTTTTTAATTAAATTTTTTGTAGAGATATTGGTTAAAAGTATCCTTTAATGGCCAGTTCCTGTATCTTACCGAACGTTTATTTGCCTGACTACTCTTCTTCTTCTTTATTCTTCTATATAAAAATGAATGTTTGTCTGTATGTCCTTTATATAATCGTAAAATATACATTTGATCATGTGATGATTTTAGCAAAGTTGTTGTGCATGAGCCAAAGAAGGTTTCTGAGTTGGTTCACAATTGTACCCGGTAGGTGGCGTTGCTGTCGGCATATCGATTGAAGCTTTTCCGGGCAGGACGACGTCTGCCGAGACAGCTAGTAATTAATTAATTAATAATAAATGCGTGATATTTATCAGTATGTAATCAAAATGAAAAAGTTTTATTTACACAATTCGCATATAGATTTGAGCTATTTTGTACTCCGCAATCTAAGGCTTGCGCCGGATTACGACAAAGACTTATCACGTCCAAAGACAACACACATAAATCTATTCCCAATTTACTATCGTCATTAATTTCGCACGCCACTGTTAACGTTGGATTGTGCTCATTACATTAGATACAACGTAACTCATTAATCATACGTGATTATGCGTTGGTTTTTATCTTTTATATAAATCAAAGGGAATATAAATTAAAGTAAATCAATTTGCTATTTTTTTTATATTTCTTGGTAGCTCGGTGGTTAAATCCTTAAAACCACGTGTGATTCTATTTTATTATGGAATTCTAATTTAAAATGGACTTAGAGTATAATAGTATATTCTATTCTATCCGTGCACGAACGGAGAAAGAACACAATTTCCTGCGACCGGGCGGCCTGTTGTAAGAGGCGACAAAACAACCCACAGCCAGGTGGTAAGGTATTTACTCGACTAGATGGCGACCACCCCTGGTGGCTGTGGCTGATAATTTCGCTGGAACTTGGATGACGTCTACAGTCCTAGCTTTCGCCTGGTGTCTGATTGTTGAGATACAATTAAAACTTAAATAATTATAACTGTCTATTTAAACAAACTGCAGTCATATTTGAAAAAAAGCAAGACTTAACAGTTTTTCATTTAGGACGTTACATGTATGCATGTATGTCACAGACTTTGTGTTTGTAAGTCTAGAGACATTAATTATTCTATAAAGTACCTAATATAAATAAGCTTCAAAAATGTTTATATTACAAGTGACACATGTTTTGAAGATGATAAATTTTAGAGGCCGTCCTGTAGATGCAGCGATTTATTTTATCAGGGCTGACATAATCCAGATGTGTTTAGGTGATGGGCACTTAATTTATGCCTACAAGAAGATATTTTGATAATTTTATTTCGTTGCATTAAACTCCATTTTCACTAGGGAATATCAACTACTGCGGTTTTAATGAGGGACTCTCCAAGCTGCGAAATGATATCGCTAGCTGAAGCCATGTAGGCTTCGGTGTCGTTACGCGCGACTTTCATGGCAAACTCAAAATCGTATCCTTCGATAATCATATCCCTAAAGAATTCGCTGAATGATGAATCGTGTCGAGCGTCATTAAAATCTGAAGTATTAAACTTTTAAATAAGGTTACATGCCAACATTGCCAAAGCGGAACATCGCATAGCATCTGTTCACTTTAAAATCGCATTCTTGTCCTGTTCTTAAACATTCCTAGTTGAAATAATCTTAGCCGCTCGTCTACATGTCTTTCATTCATGTATGCACGTACGAGATACGCGTATGATTAGCTGCGGAGTTCCCATGGCATTCGTAATGTGCTTAATTGGTATGCGTCGACATTGTTGCTCGCGGCAAACTCTGTGAGGGTCAATGACGCTGTCTATTATCAATCTAAGTGAAATATTTGAATAATGTTCTCATATTTTGCTGATAATAGTTCCTAGGTTATCCTATATATTTTTGTACGGAAGACGTGTGCAAGGTGTGGAATGAACTCCTCCCGCGATTTTCCTTGAGCGCATACAGGGCTCTTCAAAAAAGGCATAAAGAGATATTGAAAATAGGCTGCCTTAGTGTTGCAAATGTCCATGGAAAACAGCAACCACTTACTATTAGATGGTTCGTCTGTCCATTTGCTAGCAAAAATCATTAAAAAAACCTTTCTTTTTCATAATTATCAGCGTCAAGTACGTAAATCTGTGTATTTCATTTAACTTGTTTTAATGTTAATTATTTCCTGCTGCCTAACATGGAATATGGTTTTGATATTGACTTCATTGGATTTCATTTTAACCGTTTAATATCAGTCAAGCCTTGTTCATCTTTAACATACCAATGTTTGTGGAATTTAAATATGTTGTTTCGTGTGCGATCATGTAGGGATAAGTAAGTTCATCCGTTTGCTGCACAAAATATGCGACTAATAATTAGATACAGTACCTATATTGTCTTTATTCAAATATTTCTTTTTTTTATTATTAATTCATGCGTAAAATAATTAGGTACCTTATTAATTTACATCAACACTATGTTCCTAATTCAACTTTTAAATGTTCACTATTGCAGAATCGTATCGAATAGACTAGTAAACAAGTGCCTTTTGGACCAACTTTTTTCAGCAGTCTCCGAAAATTATAAATGAGGTGTCATTCGATTCGGAATGGCATCTAGATGATTTTTGAAAAAAATGAAGTTCCGCTTGCAAAAATTGTAAAAGTTATTAACAATTAACTTAAAAAAAAGAAGGGGGGTTTAGTTTTTTGCAAATATCTCAAAAAGTAATAAAGATTATTCAAATTTGAAAAAAGATTCGAAAAGAGGAGGAAATTTCCTAAAAAAAAGTCTCGACTCCCGAAACTGTAAGAGCAATATTTATAATTTTCCCAGAGGGATGAAAATACGGCCGAAAACGGGTACTCTGGCTTACGCAAGCCACAACCACATCGTTACAAAATTAAAAGTTTAAAACAACGAAAATTATTAATAAAAAAATTAAAAATAAACATTTCCTAATTTTTCCACCGGGGTTCTATTCTAAAGCCTTTCAAGAATTGCTCCAAGAAAGGAAAAAAATCTTAAATTTATAGTTTAACAATTATCACACTTGCAATGTTTATGTTGAAGCAAAACATAAATATTTTGTAACAACGAAAATTATTAATAAAAAAATGAATAATAAACATTTTCTAATTTTTCCAACGGGGTTCTATTCTAAAGCCTTTCAAGAATTGCTCCAAGAAAGGAAAAAAAATTATAGTTTAACAATTATCACACTTGCAATGTTCATGTTCAAGCATAAAAATAATATTAATTAACTATTGAATAAATAAACGAAAAATTGTTATAAAAAAAAATTCTAGCAGATTATTGTTCATTCATCTATTCAGTTAGTGCCTGAATTTTTTAAATTTTTTAGTTTCATATTTAGTATGTTTAAATAATATTTATTCATTAAAGGGCCGATGTGGGTGTGGCTTGCGTAAGCCAGAGTACCCGTTTTTCTTACAGTTTCAGGAGTCGAGACCTTTTTTAGGAAATTTCCTCCTCTTTTCGAATCTTTTTTCAAATTTGAAAAATCTTTATTACCTACTTTTTGAGATATTTGGAAAAAACTAAACCCTTCTTTTTTTTAGTTAATTGTTAACAACTTTTACAATTTTTGCAAGCGGAACTTCATTTTTTTCAAAAATCATCTAGATGCCATTCCGAATGGAATGACACCTCATTTATAATTTTCGGAGACTGCTGGAAAAAGTTGGTCCAAAAGGCACTTGTTTACTAGTCTAGAAGGGGGAACTAGAATTTGGCCACTGATGCTGTAGATGTGTGGCTGTGGGTTGTTTTGCCGCTTCTTATGACAGGCTGTCCGACCGCAGAAATTAGTATTCTTTTTCCGTTACTGAACCGATATTATATATTACTAGATACTAGACAACAGTGGCGTGGGGTGGAAATTCGGCTAGGGTTAAAAAAATATATAGTACGATGCAAGCGCCGACTACACTGCTGTTGAAAAAGTCTAACTCACGATCTATTATCTAATTACAATTAGTATTTTTAATGTTCCAATCTTACCGCCTTTGTGGTTGCGCGGGCTAAGCCTTTGCCGGCCGACCTCACTACAACGCAGAGGTTCCGGGTTCGATTCCTGGCGTGGTAAATTTCGGAAACGAATTTTCTCCGTTATTTACTATAATAGTCTGGGTGTCAGATATCGGCCCCAGATTAGTCCGTTGTATATTACCCATAACACAAGCGTAAATTGCTTAATTTGAGGATATACAATATGTGTGTTTGTCTGCAGATTATTTATTTATTATTAAACCCGCATATATTTGAAACAAATAATGCCGGTGCACAATCGAGTTAGGCATGGCTATTTCATCCAATACGTGTAAAAAGCCGCCGAGCGTTAGAGATAGTAATACAGTAATAATATTATATGCACGAGTAAAAAACGTAAGCGCCAATAAATTCACGGCGCTTTCGATCTTTTAGTCTCTAGTTAATTTATAGAGACATTAGTAATAAGTTTAAACAGAACGCGTAAACGCCAATGAATGCATGGCGCTTTAGACTTTTGGTCGCTAGTCGCCAGTTTCTTAAAGGTAGGCTGTGGGGAATCCAATTATATGAAGTCCACGCTACTGCTTGACAAGCATCACCTTCATAAGTCAATTTTGCAAAAGATGACGTTTTAAGGTGACAATCAGTATTAGCTACGACCAATAGATTATGCAAATATACATATACACATATAGATATCGTGAAAAACAACATTTATTCTAAAAACCAATAGAAAATAGTTCACCTTGCTTCCAATCCATAGCTTGGCCAAACAATCGGCCGTCGCGAATCAATCACAATCAGTCCACGTCTATGCCTAAAAGCTGGTTGCATCTGGCGTATGTCTTACGGTTACATCGAAAATCAACCATTCCAAACATGTCGGATTGATCAATCACATCGATTGCCTATTAATAGACTGTACGGGCTTTTATATTCATAGGTCATAGTATTTTGGGATCTAGTAAACAATCAAGTACCTTGTTTGGTAGCAAGTCTTCCATTCACTATCTCAAATTTATATACTGTTTATGTTTTTACTGGTAATACTAGCGAAACTTCGTTCGCGTTGCTGATGATGGCGTATTTATTAGTGAATTGCAACGGCGGCACCTATTTACCTATTTGGGTATATTCGTCTATCCCACGTACTTGATCTTATTTATCGGGATAAAAGTATCCCGAAATGTTGACCTGGGATGTAAGTTGTTGTATTGCATAAGTTCAGCAGACAGGTAGATGGCCCACTTGAAGGAAAGCGGTTACCATCGCCCATGGACATTTGCAACACTATAGATGCTACAAATGCGCTGCTCCTCTCTTAAGGGAGATTGGAACCTGGTCACTAATGCGGGAACACAGCTCAAGGTTGTTATGTCAGCATACTCTAGACCAGGGGTGGTAGGTATCTAGTCGGGCAAATGCCCTACCACCTGGCTGTGGATTGTTTTATCGCCTCTTACGACAGGCCGCCCGACCGCAGGAAATTATATTCTTTCTCCGTCCCAGCACGGATAAAAAATATATAAATTCGTTCAGTAGTTTCACTTTATCCTCTGACAGACATACGAAAATTCTAAAAGTTGCATTCTCGAAATCTGCTGATTCTGAATTTCTCGCTTTTTAAATTCATAGTACATAAGTCGACACCTCCAACAAACTTATTATAATATGTAGGTGTAGATTATATTAGCTGTTACCTGCAAGAAGTTTTTATCTCTTATCAAGAGCCTAAATATGAATGAATATGAATTCATATCCTTAATTTGATGAGTTACCCACAAAATTGTTTTGTGCCATATTTCACTCCCTACTATAAAAAAAGTCTATTTCCTTCGTCAATATATAATCTATCTCCTTGCCAAATTTCATTAAAATCCATTCTCCCAATTAGTCTTGAAAAAGTAACAAGTTACATTTGCATTTTCTTATAATACCAGTCCATAAATGTTCAAAGGGGCTCCCATTATAGGGGGAGATTTTCAGGTTGCATCGCGATGTTTTCCTTTATCGTTGTTAGCACATCGTAATTGTGACAATATGCACATTAGGTCAGAAAACTGACTAAATGGTGCATGCCGGTTCCGGCCAAGATAAAACCCGCGCCTTTTGAGTTTGGGACGCGTGCGCTAGCCATTACGCTACCACGACTTTATGTTTATTTTCATATTAAAATGGGAATATGGATGAAAAATCGTATTTGCGTATTCCGCAAAAAAATCTAGGTTTATTTTTCTGCGGGAATAACATTTGGACGTACGGAGTAATTGATCCCATGACCGCTCCAAGTTTCGCAAGCAATGTCACGGTTAAGGTTGATCTGATAGGTCGTACTCTTCCGTTGTTTCTTGTAATAATAATTTTTATTTTTATGGCCCGTGGTCTTCCAAGACATACAAGAATAATAATAATAAATTTTATTTCCAAAAACAAAATTACAGCAAGGTAGCGTAACAAAAATTTTAGATGCATAAATATGTTTGTGACTAAGACCGAAACTAAGAATAAACTTGTGTCTTCGGTCTCAGCACCTTCCCATTAAATTTTACCATAACACATAAACGAATAACTGCTGCAAAACTCTTAGACAAAAATAAAATAATAATAATAATATAATGTAATTTAAAAAGGGGGAAAACACAACAAAAGGAAAGATCTAACACTATAATAGTAACTTAGTTTTAAAACTATAATAGTATTGATGGTTATACCTACGAGTTAATGTGCATCTCACAAGAATTATTCGAATATTGCAGTTATTTTATTAAATAATTTGTTTATAATCAATAATTTTGTATTAATATTAAAATTAGAGTTATCGCGCTTAGATTTTTTTTATTGAGTGAGTTCAGCAGGCAAACCCACCTGATGGAAAGCGGTTACCATCGCCTATGGACATTTGTAACACCAAAGGTGCTACCAATATGCTGCTCTCTTAATATGTTAAATCTAGCATAAGTTGACCTTAAAAAATATATTTTAATTATAATAATAATAAATGAATATTATTATAAACATTATTTATAAAAATCAATATTTTTTTATATATTGTTATATTTGTAAATTATATATTGAGTTCACTCACTAACTACCTAAAATATATTTAAAGAAACAAAAATGATTGGAACAATCAACATGATAGTTGTTTGTAGTGAAAACGTATTCCGTGTTATGATGGGTCTAATATTTCTTTTTCGCGGTCCCGAATATGAATTGGTTTCCATGGAATTACATACAAAATTTATTAATGGACATGCTACCCAGTAAGTGCTGGTACATTTGATCGGTATATATACTTATAGTCTTATATATATCACAATATCATGCCTTTATTATTAAACGATTTTAAACTAATCTTGGAAAATATTCACCTATAGCTAGAATATCTCGTCTGTAGAATTCATATGTTGAAAAATCTAATAACATCGATATATTTAATGAAAGCCCTCATACATTCTTCAAAATTATATCCCGGATAGATTAAGTATGTTTAATTATTGTTCTTTTTTCATTTTTTTTATAGTTTAATTTCGTAGTAGCGAGAGGTGGAGAGTAGTATTCACTGTCGACTGCTGATATGAACTGAAGTGAACTAAGTTATTTTGGAAACGGTAATCTTAAGGACAAATATTAACAAATTGTACCGCTATAGTAGAATTATTTTGTCCGTGCAGTTTGGGTTTATTTATGAATCAAGCTCGGCCTCAGCCCGGCTAAGGCGGTGAGCGTGTTGCGCGGGCGTAACGCCATTATCGATAAAAACTCATTCTTATCAAAGAAAGATTATCAATCTTATAAAAATCATTATTATCTTTTTGGCTCTTAATTTTAAACTTAGATATAAGTATTTATATTTATTTTTAATATAACTTGTTACATTCTAAACTTTTGAACTTATAGTTTTTTTAACATAGATACCTAATTAATCATTTATTATAAGTCATTATTATTCTTATTTTAATAAATACGTTGCTGTATCTATTTTTTTTTCATTTTTATAACTAACCCACAAAATGACAAAACTAAATACACTATCGATAACGCTTGTCGACAACAATAGTGCGCATCACTATGCCCGCCCATAAGGCCCGTAAGTGGAAGAGAGAGCGAAATACTCGCTTTATTTTATGACCCAAACTGCACGGACAAAATAATCTACTATAGTACAATATATAGCATGTGTGAGCGGGACGGTTGCTGTGCGGGCGAGATAGAGCAACTTAATACGAGTATGTGCGTTCCCGTGTTTGCTGCTCCCATAAATTAATGTTTTATAATATGCAAATCATCCAAATTTAACTTTTCAATTGACAGTTTATAAAATATATCATAATGCATGATGTGACCACCTATAGTATATTGAACATGAGCATTGTTTAGATTTAAGACGGATCTCCTTTTGATGGTCCATAGTAAATAAATAAATAAACCGCCTCTATTCCCCTTGTGTTCTTCGGGATTATTCCCGAAGTAGTAGTGTAATTTTGTTAAATAATAAACTATATCACATTATCTTTGTTATTTACACGCTTATTCATTTTTTATAGCTTGGCTATATTTAGGGTTAGCATGCTTCCCTTTAATTTTAAGAACATAACAGCGTTCCCATGTTGCGATTTAAGATGTTAAAAGACAATTTTATGCCTTACAAGATAGTTCAATCAGGCAAATGGTGAAACTCAAGGTTAAGGTCGCACAGGGCGCGCCTTTACGACCATATCTTTTGACCTTCTCCAAAGATAAGATGCAAAGAATATTGAAGGGCATTTTTTATTACTATCATAAAAGTAATAGAAGTGTTGTGTATTTATGGAAATCTCATAAAACGACTGAGTCAGTGGCTGGTAACAATGACTTATCAGCAGCAAGATCTTAAACGACGCAAATATGGAATCTTAATGTGTGTTGTTTAGAGTTGAAATATGTAACATTGGTTCAGGAGTCCTCCAGCATCTAGGCAGCAGGGAAGTCTTTTCACCCCTGTTGACGAAGTGCGTTTGCCCTGATTCCTAAGGTACTCTCAAGCACTGACGCGCTAGGATCAGCGAGGGCGTAACTACGTTCTAAGTCTCACGCTCTTCCTGCCATAAGCGCGGAGCACATGGGTGTAGGGTAGTTTTAGTGGAGTGTTGAGTATTCGAGTCTCCACACCTGCCGGCGATTGACTCTGGTGGCTATTCGAGGCTTCACCTCTCATCGCTTTGTGCGAAATGCATTTCACCCGCCTCAAAAAATATGTAAAATTGGCTGCGCGCGGTCACCGGCGAAGAATTAAAAAAAAAAAATCTGACATGACACTACCCGTGATCAGAGGACTGATTCACATTTGCACAGCTAACCAGTGTTGCCATACAGCCTGGTGACGTAGTCAGCCTTCTGAGCACGCGTCTCTCTGGTAGTAATCTACAACCTTAGAGAATAATTATCTATCTTCATTACAAGAAAAGGATGGACTTAACTCATTTGATGAATCATAAATTCATAATACTAACTTCCTTACATGAATATCCGAGAAAATTAAAAGACCTAAGATTTTGTTCAGTGAATTTAAGAATAGGTGACTTTTTAAAGTGTTCAGTGACACGTTATATTTCGTTTCACTGACTTCATTTGTATTCATATCTTTAGTACCCTGCAAGATATCGAAATGGAACATAATATAATACGGCTTAAAATATAATTCCTGTTTTAATTTGCATTTGCATCGAGCAAATGTAAATCAAGCTTGAGATAGAAAGTCTCTCCAAAAATTTTCTATTGGTGGTGGTGTTTGGTGGAATCAGTTCATTCAAAGAGAATCCAAACAAACAAACAAACTAGTTTATTTCACATGTTTAATAAGTATTGACGAATGCATTAATAGGTGCTCCCGCACCGTGAGCATCGCCTGTATTTAGCATTTGTGATTCGATTTCGAGCTTTTACTTGATTCCACAATGTCAGACGGAGCGTTCGTTGTGTTACATGTTGTATTAAAGTATTACAGATTTTATCCATACAGGTTGCGCACTGTAATGCTTTGTTCTCCTCCCTCGCCGATATAATGCTCAAATCTGTAACATTAACGGTTACGGACTATAATGCTCGGTTCTCCTCCTTCACTGATGAATTGCTCGCATCTGTAACGTTGCATTACAGATCAATGCTCGCGGTGAGCACCTTAACATCTATGTGTACAACGCGATCTACCTCCTCATCAAACTACTGCTCAAGTTCATAATCCGTACAAATGTCTTTTATATTAAACAGAGCACTTATCCAATCAATTCAATGAACTATCGCATGAGAAGCTCAACGATCCGGGAGTGCATTGTACGTGATTTGACACCGGCATATGAAATAAGATCACGTATGGGGACGTCTTGGGTCATTTGCTTTTGCCTTTGTGCATATATAGCTGCAAATTGTGATTATAATTTGCAGACAAACACACACATTGTATATCCCCAAGTTAAACGAATTACGCTCGTGTTGTGTGTAATATACAATGGACCACACTTGAGCGGATCCCAGACACCATATGCCAGGATCGAACTTGAAGCCTCTGTGTTGTAGCGAGTTCGGCCGCCAAAGGCTGACAGAAAAAGAATTTTCTTCAGTGGATATTAGTTTCAATAAAAACTTCCGAGTTTCCATTAATCTCGTTGGGTATATTGGTCTAAATCGATTTTGAAGAAATATTATTGTCTTCATCAGCATCGTTCGAGCGTTAAATCACAGTTGCGATCGTAGCTTTTATCCGACGCCCCGAGTCTGCTTTCCTATTTTTTGTATTCTACTTCGTGGGGTCTTAAGCATCCCCCGTTTTGAGACCATTGGTACGCATGTCATCATTCACAACATCAAGGAAGCATTTCTTGAAGAAGTATTATGTACTTAATAGCAGCTCTACAACATCCCAATGCTGGACTTAGGTTATGATATGTCTATACGTAACTCTTGCCCAATGCGAATTGACAATTTTATACAAATTACGTAATTTCTATACATCTATCATTTAAGAGCTGTGCTTTTTTCTTCTCTATTATTGGCTAGTTCTACGTGTTTGTATGACACGACATTTACTTGGGAATGCCAAGCCGACCAATCACGGATCATATTAAGGATGTAATTTCTACGTACAGAAATGACTTGTTCTAATTTAATCTCTTTGAATAATTCCTCTTTAAGGCATGATAGCTCAAAAACCAAAGAATTCATTTTATCCCGGGTGCATGCGCTGCTGATACCTATGTATATTGTTACAATTATCACGTAGATAGTAACGATGAAGGAAAATATGGCGTAATTTGGGGTGTTTCCGTTTTCTACCCACAAGTCTAAAATAATAATAATAATTCCGTTTTCAACCCATTACAAAATTCAATTCCGGTTTCTACCCAATGAACTGAGTACAGGCAGCAGAAAAAGTTAATTCGATTAAAAATATTTATTTAAAAAATAATAAAGTCAAAAAGATTCTTAAAAATTCTTTACAAACTAAAACTCACATTTAGATTATAAAACATTAATACATAGATCACATAATTAACGTTTGGTACATAACATTTTCAAAATTCACAACCTCGTCAAAATATCAAATAAAATAAAATATCAAAGAGACTTTGAGGAACTATAAATTAGTTTAATAAAGAAAATGTTTGTAACTATTGTTCAATACACTGGATGCATTTATTGCTTTTGGAATCATAATATTGAAAATATAACTAAAAGTTAAGTAAAATTTGAATAATTGGATAGATTGGTTAATACTAATAATCGACGTTAAAAGCATGAAGTATTGACATAAATTATGTAATAGCTTTTTTAAATTTAATATATAAACGAGCTATGTTTCCTAACAGTGGCCTATAAAATTTTTGCCACAAGCCAAGTCATTAAGCGCAGATTCTATTTATTGTCTCTCTCTAACACATCATGTTTTTCGATTCCTTGATATTACAATATCTTTTCCTTTGAACCGTGTATTTTATTTTTTAGCGTCATTATTTATATTTGAAAGGAATTGAAGCATGTTTAGTGACTTTTTCTTTGTCACAACGCGGTTTACAGTCACATGCTAGCTTTCAAGAGCGTTAGTTGTTTTGTGTCGACATCCGCATGAAGACCATAATTCTAGGGGATATTTTCCGCCATATATATATATATATATATATATATATATATATATATATATATATATGTATATATATATATATATATATATATATGTTTTGACAATATAATAATTAAATCTCACTGCATCTTAATGCGTGGGACTCTATTCCATAATATAGAGAAAAGCATCATCTACCATTTCTTTCGGTATGAAACCTAAGGCAAGCATCAAAGATACATACATACATGTTTTTTAAAATGCCTTTTTTTGGTCATATTGAACTTGTTTGCCATTTTATATATCGCTTGGCAAAAGTGAAAGTAACAGGCTCTGGTTTTTGTTTCAGGTGAAATAATTTTGAAAAAACTTGTTTTTTCATTTGCGTGTTGGGTTATTATTATCCAGTGACGTCATACACACTTGCAGCTAAGAAGTCGTTCGTGAACTAATATTGAGTAGATTTAAACATTTTAATATTGTGAGCTGTTTGTTTATCTTGCAATGAATAAATATTTAAAAGCAATAATGTTTCTGACCGTACTTCAAAACAATGGAAATTAGTAATGGGTTGAAAACGGAAAGCTTTTTGGGTAGAAGACGGAAAAAAATATTATATTTATTTTTGTAGGTTGAAAACGGAATAGATTTTGGGTTGAAAGCGGAAAAAATATTTTTGGGTAGAAAAAGGGGGTAGAAACCGGAAACACCCGTCTTTTGCACATACAGATTATCAATGGTCAAAACTCGCCAACGGCTTACAAGCGTGACAAGTATACCATTCGTCCCATTGAAATGTGGAGAGGCTTGAACAGAGGGATCTTTATGGGCTGCTAATAAAAAAACCTCGGCTTATACACAATTTGTAGCAGTTAAAGCTCCTTTGTGTACAAAAGCTAAAAATACGACCATTAACACATTTGTAAACAATAATTCGGCAACAAAAGAACGTTTCGCCACGCGTAGTTCCCGCAAACACGCCGTTCTCAAAATATCCCTCTCGTGACAAACACTCGCCTAATAAGAGGATAAGTGAGCGGTGTGTTGACGTGTTGACAAAGATATAAATAAACATTGACTGGTAACAATCTACGAGGAAGGGCAAACTGACTAAATCCCGGCTAATTTCGAAGCGTTATTTTCAGAGCCTAAGGTCCGCTTTTTTGCTTCGAAAGTCTTTCGCTGCATCCGGACACCATTACCCATGAAATACTGAATCTGATGTAGTTATTAAACTCTCCTTTGCACAGGGGCTAATCGGGTAAAGAGATAGTTGAGTTTCAATGAATGAATGAAACGCTGTTTGCAGATACTAGTGTCACCCATATCTGACCTATGGTCGTACAAATATTGAATTATACAAAACTTTTTACCTTTTAAATTATATTAATAAAATCTTCTTATGCATTTAAAGTCAAATAAATTTAATATAAATAGAAAAAGAACAATTTCAATCTATACAATCCTGATCAAAATTTGATTAGATGTCTCTCTGAGAGATATTATGAAGTTGTTGAATTTGTGACTTTTTAAAATCCTTAATTCTAATTCAATAATTGATTTACTGCAGTTTTATAAATTCTAAGAAGGATTTTGCAATGAAGCTACACAACGGTCTTAATTCTAAAATGTTCGTTAAAAAATAATTCACCGTTTCAAAGTCTTTTTCAAATGTGCTTCCGATATGATATGATCGCAACCTTCATGAGGTTTAGGCTTCGTAAATGTAAGGATATGCACAAATTAACAACAAAATAATAACGTTACGTTGGTTAGAACTGGAACAATTTTACATTTAACAATGTAGGTATCTCTATAAAAATGAAAATACTTGCAGTAGATTGTTTGTCTTTAGACTAGATTAGTGTATTTGTTTTGAAAATATCAACTGTATCGTGGAATGCGACTTAGTGCTACCTCAAGAATTCCTCGATGTCAGTCAAAGATCTAGAATTCAGCTGATGCTTCTGTGTTACAAAGTTCCGCATTACGCTTAGTGCCTGCGTGCTAGCGTATTATTATAAAACTTAAATATTTCTAAATACTTGACACAAACAGGGCGTTCCATTAGTAGCTCACAAAGCCCAAAATGTCCCGATAGCCTTTCCACAAGGCGACCGCGGTCGTTGTGGTCGTGGCGAAAACGACACTAATGACGTCATCATTTTCGACGATACAACGCTCACAACGACCCATTTTAAGCGGTGTGTCGAATAACCGTTCCACTTGGGTTTACGATTGTAACGCCGGCAAGCAAGTGGAACGGGAAAGATCGCGGTCGTGAACGTGGCCGTTGTGAGTCTCTAATGGAACGTAGTCTAAATACACAAATCGTGTGTATGTGTGTAGTTTTATCTATGATATTATTTATAAAAAACACTTATTTAAAGATATGTTTCTAATTCCAAACCACTTCACCATAGACTAATATTATTTCATAACATAACATAACATCAAATCACGCCTGTTTCCATAAAGGAGTGTTGGTGCCGACCCTGATGTATGGTAGTGAAAGTTGGGTATGGCAGAAGAAGCATGAAAGTAGGATAAACGCAGTTGAAATGAGAGCTTTGAGAAGTATATGTGCGGTTAGCTTAAATGATAGGATAAGAAACAGTGTGCTAAGGGAACGTTGTGATTTGAAAGAAGATGTAATAACAAGAGTTGAAAAAGGAATGTTAAGGTGGTTTGGGCATGTAGAGAGGATGGATGAAAATAGAATCACAAAACAGGTATATGACAGTATTGTCAATGGTAGAGCTGTTGCCGGTAGACCGAGACGAACATACCATGAACAATTATCAGAATTGTTAAAAAAAGGTCAAGTAAAAAGCATTTCAAATAAACGCGCATGTATGAAGAGGTTAATGAAAGTAGGTGAAGCGAAAGTTGTTTGTTAGGATCGTCGCAAGTGGAGATCCATAGTCTCTGCCTACCCCCATAGACTAATATTATTTCAATTGACGTTTATTTTCCCAATGTCACAATTTCTCGAAACGGCATTTAGAATGGCTTTTCTATTCACACGACATTGGCAAAATCAATGCATAAATGGCATTGCAACCATCAGTTTAAAAAAAACGAAACAAGAAAAGTAATGTATATGTAATTTGGCCAACAATTTGTAAAAGTTTTCTGTAAATCTAAAAAAATATATTAATATGACTAAACAATTTTCTTTTCGCTTGTCAACAGGAAAACTTGCAAGTCGTGCGGCTGCGATCGCCTGAAGCATTCAGTGTATCACGAGGAGGTCGGATCTGTACGAGATAGGCTTGGTTTGCGGGATACAAGACTCAATCACCATTCGTATGATGCGCCGCCAGGACTTACTGCGAAGCAGGTCAGTGTCAATCATTTTTACGCGATTTACAGTCGCATAGTACACAAGAAATCGTGGTAGCGTAATGGCTAGCGTACGCGTCCCAAAGTCAAAGGGCGCGGGGTCGATCCTGGCCAGAAAGCATGCACCACCTAGGCAGTTTTTTCGGACGTAATGTGCATATTGTTACAATTACCACGTGCTAACAACGTTGAAGGAAAACGTCGTCTGTCAAATTGCCTTGGACAAGCTTGGCGGATATACTGTCCGTCACCTCCTATAATGGGAGGCCCGAGCCCAGCAGTGGGACATTTATGGGCAGTTATTTAGTACGCACGCTGTTAAAGAGAGGTCAGGTAAAGAGCA
Source organism: Dendrolimus pini (assembly GCA_949752895.1). Taxonomy (NCBI): domain Eukaryota; kingdom Metazoa; phylum Arthropoda; class Insecta; order Lepidoptera; family Lasiocampidae; genus Dendrolimus; species Dendrolimus pini. Next base: position 3,471,404 of record OX457131.1, read on the forward strand.
TCTCAAATAAGCGTGCATGTATGAAGAGGTTAATGAAGGTAGATGAAGCGAAAGTTGTTTGTCACGATTGTCACAAGTGGATACCCATAATCTCTGTCCATCCCCATGGGAAACAGGCGTGATGATATGTACGTAGTTCGCAGGCAAGACCACAAAAACACGCATTAGTTTATGGATGTTTTAATAAGTTATTTTTTTTTATCCAGCTATTATTATAAACGAATAAACATGCGGGCAACTTGGAATTCATCCACACTTCCTCGAGACTTGGCAGTTGGCACAGTCCACATGAGCTCTTCAAGAAGTCGTAGACCAGCACCAATGGGTACTGATCCTGTGTCGTTATGCAAGCACTCTTTAACCTGTTCCGTACTTTATCCTATTTCAGACGGAACTGTACTGGTCATCGCTTGCTGAACGTGCTCCGAGTGACGCTAGCGGGGCCACAGGTTCTGTGGCGTGGCGCGCCTGGCGCACGCGCGCGCTCGCCAACCAGCTTCCAAAGCAGGATCTCTCGCTGTCCCACTGCAGGCACGTAGACGAAGCCCACCGAAAGCAGTACGAAGACTTCGTGGCCGCTAGGAACGAGATCGCACTTGATATAGGCAAGTAGTAGTATATACACGCATCCCCTTACAAATACACACTAACAGACACCCACCCACACGAACTTTTTTAGAAATTACGCTTATATAATATTTATTTTAAGTTACAGTGTAATGTTAAATGTATTTAAAGTTATTTTGTTTACATCAAGGGAGAGAACACTAGCCCCTATAATACAGTTGCAAACTTGTTTAGGGGCTACTAGAATCAAAAAAATTACTGTCTGATCAATGTATAAGTTTGAGAATAAATAAATATATATGTATGTACATAAAATATATTCTTTTGAGAAATCTAGAACATAAATTTACTTTCAAATACATTTTAACGCATAGGTCCCCCACATTCTCGCGTTATTTGACGAGAACACGTCAACAACCCGAGAAGCGAGAGTGAAACGGGTACCATGTTTTGAGCGAAAATGTGGAGCGCCCCTTACATTTGGGTTTATAGTAATAAAATTCATTATACAAGTATTTCGTAATTTGCATATACTAAGAATATATTCGGTGATGGATATCTAAAGGAAACCAGTAGTCTATATTATAAAACCTTTAAAATATGAAGGCTATAATTTAACAATTATTTTACTTAGTAATTAAATAATATTAAAAGTACATTTTTATACTTAATTTAAATAAATTTGTATTTACGTAATTAAACGGAGTTTTTAGTGCAGGAAACAATTACATTTTACGACTTTTTATAAATGTATAAATTTATAATTTATTTGAATAAGTATTTATGTTATTGGCATGATATAGAGTGAATACTCGTACAACCATCTAGCGGCAAGTAGCATAATCAAGTACTGCACAGCTCCAACATGTTTTTTTTTACGAGGCATACATAGTGTTAGTGTCTATGAAAATTGGCAACATTTATTATAAAGTATAACAATAGCGAGAAAATCATTCTGACTGTAATTAAAGTGTTATGAAAATTTTATATCCACGAGTATAAGATTTCGAAAGAATATTAATTATATGTGTGTTTATTTGGATTCAGGAGTTGCTGGTCAACACCATGGCGCCTCGATCGACTGCTTGGGATGCGACAAGCCAATTCGTAGTGGGAGTATTACTATACAAGCCCCACGCATAGGCGAAGATGTATGTACATTATTTATATTATTATGTTAAGAGGATTGAATTGTAATAATTGTTCACTGTATTAATTAGATATTGTGCATAGACTGCTTGTTCCTGTTATCGTTGAAACTTGTAATTCCGATGATACAGATGGCGCTTTTATGTTAACTATTTGGTAGTACAGTCACTCGACAAAAGGTGGCGCTGTTTTATAACTATTTTTACATTGTACCTACTAATCTTTCATAACCAATCCTCCGCCAGATGTAGGGCATGTGCCCGTTTGAGTGACTACCTACCTCTACCTTTGGTCTAGAGTATGCTGCCATAAACATAACAGGCGTTGAAAATATCTTGCCACCATATTATTTTTAAAAACACCATAATATAATTTTTATTAATATTCTAAAAAATATTGAGCTTTTTGCCTTCTTATACCAGTATACTGATGACTTCATAAGTATGTAGGATCGTAAGAGTGGGACTGTGACGTTTCCTAGCATAAAAATTGTTTCAGATGACTTATCTACACAATTATAATAATTAGCAATTAATTATTAACAAAGAATTTGACAAAAATAAAGACACTTAAGAAAGGCAATAGGTAAACAGTTAGTTTGATTAAATGAAATTTATTTGCATATGACATGGTACATAAAAATACAGGTCTTAATTGATACATTATATGAGTTCACATGTCAGTACCCATAGGGTGTACAAATAATACATCGTCTTAAATTAAAATATTATTTAAGTGGACCACGGAAAATTAAATTAAATTAAAGTACCTATTGTTGTATGTCAAATAATTACATTTATATAAATGTCATATAGCATCATCTAGGTTTTGTTCTAATTAAAATAATCTTGCACCGAGTAAAAACACCTCTCCAATATTCAATTCTGACGACTTTAAATAAATTCAAATGAGCACTTTTTATGGCAACAGGCAAATTATTAAATATTTTAACACCCATAAAATTAAGATTTTTTTTTGTAAGGACAGGTTGCTATATTTTGTATGTTTAGATGTGTTAGTTTACATTAAAATACGGCTATGGAATTTAAAACGAGTAGGATATACCTCTGACTCAAACTAGGAACAAGGCCTGTGTTTTGAATCAATCAAAAAGAATAGTTTAAAAAAACTAAAAAAAATACGCTTTTATACAAAATTCTACTAAAAAATGGAAAATAAATTTTCTGCTTTTCAGGATATTATCAAAATAACCCTTCTACTCATATCTGTTCATAAAATATTTATAACTATTGATACCATGGTACCCCACGCTTTTTTACAATAAAATCTTTTTTCTTACACCATTTTTAATTCAAATTTATTAAAATTTATTTTCTATTTTTTAGTTAGATTTTGTATAAAAGCGTATTTTTTAGTTTTTTTTAACTATTATTTATTTTTAATTTTTTAGTGATTATTTAGTGATTTAATTCACTTCTCCGTGGAAACTGAAAAAAGAATTAAATACACTCTTATGATAAAATGAAACGTTATGTAAAAAAAAGCTTTTTTTAAAAGGTTTTTTTAAATACAAGCTTTTGAGATCCTGCATATCATGTAGCAGCAGAGTGCTAGCCAAGACAAGTAAAACGAGCCCCAACACGACGGGTCTATCTTGTTTAGTACTGGAGTTCCTATGCCACCTTCCGACTCCATCATCAGATTAGCTCCATGGTACCATATTATTGCATTGTCACGCGATATACAAATACGTGCAAAATTTCAGCTCAATCGGAAACCGGGAAGTCGATGAGATTTTTACTGGAAAGATTCCGTTACATACTAACTAACGTACGTATGAAGCTAATAAAAGCGTATTAAAAAGGTAAAAAACTATTTCGTATAGTTAAGGATTTGGCCCTTAAGGCCCACTTGTAAAATTCCACCTGTATAGTGATAAGAAAATTGTTGCCTCAGGCGTTCTTCCACGCGTCGTGCTTCACATGCGCGGAGTGCGACGAGCTGCTCGTGGAGCTGGCCTACTGCGCGCTGGACGGCCGCCTCCTATGCGTGCGACATTACGCCGAGAGGCTGAAGCCACGCTGTCATGCCTGCGATGAGGTAAGTCCTCCTATATGTACCCTCTGAATGTCATCTTCAGGCCTATGATGTCTACTCCTGGATTTGGATCTTCCCAAGTTTAAGGTACATATCGACGGTTACCTATCAAGAAATCTATTTGGTTTTTATTTATCAGGATTTAAAATTTAAATCAACAGAACTAAGTTTTTGCTTGCCCATAATTATTTATGTTCCGTAGTTTTTATGTGGTACTCTAAGGGGCGTGTGTTAATGAGACGGTTTTTTGCCGGCCCTATATACAGCCATAAACCGGGATTACGCCCGGTGATCAGTTAGCCATTATATCGAGGGCTTCACAACAAATGGGCGTACAGACAAAAGTGCAGATTTACACAAGGAGCAAAATTGTGAATAAAACAAAACTAGTTGATTGTACATACATACATACATAACTTCACGCCAGGTCCCTTGCGGGGTAGGCACGAACAACAGATTGTATAAGGCCGAAATTTGGAATACCCGTCTATTTAGGTACACTTGCATACTGGTACAAGTTTCTTAATTGTAACATTTCATAGATTTTAGTAAACAAAAACAAAATGGCATTTTTGCGTATACGCCCATTTGTTATGAAGCCCTCGATATGTTGATGTTATGTCAATCAGGCTCACTGTCTTGGCCGGCGCGTGTCGTTACTATACCCGATGCCCGGGTTACGTACGTCTATGAGGGTGTGTTAACGGAACCGGACCCACGCACGGGGTGTGCCGCTTACCTGCGCAATGAATATCGACCAAAATATATTGAATATCTTAATTAAAGAAAGGCCTAACTTGTTGGATTAAACCACTTACCGTGCTCGTTAACACCCGTAACCGGCACCGACCCGTCGCCGGACCGGGTTGAAACCGGCCCGTCAACAACCTCCCTAACATGCAGACAGACAGACAAAACTATCATTTTCCTGGTAGAATGAATCAATTCTCCTAAAAAAAATATCTAAATTTACTTTACATAATTAAGTCTCCCTTTAAGCCTGCCTGAAGGCAAAAAACAAACCTGAAGGCAAGAGGGAAAAGGATCCAACTGATTAGAAGTAGTTACAGTAGCCTATGAATATTTGATACCTTTTTTATATATATTATCCGTGCAGAAACGGAAAATGAATACTTAATCCTGGGGTTAGGAGGCCTGTCATAAGAGGCGACAAAACCTACCATAACCAGGTAGGGTATTTGCCCGTCAGCCTTGTCAAATTAACATTCACGTGACGTTATCCGCAACTCTATATATACGCGTACTCGCCGGCCAGTGATGCTAACAGTATTGAGTGTTCGGCTACGGTTACGTCACCAAAATGGCGGCCAGGCGCAATAGCAATTTGCTAACAATTAATATAGCAATTGTCTAATATGTATTATAATGTGTGTTGTATTGTCCTTCGTGACTTCACTTGCTGGTCTCAGGCGGAAGAACAGCGCTGGTCTTAATTGGTCAGTATATGCTGAGACTGGGTCCAATTTTAGGACTTACTATGTTTCTGATATTTATTGTGTGATCTATATTGTATTTGTCCTATATAAAACATGTCTTACTTTCTGTTACTCTCTTATATTCTACATACCCAAATTGCCAATTTAGTTACAATTGTCTTTTAAGGTATAAAATATCACTCTACGCGAGAAGGCTAAGAAAGTATGGTAACCATGTATCTTTGTAGGTAATTTATCCACCTATAATATAATCTAATAGACTTTGTGAAGCGACTTGTCGTACTACTAAAATTTGATTGACATATTAGTCACGTTACGTTAGATATCGTGTGCCAATATTGCGTTAGTCATATGTTCAGTTTAGACCAAGTAGTTACTGAATATGAACCAATGTCTAATATTATAATTAACATTTAAATGAATGTCGCTTGCTTTTATCGATTTAATTATTTATATTAATACACACACATATATATATATATATATATATATATATATATACTTGAAAGTAGGTTTGGTCATACTGCAGATAACATAAGCTCTGTGAAGTTGGCACCTCGAGTTGCGAATGTTTAAACCATCAGTATCTCATTCGTTTGTTCATCGTTAGTCCACGTTTGCCCAGGAAAAAATTTCGTTTGCCCAACCTTGGTTCAAAAGTTATATATAAAAAAAATATGTTTGTGATGCTGGCACCTCCAATTGAGATTTTTTAATCAAACAATATGATATGTTTCACCATATGAGTATGGTGTACCGGAGAGGTAAAGTTCTAGGTTTATCTTTAAAAGATGGTGGCTTAAACCGAGGTTCTGTGTTAATTCAGTTACCCTACAATTGAAAGGAGTTAATGTCACATTTTAACCAACTAATAAACACTGCGTTATTAGTACTTCTTATTTAGTTAAGAAGCCTATTAACTTGTGAATCTGGCGAGTCGAGCCCTTACCATCGTATATCATCTTACTAACCGTTCATTTCAATTATACTATTAGTAGTAAAACGATTAGGTCAAGGTTACATCGATATTCTGTCAATGTGTGGTATTACACCGACCGAGTCAGCCCTTAGATCTATATGAATGAATTTATTCCACATACGTTAAAGTACAATGGGCGGTTTTCTCGCCTCTCGACATAAGCGGCCTCCTCCAGACTAACCTATACAATTATTATCAACACCTATATTTAAATTGTATAGTCCTATCCTTTTTCTGCTCCACCTACATCGTCAGATTAGTTAATAATTGCTTTTTAGCCAGGTTGCCTGGAAGAGATTGCTTTTAGCGAAAAAGGCCGCCTGTTGTTTTGCCAAGAAGTTTTGTAATAATATGCATTTTGTTTTTGTTTATTGTGATGATTAATAAAGGGTTATATATCTATCTATTCACGAGTTTACAGTATTTACTAACTCCACGATTATTAAATGTAGGTTGAAATGTATGTATGTGTAATAATAATGTAAAGTAATCATTACTAGACTATTACTAGACTGTAGTGCGTAAAGATCGCTGATGCACTCTGTTTACCAGTACGATCGCGTCTTAATATGTTACATTTGTCTAGCTATTCGAAATCAAGCAAAACATCCATCACGTTTATTTCTGTCGCTGTTAAACGAAGCGACATGACATTTGCCAGAAGCATCGACACTACTACTGCTATAAACATAGACGGGATTTTCGATGGCTGTAAAATAAGGCAGTGAGACTACTGGACAGCATTCAACTGTCAAATAGAGAAATATTTATTATAAGTAAACACTTCCATCGTGCTGTTGGCAAATGGGCAGATTGCCCACAGAATGGAAAGTGGTTATTGTCCCTATAGACATTTGCAACGCCAAGGGCGATGTCAACACATTGCCAACCTTTAAGCCTCTTGGCAGCCTGGCTGCGCAGCCAAGCTGCGGCGACCGAGATATCCGAGCAGCTATTTATAGGAGCCAATCGACGGCCAACTGTGATCCTTTTATCGAGCGATATGGACGTGGACGCACCTATAATTTTTTTGCCTATCTCGTAAAAAAAGCAAAGCAAAAAAAGACATCCTCTCATCCTCTTTTACTAGAACGGCACTAAAATTTATTATTTCTATCTTATTTTATACCTATTTTTAAGATGTTCGTAAATATCCAAACCGATTTTATAACCCATTGGAAAATATAAGAAATTCAATCAAGGGCGCTGATATTCCTATGCGAGCAACGCAAAATACATCTGGCTGCTACGACAAGTGCGCAGAGCAGAGACTGATGGCAGCCACATACATTCGCCTACACTCGCTCTGGCTGCGCCGCCAATGGGCTGCCGTGCAATCAGGCACGTTCTGATGGTTACTGCAACTGGGAGTTTGTGGCTGCTTCCTGAGCGGGCTCCCATATACCGTCGACTTCGACATGCGACTGAGATAAGGGGATAGGGTAGTGGGGTCAGACAGGAGGAATTCGAAAGAGGAATGGATTAAGGAGGGGGAAATGGACCATCGAAACTCATCCACTGTATGAAACACGATTGGCTCAAGGCTTTTAACCGATTTGTGTGGATATTCTATGAGAGCGTGATGTCAAGCCGTTCGAGCCACCACTAAAGTTTGGTTACAGCTCTAAGATAATGATTCCAGCATGACTACCTCGTCAGATTTTTGTTAGTTCTAAAATAGCTAACATATTGATTAAGAATCTGTAGTCAAATGGCTAAAACAGTACTCTGCTACTAGAGTACCGTGATACGAGTCTAGCACATTAAGGAAAAGAAATACTTAAGAAGTGTACGCTTCTCAGCCAGGATACGAACTCATGGATTTATGTATCTATTGCCTCTTTCCTGCAGCATCTGCGTCGCCTGATTCGATTTTTTTTCATTAGGTTGCCTGGAAGACATCCCTTTGAGCGACAAGATCGCCTATTGTATTGCCTAGAAAATATTGTAAATATGGTCTCTTTTCGTAATTGTATATTTTGGTGTGCAATAAAGAGTTATCTCTCTCTGTCACGGCTTTTTGGAATAACGCGATTTTGAGTCTCGTGACTGCTATCCACTCTGCTTTAACTTTATTGTTTGTATGGACTAAATCTGTAGTATAGAAATTCCAAATTTCTGCAGGCGATATCATAGGAAAAGTTTTGAAAAAAATATTAGCAAACAGTACACAAAACTTTTAACTTACCTGTGAGTCTCTATATTTAATCATAGAACTCGTGAAATGTAAATGTTTTTGTTAACAGTACACGTTTAGCGTTCCCAACGAAGCTTGGTCGAGACTTAACAAACATCAAAGTGTTCCGTAGAAATGTTTTTTTTAAATATTAAACGTTATAATATTTCACTGGTCAGCAAAAAAATCACTCCTAATTAACACTCCTATTATATATTTTTTTTAATTTCGACACTTCTATATGTATAAATGTAGTATTTAAAGTTTTATAATGATGTTTTATTCATTAAGCGTTTTTTTCTTTAGATAAAACCGTATATTTAATTTGTAGTGGATACACTTACCACGGTCATAGTTGTAGATATTTTTGGATTCTTTACTTTGCTTAATACAACATGATTCTGCTTACCGCGCGTTCGGGTTTCCAACTCAATTATTTGTTTAAACATGTCTACTAGAAACTTTCGCAATAAAACTAGTAATTTATGTTATTTTCTCATAAGCAAAAGTAGATCACTTCCGGCATTTCATTATTAGACACTAGACATTCTCTCCTTTTTTTATTATTATAATTATAAATCTATGGATTTAAATAAAACTTGTATAACAATGAAATTCTGGGGAGTTTCTTGTCATTTTTCCTCCTGAAAAGAAGAATAACACGCTGCGACGCAGAATACATAGAGCAGTTGATTTGATTTCTTACGACTTTCAAAAAATGTCTTACAGGAAACTGCAAAATACATTTTGAACTAAAATTAACAGTTGCAATAAACACTTGACTTTAAACTTTGAATTCCTTCATTGGCTCTCATATACTGTTTCACGTCGATCTGTTTCCAGGAACGAAAGTATTGTCACAACAACAAGTAACAATTAGAATATAATAGGTTCTAAAGTTTAATAAGCCTTGCCATCCCTAAAATTGAAACTCGTTGAATTATTAGCGCGTGCTCGCGGCTTGTAGTGAAATTCTTCATTAAACTAACACTTAATGAAATATATACGTTATTTAGTTACTGGGCGAAAATAAACCACTATCTAACTACTTTACCGGTTACCACTTGTTCACACTGATTTACTAAAGCGATTTTTCGACTGCCAGACAACAGAGACTAATAGTACCGTGGAAAGAAGCTCTTTCCAGTTTGCCCTACTGACGTTAATATATGACACTAGAATTCCTTTTCTTCTTTTAGAAAATAATTTGTATAGCATATTAATTAAAAAAAGAAGGCAAATATGAAGAACTATAAAGAATGAAATCAAAACATTTTAGGTAGGCATGTTGCGGAGGACGTGTAGCCAGTTTTTCTTCAACAATAACACGTTGCAGAGCGTACTGTACTAATGTACATATAGTTACCTTAATTTCTAACTTATAAGCCTTTACTTAAACAATCTTGCTTAGAAATGTTTAGCCACCTTTTAACTAAGAACCTCTGAAGTTCGTAATTAATTCTTATTTATTTTTCACTTATAAACTTGAATTAGCCGTTGCTTAGCTATCGTACAGATAAAAGAAATCTAAATGGTAAATATGGTTGTAACCAAAACAATCATGTAAAGAACGAATAAAAAAAGGGAATGTTGTTGTCATAACTACGATATTTGACTCTGTATCTTGTGATTTTAACGTCTAACGTTCAGACGTTCGTGTCATTTTTGACGACCTATTCGTTTAATGCTTAGCTGATTTAAAGTGGGATCTCCATCTTGCCTCTTAGCTACTAGGTCTCAGAGTTGGTTAATTATGACAGCTATTTGAGCATTACTCATCAATCATCATTAATAGCCGTTTATAAGTAAGATTTTTATAATCGCTTGTTAACAAACTGTTTAGAATTTAAGAAGTATTATTATGTATAACTTTCGAAAGATATTCTCGAACAGAACTTGATTTGAACAAATTTTTTTGAATTTGAATCGTAAGATTTATATCACTAATTAATTCTAATTTGAACTATGAGTTAAATAGATCTCTTGTAATCTTTCCGTGTACAATCTGAACGCCTGTTTATGGTACCTACGCCAAGTTTAGTTCACACCTTGCTTTGGCCAGTTTAAATATACCCATCGGCATATTTGCCCGTGTTTTTCTGGCACAGTCCGCCATAGAACAATTTAAGAAAGTTCAGTCGAAAATACTATTTGTCCAGTTTCATCTAAGTGTCAAAATAAGGTGAGAAATTGCATGCATGTGTCATTTTTATAGATTTTATTTTGGGTATATGATTTTTTTATTCTTTGCTGAAGCGACGGAACTTCTCTGAGAATACATTTAAAATTAGTAGTAGAATTATAAAGATTTGACAAAATTCTATTGTGTTAGTTTATTAGTGGCTAATATAGAGTTGCTATAATATCTTACTATAAATCCATTTGTTTGTTTACTATTGGTTTAACATTTTACTTAAATTCCATACGAAATGTTGTAGCTCTTGGATCCTGTAGAAGTGTAAAAACTTATAGGATACAATGTAGCTTGTTCAAATTAACAAATTTCACATATCCATAGTATCAATGTGGAAGTATACGATTTTTTCCCTTCACCGTCAGCGCCTGTTAATCCTAAGTATATGAGAACTGGATTAGAAAAGTTGTCTTTGCCGCTCATGCTCTTTTACCAGGATAAGAACCTACCCCATGAATGAGGATTATGTCGTGGTATCGTAGTACACGTGGCTATAGCACCCGCGAACGTAGTCACTAATGGCCGGTTCCTATATCTTACTATTCATACACTTGCCATACTATCGGTAAAATTTTGGCATTACATCTCTGGAGCTATGTCAAAATTTAACCGATGGTAAGGCAAATTAACCATCGGTAAGATATGGGAATAGGCCATAAGCTGAACTAGAACTTCAATAAGCAGAATACTGATGTGAATTATGTAAGAAAAATTGAGTTATCCGAATTAAGTAACTTAGATAGATACATAGATATAACACTTACAGAAAACTTACGAACTCGTATTATTCTAATTGTCTACAAAGGGTGGTCTTATCGCTAAAAAGCGATATCTTCCAGATACATAATTATTGTATGATTACGTATATTTTATTAATAAATATATAATTATACTATATATATCCAAGATGTATATAGTATAACTTATTACATATTGTATCACGACAAATTACTAATTACTCACTCAAATACTCTTATTAACTGGTGAAAAGCTATTTCTCTCAAACGGCATTTTGTCAATAGTTAACATGATGGATTTTTCTATCCTAGCGTTTCAATTTAAGGAAATCTAAAGCTCTGCTTTCCAACTTAAATCCATAGATATTATTCTCTTTATAATATGTTTATAGTTTTAAATCATGCGTTGTTAGGACATTTGAAATTTAAACTCTTTGTCAGTTCTCGAAATGTAATCAAATGAAATTTAGAGATTCTTACACCGCTTCTTCTCAAGCCACAACATGTTGGAAGCGGTGGTAAATTACATTAGGCTCCCATGGAATAAATATTAACAATGAACAAAAAACTGAAAATAAAACTTTAACAGTACTCATTGACAAAAAAATAAACTACCGCACTAAATACCGTGAAAACGTAGTTTGTTTTTCGGTCAGTCAGTTGCAAAACCTCTGATCATAAACATGGTTAAAACCTACACGAACACTTCATAGGTAATATGTGCTCTAGAAATTTATATGTACTGAATAATCAAAGTTATGATGATTACAAGGCGGTGCTATGTGGCGTAATGGCGATTCTGAAGTGGCGACCCAAATACGATACGAATTATTGCTAATGTACATTGATTATTTCGTATTTATTTTTGTGTTACAATTTGTACAAAGTGAAATTAATGTTCCGCAAGTCGGTCATGGATGATATGTATTGATTGATATGAGTAAACTTGAAGGAGTTTGGCGTTAAGCTTTCAGTTTTGCATTAATGAACAATATCTATACTACACATTCTATTATATGTGATCTATACTCTATACAGATAAATACAGCTGAAGTGTCTGTCTGTTTTTAATGCCAAAATGACGGCTTTTTACTAAGTGCATCTGAAAGTATTACTTGATGGAGTTTGGCGTTAAGCTTTCAGTTTTGCATTAATGAACAATATCTATACTACACATTCTATTATATGTGATCTATACTCTATACAGATAAATACAGCTGAAGTGTCTGTCTGTTTTTAATGCCAAAATGACGGCTTTTTACTAAGTGCATCTGAAAGTATTACTTGAAGGAGTTTGGCGTTAAGCTTTCAGTTTTGCATTAATGAACAATATCTATACTACACATTCTATTATATGTGATCTATACTCTATACAGATAAATACAGCTGAAGTGTCTGTCTGTTTTTAATGCCAAAATGACGGCTTTTTACTAAGTGCATCTGAAAGTATTACTTGAAGGAGTTTGGCGTTAAGCTTTCAGTTTTGCATTAATGAACAATATCTATACTACACATTCTATTATATGTGATCTATACTCTATACAGATAAATACAGCTGAAGTGTCTGTCTGTTTTTAATGCCAAAATGACGGCTTTTTACTAAGTGCATCTGAAAGTATTACTTGAAGGAGTTTGGCGTTAAGCTTTCAGTTTTGCATTAATGAACAATATATATACTACACATTCTATTATATGTGATCTATACTCTATACAGATAAATACAGCTGAAGTGTCTGTCTGTTTTTAATGCCAAAATGACGGCTTTTTACTAAGTGCATCTGAAAGTATTACTTGAAGGAGTTTGGCGTTAAGCTTTCAGTTTTGCATTAATGAACAATATCTATACTACACATTCTATTATATGTGATCTATACTCTATACAGATAAATACAGCTGAAGTGTCTGTCTGTTTTTAATGCCAAAATGACGGCTTTTTACTAAGTGCATCTGAAAGTATTACTTGAAGGAGTTTGGCGTTAAGCTTTCAGTTTTGCATTAATGAACAATATCTATACTACACATTCTATTATATGTGATCTATACTCTATACAGATAAATACAGCTGAAGTGTCTGTCTGTTTTTAATGCCAAAATGACGGCTTTTTACTAAGTGCATCTGAAAGTATATACGGTACTTATATCAAAAAATCAATGTTAAATTTTATTACATCTGTCTGTTTGGATGTTCCGGCTAATCTCTGAAACGGCTGGACCGATTTTGTCCTGAATTTTCACTGGCTGATGTTATAAGAAGTAACTTAGGCTAATTTTTATTAGGGTTCCGCTAAAAAAAATCCACACGGACAAAGTCGTATGCACAGATAGTTGAATATAAGAATAAAATAGCATCTAATGGTCCATCCTCTCTCTCCCTATTTCATCTCTCCTAACGCACCCCCTCAATACAATTCCTCCTATATGATACTTCTGTTCCATGCCCTCTATTCCATCCTAAAGGCTGGCATTGCATTGGCTTCGCCCCTGGTGTTGCAAACGTCTATACGAGAACCATTTTCCATAAGCGGGCCGTTTGCTTCTTTGTCAGCTTAGCAACAGAAGCTTAATACTCAAAAAGACAATTCCAGTACTTTAATGTGTTGCCAAGCTGCCAGGACAATCACTATCGTCCAATAAAAATGTAATTCCGAAATGGCCGCAAACCAAATGTACCGTACACAGCGGGATCAGCAAAAGTAGATGCCATTGCAGTCACGAACAAACACTGCGTCATAGCAACGTGAATGAATACTCGCTGACACATGCTAGTTTTATGACAGCCTCTGTGTTTGAGCGGGCTAAGACTTGCCCGTTTTTCTTAATCAGGGGAAATTCGAGAACCTGAGCCGCGACAAGGGCAGAACCTTGGGGGGGATAATTCGCGACCCGTGTGTGGGTTTCGCCAGATCAAGGGTGGCACTAGCATGCCCAATCAACTGGTGCTATGCTTTTGCCACTTCTCAGTTATGGATACCCACTAAAACCCCTGGGTTTTCTTTCCTGCGCCTTATGCCAGGGCTACGGGAGAGCGGTCCCAACTCCACGTGCTCTGGCACTCTTCCACTGCTTTGGGACTTCTATTATCGACGTGAGGCGGTTTGTGACGCGCCCCACGAGAGGTGTGGTGAGCTCGCGCGGAACACTCGCGATCTCATCTCCACGGCATGTGCAGGTGAGTGGGAACCCCTATACCCCAAGGGGCAAGCTTACGGCGGCCGAAGGTCGAATCCCGCCCTCCGGCGTCGGCGAGTCCTTCTTTGGTGGGAGCGGAACAAAGACGTCCGCTCACGCTCCCGTTCCGGACTAAGTCTTACCCGGTAGAACTCACTGGAACGCGGAAGCTCGAGGAACGTGCAGGCGGAGGCGGATTCCATTCCTGGCTTGATAAATTTCGGAAACTTTCTGTTTACTATGGTGTGGGTGCCTGGGATCGCGGCCCCAGAGTGATCCGTTGTATATTATCCATAACACAAGCGTAGCTCGCTTGGCTTGGAGATATACAATGTGTGTGTTTGTCTGCCGATTATTATTATTTTTTCTCACTATAAAACTTCTCATGAAAATATCCTACGATTTCCTCCAAAAAAATTCCAGTATACTTTTTTCATGAATTTATTAATCTGGGCCAATGACGCAATATTTTACATATCGGCCGAACCTACCAATACGTCAAGGAAGGCATGCGTTCAAGCAATAAGTATTAGCAGTTCGATCTCTTTGAAGTCCCTGTCGCTTATAGCTCCCAGTTAATAAATATAATCCACGTACGTTACTGACTGACGCGACATAGTATTAGCGTTAGTTACCAACTACTCTTGGCTTATACTCATAGTGCTGTTGGCGTCTGGACGTCCAGTTCCAGGTGTTTGATACGAATCGATCGAATTTTATTACACTTTGTTTTAATTCCCTTTAAAAGTGATAGTGCGTTGAAAACGGTGTTGTTGATACATAAAAGGTTTCAGTGTGAGTTCCTTGCTAAAGGTTTTTTATGGCATGTTTTTTCTTATTGTTTATTGCTACACTTGTCTTAGTGTCCTTGATATTCGTAGTGTCAATTATTATATTAATTATACTGTATCTGATATCTTGCGAGAAAATGTAAATAAATTAACCTTATTAAAACTTACAGATTGAGTGGAAATAAATATTATACTTGGTTGTAAACAAATCTAATTAATAAAAAACCCACAGTAAAATTATAAATAAAATATGAGGACTTCAGGCTAAAATTTGAAATAAATTATATCACTTAAGAAAGCATCGAAACTCTCATCAATCGACATGACTTCTTTTTTGTGATGCGAAGATTAAGTTTCAAAGTAACTTGTTTATTTAAACTAATAATATATTTTACATATTAAAAAACTTATCAGAATCACATTTTAAAAAGAATCGCTAATTAGTTCGTCTATTCAACGCTAGATGGCGTTATTAGTATTGGATTAAAGAAATATACGCACGAATCAAATCTATCATCACTTGTGAAAAAATATGTTTGGAATTTCTATGATATGATGATAAATATCGGCAATCGACGTAGGAGGATCCAATTTGAGATGTAACGACCTATATAAAATAAGTTTTTTATTCGATTGAAGTTTACACGGGTTCGCGGTTGTTCCTAAGACTGGTTGAAGTATCCAGATTAGTTTGTAAGTAATTTTAAAATCACTCATTTTTATTTTGCAAAGTGGAAATGTAATTTCTTTTACAATGTACTAAATTAAAACTAAGTCACGGTAGCAAATAAAACATACAGTTTAAAAAATATATAAAAATAGAATAACTTGTTCAGAATGGATGTTTTATTGTCTAAATTGTATAATATTTATGTATTTACATAATATAAGTGTTGAAGAAGAATACTTCTTACATGCTTATATCTTACACAATAAGTTGTTTCAAACTCTTTCCAATCCATCATAAAGTTGTCCTGAAGTAACTGCTTTTATTAATACCACCACTGTCGCCAGCTACTCTATAGTTAGTATGGCATTTATACATTCATGTGTTGCTACTTTAACTTGCTACATTTAGACAATCTGTAAAAGTCGTCTTAGAACATAATTAAATTTATATGCAGTGCAGTACTTTTACACATTTATCCTTTGTGCTAAATAAGTATCTAGTAAACAAGTAAATTAGTTATCATTTTAGTCTATCCGACTGTCGTTGCATTGCACATATACGGTCAATTTCAACCATACCATACATAAAATACTTAATCATGCAACGTCAGGATGTGGGTTCGACCAAACCTTTACGTTGTATTTCCTTAGAAGATCATTGTTGTGGTCGTTGAACGAGAGATATAATATTTTTAATAGAAATATCCTGCTTTTGTATTATTTCCATATATATTTACTTAATAAATACGACAATGGATATTGAAACGTGTTTATCTCTCAATAATTTTCACTCGACAAAACAAACAAAAAATTTGACATATAAAAATAAAAATCACATTCAAAATTCTATTCTATGGGAAAAATAGGTTTAACACCAATGAGACTGCAACATCCTCCACACGGCAAATGGCAAAATTTATTACTCACATCAAAATACTTGTTGGCAAAATACGAGCAGTATCGATTGCGAACATAAAAAATAAAAGTAGGAACCAAATCAAAGATAAATAATAATCAAATCAACTAAATAACTTCTAACGTATAAAAAAAAATAACTAAATATTTGTACTTTTCGTCTTGTGTCTTCAACAATCCTATATGCATACACCGTCTGCCTCTGAGTTCCCGACTACTCCTAGTGGCCAAAGTGAACGCTTCTCAGGTGTCATCATTAATACAACTCCAAGACCACTTCCAAGTTTTTCAAGCAATCGTCGCAAAATTTCCTTTAGCATGCGAAACAACCGTTTGCACCACCCTCCCCACCACGGTAAGCCAGGGGCAGCAATCAGCTCACGTGGATCTTCATTCGCCCTCCATAAAAATTTTAAATATTTCATCTGCGAAAATCTTCCTTTAATCTCGACTGTAACACCATATTCGCGCATACGACAGTCATGTAAAAGTTTGGGTAGTATTTCCAATGAATTGACAATAGGTTCCAAACTAGTATAAAGATATCTGCGCTCGTCATCTTTTGCCGAAGCATCAAAAACTGGTCTCATTCTTGTCGTTAGGCTTGCTTCTTCAATAACGGGATGTTGAGATAAGAAATAACCATTATCATCACCTACCTGTTCAATAATATCATCATGCAAACCTTCCGTTAAGAAACTGTCATATTCCTTGTTATTCCCGGCAATCTGAGTTTCATCGAAACTTTTGTTATTTGATGTAGATCTAGCGTTCCCAAATTCAAGAATCTCATCTGACTCTGTACCTAAGAAATTTTCACAACGCGCCTTCAACAAAATATATGCGGTTTCTCTTTGAATGAAGCTTTCTAAATCTAACTCTTTCAATGTTTCTTCCTCCGAGAGGTCTAAACTAAAAATTGCATTTTTAAACTTTTCCTCTATATCAATCATTTGCTTAGCTTTTTCATCTAAAATAGTGAGAATTACACGAATCTCATGTATTTCTCCCTTGCTAAGCTTTTCTATACAACTATTGTAACTCAAAGAAAATAGCCTGCGACTTATGGTTCTTTCTTTCTTTAAAATACTCACGGTCGCCATTCTGTTGTGGTCGTTGAACGAGAGATATAATATTTTTAATAGAAATATCCTGCTTTTGTATTATTTCCATATATATATTTACTTAATAAATACGACAATGGATATTGAAACGTGTTTATCTCTCAATAATTTTCACTCGACAAAACAAACAAAAAATTTGACATATAAAAATAAAAATCACATTCAAAATTCTATTCTATGGGAAAAATAGGTTTAACACCAATGAGACTGCAACAATCATTTTGTATAATACAAACAGGGTTTTTGCAAAGAATTACGTTATTTAATGATATTTAAATGCCTTAGACAACTTAAGCCTGTTTTATATTAATCTAAATTTTATTTTATTTGGGGGGCTAACAGCTGTAATCTTACAAACTAGTTATAGAGTTAACTAAAGAATAGCCATTTATAAACATCAACAGATGATAGAGGAAATATAAAAATTAATATACATTATGTAAAAAGTAAGTAATAACGGCCCATAAATGTCCCACTGCTGGACTCGGGCCTCCCACTGTAGGGGGACAGATAGTATACCCGCCACACTTGTCTAAGGCGTCTTGGCAGGTTTGACACATCGGCTATCTCGATGTGCAGGTTGCATCACGATGTTTTCCTTCACCGTTATTACCACGTGATAATTGTAACAATATGGACATTGGGTCAGAAAATTGCCTACGTGGTGCATGCATGCCAGGATCGAACCCGCGCCCTTTGAGTTTGGGACGTGTGCGCTAGCCATTACGCTACCGTGACTTCTGTTAAATATACATTAGTTGTAGAAAAATAAAGAACATTTTGTGACTGGGAAGTTAATTATTATTAAAATAAAGTTTGATTAATTTCGCATTTACAGATGCTAGACTATCCACAAGCAAGTCAATGTTCACATAAGCCCACTTGCTGAGTCTGTTGAATTCGTTGACTGTTCTGACAAAAAATGAATGGCTGTCTGAAAGCTGTACGTGTCAAGGGTGAATGAAGTAATTTTCTAGGGCGTACAAGACTAGGGGGGACATACAAATGTAGTTTCTCGTTGAGATTAGCACAGTTAATTTTGGACTGAGCAATTTTCACTAAGAGATATTTTAACGAAACTAAAGACACATTGTTACTGAAATTTTATCCAAAAACTTATAAGTAAAAACAAGGTGTATACAGTTTTGGACGTGACATAATTTATACAACTTACTTGCTTCGCATATACCTTCCGATGTACCCAATATTGTACGTTACGCTAATAGCTAATTAGTATTATTTTTTTAAAACATAATTTAATTACACTACTATGTTCAAATGAATAGCTCTTACGGCTCTGAATTTAGGGTTTGGTTTTGCATGATTTACGTTAATAAGATGTTCAATGTGTGTTGTAATTCTCTGGCACTGACTGACAGACAGTCGTGTAATTTCTTTTTATAGTTCGCAGACATAATAATCAATTTGTAACGAGATTTTTGGTTCGTGAAAATCATTGCCTAGATTACAAATTAAAGTTTTGTAGGAAAATTGTTTGTTTTACTGTTTTTATTTAGTTGGGCAGAAAAAGTTAGTGCTTATTTTCAATTTGAAGTTAATATTTTATAAGATTCCTGTTTTTAAATAAGTTATAATTACCGTGCATGACAAGAACTATGAATGTCAAAGAAGCAAGTGAGGTGTGTAAGAATAAGCCTAAATGGCGCTTTGTTGTTCGTGCCTACCCCTCAAGGGTCCTGGCTTGAAGTTATGTATGTATGTATGTATGTAATTACCAGGTGGCTGAAAAGATACGTCTTGACATGGTAACCTTTACATATGTTACCCATGTACGAAACCCGCCAAACCGACTAGGATAAACGTAACGGGTGTATCGACTGTTCCTCGGAAACGGGATGGTCCAGCCTTAGTTATAGGACGTTTATAGATTGGGTACTATTATATTAGAAACTACAAACATAGTCGAAACGTCGGAGTAAAAAGGTTGGTTAACAAAACGCGTTTATTAAATGAAGCTTCAGCCGGCAGCTGAGGAAACCACGATAGCTTAGTTGGTAATGCTCTCCAGTTTCAAAGTCGCGATTATAGGGAAATGTGGCTTGGAATCCTGGCCGGAAAACAAGCGTATTGGCACAATTACCGGCTGCTAACAATGATGGGAAACATCGCGATGAAAACTGCACATGGAGGTAACCGATGAGACAAAGTCGCCACTCAACCTTGCTCAAGGGTGGCACGTATGCTAGGGAATGGGCAGGCCAGAGTCCACCCGTGGGACGCTATGAGCTATATCATTATTTAATGTATTTCAATTGGTAAATATTCGATTTGCGTCATTTAAATGAATGATTTAATCTTTGTAGAAATACAAGTGATAGTTGTACATACATACATAAGATGGTAACAAATTCTAAAGATTCCACTGTATCTGACCTACGTAGACGTCATTCTAAAATCATAATATTATAATCTATAAATCATAATTCTAATATTATAAACAAAAATCTATTAATTAATTCACATGATGCAGAATTAGACTGTAATCTTACGTAGATGTTATAAGAGAAATCATTTTTTTTGTATTATTGTCCGCGCCATGTGATGGCATTTGATGGCATTTCTAGATTATGTGCGAAATGCTGCGCAATATCTGTTTAATATGAACATTTTTATTCTAAGAGCCGCCATAAACAAAGTCAAGCTTGGATTACTGCTACCATTATCATTCTACTACGAAATCTAGGTTGCATTACTATCCTCCTTTTATACGTTACCAAAAGTTACTTAGAAGAGTGTAATGCTTAATATAATTAATTGAATTATGTAGTCTAACAAATTACCACTCATATCGTATTTTCTCAAACATTTTTGGGTCTTCTTACTCCTGTTAGTACTCGAAGCTGGCATTTCACTGTTGCAATCATTTCTTATGAAGTCTGAAAACCAATTTTAATGGTGGTCTGTTTTAGTTTTATAATATTGCCTATACTTCACAAGGACAAAAACGTATAGAGACGATATATTCCATAATCATCCAAGCATGAAATAGATTAAAATATACATTATTGAACAAAAACAATCCGTTGTATCTTTCCTCATTTTACATCTCTCCTTCAACCTTCTTTTCTTGTTTTATTTAATATTTTCCCTTTTTTTCTTGATATGTTCACATTCAAATTTAGTTTCAATCTATCTGTCTACTATATGTCTAAAGGCGCGGACTGTGCCATATTCACCACCATCCAACATCTAAACCTTTGTTGCGTTCTCCTTTTACACCTGTGAAGTTAAAGAAGTCATCAGAGTCATTTATTATCTGTATGTCTTTCAAGACCAAACATCTAAACCTCTGTTGCGTTCTCCTTCTACACCTACGAATTTAAAGACATCAGTGTCATTTCATTATTAAAAATTCCTTCAATAGACACTTGAGACAAATAGCAGTCAGTTAACCATGCATTTTTAAGTCTGGCGTTTCTGCGCTTTTAGCATATTGCCAACACTACAAAGACAATACCGTGAAGGTACATCGCGTCCATACATACGTAAACATTCGTAATTTCAGTGTGATTGAGAAGCTTGCCAACTCGCGGCGGGAGTTGAATAAAAACATTCTTAGAACGATGTTATTCAATAAAACGCCATAAATTCAATTACATTTTTCACTCACACTGTACACACCCACTTAGTTGATAGAACTTGATTTAGATTTTGGTACTATATTTGGTGGTATTAAAATTATTCACTACGTTAGACTAGTAAACAAGTGCCTTTTGGACCAACTTTTTTCAGCAGTCTCCGAAAATTATAAATGGGGTGTCATTCGATTCGGAATGGCATCTAGATGATTTTTGAAAAAAATGACGTTCCGCTTGCAAAAATTGTAAAAGTTATTAACAATTAACTAAAAAAAAGAAGGGGGGCTTAGTTTTTTTGCAAATATCTCAAAAAGTAAAAAAAAATTCAAATTTAAAAAAGATTCGAAATGAGAAGGAAAATTCTTAAAAAAATTCTTGACTCCCGAAACTGTAAGAACAATATTTATAACTTTCCCAGAGGGATGAAAATACGGGCGAAAATGGGTACTCTGGCTTACGCAAGCCACACCCACATCGGCCCTTTAATGAATAAATATTATTTAAACATACTAAACATGAAAATAAAAAATTGAAAAAATTCAGGCACTAACTGAATAGATGAATGAACAATAATCTCCTTGAAATTTTTTTTAATAACAATTTTTCATTTATTTACTCAATAGTTAATTAATAATTTTTTTTGCTTGAACATGAACATTGCAAGTGTGAAAATTATTAAACTATAAATTTAAGATTTTTTTCCTTTCTTGGAGCAATTCTTGAAAGGCTTTACAATAGAACCACGTTGGAAAAATTAGAAAATGTTTATTATTCATTTTTTTATTAATAATTTTCGTTGTTACAATAATGCAGTATTAAAGATATGACATCACGCTTTAGATTAGGCTCCGAATGGTTATTGCGCCGTGGAGTCATCATGTGATCTATTGCGAAGTTGATAGCGGAAGCTAAGGAAAATTAGCGACATAACTTTTTAGCTTCTTTCCAAAATTGTTAATGTGTTTCATCTTTGAAAATGAGATAACGATTTAAATATCTATAACTGTGTAGACTCTGTATCAAGAAAGAAGTCACGCAGACTTGCAGAGTCGTGCAACGGAATGTTAAAAAGATAAAATAATTTTGCAGATTCCGATTTAATAATATTAGTAAATAGAAAAATTATATAATGTAACATTAATTTACATTAACACACTTGATGGCAACGTGTCTGAGCTGATCTGTATAATTAGTTTAATTTTTACCGCGTGACTTAATCGTGAGATTATTGGTATTGGTCTATACTAGGTACGGTTTATGTGTTTGATTCTGCATGAGGCCGTCCCGTTCGGCGATCGGTGCGCACGGCCCGTGTGACGTTGCGCCGGTGTCGGGTTTCGGGTGCGCACGCGCAGCCCAGCGCCGTACTAGGCACTACTTTCACTCGTGACGACCTTGTCTCAGATGGCACTATCGTCGGCGCTTTGGGCATGGTTATGGTCGAAGGGACGTGTTTAGGAACATTCTTCATGAAAATAGAGGAGGATAGATTTTATTATTCCATAAAAATAAAAAATAAAAATTTAAATATTTTTGTGTAAAAGAACATCACTATATAGGAAGTATAAAGTGTAACATAATTAGCACATTCCACGCGCTTTCGATCGCGTAAATTTCGGTTACTAAATCATGTAGCTAAAGAAAAGTGTTTTATTTTTATCGCTATTAAAGTATATTTATAAAATGAACAAACAAATATATGAACACCCATACTAATTCGTTTCTTAAATTTTATTAATAATATTAATATCCATAACTCATGTTTGCGTAGCAGCTAACTAAACCTTCAATATATTACTGTTATTTGTATCTACATGCATATACACATTAGTACGCCTATTTCCTATAGGTGTAGACGGAGACCATGACTATCCATTTTCTACAATCTTGGCTATCCCATTTGTTTCGTTTAATTTAATAAATCTCTTCATACATGCATTTTTATTACATGTACTTTTTACGTCGTGGTAAGTAGGTAAGAACTCTATCCTCCGTACTGCTGTTATACACTCATCAGTCTCCCTTGAACTGTTCCCTCTACATACCTAAACCATCTTAACATTAGTCTATTAATACCTATAAGAAATAATAATTTAAATATTTTTTAGAAACTCGTCAAGCGTTCTCTCTTATTTCCAGTCACCTCTAGTAAGTAGGTGCCGTGACTGACCCAGTTATAAACCGATTTAAAAATGTATGTATTATGTATGTAACACGTAGGTGTATTGGCGTCGAGGTGTCTTTGGTTCCGTCGCATTACGTTGAAGGTTTTAGTTGTATGAATGGATTCGAATCTAGTGGCTAAAAGATTTGCTCAATGAGCCAAGAGTCGCGGTTGAATTCCTCTACGAGCGAGAGAAATATTTGTGGAAATTCCAAATTTTTTCAGGTCTAATTATTATTGTATCAAATTAGAAATAAACTGCATTCTCCTGTCATCAAATATATCTTTGAACTAACAGAATTCCACTGATAGGCGGCACACTATGATGGCCATTTTTAACGATTGCCCGCCTATGAAGTTTCGTATAAATTAATTACTACGTTTGAAGGATCAATTGCTGTTCTTAATGGACAAGAGCAGTGTGCAATAAAGTCATAAAATTTATCGATTATGTAATAGATGCGACTCGTCATTATGTTTTTTTGTATAATAATTTTTATCTAGCACATTACTATAGTAACAATAAAACGGCCATCATAACGTGTTGCTAGTATAAGCACTTATCACTGCTCGCGAAATCTGTGACTATCAAACACCCTAAATAGGATATTGTCCATCCAAAGTTTGCCTTTTAGTATAATATTATTATACTAAAAGGAAATTATATGTTTAAAATTATAAACTGGTTGTGATTTATTTAAATCCCTAAATCCTATTTTGCCGTCGTTCAATTTGATGGCAATAGTAGCAAACGTTCACAAAAAAAATGTGTGTGCTGGGTGTCAGATTACGTATTTTTTCTTGCAGAACACGAGTCTGAAGTTAGAACTGGACGATAATTTGCAAACAATAGAGAAAAACCCAAAACCTATCGACGACTGGAAAAAGATCTTGATTTTTATGGATTTTTCTCAATTATTTGCTTATTTATTGACCCACATTCTCACTTTAGATTCGTGATCAGCGGGAAAAAATACCCTAGAAAATCACACTCTGACACCCAGCATACACAACCTTTTTTTGGTGATCTGTTTAATTCAAATCTACATGTCCGCTTCGTCTCCTAGTTTATTAGAACTTGGAACAGACATGGCTATTCATTTGTTTACCACGTAACTGTGTCGAAGAATTTACGTACCTTAGTCGAATAAAAATAGACTTTAAAGTAGCCTGCGTTAAAAATACAATGATACATTTATTATGAAGATCCAGACGATTTAGCATGTACGTAGGTACGTAGCTATTGATATGTTTAGGAACGGTAATACTACTTCACGCGGTGCAATGACGTCAATTGTAACGAGTGACGTACTAAGACCGCGTGCATTTTTTCTAATTACTTCAAATTCGCATCCATTGTATCTAAAAGTGAAGTTAGACACTACTAAGTTCTTGTCCTTAATTCGAACACCTGAAAATTGTTAAACCACCTTAAATTTATTCCTCTTGAATTGTAGTTTGAGAATCAGCATGAAATATTTATTGTAGTATCAAGAGCAAGGCTATTTTGAGGTAAAACAAAGATTTTGTGAAAACATTTTTGATTTAGTTATAATTGCATTTGCTTACAGGTTTTTAAAGAATTCCAACATTGTTGTTTGTCGAAAGGTATTCACACATGTAAGAAACTTTTTTCGCGCTTGACATGGGGCGTTTAGATTATGTAGGCGTTCAGATTATTGAGATTCTGTTGTACTTCTAATTCTAGAATAACCTTGATTTTGACTTAGTAAGACAACATGTCTTATTTTGTCTTGTTTAATTCGAGACTGCGAAGCTTCATTTGAGAAATGTATAGTTGTTACAGCTTTCTATGTGGCTTTCCTCGCCTTAACTTCAAATCTTTGTTCCGCAATGAGGTACATTCTACCCCATTTGACGATGATGTAGACTTTTGTTCCAGACTAGTTCCTCTTTGTTTAGTCGCATGCTTTATAAAACGTCTCTTAGCTTGGTGTGTCGCTTGACATAGGCCTCCTTCAACTGCTTCCATTGCTCTCTGTCTGCTGGGTCTCTTGTGCAATACGGTCCCAGGGCCAGGCGAAGAATTACCCCTACTACTAGAACTACCCCATTTACCACGTTAAAAATATCCAGTCTTCACTCTTGTTATAAAAGCACTAATTGTACCAAGTTTTATGACGATCGGTTCTTGTTGTATTGTCAAATTTTTACAGCAGCTGTTTATAATAAAACTCTATAGGTAGGTACACTATTTATCGCGAGCACGCACACACAAACGAGCAAGCACACTGTAGAACAACAAGTTTATTATAGTCTTCTATTTAAAAATCGAAGAGCAATATATTTTTTATTACTTCACTTCGAACGCAAATTCGATATTCGAGGCGATATCGTTAAAATAAGACAATAATTAGAATTTAAGCTAATAAAATTATCCGTTTGGCTTCATTTCAAGACAATCAGTGTTTTTTTTTTACTTGTTATAACAGCCGTACAGACGCCGCTGTTTTCAATGTGCGCCATAGTTTCGTGTGCAACAGACTTAATTACCGCGGGGTCTATGACTCATTAGGTACTCTGTTTGGATGTTTATTTATAAGGAAATGGGTCTAGGAAGGTATCTTGAGATGGTCGACGGATCAGTGAATCCTTGGCGTTTAAAATTTTTAATTTAATTTCAGATATAAATTGAATATCCTTTCAGTTGGTTAGTCTTTTATACCAGTCTCTAATTGAATATATCATTTTGTCAAGTAACAAATACTTTTTTATACTTTTTACTATTTTCTTGATGAAATGGTCCTCCAAACACTTTTTTTTATATTTACTTTTATACACATATGAAATAAAATGAAATGAAATTTTATTGGCTTGTAAATAATATAGGGTTCATACAATATTATTAAAATACAAAAAACATTTAGAACAAGAGGCGTCCCAAAAAAACTAATGTCCACGCTAGGTGTCTTTAGAGCCTGTTTGACGGGATTCAGTTGAATTCGCTTCGGTCATATGGTCCTCATTATACATGTAGTATATAGCTGCGATGTCTTTGTGTATCAAAGATCTATATAATAATAACAAATTATATAATCTTCTAAAACCTATTAGTTCGAAAGTAAATACAAACGCAACTGAAACGATTTAATTCGATTAAATATTCCGCTACTACTTTTGGTATCATATCATATATTTAAATAAATATATAATATAAATATTCCAGCAACCAATTTCATCTGTCACACCCACACTGCAAGTCTACAAAGAAATAGTACGATATAACGATTTTTATATTATGCAATTAAAGTCACTGCAGTCAAATAAAATTTACTTTTCTTTTTAGAAAGAATTTTTGATGCATTGTGAAGAAATCTTTTTGTAGTAGTATCCTAGGACACTTTTTACAAGTTGCATAAATTTCACAAAGGCACATTAATTGGCCTAATTATTCTCTACACAATATACTTAATAGGTGTTTAGACAGATCACAAAGTTTTTTTATTGGTTATTGCATGTATGTCTGCAGATCACGAACTATAAAATTAGCCCAGAATTTTGGAAGGCTTGCGTGGGGCCATGGGAAGGCCAACACACACGAGGCCCTTTGATAAATTTAATCTAAATGTGGCGTGACATTGACCGGCGATTATCCCTGTTTACATCATATAAAAATACACCCAAGGATAAGCCCGGTTATTGTAGGAAATGCTAACATAAGTACCGGGTTATTGGGATGACTATGGCGTCTGTTTGTGGCAATGTTCATGGAACTGCCTGCATGGACCCCTGAAAATGCCGTACAAGATTGGCGAAGGGCAACATGAGTGTGAGTGGCTTAGGGTTTTGGAGAGTTGGGTTACAGGTTCACCGAAGCTACTTCCGCCGTTATGTCATTTATCACTTCCACTCCTGGAGCTTGGGGTCTTAGCTCTAGCGATCTCCGCTCCGTGCTGGTTGGCAAAGGCAAGCATGGAGGCGAGGGTCTTGTCTTAGCCCCCCGGAGTCGGGTCCGAGGTGTTACTACTCATCTAAAAGTTCGCCACAAAGCCCCCTGCGGTTTTATTGGTTATTATAATGTATTTTATTATTATTACACATCCTCGAGTTAGTAAATATAGTTTGCTTGTGGTTCTATTAATCTGTACTTATTTTGCATAATGTCTTTTTACTTTATACAATGTTGAATGTAATGCAATGTTTAAATATAGACAGTAATAAAATAGAATTTAAAAAATATTTCATTGCTTATCAATAAGTAACTTTTCTTTCGCCCACATCAGTTGTTACTGTTACCATTGATTCGATTCGACACTGGCAACACGAAGTGCAAGCGATCAATCAAGAAATAAATCATTTTATCCCAACCTTGGCCTTCAATACTTAGTATCTGGCAAACAAGCCAAACTATATGCTAAATGCAGACACAAAAGTTTGGCAACTATTAACTCTTTAATTTCAGTTGTACAAATATTGTCCCAGCGTAATATCGCTGCAGCCGTTACCCCTGTGACCCTTCCTAAAGTGAGTGAAATGGGGATATTGCTGTCTGCTATAATCGCCTACGCTGGAGTAAACGAAGCAATTGAGTGTCTAAAACACATAATAGCAGGAATTATCCCCGACACTCAACCAGACTTTCAAGACCTCATCGATTATTACACCAGACAACTCCGGAAATTGGCTAATCCTTCCTCATCTGTCAGCTGGATAGACGACTGTGGTCAAGGCTATCTTTGTCTCAGTGAAGACAACAAGGGAAACCTTAAATCGGCTTCTGTGAAATATTATGGTACAGATTCAACTGCGATTTTGTTCTCAACTAAAATATCCAGCTTTGATCAAGAATCTATCGAAGAATATAAAGCAAATGGCGATTACAAAAATGAAAGGTATCCATCGAAAACAAAAACCATAGTTTCAAACTCTGAGTCGTACCGTATAGGGTCCAGAGATAGATCACCCGTTAATGATGTTTCAAATCACCGCATAAAAGAAGCTGACGAGAAACTAACATGGATATATCGCCCCCAAAACTCAGCCCCACAAACTCCCGAAATACATTTCGAATCATTTGACGACGACAAAGCAGTTTACAACGAAGACTTTCTCAGGTTAATATACATTGGTTACGGCACGTGCATCTCATTAGTGTCATACGCTTGTATTAGCGTAGCTTCCATTCATCACGGACCATATGCACAAGTAGAGAGCCTAGAGCACGCTCCATAGCCCACCTGTATTATAGCGATCCATATTTTGTTTAAGATCACTTGACGGAATTAAGTACCGGCCATTGCAACGAAACGACCCGACTGGCAGACGAAGGAGTTTTCGCAAGCGTCACTCCTCGTCATCTAACTCGTCGAGAGATTCGCGTGCTTCACGTGAGGAGGAACTTAAGATGTTCACTTCACTAGAAGATGCGGAATTTGAGCGTATGAACAGAGAAGCGAATACAGGAGGGTTTGGGAGTGCTCCTAATTTATCAGCACGTTCTTATTCCAGAAGTCATTCAAGAGAACGGCGACGAGATAACCAAAGTATTGAAGTTGACCACACGGACGAAATCAGTGAGAAAACACTCATGAAGAACGCACCAAAACTGGATTCTTACGAGGAAGATACGAGAGAAACAAAAGAGGTAATCGAAGAGGAAGAAGAGATCGACTTTTGGGGTAATATGGGAGATTAGTGCTTCGCTAACGCACCTGCACTCAAGGCTTTGTGAGCATGATTGAAAATTAAAACGTTTGTCCCGTTTGAGTTTGTTTTCTTTACATCCTAAGTAGATGTATGGAAGTATGTCAATTCCTAATGACAAACTTTTATGAATAAAAGAATCTTTTTTAGAATACATTTAAATAGATTTTTCTGATTCCTTTAATTTTTACTCCAACTTACCTGACACTCCTTAAATTCCACACATAGTTCCTTATTGACAGGAAAGTGTTTAGGCTCTAATTCGTTTGGCTTTCATAGATTGTTTTTTACATAACTTTATATTATTATTCTGATGGTATCATAAAATTATTCGAAACAAAAAAAAATGTTTACTAACGTTATATACGATCTATTAAACAATGATTTAGCAAATTGATTTATCTTATTATCTTCACCAGTTGAAAGGTCTTTAATCTCTCAATTATCGTTGGTTCTCATAGCATAGCACTTTTAGGTTTCAAAGGCTATTTCTGAGTCATTCCTTATTGAAATATCCGATAAATAAGTGTTTTTATCCTGTGACTTCATGCAAAATTTATATACTCTCAAAATGGTTTACGCCTGCTGGCAGCATGACTCAGCTAGACTTTGAACCGATTCTCACTACTATACGTTCTAGATATTCCAAACATAATAATTAATAAGCTCAAGATTAATATCGCAGTGAACTTGATACATCACAGTTGCACAATGCATCCAAAAATAAGCATTTATAAGGGCCTCGACCCAGTTGTCTCGCGGTTGACGCGCCGCACCAGCCGGACGACCTTACAGCGATAATGTAGGGAGAGCAGGGCATGTGATGGGCTTTGGTATTTTAAGATGACGTGTCGTAAATAAGCCTTTCTTGAAGATTGGAGGTTATGAATGATAGTGTTGCTCATAAAAGTTTTATTAGTAGAGCACTACAGTAACTTCCGCCTTTGACGACTAGTAACAAAGAAGAAGATAAGACCAATTTTCTTTCTTTTTAACTCAGCATTATCCATTGTTTTTAAGCTCAACACAATATGTTCAATATGACATTCTCGCGATGACCACGTCCTTCGCCACTTTCCTGGCCGATGCCGTGCAAGTAGGCATTATGCAAACGAGGGCTTACAGGGCATAGAATGTGTCCACCTTCTTATATATTTCATTATTTAAAGTACATACGAGTTAGGAAAGATGATAATCCGAATCATATTTACATAATTCCAATTACATCTTGTACATATTCAGATATCTCTCTAAAAATGAGTGCATCTAATTTAACCAATTGTACCATCTCTATTCACCAAAGAAAGCCGGAATTAATGTTCTTTTGAACATGATCAAAGGGGTGGAATTCAATTCGTCAACCATTTTATTATCGTTAGCTCTCTTGAATACGACTAACGAATGCTTTTTCTTTATTTTCTGCATCGTAGGAGAAATTCTAAAATTTAAGCTTTATAATTACGCGGCATCGTTCAGGTATAAAAATAATGCAAAGGCTATTAAAGTCCAGGTCAACTTTTGAAATGTTTGCGAATGCATAGTACACTCGTAAAATAATATTCATCACGATAGTAATTGATGACCTGATCTGGGTGTACTTTGTCTCCATTATCAAAGATATAGTGTTATTATTCGTCACCTATATAATCTGTTACAGTTTCATGATAAAAATTCGGTATTATACCGATTTTATTGAAATTAAGTAAGTATATATTATAAAATATATCTCAATACCGAGGAGGACAGTAGGGTACTTTTCTCCCTGGAAAAGGGCATGGTTTCAAGAATAAACAAAGACTTTTGTAATGGTGTACAATAAAGAGTTATCTACCTTAATATTGCGGAGGTGCATAGCGCCGAAATAATTTTTTATGCTATTTAACTTGTGTTAAGCAAGCTTGCTCTCAAAATAAACTAGGGTCTACAAGGTTTTCACCGCAGCGAAGCCTCAGAAAAAACTCTAGTTATCAATAAAATGCACACGTGCACTCATGATAACTATAATAACACATTAATTATGGAATTTGCCGGTACCGATGCACTTTGATTTATTTGTATCTCCGTAAATGGGACTGCTACTGTAAGGTACATTTCTACTACTGTACTGAAAATCAGCGCTGTGTCAGCATAATGCTGCGTTATCAACCTTATTGCCGTGAGTGTTATGTACATTTCTTTGTTAAAGTTGTATATTTTATATACACTGACGGACTCATAAACTGCATCAAAGTAATAGACGACTTTGAAATAAATATTTTAACCAAGTATGCAAACTTTCTATACAGATTTAAATTGAAACCTCTAGATTGGTTCGTGAACTTTAAAACAGCGTAGGGTCATATCCTTAAGTTTAAGTTTGTGTACTGGAAAGGACCTTAAGACTTTTTTTGAAGAAAAAACAGAAATTTAAGGAAAATTGGCTTAATAAAAAAATTGGTTTTAACAATAGACACAAACTTTATGCAAGGGTTTATTTATGTTTTAATAAGGTGTATTACCTCCACGTGCCCTTATTACGGATTCTAATCGGTTCCGCATAGATTTTATTAGGGTTATTAAAAGATCTTGCAGAATATTGTCCCATTCTTCTGAAAGTGCTGTTCTTAGTGCTGCCACTGTCGTGGACAAAGGGTTTCTCGCATATACAGCTCTTTTTAAATTGTCCCAAACATGCTCAATGGTATTAAGATCCGGGCTGCGTGCTGGCCAATTCATTGTACGTATCCCAACCTCTTCGCAATATTGTCGAACTTGTGCAGCAGCGTGCGGCCGGGCATTATCCTGCATTAAAGTTAAATTTTCGCCTATGAATCCCATGTAAGGCACCACGTGATCTTCTAAGATCTCTGTTATGTAGCGATGTGCAGTCCAACCCCCTCTATTACCGTTTTGACGGACCATGTCTATGAACACAAGTTCTGTTCGCCCGTTCATCGATATGACCCCAGACTATACACGAACCGCCTCCAAAAAGAACACGCTCCTCAATGCAACTTTGAGCATATCGCTCCCCACGTCGACGATAGACTCTTCTGCGACCATCTGCACCATATAAACATGTCCTACACTCGTCCGTGAACAATACGGAGGTCCATTGCTCTTCTGTCCAATTCAGGTGATCACGCGCAAATCTTAAGCGAGCTTGTCTGTGAGCTACAGACAACTTTGGACCATTTGCTGGTCTAAAAGGGGTGATATCCGCTTCCTTTAACCTTCTTCTTATTGTTCGTGCACTCACGTTTACTCCACGCACTTCATTAAGCTCTGTTTTGATGTTAACAGACGTGAGGAAACGATTTCGCAGGGAAGTTGTAACAATAAATCGGTCATCACGACCGGTGGTTGCTCGAGTCCTGCCTGTACCACGTCTCCTTCTGTAAGAACCTGTCTCCACAAACCTTCTGTATATTCTAGAAACCGTAGACTGGTTTAAATTTAAATTTCTACCAATCGTTCGTTGATCCAAGCCCTCCCGCACCAATGCTACAATTTGAGCCGCTTGTTCGGACGAAGTATCCATATTATGGTTCAAAAACTCTCGATGAGTTAAAAAACTAACCCAACAATTCTGCTGGTAACAATAATTCAATTGACAAAAGAATAAAAAATCAATGAGAATCAATTTAAAACTTTGCTATAAATAACACGCAAATCTGATACTACGAGTAAATTTTCTTTTCCCGGCTATATTCATTTGTTTTACTGCAGTTCTATTTTTAAATTTTCCTTTTTTTTGAGATTAAGAGCCAGTCTCTCCATATTTATATAATTTAATCTAAAAAGTTTGCATACTTATTTAAAAAAATCATTTCAAAGTAATCCAGAACTTTGATGCAGTTTATGAGTCCGTCAGTTTAATTCTAATGACTTTATGTTTTATTAGTACGTATATTCTGTAAATTCAGAAATTTTTTTTAGATTTATATGCATTCATTCGCGACAATAAATATTTTTTCTTTCTTTCTTTCTATATCTAAAGAATATTCGTGTGAATCAGCGTGTAATTAATACTCCTGCAAAAATACATTTTATATCCTTTCAGCATCTTGACTACCGCTGCTTTTAGATTAGTAACGCATCGCTTGCCAACCTGTCGAAATTCCAGTACTTAAATTGTGAAGTGGTAAACCAATCAGTCCAGAAATCTCTCAGAAGTACACTAAAAATAATACATTACTGTCAACAATAAAAGAAAAACTACTTATAAAATTGACATGTTTAACGATTACATTTTATGTCATGCGATCACCAGTATTCTTTGGTCACCTATGTTCTTTGAAATGTCATTTTATAATGACTATAAAGTTAGGTATTGTTGCCAATTTTCTCAGTTACCACGGTCGTTAGTAATGTTAGTATTTATATGTTGTTTTGCCTATGTTTAAATCTTAAGACACGCTAGTAACAAATTTTATAAATTTAGCAAAAATGATGTACAGTGAAACTTGGTTAAGTGGGACCTGGATAAGTGAGAAACCTCCATAACTGGAACGTCTCAACACTTTGGCACTGAATTACCCCTGTTAGTGGGACGAAGTAAACCTTTATATCTGGGGTTCGTTCCTTCGATTTATCACCATAGTTACCTTTATAACTGAGACAGCGAGTGAATATTATATGCATAGATCTCTGTAACTAAGATAACATCGTTTTGTATGTTTACTTACTTATTCTACCCGCAAATTCCGCAATTAACTACGTAAGTAATTTTGAGCTCTATTAATGGAACCATCTGTAAATGAGACAGATATTTTTTTATACCTGGATATCTGAGACACTGGGTAAGTGGAATACCTCTATAAGTGAAACCACATTGCAGGTTCCTTGATGTCTCACTTAACCAGGTTTCGCTGTATTACTTACTATATTTAAGACGTTCTAAGAAGCCCCCATTGAAATTTCATATAATTATGTAACTGACGAACTAACTTTATATCGATATAAAATAATTTATATCAAATTAAAGCACCACAAACAACTTATTTCTATAGAAAAATTTGTCTTGTTTGTCAACACTTTTTATTCTTACATATTAGTGACGTGACCTGGAGATTAGTACAATCGAAAAATTTAACTAATCTTAGTTAAGTTATGTATAAATTTATATATTCTAAATATAAAAAGGTAATAAAACGTAAAATATTATTTTAAAATAATTAGACTCTGAACCTGTAATGTCACACTATATCGATTCCGATTTCCAATTGTATTATCATCGATAGTTCACATAACTATTAAAATCAGTGTCATAGATGCCAAATATGGCTTTAAGAGGAGTTTTTGGCAGAAACTGAAAGGAGACGTCGTGCTGTGCAGTTTTAAAATGAACAATAGTTGTAGGATATTGTTGGTTTTTGAGTAGCAATTATGTGTTTTTGTTAGAAATGTGAACTGTATAGTCAGATGTGACCTTTCGTGTTTTCACAAGAACTCCATTGAATGGTATCGGTTGTAGCCTGTAATACAATTGCGCTACTATACCTATTAAACATTAGAATTGGCTGTATGGACTAAGATTCCTTTGCCTGCCTTTGTGGCGAATTCTACTACTACTGGCTTTGTAGAACGGCCCAACTACAATAACATACATAGTATCATAGACATCTTCACAATTATAACTAGAACTCGACCCCTTAAAATAAACTATTATACAACTAACTAATTTTACCAACCGTTCATTTGCTTTACTGTCGGTTATAATTTGACATAAACTCCATACAAGTAATGTCTAAATTCAACCGATGGTAAGGCATGTTTATGCATAGTAAGATATAGGAACCGGCCATTTGTAGTGTGAGACGTCCAATAGCCATTTTACTGTCTCGAAAAAGCTTAAATTACGTTTTGGACCCACGACAAGGTTTTAAAAATTTAGTTTCATTTGTAAAGGTAAAAACAATAGTTTTTGTAGAGGTTGTTACCAATTTGTAGAGGATTTGTAGGATATGAATTAAAAAATGCCGTTGGAATTATCACAAAGTTTATTAGAAGAACACACCCGTAATTCACAGTTCTTACAAGTATAGCCGAATACAACAAAACCAAACCGGCAAAGTTCATCGTTATAAGAAGATACTTGCACCGAAAGTGCACTAGGCAACTCCTCGGTCGCAGTCAGAACATGACTAGCGCATTTCCCGGCTGACCGGCCCTCAATCATTTTTAAATTAGAGATGGCCTGCTAGCAACATGCTGCTACTGATTCTTGAAATAGTTGAATTGTCAACCTAATGGCTTCCAAGAATTCGCATAAAATACCAACAGAGGAAAGAAGGTTTTATTATCCCCGCAAATTGGTAATGCCCCTGGCCGTCATTTTGGTGACATAACCGTAGCTGAACACTAAGCATAACGTAAGCATCACTGGCTGGCGAGTACGCGTACATATCGAGTTCCTGATGACGTCACGTGAATGTTAATTTGACAAGCAGACAGCGCATTAGCAATTTGCGGGGGGATAATATGACGTCTTACGGCGGTGTGAACAATAGATCACTCAAATTCAAAAGGGTAATAAGACACCTGCAAAGGATTAGTAACAATACTAATATGGACATATGTCCCAGTAAGTGTGATGGAAGTTTCTTATGTACATCCTAAAATGTGTACTTGTTTGCCTATTTATAAAAAAGTCAATCAGATTTCTCTATTTATGGCTATCAGTGTTGCCAACCCCAAGAAACTAAAAAAACAGCGGCTCGCCAATAAAAAAACAGGAGAAAACAGTAGGTAAAGTAAAAAAGGCAGATTTCATACTTTCGTCATATAATTAAAGCAATATCCAATATTAATAACAATAACTGCCTTCTTAGTTAGTAGGACTCATATACATTGTTATATTAATCATCACAAATCACAACATAATAATATGTAATTTAAAAAAACAAATCAAAGTAAAATTATTTTCCACTTTCATTCTCAATTGCCTCATCTTCAGTATTTTCATACTCATTTTCTTTTTTTAAATCATACATATTTTTATTAAATTTCTTCATGTGCTTTTCTGTGGCTTCAAATGAGTAGCAATCGGTTATTTCGGATTTAGAGTAGGTAATACTCGTAATACGTTTTGTTACACAGTAGTTATCAAAAAATATTTGAATAGTGTAATAGGTGGCACTGAACGCTAATTGAAAAAAACAGTAAAAATTAAGAATGAAACAGAAAACAGGGGCATCATTGTGAAAACAGCAAATATACTGTTAAAACAGTAGGGTTGGTAACACTGATGGCTATTCTCATGAAAGATAAATAAGTGTTTTTGCGAAAGAAGCTGTAAAAAATCTTTCTCATTTACATCTCTCGACAATGAGTGTAGTTTATTAAAAGTATTAATAAAATATCAACAATGACAGTGATATAATGACAGATAGACAGTCACAGTACGCTTGCCAAACATTTATGAGAAAGCACTTTATTTTGAAATGTCAGCTTAAAGTTAATGAAGACATTTGAAAATAGTTTTGGTCATTGCCTAAGAGACAATCACCTTTGCGTTTTTCTGCAGGTGTGGTCATATTTTTGGAAATATTTCTTCGTTATTTGTTGCCGAAGAAATTGTATTTAATCGCATCTGTTTAGTTACTATATTTAAATGTATATCGCAACTACCAAAGTTTTATTGGAAACTAGAATATGCTCGCGACTTCGTCCGCGCTTGACTTTAAATTCTCGCGGGATTCCTGGAACACAAAGTTCCGCAGTATTTAAAAAACAATGTAAGCTATCATTCTTGTGAAAACTCGGAATAAGCTAATTTTTATGCACACGAACTAATACACACCGCTCCCGGGAATATTCCCGGGGGATTCCCGTTATGAAACATGACATATTTTATTACATAAAATTTGCTATTGATCAGTGAAAAAATCATTTTGGAATTAGATTTTTTTATCTGGCTATTTTAAATAATTCCCAGATAATTTCCCACGGGATTCCCAGAATAAAAAGTAACCCAGATTTTAAATCTAAGAATTTGCTGTCGACCAGTGAAAACGGCCCTGTAGTTTTTACGTGATCCCGAATAAACACACAAGAAATCAAAAAAAAGTTGCATCGTGTTTTCCATCGTTTATGTAGTCTATTCCAGGTTTTTTTTTAAATAGCTTTAATGTACACACACGGCAAGCTTAGAATTTTATAGTATAACAAATTTTCATTGAAAGTATTTTTTTTTTTTGCTGCATTCAAACATTTTTTTTCACTTTACGTTTCAAGTTCAGTTAGTAGGGAAAACAACTATCAGGACTTTGAAGAGTAATTAATATTCCTCCACTCTTTAATTTAAATAATAAAGTCATTAAAGAACGTCGTGAAGGGTGAATTCCAAATCTATTTTGGTAAAACCTAAATCATAATGTTTGCGTTAAATCTGTCCATGCTTTTGTCTTTTTGTCTTTGTGTATCGCAGATACGTTTTGTCAAACGGGTAAATGCCCCACCACCTCGCGAATATAATGTCTAATTTTTGATATGTAGAATATTTGGGATTACTTTTTTTTTGGGTTTCGTAATCAAATTGCTGTGAGCTTTATTCCCCACCTTCGAATCTTTCACCGGCGTGTTACACGTGTTAATGTTTTTCTAATACATTTTGGCTAAATAAGTAATTTTGACTGGATACATTTTAAACAATTTAATGGTTCATTCATCATGTTACCAAATTTAGAACACGAAACGATGCCAAGCCAAAGTCAATAGTCTACAGATGCCTACGGGGGGGAAATCTATTTTTCCCAACGGATTCCAAGAAATTAGTATATGATGTATTCTTTGAGATTGACCATTTATTTTTGTAAAACAGACAGTTAATTTATTGTTTCGATACGTAATGGTGCGGGGAATTCGTCGTTTCGAATATTCGAGTAATTGTAGCCGATAGTTATTTAAACTTCTCTCCTTCTTTAAGCCGTTATTTGCATTTTCGTCAGCTAAGAAGCGAGTTAACTTGACAAATGATGATAAGGGCTCAACTCGCCAGTTACACGATTTAATTCGCTTTAAAACTATTGCAAATGCAAATCAGGCGGGGCTATTTGGTTTGATGTACTTTTTTGGAAATAATTTGTGCTAGACTGGATATTACCAAAATTTACAATCGAATTGTAGAGCCCATCCTAAGCCCACAACGAATTGCAAACCATCACCAGATAATTAATTAACTAAATTATTGTACGAGTGCTGGTTTAGCAGCTATCGAATTTTGTTGTCATTCCTATACTCCATCCGAAGGTTGGTCGGCATGGGCGATAAGACCGCCAATTGTACTTGTATATTAATGTTCTTGATTTTATGTAGCATTTTTGTACAATAAAGTATATTCTATTCTACTTTGTGCTTTCTACTTCGCTTTTCTAATCTTGTACCTGCCAGAAATTATCGGGGCCTATGGGACAGTAATAATGTTTTTAGACATTTTGGGACCTCAGAAATGTTGTCGTTGATTTGTTGTATGTCGCCTCAATGACTAGTTCCACTGAGTTTCCTAGATATTGATTTGATATTTAAAAGACTAGTGCTTTCATTATTTATGCAAGCGATTGAACATATATTTTATATTGATTATAATTAGTATTATCAAACGTGTCTTAAACCATAATAGAGTAGTTAAAATTTAAATCATTCGTTCTACATCATTCAATTATACATGATTGGTTATGACATAAATAATTGGCAGAATTATATTATGAATGATTGAATGAAAGCCACCTGTTTTGCATATATCATTATTTATTAATGTTAAATGGAATGGAGGAAAATAAATTGTGACATTTGACCCGTTCACTATACTAAGTCGTGGAATGAACAGATGTTATTATTATATTGATCCTATGCACTTATGTCAGTTTTATTTCTTTTTCGATGTCAGCGTAGTCTATATACTTCAATTCATCAATTTAGTACAATTGCTTATATGTGTTTTAATTTATACTTATAACAAATTTGGTGGCGTCGACTTTAAGAGGCCTATGTCCAAGAGCTATGACTGCGAATGGCTGACGACGAAAGAACGAATAACAAAATTAGGACCAATATTTCTCTTACGTATTGGTTTTGCTAATTTCCACAATTTAGATAGACAACACTATTGTACACCATTACAGAAAACACAGAAGAACTTATAGTCTAAAAATATTCTAAATGTGCACAATGGGCGGTCTTATCGCTAAGAAGTGATCTCTTCCAGACAACCCGAATCTTCCAAATATTTATTTAATTATTAACTTACAAACATCGCAATCATTACAGTTGTCACCAATACGATGGTGTGGTACACATAATACAGTATATATACATATTCAGTCGTCATAACATATAATATAATATGCAGTTCTTATGAATTCAGTCACAGTACAAATAAAAATGACAATTTCTTGACATATTAGTTTCTAGCAATTTTGGTCGGTATGTGAGAGTATATTTTGATAAGCTTAGACTGAAGCTGATTATTCGCTGCAAACTTTAGTAGCTACATAGTGCTTGCTAAAATAATCGGCGTCGTCTGACATAGATATATATATATATAGTGCAGGGTTTTAAATACTACTTTAACAAATCGAACTATATAATTTCTTGGTTTTCTCATCACTATTAAATGAAAGGGAGTTGCTATCCGCTCTCTTCTCTACAAATGTCGGAAGCATCCGTGGCAACATTATACAAAGCTGTTTAAAAATAACCGATGAATGGAGCCGACCCAGACCTTGGTAGTTGCGAGGTCTGATAACACGTGGAACATATTGTAGTGCATAGTACACACTACACGACAATAAACTGAATGATCAATAGATTTATGAATTATGTACGGTTGGGACTTAAACTATTGGTATTCCATACAAAACATCTTGTGCGGTATATGACAGGAAAATAATGTCAAGGAAATAAAATCTGTTTTTATTTCTCATATTTGTGAAAGCACGCTTGGAGTTGCGTAATCACGGGGATGAAAACAGCGCTTTTCGTCCCTGGGAAACAATTCTCCCTGCTGTCAAATTTTTTAATACATGTGACTCATGGACCTATTTTTTACAGCCTTTGCTAAATCGTGGCATAAATTGTAATAAAAAAAAACAACAATTATACCATATAAGATCATTTGATATTTTTAAATTAATGTACAGAAATTTGAGCTGAACTGTCATCAGTGACAAAAAAAGGTTTTTAAATACAAGCTTTTGGGATCCTGGATATCATGTCGCAGCAGAGTGATAGCCAAGACAAGTAAAACGAGCCCAAACACGACGGGTCTATCTTATTTAGTACAGGAGTTTCTATGGCCACCTTCCGACTCCATCATCAGATCAGCTCCATGGTACCATATTATTGCACTGTCACGCAATATACATATGCGTGCAAAATTTTAGCTCTATCGGAAACCGGAATGTTGGTCAAATTTAACTTGCAAGTATTCCACCCGAATTTACTTACATACATCCATTGCAAGTTAAATAAAAGCATGTAAAAAAATGCTGGCTGATCGAATGCCACAGAAAAAAAAACTTGACTTTTCATATGTGACGTACGTGATGACATTTCATCAGAGTTACTTATGGATATAACGGCCAATTTTATTAGAGAAGTAGTTGTTGATTTATGAAATCCCAAAAAGGTGGGTCTCGGCTCCCTTAGTATTGCATTCTGGAAATGGCAATAACTTAGGCACCATCAAGTGGATCCTCTGCCAAAGTGGTTGTGATGTTAACCTACATTTAAATCAATCTATTAAAGACAATTTAATTGGTAGCTAAACTGTAATTAAAATAATAAGAAGTCGTTAACTCTGTATGTTTATTTAAATTCTTAACGACGCAATTACTTTGAAATTAAGAATTAATAAATCGGTGATTTTCAGTCAAGCAGAGTGAATGGTTTTGTATATTGAAGCAAAAAAGAATTAAACATGCATTGTGTTGTGGTGTTGTCTTTTGACTATGGAATCATTTTTGCAAAATTGCTACGAAATTTGAAAAAGAGCAACTTCATAGAAGAATATGTTGTATTGTATTATTTGCTAAGTGCTAGAATATCTTTGCATTTAAAATTGACATCGTTACTAGCGCGAC
This sequence comes from Dendrolimus pini, assembly GCA_949752895.1. Taxonomy (NCBI): domain Eukaryota; kingdom Metazoa; phylum Arthropoda; class Insecta; order Lepidoptera; family Lasiocampidae; genus Dendrolimus; species Dendrolimus pini. The sequence continues at coordinate 3,512,877 of OX457131.1, forward strand.
CAGCAGACGTTGCACAGTTCTATAAGAAATAAAATCTAGAACCCGATTTCAGTATCATCTGCCGGATCAAATTGTGAATGTAAACCATCCCGGGGCCATTTAAACACATATAAAACATTGTATCTAAATCCTAGTCTACTAGGTCCAATTGTGAATCTAATCTAAACCATCCTGGGGCCCACTTGAACACGCGCAAAAAAAATCGTCAAGATCGATCTAACCGTTTAGGAGGAGTTCAATGGCATACACATAAGCAGAAGAATTTTGTATATATAATAAAAAAGATATATATTTGACTAACGTTTTCCCCGCGTTAGTTAGCCGCCGCTGATTTGTTTCTGTGTGTTTAAAAATAAACACTGCGAAAACTCGAACCATTTACAGGTATAAACCTAGTACTAGAGTTTTCCCCGCGCCCACTCCACGTGAGAAACCCTAGGCAGCAGCTCTATGTTACGTATATAAAAAATTTACTAGGTGTTTTTCCTAAAATTGTACTGTTTCTTGTTACTAAGTTCACTACAATAACAAAGAAACTAAGTCCATATACTCGTAGTCTACACAAATACATACCGAAACAAAGGGTCAAGTCGCAGCCAACCTGATTTGAAGTAATACAATGAATGAGGTGTTGTCAAATGACAACGTATTTGTTAGTGAATTGAAAAAACACGATTGCAGCGCCATCTATTTTGCTAATCCGTCTATTCCATGGTAACGACATTATTTATCGGGATAAAAAATATCCTAAGTGATAACTCGGGCTTAAGTTACCACTACCTATGTCGAGTGTTATTCATATACGTTCAGTAGTTTCCAAAAAAGATATGATCGCAGCACCATCTTTTTCGCTATTTTCGTCTATCCCACGGAAACGACGTCATTTATCGGGATAAAAAGTATCCTAAGTTACCATCCGGGATATAAGCTAAACATTTTCGGAATATCCTGGTCCGAATTAGCCCCCCTGACTTTTTTTCACATTTTTATACGTAATGTACAAACTCCAACCGTTTACAGATTTATTACAGTATAGATACTTAAGAAGTGGCCATATTGCTATTCTACTTACCTTTACTCGCCTTCAGGAAATGGTGAAAAAAAAACTTGAAAAGGAGAAGGTTGTTTGTTTGCTTTGCTAATGAGTGCGTTTGACGAACTGTTCAATTTTAAACGCTTTTCACGTTGGCAGTTTAAAAATGTTTTATCATTTCAAATAAAAACAAAGCTGGCAGGTGCGTAGCAAGTCTGTGTGTAATGCAGGGTTCCAAATAAATGACAAACGGTTACTATTTATATAGGTTACATTGCCTACGGAACCATAATAAATGAATCAAAAATATTATCTCATATACTCAACGGATTACGTTTGAATCATTTTATTTAAAAGTATTTTTTAAGATCCAGAAAGTTATTTTTCACAAATTGTCAGGTCATGGTAGGGAGTGAATACAATTTTCTCAACTTTGAAAGTAAACATTTCGGCACTTATGCACATTTCTATTTGATTTATCTATTTACTAGTATTATTGATGGCAGTTGCTTCTTTCACATAAAACTCGATGTAGACTGTATGACTTATTATTGGCGTGATTTATTTACAATAACATTAAAACTATACATAGACGAGTTACACAGAATATATGATGAATGGCAGAGAGTAGAGCAGTGCGTATTGGTACTATATGTATGTGACATGTAAGCAATTTTCCGGTCTCCAAGGCCGCTTCTATTTCACACGTTCCGTCCGACATTTAGCTGCTAACTGTGCGATCTATGGGCGTCGGCGGTATGCGGCGCGTGGAGAGAAGGTGCTCCGGCGGGTGGATCAGAGGGATAGTCTCTGTCCGCAACAAGAATTTTGTTATATTTTCGCGACGTTATAAGCGCGGCATTTTATTTGAATTTTAGTTCGACGTTTCGGCTACTTTACGATAGCCGAAACGTCGCCGATTACAAAGATACCATGATCACGGCAATGAAAAAATGTTTTCAACACTCGGTTATAGTCACGAAGTAAAGATTACACAAGGTCTGAAGACTACTTTTTTTTTCAAATGACATCTTAAAAAACAAAAACTCATGTCAGTTTTTGTTTTTTTTTTATGGTAAATAGTTGATTTATGAAGCGTTTTTGTGGTTTATTTGAAATGTTAAGATCCTCTGTCGTTACATTTTCAAATTCGCTTGTAATCATTAGCCTTTCATCCATCGACATATCTCTGATTAAGATTTCAATCTATGCATGTCACAGTATTTTTTTATGAAATTTAGTTGAAATATGTCGACGGATGAAAGTCTATTTGTTTCATATGAATATGGATATCAAAATTCAAAACCGTTCTGATTATTTTTTTGTATTTTGCTACTGAACCCTAAAAATGTATGTAACTTCCCGAGGTATTTAGTTTCTGTAATATAAATATTGTAGATAAAATTTAAAAATCCGTTCACGTTCTCAATTTGTTTGTCAGTCGATTGAGGAGACTGTTTAAGTCTAGTGTGCTTCTTTGCTGTTTTTATTAAATTTTCACAAAAACGTTTTCTAAAATAATATTAAGTTATACCAGAATTTGAGTAGCAGTAGTAGTAGTAATTCTTTCAAGAATTTTATGTCACTATTTTTATTAAAAATTAATTGTGCCTACCATTTCGTTCGCATTGGACTTCATATCATGTGTTCATATCCTCTGAACCCTGCGAGATATTGAAATAGTAAAAAACACGTACATTTAAGGTAACATTTCTGTTTTATCGATAAATTTTTCAATTGAAAATCGTCGAGCCTTTTCGAAGCAAGCTTTCAGATAGACCGACAGACAAATTTTTTAAAAATATTCAATTCTGATTAGACATCGTATAGATTTCAGTTTACACTTAATTTTGGAACACATTTTGTTGTTAACTTAATTATTCGTATTATTAAATATTTAGTTTTGACTAACACCTGATTTACATTTGCCTTAGTTACGTATGTAGTCAATTTATGAATAAGTCTTTATCATTATTTGGACAGACATCTACTTAATCGACATTTCATTACTTAACTGGCATGCGTATAATAATTTGAAATTTGACACTCTATAATTACAACTTTTTTTCATAATCTATGATAATATTATATACTTAAATTTAAATTCCTTTTAAGAAGTGTGAAAGTGTTCTGGAAGATATCACCGGCGGCGACAAGACCTCCTATTGTATATTCTCGTATATGATCTGATTTTATCTGTATATGCAATAAAGAACATTCATTCATTCGTAAGTACCAGTGGTATGGGGTGGAAAATTGGCTAGAGTAAGCCGGTTGAATAAACCCTACCGTATAATGCAAGTGCCGACTACACCGCTGTTGAAAAAAGTCTATCTCGTGATTTCCTTATTGAAATTTGTATTATTACTTTTGCGATCTTACCGCATATTTTGAAACAAAAGTCGTTGCCCCGATCGGCTTATGAGTTTCTATTTCATCCAATACATGAGTAAAGCCGCCGAGCGTAAGAGATAGTTATAGAGAAATAAAATATGCATGAATATAAAACTCATGGTGCTTTCGACCTTCTGATCGCTAGTTAATTTATAGAGACACTAGTTATAATATGTTTGAACAGAATGCGTAAACACAAAAAAAGCCAATTATTCATTGGGATAATTGGCGTTTTCGACCTTTTGGTCGATTGTCACTAATTTCTCAAAGGTAGGCACGCTATGGGGTATCGAGTTGTATGAAGTCCACGCTATTGATAAGGACTTAACTCGCCAGTTCCGTAATTACTTAACTAAATTAGGCTTTGAAGCAAAGTAATCGTGAGCTTTAAATGAATATTTTAATTTTACTATATATTTACCGTGTTTTTATATGTTGGTAAATACTAAATATTTAAAAACGTTTGAATGATAAATCTTGGAATTTCCACACATCTTCTGATGATAATAATGTTTATTGTTTTTAGCTAATAGATCATAAAAGTCAATAAGAGTTATGTTTTGGCAATAAACTTTGAAATATGAAAACTGCAAATGCTTAAAATAATTGACCTTACACTGACATTCTTTGGTTCGGCATTAGTCAGGCAGCAGAAATAGGAACAGACAAATCTAAGCAATCTTTTAAATCGAGTTTGAACTATGAATTACATCGTCTTCTTTATAAATATAGCTCTGCACGATTGGTGTATCTAGCCATTGTAAAGCTAAGCCAGAATCGCCTATTTTCAAAGATGTTTCTCAAGTTCGTCGTGTACTGCTGAACATAGGCTTCCCTAAATCTGCTTCACATATATCGCTCCTTTGCTTTCTTCATTCAGCCTCTTACCTCTTAACGTCCACAGTGCTGAAGTCCGTCCTACACTATGTTTGCCAAGGTGCTGTCTCCCCCCTCAATGTCATCTGTACCAGTAGCCAATCCTTGTCCACTGCTGGACGTAGGCCTCCCCAAGTAGGCACCACATATCCCGGTCTCCTGTCTTCCCCATCCAGCCGTTGCCTGCGTCCTCAGGTCAGTCCACCGGACTGGCGGTCGTCCTACGCTACGTTAGCCGAGATGTGTTTTCCACTCCAGGCCTCGTTTGCTGTGCTGTGACCGGCCCACTGGCACTTCAACTTACTAATTTTGCGAGCTATGTCGGCTGCCTTCGTTCTCTTACGGATATTATTATTACGGATACTCTTATTTCTGACCTGTGATTTTATCCATATGAGAAACACTTAAAATAGCTCGCTACATAACCCGTTGGGCGACTTTGAATTTGTGGACCAGTCCCACTATCAGTGTCCATGTCTCGGTACCGTATGTCATCATTACTACTTCAGCTTAAGTATTTTATGAGCTAAACGATTATTTCTTTTAAAAATATGTTTGTTGATTTTATCTATTACAACAACACCCCTCAGAGACTTCTCCATAACCACCCACTGTCCACGTCTGGATACCACACGTAATGACGGATTCGTATCCGTAATTATATATCGCACTGTTCCCAAGCGAACAGATTTGCTCTGCCAGAAATCGAAAGCAGACCAGCAGGCAGGTTTTAGTCAGCCAAATTAACCAAGACTCAGACCAACTAGGCCATAAAAGTCGGAATTTCTTTCCTTTTCGACTATAGTAGTCTTTAGTTTTGGACGAACGCTTCGAATCGACCACAACGCCTTTGAATCATTAGCTGGCTGATGTTGTGAATGCAAACAGGCAAGATTAACTTTCCTTCATCCATATAAATGAAATAATTACTAAATACTAGCTGACCCGGCAAACTTCGTACCGCCATATTTTTTGAATTCCTAAAAGAGTTTGTTTCATGACACAAATACAAAATCTCCATAATCGGTCCAGGTGATTAGGAGGATTCTAGATCCCGATGTCAACGCCACCTACCGGTTCTAATTGCGAATCTAAACCATCCGGGAACCCACTCAAACACACAAAAACAAAATTGCTCCCGGTGATTAGGAGGATTCTAGAACCCGATCCGGTAGGTGGCGCTGCACCTACCGGTTCCAACGGTATAAAAAGTATCCTATCTTTTAAGTTGGATCAAACTGCACACGGTGTGCAAATTTGATTAAAATCGGTTCAGTAGTTTTGGAGTTTATCGGCAACATCATCGTGACACAAGATTTCTATATATATAAGATAATAGTGATATCAGCCAGATCGAACAAATTGAATTTGAAAGGCATTTTGTTGAAAGGCATAGAACTGAAAGTAGACGGAGGTATTCAATGGTTCAACTGGATATTTTTTAGATCGCTATGGTTGATTCATCGACAGACATTAAAAGACAGAAATGAACCGTCTTATATCGGCTACAAGATATTTTTATCCCAGTTATCTATATATTAATACGTGAAGCAAAAACTTTGTACCCCTTTTTACGAAAATTGCGCGGCCGGAGGAGTATACAATTTCGCACACTTATAGTTTATATAGAGAAGGAGTGCAGAATGCGAATATTTTTTATAATTATGCATATAAAATACATTAAATCAATAAAAAAAACAATACACACACGCATATATACTCTTTTATTGTTAGTCATATTAACAGCGTAGCCTTGGCGAAATCTGTAATTATAGAAGTAAAGTCTTTGACAAACAGAACCTTAATAATGTTCAAATTTATAATTTAAATTAATTATTATGGTCCAATTTCGACCACGGACGACCCCTATTCAATATAATTGCTTCACATTTTTTTTGCGCACCCGAAGCCTCGGACAAAAGCTAGTTAACCAATAATATTATCTTGTTGATCCCTTGTTATCAATCCAATAACTGATTAATGCCAATACTAACCAATCCATGTCACCGCTGACAGAAACGACCGTATGATTAATCACACTGAACGTTGGAACCTCACTATTGTTTTCGAATGAATTAACTGGTTGAGTTCGAGCCAAGCTTCTGAACTAGATGTCGTCTGTCATACCAACATTGTTGTTAGTGTATTGTTGTTTGATTTCTACAAGGGGGAGTTTTTATTTTTATTGCATGAGTTCAGCAGACAGGCAGATGGCCCACATGATGGAAAGCAGTTACCATCGCATAGGCTTCCATGTCCATAGGAACATTTGCAACACCAAAGGTGCTACAAATGCGCTGCAGCTTTCTTAAGGGAGACTGGAACCTGGCCACTAATGCCGGAACACAACTCAAGGTTGTTATCGCGGCATACACTAGACCAGGGATGGTTGCCATCCAGTCGGGCAAACACCCTACCACATGGCTGTGGGTTGTTTTGTCGCCTCTTACGACAGGCCGCCCGGCCGCAGGAAATTATTTTCTTTCTCCGTTCCTGCACGGATGAAATTATATTAAATTACCGCGCTTACCCGTTAATACATAGCTTGTTAAATTTTAAAAGAATATCTCTACGGGTATGTTCTGTTCTATACAACATTTTATTGTCTAGTTTTCAAACAACTAAGTCTAACATTACATTGTAACAGTTTTCTATAGTTAACAGATTTAGTTCGTGAATTATTCATGTTTTAGGAGTGAAAAATAATCTTACAGGAAATTTAAGGCTATCATAGTCATCTCTGTCGCTTACTATAACGTCATTTTCTCCTACACATTAAAAGTGACTCCCACAATAAAGTGAGATATTAATATTTTGGTATCTGTGTAGGATGTGGTTAAATATTTCTAACGAAAAGCCAAGATACTATTATAGATATAATATAGATAGTTTTCCAATACCCTATAACCATTTAAACCTGCCATAATCGTTGAGCCTAGTTAAATTTGAAAATTAAATATTATCAAATCTGACAACATATATTTACAACTTCCGATGTTCAAACTTACGTTGCTTTCAAATTGAACCTCGCGGTGGGCTGACATTGAACCAAATCTATGTTTGGCTTATCCCCTCTTTAATAAAGAATATGCAACAGTAAATATGTACTAAAAGATCTTTGATACTTGTGAACTAAAGCCTTAAAGCGAAAAGCACCATAAGGGATCGGTTACAGAGAACGGATCTAGGAAAAGCGCGCGTAGCTCGGAAACGACGCCCGCGCACCTGCCCTCTCCGTCACTCTTCCAAATTTAAATCCCGAAACCCCCCTCCCGGGCGGCGGCAACATTCTGGAATAATTCCTCCGATTCGGCCACTGGTGCTCGCCATTCGATTTCGGGTCGCGACCGCGTCTAGTGTATCGTTATCCCATCACAACCCTATCGCATCCCAAACGCACCCACAATGGCCGACGTCGACGTCCAAGTTCAGTACACCACCACGGAAAGGAAGACCAGGAAGGTCAAGAAGACCTCCAAGCGTAGGGAGTCTAAAGATGGAGAGGTGGCCGTGACTGAAGTGGAACAGACCACCACCACGAACGACGATGGGTATGTGAGGTGGCCAAGCCTTGACCGTGCAGTGTTTGTGTTACAGCCAAGTGTCGATATGGACGTGTTTCAAGTGACAACAATACGTACTATGTTATTGATAGGTATATATTTGGCCACTTTCACATACCCGACCTAATTTAAGGTATTTATCGAAAAAATTTCAAACGTAATTCCTATTCAGCATTTAGAATTCGAAACTATATCAATTCTCACCTATGAACTTGCGTAAATATATCTGCATGCTTGAATGTTTAAGTGTCTATTTTTAGATTGTTTACGCACTGTTGAAATCTGAAACAATATAAAATTATGGCGTTTACCTAAGCGAGCGAATTTATTTTGAGCACAGCTCTCCACTAGTGTGATAGACATAATTAGAGGATTCGCTCATCCCTCGCAGTTATGCATGCATGTGGCATATAGCATATACACATGCAGCATGTGGCATATGGAGGACCCCTTTGTCCAAATCAGGGTGATGTAATCAGAAAAATAAAACCAGAACCTATAGCGATGCTAGGTTTACCCTTTATACCTGGTCCTACATAAAGTGCAGTATAAGATTTTTTTATGCTATACATATAGTATAGTAATCGTAATAGGTTAAAAGACGATTTACTAGATAGATTTACTGACTTTTAATAACATGTGATATTTTGCACATTTAAACTATATTTTTACACTAAAATTATCTACTAAAATGATTCCTTTAAAATGTATTTAATATTAACTAACATTTGAATTAAATGTAAAAGGGTGTTGTAATCTATACCTAATAAGGTGAGGACAAGAGATCACTCAAATTCAAAGAAGTTATAAAATACCTGTAAAGGATTAATATCGGTTTACAACACCATTTCCCTCTTAATAACGCCCGTCCCGGCCATTGCTGCGAGAAATTTGTCATTGTGATCGTAGTTGTACGTCGACTTAATAATGAAAGCCTTATGATGTCATTGAAATAATATTGCTATGAAAATTCATGTCTTAAATTCACATTTTGTTATTTTATCTCACGAAACTTTTTTATCGTATAGAACTTGTGACCGTTTAACCAATACCTCTTTCTCAATTACAATTTTCTCTTGTCCACAGCTTATTTTCAGCGGCGAATACACCAAGGCGATGAACAAGGATTGGCACAACAGCCACTTCTGCTGCTGGCAGTGCGATGAGTCACTCACCGGTCAGCGCTACGTCCTGAGGGATGAACATCCCTACTGCATTAAGTGCTACGAGAGCGTCTTCGCCAATGGCTGCGAGGAGTGCAATAAGACTATCGGCATTGATTCTAAGGTAAGCTGGCTAGAACAAAGTTTACACTATTAGTTTACTAGTTTATGCCAAATTTTGACCAGTAGCAAGGTGTACGAATGCATACTACGATATTGTAAGTGACGTAAAGGACATTTAAAAACATTCTGCTTTTTTTTCGATAAACACTATACCTATGTTAATTTCCCAAGCTAAGGAAGTTACTTAGAGGTAATATATAAAAGGACCGATTTCAAGCGCCCAGAATATTGTAAATAACTGAATCTCTTATGAAATTAACCCTGCCCTGAATCAAACGCGGGATACATGCGTTCCAAATAGTTAGGCAACCGCATGACCACATTACATTTGTATATACTAAAAAGCTTGTATACAGATAAATGATGAAAGCACGATAATCTGTTACTACATCAAACCATAAAATAGTGCCAAGGTTACAATACCGTCCCTTGATTTGAAAAGACTTTGAAGATACAGAATCCCAATGGACTAGAAGTTCAAAAAGATTTAATTATGAGTGTATGACCAATAGCTTATCGATGCATATATTGTAATCTAAATATTGACATACTTTTCCAAATGAACTAGCTTCAAAAAACTTAATGATGAATTAACTTATGGTAATGAACCATTAACAGAATAGATTTTGAATGAAATTGAATTTGTGTCAGAAGGTTTATTGTATGCCCAAAGATTTTCTAGACAAGCACACTGAATGGGGATAATATGATCACTACCAAGCTCTTCCACTAATTGAACATGCAAATTGTTTTGTTCAAAATACATTTAAGAAAGACCAAGAATATTTCTAGTTAGTTTATTGCGCCTCTTCTTATTTTCACTTAACAGTAACAAAAAATGCTTTTTAAGCGTTGGTAGATTCATGACTTTCAATAAATAATCTGTAAGGTTCCATTTTGATATAAGTACATTAATTTTATCTTTATCCGTGCAAGAACGGAGAAATAATACAATTTCCTGCGGCCGGGCGGCCTGTCGTAAGAGGCGACAAAACAACCCACGGCTAGGTGGTAGGGCATTTGCCCGACTAGATGGCTACCACCCCTGGTCTAGAGTATGCCGCCATAACAACCTTGAGTTGAGTTCTAGCATTAGTGGCCAGGTTCCAGTCTCCCTTAAGAGAGCAGCAACGCATTTGTAGCACCTTTGGTGTTGCAAATGTCCATAGGCGATGGTAACCGCTTTCCATCAAATGGGAACCCTGGGACGCTTTCCGTCTGCCTGTCTGCTGAACTCATGCAATAACATTTTTTTAAATCATAATCCAAATCCAATTGTGGTACTTTATTATGTTATTTATAACGATATAAAATAACACGACTGAAAATTGAATGGCATCAATATTTTTTTAGGGCTTGGGTAATCTACAAACAATCTATTTGGCATAATGTCAATAACAACAAATACAGACCTTGTGGATTTTTAAGGAAATCAATTTACTTGTGACTATACGATTAGAGTCTGTAAACTATAACCGGGTTTCTATTTTACTACCCATTGTTTACCTTAACATAGATACAAATGACATTACTTGTATGGAATAAATACATATATATCATATTTTAAGCAGTAGCAAGGCAAATGAATATATAAAATGAGAATGAGTAGGTAAGATATAGGAACTGGATCATTGAGATTCACTATAAACCGAACATTAGGAATAAGAGACCATCGAAGGAAGGAAGAAAGAAGGAATCTATCAATATTAAAGCCTACATAAATCTACTGTTGATAATATTATGGTCTAAAAGTTAATTGCAAAGAAAGTTGTTGACCATGTGGTTATGTATACTTATTACAATATTAATTGTCAGTCATACTTTTAATAAATGATGAAATCACTAAGGGACTTCATTAGTCAGTTGAGTATAAATTTTAATTAATTTGTAATTGCATTTTGGGAAAGTAGTTAATAATGACTTTGCAAAATGGTCTCTTCAAAACATTGCATCACCATTCATAAATAGCATACGTTTGTTTACAAGAAACGATTTACGTCATGTCAGAAATTTTTAATGAAAAGCAAATAAACAATTTTTCTGAAAAATTTCCAAATCTCTTTCAAAATGTTCTAGTAAACACACTTATAGCAGACAATAGTTAATCCTTGATTCAGAAGTACCTAGTTAGTATTATTCATAATGTTATCTATATCAGAAATCTGTTTAGGAAATTACTTTTTTTATTTACTGTTATTAGTTATTATTTTAGCATGTTTTGAGAAAATCAAAGAAAAACAATGTCAGAAAATCACATTTCTGATATTTTAAAATTAAAGCTTATTGTTGACATGTATCAATGATTGATATGAAAGCTGTTAACGATAAAATAATTTAGTCCTATCTTATACTAATATATGAAGCTGAAGAGTTTGTTTGTTTGATTGAATGCGCTAATCTCAGGAACTACTGGTCTGATTTGAAAAATTCTTTCAGTTTTAGATAGCCCGTTTGTCGAGGACGGCTATATGCTATATATCATCACTCTAAGACCAATAGGAGCAGGGCACCAATGAAGCATGTTTCAAGATCGAGGGTTTTTGAAAACAAATCCACGCGGACGACGTCGCGGGCACAGCTAGTATTATAAAGAGCTTTCTATTTAAAAAAAAACTCTTTGAATAATTTTAAATACAATATCTTAAAGTAAATGCAGAATCTTGAAAGGCGTGCAAAGTAAAAAAGAAAAGTTGGAAAGCAGTCCATGGGATTTGAAACAAACTATCTGGCCAGGTATTTAACGCAATGATGATGATTGATTTTCCTATAGACGTATATATCACATTAACCTAAAACTTGAGTAATTTAATACCATAATAATACTGACACTACTGATTACGAGAACTAAATTCCTAGCACCTGCTGTTTACGTACTCAATCTTAATGTCAATGGCAAAATGCGTATACACATGTACGTTATAAGCATCACAAACATGCACTTCAACACGTCATATGACATAAGCAAGATCTGAATAAAACAAGTCTTCAATACGATTGCCAAAAAGGTAGCCGCTAGCCGCCAATGTTGACAACATCAATAAATTTACCTACTTGGATACGACACTTACGGTTTGATGTGATAGTCTTCTAATGGACATCTTATACATTGTTTGGCAGAATGCTCGGACTGCGACAGTTTGATAAAGCTGTTTCTTTAAGCATTAACGTTAATCTTTAGTAGCTTAATGCTCGGGTTTGGAAATAATACCTTAGTGTTTCACATTACAGTCAATTGTAAATAAGTTCCATTGGCTGAAGGTTCTAAAATTAATATTATTTTTAAATCAAGTTCTACATACTCAATCAACAAATGTAATGATTAAATCAAATCAATAGACCGCTAATCATAAATCGGATTAAAATCCTAAGTCAGAATCAATGGGGACACCATTGATATCATTTTTAGACTGGCACCTAAGCTTCGCCAATGATACTAAAGTCCCACTTAAACCATATGAATAATAGTGTTCACCGCAATCTTATTGTGTAATACAAACAATTATTATTAGAATGGCATTAGAATCCGCGGCATTCGTCTTTGTTTCACCGATCAAATTTAGTAATGTCACTCCAGCCGGCCCAGATTCTTCGGAGCACCTCTGCACACGGCCCCATACAACGCTGCCAAGCGACTATACGTTAAACTAGCCACGCCAAATATTATAACATTTATCTCAACACTGAATAAATAACTTTTCCTGTCGGATATAATAGCTACATACTCGCTAACACTACCAATTGTTCCCGCGTAATTGCTGATCTTGTCAACATATTCGATTCTTTGCCAATTTAATAGCTGCCGTATAGATAATGATTGACACTAAAACGTTTTCGCAACTAACGGAAATTCCAACGTTACTCAAAGAATTCAAAAGAAACATCTTTTATTTGTTTTTAACGACAATTTGAATGGTTTTGAGGAAAATTGTTGTAAACGTCGCAATGAAAACTAGTTGCAGGATACAGACGAAATGTGAATTGTTTTTGACGAATTACCCTGTTACAATATAAAATAATAATATTTAACCAAGAAATACATTTGCTTCATGTTTACAAAAACAAACACCTGCAATATTGTTATCGTAATATATTGTATATTCGATTATTTGCGTGTTGCAGACGAGAGCTAACAAATTGACGAACGTTTACACAAAACATATCGCCGGCGTTCGCACTAAAAGCTGAAACTATTTCTGGGTCGGATACACAGTATTTCAATGTTTTCTGCGCGCGCCAACCTTGGGGAGCAACGGGTGGATCAGTCGGCCGATTCTTTGAGATTTATGCGATACGAGAAGCTTTAAGCATTTCGTAATCGGCCAAAATAAACATTCATATTTTATTGACATTACGACATTCTGTTTTAAATGCCCGTGCGCTAGCGGTTCTCGCACCGAATGCCGGGAATAGAATTCAGAATAGGGGGGAGATTTATTTTGAAACTTGAACTGAACACGTCAAATGCAACGTGAGAGTATTCCAATTTTTATTTAGGACGCAGCACTCAAGGGGAACTCGATTCGAGAGTGAGTTTGGCAGTAAATATCCCTGGAGTGGCTGAGTAATAGAAAGATCTCGTTATTTGGTCAGTGACCTCACAAATTTAGTATACAGAATTTGCATTAGCAATTTATACTTATCGTAAAATGTGTATAGATTTGAGCAGGTTGAGATCATGCCGCAAATATGCATTGTGTCTGCGCTTACTATTGTAATGGCTGTATATAAAATATATGCTATCAGATTTTATTTCCATATTTTGCATAAAGTCTGCATTCTTTGCTATGAACCGTTATTTCGTATGCGAGAATCTTAAACTGTTGCCGAGAACACGAGATTAGAATTTTTGATACTGTTTTACAACTAGTTGCTTAGTCAAAAAAGGCTTCTATAGAAATACTAAAATTCATCAAAATCACTAGCAGAAATAAGGTTAAATTATAACCTAAAATTTATGCCTAGTTTGTTTAGTATACCTACATTTGAAAAATTATAGTTTTATGGTATTACTGTAAAGCTTTCCTTAGTGCTGATTCTCGCGATTAAAGGTGCTTATATATCAAACTTCATGATGAATCGTTGATCATGATATTTAATATATATAAACATTCCCCAAGTCGTGAAGAGGTAAGCAAACATATAAAAAATATTTTCACGCTTATATCTGTTTCATAAACGATTAGACGCTGTTACCATGCAAAATATATAATAAATGCATCAAATTCCTTAATGAGTAACTCTCACAAAATTATTGAAACTCCCTAAAAAGGTAAAATGAAATAAATAACCAGACACAATGACGCCTATTGTGATAAATGAACTCCAAATACAGATATCAAGATAGTACTTGATTGAATCGCGATCTCGAAGGCTGTAATTACCACCCACTCGTGGCATGTTTGAAAATTAATGTTGTTTTAACGATTGGTTGTATGGGAATTCCGTTCATATACATAGAGGAGTTTTAATTTGTTATTTTCCGCTTCAAAATCTCGAAAGTTTTAAAGCTCCTTTAAAGCGGCTAGTTTTTAGACTAAAGCATACCTATTCCATACGTATCAAAGTGCATGATTCTTTGAACTTTCATATGCTGTTTCTTCACGGCCTTGGGAATGATGTGGTCATCGTGGAAATTGGTGTAGAGTATACTTTTGATCATAGGGATGAATGACTTTACCCAGTACAATAAAGTAGTTTCTACTGGAAACATGATTTATTTTAGCGAAATTGTATAAGCCTATCATAATAAAAATATGATGTAATTATGTTACACTATGGTGATGAACATAGGATATTTTTTACGATAAGAACATAGGATATTTTTAGGGAACTTTTCGTGCTGTATGTATGTATAAAGACCTAATATTATATGGGCATAAACAGAAAATTCAATTAATTAATGATTATGTGTAATAAAAGTTAATTCCACTAGTCTTATTTGAATAATTTGACAGCACTGGTATCCACACCTTGAAATGTACACCTACTGCAATCATGAAATATTTGTTTCGCATTATCAAAAGCTTCATCAAGTTTCTTTCATAAACTATGAAAATGGTCGCTATTGATAGTAATAAGCGTTTTATCTTTCGCAGGATCTGTCGTACAAGGACAAGCATTGGCACGAGGCCTGCTTCCTTTGCGCCAAGTGCCGCGTCTCTTTAGTGGACAAGCAGTTCGGCTCCAAGCTCGACAAGATCTACTGCGGCAACTGCTACGATGCCCAGTTTGCTAGCCGCTGTGACGGTTGCGGCGAGGTGTTCCGTGCTGGTAAGTACACCATTTTTAATAAATACCTTGTGGGTACGCATCACAGAAATGAACGTATTGCTTGCGAAGTATACACTACGATTTTATTAAAAAGGAGTACATTTTTATTTCTGAAAATAAGCACCTAATTTGTAATCTAGCACTTATGAATTTATGTATCAATAAGTGAAACAGTTAATAATATTAATAATTGTATTAAAAAGTTAATTAAAAAAAGTTAATTGTAAAGGTATATTGAAATATAAAAATTACAATTTGTATTAAGTACTTACGAAGGAATGTGTTCTAAGTATTATACAAAACGTTGCCTTATCTAAATTAACTTTAGATGTAAAGAATTCGACAAATTCATGGCTTTACGCTTGATTAAAATGGAATAAAAGCATTCGAGTTGATCAGACACACAGAGTCGTATCACTATCCCTATTGTATGTCAAATAAGGTGTAATATCATAGCATGTTCAAAGTAACCTTAATTATGTTAGTGTTTATTCAATCACACGCCGCGCGCCGATCAACACTTGTTGCTTGGACTACACACAGGCATAACCGACAGCGAGTAAATAAAGGGCATAGTTATTATTCACTGATGGATCCAGGACTTAAATTGTAACTTGCATCCGCCCCGTCACGACGTACGCGAGTGTGGTCTTCGCCCATACCAGCGATTTCAACATCTACAAACTTCAAAAGTCTAACGTTGACCTGCATTGCGACATGGAGCTTCCTTCCATCAAAGATTATCTCAATTTGCTCGCGCTTAATTTCTTTGACCGAGCCCCCCATCACCCGAACCCTCTGGTGACGGAAACGGTCAATTATAGACCCACACCGAACGCTCTCATGAGCTAACGTAGTCCTTCATGGACGAGGCAGACGGAATCACATAACTCCTCGCGATAATGAATCCCAAGACTGAACAGACTAGCTTAGGCGTTTTACTAGAGAGTTTCTTCCGCTTCTTCTCCACCAGCTATTGTTATAGCTGCGAAACGGTAGTAAAGATAGTCTAGGATCGGCTTCCATGGAGGAGTCACTCGTTCCCATATGCTTCATCTCTTATCTTGTTCAGCCTTTAACGATAGAATCCTATAGAATAACATGACTCTGAATGGTGTTGGTGATGGTGGTGATTGAAGGTGTTGATCGAAATCCATTTGGCTAAGACTTTCACTTGAATATTATTCTTAATTTTGAATTTACTGTTATTCCACACTGACTAGATCCATATACTCGTAGTACATAATAATAAGTGAAAATTATTTCGGCAGAACAATGGTTAATAATATAATAACTTATTGATTAAACAGTCAATAGTTGATATAGATTTTTCGTTTTACCAACATTTCGGTTAAAACAGAAACATATGTTTTAGTTGCCTGTACGTTTCAAACCATACAAAGTGGAGATATAGTAACCGATACAGTGTGGCCATATAAGGAACGTCGGTTTCCATCGCCAGTTAAGGGAGCAGTAAGGTGGTTCGGAATAAAATACTTGACCGCTGACTTTGATAGTCTCTAGGGCAGATTTGACTCATTGCACTATTCATAATATCATGACGTGTAAACTTTTTGTGGGGAAGACCATGCCTGTGTATGATTATATTCTAATAAAAACCTACATACTATCGGTCCTATTCATATTTGAGTTATAGTAAGTTCGAAGGCTTCTTTAAGGACCACAAAGAAGGCTACAAACCTACTCTAACTCCATATGTATAAAACCGTAGGGCTTTCACACGCAAAAAATTAAGTTTAGCAACCCAAGAGAACTCACTAATTTCAAGATATAAAGCAGTCTATGTCATCTGTAGTCTAAAACACTTATTAATTAGGGTAAACTGTACCATTATTGGCACTCAATGAATGGATCCCTACTAATTGACTCAAAACATTGAGCAACCTTCATCCTTTTTATTTTGTAGTTATGATAATATAAATCTACGGCTAAAAAATAAAAAATATTAAGATTTCTTAATACCTTAAATAAATTATCAGGTTGTCTATAATTGAGTGGGATGGCACCTATATATAATCCCCTATGTACCAAATTCAGCCAGAATCAATTCATATCCACAGCCGGCACTTTCCATATTGTATATTAAAGTATGTTAGTTTACTCTATTTTAAATTGTAATCTACTGTCCATGTATGTCATTTTCTCCATTTTCTTTTTCATTAATTGTAATAATTAGATAAGTTAAGAATTTCCTTTCAGTGCATCAGGTTGCCTGGAAGAGACCCCTTTTCGCGATAAGGCCGCCTTTTGTTTACCTAGTATGTAACTACTGTCTTGTTGTGCATTTTTCTAATTCGTGTTTTGGTGAACAATCTATCTATTAAAGTGAGAGTCTCAATATTTAAAAAAATACTTATCTGTGTCTTTTTTTAATTGGAATAATAGAATTTAAAAAAAAAACTATTTTAAAAAGCTATTTTTCACACCCGAGTAATATTAACAACCTACACAAAACATCTTTATTACGACACTCGTAACAACCGAGTTAAAAATAAATCTAAACAGGACAATAAAATCGGCCCACTAGTTTAACCTACAAAAGGTACATAAAATTAAAATAAACATATTGTTTCAACCTCCACCAATTCCATATACGATTGACGAGACCATTGACACATACATTAACGGTTTTATTAGTGTAGCCCATAGCCTCACTAATTAAGCATATATGTTATGCATTCTATATATCTAATATTCTTTTTGTGTATTCCGGATATAAGAAATAGTTTTTCCTTTTTTTTTTCAACATAGTCTCCTTGTAACTCTACACACTTCTCCCAGCGATGTTCCCATCTCTGTAACCTTTCCAAATGGTACTCGGCGTTTTTCTCTGCAAAATAGTTGTTCGCGAAGGTTATTGCCTCTTCATTTGACGAAAATGTCTGTCCGGAGTCTGTATAGCCGGAGTTGTTAGACACTTTTTAGTAGGTACTTGGGGCAACATTAAAACTTATACACTTAAATAATTGACATACACAGAGTGAAATAATGATTTTTTTAAACAGGTATCTATATAGATACCCCTTTTTTCCTATTTAAAGCCTTTATTTATTAATTTTATAATTAATAAATAAAGGCAATAAATATTATCCAAGTTACATTAAAGGTACTTAATAGGACCTATTTGTTTAAATAATGACGATTAAGATCCTGCTTACTTGCACACCGTTGAAACTGGTAAAATGCGATGAACCATGTATTTCTAGGAATAACACCTATATACAACTACATTTATGCAAGAATAAATGTTTCATTTCATTTCACAATGTTCTTAGCCAGGCAACATTATTTTGCAAACCTTTAGTTAAGTGCAACTAAATATTCTGGGTTTTTATTTTTTAATTCCAAACATATTAAAAAGGTGTTAAAATTTAAACGGCTCAATAACTTGTTTTGCGAGTAATGTTCGCTACTTTAAAAATGTATAATGATAGGGTTTACCCCACTACCCTTTAGTCCGTTTCATGCATGAATTAAATGAAATGAAAATGAATTTTGTGTTCAAATATCATGAAATAAGTACTGTGCAAGCTTTCACGATGCTTCAAGCGCTCAGAAATGTCTAACAGCTCTTAGGCTAACTAATCATTGTAGTCATATATAAAAACTTTTCTTGGAGCTGTCTCTTTCTATCTATACATAAAACGTTGCCCCAGTAAATTCCAAAAAAAAAACAATAATTATAATTGAAAAAAAAACGATTTTGAATAAATTATGTAATTACATAATATAATAATAATTAAATATCGAAAAGAAATTTTAAAATATGATTTTTTCTCATTAACTCCATGTAAAATATCTATATTTTTTATTCTGATTAACATTATTCATTTTATTTTATTTGGAAAACAGTTTAGATATAATTCTAGGTACTACCAAAATATCTATAACCATTTAATTGTATCCACATATCCACAGGGCTACATATATACATGTCTACAAAGCTTTTTAGTAAATACTTTACAATCTATTAATGAAATTAAAAAGAAGAAATTAAAAAAATAAAGCATTGGTTATTTTAAGAGTGACCTGTTTAACGCAACCCGCTAATATTCAGGCCAGTACCTTACCAAGACCGTCTTAACATGTTGTGTATTAGTATTAAATTAATATTTATTCATATGAAACAGCTAAAAGATTATAGCTAAATGACACACATATCCCAGATTTTTTTGATAACCTTCCGCTTTAATAATATCTTTATATCCTTCCGTCCGTATGTCCGTCTCTCCCTCCTTTTATCTTTCTATGTTTGTCACAGCCTCAAATTCCGTTTCCAAATTACAAAAACATTGAAACTTCGTCAATTTTACGGAACCCTTCGCTGTGAGTGGCGCGTACTTGACAACTTTTTGTTCTTATTTATGTGAAATTGGACCTTAGACCAAGTAACAAACTTTAACCAAACCGAGCAGGCCATTACACTCTGAAGTCGTAGTAATCACTACCACTGCTATGTCGTAAGGTTTCTGGTAATTGGAAATTGTATTTGCTTTTATAGAAGCCGTTTGATTAGTTTGTCCATGTTTTGCTTTATTGGTATACGTACAAAGGAGGTCTTTGTAATTTAAGGGTCTATTGCGCATTTAAAATAAAAATCAGTTTTTTGAACTACATCTTTGCAATAATTATAAAGTTTATTGTTGTAAAAAAACTTGTGGTCTCAATGAAGGCTTAGAAAAAAATACCATATTTTTAGAGATACAGTTCTGTAGCCGGTTGCTAAAAAGACCAAAGTAAATTTTCGTTAGAAATAAGATTTTAATGCTAGATTATTCAAAATGTATTATATTTATTTAAACTAGTGAAAAGTCATAAATTGATTAAAATAAATATAGCCATAAGTCAAACTCTGCTGTCAGAGCCTACTTTGGAAATTGCTAAAGATTGCTAAAGATTTTTTAAATATTATTTCTCAACAGTAACCTAAGATATATTTAGTTTATTGGTGCTTAACAGGATTGACATGTACACGTGGACAACAAGCCAATTTTTTTAAATAAGCAGTATGAAAGAGCATACTACATTGTTTTTTTATAAAGTAACATTAATAAATAATAATTAAAATACACTGTTCTAGCATTTCTTAACGAAAAGTACTTTGACCGTTTTAGCATCCGGCCACAGAGTTATTTTTGCCTTCCAAAATATCTGCAACAAATTACATCATGCTCGAAGCTCAAAACATAAGTCTAATTTAAAATAGTTAAAACCATACAGATCGTTTCAATTAGTCATCTATATATTAATACGTGAAGCTAAAACTTTGTACCCCTTTTTACGAAAATTTTGCGGACGGTCTAGTATGAAACTTCGCAAACTTATAGTTTATGTAGAAGAGGAGTGCAGAATGCTAATATTTTTTTAAATTATGCAAAAAAATACATTATACACACAAATACATGGTGTATTTGACACACACATGCATATATACTCTTTTGTTTATCGTTAAAGTCAAATTAACAGTGTAGCCTTGGCGAAATCTGTGATTATTGAACTATAGTCTTTGACAACAAAATCTTAAGGTTGAATTTCGACCAATGGGCGACCACTAGTTTAAATAAATATACAATATACATACGGACTTGCAATTACACATTTTTTTATGACTCTTAAGTTCGAGTATTTATTTTTAATTATGTACATAGGTCATTTTTTTAATATAGGTACTTACGAATCGAAACCTTTGTTTAAGTTTTTAATTTAATTTTGATATACGTATAATTCTAGATATTTTTACAAACGATGATTTTATAAACTACATACACAAAAATACGAGAATGGAACCAAATCATGATTTCTCTTTAATATAACATTTATAAAAGAGTATATTATAAAATTAACCAAGACTTTTTAAATTAGACAGATTTTTTAAATTATAATTATTTAATATTTTCTTAAGTTTTCGCGACTTGTACACATGGCCGTGGTCACGGAAGACGCCACGGCCACTGAAAAGCGGCCGAAACGTCGGATAAACCAAAATCAAATAAATTACCGCGCTTAAAACCGTTAAAACGTAGTTTTATTATTATAATTATTGTTTACAATGTAAATTATAATCGGGATAATTTATCAAGTCAAAATAACATAAAATAATTTAATCTATGGATGATCATACTCATCGAAGGGCAAACAAATTTAATGGCATACTTCCAAGACAACAAAACTATTTTGTAATTTTTAATAATAATAATTACAGCCCATCAACGGTCCCATTGCTGGGCTCGGGCCTCCCATTATCCGGGAACGGACAGCATACCCGCTACGCTTGTCCAAGGCGCCTTGGCAGGATTGACACATCACTTATCTCGATGTGCAGGTTTCATCACGATGTTTTCCTTCACTGTTCGCACGTGGTAATTCTAACAATATGCACATAGAACACCGCCTAAGTGGTGCATGCTTTTCGGCCAGGTTTTGAACCCGCGTCCTTTGAGTTTGCGACGCGTACGCTAATCATTAAATTACCATGGCTTTTTGTCATTTTTAATGTATATAAATTATTGGCAACACTGTTCCTCGAAATAGTTTTACAAAACGAGTTTTTTTTTTTAATGGACATTCCCAATCAGTAACTACTTGAGGCATGTTTTGTATAATTGATTAAAGCACTTAACGGTTTAATATTGTTGTTATTAGCGGTACAAAATTGGTGTTCAATGACTCCCACGTTCATCTAAATGTAATGATGACATACTTGCCGCGGAAACGGTCAATACCATACTGATTCATTTGAACCTGGTATAGAGATGATACTACCACAAATTTTTTTTAGTGACGAAGTTAAATTCTTTTTATATCAATAGGTGTTTTTAATAATCGTTACATAAGGAACATAACTAATACAAAAATAACATAAATTTAAATATTTGTACGACCATAGGTGATATATGGTGAGGTGCTACTATAGTCATCCTTTCTAAGAAACCCCAAATGAATTTTCATGTAAATGCAGACGAACAAACTTTGTACACAAACAGTATCAAAATAATGTATATCAAAATTAAACACCATATAAAGCATATTTTTTTGGAAATGCAACACATGACAGTATTATGTTTGTCAACACCTTTTTCTTAAATTTATTTATTTTCAAACATCGCTCATCATTGCAGTAGTCACCAATACAATAGCGTGGTATACATAACACAGTATATATATATATACATACATATTCAATAATCATAATATATAATTTATTAGAGACGTGACCGAAAGATGATGTATAATCGAAAGTTTAAACATAAATCGTTATTAAGTTATGTTTTTTTTTTACATTTTAAATATAATAAAGGCAACAAAACGTAGGTCCTATATTCGCTAATTATACCTACTTCTATAAGTAGGTATATTCGCGACTTTCACATAAAAATTCACTTCAAAATGAAGATTTAAACGAATTTGCAGGATAAAAGGAATAGTGTGATATACATTTGTAGGAGGTATTATCGTCACATATTCATCCTATTACTTTTTATTCAACACTATATTGTATTTAATACTTTATAGTACTCTGCAGGATGGATAACAGTTATAAACAACTTAGGCGAACGAAATTAAGCACCGTTACTTAAAATCCTTCACTCAACTAGCCATGGCTACGCTAACGGACTTGCTTAAAATTAATTGTGTCTCAAAATGTCAAGAATGTTGGGTATGTAGCAAATATTCTACAACTTTCCACTATTTAATCTAAATAGTCCTCGCTATTAAATAAGAAGAATATCAATCACCTAGTATAATAATGATACTGAAAACCTCCTAAATCTCACATGATAAGATGATGCCATTGCTGTCCTCGTACTTTTGGCTTGTATAGAAACATTCAGGTTTCAACTAATTTGTCAGTAAGTACCACACCGCTGCGATGTGGTATATAATAAATATATATTTGATTTCTCATATTCTTAAAGTACGCTTGGAGTTGCCTGACTACAGGTATGAAAACAGTAGTTTTCGTCTCTGGGAAACGATTGTCCCTGCTGTCAAAAAATTTATAAACTACACGAGCCATAGATAATACATGCGACTCATGTCCCAACTTTTTGTACAGGTATTGTTAAATCGCGGCATAAACTAAAAAAGGAGCAATAATTTTGTAACATCATTTTATACTTATAAAGTACTTTAATTATATTATCATTTAATTTACGTAAATTTCAGCTAAACATTTACTATCATCATTGAGAAAAAATACTGGCTGGTAGAAGGCCATAGAAAAAAACTCGACGTTTCATATGTGACTTCATCAGATTTAGATATAAATTTAACGCTTGATTTCATTAGAGAAGTAGTTGTTTGTTTAACTATTCAGTTTTTATTTACTTTCCTCATATTCAAAATGAAAACCAGAGTGTTGACCTTGGGTGAAAGGCCTATTTAGGCTCTCGAATTATTAGCACGCTCGCTATGCTCGTGCGCCAAACCACCTCACGCATAAATAGGTTACGTTCATCTCTCGTAAAACAATCTACTATTAATCAAAATTAATTATTGCAAACTTTGTACAACTTATCCCGTAACAATAGTAAGCTCGGACTAAACTTAAAAATATAAATTTAGTCAATGAAATTATTGAAGTTATTGTTTTACTTACATACCATAAAAACCTAGCGTATACATACACGGTGCATATTAACAAATTGATATATTTTAGGAAATATTAACAAGTAAATTTTTTATCCATTTATGTTCTAGTCATGTCAAATAAAAAATCATGTATTGAGTAAAACATATTACACAATTTTTGAAACTCATTGGTCCCCAAACTAGGTCGACCTGATCACGGGTACCTCCTTCCTAATGGTACAATTCTGATTGTAAAATTAGAATATAAGTCATAATCAAAAAAGTGAACTATATATATAGTTCACAATCATTTTCTTAAAATAATATTTTCGTAAAGAAAATTATAAGTACAATTAATATTTCAAGCTATAGGCCATAAAGAACAATATATAAATAGTACCTAATTCTTACGTTTCAAATATGACTTTTATTGATACTAACAATCAATTTAGTTAAAATTGACCACGCCTAAACCTAACTATTTACCACTCAAAATTGAATCATCGTGCGTGGGCTAAACAAGTTGGGCAAAATAATCCATTCGGCTCTATTTATTTTGTCCTATTCATTTAATATCATTAATAAACCGGACATCTTTAACTGTTTTCTTTGCAGTGACTAATAGTTGCTATTTTGATCATAGTAAATGTAAAAAATTCTTGTGTTCTTCCAGTAAGAAATAATGATAGATAAATGAGTGACGACAATCAATTTTTTTATCGTTTCTCACGAATTTGTTAGCTGATGTCTTCCCGTCTATATACGTAAATAAAAAAAGACATCGAGAAACATCGTAATTATTTTTAAAATGGGAAGTAACGTGACCAGTTTAGGGGGAAAGAGAAGTCTTCAAAATTACCACGCTTGGTCACAAAGGAGAGCTACTACATGACGAAAACCTATTTCGTCACGTAGTTTCCTCTAGGGAAATCTCGCGCTTTTTCGAGCTGTATACAAATATGGCGCGCAGCATTTAGTGCCTTTTAAACGGCTAATGTGTAAAAAAAATATATTTAGTGTCTGTTTGCCAAAATGATTTAAAACCATATTTATGAAATACTGCGTTAAAACTAGGGGGGGGGGGGTCTTGGCATATACTACGGGCGATCACCGAGGGGGGTTAATATTAAATTAATAATTTAAAATTACTGCCACATACGATCCGAGATAGTTCATCGGAGAGCAGTTTTAAAAAAATCAAAGAGTCTTAAATTATCCTTATATATCTATGTTTTACATTATATATGTCTCTTAAGTGTATCTTGTATATAATTTATTTTTGTAATCTGTTTATAATATGCTATGGAAGAAAACTCTTTTAGGGTTAAGCTTGCCCTTGTACATCACCACTATTCTATAATTTTGTATGCAAAATATTGTGTACAATAAAGATTTTTAAAAATTGGTCACGTAGTATAGGTATGTTCGCTAAAACTAATAATACTGGGTATCACAATTATATAAACTGAAAAAACTTATATTGGAATTTTATGACATTAACTTGTTCTAAATACAAACATAATATGTGAACGCATATTACAATAAATTGTAACATTATTTATTTGTAAAAGTTTAAATATTTAAAATAAAATACCATTTTGTCATGTTATTTTTTAAATATCAGAATAGACATTTTAATAATAGTTTGAACAATAATTAATTTACTATTTGATTCCCTTTTTACTTATACAAACTCATGACGTCATAAGTTGTTGTGTTCATACAACATCTATATGGCTGCGAGCTTTTGTAAGATAATAAAAAGTGACTCGATTGATTTAACAGTACGCTCCCTTATTCATTAAAACACTTCAGAAGAGAACTGTAGCTAACCGCCCGACAGACTTATTGGAAATTGTTTCCACCCACAGTCGCCACCCTTTGCCTGAAATTGAATTAAACCTTTATTATTCCTAAATTGTAATTGCTATTAATGCTCGGAACCTTTTAAGATGGACGTGGCGCGACCTTTGGAAACCCCTTCATGTGCTTAATTTAGTTCAAAACAGCCCACGTCTGTTCGATAATATTTTTTAAGATTTATACTAATATTATAAAGAGGTACAGTTTGGGAGTTTGTTTGTAGGAAGTAATCTCTTGAACTACTGAACCGGTTTTTTACATTCTTTCACCAGTAGAAAGTTACACTATCGCTGAGTGACATAGGCTATATTTAATTGTGATTAATAATATTTTTTAATTTTTTAATGACTCCCAGCGAAGTGGGCTCGAGATCGCCTGTCAAATATGTAATAGCAATAACGCTCCACGCAAGAGTTGCGCACATAATCGTATGAGGCACTGCGATTGCTTTCCTTTTTTGTGAATTAATTAAAGGTTACAAAGCTTAATTAAATCGTGATTTTGGTGCGTGTGTATTTTTAATGAGGTCCAGCGAAGTGGACACGGATAAGCTATGGATATGGTGATTTATAATTGTATACGTAGTAACTTCATTAGTTAGCAATTCATTATTAGGACATAAAAATAGGGTAGTTTCAAATTTTTCTGCTAGGACCAGTTTCAACAGTTAATATATTTTTTTTAATGCTAATTTTTGTATGTTATTAGACAATAATTTAATTATCAGAACTTTAACAATTTCCTATGTTTCTAAACGGATGTTGTATTCTTCGAGTAAGTACAGTAATCTTCTAAAACGACGATGTAGGAAGCAATATCAATTAAAATTGAGGTCTTTCCAATGAAAATAATGGTTTATAGCCCATTAAATTTTACTTCAAGTACATCAGAACGGTCAATTTGCCGTTGGTGTTAACAAGCGTTTATTCTATTAGGACTAAAGGGTTATATCTCAATCATAACGCAGAATAAAATAGTTTATCAAATTACCTCATTAATAAAAAAAACAAGGTATCCATTGTCGTTTGAGGATTTTAAAAAGAATTTGTTATTCCCATCGTTCTTTATTCAAATATGTGATTGAATAATATTACATTTTAAACGGAAAAAAATATTAGCACACTACTACGTGATGTTAATTTTAACATGTTTTTATCGTTTTAAACTTATTGTTTTGCGACAAAGACCTTTGTTTTATTTTCATAGTGGAATTAACTGGAATTTTGTAAATTTTAATATTTACGTATGCACGTTTTATATTTATACAAATATTTGAAGATACCCAAAATATGCTTCTAAAGTGTTCCCAAAAGTATGTTTGCAGTTTGTGTTTTATATTTAAAACTAGAGTTCTGCGCCGCTTGTCCAAACCCTAGGCATTAGCTTTATTTTACTTAAACAAAAACTTGATTCGATTTCTTACATATAATATTAACAAAGAAACTAATTCTATATATTATATATAGTCTAAACGACTGCCCAGAAAAACATAGAGGAGAGTCGAAGCTACCTAATTTGAAGTAATACAACCAATGACGTTATTTGTGCAAACGTAGGTATTGGTAATTAATTGAAAAAACGCCACTGCAGCGTCATCTATTTTGCTAATCCGTCTATTGTAAGGAAACTACTTCATTTATCGGGATAAAATATATCCTAAGTGTTAACTCGCCTTACAAGCCAGCACTATGTCGAGTTCCATTCATATACGTTTGTATGATAATAAAATAATCTCCATATCCGAATTAACCCATTGTACAAACTTGAACCATTTTCAGATTTCATAAAGTATAGATATAGAGTCACTCTCTTCTTCTTGTCATTTTATGATACACATATTAATTACCACATGAGTATCATAAAATGATTACTCATTGTATACCTATCTTATAAACAATACCTATTTGAAGGTTTAAGATTATCACAACTGTAATTTATATTTTTAAAAATTCAAAATAAGTTCAAAACAATTCCTATGGACCTATGAATTTCTTTCTTTCTTCAATTTTTTTATGTA
Organism: Dendrolimus pini; assembly: GCA_949752895.1. Lineage (NCBI taxonomy): Eukaryota > Metazoa > Arthropoda > Insecta > Lepidoptera > Lasiocampidae > Dendrolimus > Dendrolimus pini. The sequence goes on from OX457131.1 coordinate 3,540,771, forward strand.
TACGCTGATTGATATAAAAACAACAAAGTAAATTTTCAAATTAACATGAACACATTTCGAGGAATCATGTTTTAGAATTCATCCTATAATTTACAAATCCTACCTAAATTCATTAATCTTCTTTGAAAAGTTAATTGTTGTGATAAATTAAACTCACAGCCTCACACACGGATAAACTCCGTCCACGGTTTCGTACCCCACGGCATTCAGTACCGCACCGCGAGCCGCGAAGCCTGCGTCGCGTGCAACGCAACGTCACACTCGTCGCGCTTTTTACTCTGTATTTATTATTTAAAAAAAGTTTTAATCCCAAAATGTCCGCCGACGTGTTGAGTGATGATTTGAAGTCGCGTTTACATTTAAATATGAAGATCGTCGGCCAGGAAAGGATAAGGAGAGCCAGGGAGAACAACGAAGACGTTGCAATACTGTCGATGTTTTTGCCCAATTCAACTGCTGAGCGGGAAAATAAAAAGTTTTGTTGTTCACTACGGGATCATTGCCTTCTAGGCGATCCGAGGAAAACTGTTGCAGGTTATTGTTTATTTCATATTTAACTTAAAATTAAATACTATAAAGCTAGGAGTAGATTACATAAAAAATAGTTATACAAATAAACCTTAATATGTAGTAAGGAGTAACTGACTAAACTAATTTTTTTTTCGATCCTTTAATTATTTGTTTTTAATAATCTATATTCATATAGGTAATTAAATAAATAATCGGCAGACAAACACACATATTTGTATATCGCTTGTGTTATGGGTAATATACAATGGGATAAATCTGGGGCCGATTCCAGACACCCAGACACGAATCGAACCCGAAGCTTCGGCGTTGCAGTGAAGGCGGCAAAAGCTTAGCCCGCTCAACCACAGAGGCCGCCAAAATCAATAATAAATTATCTTTATCGATGTAAAGATAAACTAGAAATACTTAAAAATAATCTCGACTTGACTGTACTCCATTGCATGATGATAAAATAATAGATTTCTTTTATGGTTCACTCTTATTCTATCAGAAGTGGAATCAAATCATTTCTGCATTTCCCATGGTTTAATATACTATTGATATAATTGTGAAAATTATAAATAGATAAAACTTTATTGCTCACCAAATATACAATTTCAAAAATACACAATTACAATATTGTTATAGTTGAAACAATAGGCGATCTTATCGCTTAAAGAAATCTCTTCCAGGCAGCCGAACTTAAGGAATAGTTTAACCTAATCTGGCGAATCTGAAAATTGTTTTATTTGTTCATACTTCACGGTCCTGTATCTGAACGGATTTCAACGAAATTGGACATACTGGTTAGTTTAGAAACAGTTTGATATCGATGTTTATGTGAGCGAAGCCGCGTGATAATACTGGTGAATGGTTAATTGTATACCGCGCGAAACTGCGTAGCAACTGGAGGCGATATTTTTATTGTTTTCTCATTTTAATATTTGTATTTCGAAAACACTGTCAAGATCGAAAGTTAAAAAAACAAATTTATATTCAAAGATTCCTCATTTACAATCGGTTAGATCATCGAAACTCGATGCGTACACGCATAACCTGTATATACTTGTCATTATCATTATAATCAGCTAATTTGACTTTCTCGTACAGGATATAATGGTATCTAATTGATTTTAAAGTAATTTTTAACATTAATTAAGCTACAAACATACCTATTGATTTTATACATTTATGATCAGAAAGTAACACTTTCTAAAACTGGTCTGTCTATCAATTAAGCGCGTTGGCGCCTGTGATGATAGGTTTAGATATCTTGCTTTTTCTAAACTAGGATATGCCCACAACGTCGTCCAGGCTTGACTTGAAATTCCCGCGGGATTCTCAATGCGATACAAAGTATCGCAGCATTTAAAAAAAGAATGTAAGCTATCGTTTTAGTGGAAACTAAGTCAGAATAAGGTAATTTTTATAAAAGGATAAAAATTCTAAATTATAAAAAAGATTTTCGCGGAATTCCCGGGATAAAAAGTAGATTTTAAGTCTAAAAATTTGCTGTTGACCTGCGAAAACCGCATCGAAATCTGCCCAGTAGTTTTTACGTGAGTCCCAAACAAACAAACAGACATGAAATCTTAACAAATACATCGTGTTCTCCATCGTTGATATAGTGTATTCCAGATTTTTTTTTAACTTCAATGTACAGCACGGCATCTTTAGAATTTTATAATATTATAGATAGTAGATATTCAAGCGTTGTAAGTTCTCATCATTGTCTTAGTGATAATTCCTGGTTGCTTCTTATGTGTTTCCTATAGAGCTCTATCACACTTTTGCTCATCTACATCGCGTGGTGTTTGTCGTCCCATAAATGAAGACCTTACAGTCATGTTCGTGATAATATTGACTAAATCTATACAATTACTTCCACGTATGTATGTAACCATAACATCATCAACTGGAGACCATTGATATGCAAATTTTGCATGTATACATATTACGTGAAAAATAGATGTCTTAATATTTACATATTTGTCTGTTTGGAGCTTGAAGCTAAAATGGCGAGTTAATTTTAAAATATATTTCCTTTTTTACTATAATCTTGAAGATTTAACTGTCTATATATTTCTACCTAATTTAATAGAACGCGGAGGTCTGAGACTCGATTATGGACGTGGTAAATTTCTTAAAGGAATTTATTCGTATCTGTGTCTACTCCCGATTTTAGTGTTGTACATAATATTACCTATTAATACAAAGGTATGTAACTCGCTTAATGCTCGGATATATAATATAAATAATATCAGCCCATAAATGTCTCACTGCTGGTCTCGGGCCTTCCATTATAGAGGTAACGGACAGTATACCCGCCATGCTTCTCCAAGACGGCTTGGCAGGTTTGACCCATCAACTATCTCGATGTAATGTGCAAGTTGCATCACGATGTTTTCCTTCACGGTTTTCAGCATGTTGTAATTGTAACAATATGCACATTAGATCAGTAAAGTGAAAAGTCGTGCATGCATTCCAGCCACGATCGAACCCGCCTGATGTATACAAACAACGTGGTCGTCTAGCGTTTATTAAAAAAAAAAAGTTGATCACCCTTTAAGATCAATATTGTGAATTTGTATAATAATATAATATATAATCATGTTTTGTTTCTACACCAAAGCTGTCTAACTCAAATACAACTACGATTCCTTTCAAAACAAAACCTTCGATGGCCCTAACAGTTCTTTAATTTGCATTTAATTAAAACTTTCAAAGCGGCTCGGTTAATAGGCCGACACAAAATGTAATTGAGGCGGTCGGTCATCTAATTAGTCTTAAGGCATAGATGTTAGTTAATCTATTGCAGCTAGCTACGTATTTTCGTGTCACAAATATGTTAGGTGAAGTTTTGAACACGATCAATTAATTATTTTCAGAAAAAGAAGGAAAATTTTATTCCTGTGATAAATGTTATAAGAAAGCAGCCTCGAATTCAACAACAAAGAACTATACTATATATAGCACTGAACTGACAAGCCTGTTTCCGATGTTTTACCCGACCAGGGTTCCAATTCCGCAATTACAATATCATCAAAATGATCAACCACTAGCGTCATAGCGGTTGTTTGTTTTTCATACAAAAACTACCATTATCTGGTATTTCTAAGCCCTAGTAAACCAAGTGCAATGGTTCTGAGATTATACCACTAGGACCGTGTAAATTTGATGTCAATTTCAAGTTCCAAAAATCTTAAATAAGCGAAGAAAAAGTAGACTTTATTTCAAGAAAAAGCGACGTACATACGGGTACACTGTTTACAAATCATAGTAAAACCTCAGTTCATTTCAAACATTATAATAATAAAAGTTAATGCGTTTATACTATAAAATATCACAAACGCCCGTAAATTTCAATAATTAAATTGAAAATCCTTTTCCCGTCAATGGAAAACCACCGTAATCACACCATAATGCCCATAGTAACTGACGTAATATAGTACAAGTATTTATAACAAAATATTGAACTAGTAATTATCATGTAATCTTAAACCAGAAGGACAAATAATGTCGAAGTAAAAACAACCTAAATATAGCTTCAGTAAAACGTGTCACAAAACCAAATAAATCCTGGTTCAAAATTTCAGCACACAAACAAGTTTAAATACATACAATTTCCAATGTCAGAGAGTTACGCTTGTGTTATTAGTAATATACAATATAAAACTGTGAGATACACCCCAGAGACCAGTGTAAATAACAAAAGTTCTTTTACGAAATTTACTTTATCTGTAATTGACCCCAAGATTTCTGAATTTCAATAAAACTTACACCACTAAATCAAAGAGGCCATCACAAAAAAAATGTGATATATAAACATTTAGCTTTTATATACCTATCACTCAGAAATTAATATATATTTTATGGGTTTTATTTGATTTGATTCAGAGTATAAGAAATTGTTGATCTTAATGTTATAATACTACGATGATTATAAGCCGGATTTGACCAACTTAACCATAATAGCTTCTTTGATGGTTTAGTAGCGGCTTCCTGTTGTTGACCCAAGTATTGATTGATTTCGCAGCTAGCTTGTTTTTATTTTTTAACTTTGCAAACTTGAATTTACAAGTAGTTTTTAAATCGATGACTCATAAAAACCCTTATTAATGTTAGGTAATGTTTATATAGTACATTCATCGGAATTATAGGTACTATAAGTCTGTTCCAACACAGCAAACTGTCGCAACAGTTTTTGGAATGGAAAAATTGTAGATAGATAACGCTTTATTGTACACCAATACAAAAATATACGTAAAGACTAAAACTATAACTAATTGTGCACAAAGGGCGGTCTTATCGGTAAAAAGCGATCTTTTCCAGACAACGATAGCTATGGTGGTATACGTAATATATAGTACAACTACTTACATTTTAATAATAAGTACATATTGATATACTTATATATATACATATAAGCAGAAGTTTTATGTATTAAATAGATGTATACTTTATATACATACCATACAAGTACATATCTACGTACGTTTAAATATTATGAATCTACTCTAACGACAAATAGTATTTTTTGATCATCGTTTTGAATGTCGGTAGCGATGTTGCTTGTCTGATGGTAAGAGGCACTATATTCCAATTATAGTGCGATGCGAAGCTTCCGTCTGATTTGATTGGTTTCTAGTTGTTGGAATAGATCTACACATTGTTATGTAAGTTGAAAATTATGATAATATCAAAAAAAACTTGCAAATGTTTTTTGATCCACAAGACTTGAGTTTAAAATAAATATTTCTAACTTCTTCGCGGACATAACAAGTCTTAAATTCAATTAAATATTCTTTACGATCTCTATGTATTCATAAAGATTTAAAAACTTGGAATCTACACATATACAATTTACACGTTCAAATATGTTACATATATACATATAAAATTAAATAATAAACAAATCCACATTAATCACGGCTGTTTCTGGTTTTTATTTTTGAATAACAAAAACAGAACTTGAATTAAATCATAACAGACCATAAAGCCTTAACTCTTAATTATTCAACGGCCGTGCAAAGCGCGTAAGGTACTTTAAATACATTCCGACTTTTTCCGTATAATTCTGTAATTAATTTTATTTTTGTTTTTCCTTGTGTTTGCCTTATTCACAGTAAGTTACCTTTGAGCGTAAAAATTTACGACGAGCCTTGATAACAACCTTTTTCAGCCCATTGATAACATAAACTGAATATATAACGCATGATAAAATTAATTATGAAAGTAAATTAGTTTTGAAAATATCGTATATTCAGATCCCATATCGTACATACTATTCGTTCACATTTCAATTGAATTTTTCAAATTTTCCCCGGCCTGCGCAATTTCTTGCGAATTTTTGGACCGATGCTCACACAGCTCAGCTTCCACTCTGTCTTTCCAGCGATATTTTGAACGGCCAAGTCGTCCCAAATATGCCTCCTTCGCTGCGATTCTCTCCCATTCGTTCTACGTGACTGAGCCAGGGGAGGTGGTGAGCTTCTATTTGTCCTTAATGGGAGCTGCTAAATTGAGCTCAATGGTAGCTGAAGGATCCGCACCAACCTCGAGATTGAGAACCAAGTAACCGAGCCCAAAAATTATGTTGAGTTTGATTCGGATCCTCAGCTTTCTTTTTGTTGGACCCAAAACCTTACGGAGAGCCTTCTTTTTCGCTACTAAAAGCTGTATTCTTGGGAGTAAGCGTCCATGCTTCGCACCCAATTCATTTGCCTTAACCTATGAACTCCGTACAACAAATATCAATTTTCTTTCTACTAATGATAAGGTAAGAAAATAGATACTAAAATATAGAAACCCGGCTTTAAACAGGTGTTCGGTATACCTATCGTTATAAGTGACGTAATTTATTTTGATATATAAAGCGACGGATCCGCCCACTTGTACAATTATGCGTTATTTGATTAATTCATTAATACGGTGTGATGAAAGGCAAGCACACTTGCATTCCATTTAGGAAGGTTTCATAATAAAATACAGATGTGTTCAATATTATTATAAACAGGATATTTTTCATCATATTGCATATACCGTGAAAAATTCAAAATTAGCGATAGCGAATTCATGCCAAAAGTAGAAACAGTATATAAAAAACCAAGAAAACTCATAGCCAAATTCTTCCCTTCCTTCAATGGGTCAATATATTTTTTGAGTTTCTATGACATTGTATCAACAATAATTAATTACTATTGTTATATACCGACGAAGAAATGCGCACCTGGTTTATTGCCGCCCCCCCCCTATTGAGTTCTTTTGTTTACTTCGTATTTAAAATTTGCAATTAGACAATAGCCTATTGTTATTGTTTTCGACTTTGTTGGCCGTTCGCAGGAATAATTAGCCACGTGTGCAAATTACTGTTTCTCGGGAACCCCAGTGCACGCAGTCGAATATTTTGTACTGTATAGTTAGTATAAAACAATGCCCGAACGGAGGGGTGGGGCAGTCAAGCGAGGATTACGATACTAGCAAGACGTAGATTCGACAAGTGATATAGTGACGGACTTTGCGCGTGTTATTGAATCGTGCAGTTTGTACTGGCTGTGTCCAGTTATATTTGTACCTGTTTTATACGTGTTTGTACAGTTCTAATAAACTCTATAGTAATTCCAACGGCATTTTATTTCGAGTGCTGCGTAACTCGTAACAATAATAAAATATCTACTGACGAAAAGTTAACATGAATATTTTTAAGTAGATATTTATCGAAGTTCCATATCACACATGCCGTAAGCTCAACATCCCACACAGTTATATTTGTAATATTAATTATTTATCACCCGCTGTGCACCTTGATCTTGTTAATTTCATTAACATAATATTGAGGACAGTCTGTAGGTATGGCTGTTGATTGATTTATTGGAATTCCTTAAACATTGAATTATATTTATTTATAATGACAAGAGTCATTTTTTAAATCAGTCAAATGATTCAAATGTAACCTACTGCGGTAAGCCTAGATTCTTTCAATACGTTCAATGTATTGTCTTTGGGTGCTTTGAAACGCGATGTAACGGTATTGATTTATTCGACCATTGCTCTTTGAAGATTGTTCAATCAAATGATTTCTATCTCAGTGAACTGGTCTTTTATGTTACGTTGAAAGCTCCTTCATTCATTCAACCGTAACCCATACATAACATTGACCAAACTTGTTTAAATTCCAGCATCTCTGATATTGGTGTAACATCCCCACATATCCCGTGTTGCGGGGAATGAAAACCAGGCCCGTAATAGTCCCCAAATGGAAATGGAATCGATATAGTTTTAGAAAATAATTAAATAAAATATTTATTTTCATTACTTTTTTTAAGTAACAAAATTATAAATTAAACATATTAAATGTTAATATATTAAGAGGAGTTTCAATATTGGTTTTAATTACTAAAATGTCTTCTACTTATACTATATTATGTCATAAAATTTAAATAAAAACTTCAAGTGACTCTTTCTTCACAAATATAAATAATTCAGGTATATAAAATATTATTATTATGAAAGCGTTTTCGAAAATCTGCGGTGGTGTGTACTTTTCTAAAATATATTTAAGGTTAAAATCGATAAACCACTGACGTTTACTGAACCATATGCGTATAGGTCACCTGCATACATATTGCATGGAGAAAGTATCTGCACTTCGACCCGACATTGTATAGGCATTTCAATATTAATAGCGTAATTAACCAACACGGATATTGTATACGATAAGTACCTCTAGCTTTCTCTATTGACCTATTAACTTTATTTGCGCTCCTTTCCGAGGGTTTCCGAGAAATTATAACAAGCTGTGTAGTATACTAATAGAAAATCGTTTTGATCACTCCCTTTAAACCAACCGTAAACATTAGTCTGTTTCAAAATATTTATGAGACACGTGGTAGCTTCGTGGTTAGTGCACTGCTAACCTCGAAGCTACCACGCCTTGTGGTTCGAGGGGTGTGGGTTCGTATACTGACAAGAAAGCATGCACCACTTAAAAGTTTTCTTCCCTAATATGTATATTGTTACTATTATCATTTGCTAACGGTGAACGAAAACACTGTAATAAAACCTGCACATCGGGATAAGCAACTGATGTGTCAAACCCGCCAATGTGCCTCGAACAAGCATGCTGGGTATAAATGTGTTCCCCTATAAATGGAAGTGCTCAAATATGCTAAATGCCCCACAGGTGCTCGGGGCACCTGTGGGGCATTTAGTGACTATTATTTTTATAAGATATTTATACAAAAATAGTCAACTTTTATAGAGAAATGGCCAAAAAGCATGCTTTACCTCTAGGGAAGCCTACACTGTGCGTGGCACATGCTTAGTACTTATATTCTTTTACTAGGATATGCCCGCGCCTTCGTCCATGCTTGACTTGAAATTCCCGCGGTATTCCCGGAACACAAAGAGCCAAAGCATTTTAAAACGAATGTAAGCTATCGCTATTTTAGTGAAAGCTGATTCGAAATAAGCTAATTTGTGCACTTAAACTACTACAAATCGCTCCCGAGAAAACTCCCACGGGATTCCCGGGATAAAAAGAAGATTTTTTTCTAAGAATTTGCTGATCAGCGAAAACCGAATGAACAGCAAACAGACAAGAAATCTTAAAAAAAATGCATCGGATTCTGCGTTGTTTATGCAGTCAATTCCAGTTGTTTTTTTTATAGCTTAAATATTAGACACGACATGTTTAGAATCCATTTATATTCACTTCAAAACAACATGGAAGTACAATCAAGTAATAAAGCAGAAAAATATATGATATACCCAATTACGCACTAACGATATGGGACCACATGCCAACAGCAATATTACGGTTGTAACAGCATCGTAAAACGTATTGCCCCATCCCTGTGCGGTTACGAGAGTTTCGAGGTGTGTCAGAGCCTAAATAAACATGTAGAGGTATTTGGTACACTAGTGGTGTAAATTTTTGTTTAAGTTTTTACCCTATCTGTTTACAAAATTTAGAGACATGTATATCGGTTTCGATTCATATTTTATTATGAAGATCGCTATCTATCATTTAATAACTGGGCTCTTGTTGGCGGAGCCTCCTGCAATCTTCTTTACTATGGGCCAGCTGTTTTATTTCTACACTTTTTCCTTGATTTGATTAATGTATGCTCACCTTGGCCTTCCTTCGCTCTCCTTGCTTCCTGATCAACGTGCATTAGAAGGTGTCGTAGCAAATGATCAAACATCTTGCCTCTTCATTCCTCCAGAGTTTTTAAAATGGTGTATTTCTTTCATTTTATTATAAATATAATTTTGAGATATTTAATTTTCATATAAAGATGTGACGTACGACCCGTTGCTTCTCTATTTTAGTGAATATACTTTGTTCATTACATGTCGTTGATTCAACTTTTGGGTCCTTTGGACCCTTTTTAAAAACACATTATATCCATGTTATCGAGGAGCTGAATCGCCTCTATATTTACTAGATTTTGAAGATCAGAATGTACGAGTACGTACTATGTTGGTTATGTTTATATTAAATTGAGACTGTGAAATTGCATCTATGCCGAAGAGTAAAAGAAATTAAAATAATTATTTTTTTAAATTAGCTAAAAAAATTATAAACGACTTCTCTTTCGCTTAGTGGATTTTAAACCGCAGTTCATTAACTGAATCTCTAGCCTTGGTTAGAAACTTAAGTAAATACATTAAAATTATACAACTAAATCAAGTTACTATTCGCGCTTTGTATGTTTGTTAACTTATTACTTTGCTTAACTCAAGACACTGTCAACCTTAAACTTTATACAATAATGTAACCTTCTGATGAAATTCTCCACCCTGTACAAGGCTTCCAATTTCACGTATATCGTAATTACGCAAGGCAATTAACATTATTAACCTTAATGCGAGGTTAATCACAGTATCGACCAGTGGAAAAACTCACTACATAGGGTAGTAACTTTATATCGAGACACAATTACTATAACTCTTTATAGTTGTAGCATGCAGTTAAAAGCTGTGATAGTTTAGTTGCTAACGAATTTGCGTTTTAATTGACGAGTTCGAATCCTTGCCTGCAATCATGCACCATTCCAATTTTGGCCTTAATGGCATATTTTTTTTCAATTAATATGTGCTAACAGTCATGAAAAACATCGTGAATAATCGTGATGAACCTGCATATCAACTTAATTCATCGAGATAGTCGCTGTATGAAACCCGTCAATCCGCCTTGGACAAGCGCCCGCTTGTTATAAGTAGTATCTATTTCCTTAAAAATGGGAAACATGGGGACATTAACATCTTACTGCTATGTTCGGGCATAGCAGTAAGATGTTAATGTTTTGACATTATTTATTATAGTTCTTGTCCTAATGGTTCGCTATAATTATGTTAAGATGACAATTAATTTGCAATTTTCGTGTAATAGTATAAAATGCCTAAAACGTGTTGGGATTAACTCTTAGGATGATGATTATTAGGTAAATCTCCTTATCTTTGCGTATTATTAATATGAATATGAGAACAATTACTATATCCACAGGACATTATAATCAAAATCAAAAGACAAATAAGTGTGCTTTTACTAAAGCAATTTGTTTTACCTTTCAGCCACTGGTCTTACTTCACTGTGGCTTAAGGTCAAAACTTAAACAAGATGACGTCACGTTTCCATCAATCAAATGACAATAAACTTTATTGTACCTGATTAAGGTTGAAAATTAAATAAGGTATGACAGTGATGTATGAAATCCTTTTAAGGCGGGAGCAGATGGTGGGTTGTTCACCTCGACCTTGTCGATTGCCTGATGCTCTGATCCTTTAACCTCCATACGCCATCGATTCTATACATTTGACGTGTAACAAAATGATCATAGTAATTCTTCATCATCTTTCAAGGCCCAGCAAGAAATCTGTCTAATAGTTCTCGGGGAGTGACTTCTATTGTAAGCTAAACTGGCTGGTTCTACAATGAAGGATGAGGGATGTGAATCCTTTCGTCCAGCATACGTCGCCTATTTAGTTACAAATCTAATCAATATCTTGAATAGAGATACGAATACAACAGTACGAGTTTGTGGACTAATACTATTGTATATTTTATATCTAAAACCGCACACAAACTTAAATTTAAAATACTGTAGAAATTATGCCGATTCCATAACCTTATTCCAAAGACGTAGTTATCGAGTAATCTTGACGGTAATAGTCATACTCGTTAACTCATTTTTCTCTAAAACCTCACGTATGTTCAAGTAGAAACAATGCCACCTTATCAGATTAACGACCACGTGTCAGACAGGTACATCGTGCACCGTGTGTTTTACACGTGCCCGCGATAACCGTTTCCCATAGAATAAGTGATTGCTGAGAAGGAGCAAATGCTCAAAAATATTTATTCACGGATTGAAGCTGAATTATTTAAGGGTTCAATCTTTAAAAAATCAATATCTGCATGAGTTTTTGAAATTTAAACTTTTTGTGACCCTGTGTTTCCTTGTATAAATTTATTTTTTTCATGAAGTCCGATTTTTCCTCCAACAGATAAAAAAATATCAATCGACTAAATTGTGACCTCACTAAATACATAAAAAAACTTCGTTTAAAATATCACTTTATTGTACACCATTACAGAAAACCTTATAGCCTAAAAATATTCCATATGTGCACAACGGGCGGTCTTATCGCTAATAAGCGATCTGTTCCAGACTACCCGTGGCAGGAATTAAACAAAATATATTGGTCAAACGTGGTATACGCAGATATTGTAGGATATGCAGTTACTTACATATATTTTATTCATTTATAAATATTTTATATATAATATATGTATGATTGTATTGAGTAAATGCGTATGTTTAAAAAGTATTTCAGAAAAACAATAAGAAGAAAGAAGCAGCGTTAGCTTTTATTTTGTGAGCGTTTTATGCTTCTGTGTGATACCAGTATCCTACAAATCTTTCAAAGTAGAAATAATTACGTTCTACGAATTTACGTAAAGAAATCTCGGGTGTAGTAAATCAGTTATTTGCGTGCGTACATTTTATTTCTTGAGTTTTATTACTACTATAAAATTGGAGACAGTTATTCTAATGTGCAATTTCCATTTTGCCGGTAATTTGAGCAGGAAAATGGAGGGTAGTAAATACTTTTGCGTCTTGTAATAATGTTGACTTGTTTTTCCAAGCTTTATTTCAAATAAGAGAATAATAAATAGTACTTTATTTGTTTGTCAAGTAAATTATATAAATATTAATACCCGTATAAACTAGATAGATTGTAAAATCTCACCGCTTTTTCAAATTAATATATATTTTTCAACAATCATATAAATAGTTATAATCAAGTACCTTGATATTAATTTTTCTCGTGTTAAGCCATGGCTTTAAACTTGAGTTTTATGTCAATATATATTTTCTTCTAGAATAAATATGTTTCAGAAACATAACAATTGTTTATTATGTAAGTTACATTAAAATCATTTACGTTTTCTATCATTAGGTGAATATTCTTCGATTGAAAGCATTTTCGTTTGGAAATCAAATCAATAGTGTTAATTCGATCGAATAACATTGGGGTTTTCGAAACAGATTAACTGGCTATATACCTACATAGTCGCGCAAGTCAATGTCGCATATAATTTGAACGAGATCTTATTCAAACATAGTAAATCAAACAATGGTGTGTTTAAATTGCATTAGTCACGTAATGGACGGTGCGGTTCGCTGCTACACAAATCATCTTAATTCATTATGCGCATAAGCCACATTTTTGGGGTTTCGAACATTAATTTTCTGATAATGAAGAATTTATTTTACCGATTATTTAATTGAGTTTAGAAAATTATTGATTGCAGAAGTATTTGTAATATCGATATAACATAAGTCCTCATAAATACACTTACTTACAGTTATTTTACACCTATAAATTAGTAAAACTTAAACACGGTTATGCGGTTTCCTGAAAAATTAGAAATATTGTTTTTGTTTAAAATATCCATTAAGTATAAATATTTTTGACGTTTTTTAATTTTTCGGATTTCGAATATATTGAAACAATCATTATTTGTACCTCTTTTACTCAAAATTGGTGGTAAGGCATTTGCCCGAATGGATGACTGCCACCCCTGGTCTATAGTATACCGCCATAACAACTTTGAGTTGTATTCCGGCTTCAGTGGCCAGGTTCCAATTTCTCCTTTAAGGCCGGCAGCGTATTGGCAGCACCACTGGTATTGCTAATGTACATAGGCGATGGTAACCACTATCCATCACAGTTGCGCCATCAGCCTGCTTGCTGAGCTTCAGCAATAAAGAAACAAAAACAATAATAAAAGTTTTAACGCGTAATCGTCTCGTTTGATATGTCTACCTATGTACCCAAAACTTCTATGTATGTATCAAATTTCTGACTTTAGAATTCCCGAGATAAAAAGGTCAAAGACATAAGTGAGACCTTTAAATATCTTTTTGTCTTTTAATGCCAAAAGAAGGAATACAAACCAGTAGCTATACGAAATAAAACGCTTTGCCGCTTTTGTAAGATAGTTTACAAAATTATTGGGCCATACACACAAACAAATACAAAAATGAATTTCAACACTGCAAAATTCCCACGTTACCATCAATAAATACTGCCTTTATAATACGCTGTATACATAAACTGAGGATGTTACAACCCACGCTGAACATCTGACATCACCTGGTATTTACCTTCAAATTTTAATAAGTCTTCATTGTTTGTTGGAACAAATGCTAAAAGCGACTTTTTAAAACACTGCTATTGAAGGGAGCGTCTGGAACGTGAGTTCATAAAGACTTTAAGATGAAAGTTGACCTCGTCGGCTTTGTGCATTTTGCCCATTCAATTTTAATTGCAGGTTACCTTCTAAAGAGTCAGTTTCCTATAAAAGATGTTCGAACGCGAACGATAGCGTCTTGAAAAGCTTCGAAGCTGACATTACATCGGCAACCATTATTTTAATGTTTATTTCTGGGGGGCTCAAAGTAGCCGAATTCGCAGATTCGTATTACGACTTTTTTATATTGCAGGAGTTCAGCAGACAGGCAGACGGCCCACTTGATGGAAAGCGGTTACCATCGCCTACGGACATTTGCAACACCAAAGGTGCTACAAATACGCTGCTGCTCTCTTAAGGAAGACTGGAACCTGGCCACTAATGCCGGAACACAATTGAAAGTTGCTATGGCGACATACTTTAGACCAGGGGTGGTAGCCATCCAATCGAGCAAATGCCCTACCACCTGGCTGTGATTGTTTTGTCGTCTCTTATGACAGGCCACCCGCAGGAAATTGTATTCATTATCCGTTCCTGCACGAGTGTAACAAGTGTGTCAAAATAAAATGGACCTTTATTCTATATCTTACAACTACCAATGTATCCGACACGTATCGATCATTTTTCAGATATTAATCAGTAAATTTTGATCTTGTAGACATTGCAGTTAAAGTAGCTGTTGCATAATGATTAAAAGGTTGTTAGACACATATAAAAGCACGCGTATACCTATTCCATCATGCTTCACCTTATATAGTTATCCCGGATAACCAGTATGTAACTTTTAGATGTACTCTGGCAATAGTGATAAAAAACTAACTACACTACTTACATCATGTTTAAAACAATATTACGACTACAAGTATGTATTTATCGTTTTTGTAATCATTTAGTACAATATTATAGTATTTATTGCTAATGTTATAGAGTGTGAAAATGTTGATGAATTAAACGATATGTCCCAAAGTAACTAGATTCTTACTGTTCTGTGCAGGAACGGAGAAAGAATACAATATCCTGAGGCTTGGCGCCCTGTCGTTAGAGGCGACATAACATACCACAGCCAGCCACCACCCCTGGTCTAGAGTATGCCGCCATAACAACCTTGAGTTGTGTTCCGGCATTGGGGGCCAGGTTTCAGACTCCCTCAAAAAAGCAGCAGCGCATTTGTAACGCCTTTGGTGTTGCAAATATTCATAGGCGATGGTAACCGCTTACCGTTAGGTGGACCGTCTGCCTGTCTGCTGAACTCGTGCAATAAAAATAAAATAAGATTACATATTAAAACTGTCTGAATGGCCTTAAAAATAAATCGCTGCATTTTACTTTTGCTGAAACGCTTATAACAATCAGAATTATTAACTCTTCTCGCTATTTTTTTAATCTAAATAACACCTAGCCTTACATTTCAAGTTACCACTTAAAGCATACGATGATGCAGTCGAACAAAACATTTGGAAGAAACGCTAAGTTAATTTCTGTGCAAATGATGACAACACCTTAATAATGTTCAAACTTATTATTTAAATTAATTATGGTCGAATTTCGACCACTGGGCGACCACTAGTATAATTAAATACTTAAAAGCAAAATATTACTGTAAAAATTATTACTGAATTATATTGTTACGACCGAATGCCGACAAAAGACAAATGCATACCTGCAGTCATTTTATTACCTTTTCGGCGTTTCGACTTCTTTTTACTTTGTGTTCAAAATTTGTAATTAGAAAAACAGCCCGTTGTGTATTGTAATCTTTTATGGTAGTAATTAGGTAGGTGTGATTCTGAGAAATTCAGTCCACGCGGCCGAGAGACATATTGTATTTGTGCAGTATAGAGCAATGCCCCAATGGAGGGATGGGCAGTCTAGCGATAGCCACAAGCGAAGCAAGACGTTGGTGACGGACTGTGCGCGTGTGTTAGAATCGTGCATTACGTTTGGACTGGTTGTGTACGGTTATATTTGTACCTGTGTTATCCGTGTTTGTATAGTTCTAATAAATTCTATAATAATTCTAATGGCATTTTAATTCGAGTCCTGCCACTCGTAACAATATTATAGTATTCCTGAAAGAAACATTTTAATGTCCAGTTTACCACAAATCTAAAAATAACCTTCGTAGACTTTGTGACAACACATAATATCTAAACGTGTTATCCAACGTGTATATAACTAAAAGATCCGCTCTCCGTAAGATCTGGATTAGAATATGTTGATCTAGATTTCTATACGGCCTGGCCCGATCAGAATTAATTAGATATATCAGTAAATAAATTTCACTAACTGAAAGCTTGATTGAACGACATTTGCGAATTAGCATTAATTAAAATTAGCATGCTAATCGGACTGGTGAAAGTAATTAAGTGATCTATTGTATAACCAGTATAACAAATCAATTATCATAAATTAACACCTATATTATACCTTTCGAATTTAAGTTTGTTTAGTTATTTTTAACATGCTGAGATAAATAAAAATAAGAGATAAATAAAGATAGATAAATCTAAGCTTGATAAGCAAACTGAACAGCATTTTTTAATATTCTCTTGTGTTAAAAAAACGCCCTTGGTTTTTAAACTCCCTCTGTAAAAAGTATTCGTATGAAACCATAAGTTTGCAACATTAAAAACGTAACCAAATCGTCCCTGGTCCTGAAAGTTTCTTTCTAATTGGTTTCGTTTTTAAATGCTCCCATATAGCGCGTAATGCGAAGGGAGAAATAGTTATTCTTGCTTATCTTTGATGATGAGTCGTGGTAGCGTAATGGCTAGCGCTCGCATCCCAAACTCAAAGGGCGCGGGTTGGATCCTGGTCGGGACGCATGCACCACTTAGTCAGTTTTCCGATCTAATGTGCATATTGTTACAATTACTACATGCTAACAACGGTGAAGGAAAACATTACGATTCAAACTGCACATGGAGGTAACCGATGTCAAAACTGTGTCAAAACCGGTGTCAAACCTGCCATGCCTCCTTGGACAAGCATGGTGGTTATACTGTCCGTTCCCCCCTATAACGGGAGACCCGAGCCCAGCAGTGGGACATTTATACGCTGATATTATTAGTTATTGATTCAAACGACATTCATAAGCCAGATCGTTCTAGTTCTTAGTTGGTATAGTCTCTAGAGGCATGTTAATGCTACGGACTAGTTTATTAACTGTTATTTCTCTCGCCCTACATTTTCCTTGAAGGGAAAATATATGAATCTACATACTAGTCGTACTACGATACTTTTTCTTTTGCATAAATACTTCCTGTGCCGCTGTTTGTTTTTATGGTTCATATTTCCTGAAGTAGGCCCGGCCCATACATACCTAAATCGGCGTGCAGTATACAAAACGGTGCAATAAACTTCTGAATAGTGTTTTCGTTGGGTTTTATAACATGTATAGGTTGTATATGTGCGTTAGTACGTACACCGTTTTTTTTTCAATAATTTCTGCATTAATATAAATTTAGATCAAACAATGGGCACTAATTACTTTTACCTTTCCATTGAAATTTGAAGCTTAGGTTCTCTAGAGGAGCTCCATCGACGGCCTCTGTGGTTGAGCGGACTAAGCCTTTGCCAACATACCTCACTGCAACGCAGAGACTCTGGGTTCGAATCCTGGTATAGTAAAATTTCGGAAACGTATTTTCTCCGTTACTTAATGGTCTGGGTATCTGGGATCGGCCCCGGAGTAGTCCGTTGTATATTACCCATAACACAAGCGTAACTTGCTTAATTTGGGGATATACAATATGCGTGTTTGTCTACACATTATTATTATTATTATTCAAAATAAAACCAATCCAGAATTTTCGATGAATGAATGAATTACCTATACTATAATATAAGTACCTACTATAAACATCTAAGTTGGAGAGTTCAGAGATTCTTTGAAGCCTCTTGCGTTATATTGTTTATCAATCAAAGATAATTATTAGGTATTGTTCTACACACAACTATAAGATGTAACATATGTAAGTAACTGGTAACAAAACAAAGTTCATGGACCTCCTAAATGTTCTACGAGATAGAAACACACGGGTGTCTAGTCACGAACTTATTATATTTTAGTTCCGTCGTGCGGTTAAGACACGCGATACTTGAGCTTGGGATACACTTTCGCTTAAAACTTAAATATGTCTCTTTTCCATTTTTATATTATTGCAGTTATCTGAGAAGAGTAGAACTAACCTCTTGCCTTACGCAAGCTTATTTTAGAGCGCTATTCTTTAAAATCTTAGACGCCGTCAGCTTCACGTGCGTGACTTACACTTAGAAATTTTAGGGATTACGTTCGTGCACTTAGAGGGCAAATTTTAAGGATTACGTGCGTGCTTACACTTTGAGGAAAAATTTTAAGGATTAGACTTTATGAGTAGTTTTCGTTGGTGTCCTGAAAATAGTCTTTCATGTATTTAATTTATTTGGAAAACAAACAATAATTAATATTCTTAAATTTAAAATACGAAATTAACTCATATATCAATCAAGTTTCCACTAAAGAATTATTTACATATAGTCAAGGTGGCGAAGTCCATCAGTGGGAGAACTCCATACACCTCTCATTATTTCCGTGTTTGAATAGTTATGACGACTACAAATCAGTCATTGAAGATAAGACATTAAATTCTGTCTTCGAACTGTAGTTGGCGTGAAATTCCGTTTACAAAAGTTAAAAACGAGCGGTGTATATAGGAACTTACCCCATTGACGGAATTAGCCACCATGACCATAATAATAATTCAGCTCGAACAATTACAAAAAAAAAATATAATTATAGCAAAATTACATAAAATGTCTATTTAAATAAGGTCAATATATCTTCGAATTTATTTTGCATAATTTATCTATACTAATAATATCTATATACACTATCTACACAGCTTAATTTACTAAAGATAAAAAACTACAAATAGTAAATAGGTCCCAAATCACCGTCAGTTGGGAACGTTCCCAAAACGCTGGCCTCCTTACTACTATCATTTTAAATTACAACTTTTTTTTAAATTTGTGTTAAAGTGATATAAATTACCTAGTTAATCGGTTCTAAACACAAGCCATGCATGAAATAAAAATAAACGGTATTAGGATTTAATGTAGATATACCTTATTAAAGTGGCAACTTACTAGCTAAGACACCTGCATGACATTCGAATATTGCATTGCAATAAACCTGCATACCGGGATAACGGATGTGAAACCCACAAAACCGTTTATAGATCGATATATTGTATGTCTTTTCAAACCACAAGCGACGAGAGTGACCTGCACTCTCGGAAGGCCAACACATAAAGTCACTGAAAGGCGACCGAACACCATGTAAAACCTCTATCAGTGAATCCTCTTATCCGTGCAGGAACGGAGACAGAATACAATTTCTTGCAACCTGTCGTAAGAGCCGACAAAACAACCCACAGCCAGGTGGTAGGGCATTTGACCGACGGGGCAACCCTGTCTCAAGTATGTCGCCAAAACAACAACCGTTGTGTTCCGGCATTAGTGACCAGCTTTCAGTCTCTCTTAAGAGAGCAGCAGTGCATTTGTAGCAGCACCTTTGATGTTGCAAATATCCATAGGCGATGGTAACCGCTTTCCATCAAGTGGACCGTCCGCCTGTCTGCTAAACTCATGCATTATAATAATTGAAAAGAGAAAAATATTATAATTATAAATAAGGAAATGTGGTATGAACTATCCTTAATAACAATAATACGTAACATAACTAAAAGGCAAGTTTCTCCATTAAAGTATCTATACGTTTCGTAGACAAGCAATTATTGGAACTGATACAGAAACTTTGCGAAACAGTAAAGTTTGCAAAAGTTTTTCGACTTTGGGTTTGTAAATTATTATAAATTGATTTCATTTATTGAACTTAGTTTTTGTGACATAATGACGTTGGCTCCATGTGATTATTAATACAAACATTGTCAACACTTTGATTATAAAATATTATTCTATCTCTCTCTCTCTCTCTCTCTATATATATATATATATATATATATATAAGAATTTCTTTTCAGTGTTTGACCGCGATGAACTCCGAAACTACTCAACCAATTTTGATGATGATTTTTTTCATTTGATGGATTTGTTCCAACTTAGGATATAGGATAGGTTTCATTTTAATTTATAAACCAAACAAAAAAAATCGTTGCAAATTTTCTTTTTTTCCAACAGAGGCGGGTAAGTATGAGTTCTGCTGTTAACTAAGTTAAATAAGTATTAAATAGATGGCGCCATACTTTAAGTCCCACCCTTTCTTTGGGACATCGGTCCTCAAGCGGAGCTCAACTATATTGAAGAGGAGACCCTCCCTCGGCACCAGCGCACATGATAACATGGGATCGGGTAGGTGGCGCTGGGTTTGGGTCTAGAGTCCTCCTAATCTCCTGGACTGATTTTGATAATATTTGTGTGTGTTTGAGTGGATGGCTTAGATTCCCAATTGGAACCCGGTAGGAGGCTAGAATCGGGTCATAGTTTTGTATTTTTTCAGGGTATTATCCTTTCCTTGCTAATTTTTAAATATAAAAGTGAGTTTGTTCAGTCCTAAGCGTTCCTGTTAATGATATTTGGTATATTGTTCACAATGGGCAGAAACATAGGATCCTTTATATACTTAAATATGGGTCAGTTTTTACGGAATACTGACCTCGCGCGAAGTTCGCGCACGAAGCCTGGTCAAAAGCTTTAGTTAGTAAACTAGTTTCCAAAAAATCTTTAAATGTAAAACGATTTATAAATTCTAGATTTGATTGATATCGATTAATAAATGGAACAAAGAAAGAACCAATATTTTTGAATGACCGGTTATTATCCGCGACTTCATACGCGTTTATCTTTTTACTTTCTAAATGAAGTAAGAACTCGACCGTAATGCTGAAACATTTTTTCTTAGCTGAAATATTAGTTGTGGTCCCCTATTTCACTCATTTTAAGGTTCTCTTCTGAGACAACAGGTATCTGTCTATATTCTTCGACAGGATAGAGATCCTAGTTAGCGATTTAGTCGTGAATAGGTAACGAGCAAAGCTGGTTTTGCATTTATATATTATTAGTTTTCTTAGAATACCGTTTGATTCGCCGTTAAATAAAAGTAACGGAGAATAAAGATCATCGGGTGATATCCTAATGAGAATCGATATTAGAGTTTGTGATAACCATTTTAAAATACGACTAAATTTAGTCGTATTTTAAAATGGTTAGTAAATTTCTTCACATTCATAAAATATTAAATAGTTTTTATAAATGTGATATAAGTGGTTTGAGTTGAAATAGTATTAAATTCTCGTAATGAGAATTAGACGAATCAATGAAATTGAATCAATTTGGTTTTTTTTTTTTAATTTATTCATGACCATAGAATCAAAGTCTTTCAGTCGGAAACATGTTAATTAATAGGTCTTCGTATAGTAGCGTAGTTGTATTGCAGGCTACAACCGACGCCATTCAATGGAGTTCTTGTGAAAACTCGAAAGATCACATTTCTCACAAAAACACATAATTTCTACTCAAAAACTATCAATATCCTGCAACTATTGTTCATTTTAGAGTAATTATACACATTTTTAGAAAATAAAACTGCACAGCACAACGTCTTCTTTCAGTTCCCGCCAAAAACTCCAATCAATTTGGTTAAAAGATCACACAAGTGAGAGTACACGACGGTACTTAATGACATTGAAAGATTCAACCTGATGTTTATTTATACAGAGCATTTTGGTTGATTCATCCAAAATGCAAGATAGATATGATTTGTTTAGGATCAGTTTAATAGATTAGATAATTATTTAAACAAAAGAAATATTGTTAGTGTTAACTTCGCAATCTATCAAAATAATAATAACAGCCCATAAACGCCCCGTGCAGGTTGCATCACGATGTTTTCCTTCACCGTTGCTATCACGTGGCAATTGTAACAATACGCACATTAGGCCAGAAAACTGCCTAAGTGGTGCATGCGTTCCGGACAGGATTCGAACCCGCGCCCTTTGAGTCTGGAACGCGTGCGCTAGCCTAGTACTCTACCACGACTTCATGTATCAATATAATTTTAACTAATGTTTGAAGTATATATCAGAATAAAAAGAATCACGGAGGGATCTTTGAAAAAGCAGTTACAAAAGCAGGTATTATATTTCTTTCAAACTTTTTTGATTGCTGTCTATTTGCATAATAATTTGATTTGAGGCCAAACGCGGAAGAAAGTTACAATAATTTAACGAGTGTCACTTTAAAAATACTTCCCCTTTTTTAGAAAACTTTTGCAATTTAACTTTTTAAGTTTATTTTGTGTTTGCAAATTTTTATTAGAAGAAGAATAGGGTTTGAGGTCTATTATTATTACGGTTGTTTTTTTATGCGACTGCACCTAAATAAATACAATAACATTGTTTGTATTAAAAAAATTAAACTGACGTGTAATGATACTGGTTAATGAAAAGTTAATGTAGGAAAATGTGTAAATGAAGGTCGTAGCAAGTGGCTACCGACCCCTGTGTGACGCAAGCGTGGTATTATGTGTGAGCGAGCATCTAGACCAGCTATAGGTACTAAACCTTTTTTTTATTAAGGCGATGTGATCTATGTAGACGTATTAGAATACCGTGCTATGGGCCGGCTGAAGGCACGCTTGATGGAAAGTGACAACGTCGTCTATAAACATTTACACTACACGTGTTACCAATGTAAATCATCTCGGAGTTAATATAGCTGTGTGGGTACCACGAGGGCCACTCACAAGAGCTCAGCAGGCCGCAAGTTGCTTAGGTCTACACTTTTATCATTCATCATATATATCATTTTAATCATTCCCTTTTAAAGTTAAATTTTCAATTTTAGATATTGTATCCTGCTTTACAGATTTTACGATGTCATAAACTGCACAGATTGCGTGACAAGTTTTGATTGTGTCCTTGGGACTTCATGTTTATTGCATATGACGTGACATTGGAAGAAAGGATATTCGTATTTTGCACGACACTAAGCCGTACATCGTTCAAGGTTCATCGACCTGTTATTCCTTCCACATGTACACAAATGATAAATCAGATGTTTATGTAGATTGAATGGTGACTACAATTATCAGTAAAAAAATATTTTTCTTACTTTTAATTTTAAACAAAACAGTATTCAAATATTTCAGCTTTTTAGTTGCGTCTTTACTTCAAGAAAGTTAAGTTTCTACACGTTCCTTTACGTTGGTTAGCATATATTACATTGAACGAATATGTCGCCTATTGTTATGTTACAGAACTACCCTAAAAAGGATTAACAACAGTCTTCTGCATTTTAAAGGTTTTCTCAAACCCAAAATATGATCCTCCACTCACTTTCATTTGTTAAAAAATGACTAAAATTAACACAACTGTCAATAAACTATTCGACTAAGTAGCACATTGCAATTGCGTTACAATCAAAATCGCTACCGATATTTAAAACAATGATCCAGACAATATTCTTTGTCGTTATAATATATTTAAACTTATGTATATGTATGTATATGTTATATTCAGATGAATATACAGATAGATATAAACATTTATATATTTTCATAGATTGTAGTGTCTGTAAGTGCCATGGTATGTATAAAAAGTATATGTCTATTTAATATTATGTAAAACTTCGACATATATATAATTTAAGTATTTATTATTAAAATGTAAGTAATAGGTAATACACCTCTATCGCTATTATCATATTAATTCTTTTTTGGAGTTGTCTGGAAGAGATCGCCTTTTAGCAATAAGACCGCCCTTTATGTGTAATTAGATATAGTTCACCGGTCTTATTCATATTGAGTTAGAGTAAATTTTAAAGCTTCTTTAAAAACCATAAAGAAGTCTGAATCTTACTCAACTCAATATGAATATCACCGTTAGTCTGGAAGTTCATTTTTCTATTGGTGTACCTACAATAAAGTGTTATTTATCTATCTATCAATCATGCGGTGTACCTAGTTTAGGCAGAGTCTATCAAGGGATATAGTCTCCATGGAAGACGTTAAGTTTTATCTTATCAAGGACATTTATTCGACCGTCAAAATAATGTAATCGAATAGTAAATCGAATGCAATGGGCACGATTCATGGAAAATCGATTTAGATAAGAAGTGTGCACGAACACGCAAATGGAGTAAAGTAGAAATATTGCAGCATGTGTAAATAAGGGGGTCGATTTCCTCAAATGATTACTGTATATGTTATAATTTAAATCTTAGAGGTCAAAGAAACTCTTGGACAGCAAAGTACTTAAAACAGAAAATATTTACATTTTCTTAATTTTTGAAGGAATATTGCAAGAGTTATCGTTAGATACAGAAACAAAGTTAACGCGAGCGAAGCCATCTCGAATATTTTAATAAAAACAAACTGTATCATTTTAAAATATAAAAAATATTTTTTAGTCATTATGTCTTAAAATAAGTACATTACTAATCTACCTTATTAATCTTCTTAAAATTACCAAAGAACTACAATTTCCATTATGCTTGAACAGATATAATCCAGATACAAAGAGGCGCATTCGATTTTAAACTCCGTAAGTTATTACAAAAACTAAATCACACATACACTACGCAACTGGGTGTAATACTGTAGCTAAATTTCAATTTTATTTTGGCAATAATAAAAAATGACAAATTATGTATTAAAATCTATTGAATCAAAAAATTTGGAAACAAAAATGTGTATTGTACGTTTTATAATAAAGTCGCCAACTTTATTATCATAGTTTTGAAAAGTTTTGTGTATACTTTGCAAGCATATGTTTGATACGTTAATAATAATAAAGGTGAGAAAATTATACCTTATTATTTTTTATTTATTTCAGGCACCAAGAAGATGGAATACAAGACAAGGCAGTGGCATGAGAAGTGCTTCTGCTGCGTCGTTTGCAAGAACCCGATCGGCACCAAGAGCTTCATCCCGCGCGAGCAAGAGATCTATTGCGCCGGCTGCTACGAGGACAAGTTCGCCACCCGCTGCGTCAAGTGCAACAAGGTCAGTTATCTCTTCTAGTGAACATAAGAGTCATAGACTAGGTAGGCAACGCATCAGCTCCCTTATCGTTGCAGATTCCATGGGCGACGGTAGACCACATGGTGGTCCGTGTGCTAGTTTGTGCCCCGGCTTAAAGTACTTCTTAGCCTTTTTGAGTACCCTAAGCTTTCTTGAAGCTTTTTCGCTATGTTCTTCTCAAAGACCACAAAAATTCCACCAGAAACGTCATCAACGTCTGGTGGAATTCTGGCCCAAGATTCCGGTTTTACATTTCGAAAGTTTTCGTATAAGTAGAGTGTTTTACAAGATTTATTGGACGAAGTGTGAAATGCTCGTGTTCTCATCGACGGGTGCAAAGTAAATAAAGTTATCTACAAAATGATGATTTTTAGTTTATTGTACAATCGTTTTAATAAAACAATTCTTTACAATATGACACTATTTGTTTTGCATATATCACATCATTTCAATAAATTTTCGTACGTAAAAAAGCCAGCTACGTATGTTCTTTCAAATACTACGAAGTTAATACAACCATCTTTTCGCTCTCCTGTAAAGTAGCTATTTTGCAGATATCTCTTTTCACTTTGCACCCGTCGTCATGCACTTGTCGTTTGCAGATCATCACGCAAGGAGGCGTAACGTACAAGAACGAGCCATGGCACCGCGAGTGCTTCACGTGCACCAACTGCAACACCTCGCTCGCCGGACAGCGGTTCACCTCCCGCGACGAAAAGCCCTACTGCGCCGAGTGCTTCGGCGAGCTGTTCGCAAAGCGCTGCACTTCATGCACCAAGCCCATCACTGGTGAGTTACCTACCTCTTTTATAGATATTCTGATCCGAGATCTGCACTCTCTAAAGCATTTAAATACTAAAATTGAAATCCACCTCACAAATATTAATATATTTGACTGCCAATTCGGTAGTTGACAGTATGAACAATATAGGCTGATTTTAATATATATCGTAGATTACGATCTAAATATGACAAAAATAAATTGCTTTAACTAAAATATTAAATATTAATTGATATTTTTGAGAAATAAAATTGTTATATTGCAGCCATTAGCCAACACAATAAACGCCGATCAGAGCGCGTGACGTATAGTGTGCAAAACACAAGAAGTTATCAATGACTTCTCAGATAACACTTCAACGAAACAGATGTTTGTTTTGCACACTGTGACGTCATGCGAGACGCCGTGACAGCTTGACGCGTTTTTGTGAAGAAATATAAAAATATTTATAAAATTGCTAAACTAAATATGTTAATGTTGTTTTTTTGCTGAAATATTAATATTTTGGCTAAAATAGACCATAAGGCTCAAAATAAACCTGTTTCTCAAAATTGTCAACTACCGAATTAGCGGATTAAGGTTGTTCGAAATACACACTTGGGTTATTCGACTAGTTTTAATGGATTTTCGATATTAAATAATCGATTATATTTTGTAGTATGCAAAAATACGCTAGTTGTTTTAAATCAATTTATTTTAAAACATCTCAGCCTGGTTCGCGTATTACGTATACGCGAACTCTCTAACTTTTTAAAAACTGAAAAGTTATATTCATCTTCTTCATTTACTTTCCACTAGACTTAAATAATAACCTTCAATACCACTTCTTACACAACAATATGTATGAATTTGCAGGCATCGGCGGCACCCGGTTCATCTCTTTCGAGGACCGACACTGGCACAACGACTGCTTCATCTGCGCGCAGTGCAAGACCTCGCTCGTGGGCAAGGGCTTCATCACCGACGCACAGGACATCATCTGCCCAGAGTGCGCCAAGCAGAAGCTCATGTAAATACGCTGCACATATCGGCCCAACACTCATACATGTTATCACTTACACAGATTCACAGTTATCCTGCAAATGATTCGAAACATTTTAAATAATTATTACACAACACATACGTAGTCACAGAGCGTAGATAGTCTGTTCTATATTAGATTATTCTGTACTTTTCGATCTTGTATTGTTGTTTGCACGTAAATGTATGCATGCCATTCATGCTCGATTTCTATGTATCGGCATTATAAATTCATTTGCCTTATACTACTGGTAGAAATTTGACACCATGTAAGTAATGTCAATTTTCTGCCAACGGTACGATAAAAGAATAGTTGGAAGATATATAGAAAACCAGCATCAGAGCCGAGTGAATCATTCCCGGTCGTCTAAAAATTGTGTGATTTTTAACCGCGACCAAATCGGTCTGTATGTAATCTTCATGTGTGATGTATGTAGATTTTTTAAAGGTCTGCAGGTGAACTGTAAATCTGTGACCTTAACGCTTGTGCACTCGGAAAACTATAATACCCATACTAAATCCCTTCTAAGTTGGCTACCTTTGCTTTTGCTACTCGAATTGTGACGGTTTTTAATTGAAAATCTTTTAGTCGATTCTTGTTGGCTGTCAAAAAACTTTAGTCGATTTCATAGTGATAGCTAGAGTTATTAAATATTTTTTCTAATTTATGAACTTTAACTCTAGTCAAAGTTAATAAATTAGGAAAAAATCTTTAGTTGTTCAGTTGTGTAGAATTTTGTTAAAGCTTTGAATATCTATACAGATTAAGGGTAAAAACATTGTCATGATTATCGATTATTGAGAGTTGAAATCGAAAGATCGATTTTCAATTGAAAATAGTGAATGATAGTCGAATTTTAATCGATAATCGTTTTTGCAGGTCGATTTTATTAGAAGATCGTCTGTCAAGATAGATATTTTTCTTGTTATAATTGTTGAATGTAGCAAAAGGGCCCCCGAGTGTTTATTTTTTAAATTTATGTCGTATGTGACTGATGTTTTTCTTTGTGCATGTGCAGCGACAAAACCATACTACCGGTAGTTGCTAACGCGAGAGATTGGTGTTTTTCCAAACAACAAGACACATCAAGCGACAAGCTTAACGACCTTATCGACAAAATAAACTTTCGAAAGGTCCATGCCAACCCTTAGAAAGTTACCTGAGAACTGTTAACGATTATTTTTATACAAAAAAATAAATTACGAAAAATAACAAAAAAAAATTGAGACAAGTGAATGCACAAATGTACGAAATCGCTTCTTCAACAAACTTGTTTATATATATTGACTTTGTCACTAACTTATTATTAGCAAGATACTTGTGGTCTACTCTAAATTTAAACAATAATTTATTCATGTCATTTTAGTGATTTTTCCATTCAAAATCGAATAAAAATTATTATTATTAAATTCAGAGTAGACACCTTAATTTATGTAAACTAAAGACCTTATTACTCAACAAACATCAAGTCAACAATTTGATTCTGACAACATGTAGCTTTGATAGTTTATCAGACGATTGAGTAATACTCAAAATTTGAGTGGTGTTTGAGTATATATTGGGTCGTTGTATTGTATTTACGTGCTAATCGTATTATTTTCGCTTTGGCTGTTGTATGTAGTCCTAGTTTAAAAACCTAGTGCGATTCACACGATGCCTTAATAACATATCTAAGTCAATTCGAGGGGTATATATTATTATTTTATGTTGTAATCAAAATTACCAACTTATTTATAAATGTTGTGCCTAAAATCTTGCCTTCCTCTTTTAAGAATCGAATAGAAGTGAAAGGACAATGAAAATACAACATTTCTAAGTAAATAGGTGCCAACATCCTCTGGTGTTGCCAGATGCAAAAATTTAAATTAGATTTTAAAAGAATGTAAGTGCTTGAAATGTAACATAATTTTAAGAAATAATATTTGACATTGTAATGTTACGTGTTATCATTATTAAGTATTTATTACGGGAGTACGCACTTATTATCCGAGGGGACGCCGATGGTGTTGCTGTGTCACATTTATATAGAGAAAAAAATGAGATTTTAGATATAGTGTTGCCATATATACATACCATCGGTGGTTCACCACCTAACACTATGATTAAGTCACATCTAGTTTGTACTAATGAAAATAATAATAAAAAAAATATTTTTGTTCTCGAATAAGATCGTGTTACAATAATGTAATTGAATGTTTAAATATTTTTACATGATAAAAGTACTATTTTTAGAGTTAGAGTTGTATACAGAGTAACATCTACGTTTGAAGATCGCGGACGCGAGCAGACCATACACGATGAGGGATCACTTTTAAACGGTAATTGTTAAGGGTTATAAATTATTCGAAATGTTGAATTTTAATAATTATATTTATGTATTAAATAATAATAAAAAAGAATGTGTACACTTTAAAACAAACTGCTTAGCTGTGTGATCTGAAATAATTAAATTTGTATCTATCTACCCATAGATTGTAAAACTATGAAAGTGAAATAAATAATTAAAAGTATTTATTGTTCGTTATTTATTTCTTGATCGATCGATCCACGCACCCTTTAGACCCTGTCCACTAACGAAAATTGAAAATTAGACCGTTACAGTGGAGACCGACCGTCAGGCGTACGTCCAGCCCTGACGATACGCATTAGAGGCATAAGTAACTTCACGCGTTGAGGGGGAAGGGGGTTCCTAAATGTTGTGTCACCACCAGCACATTGGTTGGTCGTCACCTCTGAGGTGTCTTAATAGTCTAAGATCCGACCCTACATCGACCTTCACCGAGCTGATAATAGAATAAAACTTATTTTATAATAAATTTAGTATATTAGATAATATATTAAAAATGGGTTGTGAAAAAAAATCCTGGTTGAAATTTAAATCTTTAAAATTCGCAAACCTCTATTAGGGTCAAATTTTTTTCAGACAACCCTATATCAACGTGTTCGCAATAAAACAGCGCTTATGCTGATATATATTTTTTTCTATTATAACAAGTGAAAGTAACTGGCATCGCCATACCTGTTTATACCTGGCAACCCAGAGTTTGTCCAGGTCAATTATAGACAACCCTACGTCTGCACATTCTATATGTTTTATACTTTAAGTCCAGTATAAAATTTTCTTATTATCTTGATATTGCAACATTTAATGAAAAAATATTTTTTTTAAATAATTAAAAATATTTTGTCCAGGATATTTTTTGACAACCTATTTTTAATATATTTTTATTTTTAATATACTAAATTTATTATAAAATAAGTTTTATTCTATTATCAGCTCGGTGAAGGTCGATGTAGGGTCGGATCTTCTACTATACGCCTAATCCTTAAATTAATATTGAATTTAGTAGATGAAGCTTTTCTTATAAGTACAATTTAAGTTGAAATTAACATAATCATATGAGCTGCAGTTTTGATTTAAAAATTTCTTGATGTAAAATGTCAAAATTTGTGATGTCACACTAGGGAGGGAGGAGTTTCACGAATACACTTAAATACTTGAATTTGGGTCAAGTGGGAGTAAAAATTATAAGTTCTTAGACATTTTTCACATATTATTATTGTTATTCATGTAATTTTTTACAATATTAACCACACTTCACGTGACTATTTACATTAAATACATTACACAAATGCGTAGTTGCGCATGGAGATTGGATTATAATTAAGATATTTAGTCCAATGCAATAAAATTTTAATACTAAATAAGGATTATTGTGTAAATGAACTTGCTCAATTACAAAAATCGTTGGCTGCAGAAGGCTGACTTGCCGAGCCTTGAAGAACCACGACTTGCCCGTCACTGCTTACCGTAAGATTAAATTTTTTATCTAATTTCTACAAATGACTACAACTTTTTTTAAAAATGTGAAGATACAATATTACAGACGAATGCAAGCATTCGCTTGTAATGTTAGTATTACATCAGTAAAAGACCTAGCATTACAGTGCGCAACTTGTAATGATACAATATGTAATATTTTGATACAACGACCGCTTAGTCTGACATTGTGGAATCAACTAAATGCTCAAAATGGAATCATAACTATTATATTATTGTCCTTTTCAAATAAAGGAATAAAAGCTTAAAATTATCGATAATCGATAATCATATCACATTGGCTGCTACTAGTCCGCCCACCGCTCAGGTTCCACGTCGGAAATTATTAATATAAGTTTCTGATATAATCAATTGTGGCACACAGACAACAGAGTGAGATCATAAGGCTTTTTTAACTATTGAACACCTAAAATGACCAACCTGACACAATTGACACCAACAATGACTTTGTAATTACATTTAAGTAGGTAAACACGTATATATTTAAACATGTATACATATAAATGTTTTTCTTTAGAAGATCATTTTTGTACATTACCAACAGAATTTTTGCAATCATTTACTATAATGATGTTTAAAAATATCTTGGACTACTTAAGCCACATCTAAAGTTAAATACTGGGATAGAAAATATTTTATATAAATCATCTAGACACAATTTAACCAAAATTATATTAAAACTTTATCTTGTAAGAAAAACAAGGTACAATATAATTACTACAAAAAAACCAAATACAAGTTAATTTCTAAAATTTTGTTCAGAAATGGCTGGACTGAGTTAAGATCCACCCATGACCAAAAACCAGAAGAAATTTCTTTCTTTAAAAAGAATCCCAACAATGCATTAAGTTAAAAAAAATGATAAATAAGAAATTATATGGCATATAGATATCGCCCCTCTACAAGAACATTGCGTAGTATCAAAAAATGTAATTTTACAAAAAAGGGTTCCAAAATTTATAATTTTTAAAACACTACAGTGCCTTTTTCCATTACAGATTCGTGTTTTTAAATTTAAAATACCAGATCGGTTTTGAATATTAAATAACTATTTCGAAACAATAACCTTCTCGCACGAAATCCAATGAATATTTAGAGTTTAGTTCTATCAGATACATTTTGTTGAGAGTGCAATGCAGCTTGTCAATCTTATCCCAACATCTACTTTCCATCATCAGACAACCAGACACACTGGCATGTAGCACCACTATATGGTAGACATACCACCAACACAAATAAAGTGATTCGTGTCCACCTTTATTATGCACACCACAAAGGAGTGAAACTCACTGCTAGAGTTTATTTTTCCTACAACCTGGGTTTCTTCAAGTCTCGTATGAATATGTACCTTCTTCGTAAGTGTGCTCGATCTAAGACCATATCTCCGCTCAAAATTGCGCGATATAATGGCCAAACGCGAACCTATACAGTAATAAACAAAGTCAACTTACAAGTTGAGGCTTTTATAAGAAGCAACATTTTTCCTAAACTTATAACAATTTATCAAGCCTTGCTAAATAAATAATAAACAATAATACTCAGAACTCAAATTCATCCTCATATCAATCAGTGCCAAAGTACTTTTGTCCAAAATGGTTTGGTGCCACTGGATGTAATTCGGATGTAAGGATTTTCATTTTTGGTACATAATCAACGACTGCTTGTACTGCGGCTGGTGTACAAAACAGATTGGATAAAATAATACGTTCTTCTTTGACGCCATGCTGCGTCAATACGTTCACTGCCTGAAATATTAAAAAAAAACGGATTTGGGTATTTAACAGTTTTCTGAAATTAAAACTGTTTTAACTGTGGAATTTTATTTTATATCGAAGTTTCAGCCACCTTTCATGAGCCGTGATAACGGATTACAATATTTACAATAGATACCAATCTATACTAATGTATAAAGCTAGAGAGTTTGTTTGTTTGCTTGCTTGAATCACATCATCACATCACACTAATCTCAGGAACTACCAGTCTAAAAAAAAATTCCTTCAGTGTTAGATAGCCCATTTATCGAGGAAGGCTATACATCATCACGCTAAGACCAATAGGAGCGGAGCACCAATGACGAATGTTTCAAAATGGGGGGTGCTTTTTTAACTTACTGTTTTTTCCAATTCCATGTGAATGAAGTCGCGGCAGAAGCTAGTGATTTATAAAGCATTAAAATATCTTTTTGTGTCATACTAAATATTCAAATAAATCTAATACCAATTATACAATTTACACAGATACAAATAAGTCTTTAATAATAATATCAAAATAATTGCCAAAATATATGTGAAAACTACTATATGCACACAATAAAAAAAATAACAACCCATAAATGTCTTCTACAGGGCTCCGGGCTCCAATTAACAGATAGCATATCCACCACACATGTCCAAAGTGGGTTTGGGGGTAGATATATTGATCATCACAATGAGCAGATTTCATAACATTAGCTTTAGCTAGTACATTAATTTTCTTCACATTTAGCATGTGGTAATTATAAGTTGTAACAATATGACCCTTAGACCATACAACTATCTAAGTGGTGAATGCTTTTTCAGCCAGGATTTGAACCTGTGCCATTTAAAATTAGGATGTGAGTGCACTAATCTAACCTGTAACTTAGTAGCTGCCAAAGATTTTTGTACTAATTGAAAACAAGATATATATATATATATATATACAATAATTTTTCATACCTGTTTCACAGTATTACCAGTTGACATAATAGGATACATGAGCAACACTTGCCTCCTGGCAATATCTTCAGGGAACTTTGCATAGACAACATGCGCCTCATGTGTATCTGTATCACTTTCAACTAAAATTTTTCCAATACGGATTGAACGGCAGCAATCTCTGAGGCCCTTTAAAAATTTAAAGACTATTATTATAAGATGTAAGTTTGGTTCCTAACCAAATGTTTGGTTTGGTTGGTTGTAAGTAACTGTGCCTGCCAACGGTTGGCCAGACATTGAACATAATGGCTCATTCTGCTAGAGGCTTATATCAAGGAGTTAACCTGACTGCTATGAATGTAATTAAAACTATGTTTTAACAGTTTTAATCATTGCATTTTATTTGATTTATATTTCAATATTTGGACCACTTTTCTGTACTTGTGATCACTGAAGAAAAAAGTGTAAATAAGTAATTTAAAAGTTTTTATCAAAGCCTACCCCCAACTTGTTCATTTTTCTTACTTATTTACTTAATTTTAAATTTTGTTTATGGTTATTATTAAAATTTACTCTGCAGGTGCCTAATGTTATTTCGAAATAATTAAGAAATAAAATCTTAAAACAGTTTTAATTGTGTAATACCAGGACAGTTTTAGAATATTATACTATGTTCTCAATGTGTAAAAAAATTGTGATAAACATCTGTTGGTGAAATAAAGGCTCTTTATTTTTATAAGTGCCTGGCATTAGTGCCAGGCCAGAGTGAACATAGGTTCACTCTGAACATGAACTTTATGCTCATTTTTGCTGCACCCTGCAAGATATCAAGATGGAACATAAATGAAATTTAAGGTAAAAATTGTTATTCTAATCTGTAAAATTTTCAATTGAATGTGTTGATCGATTTTTGGACCAACTCCAGATAAACTTTTAGAAAGATCAACAGTCACCTTTAGAAACAGGTGTATCAGAGACTTGACTTACCTGCTCCATAGCCTCCCCAGACCGAACAATAGACACTCCACAGTTCCCAGCACCATATTTAAGGCCTTTGTATAGGGCTCCAGTGGGCGTGACCACTTCGCAGTCAGTGAAAGGTAGCTTGTTCAAGCTTTCTTCAATCACCAATCTTATTAAACGATCAGCATAGAACTTGAAATCACTTCTTGTTGTGTTTCTAGTTACGAAAAATTATTGCTATGATTGTTTTTGAAAGTATAAACATATTTTTGCTAACCATAATGATTATCATTGTATGTATTAAAACATATAAAATCTCTACAATGTTATCTTCAATAAAGACATAAGAACAACCAGAAAGTTTATGAAAGGTTGCTATTTATATTATATACCTCTAATTTATTGGTAATGTTCAATTTGGCGTCATTTTAAAATTGGCAAACAATAGAGAAATGGCCTGCCATAAGGGTAAAGATAACCTTACTCACTTGTCCCGTAGAATAGTCTGCAGCTCCTTGATATTGTCGTTTGAAGGCAATAGGGTCAAACTGTCACCAAATTGTTCTTTCACGTCATCTGCATCCCATTGCCTAATATCGTTATCAATAATATCCATTGTTATTAAAACAAGCCTAAATCTCTTGTTTAAACAAGTGAAATTTAAGAAAAACCCGTCTGACGGCTGTCAGTCAAATGTCATTATCAGCTGTCAGATTAACTGCCCTCTACCGCGCAATTGTGTTAACTCAGGTAACTGCACCGGTGTATTAACACATTCATCTCACTAACTCACTGCAGTTTACTCAATACTTATAGTTTCCGATTTATCGGTCATAAACCCGATTAAATTATTATAAACTGAAAGATGATGTGTCGTGCAGTTTTATTTTCTAAAAATGTGTAACATTACTCTGAAATGAACAATAGTTGTAGGATATTGATAGTTTTTGAGTAGTAATTATGTGTTTTGTGAAAAATGTGAACTGTATAGGTAAATGTGGCCTTTTGAGTTGTCACAAGAACTCCATTGAATGGCTTTAGCTGATTACCTATAGTTCAGCTGTGCTACACATAGGCTTAATAAAATGAAGAAACTATATTGTAAACTAAGATCTGGCTTAAAGGCCTAGCTGCCAAGCCATAAACCTAAATAAAATATAAAATAAACTGAGAAGCAAACCATACACACATGATCTTTAATATTAATTGACGGTGTACAATTCAATTTTCCAGAAATGAATAAGTTTAGTGAAATAGATACTTCAGAGTTTCCACAAGAACACGAACGCCATTGACACCAACCAGTCACAAGTATTTCTATGTAACTGAGGATGTAGTTGGGAGTTTCGGGGCTATTATATCGGGGCTTCAGCTTTCGTACTTTCGTCTAGTGCTGTCATTAAAAAATATTCTAATATGTTCAAATTATATGCCACACACTAGTTAGTTAGAAACTCAAGCCGTGTCATCTCTTGTTTCAAAAACAGAATTAAACAAAATCATAATGATTACGCATTAACGTTTTATTTGCCCAGAAAATACAAATTAATGATTTCAAGAATAATTCCACTGCACTGGCGAATTACAATGATCTGTCGCTATTAGTATTGTTCATTCAACATAGATATTTTTGGTACGATCAAAATATCACTCACAAAAATATATCTTTAAATTATTCTATCGGAACTGTGACCGCTATTAAGCACTACAGAAAACAGCTTCAACAATGTATTTAGTTATGACAAAAAATAAATGCGAATTAACGTACTTTCTTATGCAGGGTTTGAAAAAAATATTTAAAAAAATACGGCAATACAACAAAACACAATATACAAATAAAATAACATCGAAAATATTCCATCTATTTTCATTAAAATATAAATCAAAAATGTCTGTGGTAAAATAATGGAATGGTGTTGAACTGTTTACAGCTTTTCGACAAACAACACAGGCTGGCTTAAAGGCCTAGTTGCCAAGCCATAAATATTATTAAAAAATTAAAAACAACACAGGAATTTAAAGCAATAACTATTTATAGAAGCAAAAGTACAAATACCTATTCATTTCTATCTTATAACCGTGAAAAGACACTTTAATGTTTTTGTAGGACAAATATAAATAAAACTTTAAAAAATGCTGATCACAATGTGTACTATAATATCAGGTGTTTCGGTTACATCACTTTTAGAAAATATTCTCAAATAAGAATTAAACTTTGACGCTCTTATTCATATTGAGTTAGAGTAAGTTTGTATCTTAAAGAAGCCTTCAAACTTACTCTAACTCAATATGAATAATACTTTAGTATTTACATACTTAGTTGAGAATATTTATGTCAAATATACAATCAGGACATATTTTGTAATGTAATGTGATATACTTATAAGTACCTATTAGTACCCTATGCCTATACCAATATTTTTAATTACGTACGTAATCGCATTCTTGCGAGAACAAATTGTAATTTCGAATATTGCAATAATTTTTATATGATATATACTTACGGCACACTCGCTCATAGGTTTGCTGTTTATCTTTCCAAAAATGATTAGTGTGAAGTCATTTTCACTTTATAGTAAAGAATGAGCACATGTTTAAAATTTTCTTTTAAAACGTGCATTTATATTTTGGCTACATTGTCAATGACATCGATTTGGAACTTATATATTATGTTTTTTTTTTTTAAAGAAAGCATTTAAACAATAAACGTTTATAATACATTGTTCTCGCAAAGAGGCGCAATGTCGTTCCCATCCCAATGACCACGGTAATTGAGGAATGATTTTTAACGTTTCCAAATTTTGAAGTGGATCCGTCTGTCAGCGAAGCAACATTTGTTTTCACACTCTATTTACTCATTTATATAAAAATTATGCTCATTTTTTCATAATGTTACATGAAGTCTTAACAGTACCCACTGTAGGCTATGCATCAAATTTACATACGAAATATTTTGTCCTTGCAATATTTACTAAAACAAAAAACAGTCCTCAATAATATTTGCGAATATAAACATCAAAATATACCTATTCCCAAGGTATCATTACTTTTTTTATAAAGTATAATGATCTAGACCAATCTAGGTCTATGCAATGTTTTAGTGACTTCGATTCGTGATTTCTGTTCGACCAATTTGTCGAAGAAATTGACGCAAATGCTTTTATAATCTGCGCCAAACAATATAACCGCTCTTTCTTATTAAACAACAGATGACCGTAATAACACATAAAAAATAGTTATTGCGCAGCCTTCTGCTACTACATTGAGACGACATAAAGTTTGGCGCAAGCTACACGAATATTTTGAGAGAATTTTTCTAACATCGGCTAATTCTCTAATAACATTCGCCCGTATATTTTATTCATATTCGGCTAAAATCTATTCTAAAAATGCAGACAGTTTCAACCAACGCGTACAAGTGACGCCTGATACATGTCAAATAGTAATTTCCCAAAGGTACTGCATATATTAACAGATATTAGGCGACACCCATTCAAATAATGATCCTATATAAATTTTATTAGCCATTGCTAATTTTCCATTAATAACATTAGCGGACAGTTTAGGGCAAATCCAAATAACACTAATTACACTTTACTAACTAAACGTGGAAGACGAATAACGTCTTCGCGTTAATCCCATTTAACCAAAGCATTGTGTAATTATTTTACATTATCATACTTATTTTTTACATCACAATATTGTGACTTGACACTTTCGACGCATCTATTCTTAACTACACTTTGAACAAGGGAATGTTACTAAGTAAGCTTCAATGAGGTATATTCACGTCATAACACAGAAAGACAATATTATAGATGAGACAACTTTTTATGAATTCGAGGATACTGAATCGTCGCATACTGTTTTATCATTATTTTTTAAATCACTGGATAAAAACTATATACTAGCTTCATTACATATTCATATCTATTTAGATTTTAATCGGCTTCATGGACTAAAATAATATTAGACAGTTGTTACCTACACTAATTTAGAGGTCTTTCTCTAACTCAGGGTAGTGTAATAAAGGAGAGTTAAAATCTATAAGTAATAATATAATAATATATCTATATGTAAATAAGGGAAGGACCATCCGAAAATAATCATAAAAAAATGAGCCAAATTTATATTGCTCAAATATGTATAAGCATTCTATTTTCATGCCATAATTCTTAGAGACGATATACTTAATTGCAGGGACTATTAACTTGCGCGTTCGGAGTATGCATTTTGCGAAATAAATTATGTCGCACAATAAAGTGTCAAATATATTTATAAAGACAATCATTTAGAGTATTATTGAGCCTAGATTGAAATGCAAAATGTTTAATTCAACACGAATATCATAAATTAATTAACTAAAACAGACATAGTAACATTTCCTTTTTCACAAAGCGTTTAAGTTCTAATACACTAGCGCGTGGTATTGCTTGATTGGTATGTAAATACCAAATAAAAAAAACTGTTTAAAATTGAAGCTATATTTACATTAAATATTTAAGGGGACCCCGCATGTTAACTCCGTATTTTTGAACCACCTCCAACAATCGCCAATCAAAGAATAAAGACAATAGCCCAATAACTCTAAAAACTCAAAGCATATCGGCTAGATGGAGCCACCGATCATGTAATTGATTTTTAACGTTTTATTATTTAAAATATTTTATGACAGACCAAATTAGCCAAAATTGATATTATCAATTATAATTAACAATTTTTTTTATAATAATGTTAAAATAAAATGTTAAAAATCGACACTGGCGCAATCCAGTCACGTTGGATTTAGAAATTTCTTAGTTACTTTGGTGGGTGATTCTCATTTCTAATATTCTTCTCCCTTGCCTCAGACTCGAATTCAAATAGATTTTTAGACTATATTTTGCCACTATTAGACTAGATATTAAAGATTACCCCACAATACTGCAGAGGTTGTTAATTACTATATTAAGAGCAAAATCATATTTTTTGTTTAGATATTAATCAGAACAAAAACTGACACATCAACTCATAAATTTCATATTCCACTTATCTCTTTACTGTTATGTCTTGGCGCGCGTGTACACGACACCGCTACTGCTCCGCCGTCACAAAACCAAATTGTGTATACCAGTACACTTTCGATGTCAAGCTGACGTTAGCAGTTGGATGCTGGACAACGATTGCATATGCACGGAAATTCACTTAATAGTAGGGCGACGGCGTGATGGTAGCGTGTCGGCCGGGCCGTTTACACAAGGCCTTAGTCGCTCTTAACCTTCTATAAGGTCCAAATTTATTTATTTTTTCCACAAGCTGCCAGCTACCAAAAGCAAGAGAATTATGTCGTCTCTTTTATTCTAATACAATTTCTATGCAGTTAGAGGGAGAAAGCATCAGTTCAACGTTCATTTCAATTATCTGTATTTGACCGCAAACTTGTGGGACTTCCCAATGAGCCGTGTGTGACAAGTTTGACAACAAACTTGTGGTGGTTCCGTCTTATAGGTTAATTGGCGAAATATATACATACACCTAGCCGGTTCGTATAAAATATTTAAAAAAAGTTTACAATAGCGCCAGTAAAGCGTGTACGTCCCCTTAAAATTGCATATTGGACATTCAAGTCCTGCGATGATAATTTGTATGCGTCCAACGTAAGCGTCAAGTATTACCTATTCCTAATTAAGTCTATTTCCCACCGAAATTACGTTTGCGTAATATCGACCACGCACTAGGCGCACAATTAGGTAAATTATACCATTGTTAACCCACCCAATAACTGGCAACCAGTCAATTTATTCAAGATATTAAAAGCAACACAATATTTTATATTTAAAGAAATTAAAATTTCTTGACGTTTTGAATAAAATAATAGGCTGACATTCATTTTACTGGGGTGGTAACAATGACATAGTTTCCCCGATTATAATAATAATTATATAAAACATTCAACTCGACCGTTTGCATCGTGAAAATACCACACGGATGCGTTGCTTTTTTTGAACTTCTTTGTCATTAAATAAAAAGGTTAAAACAACCCAATTTACTAATAACCCCACTAGTAGTAGTATTTTGGGTAGTTTGTAAATTCATTGCTATATATTGACAACAAGAGGAAAGATGTCGCCAAGCTTAAAAATCGATCGATGGCTGCACATCAACTGTATACAATCAATTATAGCATAAATATAATGATGTACTCACTACGTAGTCAGTAACTGACTATAAATCATCGTTTACTGTCTATATATAATCAGTTACAGACTATGAATAATCAGTTACTGGCTGTAGATAATCAGTTACTGACTATAAATATAATCTTACTGAATACATGTAAGCGGTAACTGACTATAAATCATCGTTTACTGTCTATATAATCAGTTATAGACTATGAATAATCAATTGCTGGCTGTAGATAATCAGTTACTGACTATAAATATAATCTTACTGAATACATGTAAGCGGTAACTGACTATAAATCATCGTTTACTGTCTATATATAATCAGTTATAGACTATGAATAATCAATTGCTGGCTGTAGATAATCAGTTACTGACTATAAATATAATCTTACTGAATACATGTATGCGGTAACTGACTATAAATTATCGTTTACTGTCTATATATAATCAGTTATAGACTATGAATAATCAATTGCTGGCTGTAGATAATCAGTTACTGACTATAAATATAATCATAATGAATACATGTAAGCGGTAACTGACTATAAATCATCGTTTACTTTCTATATATAATCAGTTACTAAATACATAGAATAAGTTATAGACTATTAATAATCAATTGCTGACTGTAAATAATTAGTTACTGACTATAAATATAATCTTACTGAATACATGTAGTAGGTAACGAACTATGAATCATTGTTTACTACTTATATATAATCAGTAATTAAATGCATATAATCAGTTACTGACTAATAATAATTATCAATTACTGACTACATATACTAATAGGATTTTGTTAGGAATTCGCGAGTTTTACAAATATTAAACAGTTTAATTATATGAAAACTTAAACCTAAATTGCCTAAGTTTTGAACTATATTCATACATTACCGAATTACAATTCACAATTATTTGTTGATGGCATATAATCAATCTGTGAGTAGCCATCTGTTGCAATGCAGAATCGATTATTAAGCTAAGCGTACACTTGAACTTTATTTATTTCTCATTTTATTTTGAATAGAGATCATTTCTTCACTTCTGACTGAAACAGAATAAAGTTCAACATGCGTGGTGTAATGTAAAGATTTGTACCATAAGTCTTTAAATATGAAACAATTATGAAAATAACTTTTGTAGCTAAATCTTATGAAAATAATTTTTCCAATGAAACACATTACAATTATAACAAACCAGCAACAAAAGGAACATATGTCTCTGTTCAAAATCAAAACTTTTCGGCGAGCAAATGACATTTAAAAAGTCGGATATCTTTTTGAACAGCCTTACAAATAGTATTTGTACAACGATTTGCGAAATTCCTTTTGTTTATATTTTTATAGTGAGCTATTAATTTTATATTTTTGAACACCACAGTGTATAGTATATACTCACCCAGTTCTCTGAATCTTCGTTGATTTTTTAAATGGAAAGTTCACTGACGACGATAGACGAATTATAGAAATAAATGACACAATAGGGTAGTTTGACACTTTACAATATTTAAATTATTGCCACCATAGAGTACAAAAAATCAAAAAAGTTAAGTTAATTCCCCCAAAAAGTGGGTAATTACCACTTTGAGCGCTTGTTTCACAAGCATATCAAAGCAAAAAAAAAACCCAAATACCAACAAAATTTTAACTATATTACTTCAAATAAATTGGTACAACTACACCCCGTTTAATAAATTACATAAAGATCACTTTATTCACCTTTAAGTAGATAATAAATACGATAACAACATATTAGATTTTACTTATATTCTTAGAGAAAACGTGATTTATTAATATTTATTTAAAATGTTCAAAAATTTTCAAAACAAAAACCCTTTAAAACTATAAA
Organism: Dendrolimus pini; assembly: GCA_949752895.1. Lineage (NCBI taxonomy): Eukaryota > Metazoa > Arthropoda > Insecta > Lepidoptera > Lasiocampidae > Dendrolimus > Dendrolimus pini. The sequence continues at coordinate 3,583,359 of OX457131.1, forward strand.
CTGTACAAAATAATACAAAAATAAATTAATCTCGTTAAAAAGTACAACAGTAAGTAACATATAACATGATTTAAATGCACATAGTAAGGTATTTCATACATGTGTAATAAGCATGTATAACAAATAAAGCACATAATATGATGTTAATGTAATACTTATAGGTACCTACTTAACTACCTGAAAAATACACCTTTTTTACTAAATACCAATTCACATAAATGCAAGTGAACATTACCTCGAGTTAAAAAAAATACAAAAACGATTCAAAAATATCATATAAATACCATATCAATATTGATATTTATAATAATATCAGTTAGTTTTTTATACTACATTAATAGAGGTTACTAAGCTTTGTACGTCCATTTTTTAAGCTCCGTAGCTATTTTGGGATTTTAGTCACTATGGAGCCTTTATATATATACGTGTCTGTCCGTTGGTGTATGTACATGTTATATCACAGCCATTTTTCTCAGAAACTAATGGGAAATTACGGATGAAATTTGGCAGATAGGTGTACAATTATTATTATACATACACATTTGTATATATATAATATAAACCACAGAACAAATAAAAATTAGGGCTGGACTCTATACATGTACTTGAAGGATGAAAAAATATTTTTATTAAAATTAATCGTATGGGATATTGTATGATTTTGAAAAATCATAAAATTTATTTGTAAATATCGCGCAAACCTATTTAATATGGAGACCAACTGCGTATCTTGCTTCGGGATAACACCTCTACAGTAGCACCTAACATCGTCTTAGACCGCGTACATACAGGACCAACAAATTAGTTAGGTTTACTTTAGTTGGTCCTATTTCGAGGTTCGATCGAATGCTTCGATTACTTCGCCAACGGCCGATTGTTAGCCCTCGTTGGGTCTGTATGTACGCGGTCATAGACGCTTATTCCAAGTTCAAATGTTGAGCATTATCTGTTTTTTTTTTTACTGCATAAATAACTTTTTCTCTAAGAACACCTTATTGAAGTAGCGTTTTTGACACTTGCGAGTATCGTCATAGATATTAACGGCCTTACTTATAAAAATCTCGTTAAGAAACGATTAGGCATCTCTTAAGAGAATCAGAATCAGACCCGAATCATTAAATATATTTTTTTCATTTATAAACGTGTATTACCTGTTGTTTACTTTACCTATGGGAGCACAGATAATCGAAATTTGACTGATTAACGTAGGTTGTACCCAAAATATTCGTCGAAACAGGAGTTTATGGGTACAGTGTACACTAATCAGTTGCTGAGCAGTTTCTTTAAATTTAAGAAATTATTATAAGTAAGTCCCTTAAGGTTCACAATGTAAATCGCCATGCGAACGTAATTTAACTAGCACGGAATGTTACATTGACGATGTACTCTTATGTGCCTTAATTGGTGCAATTTTTTTATTTAATTCGTCAATTGGTTTAACCATATGTTCGCGTGTTATATAAATTATTTTTTGACTATATACACCCGTATAAAATATAACATAACTATAAAAGTACGAAATATCTTTTATTTTCCCGTGTAATATTTCAAATATGAATTATAAAAAAACATTCAAAATCAGTTAAGAAAATTATGAAAAATAAATTTTCAATAATAAAAGAGAAACAATTGGTGACGTGTAAAATTATTCATATTGACAAAAATGGCATCATAATACTTCATTTGGACAAAATGTTTCACTATATTTTTCATGCTTAGAATGAACATGAAGTAAAATTTTAACTTATATGTATGACCTTCAAAGTGTTCTCTAACCATAATATTTTTCTTTGTCTTGCTGACTTTTTGCTACAACTCAATTCTTCAAAAAGTAATTGTAACATAGCTCAATATAAAATTTATTTTAAAAAATTGGTTTGAGCTAGATAAATAAGAAGAAACACAATTCTTAGCTAGACGTGTTGCTGGGGAATTTCTTGCCGCTTCTTCTCCTTAACAGCAATAACCCGTTACGAGGAAGTAAAATTAAATTGTAACTTATATTATGTATGACTTTCAAAAAGTACTCTCCAGTGTACTTATTTTTAATAAATACCTGTTGCTTATTCGAATGCAAAAATTAAATAATTTATTCTCTATAACAGATTTCGATACCAAAGAAATATAATCTGTAACCGTTCTAAAATATCGCAGATTATATATATATATATATATAATCTACATAAAACTTCAAAAATATCCAAGCCTTTGATCGCAAACTCGTAAATCATCGCGAACCTACACGCAACTATCTCTGTCTTTGCCTTTTTGCGGAAATGAGACTGTAAAGACAGACTGTATAAACAGTTTTACTTACGGATATTTTATTATCGCTGGTATCGGATTATACCTATATGCGTCATATAAAATTTATGATATCTGACGGACTGTAATAAATTAAATTGAAGTTTACCCGGCTTTATTCAGATTTAGAGTAAGTTTGTAGTACAGTTTAACCGTTCTTAAAGAAGCCTACAAACTTACTATAACTGATTATGAATAACACTAAATTTTAACAGATTTATTAATTTATATGTTTTTTGCTTAGAGTAAGGGTCACAGTTGCTTACTTATTGAATTAAAAAAAAGAAAATGGAATTAATTTCTAAATTAAAAATGTATGCTCCTCCGGGTTATATACCATATAATTGCTATAAATTAATTTAAAAGCATGTGTTTTATATAAATTGTAAATACATTGTATTTATATTCGGGGTGTAAAATAAATTTGTTATTAATTTTAATAATGTTGCTTTTAAGCAATGTTTCTTACTTTTTATACTTAAATTATAAATAATATAAATTATTCGTGACGTCTGAATGTCAAGTTTTCAAATAGGCTTATTAAGTTAATTGCCCAACAGAAATATCGTCTATAACTTCTGTCAGATAGTGAGCGTTGATACCAAAGCGACCTTTAGGCTGGGCGCAAACGGGCCACCGACCACAGCTATTGGTGACCAGCGACAAGCAGTTCGCTTTTTCATAAGTTTTGTACAGACACGACAAAAATTTGAGACAGACAAAAAAATATTAGACATATTTCACTGGAAACGGAATCTGTGGCAAACTATCATTTACAAAATAGGATACTTGACATATTTTATAATAAACTATAAAACAATGTAACAACAGACTCGCCAGACACGTGGGGCCAGTGGCCGGTTTGCGCGCAGCCTAATTTCAGACGGGACAAAAGGGTCAGCCCAATAGACGAATTATAAACCGCTAATCAAATACGCTACATATAACAGCCATAACCTGTACTAAATATAAATCTAGCAAATCACAATGTGACGACTAGTGCGCGGCGATGAGGCCGTTCCTCTGTCTGGGGAAACCGTTCTGCGTCATCTGCTTGGCGGACGTGATTTCTGGCATGGGCTCGATCTTCGCTTTCTTCCCCGGCTTCGGTGACAGATACGCTTTGTAGAAGAACTGCGCGAACAGTACGAAGTAGGAGAAGTACATCGCCATCGACAGTCTGATGTTGATTTGGCTGATGTGGCAGGTGTGCGATGGAGCGGAGTCCATGTAGTTGTGCGCCCAGATGTTGATCGCACAGCCGACGATCATCTGCGTGAGCTGCAGGAAGGTGATTGTCATCGCTAGTATCTTTGGTGGATATTTACCCATGCTCACCAACGCGTAGTATGAGTACATCACGCTGTGGAACAAAACAGACGTTGATATTAGATTACGCGTTAAGGAACTATGTATAGTAATATAATTTTATAAATGGCAGAGAAACACACAATATTATTATTGTATATCCCCAAATAATCAAGGTACGCTTGTGTTATGGGTATTATACAAGGGACTATTCTGGGGCCGATTCCATACACCCATACCATATTCAATGTAGGGGAAACTGTACTATTGTCGGCACACCAGTATAATAATGCACCCTTTTATGGTAATAAAAAAGGGGAAATCCGGTTGAAGATCATGAGCTGCGCGAGGGGGAAAATTCGCCACTCGTGTGGGGCATTCGTGACAGGTCTGGGTGGCGCTAGCATCCCAGCAGGAACGCTATTGCCATGCCACGGTTTGGGATACCCACTAAAACCCCGGGCCGTTCTCGAACGTCCCTTGTCCGAGCTGTGGGCTCGTTTGAGCAATCACCTCCGTCCAAAACGGCCCTACTATTTTATTCAAAACATTAAGAAATGTTAATATTGTATTTTGTAGCCACTATTATCATAGAATATAATATTAGTGTATGTAAAGAAAATTAATAAAAATTTAAATTTTTGAACATTATAACTGAATTGACTGGGTGGAATGGCCAACAATGGTATCCCTATTATCCCTATTAATATTATAAATGCGAAAGTAACTCTGTCTGTCTGTTCCGTTTTCACGTAAAAACTACTGAACCGATTTGGCTGAAACTCAGTATATATATGTCGGAGGGAAGCTATGACTATGACGATATGACGATGTATTGTTGACTGGATGTATAACGCACAATATAATTTGTTTACATTATAATTACTTCTAAAATTCTTAATTTAATTTAATTTGATTTATTAAATGTTTCTATAACTTAAAGATCGTTCTAACGTAATAAAAGTTATGAATATTGTAATTTAATAAACGACCAATGAGAGCAGAGCATGTCTAGAGCGGGGTCAGACGCGCCCTCTATACTTTGGTAGTATCTACTTCGGTAGACGGAGGAGTTTTTGTGGCACATTGAGTTGATGGCAGCAGGTCGAGTTGGACCTTAGAGTATTTTAAAGAAAGTGTTTTAAGTTAGAAGTATGAGCGGGTGCCCTGAACCCGCTGCTCGGTCTAAACTATGTCATAATGTTGATCAAATCTAAATTAAAAGTGTATAAGCCGTGGCTATTGTGTTTTATGCTCGCATTTCATCCTGATGACGCCCACTAAACCTGAAATAACTAAAGATGTCGTGAGAACGAGGCCGTTCTGCGACATCAGAAGTGGGATCTCAGCCTGTGCCCACAATGAAAGCAATGACTGCGAAGCCTTGCCAGTATGAGAAGGCGTGCTGATGGATTGAAGGATGCTCCCGGAAGAGCTGGCAGTGGAGGACAATTGGCATGTATGTGGCAGCGACGTAGTGATGGCGCCCTGAAGGTGCCTGTGGAGCGGCCTATGCATGGTTTGGTCACCGTTGGGCCTACTATGTGCCAGCAATAGTTCAAATTCACGTTAGTACAGCGAGTGGTAAGGCAATTTTATGGATCGTGAAGGCTAATCTAAGGTAAAATTTACGTGCCTATTCTACCTGGCACAGGAGGTTTGGTAATTTTTAATTATTATTTTAGCGTGAATTCTGAAAATTAAGAAAGTCAGATTTAAAAAAATTATAGTTCATCGTTTGTGGTAGACAATTTTACTACCCTCATATTTAAGTGATATTTTTCATGTACGAAAAATTACGATATGGTTGCCAAAAAATGGAAAACGAACAAATTACGTAGGTAGTTTACTTTTTCATCATTATTTTTGGGAGTTGGTTACTTACAAGAAATTTGTGTTCGTTATAAACGATGTGCGTGTATTAGTCTTTTCAAGTCTACCTTCCAAGAGTTTTTATAATGGGAAAATCGGATCTAGTTTTTTTAAATTATTTTACTTGGATTATGTATGGTAGAAAGTTGACTTTGACATATTATTCCTATGCGAAGTTTTCCTTGGTTTTCTGATTAAGATAAGAAAACTTCTGTATGTTATAAACGATGTGCATGAAATTCATTGTCTTTTCAAGTTTACCTTCCAATAATTTTTATGTGAAAATCGGATCTAGTTTTTGAGTTTTTTTTACTTAGATAACGTATAGTGGAAAGTGGTTATGACACATTATTGCTACGCTATGTTATCTTTCTTGTAAAAGTAAGTTTACAGGCATTATATGAAAGACATTTTAGATTCAGATGATAATAATTTTACCGTGAAGAAAGTGTGGCTATGAAGAAGTTTGAAAGCCACTATAAGGTACTCTGGGGGGTATTTACGTTAGTAGACACTTTGGTAAGTTGATTTTTTATTTAAGATTATTTTTTTGATAGTTTCAAATTCGAATTAGGGTGAATACCCTAGTTATTGAACGTAAATGTAAATCGGAAAATTATTTCGACTTTGTTTGTTCCTCTATTATGAGTTTTCATAAGTTGTCGACCCTGGAGCCCGTAGAGTGACAACCTTGCTTGCTCTGATTACCTACTCTGGTCACAAGGACGGTCATCCGAGCCATGCCCAGCGGGGGTTGGTTGAGAGAACACACTCGTTTAGTCTAGATGTGTTGGTTGATTGACTGATTGAGAAGTGTTGTTAGCGGGATGGATGATTGATGCATTCACAAGGTTTTTGTTTGAATTTGAAATAATGCAATTTCAATTATTATTAAAGTTAGTAAATGCAGTTGACTATTATAACGTGTAGTTTTAAAATTCAAAGGTACATATAGAGTGAACTGGGTTTTTTTAAAAGAATTTTTGAAGCCTGAGAGTGAACTAGGTTTTTTTTAAGAGTTTTTGAAACCTGAACAGTAGTTCTAGTATTCCTAGGTATTTTTTAAGTTACTATACTTAAAATGAGTTGGTACATGGAGATTACAAATTTGTGATATTATTTTTGAAATGAGTCGTTGAAAATTTTGAAGTTTATTGTGAGTTTGATGTTAAAATAGTCATTAGTAGCCAGTAAATATAGGCGAGGTGGCCAGTGAAATAGAGGCGAGGTGGCCAGTGAAATAGAGGCGAGGTGGCCAGTGAAATAGAGGCGAGGTGGCCAGTGAAATAGAGGCGAGGTGGCCAGTGAAATAAAATGCGAGGTGGCCATCTGGGTTGTTTTAGGTTTTTAATGGGTGCCGTGGCCGTTGCAAAATAGAATCGGTGGAATAAAAAGCGGGGTGGCCATTGAAAAGTAAAATCGGTGGAATGAGAGGCGAGGTAGCGATTGAAAAGTGGTATCGATAGAATGAGATGCTGGGTATTATTTGGAGATATTTTTGTTTGATGTTTTGATTTGTGTTTTGATATTTGACCCACAATGCGTAGCTCGATGGGCGACGAGGTAGCAGTTTCGATACTGCTGACTTGATTTGGTGTGTAGTCTGGAGTTTGTTAGGACTCGGATCTCAGAAAAAAATCCAGAATAAAGTTGTAGCGCAGAAGATAAAATGTACACGATGTCCTTGGTCAGGAGTGGCCGAACTATAATATCTTTCTTTTTGCAGATAATCCATAATGGGCGGCCTATTACACGAGGGCGTGTAATACGTCAGGAAGGCCGTGTCGGAGGGAAGCTATGACTATGACGATGTATTGTTGACTGGATGTATAACGCACAATATAATTTGTTTACATTATAATTACTTCTAAAATTCTTAATTTAATTTAATTTGATTTATTAAATGTTTCTATAACTTAAAGATCGTTCTAACGTAATAAAAGTTATGAATATTGTAATTTAATAAACGACCAATGAGAGCAGAGCATGTCTAGAGCGGGGTCAGACGCGCCCTCTATACTTTGGTAGTATCTACTTCGGTAGACGGAGGAGTTTTTGTGGCACATTGAGTTGATGGCAGCAGGTCGAGTTGGACCTTAGAGTATTTTAAAGAAAGTGTTTTAAGTTAGAAGTATGAGCGGGTGCCCTGAACCCGCTGCTCGGTCTAAACTATGTCATAATGTTGATCAAATCTAAATTAAAAGTGTATAAGCCGTGGCTATTGTGTTTTATGCTCGCATTTCATCCTGATGACGCCCACTAAACCTGAAATAACTAAAGATGTCGTGAGAACGAGGCCGTTCTGCGACATATATATATATTTTCGATGCCGAGAATAAACATAGGATACTTTATATACCGAAAAACGGGATAGTTTCCGGGATAAAAATATGTTTGTCTTTCTGTTTGTTATGCTTTTACGGAAAAACGATCGGACCGATTTAGTTGAAATTTGGTATACATGTAATTTTAATACCGAGGGTGGACTAGAGATACCTTTTATCCCGCATAATGGGAAAGATTTTGGGATAGATTTATGTAAAGGTTATCCCGGAAACTAAGATAGGTTTGTGATTTTGTCCATTTCGTCCACTTGGTCCATTGGGTCCACTTAGGCCACTGGGTCCACTTGGACCATTGTGTCCACTTGGACAACTGGGTCCACTTGGACAACTGGGTCCACTTGGACAACTGGGTCCGCTTGGACCACTTGGACCGTTGGGTCCAATTGAACTGGGTCCACCTGGACAATTGGGTCCACTTGGTCCACTGGGTGCACTGGCTCTACTTGGTTCACTAGGTCCACTGGGTCCACTTAGTCCACTTGGACCACTGGGTCCATGTTATCTATTTTGTAATTTTTGACAAGTTTTGTAATTTATGTTGTTTATAGATAGACGGGGGATGGTATAGTTAGCGATATAAAATTAAGTGAATCTTCTGGGGACAAATACATAAAAATTTAATACAATATAACCTGTACTGCTTGCTCTATAAACAAGAGTCACGCTCTAGAGGTTAACCCGCGGCGCAGCCGCGGGGTAAACTCTAGTAGTATATATAGTTTACCCTATAACGCGCTCAATAATGTAAACAGAACACAGGCGAACATGACGCACTGGCGCTGCCCACTTTCCTGCTTACTACTGTGGAAGTGAGAATAATGTAATCGAGGGATAAAGCTAGAGATAAACTACTTAAGATATGACACCACATGCAACGCCCGTACAAAATTTATACAGCTTCGGCGTTTTGTAAGACGATAAAGTCATATCTCAACTACCCTATTATATTATTGAGAATTTCATATAAATATAAAATAATAGAAGTATATATCGTCGGCGTCAGTGCAGGGCCTTGTAACAATTTTTTATTTATTATATTTTCGTAAAAAAAATGTCATCCCTATTAATGTCATAAATGCGAAAGTAACTGTCTGTGTGCTACGCTTTCACCGAAAAACTACCGGACCGATTTTTCTGAAACTCAGTATAATTATTTATATTTTGGATGCCGAAGATAAACATACGATACTTTTTATCCCCAAAAATAGGATAGTTTCTGGGATAAAAGTATATTTTCTGTTTGTCTGTAATCGGAACGAAAACCTATTGGAACGATCTGGCTAAAACGCGTTATATATGTAACTTCAATATCTAGGGTGCACATAGGATACTTTTTATCCCGGAAAAAGGGTAGTTTTTTTCTGATGTCGTTTTCGTCGTTTCGGTCATTTTGGTCATGTTGGTCAATTTCGTCATTTCATTCAGAAAAAACGAGCGTGCTCAGATGTTTAAAGAGGTTATTGTTATTCTGCCAAGCCCAGCTTGCCATACACAACGCGGTGCTGGTACCTACGCTCACGTATGGAAGCGAGAGTTGGGTATGGAATTGAGAGCATGAAAGTAGAGTAAACGCGGTCGAGATGCGAGCACTCCGCAAAATCTGCTGAGTGACACTCGCGGATCGCGTTCGTAATACCGAAGTAAGAAAGAGAGTTGATCTGAAAGAGAGTGTCGGGGTGAAGGTAAGGAAAGGGATGCTCCGATGGTTCGGGCATGTAGAAAGAATGTATGATGAAAGAATGACTAAACAGATATACAATGCAAAAGTGGATGGATGCAGAAGTCGCGGAAGGCCACGACACACCTTCCATGATCAAATTGATCGTGTATTAACAGAAGGTGATGTCAGGAGCCTTAAGAACAGACGAGCGTGCATGACAAGAGCTATGAATGTCAAAGAAGCAAGTGAGGTGTGTAAGAATAAACCTGTATGGCGCTCTGTTGTTCGTGCCTACCCCGCAAGGGACCTGGTGTGAAGTTATGTATGTATATGTATTGTTATTCTGAAAACTTTGAATAAGCGCGTGACCTATCGTGAATATTTTAAAGTGGCCCTCATGAAGATCTGAACTCTAAGGATACTTGATGATGCAACGGAGGCACAGATAAGGCTTGACTATTAGGACTTTATTAACTCCCGCCCTTAGTAAGAGAGATTTTATCACCATAAAACTACTATTGTTACATAGTACATTAAACAAGAAATACTAAGGATATCATCACCGCACAGTATAAATTAAACTCCGAACAGATAATTAAAACCACGTTTTAACTGTTTTAAGCGCGGCAGTTTATTTGATTTTTACTTCGATGTTTCGTTCACTTTTGTGTTTGTTTTAAACTTTTAATTTTGTAACAACGAAAATTATTAATAAAAAAATGAATAATAAATATTTTCCAATTTTTCCAACGGGGTTCTTTTCTAAAGCCTTTCAAGAATTGCTCCAAGAAAGGAAAAATTCTTAAATTTATAGTTTAACAATTATCACACTTGCAATGTTCATGTTCAAGCAAAAAAAAATAATTAATTAACTATTGAATAACTAAATGAAAAATTGTTATAAAAAAAATTTTCAAGCAGATTATTGTTCATTCATCTATTCAGTTAGTGCCTGAATTATTTCAATTTTTTATTTTCATATTTAGTATGTTTAAATAATATTTATTCATTAAGGCCCGATGTGGGTGTGGCTTGCGTAAGCCAGAGTACCCGTTTTCGGCCGTATTTTCATCCTTCTGGGAAAATTATAAATATTGATCTTACAGTTTCGGGAGTCGAGACTTTTTTATCGGAAATTTCCTCCTCTTTAACGAACTTTTTTCAAAATTGCTTAAATGTTAATATTTTTTGAGTTATTAACGAAAAACTAAATATCATTTTTTTTCATCTTATTTGGTTAATAACAATTGCAATGTTTTACCTGCCCCAAAATCCTTCAAAAACATTTTTCTAGAGGTGATTCCGAATCGAATGAGCTGTCGCTCATATTTTTAGGACCTTTATCTCTATTTATCACGTTTTTGAACTTGTTGACTAGACTATAAAGTCTTATATCTTATTGAAATACCAATGGCCAAAAGGGCGGGTTGGCCTCTTTCGAAAATAAGCTTTACCACATCTGAGCTACATACTCCAGTCGTTTGTTATCTTCAACATTAAACTTAGTAAGGTCATAGGTCGTTCGTTAACCTATAGAGTTGAAGGGCGTCTTATTCACAAGTCGTTACTAGGTAATTAAAAGTGTATAATTATCCAGTGCTACAATAGCAAATACAAAAATTGTGAGAAAGACTAAAACTAGATGGTAAGATCATGTAATGAAGAGTGATAAAAATGACGTGATATTCTTTTTAAAATAAAACTGAAAAATTGATTGGTGCAAATGTAAAGGTAATAGCAGAATTGGGACCCTTGTGTAATTTATCGATATATCGATAAAATATTGTGTTTTTGTTCCTAGTTGAAAAGGGATAATACCTCGTACTTCGAAAATATCCGAAATTTCTCTTATATCCAGGGCATGGGCATGGTTACCGTTCAAGAATCGTGCCGGGTCTCATATTAAGGCAAAACCCTTATTACGCTAGAGCGCTAGACTAATTTAGGGACCCGTTGCAGAGAGTAAGCGTGATATAGATAGACACACGTACATTCAAAATCTCGTGTCTCATTATACCACCATCCTGATTTAGAGAGAAAAGGTCCCAAAATTCGTGTAGTATTCAATATTTTAAATGGACATAGATTAGTATTAAAGATATTTTCAATTAGTACAGACAATATCGTTATTGTAAGATCGATATTTCGATGTATCGTTGTGACTCTAGTCACCCTGTCATGCCGTTCACGGTTCAATCTCGCTTCGATCTCGGTCCTGTCAAATCTCCCTGTGTCTACACTACTAGTATTGTCAAATATTATTTTCCACGAACCGGCACCGGCGATATATCGAATCGGAACTAGAGCGATCCGATAGTGAGAATTCTCCGATTCTCTCTTAAAAATATTTGACCGGACCGGCAACGGATCGAGACCAGAACGATATGAAACCGTGAACGGCATCACAGTGTGAATCTAACCTCACTGACACGAAACAAACCGCAGACGTCTGTGCATAAAGCATGTAGGATTAAATTAATCGATTCAACGAACTCGATGGCCGTGTCATGTTGCGAATTGTTCTATTCATAGCCATCACAAAGAACAATTGGAATTAGCGTTTAAATTGCACATTACCTCAGTCGTGAACTTTCATTAACGCTACGGAGAGGATAGATAGATAGATAGATAGATAGAAAATACTTTATTGTTCACCACATACACATAAAGTAGATCATTTACAATAATTTCGTGTCAAGGCAGGAACAAAGGGCGGCCTTATCGCTTTAGAGCGATCTCTAGAGGACGATGCATTTGGATATTAACTCGATTAAACTAAGTAGGTGCACGACTGTTATACGTTGACGTCATTTCAATTACAGTGATCAAAATATACAGCTACATAAATATGGAAGCTTGTTAGTTTGTTTATACATTCCAATATGTATGCAGGGATACATTGACTTTTTTTTTAAATAGGCACAGGACATATATCAGATACAAGTGTTGATCACAGTAGTAGAATAAAAAATACTTGATAAGTAAGAAGAGTATTTATTTCAATTCTCAAAATGGGCACCCAAACTTACGTCCTAAAATTGGAGCAAACTTTGCATAAGGACCAACAGCTAACAGTGAGAAATATGAAAGTATTAATTTCAAACCACAACTTTGTCTGTTGACAACTCACACACACAACAACTCACTGATATTTATATTTTTAAAATAATTATAAATCTGGATATCATCCAAAACGATTATGTATTTATTAATGCAATAAATCTTACCTATGCACACAGTAGTTCATGACAACGAACCAGCGCGCCGATGACGTGTACTCCGTGAACGAGTACCAGGTGTAGAGCAGCACCGTGATGTGGTGGTACCAGTGGAGGAAGATCAGCGGCTTCTTGCGCAGCACTATGAACACCGTGTCACCCAACTCGGGCAGTTTGGACATCACGAACATCCACGTCCAGAATCCGGACACTTTGTCTTGTTCGATGAAACTGGATTACAAAAAAAAACTTTATAATAATGCAATATTACACACTTTATGGATGGGGGGGAGGCTGACGAAGTGTGACATTGTGTGACAAAGTGTGGGTCCTAAATTTTGTGACGTTACATTTCAAAATCGAATATATAAATTTAAGCTTTAAAACACGAAATTTGAACTATTAAGGAAGTATTGTAAAATATTTCTAACTCTATCCGTCTTATTAATAAACATGGAGTAAACCTAGACCAATATTTTCTTGAGTTTTCGCGACTTGTATACATAATAACGTGGTGACCACGGCCACTGAAAAGCGATCGAAAAGTCAGATAAACCAAAATCAAATAAATTACCGCGCTTAAAACCGTTAAAACGTTGTTTTATTATTTATTAAACCTAGATCAACTTTACTTCTAGTATTATCTCAGTAGCAACCAACATCAGTATTAATAAACGTGGAGTAAACAAGGAGTAAACTAATTCGACTTTAGTCTCCGAGTAAAAGTTACTCCACGTTGCGTAGTTTTATGATGGATTAAGCATAGACTAAGCGCCGACAATTGACAATTTGACAAATGAACTGACATTAACAAAATTAAATAACATAGGAAACGGCTTAATCCATTGAAATCTTACAATTTAAGGACCGAATATTGCATTTTTTAGAGGATACAATTTTATTTTTGGGACATGTGCGGGGGGTCAATAGAAGCTTAACCTCAAGTTTGTGGGGTCGCCAACCTTGTCCCCCGGCCGCCATCTTGGAAAAAGGGGTGAAAACACTTTTTTGGCGATATCTCGGAAACTATGCGTCTTACAAAAAATTTGTTAAGTCATAATTTTTAGCAAATTGTTTTACCTACAAATATGTACATATAACTTTTTGCCCTAAATTAAAAATTAAAGAAGTTATAAGCAAAAAAGTGAGAAATTTTTTATTCATTCCTAACTCTTTTCTTTACCATAGAACTTACCAAATTTAACTTATCGAATGTTAAGCAGGTAGAAAAGGTCCCCCGTTTTCCGCGCCACCTATGAGGTAGAGTCCGTAGGCGCGGATTTTTTTACGTGGTGTCCCCAGTAGGCCTATTCCACGGACATCTTGCTTATAAGGTAATCCTCGACATTATAATATTTTTAATCACTTATTATCTAGCTACTCTAATCGACTTTTCTTCGATGGTTCAGGCTGTGGCTCAGAATCTAAATCAACGTCAAATGTGAAAGTTTGAGGAATGACAGGAGTTAAAATTGGAGTCATAGTTGGAAGTCCATCTTTAAATTCATTTTCTTCCATTAACTTTGATATCTCCATAATGTTGCTGCATGTTTCGCCAGAACATACATAAAAAAACGCACCTACGGACTCTACGTCATAGGTGGCGGGAAAAACGGGGGACCTTTTCTACCTGCTTAACATTCGATAAGTTACATTTGGTAAGTTCTATGGTAAAGAAAAGAGTTAGGAATGAATAAAAAAAAATCTCACTTTTTTGCTTATAACTTCTTTAATTTTTAATTTAGGGCAAAAAGTTATATATATACATATTTGTAGGCAAAACAATTTGCTACAATTATGACTTTACAAATGTTTTGTAAGACGCATAGTTTCCGAGATATTGCGAAAAAAGTGTTTTCACCCCTTTTTCCAAGATGGCGGCCGGGGGACAAGGGTGGCGACCTCACAAACTTGAGGTTACGTTTCTATTGACCCCCCACACATGTCCCAAAAATAAAATTGCGTCCTCTAACAAATGCAAAGCTCATGTAATATTTCAATGGACTAGCTGAAGTGTAGTGTATATAAATTATTCTTTATTTACTTAATTTCTAAAAGTAATGGTTACGGATTATTTTATAGACGATTTGCGTCTCGTGGCGGAAATAAATGAAAATGTTATTGTTAATATACCTATTGCGAGGCGTGTTAAACTTTTTAAAACTCGTAATGATCCATTGGTGGAACTTGAAGAACAAGATTTTAAATCAAAGTCTTTTTACTTCTAAATGATACGTGTTGCCATAATTTGTTCACTAATCTATGGTGTAAGGAAGGTTACTCTGAGGATACTCCTTGTTTATTAATAACATTCTTACGACGAAGTTAATACATAGTTACTCAAATAGTAACTAATCCGGCCTAAAGGCGGTATACTCCTAGGAGTAATCCGCCTTAAGGCCGGAAATCCTAGTATTAAGACTTTTTTATTAATAAGACTATATTACTGTTATATTGGAAATAATTATTTTTCTTTCTTTCTTAATGCCGGAACCCAACTTAAGGTTGTTATGGAGGCAAGCTCTAGACTAAGGGTGGTTGCCATCCAGACGGTCCAATGCCCTACCACCTGGCTATGGGTTGATTTTTCGCCTGTTACGACAGGCCACCTGGCCGCAAGAAATAGTATTCATTCTTTCTCCGTTCCTGTACGGATTCTTAATTTAGGGATATACAATATCGGTCTTATTATTGTTGAGTTAGAGTAAGTTTTAAAGCTTCTTTATGGTTCTTAATGAAGCCTTCAAACTTAGTTTAACTCAATTTGAATACGACCTTATGTGTTTGTCTGCTGATTATTTAGTTACATTTGCATTTTGAATATTAATTTAAAGTATCAAATTCAAAAACAAATATAAATTCAATTCCAGTTCTTAAGTACGTAAAATAATTGCATATTATATTGCATTGCATATATAATGAAAACGGTCCTCTCAAATCAACTAAGTAGATATTTACTTCTAAGACAAACCGGATCTGGAGATTATTATTTATTAGCGACATATCGTAAAAGTAGTACAACCAATTAGTGATGGATGTGATAAATAGACAGAAATCATATAAAAGATATTTTTGTAAGAGCTACGTGTAAATTTGGCTTAAATGGAAAAATACCATCATCACAGTTTTTTTTTGGTTCGCAATTCGTAATTGGAAAAGCAGCGTTTAAGTGTAAAGTGCTGGCATAAGAATTTTCGGCAAAACTTCAAGGGCGATGTTTTGCTGTGTGGTTTAAAAGAAACAATTGACAGAAAATACATAATTTTAATAGAAACTATATTTATCAGATTGATTTTTTTAGAATATTTCACTAATTTCGGAAACAAATATATAAAAATATATTGGGCTTATGCCTGGTTTATATCTTACTATACTGTCAAGTCCTCTATTTTCTCAATATCATATATAATATTGTTACGAGTTGCGGGACTCGAATTAAAATGCCGTTAGAATTACTATAGAATTTATGAGAACTATACAAACACGTATAACACAGGTACAAATATAACCGAACACAACAAGTCCAAACGTAATGCAGGAGGTCGTAATTCAATAAAACGCGCAAAGTCCGTCACTCATTAGATACCCGATCGTAGTACACAAGTCTCGCTTCGATCGTGGTTCTCGCTTGACTGACTCCCCCCTCCACCCGCAACTGCAATGTCACCGAAACTAAGCTGATTTAATCCGACACATCTGGCTAATGACTGCCGTAAAAGATTACAATACAACAATGGACTGTTTTCTAATCACAAATTTTAAACAAAGTAAACAAAAGAAGACGTTCATAAAAGGGTTACAATTATTAGTTCAAATGCCGACGAGTAATAAATGTGCTTTGTTTCAGATATGCAGGTGGATTATGTTTTTTTCGGGACCAGAGTCGTAACAATATCAATGTTAAAAGCTATGCGCCTATTCGTACTAGCAGTCAATAAGTTATAATAATTTAAAAGCAATTTATTTTATAAATACAAGTTAAAATAAAATGTCAGTATAGAAAGGTACGGTTTGAAAAGTATGTAATTTTTTAAAATTTCTACAAACAATAGAATAGAATAGAAAATAAACAATTAAGAATGAATAATTAAAATATTTTAACGACAAAATAAAAGGCGGCCTTATCGCTTAAAGCGATCTCTTCCAAGCAACCAGAGTGAAAGGATA
This sequence comes from Dendrolimus pini, assembly GCA_949752895.1. NCBI lineage: Eukaryota > Metazoa > Arthropoda > Insecta > Lepidoptera > Lasiocampidae > Dendrolimus > Dendrolimus pini. Next base: position 3,600,233 of record OX457131.1, read on the forward strand.
GATTTAACAATTTTGACTAGGTGTAATTAAATTAAATAGAAGTAAAATAAAAATAGAAGAACAGTACAATGTGGACAGTAAACAGTAAAATTAAGAAAAAGAGAAAAATATATTTCATTATAAAGTAAGTCTTTGACAGATTTTGTAGATATGGCAAGATTGCCAAGTGATTTAGCTTTTCTGACATCTACGGGTAGAGTTCCAAAGGCAAACAGCCTGTTGAAGAATGTGCAGTGCAAAAAATTTACATTTTTAAAATACAATCAGATATGTGAAGCCCTTACATTACAAAAAGACTACACTACAAGTAAAGTAATACACTACAAGCCATAAAGACTGATAACGTGGCAACATTTTTAGATCGCAATACTAGTCCATCTGTACTAATGGCAGCTTCCTATACCTTACCCACTGTTCATTTGCCGTACTATCGGTTAAAATTTGACATAGTCTCCATACAAATAATGTCAAACTTCAACCGACCGGCTTTTAATAATATTATCAATGGGAATTTCTCAATGGATGTTTGTAAGTCATTCACGCCAGAACGGCTAAACGGATCTGGTAGAAATTTGGCACAGAGATAGATTATAGTCTGTAATATTGCCAGGTGGTAGGCTTTTTTCCCGACTGGATGGCTACCACCCCTGGTCTAGAGTATGCCGCCATAACAACCTTAATTTGTGTTCCGGCATTAGTGACGAGGTTCTAGTCTCCCTTAAGAGAGCAGCAGCGCATTTGTATCATCTTTGGTGTTGCAAATATCCATTGGTGATGGTAACCGCTTTCCATAAAGTGGGTGGTCTGCCTGTCTGCTGAAATCATGTAATAAATAAAAATCACATAGGCTACTTTTTGTCAGGGATAAATGCTTTCTGTGGGATAAGTCCTCAATAATCGAGATAATAAATTTATGTATGTATTCATGCAAATTTATGCGACAATCTGAATATAGAAAATACATCGAAACAATCTGGTTAATAGACTAGTCAACAAGTGCCTTTTGGACCAACTTTTTTCAGCAGTCTCCGAAAATTATAAATAAGTTGTCATTCGATTCGGAATGGTATCTAGATGATTTTTGAAAAAAATGAAGTTACGCTTGCAAAAATTGTAAAAGTTATTAACAATTAACTAAAAAAAGGGGGGTTTAGATTTTTGCAAATATCTCAAAAGGTAATAAAGATTTTTCAAATTTTAAAAAAGATTCGAAATGAGGAGGAAATTTCCTAAAAAAAAGTCTCGACTCCCGAAACTGTAAGATCAATATTTATAATGTTCCCAGAGAACATACTAAATACGAAAATAAAAAATTGTAAAAATTCAGGCACTAACTGAATAGATGAATGAACAATAATCTGCTTGAAAAAATTTTTTATAACAATATTTTATTTAGTTATTCAATAGTTAATTAATATTTTTTTTTGCTTGAACATGAACATTGCAAGTGTGATAATTGTTAAACTATAAATTTAAGATTTTTTTCCTTTCTTGGAGCAATTCTTGAAAGGCTTCAGAATAGAACCCCGTTGGAAAAATTAGAAAATGTTTTTTTTTCATTTTTTTATTAATAATTTTCGTTGTTACAAAATATGTTTTTTTGCTTGAACATAAACATTGCAAGTGTGATAATTGTTAAACTATAAATTTAAGATTTTTTTCCTTTCTTGGAGCAATTCTTGCAAGGCTTTAGAATAGAACCACGTTGGAAAAATTAGAAAATGTTTATTTTTCATTTTTTTTTATTAATAATTTTCGTTGTTACAAAATTAAGTTTTTTTTTTCAAATTTGATAAATCTTTATTACATTTTGAGATATTTGCAAAAATCTAAACCCCCCCTTTTTTTAGTTAATTGTTAATAACTTTTAAAAATTTTGCAAGCGGAACTTCATTTTTTTCATAAATCATCTACATGCCATTCCGAATCGAATGACACCTCATTTATAATTTTCGGAGACTGCTGAAAAAAGTTGGTCCAAAAGGCACTTGTTGACTAGTCTATAAGAATTGAGACCTGAATTTGAAATGAATTGTCTAGTAACCAATTTCGATTAATATTTCATAGATAGTTTACAATATACCGCGATTTATAGGATTTACGAGTATTCCACATACAGTAGCCATCAGACAACTTATTTCCACATAGATGAAACCTTAGGTTCTCAATAGCGTCTCATGTTCTTTGAATATAAGGAATGCGTGCTTGTGGAGCTCGCCTTGTGACACCTGGGCAGGTACCAGGTAAGAAAGGTAACTAAAACTACATACACACATACATAACTTCACGCCTGGTCCCTTGCGGGGAAGGCACGAACAACAGAGCGCCATTCAGGCTTATTCTTACACACCTCACTTGCTTCTTTGACATTCATTGCTCTTGTCATGCACGCTCGTCTGTTCTTAAGGCACCTGACATCACCTTCTGCTAGTACATGATCAATAACAAAAATAAGAGTTACTTAACTAAAATTTATATGACTGATTATTATATACGTTTTGTAGAATATTATTCTAAAATAGTATCACAAGTATCAAACACTTTCCATGGACCAACACTTTTTCTATGTGAAAATAAGTTATGTCTGATCGCTCTGGGATCTTACTCTAATTGACTCTTTTCTTTTTTAGTGTGAATGGTTTCATACTTTGTTTATGCACTTGTCCTAGATAGAACGTTGCGCTACAATCGTAAGAAAAATCGAAATGTGTGCTGGGCAATATTTCAAGTGAAACTTCAACGGACAAGTTGAAAACGAATCGCAACGGAAAAGTGGAAAAACGAATGGCAACGGATAAGTGGAAAAATGAATCGCAACGGACAAGTGGTAAAACGAATGGCAATGTACAAGTGGAAAAACTTAAACTGACAAGTGACAAAATGAATCGCAACAAAATTTTAACTTGAAATTTACGGGTAGATTGTTAATGTACTTGTCCAATTTGAAAACCTGCCCGTAAAACTAAAACATTCACTAACGCTGAGATTACCCCAGGTGTAGCAGGGACATAAAGAGAAGCAGAGTATTAAGTAGCATGGAAACAAACAAAACAAGACTAGTAGGCTAATGGAATGCATGTGTTACCTTCAATCAGCTGTATTCATGACGTGGCGTGGGTGGTACGCATAATCTCCCAATTACGTAACGTAACCACTTTCTATTTCGAGTGTGGCACGATGGCCACTGACCACTCCGGTTGGCCATTCAGATATCTTACGTTTCTTGATGCAATGTTTACGTCTGTTCGGCATAGATTTATCTAATTGGGGAAACTTGATCAGATTGTAATTAGTTAAAATACTAATTGAGCTAGAATGTGAAATAAGTTAATGCTTTCCGACGTTTGGTAAATAAAATGAAAAAAAGCTAAGTGCGTCTCAGTCCATGCATAATAAAGGTCTTACTATAGAGGCGACAAACATGTACTGTGTTGCACATCTAGCTACAGGAATGAAAAAAATATAAAACACCCCATATCCAAAAAACTACTTAATAAATCTTCAAGCCAACTTCTATTAGAAATACTTTTAAAGATTTTTTTTGTTGATTTTTCGTCTCTATAGTTCGCGGTTTTTGTGACTGGGAGGGGGTACATTACTCTTAACTGTTGACTTAAATAAAGGAGTCTAAAAATATCATCATAGTTTTTCAAGACCTATCTAAATAACCTAAAGGCCTTCCTTTATTGGAAAAAATATCTCTTAGTTAACACGGTCTACAACACACCTTACTGCCTATATATTATAAACTATAGAGGCGAAGCGTGTTATTTTATATTTATGTTGCCTATCAAACATTAAAAAAGTCATCCAAATTGCCCTAATATCTTTAATTTAAAAATTAGCTTTGAATGATAGAAAATATCTTTTTGTACTTCATTGCAGTAAGCCGACTAAGTAGAGTTCATTTAAGCCATAAGTAGTTCTGCTACAGTACACGTGAAACAATTTGTTATACTATGTATTTAAATTAGAGAAAAAATCATCATCTAATTCGGACCAGCAGATTCCAAAAAATTACTACGTAAAATCCTCTAAACCAATTTAAATGAAACCCGGCACAGACCTAGCATATATCACGATATACCAGAGATTCACCTGGGAACAATACTGTGGATAGTTTTTATCTTTCTAAGATTCTGTGAAGTAGACCAACCAAAATAGCAAGAAAAGATGGTTCACTAATCAATAAAACTTCGTCAGGGCAAAGCAAGCGAAGTTTCACTGGCACTGCTCATAAATTAATCAATATAATATTTCATTTGAAACTCGTAAATTTATCATTAAAGGGTGAGGTTAACGATATAAATTAATATGTATCATTCGTTATCTGTCTCTGACTCTAGTTGTAATCGATTCGCCAGAGTTCATTGATTAATCAATTACATTCATAATGTCTAACGTTTACATAATTGATAAGTTACGATTAGAATTACAAAAGAATACATACAATACAATAGATAATATTAATTAAATTAATGGGTGCACGATATTAATGCCATACATATATATGATGTTTATTTTACAAACAAAGTATACATAAATTGTAGCTAGTAGGTACAATAAAGACATTTATAAATAATCTAATACAATCTAATAAAGGTTAACTTATTTGCATTGTATTCTACCCAGTCCCTCAAGACCATAAGTTAAAAACTGACCCTAGATCACTAGATTAGGTCTTCTAAGGGTAAGGTTCCCAGAAGGCTGGCTACGTTTCCTCACCATAGTGATCTGTTTCCCAAGGTAAACACGAGCCCTCTGATCGCCCGAAGAGTCAATGAGTCATATAAAATATATTAATTCATACTTATTGAATAAAATGTTAACAGTTTATTAATTGGTTAATAATTAATAGTTCATTCGGCATTCATTAGGGCATAAGTGATTTTTTAACGAATTTAACCAGTGTCTGTCATTGATCTTTAGTGTTTAAATCGCAGGACAGCCATTATATCTTATACTAATATATATAAAGCTGAAGAGTTTGTTTGATTGAACGCGCTAATTTCAGGAACTACTAGTCTGATTTGAAAAATTCTTTCAGTAATTTGCCCATTTATCGAGGAAGGCTATAGGCTATCATCACGCCAAGACCAATTGTAGCGGAGCACCAAAGAAGAATGTTTCAAAATCGGGCGTTTTGAAAGCAAATTTCACAAGGACGACGTCACGGGCACAGTTCGTACTTATTTCAATAAAAACGAGAAAATTTACATTACTTGTATGAAGTTTATGTCAATTTTATCGAAAGGATTGGAAAGTAAAGCCGAGAGCATTTACATTTGCATTAGTTAAGTTGTTAGTTATCTTACTAAAGTGGCGAGTTAAGTTCTTATCATCGTCTAGATTTTAGAAAGTTGTCAATCAAGTAGATATCTGTGCAAACGACGATAAAGGCTTTATCTCGAGTTAACTAATACAAAGGTAACTAACGGCATCAATAAAGATACTTAGGAAAAAGCGGACACTCTTTCTTGTGTTCAAAATATTTTCAATTCAATATTATTTCCTTAAAGTGAGTGAGTGAAGTGAAACAGACAAACACATACCACAACCAAATTAATCGTTTAATAAATGGGTCACACTGTTTCTAATTTTATTACCTACCCAATAGCTATTTTAATAACGTAACCCTTCGAAACAACTACAAGTCTATATTCTAAAACACCCATCCCTTTATAAGCTATCTTCGGGCCACGAGCGACTATAAAAATAATGTATCATTCAAACAGCAGCCTCATTGGCCCCAATAAAATGTATTTTATGGTTGAATCCCGCTATATATAGACCTATTCTTGTCTGACCCACTTTTCGTTTGGTCCGGGCCAACAATCGATTCTGGCGCAAATACGCCGAGATCTGGTCACGGTCAATGTCATACAATTTGGTGGTTGGAGGACGGTGAAACCCGCCAGATATAGAACCATTTAGAAATAGGCTATATAGAGGGGTTTCTGACAACAGCCTCTATCTTCATATAACAGTGTAATATATTTTAAATTAAAACACTTGAAGAATTAGCAACGTGCTGTTACAACCTAGGCGCCGACAAAAATAAATTCACACCTGCATATCTGAAACAAAACACATTTTATTACCTGTCGAAATTTGAACTAATTGTATCTTTTATGATCATCTTCTTTTGTTTATTTATTTATTGGCATGCGTTTACTAATTATTCTAGAAAGAATCGAAATCGAAGCGAGACGTGTGTATTTCAATCGGTAATATGTTAGTAACAGACTGCGCGTTTTATTGAATTACAACCTTCTGCATTACCTTTGGATTTGTTGTGTTCGGTTATATTTGTGCCTATGTTATACATGTTTGTATAGTCAAACTCTATAGTAATTTTAACGGTAATTTAATTCGAATCCCTCGTAACAGTACTTATATTACTTACATATGAATTTTCTCGCCACATTTTTGCAGCAAACTGGGTTGATTGCGCTCAGCGTATTTTGTTCTACTCGAATTTTATTCGATAAACGTAATTATAGTTAAACTATTAAACGTGCATATTCAAAAAATTACTTTCTAGTGTATTCCATCTATACCTACAGGGCGCTCAGCCGTTTCAAGACGAGACCGCAAAAAAGATCGAATTAAACACTTAACATACTCATAAAGTGATTAAATCCGTCATGGCCATCACGTCATATTTCCTTTGATATAGACAACATAAAATAAAAAAACTTCGTTTAAAAAAACTGACTTCAAAAACTAAAAAGTATAAAATAACTTATTTCTAAAGCTATTATTATTAATATTATCTAAAATTATTAAATATTATCTGAAACATCTTAAAGTCGGTGCTTAGTAATTTTCAAAATATAGTAATTTTTATGTTTTACTTTGCACCGACTTCAAGATCAATCAAACTAAACAAGAATCACGTAAATCGGATCATAAATCTCAGCGTAATCATCATCATAAAACATATGGATCATAAAACATATGGAACGGAATGGAAAATTTTTCATAAAAAATATTCATAAAATGAAAACTACTGGGCCAAGCTATATCAAATTTTTTGGGAACCAAATGGCAGCTATTCCGCGTCGAACAAAAGAAAGAATAACGTAAATCGGATCATAAATCACGGAGTTATCGGCGAACATATGGAACGGAGTGAAAATTATTTCCATGAAAAATGTTCATAAAATGAAAACTACTGGGTCAAAGTATGTCAAATTTTTAGGGGACCAAATGGCAGCTATTCCGTGTCGAACAAAAAAAGAATCACGTAAATCGGATCATAAATCTCGGAGTAATCGGTGAACATACATAAAAAAAAAGATCCCGACGAATTGAGAGACTCCTCCTTTTTTTGAAGTCGGTTAAAAAGGTAATTAATACTACTAGCCAAAAGATCCGCAGGTGATGAGGGATAGATAATTCACAGATCCATAATATTATAACGAGTGTGGGACTCGAATTAAAAAAATTGCCTTGGAATTACTATAAAATTAATTCTTTTTTCTTTCCAGAAATTTGTATCCATTAATACCACCATATATACGAATACTTAAAATTTTGTTTGAATGTTTGCCTGTTTACTAAGTTTTAAACCGTTTTGTTCATTGTTAAGGCCAATGAATTGAAGTAGAAACGCTTCTTCTCTCAAAATTATAGACACTTCTGTAATGTAATTTTTCCGTTTAATAACATTCAAAGTGTTTATTGCTATTACACATTGAAGTAAAAAGACTTCTTGTGCTAAAAATATACTCATTTCTGTACTGTGCGACACTTAAGACGTTAAGTAGCCCTTTAGTTTCATTCGATCGTCCATCTCTTATGTTACGAGACATAATAATCTTAAATCTTGACATAATTAATAATAATAAAACTAAGTCTTAACGGTTTTAAGCGCGGTAATTTATTAAGTTTTGGTTTGCCCGACGTTTCGGCCGCTTTTCAGTGGCCGTGGTCACGGACGACAAAGGTGACATTTGTTCAACAAGTATTGTTAAAGTTTTATTTAGCCTACCGCCAACTTGTTCATTTTAATTATTTAGTTTTAATTGTGTTTATGGTTATTATTTACTCTATGGGAGCCTAATCTAATTTACCATCGCTGCACAACATGTTGTGGCTTGAAGAGAAGAAGCGTCGCAAGAAACTCTTCAGCAAACATGCCTACTTCTAATTTTTTTTATATAATATTAAAGTGGGTGGAAGGAAAAAATAAAATAAATAATCAGTCAAGTTGGTTTGTGTTCCGTTGCACGCAGAAAGAGCTGACAGTGTCCTGAGGTCTGGCAGTTGGTTTTTGCTGGGTTTGGGTCTTAATAAATTACGCGCCTAAAACCGTTAAAACGTAGTTTTATTATGTATACAAGTCGCGAAAGCTTAAGAAAATATTATAATTAATAATTAAAACGTCTTCACCATACAACTAGACTTTCATACATATGTTATAGCATTAGATTTACATATTATATTTCGAGGCCTACTATGGAACTTTCAACCCACGTATACTTCGGTAGACTAAGCCATTAATTACGAAATCATATGCCTCAAACAGTTTATTTGATGAAACATAATATCTAGTCACCAAAATAGAACTATCTCATACATAATTCATACAAAATAAACGTGCAAACAGCACTAAGTCCAAAAATAACAAAGGAATTATTTTAGCTTCAACCCATTTATATTATAGTTAAGCAACCCGTTTCTCTGAAGATATTTGTTCTACAAGATAGTTGGGATCTTCAAAGCATATGTATAATAGCATTTGGTATTGTATTTGAAAACTTCAATATATCAGTTCGCAGCTATATATATCAGGGAGATCATATTTAGATAACAATGAAGAAATTCTCTTGGCATTGTATAAATAATGATACTCGCGCGACTTCAAAGAAAAGGATATAGGGAAACCACACATTGTTATTTCACTGTGTTATAGGTATCTAAACAATACATATTAAGTAAGCCAATGTTATAAATAGCTATTCGACCTTTGCAGGTTTGAATTTTTTTGAAATATTATTAGGATTACATCTTTGATAGTTAATCCTTAAATGTATTTATAATAGCAAATTCTGTTTGACCACGTTTCTTTTTTTTGCAGGAGATCAGCAGACAGGCAGACGGCCCACTTGATGGAAAGCGGTTACCATCGCCTATGGACATTTGCAACACCAAAGGTGCTACGAATGCGCTGCTGCTCTCTTTAGGGAGCCTGGTCACTAATGCCGGAACACAACAAAAGTTTGTTATGGCGGCATACTCTACACCAGGGGTGGTCGCCATCCAGTCGAGCATATATATAATACCCTACCACCTGGCTGTGGGTTGTTTTGTCGCCTCTTACGACAGGCCGCGCGGCCGCAGGAAATTGTATTTTTTCTCCGTTCCTGCACGGATGATGTTCCTGCATGTACCAGCTCAAATATAATTGATTATGAAGTTTGTGAAAGGTCCGCAAGCCGTCGAATTTCTCATTATGTTAAAATTACATTAGATTGTATTGTAAATTGCAATGTGAGTGACAAAAAAAAAATATCAGCCCATTAATGTCCCACTGCTGGGCTCGGGCCTCCCATTATAGTGGAATGGACAGTATACCCGCCACGCTTGTCCAAGGCGGCTTGGCAGGTTTGCCACATCGGTTATCTCGATGTGTAGGTTGCATCACGATGTTTTCCTTCACCGTTATTAGCACGTGGTAATTCGTGCGTGCGCTAGCCATTACGCTACCACGACATATGTGAGTGACATATGACATACAATTAAGAACAACGAATTTTCACTAATCATAGTCCACTAAAACTTAGTACTTTTCACTGACTACAACGGCCTCTTATTATTACAATTCTCTAATTATTTAAATTATAATTATTTCATAATTGAAAAACTCTATGACAATATAATAGTAATCCAGTAATGACGGCCGTTTTTACACCGCACTCACAAATCAATCACATTAACTGATAATAGTACAAGGCCCGCCGTAGTATTCGCTAATTACTTAAGCGCAATGAAACATTAATTAGCCCAACATCCAAACAATCCAATTAACTTGTTTCCGAAATCAATTGTAGTCGTTGGGGACGGACCGCTATTTAAATATATCTCAATAACAATCCCGTTCCAGGCTACTCTATTTGCATTGGCGGCTCAAGTAGGTTCAATATCTAGAAGAGACGTAGGATACTTTTCATTCCGGAAAAGAGAAGAGTTTGGGATAGATTTATGTAAAGTTTATCGCAGAAAGTATAGGTAGGTTTTGATTTTTTGTAATGTCATTTTCGTCAATTTGGTCGTTTTCATCATTTTTGTCAGTTTGGTCACTTTCGTAATTTTTGTCGAAATTTATTTATATAAACAAATTTCTCACTTCTCAGTTGTTACCAGCACAGATAAAACTTATATAGTTAATGCCACCTTTCTAATAATAAGGTCAAAGGTTCCTAAGTCATTAATTAGACTACAGTTTTTTTGTTATTCTTGAGCTTCACCTGCGATAACGTTATAGTTATCGATTGTGACCTAATGAGTCTTAAATATAGCTTTAAAAATAACACTGTGAATGAATATAACATTATTAATAGATAACGTATTAGTACGTACTGTCAATATTTATTAACGTCATTAACAATACATTACAACATCGCTTTAAATAACACATTAAATCCATCGCTACATCTGTGTGAAACGGCTGAGTTACAAAAAAATCCCTAAAACAATTGATAACAAAAAATCGGACAAGATTCCCGCAAAGTTTCCGTCATTTGACTCTGGAACCAGAAGTAAGTTAAGGTTAAAAACCGTTGATTTCGCCGTAACATATTAAAAAAAATTGCGATCGAAAACCACACATCCCTACAACTAGCGAAAATTTTCTTAAGTGACAACACTGTTTCATCTTTCTTTATTATATCAAATCCAATGACGTCGGAACAATAATTATTTAAACAGTTAATATGTTGCTTACATTACGGCGTTTTGTTCATGCAAGATTCATATAAAATGGCTCTGTTATTGTAAGTATTTTTAAAGCAGATTGATTGAAAGCTTGATTTTTTAATGACAATCGTATATCACAAAAGGTCTTCAAAGGTCTTCTTTTGAAAATGTATTTATTTTGTAGTTATACCTCAACTCATTAAATTACGTTGCGTGTACTACCTACTACGACAACTATGTTGCGTTAGCAAAACGCTTGGGAGGGAATTAGTAACATAACCAACAGTATTTCTGTCAATGAGCTTGTGAAACGCTCGTATAGCCCTCTTACCCATCGTTTATTGGTAGCTTCAAAATCAATCAGTTACTATTACAGAGAATCGTCGGTAAATATAGAAACAGGGGGTAGATCAATAGTGTAATGAATCGCGAAAGAAACATAACGGCCGCAGTACAAGTGACGGACAACTAAGCGATGAATATTTCTTCTGTAGCAGTCATAGTATATACAATCGCCAAAGCTGGCGGTTAACCAGTTCTCTAACATTTTGCTTTGAACGGCTCATAACGTATCAATACTCACGCACACACTCTCAAATTTCAAATACACCAATCAGGACGTTTCGAAAATTTATACCTGACACGCTTGTCCAATATTATTGGCGGGTTTGACACAAGGCTATTGATGTCTAAAGTTTTATTACGATTTTTACTGTGACCGTTAACACGTGGCAATAGTAACAATATGCACATTTGGTCAGAAAACTGTCTAAAAGGGGCAATGGTTTTCCTAATCAAGATTTGAACATGAGCTCTTTGATTTTGAGACTCGAGTGCACTAACTACTATGCTAAGACATCTGTATTTATATATTTTTCTTTTTTACTTAGAGTTAATGAATTATTGAATTGCTGGTTATGATTACACACACATTATTTGATCTCAATACATTTGTGGCAGAGTCAGTTTCATTATACAACTGCAATAACACTAGTAAAAATAGTAGATAGTATTACTCTTGTCACTGATTCTGTTTAACTCACTGGTATGCGTTTCAAGATATTAACATTTAATCCCTATTGACAGTTACAATGTCTACAAAAATATAATACTTTTGCTATAATCATGATAACTTGATTTTATTTAAATAGCTACAATATCTAGATCTAGATTTACGTAGTCTTAAATTTTTAAAAATACTCAAATCTAACACAAATAACATAGCAACTGTGCTTGTAAAATAATTAGTAACTTATCTTACACTCATAAAAAATTAAATTTCAAGTGAAAATATTGAAATTAATACAATCATTTATGGCTCTATTTTGTTATTACTAGTTAGGGGGTCATAAAGACGCCGCCGCCATGTATTGTGCATTAGAATCCTTTATTAATTATTTTGTCTCGTAAAGTTTCGTTTAGTAGATTAGAGGTAACAGTTGAATGCCGACTAGTTATCGGAATTAGTCATAGACAATTTTACTTAACATTGTTATACAATAAAATTCAAATGTCCACATCTGTAAACAGCATTTTATTATGGAATTTTGTTTTAGAAATAAAAAACAAGAAATATAATTCAAACGGTCAAGCGAAAATATTGAAAGTAATAAAACAATTTATGGCTTTATTTTGTTATTGCCAGGTATTTTATTGTCAGGTGGTCATAATGACGCCGCCACCTACATTTTCTGTGCAACGAATTGTAATCCTTTATTAATTCTTTTTGTCTCATCAAGTTTAATTTAATAGACTACAGGTATCAATTGAATTCCGACTTGTTTTCAGAATTAGTCGTAGCCAATTTTACTTAACATTATTATACAATAAAATTCAAATGTTCACATCTGTAAATAGCATTTTTTATGGAATTTTCTTAAAGTATTGGAAAACCAGAAATATCATTCAAAAGTTATTCAGACTTAGTGCCGCAAGACGGGAGAATGTTATAACGGGACAAGTAATCTTTAATAACTTCCTAAAATGTAATAACAAAATCTTTATTTAATTTTAAAACCTGTTTCAATAGGCTTTTCATTTGTAATATATTTTTTTACATCACAACCATGACAACCCCTTATGAGAACTATAACTAAATAAAGATATAACAGTTAAAATAAATAAAGAACAAAAGTTTATTTCATGGACGACGAATATTAGAAACTTACTAAGAAAGACAAAGGCCCAGTTAAAAACAATTCTAAAAAGTTCCTAAATCTTACATGAAAATACACATCATTTTACAGATAATAGTTCAACTTTATCTCACTACTACATTATTTATTATTTAAAACACATTTTATCCAGACTAATGTCAAGTCTTGGACATGAACAGACTTATTCGAACTAATCTGATTTAGATATAAGCTAATTATATTAAGGACTACATATCAACTAATAATAATTCGATTTTAAATTAGCAAAATTTGAATTTACTGTAAAGATAATAATAACAACCATAAAAGTTCCTTCTATTTTGAAACAAAAATGTACGGACTTTCTAAGTGCAATGTATGTAGACTTCTATCATGTATACACAGATGGGTCAAAAGTTAAAAATCAATGCAGTGGTTTAGGCATTTATGACCCGCAAACCAACAGTTCTTTAAAATTAAAAATTGAAGCTAATATTTCCATCATGCACATAGAATTATTAGCCATAGCGGAGGCGGTTTCTTACATAAGTTCTTGTGGTTCAGGCAAATTTGCCATTTTTACTGATTCAAAAAGTGCTATCTTTCACCTGGCTCGATGCACCTCGACTTTTCGAGGACTACCGATAGCCTACAGCATTTTGAAATCCCTCCGTGAATTGTCAAGAACAAGTAGATTAATTAAAATTCAGTGGATCCCTTCACATATAGGTTTGCCAGGAAATGAGGCTGCTGATCGTCTTGCTAAGGAGGCTATTGATGATGGAGAACCCTTTCACTGTATGCCCTTATTTACTGATTTCCTGTACGTAGTCAAAAATAAATGCACAGAATTGTGGAAGGAACACTTTGATGAGAGATCAGTAACTAAGGGTATATGGTATAGGACTATTCAACCCAATCTAACACGCTCACCATGGTTTGCAGGGTCATCTTTGTCTAGATCTGAAATAGTGATAGCTTTCCGACTTCGCTCCGGACACATACCACTAAATGGGTTCGCGTTTTTAGTGAAAAGATCATTAACACCCAATTGCACAGTGTGTCAGGTTAGAGAAGATGCATATCACATTTTAGTGGAGTGTGTACGTAACGAGTCCGAAAGAAGTTTGTTAGGCTACGATTTGCACGAAATTGGTGCGTGTAATAGTATCCTGGCATATCCCTTATCGGATGATGCCAGGATGCTATACAATCTAGTTAAAGTAGGCATTAAGCGGCGGTAATTTAAGTGTGTTGTTCCTATGAGGGTGGCATGGTCAATACTGACCAAACCCTCTTATAAATAAAGAGGAAAAAAAAAAAAAACCATAAAAGTTACAATATTGTTCTCGTGTCTTTTCTATTTTGAGGAGGGATCAGATGGTATACCCGCCACGTTTCTCATAAGCAGATTTAGAAGTTTGACACGGTATTGTCTCAAACTCCTAAATATCAATATAAAGGATTCATAGTGATGTGTTTTTACTGTCAGCAACAATTAGCTTAATTAATTGCGCATGGTTGAAATAGTATGCACATTAAGTCATAAAAACCTTGAAGTGGTTAATGGTTCTCATCTAGGATTCGAACCCACAATTAGTAAAACCGAGTTTCCGAACCGAAAGCGTTAACTAATTAAGCGTGAATTTTTTGAAAAAAAGGGCAACTAATAATTTAAAAAAATTATAGAGGTTATAATAGTTAATTATTAATACTAAGTCACAATGTTTTACTACGATAAATTTTGCTTAATCTTTTACTCTTCACTTTTACATCAAATACATAAAGTATATTATTTAGGTATTGTAAAACAGCGTATTCAAAAAAGCGGCTTGCTTTCTATTGTCTTAAACGCGTAAAACCCAAAACAAACAATAAAACTCCGCCCCCAAACCAATGTTTTACTTGTGTGCGTGTTCTCGGGTTGTTAACGAAAGTGTTTGCCAAGCGATTTTAGTCTTATGCCTGGTTAACCGCCAGCTTTGGCGATTGTACATAGGTATGTGGAGAGCTTTAATAAGTGCGTATGGGTAGACAACGGTAGACTCTAAAAACACTAATCAAATTTTAGTAGTGAATATTGTTGTACACTGAACTACCCCTCACTGTCCGTGGGCCGAAACGCACTTGGCCGAGTTTTAGTGGCACACAAGCACTCAAATATAACGCAAATATTTCATAGTCAATTAGGTGTGAAAATGGAATCACAGCATTACTAAGCATCTTTACTACTTAAGATCAGAACAAATCGTTCTAGATTATTTGGGGATCATTTTAAGAATTCAATATAAAATAAGACAAAATAATATTAAGTTCTCATGCAAGTGTATTGTTATTCTTTTCTGAAACAATAGTTGTTAATTTTTTTGATAAAAAGACACAGACCGAGTTTCAACTTAAAATAAGACTAAATACCATTACGTTGTCATGCAGATATGATTCTTCTATGAACTCAATATCATAAGTAATAATAAATTTAAAATTATAGCCTTGAAGATTTTTGATAAGAAATGTGTAGGTATTATATTGTAATATTTAAGTCGAATATGTTTAATATGATATTTAACTTTAACATAATTCAATCTAATACAAATTCATCAAGTGTTTAGGAATTCAGATTAATGGCAACCTTAAATGGGATCTATACAATAATTTCCTTATAAACCGTGTTAGTAAACTGATTTACGTCTTCAAAAAGTTAAGAAACATAGATCCACGCACTATTAGAATGACGTAATTTGCCTTATGCGAATCTTTACTAACCTATTGCATAACTTCCTGGGGAGGAGCTTGCACAATTCATCTTTTAAAAATCTGTTTTAAAAGTTTAATACCAAAAAAGCGTTTCGCTAATCCACTCACCAGCTGTAGATGTATTATCCGTGCAGGAACGGAGAAAGAATACAATTTCCTGTGGCTGGGCGGCCTGTATCATTATTACTAGTTTAGAATTCAGAATTTTTTTTTCTATTTAATAAATTAGCCTTTAACTACAAGTATTTTATTGCAGTCGGATGGCTGCTAATACCATCTGTAACACAGGTTTGATCCTAGTACGGGGTCTTGGCGACCCACCTACATACTTTTCTTTGTACAATTTTGTCTTTTATGTGCCTTTTACGTGTACATATTTATTTATTCATCTGACACTTCACCATACACAAAACCAGAAGGTATAAAGCACCAAGCGGACGCTTTTGGAGAATCGCGTAGTGAGGTTCAAACTCGGGCGTTCTACGCCAATATTTTTCCAACTGTCTGCTGTATGATTGTTCTATTTTAGACACAAAAAACAGAAAATAGCTATCTTTAGCCTCATTAAATTAATATACGCTACTGACGTCAATATAAAACTTATTTATTATATTGAGGGCTTTATAACAAATGGGCGTACAGACAAATGTGTAGTTTTACACAAGGGCCAAAAAGCGGATAAAACAAAACTAGTTGATTATATAAGGCTGCAATTTGGAATACGCTTCTTTTTAGGTACACTTGCATACTGGTAACACTTTCTATATTGTAACATGCACAGTTTTTAGTAAACAACAAAAAAATGACAATTTTGCGAATACGTCTATATGTTACGTAGCCCTCGATATGTATGAAAAGATAAATCCTAAATCACATTCGTCACATCATTACAATGTTTTATTTTTATTTAATAGAAAAGTAACAATTCTCTGTAAAACAAAAAGCAGGAAATATAGAAACATGTTATATTCTCTAATGCTCTTCGAAAATATTGATATATCACCTACCATACAAAGCTTATACACTGTTTACACATTTTACATATTCCATATGATGACGTTGAATCTTTACAAGAGTAGGAATTCATATTTACTTTGTTATTAGTAAATGTTCAAAGTGCTATTGACTTGATAATTATGGTAAAATGTTGTTATACGCAGACTTCTTTAACTGAAGGTTGGCATAATATTAAAAAAAACAGATAAAGAAAAAATAATTTTCATTGAAAGTAATATTTAGACCTGGTCCAGAAAGGGCGAATTCGCCGCGAAACGTTTCGCGCGAAATCATTCGCGCGTTAGTGAGATACTAGGCACCAATACATCGCGCCCACAAGCATCGCGCGAATTCAAAATACGCGCGCAAATCGCGTGCACTACGCCAGACTCTCGACTCGCGCGTGTTTCTATATTTATATCGCGAGTAGAGATACTGGCGCGCCTTGTTGCGCCCAGTTAACGCGCGAATCCAGAGCGAGTGCACGTATCCAGGGAAATGGAGCGCCAAAATTTTGATACGGAATTGTTTATAGACGAAATAGAAAAACGACCGGCGATATGGGATTTGGAATCACCTGATTATGCCAACCGAATTTTAATTAATTAATTTTGGATACGAAGTTACAAACATACTATATGTCATTCTGTCATTAAGAATTGGATGTACTAAATACGTTCTATTTTTCTTCCGTTTTTGTCTCTTCCAGCGACGGTAAGCTAACAACAACGTGACCGCTTCGTTCAACTCCATGTTTCGTAGACTAAATTCGTCCCCAAATGCTCGCGCGTAGGTACGCTCTTTCTGGGCGAAACGGTCGCGCGTGATACGCACGATAGAATCGCGGCGAATTCGCTCCTTCTGGACAAGCTCTTACTCTACAAAATTACTGGCTGGCAGAATGGTAAAGAGAAAAAAAAATACCTGACGTTTCATATGTGACGTACGTGATATCGGATTTAGATATGGATTTACCGCCGGATTATATTAGAGAAGTAGTTGTTTGTTTAACTAATCAGTTTAAATTTTCTTTCCTCGTATTCGAAATGAAAGGCAGAGTGTTAACCTCGGGTGAAAGGCCTATTTAGACACTCGAGTTATTAGCGACCTCGCTACACTCGTGCGCCAAACCATCTCATGCCTAAATATGTCACTTTCACCTCTCGTGTAACAATCTACTATTCTCACACCGCTTTTGATTGTTTATTAAACAAACGACCTCAAGCCTGAACCAGACAAGCGACCCTTCACTGCAGGGCCCAGTTCCTACGTTAATGGCTGTCGAGTAGTATTTCTCGATACATTTGAATGCTCGCTCTTATCGCGTTGCTAGGTGCATTGTTTAGGGGACTATAGTAAAATGCCAATGCAGAATCCTTAATTTTGTTACGCTCGTCTATCTGTCTATCTGTCTATCTGTGCATGTCATGTAATTACCAGTTACCTCGAAGATTATTAGCGAATCATAAGCACAGAAACTAGATTTAGATTCTAGATTTTAAAACACCTTAAAAATTTGGACAATTATCTTCAGCGTTGTCAACAACATCATTCAATATCATCATTCTTGCCGTTGGAGTGCAGGCAGAATGTGAGCGATATCAGCTTTATACTCAATATAGCTGACGGTTCTATCAACTGCATTGAAGTTATTTTCAATATTGGGCTTCGAATAAAGAATCGTAAAAAGATTTTTTCGCCGTTAACTTATTTTTACCCAAATGCACATTATACTCATTTAATTTTGTGTAATTAGCAAAGTTTTAGAAGTGAAACTTCTTTAGAATCGTTGTGATTTGAAACACGAAACACAAAAGCGACACTAAAAAATTTAAAAACTTCGTTTAAAAAACCGACTTCAAAAACTAAAAAACTAAAATGTATAAAATAACTTATTTCTTAAGCTATTATTATTAATATATATTATCTAAAACATCTTAAAGTCGGTGCTTAGTAATTTTCAAAATATAGTAATTTTTATGTTTTACTTTGCACCGACTTCAAGATGTTTTAGATAATATATATTAATAATAATAGCTTAAGAAATAAGTTATTTTATACATTTTGGTTTTTTAGTTTTTGAAGTCGGTTTTTTTAAACGACGTTTTTAAATTTTATTTGTTACTTTTTAGTGTCTAGCTATGTATGGGTGGACCCACGAATGGTGCCGCGCTTCTTAAAAAATATAGGTCCCAAGAAGCGGGAACAAAAAAAGTTCGTAAAATGAAAACTACTGGGCCAAATTATGTCAAATTTTTAGGGTACCACATGGCAGCTATTCCGCGTCGAACAAAAAAAGAATCACGTAAATCGGATCATAAATCACGGAGTTATCGGCGAACATATGGAACGGAGTGAAAATTATTTCCATGAAAAATGTTCATAAAATGAAAACTACTGGGCCAAACTATGTAAAATTTTTAGGGGACCAATTGGAAGCTATTTCGCGTCGAACAAAAAAAGAATCACGTAAATCGGATCATAAATCACGGAGTTATCGGCGAACATACATAAAAAAAAACAGCAACAAAAAAAAAAAAAAAAAAATCCCGACGAATTGAGAACCTAAAAACCACCACAAAGAACCTGAAAACCTCCTCCTTTTTTCGAAGTCGGTTAAAAAGAGATAAACACATAAATCTGTAGGATTAACCCACTGAAAGAATGAGATACGAGTTTTACAGTTAGTGCAGCACAGAATAGTGCCAATAAGACCGATGTTTAACGTAGGCCCAATTTGGACCAAAATTAATATTTTTTTAGACTGAAATAGTGAAAAATTTAAAGTAATACTAAAGAAGTTTATTTTGAATTATAACATGTCAGTGAAATTATTATAATTATAATATGTCAATCAAAAACAGACATGCCAGAAACACCCTTAAAAATCGGTCTAGCCGGAACGTCCAGACATACAGGCAAAAATTTTAAAAATCATTTATATATATATATATATATATATATATATATATATATATATATATATATATAATACTTTTTGTTCCCCATAATAGTCCTACACTGGCCGGGGCTTGTCCTTGGGTACATTGTTATATGGTGTAGAAAATGATAATCGCCAGTCAGTGTCATCCCACATTTACATTAAATTTTTCAAGGGGCCTCTACCTGTTGGCCTTCTCATGGCCCCACGCAAACCCTCCAAAAGTCCGGGTCATTTCTATGTCCCGTGGTCTTGAGAGACGTATACAATATAATAATAATTTTACCGGTCGATAAGATATAGGCACCGAGCCGTAGTGTAAAGCTGTTATTTTGACATTACAAACAGACACTTCAATTTTAGTTACCTGTAAAGAAGATTTGCAAAAAATTAGTAGGTAAATTGTTCCGTAATCAAAAGTCAATTTGTAATGTGACATTTTTAATTCTGAAAAGTATAAACAACCTCTACGGATATAAATTCTCAGAACATCCCTTAAACAAAATGAGCTTTTATTATTATTAAATTATTTAGGTTGAAGTGCGATAAGAAATAATAAAAAATACTCGGGCAAGGAGAATAAAAATTATCCAATCAAGTAATATTAGCAGAACATTAGGAAAC
Organism: Dendrolimus pini; assembly: GCA_949752895.1. NCBI lineage: Eukaryota > Metazoa > Arthropoda > Insecta > Lepidoptera > Lasiocampidae > Dendrolimus > Dendrolimus pini. Next base: position 3,620,606 of record OX457131.1, read on the forward strand.
ACTTTGGCTACATTCCACAAGAGACTCACAACGACCACGTGCACGACCGCGATTTTTCCCGTTCCTCATCCTTGCGGGCGCTAAAATCATAAACTCTAGTGGAACGGATTATGAAACGTTGATGTTATTAACGACGAAATTACACAAATGTCATTGGTTGATTTGAAAATCGAGCCTCTTTCAACGTCAATCGATAGAGATAATCAATGCTCTGTGGACAACGTCCACCTCAACCTAGCTCTTAACATGCGTCGTTGTGACCGCTGAGCGATCAAAAATAATTACGTTATTAGTGACGTTTTCGCCACGACCATAACGACCGTGGTCGTCATGTGGAACAGCAGACTGAGCATTTTGCGCTTTGTGACCTGAAAAACACATTTACAGCTAATGGCAATATCAACATTTGCATGAAATCAATATGCTCTTTATCGACTTCAAATAAAGGTTTAAATTCGGTCAGACACACCTATATTCCTTTTCTCTTGATTGAGATCAATAGCATTGCAAATTCATTAACTGCCTTATTGATGCCTATTTGAGTTGTTAGCAAGGAATAATTTCAGCACTGAGGTCATATCATTAGAGACTTGAAATAATGCCAATCATGCTTACGTAACAATGTTTACAATGTGTAAAAGGATGAAAAACAGTTTGATGAAATCTGCTACGTCTTTTGCAAAAGAAAAATTAAGCCAAATGCATCTAAAACTAACTAACGTTATAGGAAAAACAGGTTTTCTACGCAACTCAGTCTGACTTTAAGGAGCTGCCTAGATGGAGTTAGTTATAACAAGGTGTTTCGTTAGAATTACTATAGTTGATTAGAACTATACAAACACAGGTACAAATATAACTGAACACAACCAGTCCAAACGTAATGCACGATTCAATAACACGCGCAAAGTCCGTCACTAAATAGATTACCGAATGTACACAAGTCTTTCTTCGCTTGTGGTTATCGCTTGACTGCCCCATGTCTCAATTGGGGTATTGCTTTATACTGCACAGATGCAATATGTCTGCCCGGCTGCGTGGATTTAATTTCTTAGAATCAGCTTGTATTTTAAGTCTGAGACACCTGGCAGTGATCACAATACAACAAAGGCCGTAAAAGATTAAAATGGGCTGTTTTTTTAAATCGCAAAGTAAACAAAAGTCCAAATGCTGAAAGGTAATAAAAAATGTTGTTCTGCAGGTATGCAGGAGTGAATTTATCTTTGTCGGTCGTAACAATATACAAAAATAAATTTTGTGAAAAAAAATCTTATGTATGTCCCTGTCCGAATCGAAACGATTTTTTTTGCTGAACATGTGTAATTTTTTTGTTAAGACTCGTATAATACGGTAAAAGATCCAGAAATGAGAAGCAGCATTTCAATCCATAAATCACTTTAATGTATTATTCTTTCGATTTACACAGAACACTTGCACGGAACTTATAGTCCTCACACTCTACGTCACAGAATTACACTGAATTGTGTGAGCCGCTCGCGCCGGGATTTATACTGTAAGATCGACACAGACAAGTTTATGAAGGTAGTTCACCTGAAATGTCCTGTAGTGTATGTATATTATAATAATATACAAGTATCTGTCTCGAGTGCATTACGTCATTGAGGCACAGTGGGAGGGGATATCAATTGAGTAGGGAGGCTCAGTCAGTCCTCAGTCGATAACCAACCGCTGATGCAGCTGTACGTGTGTTAATGCGTAGACGAGCCGGTGACATTTATATTAGTGTCCAGGAGCAAACACTACATGTCCCTCACATCAGTATTTAAGTAAACATTTCGCATAATTTGATTTTATCAACCAAGAAAACTGGTCAGCCGGTAGTACCGCTCACATCAGTATTTCATTAATTTACACTTGTTATAAAAATCAAACAATCATTATTATTAATTACATTTTGACAACAGTAAATTATACACGACATTACTAAGTGTTTCTTTGGTATAGACAGATGGACATGACTTTATAGAACGTTTCATAATAACGTTGCTAAAAGGCTACGGAACTTTATAAAGCACAAACTTGTCCACACTAAAAGTGGCTTAATTCAATTTGGATAAGTAACAGTCGACTGTGAAGGCCAATAAACAGGTGAAGCGTATTTGTTCGGAAAGATTCTTTAAAACTCCCACATATTATAAGCCGTGCGCAGAAAGTTTGCCGATGACTACTTACTATTATTGTCTATACTCATGTAAAGTATATACAATAATAAATTTACTGCAACAACTATTTATGTGATCTTTTTTTTCCACGCGTGACATCATGAGTCTACAGGCAAACCCTCTGCGCACGTTTAGTATTAAGTCACAGACGACAGACTGACCAACAAGAGCCGTTGAGAGACCAAGCCACCGACAAGAGGTCGTCCGCCGAGTAGAAGCCGGGATCAAAGGATTTTCCTCGAGGCCTCAACCGCGTCCTCGCCTCTAATGGCCAGAGTAAGAAAACCACCAACAGCCACTAGCCACGCTACAAGCTCTATTACCAATTCCATAAAATTCGTGCTTATGATTCTGACTTGTGATTCATACAACATGAACGAAGTCGCGGACCGATAATAATTTAGAACTAAAATATAAGAGAATCTAGAATTGCATGAATCAATTGTGTTTAGTTCAGTAGTGTAAAATTGTAGAGTAAATAATACTGTCATAATCTCGTAGACAATTTAGATAACTCGAGGAAAATGTGTTGAAGCTATTCAGGTGTGTGAAACAGTAAAACATAAATAAAATAATCAGTAGACAAATACATAAATTGTATATACTCAAGCTAAAGAAGTTAGGCTTGTGTTATGGGGAATACACAAAAGACTACTCTGGAGCCAACCCCAAACATCCAGACCACAGTAAATAACGGATAGTTTGTTTACGAAATTTACAATGTCAGGAACTAAAAGCTTTGCTTCTGCGTTCCAGTAAAGCAGGCCGGCAAAGCCATAGCCGACTCAAAGAGGAAGTCAGTTACTATAAGAATCGAAATATATAAGCCTGTTATAAAATCTTAAAATATGTTTACAATTGACGGAGATATCGTGTTACGAAGAAGCTGGTTAACAATTTCCGTGAGTTGCTCGAATCCCTTGGAATCCCCTTATAAGATCCTGACGTGGTGGCAATCGGGCCAATTCGGGTACCTTTCGATTAAAAGAAAAACATTGAAAATCGGTTCACAATTGACGGAGAAAGTGAGTAGACGTATAAAAAAAAACACAAATTGACAAATTGAGAGTGTTAAAAATATAATCGTTATAATATCATTGCACTAGTGCAGATAAAATCAAGCAAAAAAAAAAAGTTACAAGTGGAATTATTATTCTATACAAATGAGTTACAGAAATTTCAATCCTTCGTGATGAACATTGCGTAGTATCTCGTCCGCAATAATAAACGTGATTAACTGCAATATCGCATTCTCTAGGGACTAACTGCTAGGTCAAAATCAAGGATATAGCAATCTTCTAACGGAAATTGCAGTTATTTGCCAATACTGTGTAATTGAAGTGTTTGTCAGTAATTTGAAAATAAATGGCCACATTGAAGTAAAAACTGCTTATTTATACGTAGCTTAAACATAAATAGCGTCATTTGAATTTTTGTTACTCTCTGTAGTTTTTTCGTATAGACTCCGCAATGGAGTAAATAATAACCATAAACCAAATTAATAGTGAATAATGAAAATGAACAAGTTGGCGGTAGGGTAAATAAAACTATAACGATACTCATTGACACTTGATATCTTTGTCTTCCGTGATCACGGCTACTGAAAAGTGGCCGAAACGTCCTAAAAATAAAAGTGAAATAAAGTGAAGACAATGTGTAAGTCTCAACGTCAGAAAACGTTGAAGACCTCTCATTCATAATAAAACTACGTATTAACGGTTTTAAGCGCGGTAACTTATTACATTTTTATTGTTCGGACGTTTCGGCCACTTTTCATTCACTTTCATTGAAGATAAAGTTGTCAAGTGTCGATGTGTATTGTTAAAGTTTTGTTTAGCTTACCCCCAACTTGTTCATTTCCATTATTTACTTTTTTGTGGTTATTATTTACTTTATGGGAGTTCCCGTTTTCGGCCGTATTTTCATCCCTCTGGGAAAATTATAAATATTGATTTTACAGTTTCGGGAGTCGAGACTTTTTTAGGAAATTTCCTCCTCTTTTCGAATCTTTTTTACTTTTTGAGATATTTGCAAAAAAAACTAAACACCCCTTTTTTAAGTTAATTGTTAATAACTTTTACAATCTTGCAAACGGAAATCATTTTTTTCAAAAATCATCAAGATGCCATTCCGAATCGAATGACACCTCATTTATAATTTTCGGAGACTGCTGAAAAAAGTTGGTCCAAAAGGCACTTGTTGACTATTCTAAGAAGGGTAATTGTAACATACACATTGCCGCTCCATTTTACTGCTGCAGCTTTAAAAAATAAAGGGCATTGTTAAACACTACAGAGGCACTGATTTTTCATGTACGACTATGTCTACGCGATTATCTACGCCAGGGATTCCCAAAGTGTTCGATATCGAGCCCCCTGGGACCCAAATCGATTTCCCAAGGGTCGAAATAAACAACAACCGAATTTGGGAGTCCACTAGTACTTAACACAAGTTCTTATTTGAAACTTTCAAGAGACTGTGTAAGTTGTGTTACGTGTAACAACGTGTTATAAGAACGGCTAATATTTTAGTAGGAAGTATCATTGTTGACCTTTTAAAAAACTCTAATAAGTCGATAAACGTATACAAGTTCGTATACTGAATTTAATGTCTATTTATTTTGTTAAATTTTGAAGAGAAATTCATGGCAACTTTACTCATTTAAACAACCGACCAGTTTTAAAATTGGTAAGTATTTTGTATCAATACGAAAAAAACTAGACAGGATTTTTAGTTTTTTGACTATAGGGTTTCAGTTCATTTTGGAAAAGGGGTCTCTTGCCCACAATAGTTTGGGAATCCCTGGTCTACATAGTCCGATATGTATGCAAACTCCTCACTATGCTGAGTTCTACTTAATTTCGTTGCCTTTAACTATAATATATATAGTTTATTGATCAGTACAAATTCCAATGTACTTTACTTGGTTAGAACATTATACAAACTATAAAATTAAAATAGATTCACAGTATTAGATATCAATATTCGTCAATCGATATGGTGACACTTTCGCCCGAGTACCCGTATGGAATAACTTCGCAGGATCACGTCGGTGCACGAACACTGAATAGTTATGGAAAATACGTGACGCGGGGCATTATTATTATACAAGTTATTTGTATAGAACGTGAGTTAGATATTAATATTGTAATTTTAATGCAATGACGCGTCACAATTACTCTTTTTTTTATAACGCAGGGGGAATGTATTTGGACACCATCATCGGGTCCTTCGGGGGAAGGGCCAAAATGCAGGCATAAGGCCTGCATCGAGGGTGTGTGGGTCTCTCAGCGACCGGTTCTCCACGCTCGCTTCTAAAACGAAGCTGTCGCGAGAAACGGCCGCCAAACTACCCACTAAACCTAAACTGCGCCCCATTTATAGCGCTTTTACGGGGCGTCACGGGATCTCGTACAGAGTAACTGCACTATGACGCCCCTACGCTCTGTAATTGGGTCACCCCGGGGAGCAGGGCGACCCACTTCGTACAGTAGGGGGGGGCAAGTCCACTGTCACCCCTGTAACAGCGGCCCCCTGTGACGGTATCTATGGGAGGAGAAGATGCGCGTAGCGGCGCCTGCGACCGCCGGCCCACCTCCTGCGGACGGGGTCCGCGTACGCGTCCTCCTCCCTCGCTCTTTCAGCGGCCTCCTTCTGCGACATGACGGATTCGCAGAAGGAGGAAACCGCAAGCGAAGAATGTTGACCCTGGAGCATCGCTTCGACCATGCTATGAAGTGAGCTCACAGGGCCAACAACGTTCTCTAGGAGTAGGAGTTCTCTGGGGCCCCCAAGCGGCGCACTCCACGAGCTTGTGAAACGCCGTGTCTTGGAGTGCGCCGCACTCGTGGCAAGACGGGGAAAATTCCCGCCCCACTATTTGGTGTAGATACTTACCAAAGCAGCCGTGCCCGGTAAGTATCTGCACCATCCTAAACGTCAGGGTCCCGTATTTCCGGGAGACCCAGACAATTACCCTAAATGGGGGTGTTCAACACAATTTAGTCAATATTTCATTACATCGAACAAGCTTACTTGGCACGTCACGAACCTATCATCATCTATGCAAAACAGTCTACAATTTTATGGTCAATCGTAGATTTCAATTGGTTGAAACGACGAAACGAATAAATTGTACGCGCAAAAAATTATTACTCGTAAAGCCAGTAATCTTATATATAAAATAAATGTTTGTCTGTATGTCCTTTATAGAATCGTAAACTATACATGTGATCACGTGATGATCTTTAACAAAGTTGTTGTGCATGAGCCAAAGAAATTTCCTGAGTTGGTTCACAATTGGACCCGGTAGATGACGCTGCTGTCGGCATATCGATTGAAGCTTTTCCGGGCAGGACGTCAGCTATTAATTAATATAAATAAACGCAAGTTCGTCAAATATGGTGATTTATTGAAGTCTCCTATAGTAGCTGCATCAGGGGGTGTTAAAAATAGTTTATAACATTTCAGTCTATGATGATGCGGCCAAACTAAGGTTACAATAAATATAAATAAAATATAATAAAGGATTGAACTTATTTGACTTAGGCTGGTGTGCACCGAAATTTAACCGACGGTTAACCAAAAATAATCACTGTTTTTCCATACATTTTTGGCGATTATTTTATTTTATCCATCGGTTAAAAGTCAGTGCACACCAGCCTTATTCCTCTCGAATATTGATACAGTATTACCTCTATAAGTCGAGCCTCGATAAATCGCAAACCTCTCGAACTCGAAAGAATTTTGTGTTCCCTTTCTTTTCAAACCCAAAACCTCCGTTGTTCGAAATCTTGAAGTCTCTAAAAGTCAAAATAATAATTGAGTCCCTATAAGCAAATTCAGTACATATTTTCCCTCCATAAATCGAAAAAATAAATTGGACCTCTGTATCTGGAACATGGCAATCTTTGATTTTACAGCCTTTACAATTGGAAAACAATAAAAACAAAAAAAATGTTCTTTATTTTTATTTATTTCACCACTCTAACTCAAAATCAGTTGGAATAAATCTTAACTTCTACAAGTCGATTTTTTCTGTATGTAATTCGCTTAAGCGGAAATCGTTGATATGTCGAAAACTCCAAACTCGAATTTTTTGGCGCCTGCCTTCAAGTTCGATTTACAGAGGTTTTACTGTATCAGATGAATCAACCAAATTGACAGAACACGACAATGTTCAGTGACCATTTAATTATTTAAATTTATGTTTTTACGGATCACTTTATTTATGCGAAATAAAAGCCGGAAATAAATTGGCTAATACTAGCTTAATTTACGGAACGCTCAGAGCACCAAAAAATTTGCGCAGATACATTCGGAAAACTCCGCACATAATTAATAAATGAATATATTTATACTTTTAGCAGATGTTAGACATCTGATTTATTCTATATTATTGACATTCTTTAATCTTTGTATTTAATATATAATTAATCAAACTATGTTGATAAATTTAGAAATGTTATAAGTTTTTTAACTGACATGTACTGTGTACATGTACATGTATTAAGGTCAAATACAGTGAGACCAATCCACTTTGTTTACCATCTTTTGTACAACTATTACCTATATTTCTACAAATAAAGATTCATTCATTCATTAAGGTTCACCATGGCCGGTTCTTACATGTGTCTTCCTTTGGGATAAAATATTATACACGCTTCATAAAAGTAAGTCAAAATGCAACCGATTGTAAGTCAATCGAATGAATAGTTAGATACAGGAACCGGCTATCACTCGTCACCTGAAATTGCTGACGTAACTTGCCCTTAGTAGCATAACACGAGTATCGAGTATCGTAAACGCACGAGTGCATATTTAAATATGAATGAGTTGACTCACCTAGGCACGCAGATCGAATGGTAGATGCCATAGTTCCTTAAAACATGGATGAATTCTGGGAGAGTTCGACACGCGCCCATGATGCTGAACGCGGCCAATGAGCAGTTCCACACCATCAGGGTCCGTCGAAGTTCAAACCTGTGACAACATATCACAATATTAAAGAATGTTAGGATGTAATAAAATAAAAGTAAGCAAAGCAGGCGTGTCCTAAAGAAGACACAAATCACTCGTAAAAAGCTTAACTTCTAACACAGGATTCTTGCGAGAACTGATTACACGAAACATGACCTTCAATAAGGTCGGGACATAACCGCTCTCTTAAAACTAACTAAGCTATCGGATACACTGATTCTCTAATATTGTTACTAGAAATACTACGTTAGAAAACTTTTTTATACAAGATTTTCACAAAAGCTTTGTCTATACTACCCGTACGCATAGCCCGGTTTGCCTATAGCGTCATGATGTCACGCGTCGATGGTTAGTAGGGTTGACAAAAAAAGATTACATAAATAGTTGTTGCAATAAATTTATTTTTGTGTATACTTTACATAAGTATCCCTACTTCCCTACTAATATTATAAATGTGAATGTAAGTTTGTTTGTTACGCTTTCACGCGAAAATTACTCAACCGATCATCATGAAACTTTGTACACATATTCTTGGAGGTATTAGAAATAACATAGGATACTTTTTATGAAAAAAAATCCACGTGGACGAAGTCGCGGGCAGAAGCTAGTATTCAATAATAGTAAGTAATCATTGGCAAACCTTCCGCGCGCGGCTTCTACAACGTGATATACAAAGCTGTATTCGTAATTATTAGCTTCTAGAATTTGCTTTCCTACTTATTTAACACTAGCTTCTGTCGCGATTTCGTCCCCGTGGAATAGTAAAAAAAAAATTGGTCTTAGCGTAATGATGTATAGCCTACAGCCTTCCTCGATAAATTGGCTATCTAACACTGCAAGAATTTTTCAAATCAAACCAGTAGTTCCTGAGATTAGCGCGTTCAAGCAAACAAACAAACTCTTCAGCTTTATATATATTAGTACAAGATAACTTTGCGCGATCATAAACGACCTTTACTATACGAGTATATAGTGTAAAGGTGATTGTGACATAGATGTAACTTGCTGAACATGGAAACTTTATCAAAGTTTGTGTTTTTAAAAAGTCTATGGAATCCCAAAAGTTTATTGATTCTTTTATTTCATTTCGTATGCAATATTAAAGGCGACATATATATTTAACTGAATAGGTAATGTCATAAATAAAATATTCGTAAATGGGAAAATAAGCAATCAAAAGCTACCGTCAATTTGAATGCTAACAAATAACTCAGCATTATTTTTTTAAAATATTTATATTGATTGCATGAGTTCAGAAGACAGGCAGACAGCCCACTTTATGGAATATGGTTACCATCGCCTATGGACATTTGCAACACCAAAGGCTACAAATGCGCTGCTTCTCTCTTAAGGGGAACTAGAACCTGGTCACTAATGCCGGAACACAACTCAAGGTTCTTATGGTTTCAGACCTGAGGTGGTAGCCATCCAGTATATATGTTACAAGTACGTAAGTATACATGTATACTTAAGAACCCGGCAGAGTCGATAAAAAAATTATTACGGCTGAAGTAATTGTATCAATTTGGAATATTGCGTATTTTTGTGTCGCAGCATTCTCTCGACCCTGGCTTATGACAAAATGATGTATGACGCGGTATTTTACAGAGCATATTGGTCTTCTTTTTAGTATTCTTCCGCCGTGTTATTATAATGAAACTTGGTGTAAGTATGTATTCTTTGGATAAAGGGAATGAAAATAGGACAATGTTTATCGCGGAAAATGGTACGCTACTACGGAATACGGATATAAAACTTACTTGGCGCGAAACCGTATAGAACGGTCTAGTAAAACCAGTCTCCATATACGTGATACAGCGTCATATGTGATTATATTAACGATACGTAAAAAAACCACACAATAATGTACGTAATTTTCCTACAATATTTATAAGCAGTATATAAAAAAGTTTAAGCAAACCTGTTCGGTACAAATAATCGGCTTTTTTTACTTAAGGAATAATAAAATATCTCGTCATCATTTGCATCAGACGATGACTTGGAAATTTTGAAAGCTATTTGCGTCGTACTTCTTCAAAATAGTAACGCAATTTATTTTTACACCACAGACCAAAATCAATGTATTGCTTTGTTAGGATACGATCACACCCACAGTCGATCTTTTATATTAGGACTCGTTAAAACCACATTATTCTTGAATGTCACCATTGATTTCGTAGGCATTAAATTTATTTTCTGATTGCAGTAAAAACTGAAAGTGTGCCGGCGACACTTGCAATTCGGCAAAAATTGAAATAATTATGTGAATTTTCGCGGCACTGTCCCCAGTATCCCCTGTATCGTGATAGTATCGTTACAAATGAAAGGAAATTTCGTTTACTAAAATCTTTATTTCATTTATGTCCATCTGATCGACACGCACGTAATTGGAGTCAGGAGAAATAATGGTATATATATCATTTGACCAAAAACCACCAATTACGATCAGAAAGACCGGGCGGCCTGTCGCAAAAGGCAACAAAACAACCCACAGCCAGGTGGTAGGATATTTGCCCGTCCGGATGACAATTACCCCTGGTCTAGAGGATACCGCCATAACAACCTTAAATTATGTTCCGACAGTAGTGGCCAGGTTCCAGACTACCTTTAGAGAGCGGCAGCACATTGGTGTTACAAATGTTCAAAGGCGACGGTAACCGCTGAAAAACAAAATTGGATATTGGACATATACACTTATATAATGATCTGTTGAGAGTGTTTACTCTGTATAACGAATTTAAAAATGAGAATAAAATCATGGGAGATATATCATGGGAGATATCATGGGAGAATAGAATCATGCCGCTAGCTTTTATTCCAATATGGCGGCGCTAGCGGCAACGATACGAGGTGGCGAAATTGACATTCGGAAATAATACATGGAAATCTATAAAATTACCTATATTCATAACTCCCGGAAAACTTTCCAGATAAAACTACGTATTAATCAAATATACATTGTAATTTAAAAACAAAAAAGAACTAATCCAAAGTATACGATCTATCATCGCTTATCAATATTGACGTATTATATTATGGTATTATTGATTTTGATTGCACGACACACTAATCATATAATGTCACAATATGTATAGGATTATAAAAAACGTCAAGCGCGGTTTTTATATTAAAAATAAGGGGTTGCATAGAAAGGATAGGCATGAAAGAGCGCGTGGAGCAATAGTGCAAAGCCGTAGACTGTACCAGCCGATCCTTGGAAACCGAAAAATAGGTCAGACCGGACCGAACGGATCTCAAAGGGATCAACAAAAGGTAAATAAGTTTTCTTATACGTGATACAGCAAGTTTTCAGTAGCACTAAGACTTATTTATATTATAAACAGTTGTGACATACAGAAAATAATTCTCAGTCTTCAACGTTTACACTCCGAACGAATTAGTTGACTAAAACCGGTTATACCCGATTGAATGCGGTTATATATGCGGTATAGTAGAACGCTGTCACAGAATACCGGCGTGAACTGGTTAGCCTTCAGGCTAGAGATACATACAAGATTTTGTATCGTACGGTGAGTAAGAGTACCGATGGTCTACACTCCCCTCCACCTATCCACCTCCCTTGCTACTTCATCCGTCCCATCTCATCCCCTCAATCCGATCCTAAAGGCTGGCAATGCGATGGCATGGTCTCTGGTATTGCAAAACTCATAGGCGACGAAAACCACTTACCATCAAGTGGGCCGTATGTCCAACTTCCCCGATTCAGACATTAAGAATAAAGGGACTTGGAATGGATCCCTGCAGTCTCCTTAGTAGAGATTACTACTACTACGTCACAAATAGCATCCCACCCAGATTGGTTGCCGGCCGTGGCTTGCACCACGACCGGGAGCGATCAACAATAACGTAATTTAACTTCAATCTGTTTGTTCTCCTAAAATACCCTCATTTCGTACATTGTGACCAATAACATATTAAGTTCTATTTACAAAACAATGTCAATACGTTATTTAATAATACGATAATCGTTGGTCAATAAATCACTCGTTGCACTTGAACTTATACTTATCATTGACTAATGTCAAATAATTCGTTTCGATACGAGAGCACGTTTTCCGCAAGCCAGTGTACAATAAATAAGCTGTCGAGTACAAAGTTAAAAAGCTTTCATCATCGGACAAAAATTCTTTTAACAAAACCCAATTGAGGGCCATCCGCCGCGTATAGGGGGAAAATCGCGGCCGGTGTGTGAGATTCGCCACGTCGGAGTGGCACTAGCACCTCTAAAGTAAAGATGGTGGCCACGGCACAGTTAGGTATACCCAGTAAAACCCCTCGGTATTCCATCCTTCGCCCTTAACGTCAGGGCCATGGGTATACGACCTAGTCGCTTCGCTAGCCTTGATATTTTTTTAATACAGGGGAAATCCGTTTGAGGACCGTGAGCCGTATCGGGGTGGCACTAGCACCTCACGTATGAGATGCTATTGCCACGCGGCGTTTACGGATACCCACTAAAACCCCTGTCCGATTCTCGAGCGGCCTTCGTCCGGGCTGTGGGCTCGCTCGCACATTCACCACCAGCCCGGACGGACGACGGCCGGCCCCTTGCGGGCTAATAAACCGAAAATCTTTCCAACATTGAAATAAAGAGTAAAAATGTAATTATGTGACGGTACTACAACAGTTACTTATATTTTAAAGTACAGTCGCAGTATAAAAAGGTTCGCCAGATTTCAAATTGATTTATATGAAAATATTGTTTTGGTCTGGTTGATAAACATTACCAGGTTCATTAACCAAGGTTTGAGCTTAGTGTAGTAGGTAATAAATACTTTAAAATATTTTATTGATCGATTGATAAAAACTTGGCAAATTCAGTAAAGTCTGTATGATTAGATATCGCCCAAAAACTAGTTACTAATCTAAACGCGAAAATAAAATTTTGATCTTATATTTCTCCAACGAGCGCAACATGAGCTAGTGGCTATACAACCTTTCACATTACGTCTTACAGTACTTTCAAATAAATAAAAAACGCAGTAAAACTTCAGAATATACAACTACAGCACCACAAAAACAATACGATACCCTATTGTAACAGAAATAAGATTTATAACACAACAGCCTCTTATACGGTGTTAAAGATCTAATCGACGGCGGAACAGAGAGTTTGGGAATTTGTTTTGCACGAAACACAGGTCAATGACATTTAGTAGTTTTTAATTCCGATGGAGTGGCCCAAGGACACTACAAAACCATTTGCATACTAACTATTTGCTCTCAAGTGGTCACATGGACTTTACCGCAAGAGCAATATTCTAAGATAGCGTGGATATGACAAATCGAGTTCCTCTTACACTGGTATCAAACGATAACACCTAGGTGTATAATAACAGTGTAAACATAACTCTATCAATGTGACACCACTTTTAAAGTCTAATCTAGTCTCTTGTCTAGGGTATAATATCCTCTAGAAATACATCATACCGTAGACACACTCTTTGGATATTTTTAACAGCATCAGCCCACAATTGCCTCTCTCTTGAGTACCCCACCGTACGACTGTTCCGACCGAAAGTATTTTTTAGTCAAACTGGTTTCTTACATTGGAGTGCAGTATTGGGCCAGACTTTAAAACCGCTTTTGAAAAAAAAGAAGAAGAAGGAAGATCGAAAAGATTTATTGACTTAAAAACTACATAAATAGAAAAAAATACATCATAGTTCCACAATAAATTATACATCAAAATAAACCTGAATCACATAAGACTAGAGTATATACTTTTTTGGTTAACAACACATACGTTTCGTAATAGATTTTGGAGCTAATCCAGGCAATAAATTTAGCGATGATTATAAATAACACCGTCGTAATAATCTACGCAAGTAGCGGTCGCTTTTGGGTCTTTGGCGGGTTCACGTGCATAACAGTGAGATTTCACGTGATTAGCTAAACTATAGGTAAACACGCGGATTGACATTGTTTACACACTATTATAAATTTGACAAATAAAATGTAGTTAGTTGAGTTGAGTTTAATAAATGACAAAGATCAAAGCCGTATAACCAGGATTCCAAGAACCGGGCTAATTTATTATGATTTGAAAAGCTCTGTCTTTCTAGGCAAGTGGCATAGTGGAATAGAAAATGTATGGAAATGACATATCGTTACGTTAAGTATTATGTCATTCAATTCGTTTAGCTCTAATTCGATTTTTCTAGGGGGGTTGAAGGTAAAACGTGTTGAAACACATTGTACTCAAAATATTTCCTTAAATTCCTTCGATCCAAATACTAAAGGCGTACTATACTTATCATTGACAAGGTTAATAGTTTTTAAATTAGATTCAAAAAGTATGAGGGTCGTTTTTGTATCAAGCAAAAAGGAAGGTTTGCACTGAAAATCACGGATGTGTCTGATATTATGCCGGCACAACAATAAGCTGAGTGTAAACCTTGTTTGCTGGAAATGCGGCGTACAAATGGCGTACAAACAACGTGCTTTAATTTTTTTTAAGATACGTGTCAATAAGTACGTCGCTATTTTTTCAAATAAACTTTTTTCTCTTTCTTTCTTAAAGCTAACTGATGGGTCCGCCTGTGTCTTAAATACGTGTTAAAACTAAATGTATTACAATATATCACATTATCTTCTTTTCGGGTTTTTTTATTGTTAAATGTTATTTCGTGTATATGTTGTATATCTGTGGCTTTTTTATATACAAAATAAACTATGTAAAAAGATTTTTTATGAATGCCGTTGCAGATAATAAGCACAAAGTATATAGAGTAGACTAACCGGCTGACGCTGAAAGCTGAACCCGAAATAACTTGGGTTAATAATTACCAGGCCATTGCAAAAATGTAGGAAACTCAATCCGTAACTGAAAAAATTAGGGGAAGTTAATTTAGATGGTTTGGTCATGCAATGCGGAGGGCCAATAAGAATATTTATAAATAGGTGATTTATTGATGTATATAAGAATAACTTGTTTTTTTTATTATTTCAAATTAAGTTCGCCTGGAGAAAACTTTGAAGCTCCATACAGATAAATTAAAAGGTAAGTCTAGTTCCTATTCTATGTACACCGCTTCGTCATTTGTTATCACTATTTATGGGGAAGAAGTGGCAAGAAACTCAAGAAAAGCAACACTAAAACACAAAAAAAATATTTGTCTCAGGCTTTTTATTAAGTACATAAGTGTGTTATTTAACTACTTTTCGAAGAATTAATGGAGTTGTAGTAAACAGCGCACAAAAAAGGTAGGCCAATATTGATATATGAATTGTGTGAATGGTGAAATGAATATTTGTGTATGTGTGTGTATGCCAGAATAAAGGAATATGGAAGGACAAGATACCAGGGATAAAATTTTACTTTATACCATACAGATAACAAACACGTATAACACAGGTACAAATATAACCGAACACAACAAATCCAAACGTAATGCAGAAGGTCGTAATTCAATAAAACGCGCAAAGTCCGTCACTATTAGATACTCTTTATGTACACACGTCACGCCCGTATCGTAATCGCCGCTTCACTGCCCCCTCCCTCAATCAGGCCATCGTTTCATACTGCACAAATGCAATGTGCCCTTATCGTAGTCGACGAACGATTCTACCTTAAGCGAGTACAATAAAACAATGGGCTGTTCTCTAGAAACGTATGTCAATAAATAAGTAAACAAAAGAAGACGATCATAAAAGAATTACAACTAGTTCAAATGCCGACAGGTAATAAAATATGTTTCGTGGAATTTGTCTTTGTCGGGGGGCTATGTTGTATGTAACAGTATAATTGTCATCATACGAATACGACGGATTAAAATATTTTTTAACTTTTATTTTAAATACAACTCATACATAATACTTTTTTCTGTACTCTTATCGCAGTTATTGTTATCAGTGTTAACTGTTATCACAGTTCGCGCATGGTCTGATTCAGATAACATTGGCACAGTGACACTGTCGCGTGAGTATCCGGTTTTCGCAATAAAAACGGTAAGTTTGTTAGAGATTATGTATTATTGCAGAACTGTGTTACATAATCCTACCTTTTATACTTTTTAAACCGAGACGAACGTTCTAAAACTATTAAAACATGTTATGTGACTACCTGATTGAGCGTCTTCCTGTTTACGTTTTTTTACATCTATAATATTAGCAGAAAAATAAATATTAAATGCGTTCAGTTCAGATTATTCATTAAGCTGCCACATAGTATCTGATAAAGTTTTCCGGCAATATTACCCGCGTCAATAATATTATCATAGATTAATCGTTTAATACAAGTTAAGCATGCCGCCTCCTGGTCTCAACAGTACATTTTTGCATTCCTGTGATCGCGCAACTCCAAGCATACTTTCAGGATATGAGAAATGAAAAATAAATTCCCCTGCGTTATAAAGAAAATCGTGTTTCGTGCGATGAGTGAGAGTTCCGAGACCTACTTCTCTCTTCCCTTATTCCATTCCTCTTGTATGATCCCTCTCTCTCTCACCCTTGTATCCCATCCTAAAGGCTCTAAAGGCTAGCAACACGTTGACTTCGCCTTTGGTGTCGCAAAGGCCTACAGGCGACAGTAACCACTACCCATGAGCTGATCCGTCTGCCTGTTAACCAGCTTCGCGATGTATGTCTGTAATGTATGTATGAATGTAAACAAAAAAAGATGCACAGGCTTGACGTCGTAAAAGCAATCTCATAACAGCAAGGGATGTCGAAGGCCAAGGCAAGTGAAGAAAAAGTTGAAAACGTTACGCCAGGCTGTGAGACGAATACTCCGAATGCAAAACATGTGTATGAATTATCTCAAAATTTATTGCGAATCAATCTCACGTGCTTGGTTGGCGATATCACTTATGCTTATATTAGATGGATCAACCGAATTTGATCGATTTGATTGGAAGACTCAGACCAGTAGGGTTATTCACAAACGTCGGAAACGTTTCCGTGACACTGAAAAATTCAAGTTTATGTTTATATGGGTTACTTTGGCGGATTCATTCAAATTGAAGGACAGAAGTAAACCGTCTAATAACGGCATGAGGTAATAAAAATAGCACAATCATGTTAATGTTTATAAAGAATGTAACTTAGAGCCGCAGGAACTCATTTGTTAAGTTCAATTTGCCATTATCACGGTCTCCGAGACAGCTAACAATGTAACAGGAGCTACACTAAGAGACAAGAAAAACGCTACAGACATAAGAAAAATTACAGTAAATGATCTAACAGGGATATGTATAAAAATTATGTAAATGGTCCGGATATGCGACAAAGGAAATAGTAACAGGTTGGATATCACGAGATTGAAAAAGAAGACGAGGAAGACAAAATTGACGATGTTATGAGCATATTGTAGAAGTTGCAGGTTCTTACGACCAAGTGTAGCGCGGGATAGAAATACACTGAAGAGACCTATGTTATGTATCGATGTAGACATAAGTTAATCTTTAATAATAAAGACTGTCACAGTACCCTGGACCGGAAGGCGGGAGCCTCGCCCGAAGAATTAGTGAATGTATTCAGAGAGGTAATGCTGCCAGCCTTCTAGGCACACTGCCCAGCAGACCGTTGTCGGTCTGGTCGACCGATTGTAGTTTATTGTGTTTTATTAGTGTAAATATTTGCTAAGGTTTCTTTTTTATTTGTATGTATTGGTTTTATTTTAATTTGTATATATAATTTATTTAAGACTACCGTTTGAATTAGGTTTGTTTATTTGTAATTTATAGTTAATTTTTAAGTTAGTTTTATTTATAGGACTTATAATTGTATTTATTGTACGACTAAAAAAAACAATATTGTGGGACAATAAACGTATGAATGAATTAATACATATATAAGTAAAGGCTATATCGATTCTAAGGCAATACATTAAACACCACATGAAACTCCTTCATGTAGTTGCTTAAAATGAGCGTACTTTAAAACACAAGTGGATATTTACCCCGAGTGAATTGTACTGTTTAAATTAAAGGGTCTAAAACTTTGTAATAAGCCCTGCAATCTAAATCCAAGCAGCAAAAACTCCCAAATTAGGTACCTTTAAAGTTTTTATTTTATTTTTTATTGCATGAGTTCAGCAGACAGGCAGACGGCCTACCAAATGGTAAGCGGTTACCATCGCCTATGGACATTTTCAACACCAAAGGCGTTACAAATGCGCTGCTGCTGTCTTGAGTGAGTCTGGAACCTAGAATGCCGCCGGAACACAACTCAAGGTTGTTATGGCGGCATACTCTAGACCAGGGGTGGTAGCCACCCAGACGGGCAGATACCCTATCACCTGGCAAAACTGATGTAACGTTGCAGTGGTAAGTAAAATGCGGACAAAGATTTACTGTTACCGTTGATTTTGCCACTTAGACCTTTCCTGACAAGTAAAGTGAAGGAATAGTAAGACATAGGAACATGCCATTAAACAATTTATAGGTTCCTTCCTCTCTGTATTGGATAATACTCGCCCTTGCCCTTCAAGTCAATCAAACCCATCCAAGCGTTGCATCATCCATCTTTTCAACATAATACAGACGTAAGACTACCTAAATATTGGCTGACACATCAAAGTATACAAAGCCATCAGCGTAAGCTCGTGAGCAACTGAATATATAGTTTTTGTTTCGCTTACACTAGTTACGTTTCAAGACTAAGTGAAAGAGACGAATTTAAAAATACCGACTTTTTTCTAGACAAATATCGAAAAATAAGTGGTCCCTGATTAGTCGAGTAAATATTGTTCTTCGTCACAATAGACGTATTTCGTGGTCAAATAACTTGCCAAATTTTTTTTACATCTAACACTTCGCTCTCCATCTTTTTATTCAAAATATAACATTTTCGAGTCTCGTAGCATTTTGGCAAAAACGGAATTTTTATTATTTTGACTGTATGTCATAGTAACTTTTATCTGAAACTACTGGGTCTAAACTTTTTTAGGATTCAGCTTGATATTGTTTTGGGTTTCCACTCCATTGGTGATTACAGGTTTGGAAACAAATCTATTAACTAAAACACAGTGTAAACTCCATGTAACGTCACTCTATTTAACGACAAACTCCCTTAAGATACACTCTACATAGCGTTACACACACTATCAATAACAACAACAATTAAATAATAAAAAGTACCTTTTAAGTTACCAAAATTAGTAAAATCTGCGCAGCTGTGTACGTTCGTTTATCCCTTTATCATCCTAGCCCGTAATAAACTTTAAAACGATCTAAGAAATTCCGAAACACCGACATCTCTTAGTACTTCCTTTATCACCAAGATGCCTCAATATCGCAAGATATGAATAAAATAAGTAAATAGTACAACAAAATTACTGGTGCAGCAAAAGACGTCAGATAAAAATAACAGACTTGTTTCCATTTAACAACAACTCGCTATAAAATGCAATCCCTTCAGTGTCGTTATATAAAGTTTACACTGTATAAACTAACAAAAAGTAACATAATTCACCCTTAAAAACCTGTCTAAATTTAAATTGGGTGTACAATTCGGAACACATCTTAAAAGTATATGAATTTTGTAGAAGATGAAAGATATCAAGGTTTCGCTTTCATGAAAAGGCGTAAGATACGACATTTCACCGCGACCTTAAAGCCCTTAGGCTACATACCGGGTGGCGCAATAGAACGTGCATATTGCATCATCTTTTTTTCGCGGGGTAGAAAGTGCGCGGGCGGGGGGAGCCTGCATCGTTGGGTAGGCGGGCTCATGGAGTTTTAGTCACTATGAGTCACTTCGACGGGAAGCGTCGCGCATTTTGCATGCGCGCATTTTACGAGAACTCTCGTTCATACATCGTTACTAGGCGTTTATATTGTTCTGAATATGGACTACGGCAAATTAGTGAAGCTCCGAGTGCTAATTTAATTAAAATATGGGTACAGCGTTTTGAAGAGACTGGTTCAACGTTTAAACCACAAGCAAAAGGTCGTCCAAGAACATCTAGGACCGACGACAATATTGAGAGAGTTATGCAGTCTGTACGAGGAGATCCACAAATGTCTACTCGCAAGAGATCGTCTGTCTTACACTTATCGCGACGAAGTTTGCAACGAATTTTAAACTTGGATCTTAAACTGCATCCTTACAAGCTGCAGTTAACACAAGAATTTAAAGAGTCTGACTTCGGAGCAAGGCTCGCATTTGCTAATGAAATGCTTAATCGATTTTCCAATTTTGACAATATCCTTTTCTCAGATGAGGCCCACTTCCATATCAATGGGTTCGTAAACCGTCAAAATTGTCGTTACTGGAACAGTGAGAATCCCAAACTCAAGCACCAGAAACCACTGCATAGTCCTAAAGTGACAGTATGGGCAGCAATCTCTGGTAGAGGAATAATTGGACCGTTTTTCTTTGAAAATGCGCGGGGGCAAAACGTCACTGTTAATACCGAACGCTATGTTGCGATGTTGGAAGGTTTTTTGGCTCCAGAGCTTGAAAATTCAAGAATAGTGAATTCTAGGACTTGGTTTCAACAAGACGGAGCTACCTGTCACACATCAAATGACTCCATGGCGGTTGTGAAACAGATGTTCCCTGGCAGACTGATTTCGAAAAGAGGTGATATCCCATGGCCCCCACGTAGTCCAAACGTGACGCCTCCTGACTTTTTTTGTGGGGATACCTCAAGAACAAAGTCTACAGCAATAATCCGACAAACATCGATCAGCTCAAGGAGAATATCCGTGGTGAAATGGCAGCAATTACACCAGCATTACTGAAGAAAGTTTTCAATAACTTCCGTTTGCGATTAGAGGAGTGTCGTCGTAGAGAGGGTCATCATTTACACGATGTTATTTTTAAAAAATAAACTTATTTCTTAATAATACCTCAGTTTTATTTTAACTATACCTTTTGTATTTATTTTTTAATCAATATTTTAAATATGCACGTTCTATTGCGCCACCCTGTACAATAAAGAACGGCCTTCAAATAAAATAAGAAAACAAGTGTAAAAGGAAATAAGGCGAGATTTTCTTCAAGATAGTGATTTGTAATTTAAGTTTTTAAATTATATTTTTCATTTATTCGTTTATATAAAAATTCTTGTTCTTGTTTGCAATAAACCGACCATAACATGTTATGATAAGTTCGTCTTTAGAAAAATAAACAATAAAAGAAGCTAATGGTTAAGTAAAATATATAAGGTGACGTGGCCTGTTTCTGAAATTCTGACACTTTTTTTTCAAAACGATAGTTTAATAACAGCTCTAATTATTCCCCTATACATGGGAAAGCCCCGACTGCAGTAGCTGGACGTAGGCGAGCTTGTACTATAATCCAAAAACAACTAAATTAAATTCAATCTGTTTGAAACTCATATATGCTGCCTCTTACTGTCAGAGAGGCCAAATCCTTACCAACATTTAGAAATTTAGAAAACACTATTTGCCCATAAATAGCTATGTCTGATTAACACAATATAATCATGTTACTACATTTATTGTGATAACTTGTGTATTTTGAAATATATTACTGTATACGAGTATATTTATATATATGTATGTATTTGTATATTTATTTGTTAAATTAGTTTGAGTATTTATGTATCTATTGCCTTTTTCCTGCACCACCTACATCGCGTGATTCAAATTTGTTTTTGATTTAGGTCGCCTGGAAGAGATCGCTTTAAGCGATAAAGCCGTCTATCGTATTTTGCCTAGAAAATATTGCAAATATGGTTTGTTTTAGTAAGTGTATATTTTGGTGTGCAATAAAGTGTTCTCTCTCTCTATCAAACTCACAACGATACATTAGCTATCGAATATATATCGAAACGTCAAAACATAATTCCTTTACAAAACAAAAACCCGAATACGTTAGCCGCTAACCTATGACAACTTAGAAAAATCCCCACTAATCTATAAATGGTAATAATTTATTCATGAATGCATAATATTATTACGTTACATCAAACAGTACAACGTAAGCAGCCTTACAGCTCTAATACCTCGTGTGGACTCTAAGCGGATCTTGTCACATGTATGGTTGATGACAGGCGTGAATACCCTACTATTGCAAATCGACAGATATGTCCCGATCCACCAACCGCAATCAGGTATATATATAATACATTATTCTAAGAACGTCCCACTGCTGGGCTAGGGCGTTCCCATTTGTTTTGATAATCATTGTTCAAATAGCGGTCGAGAGATGGCGCTGCGTGAGGATTGCCGCACGCGCGTGTTAGTGTTTTTTCCGCTGGAAGGAGGGGCTTTATAACACCCACCGCCATCAGGGCCATCGGATGTGTCTTTGGTTCGAGGTCCTGACACACGGCGACAAGATGGCACGAAGAGGTGGTTTAGTTGGTAGGTCCGAGCAAAGCCATCGGGAGTCCAACACTACCATACCGTGCCCCGAAGAGTAGGGTGTCCATACATATGTCCGGATTACACCCCGTAAAAAAAGGGGCGTCCCCATTTATTTTTACGGGTACGGACAGCATACCCGCCAAGCTATTTCAAGGCGGCTCTTACACATGGCTATTTTGATGTCATGTTTCAGCATGATGTTGTTCTTCAGCAGTACGTGGCAGTTATGACAATATGCGCAGTCGGTCAGTAAACTGTCTATTAGAACGGAAAACATGTTGTTTCCCCAATAGGGAACAGACATGTTCCGTCCAGGACTCCAACCCGTGTCATTTGAGACATGAGTCTGTTAACCACTAAACCACCACGTCGTTACGTGGCTTTGCTAATCACGTATTCGGATAAAAAAACGTCATTTATCCGGGGTCATATTGTTACATACAGACAAAGAAATGTGCACCTGGCTTATTACCCTTCCCGCATTCGGAGTTCTTTTGTTTACTTCGTGTTTAGTTAATAGCCTATTATTATTGTTTTCGACTTTGTTGGCCGTTCGCAGGAATAATTAACCAGGTGTGCAGATTTCGGTTTCTCGGAAACCCCAGTCCACGCGGTCGATTTGTTGTATTGTATAGTTAGTATAAAACAATGCCCGAATGGAGGGTTGGGGCAGTCAAGCGACGGTTACGATACGAGTAAGACGTACATTCGATGAGCGATTTAGTGACTGACTTTGCGCGTGTTATTACAACGTGCAGTTTGTACTAGTAGTGTCTAGTTATAATTGTGCCCATTTTATACGTGTTTGTATAGTTCTAATCAATTCTATAGTAATACCAACGGCATTTTAATTCGAGTCCTGCGTAACTCGTAACAATATGAAATTCGAAAATATTTAGGAATTAAGACTACTCTATGACCCAAAATAACAGGATAATCACAACGCCATATAGACTTGATTCACGCTATTAAAGCCGTGTGAAAAGCTTGATTAAAAAATAAAACCTGTTTCAATTTATATTATAAACCTTTTTATAAGTGTTTAAGTCCACGATATGTTTTTCGACTAGAGCGTAATATTCACACGTTTTTGTTTAAGACAAAACGATTCAGTTTAAAATGATTTATTGCATCATTAACTCATAATAAATACTACATCTTTTATTCTTCACAGTTTTAACAATAAGTATATTTATGACTAATAAATTACTTTAAAACGAGTAATTAATTAAAAGAAAATATGATTGTCTGAAAGAGATCGCTTTTGAACGATAAGGCCGCCCTTTTTA
This sequence comes from Dendrolimus pini, assembly GCA_949752895.1. Classification (NCBI taxonomy): domain Eukaryota; kingdom Metazoa; phylum Arthropoda; class Insecta; order Lepidoptera; family Lasiocampidae; genus Dendrolimus; species Dendrolimus pini. Next base: position 3,644,357 of record OX457131.1, read on the forward strand.
ACCGACTTCGAAAAAAGGAGGAGGTTCTCAATTCGTCAGGATCTTTTTTTTTTTGCTTTTTTTATGTATGTTCGGCGATTACTCCGTGATTTATGATCCGATTTACGTGGTTCTATTTTTGTTCGACGCGGAATTGCTGCCATGTGGTCTCCTAAAAATTTGACATAGTTTGGCCCAGTAGTTTTCATTTTGCGGTCATTTTTTTGTTCTCGTTTCTTGGGACCTATATTTTTTAAGAAGCGCGGCACCATTCGTAAGTCCACCCATACATAGCTAGACACTAAAAAGTAACAAATAAAAATAAATAAATCATTCAAGATGTTTTAGATAATATATTAATATATATTATCTAAAACATCTTGAAGTCGGTGCAAAGTAAAACATAATAAAAATTACTATATTTTGAAAATTACTAAGCACCGACTAAGATGTTTTAGATAATATATATTAATAATAATAAGCTTTAGAAATAAGTTATTTTATACATTTTAGTTTTTTAGTTTTTGAAGTCGGTTTTTTTAAACGAGGTTTTTATTTTTTACCCAATTAGAATATAACATATCTATCCAGGTTCGACCTTTATGACATAGGAACATTGTTTATCTATTCTGATTTTTTCCCACCGTAAAAGCTTGAAAATTGTTGAGCGGCTCGACCCATTAAATCCCTTTTGTGAGGTTTCACGGACGCTAGCACAAAGACTTCCGACACTCCAAAGTATAATACACATAAACGTCGCGGTCTTGTAGAGGTGTTTGAGGCAAGAGGTGGATAAGACGATTTTTAGGGTTTCGTAGTCATTTCTAACAGACTTACAAAAGGAGAAGGTTCTAAATTTGACTTGTTTTTTACTTGGTATGTTTGTTATGCGATTTCTCCATCAATTGCGGAACCATTTTTATGCTATATTCGAAAAAGTATACTCCTGATGCTCCCATTGTCACCAAGTAAGCAGCTGATGAGCGGATCCCAGGGAAATCGAGAGCAACCCTTGTTGAAGAGCGCCGAGCGCCTACGATCTTCGTAAGGCAAAACATGTATACGTGTGCCAGAGGAACAATTTCTACAGGCGCTTAAAATATTATATCTAAACCTATTCAAGGAAATTAAAATTATAAATTATTTTTTTTTAACAAAAACCAAACCGACTAAAATTAGAACCAAAAAACAAATATTTTCTACAACATACTGAAATCATTTCATAGCCCATATTTTCGGGAATTACTGGATCTAATTAATTAGATTGAAATTTTTCAGGCTGGCGTAGTCTATGCAGCGTTATACAATTTATACAATATGGTAGTAAAAATCAACTAAAATTGGGGAGCATAGTCGTGTATTGATGTTCTTCAGATATTCAGTCGTGAGTCGTGACGATGTTATAATGGATATTAACTTTCAAAGTTGCAAAGATTATGACACATTCTTGAACTACAAAGAGAAAATTTCTGAAAATAGTTTTGGTTGTAGATGTAGAGATTCAAAACTACATCGGAAAAAAAACTGAACTAAACGATATTCGTCGAGTAGTTTACGACATATTATATTATGGATTAAATGCTTTTTGTGTGCTTCTGTAGTCAAAATACAACATGGACTTTCGTCATCTCGACGGAATCTTTCATGCTTCGTGGATTGTTACGAACTTACGCATTATCTTTAAATAATATAAAACAAAGCTTTCCGCAGCCGTCTGTAAAACCACTAACTCCTCTTAAACCAGGTTTGACCCGCAAGGAAAACTCTAGTTTTTAACCAACTTCAAAAAGGAGGAGGTTCTCAATTTGATTGGTATTTATTATGTATGTACACCAATTACACTGAGATTTATGATCCGATTTACGTGATTCTTTTTTAGTTTGATTCGGAATAGTTGCCATTTGGTCCTCTAAAAATTTAACATAATTTGGCCCAGTAGTTTTCATTTTATGAACATTGTTTATGAAAATTTTCCGTTCCCGTTTCTTGGGACCTATATTTTTAAGGCTCGCGGCACTTTTCGTAGACCATAGATAGATACTAAAAAGTAAGAAATATAAAATACTGTTTAAAAAACCGACTTCAAAAACTAAAGCCAAGTAAACCATAAAGATTACAATATTTTGCAAAATTTTGTTGTTATAACAGTGTAGATGGTAATTTTTATGGTTTGCTCGGCACCGACTACAAGATGTGCAAAATTTTTTATTATTTTGTCTCTTAATAAACTAAATACATTCTTATTCAAAAATCTTAATTTATTTATTTTATACTTTTTAATTTTTGAAGTCGGTTTTTTTAAACGAAGTTTTTATATTGTTATTTAATTTCAAAACTGTGAACCGAGCCGCACTTGGCCGGATTGTTATTGGAAAACTCGTCGACCTAATGAGACCAGTCGACCGTGCCAAACAAGATTACGGGGCCAATAGTTAGTTATATTATGTTACGTCACATTAAAGCTTGTCTATTACGAACAAACATGGCGCGATTCATAGTTATCTCTCTCTTTTCTTTCACCATATCCCAATTATTTGTGGTCGGCACAATATATCTTTTCCTTTCAGACTCCTCTATTCTGACATACATCTTTTGTCACACTCTATTTTTTGGTCTACCTTTACATTTGTACCCATCTATCTTGTTGTTTAACATTCTTTTTGTCACGTGACTTTCGTCCCTCCTCATAATATGCTCATACCCCTTAATCTTCTTCCTCTCAATTTTTCAGTCACGGTTGCTAATTTCAAAGATCCCCTTATGTACTCTTTTCTCACCATAACCATTCTTGTAGCACCAAAATCATACATAGTTCATCAAGATTCGTAGTTATTCGGGAAACAAATATCTAACCGTGGCATCTTCGCCAGGTCCTGATAGAAGGGGTAGATCCAAGAAGTTCTGCCTTGACATCGTGAAGGATGGCATATTGACGGCTAATTATTAAGATCTTCTATATGACATTTTTTGACCAGCTACTTTTTTAATGATTATCAAAATAAAAGTCATAGCTCACATGTACAGAACTCATATGAACACTTCAAAGCCAATAGATGGCGCTGTGCAATAATTGAGGTCACAAAAGTTTTCCGAAACGTACAATGAATATATCTAACGATAAATAGATTAGGCCTAGACCTGCGACGAACAATATTAGCAGTAAACTCGAAGAGCCTTATAGAAATCTGAATTATAAACCGGTTAATTCCGCGAGAAGAGGAAGTATCGCTCTCAAGATGTGTTTGTGTGCAACTACAAACTTGCTGCATCACACACGGTTGCACTTTGAAAGTGTGCGGCAAAAACAGTTTGAAATCTTTCGAATTTTCGAAATCGGTTTAATCAATAACTTTGTTGAATAAACCGGTTGATGAAATTTATCGAACTTTTGTTACCGAAAACCGTTTGACTGAAGTTAAAGATAGAGCAAAATCAAAAAGTTCCTATGTACTTGGGCCATGACCGCTTTGACTTTTTTACAGGTTTCCAAGCACACATACTACGATAGTAATATATAGTATATTATTATATATGTATAAAGTAATATGGCAATACAATACATATCATATGTTTGAAACGTTTACCGTCAACAAAGTACTCGGCGCGCGAGTAGCATCGCTCGATTCATGAAAGCGTGCCAACTTGCAAAGCCATTACATAATATTGCAGATGCGGGAATTTCATTCATAAAGAACGTCCCCCACTTATTCGATCCGTTTAGGGTTGCCATATGCGAAACAGTTCACGATAATATGTGTGCTGTTTTTATTTACATTTACACATAACTACGAGTACATGATGTGGATTGAATTTCCTCACGCAGTTTTCCAACACACTACTATGTAACGAGCCCGTCAAAAAGAGGGTAAACAGAAATTTGTAAGTCTCAAAGAAACTTCTCCCTTAGTGTTGTAAATAACCATAGATGACCGTAACCACTTACCATCACCCGATGGACTATTTACTAGTTTGCAAACAAACAAATTGTATAATTAAATGCTTTAGGAATATTTTATAATCACACGTTTACAGAGCAATTGTGGCCCCTAGTATTTATCTTCAATGATGTTGTGATTATTTAGAACAATAAAGTAATATAGGTACGTATAAGGTGGCTTCTAACTCTAAAATATATGAATAGTGAAAACTGAAAACCATTCAAGATTGTAACTTAAATAACTCACACTTAAAATAGTCACACACAGATACTTTTTTTCGTGTGGGTAGGAGTAAAAAGTAACAGCTTTAGAAAATATCTCTTTAATTATTTTAAGTTTATAATTTATTAAACAACTAAAACTAAAGCACAAGTACATGATTACTTACACTTTATAGCCAGGTTATCTGCCAAGTGTTATATCCTATCACTTCACAACACAACATACTTCATTTCTATAAGTTCATTTTCTGTCAATATGGATGCCATTCAAGAAGCCATGAATCAGCTCTCTACCACTTTTGCTGAGCGTATGGATACCCTAGAAAGTGAACTACACAAGGGTTCAGCTACCAGCACCACTACTTCTGCCTTGGCTACAGACTTTTATAATTTTAAAACCTTCATAGTGAAGTCTCTTCGTGCCCTACAAGAGCAGATAGATCTTATCCAACAGTCTGTTGATCAGGTCGAGATGAGGTCCAGGAGGAAGATTCTTCTGCTCCATGGGGTGCCAGAGAAAGCTCAGGAGAACACTGCAGCTGTTGTCACTCGCATCATTAGCGAAAGGCTCAAGTTGGGTAATTTCCAGGAAACCCACATACGCCGATCCCACAGAATGGGTAAACCATCAGTTTCAGGTGAGCGACCCAGACCCATCTTGTTTAAGTTGTGTGATTCCGATGATCGCAGCAAGGTCTGGTTTGCAAAGACTCAGCTCAAGGGATCCGGGATCACGATGTCGGAGTTTCTTACAAAGAGACGACACCGCATTTTCACCCAGGCCAGGCAGCGTTTCGGGGTGAGGAACTGCTGGACGCGGGACGGTACGATTTATGTGCTGGGCAGTGATGGCACTAAACGTCGTATTGAGAACCTGAAGGATCTAGATAGTCTGCCTTCTTCGTCTCCTCTAGTCCAGCAAGTACCACCGCCAGGGCCTAAAGAACCGGTTGTTGCAAGTAAACCCCATCGGCCGGCTTCACGTTCACGAAGATAAATAACCCTTAGACCTCTGTAGCAGGAACATTAGCTGTATTAAACTCTATTTCTTGTTACCATCTTTACACAGTGTATATGTTCGTCTATTATTATTCTTATGGTTGTAGTTGGGCCGTTGTAAGTTTTCATTTAATATTGTCTCTTTTTCTTTGTTTCTTAACCACACTACTGTTTTATTATTGCATGTTTATTTTATTTATATTGCTAGGGCTCCATCACCTTACTTTTATTTCTTTTAATTGTCTAGACTGTTTAAAATGTTTATATGATTTATTTAATCTACAGGAAGGTACACTGAAATATGTAGGTAAACATCGTAAACATAAATACTACTTATACTACACAACCGTCAACTACTGTCAATACTGTCAATGTAAATTGTCATTACTTGTATTGTATTTATGGTCCGGTAACAAGATCTTTTGGGGTCGATGTGTTTTGTTAGTGAATATTGTTTAATGTACTGTGTTGTTAACATTTATAACCGCTCGCTATCTCATCCACACACCTGGCAGATGAATTGCGATTTAATCGTACATATTTATTTGTTTATTTATTTTTCAAGTACTACATATTTTTTATTATTATTTTATATATACTTTTTTTTTTTTTGTAATATTTATATCTAATGGCTCTTCATTACGACAGTGTTAGTGATTCTGAATCAGATTTTTGTTCTTGTTCTTCTACCTCTGATAGTATATACGACAGTGTTTCCAGTTTAATACCACTGCAAAATGTTATAGAAACTAATTTTTCGGGCTTTTCTCATAATTTCAATATAGTACACATAAATGCGCAGAGTATTCCAGCTCATTTCCCAGATATGTTGGCGTCATTTAATCAAAGTACCTTGCACGCTATATTAGTGTCAGAATCCTGGTTAAAACCCTGCCTTTCCTCTAACTCGTATACGTTACCAGGATTCCATCTTATCCGTCATGACCGTGTCGGGAGTGGAGGTGGAGGCGTTGCTATTTACCTTCGATCTCATATTCCCTACAAAATTATAAGCACGTCTCCACAACTCCCAACTTCTGATACTGGGGAGTATTTACTCATAGAAGTAGAACTCGCTCATGTTAAAATTCTACTTGGAGTCTTTTATATCTCTTCTCTCCGTATCAATTACTTTTCTTCCTTTGAAACACTTTTGGAAAATATCTCAACTTTATTCGCACATACCATCATCATGGGTGACTTTAATACCTGCCTTCTGAAACGAGACCATCGGTCATCTTCCTTAGAAACTTTAGTCCGATCTTTAAATCTCAATATTCTTCCGCTGAGTGCAACGCATCGCTTTCCTAACTCGACCCCTTCTCTTCTTGACTTGATGATGGTCTCGTCACCTTCTCACGTCTCCAAACACGGCCAGTGCTCGGCGGACGCTTTTTCATATCATGATTTGATCTACCTTTCTTACAATGTACGTCCGCCGAAAATGAAACCCAAAATTATCCTGCAGCGAAATTTTGGTGATATGAATCTGGACGCACTTCTTAAGGATGCTCGGGAATTCGATTGGTCTGAGGTAGCTAAGGCCGCTACCGTTGATGAAAAGTTGCATGTGTTTAATACTGCTTTATTGAAGCTTTATGACTCACATGCACCTTTACGCCGTATAAAAATCAAACATCTTCCAGCCCCGTGGCTCACCGATGACATCAAATCACTGATGCACAAAAAGTCCAAGGCTAAAACAAAATTCAAAATTAAACCTACCGAAGTTAACCGAATGGCGTTCGTAAGTATTCGCAATCGCTGCAATAGAGTGTGTAGGGACGCTCAACGCCGCTACATTCACGAGTCAGTCGAAAGTGAAAGCCCAGCTAAAGTCTGGAAATTTCTACGATCCCTGGGAGTTGGCAAGCAAACAAATAGTGTAATTCCTAATGAACTCAACATTGACGATTTAAATCGACATTTCTCAGCTATTTCTGACTTTGACGTTGTAACTAAGTCTAATACTTTAAATACTCTTTCCGCTCTGCCAACACCCGATTATCCTTCATTCTTCTTAAGTCGATTTACTGATAGTGATGTTAAGAGCGCTGTAAAATCCATTACATCGAACGCTGTCGGCAGCGATGGTATTAGTCGCAACATGATTCTGCCTATACTGGATGTCATCAATCCTCTCCTCACGCATATATTCAATGCCTCTGTAGTTTCTGGTACATTTCCCGTCTCCTGGAAGGAAGCCCAGATTATTCCTCTTCCTAAAAAACTCAATCCTGTTTCTTTCTCTCAATTCCGTCCCATATCTATTCTGCCATTCCTTTCTAAAGTCCTTGAACGCCTAGTCCACCAACAGTTAAGTATTTTCCTTAATCGGCATTCTCTCCTTAATCCCTTTCAATCTGGTTTCCATCCTGGCCACAGCACAACTACTGCTCTCGTGAAAATCACCGATGACATCCGTTATGGTATGGATAATGGTTTATTGACTGTGCTATCGCTGCTGGACTTCAGCAGTGCTTTTAACAATGTTAACTTTGAAATATTACTTGGCATTCTAAGCTCTCTTAACATATCTCCTACAGTAATTGACTGGTTTCACAGTTACCTGTATGGCCGCCGGCAGCGGGTTCGTGTCGAGGATGATTATTCGTCATGGTGTGAACTCACTGCTGGTGTTCCTCAGGGCGGCGTGCTTTCTCCCTTATTGTTCGCTGTTTTTATTAACTCCATCTCTAATCAACTCACTTCAACCTATCACCTCTATGCAGACGATTTACAAATTTATACACAATCACCTGTCGCCACCTTAGACAAAGCAGTTTCTATCATAAACTTTGATTTTGAACGCATTCTGCAGTGGGGCAAGTCCTTTGGGCTTCATGTCAATCCTGAAAAAACTCAACTCATCGTCATCGGTAGCTCACGGATGCTTAATAAGGTCGACTGGAGTACCATACCTAGTGTGATGTTTGACGGGGCAATCATTCCTTTTAGTGATAAGGTAAAAAACCTTGGCGTTATATTTGACAGTGAGCTGTCTTGGCGACCTCATATCACCGAATTAAGTCGGCGGCTTTATCTCTCATCCAAATCCCTTAGAAGGTTGAGGAATTTCTTACCCACTACCACCAAAATTAAGCTAGCAGAATCCTTATTACATCCTATCCTTGATTATGCTGACGCCAGCTATCTAAATTTAACCCAAGAACAACTTAATAAACTTGAGCGCCTCCAAAATTTTTGCATAAGGTTCATATTTGGACTACGCAAATATGACCATGTCTCTGAATTCCGAAAAAAACTCAAGTGGTTGCCAATTCGATTTCGCCGGAATACTCACATCCTTGCTCTTCTCTATAGTATTTTATTTGTCCCTAGTACTCCTGATTACCTTAAACAAAGTTTTGAATTTTTTTCGTGCTCTCATAATTTACGCCCTTCTACTAAACTTAAGTTGAACACTCCTGCGCATAACACAAGTTTTTATAACAATTCTTTTACTGTTAAGGCTATACAGCTCTGGAACGCGCTTCCTGTTACAATCAGACAAGCAAAATCACTAGCGATATTTAAAACTATGATTAAAAAATACTACCTGTCGTTGGAATATGATATTTAAATTCACTTATAAACATTTATATATTTTGTAGATATGTATTTGTATGGTATGTATATTAAGTATATATCTATGTAATATATAAAATTTCTCCATATACTTATGTATATATATAATTTATGTATTTATTATTAAAATGTAAGTAGTTTGTACTATATGTTACGTATACCACCATCGCCATTATCATCTTAATTCATTCCTGGGGTTGTCTGGAAGAGATCGCTTTTTAGCGATAAGACCGCCCTTTGTACATAACTAGATATAATTTAGTCTTAAGTTCATGTTTGTATTGGTGTACAATAAAGAGTTATCTATCTATCTATCTATCTATCTATCTATCTACATTTGTATACTCGTAACACACAACTCACACATAAACACACACACACGTAATGAAACATTAAGACCAGTGTTTTTCAACCTTTTTCATGACACGACCCCTTTAGTATGAAGAAATATTTCGCGACCGTTGCTTTTTTTTCATGTATTTTATTTCGTGACAAATATTCAATAACATATTTATTCATTTTCATAATTAGGGTTCGACTAAATACATAATTAAATACGTAAAACATATTTTTCTACATCGAATGCGTCGCCAATAGATAATGCAATTTACGCGCATACGTACGACCACGTCCGATGCCGGCCGCCCCGCCTCCGCCCCGCATAAATGAGAAAGTGTTGCTATCGAGTAGCTCTTCGTGTATCTAAAGTAGAAAAACCTAATACTATTGCCGAAAGTTTGATTTTAACAGTGGCTTTAGATATAGCAGAGATTATGTTTGGCAAACAAGAGGTCGAAAAACTCAAAGTATACCTCTGTCTGGCAGTACTATTCAACGCAGGATAACGCAGGATGGCATTAGTGGCCAGGATCCAGCCTCCCCGTAGAGAGCGGCAGCACATTAGTAGCACCTTTAGTATTGCAAATGTTCACAGGCGAAGGTAACCACTTTCCATCACCGTTGTGCCGTCAGCCTCTCTGCTGTACTCCAACAATAAAAAAGGAGTCTCGAAGCCGATTTTGATGAAAATTAAAGTGGTATCAATAGATTATTGATAAATTGAATAATAACTACTAAAATTCATAAAAGAATATTTATTCCGGTTCAGTCCACGGAGAATCAAGCACGGTCTCAAGAGTGACTGTTGGAACAAACACGTCCTTGATATTTAAATAAAATCATCTGCTCTTTCAACCTCACTCTGTTATATCCACTCTAAGCCGGTGTCGCTTGCGCATAGAAGCTCAGTAGCTCGTTTTGTTACCATGCGTAAAAAACAAGCGTGATATTCGCCGAAATACCCTCTCTCCTCAAAATAAGATTTGTGAGATACGGCTCGACCCCCACCACCCCTTTAAAGCCTCAAATAATTAATGGACGACCCCCTTATTATCTACAATTCACTATATATGAAAAAGTAGTATGTTTTAGAGGCACAGCCCTTCGTAACCACTTGGCTGCTCAGGGCTCTTGAAAGCGCAAACTCAAAGACGTCCTTCATACACCCACGTGCAAAATATTCATTAATCAACAAAATCTAAAGGATTGGGTTTACGAGCGTTTTTTATCGTGAAATCTTTATTTAACGATTTTAAAGAGGTCATAATACATCTGTATACTATATAAATCTATTCGGGAGAGAGTTGAAGTAAAAAGTAAAATAACAAGGATTACCTTGATCTTTATAGGAATATAATATGGCACATTATTATTGTTACGTTGTGTATTAATAATAATAAATTATCATATTATTATCCTTCCTTCCTTTTTTTTACATATTTAAAAATAAGTTTGAAATGTGTAGTCAATCAAGCCTTTTGATTTGATAAACCATTCGATGAAATTGTTTTTTTTTTATTGTAACGAAGACGATAGACGTGCAAATACACGTATTTATGGTTCGACGTTTTTTTTATTCGCCGTTCGCCGAGCCGAAAGTCCGCTTACTTACTAGAACACCTACCTATTAGCCGCTTTAAGCCAGACGCGCAATACGAATATTCTGGTGTGATTCTTTTGCCCTAATCTGTGGAACTTCATAGAATCGTAAGCACCACAGAATTTATTCCGCACCGGATTTAAATTCTGTACATTGCTACAAGGTTTGTCGAGTCTAAGTTCACCAGGAATAATAAAATTAACTTATAACATTCAAAGAAAAACTAGTTATATGAACAACGGTCCACCAATCAAAGTTGTATTTATTAATATTTTCACAAACATTACTGTACACATAGACCCACGAGTCTTCTACACGTGTGCATAATATTATGGTCTCCTGCCTTGATAGTTTAAGAGATATAAACTTTGACACGCAAGTATCCAGACATGAAGTAAAACCATAGGGCATACGCGGAACGTTGGTCGGGACGGGAGAAATTTTAAATTTAACATTCTTCTTTATCTATAACTTCGAAATAAGGTATATATTTTAGTGCTTGAAGAGCGACCTCAAAGTATTACGGCGGATCCGCTACTGGATATTGTTAGTATTTATTACATTCGAGTTGCCACAACGGGTTCATTCGATAGCGTCAATTGAAGACGATTTTATCGAGGCAGGGTTTTAAGAAGTGATGAGTGAGTTTACCAGCACCTGCCTTCAATGCAAATTGAAGTTCTTTGTTAGCACACTTAAAAATCCAAAAAAAACTATTGTGATTACTGATTCCATCAATATAGTACAATGAATTTCCAGGTCCTATTTTTAGTGTCTTTAACCTTATAAACCTCGACCTTAAACTTCTTTCAAATACTTTAGTCCTGACGACAATAACCGCTTTCCATGTTGATATTTCGTTTGTTTAGCTAACTGCAACTATGAAAATAGAATCTGTCAATAAAATGTGTGTAAATTAAGACTTTGACTTAACCCATAAACTGTTTGATTCAATGTTAGTGTAATTAAGTTTATTTTGTGCGACGTTTTGCCTTAAAGGATTGAACTTGACTTTACCTTGATCTCGATGCATTGTTACCTGTTTTGTTAGACCATATAATTATACTAAGTTTTTACTTGAATTTGACTTAACAATATAACAAAATAAATGCGGAAATAATTTACAGTTTTGACACTTTTTCTAGCGCAGTGTTACGACTATCACGTGTTGTTAATGAACGAAAACACATGAGAGTATGTCGACTGATATTCTTCTATCCATAATAAGGCAACTTGTTTGGGTGTACCCTGGCCGTACAGATGTACGGCCAGGGTAAAACATCTTGAAGTCGGTGCAAAGTAAAACATAAAAATTACTATATTTTGAAAATTACTAAGCACCGACTTTAAGATGTTTTAGATAATATATATTAATAATAATAGCTTTAGAAATAAGTTATTTTATACATTTTAGTTTTTTAGTTTTTGAAGTCGGTTTTTTTAAACGAAGATTTTAAATTTTATTTATGTCCTAGTTACAAGATTAAGGCATACATAACAGTTACTTTACATTATCACTATTTCATAGTATTTTAATGAGACAACAATATTTATAAAGTAACAAGCTGTCCCGGCAGACGTCGTCATGCCTGGAAAAGCTTCAATCGATATTTAACAAATAAAAAAATAGGGGTTAATCGTAGAGGGTTGAAAATTTAGGTTTGTATGTATTTTTTAATTCTGTATCATAAAAAAATAACAACGAAAAAAAAATCAAAAAATTAAAAAAAAATATTTAGTGGTGGACTACCCTTAACATTTAGGGGGATGAAAAATAGATGTTGGCCGATTCTCAGACCTACCCAATATGCACACAAAATTTCGTGAGAATCGGTTAAGCCGTTTCGGAGGAGTATGGGAATGAACATTGTGACACGAGAATTTTATATATTAAGATTATAGTATGGGAAAGGGGAAGAGTTGTTAAATAATCTTTGACTTTTTAAATTTTTTAACTATGTCCAGAGAAAAATGCTTTTTCTTTCTATACAGATCTGGGGTATAAGAGATAAAAAACTTCTAGAGAATATTACTTGAAGGATGTTTTTACGTAATTTGGCATTGTAGATTATGTTGGAAATAACATAGGTGTTTTTCATAATTTATCTTACACATAAATTAGGCTCTAAAGATAGTTTAATTTAAAAACAATTTTGTATATCTATAACCCCCTACAAGAGGTGAGTCATAAACTAATGATAACTTCTGATAAACTGGACAAAACAAAATATTATTTATCATAAATACATATTTTTTTCAGCAGTGTTAATAGTGTAAAGTGGCTAACAATGATTGTCTTAGTAATAAGATTTTTTTCTTGTAAATATATAAAATATAGATGATTTATGTTAATGTTATATTGATTTGTGTTAATATTGTATTTAATTGGACAAGAGAGATAAACAGTTTGTCAGTATCTATAGTTATGCGACCAGACAAGATTATCAAGTTCAGTATGTATTAACTTTCCTTAGTTTTCAAGAATATAATATATTATATCAGCCTGTAAGTTCTGTTTATTTTCTTATTTATTATTATTACTTATTGGAATATATACTTAGTGTATTTATTTACTTTCTATCATACATAGATGTTCTTTCCTCTAAATGAGGTCTCTTTATACTACATACCAAAGTATGAAACCTGCCAATACACCCTGAACAAGAAAGCAAGTATTGAGTCACTCTCTCCAAAATGGAGAAGCTGGAACTCAGAATTGGGACAGTTGAGTTACTATTGTTATGAACAGAGCATGGATGTTATTAACACACGCAGCTGAGTGGCCTGTCATAAGAGGCTCCAAAACAACCCACGGGCAGGTGGTAGTGTATTTGCCTGTCTGGATGGCTACCACTCCTGGTCTAGAGTATGCCACCATCAAAATTTTGAGTTGTGTTCCAGCATTACTGGCCAGATTCCAGTCTCCCTTTAGAGAGTGGCAGCACCTTTGTTGTTACAAATGTCAATAGGCCTTGGTAACTGCTTTCAATCAAGTGGACTTTGTCTTTATGCTGGACTCATGCAATAAAAAAAATTATAATTAAGGGAATAAATTGTCCACTTGTCTATATACCTACAGCAATTAATTACATTAAATAATTGTAATTGTATTAATAATTTGTAAGTTACCCAATTAATTTGAAAATATAATACACTTTGAACAAAACAAAAACCAATTATAATGTATAAATACTGTGATATCAATATTATTAGAAGAATACAATCAAGTTATTAATATATTATTAAAATATTTATTACCAAATTATTACAGTCTATTGTATATTATAAAAATACATAATTGACTAAGAAGTAACAATTATGAATGATATTAATTGTATATTATATTAGGTAATTTTTTAAACACAAAACATCCATTTTCAAAAGAATTAAGTTCTGGTCAAACGGCAGACGGGACGGGCCGGCGACGCGACGCAGGCGGGATGTGAAGAGTTGTAATATATTAGTTATTGTAGAATATGTCACATAGATGGACGTGACGCTACTGCTAGTCAAGTGCAGAGCGCGAAGGCTCTATGTGACATATTCTACATTAACTAATATATTACAACTCTTCACGTCCCGCCAGCGTCGCGTCGCCCGTCCGCTGTCTGACCAGACCTTAAACTATAAAAAAAATATTGTAACAATAAGATTTTTAATTACATTAAGTGTAATTAAAAAACAACAAAAGAAAATATTTTCTACAAGATCTTGAATTCAGTGCTTCATTAAGCATAAAAATTAGTATATTTTGCAAATTTGCTGTTGTTTTTATTTTAAATTTTACACAAATATTCAGATAGCTTTAGAAAACAAGAATATTGAAAATTATTCTCTCCGAAAAAGAAGACATGGAGTTAGAAAATTATTCTACAATGGATAGACAAATGTGGTAACACAAATTTCAAAAAAACATAGTTGAATTGGAAACCTTCTCCTTTTTGTAGTTGGTTAAAAAAAATGGCAATTTTTGAATGAAATGAATAATTACAAATTCCTATTTATTACTAATGTAATTTTTTTATGCATTTATGGCTTGGCAACTAGGCCTTTAAGCCAGTTACTAATGTAAAATACCATTGTGTTCACAGATAAAATCTATTATGCAAGGAAAGTTCAGCAACAATTTTAATGCATTTATGTAATAAACTGAGTCATCTTATTTAATGTTGATGTTAGTCTCTTTTGTACTTTTATTATTGTAATCTCTCAAATTTCCACACATAATTATTGGTCTGTTATTTTAATCTAATTTTGGTATTCCTGAAAATGGAGTAATGAGATCCTTTACACAATCACATCTTACCTAGCTTGAGAATATTAAATATGACTGCTAATATTTTGATTGTTATTATTTACACATCATCACATACATCACTCACACCTGTTTCCTATAGAGATAGGCAGACTATTTTTATGCAATAAATAGTTATTTGTTTAAATTTTATAATACTGGCCACTCAATTTTCTAGCCAGATGTGATACACTGGACTGTTTATTTAAATTAAAAAGGGACTAGAGAAAATAAAACACCATTTTTTCCTTATGTTTGAATCACAACCAACTCAATTTTCTTTTAATTATAATAATTTAGAAAGTGAGTAGCCAGTATTAAAACATTAAACAAATAAGTATTTATTCCATATCTACTATAGATTTTGATTTGTTGCAGGTCTTTACTTAGACAAAAAATAACTGTGGTCTAAAATATGTTAAATTCATACTCCAGACCCCTTCAAAAGGGTATATGCAGGACTTCCTTTCTCACTTCACTTATATGCTAATTCTCGAATGTTTTTAGTCTATAATTTTTTGTTTGTAGCTCCACTAAAAAAATGACAGTTTATTCACCGCTTCAAAAGCCTTTCATAGTATGCACCAGGTTCAGTATTGTTCGTCCAAATATTTGAATGACATTTTCAATTTTCAGATTAGCACTCGTTAGGCTTATATCACAATTTTGCAAATCTAAACTCAACTCACTTAGCTCCTGAATAGCATGGTGCATTTCGTATGAGACGACGCAGTAACTGTTCCGGAAAAATAGATTAGACTTTTCAAGCTTATGGCAATTTTTCGAAATTTCTTTTAAGGTCACTGCGTGCCCCACATGTACCCCCACAAAAATGCCCTGGGTATATTGATAATTATTACCTAAGATATTACTAACATGATCTATTGACAGTAACATTAATCCAGCTACCACAGTCTTGAGTAATTTACAAACTTAGATACATATTATATTTCAGAGTATTTCCTATTGGATAATAAGAGTGCCATTGCAAGTTACCTTGTTGTTTAATTCAAGTGTTAACCTTCACATAAAATAGATTAACAACACCTGTCTTAATCAATGAGGTGTGGTGTGTGTATGTAACATATTTATTATGTAATTTTTTAAAGGTTTTGTGACTCACCGGGGTCTGTTCTGCATGTAGTATTGCCCGCCGAATATAAACGCCATATAGACACCGACATAGTAGAAAGCTACGGTCCAGTTTTCTGTCATCCATTTCCTATAATTGTAATGGATGAATTCGCTCTCGAAATCGAAAATGTAAGAGTAATTCGGCGTTATGTCCAAATTGTAAGTCATAACCGGTGACTCCATAACTTAGATATTGAAATAGTCACCGGCACAGAAGTAAAGCACAGTTCCAATCTAATATTAAAACGTTGCACTGATCATCACAGGATGGTTTTAACCTAAAATTACGAGGAAACCGCGCTTAATATCACAGATGAAAATGTCAATATTTCAATGGGACACAGGCGTGCTGCCGTTAATGACAGTAATATAAAAATGATCGCGCTACGTGCTAGTGTTAACTATTTATTCGCGATGACGAGGCAGCGGCCCGAATTCAGCTTCCTCGCAATATCGTCAAGATATAAATGAAATCTATAAACTCGGCACACACTACACCGCCGTGTTTCATAATTTCATTTCGCCATTCACTTTGATTTTTTGACATTAGCAGACTGACAGGACAGACAGAATTCTCGAGTTGTCGGTCGCGAAAGCACAGGAATATTAGTTATTTAGTTGCCATATAAAATTTATAATCCCAACTACCAGTATATATAAAGTACTCTGTGATCCCAACAGAGGAGTCACACAAGGCAAACATTAGACTGTTTTAATTCCACTCTAGTAATTTCTTAAGTTTTCGCGACTAAACTAAAGATGTGTACTTTAAAACTACGTTATAGTTATTATATATATTATTTAATTTTTATTTCAACTTTCGGCCACTTTTCGGCTGATGATCACGGTAGAAAATAATAATCAAATGAAATGCCGTGCTGAAAACCGTTAAAACGTAGTTTTAATTATGCTTTACTGATTTTAATTTTGATTATAATTCCAACAACCTTATAAGTAAAAATTCTATTATGAAAAACTATGCAAAAAACGTCCATTTTAAACTTGTGAGTTAATTATTTTTAAAATACATAATTAAATAAATATTTATTTGTTATATTGTATTTAATGTACTCTATGGAGTAATAAATATAATAAAACACTGGGAGTTTTCAGCGGGAACTAAAAGGCTGAAACATCTAGGCTGATGTTGTGCTGTGCAGTTTTATTTTATAAAAATGTGTAAAATTACTCTAAAATGAACTATTTGTAGAATATTGATAGATTTTGAGTAGTAATTATGTAATATTTTCTTAAGTTTTCGCGACTTGTATACATAATAAAACTACGTTTTAACGGTTTTAAGCGCGGTAATTTATTTGATTTTGGTTTATCCGACGTTTCGGCCGCTTTTCAGTGGCCGTGGTCACGGACGACTAAGATGACATTTGTCTAACGTGTATTGTCAAAGTTTTATTTAGCCTACCGCCAACTTATTCATTTTAATTATTTAGATTTAATTTTGTTTATGGATATTATTTACTCTATGGGAGCCTAATCTAATTTACCACCGCTTCACAACATGTTGTGGCTTGAAGAGAAGAAGCGGCGCAAGAAACTCTTCAGCAAACATGCCTAGTTCTGAATTATTAAAATGGGTGGAAGGAAATTATTTTTTTTTAAATATTTTCCTTAGGAATTTTATTTGCGAATTTTGATTGTGCCACATTAAACTACTGGAAATAATTTTATATACATACAGTAAAGAGAGGGTATTTCTGTCAAATATGTCCAATATACGGGCTTCGGGACTTCGACTTACCACTTATGCTCTATTAAATCCTCATGCTACCCATGATAGTGGTATGTTTCCCTAAATTTTCACTTCTGTTTTATTAATACAGGCTTTGGAGGTCGGGCTGCAGCCGCTCTATTTAAAAACAAGATTAATCTTTTTGGCAAGTTCAGTATATAAAAGCTAGGTCCAAAAACATAACGTTATTTTATTTACAGCCAATACAACAAGAGATACTGTATCGATAATACACTATAGACAAAAGAGAACTGACTAACCCAACGCGTAAGCACTCATATTAATAGTTGCTCTATCTCGTTCACACATCGTCTTTCTCACTCACACATTTTGCTATGTATCGCATTTGCTATATCATTTGTTAATATTTGTATATACCTGATACCGTTTCCAAATAAAATGACTTATGTGTCTGGCGGCTCCCGTACCCCGTCACCGGGCGGTAGTTGCCCCCCGCGAATTTAGACCGGGGCAAAGAGTCCAGACTCGAAGCCCCATACCGGCTCTGCCAACACAAGGTAGAGACGATGACCCTCAAAAAATAAAATGAGTTTTTAGATAAACTGCAAATCGTGCAGAATATATTCATGCGCAGAGCCGTCGGTGTGCCCCTCTATATGCGTAACATCGAGCACCATCGGGATCTGGAGCTTCCCTCTATCAACAACTATACGTCGTTCTCGTGTAAGTATCGTATTTCGATCTCGCGCCGCACCATCGAAATCCGCTTATAGTGTCCGCGTCCGATTACAAGTCTCGGCGAAAAGCTCTCGTGCAACGACCGCGTAAAGTTATTACAGACGCGATCGACGTTATTACAAAACAGCTGGCCCGGATCAGCCCGCCCGCAGTTAAGACGCCAGGCTGCCATGCACCGACAGATTGACACGTCTGAGACGCCACCAATCATTATCTCTCCATATTTCTGCGAGGGACGCCAGGAGACATAGCCCCCCCAGGATAGACTAGGCGTGTTGCTGGGAAGTCTCTTTCGCCGTTTCTTCTCACCCAGACATAAAACGTTCCGAAACAGCAGTAAGACAGTGTCTTCATATAACCAGTCGCATGGTCGGCATCATTAGATTCATCCCCCTCTCATGGCAACAGTCTAGCCAAGGTAAAGAGCACTAGGGAGCTCTTTCGAGTAAGGTGTCCCCCGGGTTCGAGCGCCCTCGTGGTGCGATGGCGATCGCCCCGAAAACTTAGGTAAGGTTATAAGGTCTTCGCACCAACAACATCTCAAGTCAAGTCCAATAAAAAACATGAGTTCACTTCAGTTCTCATCAGTACTCGACAGTGAATAGTACGCTCTGCCATCTGAAGTATCATTTAACCTCTACAACTCGCTGCGACAAAATGATCAAACAAAATTAACATAGTCCTTGACATTAATAACAGTTTAGACTTTAGACACAATGGAAACCCCCGAATTCTAGCTGCAAACACTTATTAAGGCGTGAATTCGAGAATTGTAGATAATTTATTTTAAATAAATAGATCTACATATAGGTATTTACTTAATATACCTATATAACATTTTATGTACACATACAACAACATAGACTGTTTCAAAAGATTAGATTTAATATTTCGTGTTAAGATTTTTCTTTGATAACAGTAAAGAACCTTTGGGGTACTTATTTACTCTTTATCTAGGCATGTTAACATACTTACTTACCATCCAACAACTAGACGATCGTCTGTGCGTCTTTGTGAATGTAATTTTTTTAACTCCATGCTCTTATCCAGGGGTCTGCAAACTTTGAAGTCTTAGGGCCATAATGATTTTTTCAGTATGTTGCAAGGGCCAAAACAGTTTTATATTTTCTTCCCTTAACTATATTTCTAGAGACTAGCTAATCGCGAAGTGGGATTCATTTCAATTATTTGTTAGTTATAAATAGGTATGGTTAGGTTTGATACGTAAGTTTTCTGCTTGATCATTTTTGTCATTGAGTTTTATACCTTGCAAGTAAATAGAACCGAATAATTATCATTCTGTGTTTTCTTCTTCAACTTATCATAGCAATAATAACAACAATAAGACATTGGCTGTCGCGGACCGGATTGGTGACACTAGTCTTAAGCTGTCGCGGGCCGTAGTTTAGAGACCCCTGCTCGTATCTAATCGTATCAAATTGAAGTTATATCTGTTTACGTATTCCAAGTGAAAATCGAGAAATAAACTTGTTTGCATAATATAGGTTACGGCTAGCGGACGCGGCTGAGGGGCGTGGCTTCTTTTTTTTGAGGCGGGAAAATGCATTTACGCACAATACTGGGTCTTGGCAAGGGATCAGACCAACATCGGTCGGGAGCGAGGTTACAGCATGCTATGTAACCCACTCGCGATCGACTCAGCATGTGTGGAGACTCAAGGATGCGCTGCACGGGCAGCTCCTAATACCCACTAAAACCACCCTCCTCCCATGTGCCCCGCGCTTTGTTGTGTAGGAAAGGACTGAGACTTAGAACGCAGTTACGCCGAGTCCGGAGGGGCGTGCCTTGCAACGTTTCTCGATAAGTCCATTGAAGTGTGTACATTATAAGGCGCAAGACGCGGACTTGACCTTGAGCTTTCGGACGTCTTTAAAGCAATCTGGTGTGTTTTACGATTCTGGTGTGCACGGTGTTCGGACGCGTCCATTAGCCGCGGCTGACGGACGCGTCTCTTTATTCATGTTTACCTTAAAACAACAAAATAGCGCTAGGGCCGCACCTGCGATAGTATTACAGGTACAGACCGTTTCACGCAGATGTGGCGATGGGTGTAATGCCTTATTTATAACGTTACATATTGATAGAAAACCTATGTACTTTTATATACACTAATGTGGCTATTCGTTAACGACATTCTTTTTAATTCTATAAATTAGACGCATTTAGTTACAGTCAATAATATAAACATTATCACAGGTGTGGCACCAGCATAACGACAACGAGAAATAAAATAAGTGTAATGCTAATATTAAATGGATCACCCAAACTGAATCAACTGAGTTAAAATACACAGAACTGAAAGCACCCTATAGTATTCAATGTCATTGAATTATTCACGTTTATCTTTATATAAATAATTTTGAAACAGAAAAGAACCGTTTAATATCGTGTCAAACATAAGGCCTGGTTCACACGGCATTGTACTGCACGTTTTTTTTAACGTACAATCACCCGGGTGTTCACACGGTAGATTTTCATTCGTGTAAAAAACGAATACCTGCCTTCTTCACATTCACACAGTTGTCACAGTGAATAGACGTCAGTGATGGATCCACGTTTGGTTATCCTTTTATATTGGTGTAATCGAAGGCGACAACGGTTTCGCCGCCGACAGAGCAGTAGGTTTTGGGTACATCCTATAAATGAAGAATCAGGGCGTACTAAACTATTTGATAAGTTATACGACAAACTTAGAAACGATGAAAAGAATTGCTAAATAAATAAATGCTATTCGATGAAAAACGTATGAACATCGTGCCGTGTGAACGAGACAGAGCTACACTATATGCCACTGCATGCTGAATACGTTAAAGTTCATTCGATTTGCTTGACAAGTCCGTTGCGTATTCGTTTAAACGTATCAACAGCATACTTTTTTTTTGCAGTACAAACGATGTGTGAATGGTTCTATGTTGTATGCGCCACTATTTATTCATTAAGACGTATACTGCAAAAAAACGTGCAGTACAATGCCGTGTGAACCGGGCCTATGTGTTCCGTATTTATGATATCTATCTATACCATTATGAATTTCTAAAAATGCCGTGTCTATACATTGAAGCTTAAAACAAAAAAATGTGTGCGTGTACTAGTGTACCCACGTAAGAAGTGAAATTTCTTTATGACCTTATTTTTCGAAAAATGATCTACTATATGCAACTTTACAGAAATTGGTTAAATAAATAAACCCCTACCACGGTCGATTTCGACCGTGGTAGGGGCGTGGCAAGAAAAAGATGGCGCGTAACAGAAAAAATGTGACGCATAACCGAAAAATGTGACGGTAATTTTTTTCCAACGCCGATAAAGGAGTTTCACTTCAAAAAAAGTGGTATAAACTATATGGACGATGTAGAACAAGATGTATTTTTTTATATATTTCTAGTCTGTTTGTTCGGGATTCATATAAAAACTGATGGGCCGATTTCGATACGGTTTCTGCTGATCGATAGAAAATTCTTAAACTTAACATCTGTGACACTTGAAATCTCGGGAATCCCGCAGGGTATTCTTTCCTGGGACCAGTTTAAGTTATTGGGGCGCTTAAAAATTAGCTTATTCCGACATAAACTTCTGGCTGCCAGAGTATCCACTAAACCTACCAGAACCCTCCACGTCTTGGTGAGGCGTCACGGGTGTACCTTGGGGTTAAAATAGTCATATGCGTCGTGGCGATGTAAATTAAACTCTAGAATCTTGAACTCTAATATTTATTTCTCCACTATAATTTCGATGGCTATACAACATCGCTACCAGACACTTAATTATTGTCAATCATAATTATGTAATTATAACCCGCAAGAGTTAACTTGACTTGACTTGACTGACGCGGCCATGGCGAGAGCGGTAAGAAGGCGGGCGTCGGGAGGGGAGCGCGCATCCCGCTCAGGTCTCAAATTAATTCTTGCTGATAGTATAGTACATCAACAATTGCTTGACCTATAGCTATTAGAGTCTATCTAATCTATACTAGTTTTTAAGAAATACTGGTTTTTTCATAAACATGTTGTGTACCTAGGTAATATTTAATATAAAAGCGGTCGAAATTAATAAAATATTTAATTGAAAACATAAGTGGATGAACGGGACATGTTATAATTAATAAATATTAAGAAAATGGGTTTTTATTATAATTTTACGTTTGCGCAAACTCTGGCATTACTTGCTATTTCTAAATTAAGCTCAAATAAAATAACGCTGTTCTTACGTATAACACGGCGGCCATTACACCACACTATACATGCAAAAAATAATTTTAAAGATGTTAAGGCTAGTAGAAACGCCAACAACATTTTTTGGGCGATACCAGGGATTCCTTAGACGCGGCTGTTTTTCAGATGCGTTATTATTTTATTGTGAATAAAATAAACCAAATTTAAACACAGTCTATAATTGCTTGCACTATTTATAAATTAGTTTATTTTTACTTTTTAATTGTATTTTACTAACTTTATAATGTCATGCTGAAGGTAAATGTTTCCAAATTACAATCTCTCTTTTATAAATATGTAGATATTTTTTATTCCTTTTTGTTAAAAATAGAAGAAGTAAAATGGTTTCACTTTCATAATTTGGAGGAGATTAGCTGAATATTTTTTTTACTTAAAATAACTGTAAACAAAATTACGAAAATATCATGTTATGTCTCATATTGTGAAGGTTTATGATATTTTCTTAGTAAATTATTGATCACTAAATACCAAAGAAAAACTATTTAATGTGCATCCCACTTTCGATCTTTGAGAGCGGTAACAGGAGCCTTATATAACTCCAACATCCAGTCATGTTTTCTATTTAATTGTCTGATGTGAATTGTAGCCATAGTACTTCATACAACGTTTCGTATTAATTATAATCATGCGTCAATCAACGACTAAGTATCGTCATCTTATTGCCTCATTCAGAGTTGGATATTAATTCCAAATAGCGTAATTTGACGGTAATAGCAAACTTTCGGTTCGTAGTATTAAGGCTGGGTTGCATCTGGGACAATGTTACAGATATAGGCCGTTTCACGAATATATGGCGATGGGTTTAATGCGTCGTTGTTAATGACATCAAATATTTACAGATAATGTATGTATATCCACTAATGTGGCTATGTGTTAACGGCGTTATTGTTTATCGCTTTAAATGAGACGCATTCGGCCAGTTTAAATCTTTAACAGTAACGTAGATGAAGCCCCAGCATTACCGAACTCTTGCTAAAAGCGAATAGGACGGAATATACAAATAATTTTTAGGTACAAAATTGGACTTCTAGTTTCTTTTCTATGCTCAGCCGTTCGCATTTTAGAAGGGATGTGCGGTACACGCGCCATGCTTGACAGATTTCAGACATAGGTTTATAGGTTATCGAGATGTGCAGTGTTTTGTTTCAATGGCAGCTAAATATGCACGTTAATCAGAGAAACTGCCAAGCATTACATAACTTCCTGGCCAGGATTTGAATCTATATCATTAGAACAATACATAGAGTAACTACATAGAGTACTAGTTAATCGTTATTTAGTATCTCTGAGTGAGGCAATAAGTTGTAAAAATTACTCACAATTTCCTTACAGCTTTATTGCTTTGTGGACAAAAAAAAATCACATTATAAAAAAATCTGAACAATAATTTAAAAAAATGTGTGTTAAATAAATTAAAAGTAAACTTTTGAAATAAAATCTTTATTCGAAATAAATAATTATCAAAATAACAAATTAAAGAACATAAAAATCGAATACATTATATCATTCATACCTCATAATTATTAATTTTACGTACTTTAATTATTAATATTTACTAAAAGTTAAATTAATATTTAAGGAGAATACAGGCTTACAAATTAAAAGCTTTATTACAATATTTATAGGAATGTCTCCCCAATGATTAACATGTGATACTATGCAGCTTTACTTAGCCAGTTGAACTGGATGGCATTGTTTTTCAATAAATAATTCGTCCCGCAGAGTAGACGTGGCGCTACGGTCGTGCAACGTATATACTGACAAAATAAAATGTTATTGGCGAACTTACAGCTTACAGTAGTTTTATTAAATTATTTCTTCAAGGAACAAAGTTTATCAAAATAAATTTAATTTTAATATGATTTATAAACAGTGTCTATTTATATAACTAAACAAAAAAACGAGCAATATAAAATTTCCGATCAAAAATCTGTACTGCGCAATCGTCAGATTTGTTAACGCTTCGCGATCGTGCTACAATCGGATCGGTCCCTATATATTTAAAGACATGTGTTTAAAAGAGTTTATGTTTCACCACGACATGTTAACATGAAGAGACAAATAATAACAACTTAATAACAATATAAATATAGTCTGCGCCAAACTTTATGTCTTCCTCAGAAATGCCTGCGCAATATTATGTCTTGTGTGAACAAGCGTTATTGCGTATGCAACTATCGCCAATGAGGAATATGCCTATTTTTAAAATCATTATTTATATCGTCTGATCACAGTAAAAAATAGAAACACTATTGAAAATGTCCAAATGAATTATTTTTTAAATATTTAAAATCACGGATAAATTAAAATTAAATAAAAATAATTTTAGACTGTGTAATTCTACAGCAATAAAGACGTATAAAAATTTACACTTATTTGGATTACATGCATATGTATATTCCACATTGCGAGCGGCCATAAGCATTGGTGCAGATTGTAAATACGCCTTAACTTAATATGTAGGAACTTCTACAAATTTTAATTTAATAAATTTAATTTTATCATTCATTAATCTCAAACATACACTGTAACTAAAGCCAGATTTATATATGCATTAGTTAAGTAGTTAAGTTGCTAACAAGTCTTAATCATCTATTACTCAACTAACACAATATAAAGCAAGCTAAAAATAAAATCACAGGTGGTAGAAATTAAATACATTATAATCACGCTACGTAACACTCATCTTGTGTTGTATGTAACTAACCGTTCAACAACAACTACAATGATATTAGTTTCAACAGTTCAGTGAAGAAAACTAATTACGCGTCGCACAATCTTCATCCAAAAACTACGTAAAAAAGTTCAATATAATATATCCAAAATATCGAATCTAAAAAATATATTCGATAAAAAAAATGTGTAAACATTACGTATATGGTAATTATGATTCAATTGTAACAAATTTTAGAGTACTTAATACTGCTTCGCTAGGGAAGGCTTCGTAAGACAATAATTGAAGACGGAGTGGATCAAAGACTCGTGTAATCTTTTTAAGATTTGTCCTTTTTTAATTCAAATGAACGCGTATTGTACCTACATTAACCTATATTAGATCTTAAGATAACGCTATTTCAGCTTGGTTTTAGAAATATCAAATGATGAACAATATGTTTATGTGTTTTGATTGGCAAACATGGATTGCTATGTGAAAAGTTGTTTAATTTTTACATGTTTCTAGTATTAAAAAGTTTATTTTTTATCACTGGATTATATTTCAACGTCTACCAAATGAGGTACCTATTCAATATCCGAAGAGTCTACAGTTGGAGACATTTTGGTTTACACGAAAGCAATAAAATATAATTTATTTGTTAAAATACAAGACTGTCAAATCTAAAATACCCACACCATAATCTTTTATAATAAAAAATGAACAAATCATGTACATACAGAATTTATGTAACTTGAACACTTTGTCTTCTGTTTTTATGTTTGACCTATGTCAGTAGCGGATTTACCAAAGGCTGAGTAGGGATTTTGGCAGATTTTGGAGGGACGGCAAATTTGAGGGAAACATTTTAAATGTCTTACAGAAATTATGTCTCACTTAAATTCTAAGACTTAATAAGATAGTTCTTATGAAGTCCACACAAACAATTCAACATGTAATGTATCAACACTAAGATAAAATTTTCTACAATTTGAGTATCTAGTCGCTTTTGATGGCTACGGCAGAAACTAATCCATCGATCCCTTGTTTCACAATCTACTAATGACGAGAAGAAAAGATTGTGTAGTTAAGACGGTAGTGCACAACTAATCATAAAGTTATAGCTATTGACAAAAAATGTATAAATTAATAGGATTATGAACTAGGGTATTGATATGTACAGGTCGTTATTGGCGGTAAAATTTGAATAGCCTACAAGCGGCAAATGTCTAAATCCGCCCCTGACCTATGTGCAGGTACAACAAGGTCGTCGGTTTGCGCCCCCCAGTCTCTGACCCCCTTGCGCCCCCGGGTAAAGACATAAATGAAAAGAAAATTTCCGTCTCAAATTGAAGCGCCACTTGCGACAGTCCCAGTTATTAGTACTGACCACAACACTAAATTTTTGATTCACTGGGACCGTCGCACTTAATTCCTTGACTCCCAGCGCCAAAATGACAGCAACCTGTCAACTGATAATAGACAGAAGAAGACAGTGCTCTTCATCCACTCACCGTCTTCAATACATTTTTTTATATGTACAATATAAAATTCTAAAAATGCCGACTCTGCATATTGAAGCGATTAAAAAAAAGAACTGGAATAGACTATATTAAACGATGGAGAACACAATGTAATTTTTTTTTGGTTTCTTGTCGTTTTGTCTGTTTCTTCGGGATTCACGTAAAAACTACTGGGCCAATTTCGATGCGGTTTTGCTGATCGACATCTAATTCTTAGACTTAATCTCTGCGTTACATTTTATCATGGGAATCCTGCGGATTTTCTCTGGAAATTATTTTAAAAGGATCTGAATTTCAATGTAACATTTTTAATGATCGATAGCAAAATTGATGTAATATACTGTGATATTTTTTGATCTCGAGAGCAGTTTGTAGTTCATCGGGTTCGTTAAAAATTAGCTTATTCTGATATAGTTTTCACTAAAGCGATAGCTTACATTCTTTTTCAAATACTGCGGTTGTTTATGTCCCGGGAATTTCAATTCAATAGACGAAATCGCGGGCATATCCTATCATATTAATTTAAAAAAATAGAATTACTTATCATGTCTAGTGGCTGCTTTTTACTATTTTGTTCTTTATAGTTCGGAAACGTGTCACCAGCAGCTTTTCCTTTGATACAAAACTTGTGATCACGTATACGACGCATACATGCGACTGCCATTTTATAAGAATAAGCAAAATGGCGGACAGTAAGTAAAGACGGGCTTCATACTATAATATTCAAAACGCTTTACCGATTTTATTTGGAAAACGCATGATACGAGTAAATTGTGTTTCTAATTTTGTTTGTTAATTATTTCTTTTAATACTCTCATCCTGATCGATAGCAATATTATTTAAATAATTTTTATTATATATCAAACGTATACTTTTAATAATCAATATAAAACTATACATTACTCCAAAAGCGATTTAGACCAGCTTCAAGTGTCCCTCGAAAATTATGGTATTTCCGTTAATTACACAACATACATCTTAAACCATTAGTGAACGTTGTTTTCCGAAAACTGAATTAGTTAAGAGACAACAAAAACTAGGACGCGGGTCATGGTATGATCAAAATACAAATATAATTGTTAATTTAAATAATATATTATATAAATTTTAATTATCACGTGCTGTTTGTATGATGAACTGAAATTTAAATAATTTTACATTGTATTTGCATATATTTCCAAAAATAGATAAGTAAGAACAATGCTTTCAACAATAACATGATTGCAAATATTTTCATTTTATTTTAAATGTTAAAGATCATTTTAATTTTGAAGTCTTTTTTATAATAAATATATAATGATATATAGTTAGTTATATACATTTAAAAAACCTACACATGGTTTATATTATTAAATATAATTTAAAAATGTATTCGGAGATGGTCTACCAGTAATATAATACACAAATTTTCAAATATAAAAAGAATAAAAATGTGAATTAATTTATATTTTCTACATTTTGTTATATATTCTCATTTTTGAAACATTAACTGTGTGTCTGCCTATAAATCCGGGATATAACGGATAATATAATTAATATTTCAGTGAAATAACTCCTATGGCATACCAAATAAATTCCACTTAAAAGTCGATTTAATAACTAGATTTTGTTTAATACCATTTCATATATATATATATATATATATATACACGCACACACACACAACGACTATGTAATATATATGGCTATATGAAAATATATAATAACGGCTAGATTTAAAATAGGACACGAAACATTTAAGTCATAAAACAATTAATTTAATAAAACATTTAATTTATTATTACAAATTTCATGTTTTTTTTTATTCATTACTATTACAAAATTATTAATTTTAATAATATTTTGATTATTTTGTATCTATAATGTTATGTATACTCTATATGTAACATTTTCATAGCCCATTAATTCTTTCAACTACTAAAGCTCATCAGCGTTGTCATATACGCTATACTGGTTTTACTGGTAATGTGTAATTTGAAAAAAAAAAATCAAATAACCGCTTTATTTATATCAGCTGGTACATTATTAAGAATTGTTGATGCGACATAGATAACTATAACATGTTAATATTAGCTGCGACAAGACATTGAAGCTGGTCATTGAATGTTAACAACTGCGGATATGACGTTAAAAACTGCTGTCACGACGTCATCTCCTAACGGAATATTGTCAACTGCTGACGTAATATTGACAGCTCCTGACGTACGGTTACCTGCTGCTGGCGTTATATTCATCGCTGCTGGTGGCACGTTATCAGTTGCTGACGTAACATTGACAGCTGCTGACGCAACATTTAGTTGCTGATGCGCCATTGATAATTGTCTATACAACATACTCGCTAATACTAACAGATTTTCGCCTTCGACATTTGTATCCTGATGGTAATTCCTACAGGCCTGGATCATCGTTCAATGCTGATAAACTACGCCGCCTGGGCCGGGTAAGGAGGACTGTCCTGAAAGGTATATGTCCACTGCTCTGGCTGCCTGACGACCTTCGGATATCGCCCACACTACAAGCGACTGGCCACGGCGACAGTCTGGAGAAATATATTTTAATTATTAATAGCCAATACCCAGTATCCTCGAGAAATATTAGGGAAAAGAGTAATCATACCTCCAGCAGCGAATACGTTGTTGATTGGCGTTTTGTAGATATTCGACTTCTCAGTCTCGATGTTGCTGCGGGCGTCGAGCGGAAGATCTAAAGAAAACAAAACAAATACAAAAACTGATTGAAGTCTAGCCATTGACTGAATATTTTAAAGTACGCAACAATCTGTGATAGTATATTATAATCTTAATAGTTAAAGTGAGACAAAAAAAGCATGAATAACTCTAGTCGTTTTAAATCCATGTCGGCTTATAATATATATTCAATATTAATATTCTTCCTCCTTGATGAAGACTCACCAAGTTGGTTAGCAACATATCTCTCTGGTCCAAGGAATCCCATGGCTAACAGCACCAGCTCGGCCTTGAAGATCTTCTCCGTGCCAGGGATTTCCTTCATATCCCATCTACCCCCAGCGCCTCTCGTCCACTCCACTTCCACTGCTGACACTCCACACACGTTGCCTTCACCTAAAATTGAAAAAAAAGAAATTCGTTAATTTCACCATAGTGGCAGGCAAAGGAACTGAGCCCATAAAACCCTGTGAATTTCAACTAAAAGCTTTAAAAAATTTGTGATTGACATAAGTATTATTGAACCTTTGGCCGGAACAATTGTGATTTTTCTTGGTTCTTTTTATTTGGATTCGCATGATTTCTCGTTTCGCTATTATCGAGTATTTAAAATGTAGTCATTAGATTTTTGAAAAGTCAACTACCCCGACCAAAAATAGAATAGACTAATTTTGAAAAAGAAAACACACTGTATTTACTTTTGTAACTAGGCATCTATTGACATAAAGAAATAAACGAATCTATACAAGCCCCTTTTTTGTCCGACTTCTGGTCATTTGAGTGAACGATTGACTTCATACAGCGAAAATTTTAAGCTTCAATGAATAAAGTGGATAATCTACACAATCAGACAATTATCACGCACGTTATGTTAACGTCTTACAAAATTTCAAGTATTGATTTACTATAATTAATCGATTAAAATAATATTACACTAACTTCAAAAATTTAATAAAGTAACTTAAAAATAAATTAAAATAATCAATATTACAAGCAATATACGAGTCCCAAATCGCCGTCAGTTGAGAATGGCTCAAAAACGACATCTCTCTTTTCTTTCACCGTATCCCAATTAATTGGGGTCGGCACAGAATGTATTTTCCTTCCACACTCCTCTATTCTGAAATACGTCTTTTGTCACACCACAAATCATCACATCATCCTTCACACAATCCATCCATCTTTTTTTTGGTCTACCTTTCCATTTGTACCCATCCATCTTGTAGTTTAACATTGTTTTTGTCGCGTGACTTTCATCCCGTCTCATTATATGCCCATACCAACTTAGTCAGTCACGGGTGCAACTTTCAAAGATCCCCTTATGTACTCATTTCTCACCTTATCCATTCCTGTAACACCACACATCCATCTCAACATTCCAATGTTTCAAAAACGATATACTATACTTTATCACATTCAATCGATAGGACTTTTCCTTATCGGTCATATAAATTCCGAAGAAACTTAATATTTTTTTCATCAGTGTTTATACAATACTAGCTGTCCCGTCAGACGACATCCTGCCCGAAAAAGCTATAATCGATATGTCGACAGTAGCGCCACCTACTGGGTCCAACTGTGAACCAATTCAGAAACCTTCTTTGGCTCATGCACAACAACTTTACTAAACAAAACTCATCACATGGTCAAATGTATAAAGGGCATACAGACAAACATTCATTTTTATATATCAAGATAAATAAATAGTGTATAATGAATTACCATCGTCCAAAAACTCTTTGGTGAGCGTCGAGAATTTCCGGGGGTCGCTTCCGAATTTCACTTTGACCTCTTCGTGTCCATAGTCCACTCTGTCAGACAAAAATAAGCAATCTCATTGCAATGCCAAAGGCCAAGCGCTAACCAATAGAATATTATGTTAATTTTTAACCGACTTCGAAAAAAGGAGGAGGTTCTCAATTCATCAGGATCTTTTTTTTTTTTTTTTTTGCTTTTTTTATGTATGTTCGCCGATAACTCCGTGATTTATGATCCAATTTACGTGATTCTTTTTTTGTTCGACGCGGAATAGCTTCCAATTGGTCCTCTAAAAATGTAAAATAGTTTGGCCCAGTAGTTTTCATTTTACGAACATTTTTCATGGAAATAATTTTCACTCCGTTCCATATGTACACCGATTACTCTGAGATTTATGATTCGTTTTACGTGATTCTTTTTTTGTTTGACGCGGAATAGCTGCCATGTGGTCCCCTAAAAATTTGACATAGTTTGGCCCAGTAGTTTTTATTTTACGAACATGTTCCCGTTTCTTGGGACCTATATTTTTAAGAAGCGCGGCTCCATTCGTAGGTCCACCTATACATACATAGACACTAAAAAGGAACAAATAAAATTTAAAAACTTCGTTTAAAAAAACCGACTTCAAAAACTAAAATGAATAAAATAACTTATTTCTAAAGCTATTATTATTAATATATATTATCTAAAACATCTTGAAGTCGGTGCAAAGTAAAACATAAAAATTACTATATTTTGAAAATTACTAAGCACCGACTTTAAGATGTTTAAGATAATATATATTAATAATAATAGCTTTAGAAATAAGTTATTTTATTCATTTTAGTTTTTTAGTTTTTAAAGTCGCTTTTTTTAAACGAAGTTTTTAAATTTTATGTATACATACGTATATTTCCTTTGTGTAAAGGAAGGTGAACAGCAATATCGGGTACTACACTTTTTCAAAATTTAATATAATCAGCCAAGTATAGCAGTTCACGAGCGACGAAGCTTTCGTTTTTAACGAAAGCTTCGTCGCAAACGTGCACTATTTTCGTCATTTCGTCATTCGTGTTACAAATGTACATAGGCGACGGTAACCGGTTTCCATCAGGTGAGCCGTGTTAAGGCCGCCGTGGATTTATTTATTTATTTTTCAAGAAATATCACACAGCTATTATCTTATACTCTTATACTAATATATAAAGCTGAAGAAATTGTTTGTTTGCTTGAACGCGCTAATCTCAAGAACTACTGGCCTGATTTGAAAAATTCTTTTTAAATAGCCCATTTATCGAGGAAAGCTATAGGCTATATATCATCACGTTAAGACCAATAGGAGCGGAGCGCCAATGAATAATGTTTCAAAATTGGGGGGTTTTCTTAAATTACTTTTTTTTTTCAACTATTCCACGTGGACGATGTCGCGGGCAGGAGCGTACTAGCTTATTATTACAAAGGCAATACATTTTAAAACAGTATAATATGAGCCAATAATGGATCTTATTTTGTAGGTCCAACTTATACAAAGAGAATAAATTAATTCTAATTAAAATTAAGTCAAATGAATAAAACAACTGTAGTCAATATAGGGTAAAAAAATAAGTATCGATATTTATGAAAAATTGTCAGTGTCAAAGACGTAGAAAGTCAAGAGTGAAGTGTGATGCATGTAGTGTGCGTATGTGTGAGTGGGTTTGTTTGTATTTATGCTTACTGCTGCAGTGCACCTCGCAATATAAGCAGGTTTACATGCGACTGATTGCACTGGTCTGCAATGAAATTCTCCTTTAAATTTTTTTTGTCCTAAATATTTACTACCATAAAAATCACCTTCGGCATTTCCCTTCTTTCTCTTACAACTCGCTAAAACTTATTTTGTGCATGCACTGTTTGTATATACACTGTTTGTAACATTGACGCGCAAAAAAAAAAAAAAAATGAAATTAAAAAAAAATCTAGACATGATGGAAAAAATCGGCCGACGGGGATAGATTCAGTATATTTTAATCGTCATATTTATGACAAACAATTTAAAGGCGGATTTTATTGCAGACCAGTGTTATTGATAGTTTAATTATGTACTATTAAATTAAAAGTGGCGCTTACAAATAATTTCGATGCCGCTTTTTTTTAAATTTATATTTGGAACTGGCTAACAGATCGAGGTCGGAAAATTCTTTATTAAAAGTTCGCGGTAAACGTTTAGATAGGCTGTTTGAGCCATAATTTTTAACTACATTCAGGTTTTGGTTGATACGATATAAAAATGTTAAAAGAAGAAAAATGAGTAAGGAACGTATAGAAGATTCCGGATCTCACGTGAGTGGAGAGCAAGAGGTTCACGAACTAAAACGATTTTTTAGTTTAAAAAACAAGACTGCGTTTGCGAATATAACGGAGGTATATACGTCGCGTCGCGGGCAGATGCCAGCGGTCAACTGAACAAGATGGGGGGTGTACTTCGTTATATGTTCAAGGCGCGGTGCTATATTCACGCTACTAAAATTGTATTTTTAATAATTTTAATTTTATGTTGTAGGTCTTGCTTGGCACGTATCGATTACAGAACACTTGCCAGCAACACGTCCGGCTAAAAATTCTTTTACTTCTCTTTTTTTTATATATTATATTACTTTTCGAAGAATTAATGGAGTTGAAGCAGTGCATAACAAGACAAAAAATTAGCGTTGTAGCGACAAGAGCATCATTCCTAGTACATATAGTACGAGCAAATTTATATGTGTCCCTGAAGTTTTTACACGTCAATGTGATAATAACAATGATAAAACTAACGAGGTGGTGCATACAGAGCTGAGATGGGACAGTGGTTCGCTCTCGCTCGCTTGCGATACGAACATACATGCCATCTTTTTCGCAGTACACTCGACTGGACTTCACACACAGCTAACTTCACTCGAGACGCACTTAAGTTTTCGGCGTACATTACTCGGTTTTCCTTGATAATAAGAGCATTATATTTACCTGAATACCCTCGGCCATTGAGGCCAAGGATTGTCCTGGCCCCTGGTCGGCATCGGTTCCGGCAGGATTTCGAATGTTGTTATTGTTTTCGCACCGTGCCGGAGAGATGTTGCGATACAATCGCATCTGAGAAAGCAAACCGTATATTAAAAATCACTTTAGCTGGCAAAAATATTACCATAGAGAGTACTTTTACATTTAACAATGGTCGAGTTTGTACAATTAATTTAAAAAAAGGAAAATCAATAGTGCTAATATACAACTGTTAGAATTTTAGTCTGTCGGTCTGCAAGAGCATTGCGTGGAAACTATTGAATAGATTGAAATGAAACTAGGACACAGGAAGCTATTCTATATCCTGGGTAACAGAGGATACTTTTTATCCCGTTGAATGACGTCGTTTCAGTGGGATAGATAAATATACCCAATAAGATGGCGCTGTGGTCGTGCGATTTTGGCATCGTCATTACAATTCACTAAAAACGTCGTCATGACAATTCAAGTTTAGGTTATTTGTCTGCATTGCGAATTCGAAAACAACAACAGATCACCTATTTATTATACACATAGATGTAAATATATGCATATGCGCCAGACATGTGTACCGCGTTGACAACTAACGGCGGCAGCGTGAAAATTTCAGGATTTATTAAGTTAATGTATTTAAATCTACATCAGTGAGGCGCAGTGGAAATTCCGAAAGAGCCAGACGGTTCAAAATACATACATTTGTAAATAAAATTTTCGCTTCTATATAAAAACGTCTAACTAGCGATGTATTTTCGTATTATAATTTATATTTTTAATTTTGCAATTTTCGTGCATATATTAAAAGAAAAACCGGTGCCCGATCGGGTTATGAGTTGCTATTTCATCCGACAAGTGTGGAAAGCCGCTGAGGGTAAGAGAGGGTAGTACACTAACAAAAAACGTAAGCGCCAATAAATTCATGTCATTTTTGACCTTTTGGTCGCTAGATAATATAATTTAATTTCTTTAAATATATTGTAATATGTTCAATAAAAAAGAAAGAGGCTGTGACGGTAAAAAGTGTCTCAGTTGATTTCAGTGTCTGGCTGTTAGGTTTCGCTCACTGACCCGGTGTCCCCTCCGCCGATGATGAGCACGTTCTTGTCCTTGGCGTTGAGCTCGGGCGTCGTCTTCTGGTGCATGTGGGTGGCGCCCATCTGCTTCTTCTGCCAGCCCTCGAGGAACTCCATCGCGTAGTGGATCCCGTTCAGCTGGCGCCCCTTGAGCGGCAGGTCGCGGGGCCACGTCGCACCCATGCACAGCACCAGCGCGTTGTATCTGCGAGGGGGTTAACTCAAATTTATTTTCAATGAAGCCGGTTAAAAAGTGTATCAAATATCAAGATAAATGGTAAGATTTATAGGTAAAAGATAAATAACCCGACAGTTCTAGCAGATGTTGTCCAGTCCTGAAAAAATAAAAATCCAGAACCCGATTTCAGCGCCACCTACCGAGTTTAATAATGAATCTAAATTCATCACTTAATCTAATCTGAATTGAAGTAATATAACTGGTCAAGATAAAGCCATCGCGTCTTATCAATTTTGGTGACGACATAGCGTCTTATAACGTTCTCATATACTACTGCCATGATTTAGATGTCCCGGGTCCCATTGTGCCCGGTAGATAGCGCTGCAATCGGGTTCTAAATTTTATGTTTTTAGAGCAAGACAAAATTTGCTGTGTCCGCTATCTATATAAATTATAAACTGTTTTTCCTGCTGACGTATATATAAGTTTTACTGTACTATATATTTTATCAAATTTCTTTGAGGTTCTAATCATAATTCCGATCGGTAGTTTTCGTGAGAGCAAATAAGGCAGATCGGTTTCCGACATGTAAATAATCTAACTTGAACTTTATTCGCAACCACATAATGCAGTATTGCTCGCAATGTACTCTTAGCTCTGTCCCGATTACACGATTCGTACAGTGTGTGGTGGCTATTATAATTGGTCTACTGTGTAGGTACATCGGGAGGTATTATTATTATTATTATTTGTAGACCTGTAATGTTAGGTATATATTTTACTTCAATTACTCAATTGTATACATTACTTACTCATTGGCTAGCTCACTAGCGGATATATCCTTGCCGACGTCCACGTTGCATTTGAAAGAGATGCCCTCCGCGGTCAGGAGCTTGATCCGCCTCGCGACTACCTCCTTGCTGAGCTTCATGGTGGGTATCCCGTACTGCAGGAGGCCGCCGGGGCGGTCGTTCCTCTCGAACACGGTCACGGTATACCCGGCCTTGTTCAGCTGATGGGCGCAGGCCAAGCCCGCTGGACCCGATCCGACCACGGCCACCGTTTTGTTGTTACGGTGCTCTGGTATCTAAAAATATTAATTCTAATTCAAGTTTTTTATTTATATGATAAAATTAAATATACAATTTCTATACTACCCAGTGAACGCATACATAAAAGTTTAATAAAACAATATGTGACAATTGGGATTGTTCACTTTTTTTCAATCTGGCTATTTGATAAACCATTTCGAGGAATAGTGTCCCTAATCATTTCTGTCTATACTAGGGCCAAAGAGACCAGATACAAAAGGTCATTCACCTAAAAACTACTGTGGAGATGAGAATCTATTATCTATCTCTTTCCATCTCGTGTATTTGTCGTAATTTGTCTGTCTTTGTCGTAAGATCAAGACGGGTTCGCCAACATTCGGGCGCCATTTTATAGTAAGAGTTACTGTTTTTAGTTCATTCCGTTTCGGAACGCGCTCGTGGTGATTCTAGTTATTTGTAGAAGTTTTGTTATTTTTCGTTGTTTATTTAATTATTGTTAGATTGTTGTTGTTGAATATTGTTTGTTGTTATTAAGAGTGGTTAATGATGGAGCCACAACCAAGTACTTCGAGAGATAAATCAACAGATTTTAGTTCTCCAGAAAAGAAACGCCCAAAGGTATGTACAGGAAATATTGTACCATTGCATTGATATTTGGATTTTAGCTGATAGATATTAAATACAGTATACTTTAAAGTTATTTAAAAAACAACAACTGTAATAATAAAACTTTTTTAATTTATTAAAAATGCACGTGAATAAAGTATATCATTTTAATTTAATTTTCAATTTCAGGTAACTAGTTTTACGGTAAATGAAAAAAATATGGTTATTAACACCTATAAATATGTTAAAGAAACTGGGCCTAAGGATAAATACCCCTACAAAAAAGAGATGGCGCAGAAAACAGCTAGTATTTTAGGTATCGGCGTTGCATCAGTATATAGAATCCTCAAGGACTATAAAGAACACGGCGAAATTTCTCCTCCTGTCACCACCAAACTTAGACCAACGTTTAGTGACAAAATCGATGATTTTACTAAATCAGCCATACGCAAAAAAGTACATGCTTTCTTCATTAAAGGCGAACTACCTACAGTGGAAAAAGTACTTTCAGATATTAATGAAGACGATACACTACCAAATTTCAAAAGGACTACTTTCCAAAAAATATTAAAACATTTAAAGTTTAAGTATATCAAGAGGCAAAGAAATAATGCACTGATTGATAGAGATGATATTGTATTGTGGCGACGAAAATATTTACATAAAATAAAGAAGTACAGAGAGGAGAATCGGCGTATTTTTTATATGGATGAAACATGGGTGAACGCAGGTTAGTAATTTTAAGTTTAATAAAAAAAATACACTTGAGCGCACAGAGTTTCTATCTTCAGTAGGAGAGGGGGGGGGGGGGGTGTATTATCCTTTAACGCATAATCAAAACTAAGTATTTCTGCCTGAAAGATTGTGTAAGATTATTATTTGTAGTATTGCCTATGTTTTAATGTATCCTGTATGTCATTTTCAGGTCACACTGTTAATAAAACCTGGGTTGACACCGAAATAAAATCAAAACGGCGAGCGTTTTTAGAAGGTCTTAGTACAGGTGCGAAGAATCCTACCTCAAAGGGCCGGCGACTAATCGTAGTGCACATTGGAAACGAGGATGGTTTTGTGGAAGACGGTAGCTGGGTTTTTGAATCCAAAGGCACCGGTGATTATCACGAATCAATGGATGCTGCACATTTTGAAAACTGGTTTGAGAAGATATTGCCCAAGTTAGGCGAGAATGCAGTTGTCGTCATGGATAACGCGCCTTACCACTCTAGGCGACAGGAAAAAACACCCAGCTCAACATGGTTGAAGGCTAACATTCAGCAGTGGCTTCGTAACAAAAATATCAGTTTCGATGAAAAGGAACTAAAAATACAATTATTAAATAGAGTAAAAATGGTGAAGAACCAATATCAATTATATGTCGTAGACGAATTGGCAAAGAAATATGGCGTCGAAGTACTAAGACTCCCTCCCTATCATTGTGAATTAAACCCAATTGAGTTGATTTGGGCTGATGTAAAGGGGCACGTAGCTAGAAACAATACTACGTTTCAATTTGCAAAAGTAAAGGCACTATTAAGTGAGGGTATGGCGAAAGTCACGCCTGATCGGTGGAAGAAATGTGTGGAGCACGTTCATAAAGAAGAAGAGAAGTTTTTCAAACTTGATTTTATTGTAGATGACGTGATGGATAAATTTATTATACATGTTACAGATTCTGATTCTACAGACTCAGAACAATCGGCGTCAGACTGAATAAACAATGATTTCTTTAAAAAAATGTTTCACTTTTATCCTCATTTCCATAATTCCACATTATTATTATTCTCATTTCAACTCAATTTCTTTATATTAATTGTTACCTTTTTAGAATAACATATTAATAAATAAATTGTCTACTAAAATATATAATACAACTTTCAAAAAGTTACGCACCCCTGTATTTTCTAATGACCTTGCATTGGTTTTGTTTACATTTGGTATCGCTTCTCGTTGGCCCTACTATAGTTAAAATTCCAAAAAACGTACGATCTTCTTCTATTTTGTAAGAAATGCGTTTGACCTTTATTTGACCTTACTAAATCCAATCAGGTGGGCCGCCTGCCTGTTTGCCTGCTTCAGGTGTAAAAAAAATCTAGATGTACATTATTTGATTTAAGTTATGTAACATGGATTTTCCCTAAAGACCACTTTAAAAAATTTAACGATAACTATAGAAAATAATAATGGTTGAACACGAAAAATTATAAGCCTAGCGACAAAATACACTAAAATGATCACGATACGTAATGTTACTCATTACAGTGACATTTAAATAGTAGCACAGATTACTATGATTATATATAGATAAATTTACTTTTATTATTTTTGTTTCCTAGGCAAATAAATCAATGTAAACTTGTGCCCTATGACGTCATCGGAGAAATAATTTTAAAGTCGAATTATAAAAAAACTAACGCTTAAAATACAAAAATATTCAAATTAGTATCTTAAGATACCCTATTTTACGTAATAAAAATATAAAATCAGAGGGTAATTTTTTGTGAACAATTCCCATTCAAGTGGGACGTGACACATCTGCGAATGACGGTGGATGTTAATAATATTTTTTGAAAAGCGATTAGTGTTAATTAAAACTTAATAAAAACGTCCGTCTCGGGACGTCCGACAGAAGTGAAAACTTAAACTAATCTAAGTTGAACTATTTAATATTTAAATTGTTTATCTTGAAAAAAGCTTAGTTTATTACTTAAAGTTATGCCTAACAACATAAATATGTACAATCAATTTATATATACATAAATATATATTATTATAATTCATAAATACATATAGTAAATGTCAGTCCGAAATACGGCTAGCGTGAGAGAGAAGGAGCCTGCCTACAGCTGCCGTTTGCGTGAGAAAAAGGGAAGTCAGACAAACTGGCGCCGTAACGCGTTACGTAACGAAGCGGTTTAGCCTCTCATAAGAAGTTATCACTTCAATAATATAATTTTAAAAGGAATTTATGTGAAATGTATTAAATATCTAGTTAATACAACTATACCTCTGAGAAGTAAAACGAAGAGATTTTAAAAGAAAAAGTATAACAATACCTCAGGTTGAATCCAGCCGCTCTCAAACGCGTTGTCTATGATCGCGCACTCGATGTTCTTTATGGTCACCGGCGGCTCAGAGATGCCCAGCACGCAAGCGCCCTCGCAAGGCGCCGGACACACTCGACCGGTGAATTCTAAATATAATAATTTTTATTATAATTATTTATGTAAGGAAAGGAATGCTCCGGTGGTTCGGGCATGTGGAAAGAATGTATGATGAAAGAATGACTAAACAGATATACAATGCAAAAGTGGATGGATGCAGAAGTCGCGGAAGTCCACGACACACCTTCCATGATCAAATTGATCGTGTATTAGCAGAAGGTGATGTCAGGAGCCTTAAGAACAGACGAGCATGACAAGAGCTATGAATGTCAAAGAAGCAAGTGAGGTGTGTAAGAATAAGCCTGTATGGCGCTCTGTTGTTCGTGCCTACCCCGCAAGGGACCTGGCGTGAAGTTATGTATGTATGTATGTATTTAAAGATATTTCAAATAGGGCGGTATGGCTAACACACCCATGAAACGTAAGTTGCAGTGTTATCGCAAACTAACCCACGAGAAAAATGATAATGTTAATTATATAAAAATATATTTAACCCTGTTACTATTTAATATAATCCTATACTTCGAATCATGATGTTCCTTTCTCTGATGAAAAATATCACACATTTTATACTAAGATGATTATCATATATTATTAATAAGATCATTCTTATTAAGTCCACGCAAACAATTCGACATGTATTATTTTCCATATGTATTATTTTACATGTAATATTAGGTTTCAATAATTATATAAGTTTTACTGCAATTTGAGTAGTCGCTTTTGACTACGACAGAAACAAACCCATCGATCCCCTGCTTCTCAATCTATTAGTTACGGGAGAAAAGGCTGTGTAATTAAGACAATAGGGCACAAATCGTAAAGTTGCCATTCTGTTTACAATAAAATATAATTAATATGATTGTGTACTAGGGTATCGATGTGTAGAGGTCGGTAGGGGCGGCATCATTTGAATAGGCGACAGGCGGCAAATGTGCAAATTCGCCCCTGCACGTTGTATTATCGACGATGCCTGACACAGGCTCAACAGTAGCAAAAGTTAATAATTCTATACGAACAAACAAGAAGTAAACACTCCATTCAGCTGAGATGGATGTGTGGTGTTACAAGAATGGATAAGGTGAGAAACAAGTACATAAGGGGATCTTTGAAAGTTGCACCCGTAACTGAAAAATTGACAGCAGGAAGACTAAGTTGGTACGGGCATATAATGAGGAGGGATGAAGGTCACGTGACAAAAAGAATGTCAAACTACAAGATAGATTGATACAAATGTAGAGGTAGAGACCAAATAAAAATGGATGGATGGATGGATTGTGTGGTGTGACAGAAGATGTATGTCAGAGTAGAGGGGTGTGGAAGTAAAAGACATACTGTGCCGACCCCAAGTAATTGGGATATGGTGAGAGAAACAAGAAGCGGACAAGCTCACCGGGGAAGTTGTTGGTCTGCAGCAACTGGAAGAGCGCCTGTTTCCAGTCGCCCCTGTAGATGAGGTCGTTCCACTTGGGGATGATGTTGCCCAGCGGGCAGCCGTGCCCGCTCTGGCAGAAGGGCACGCCGCACTCCATGCAGCGCGCGGCCTGCACGCGCAGCCCGCGCCGCACGTGGTGGAAGTTGTAGATCTCGTCCCAGTCGCGCAGCCGCTTCTCCGCCGGCCGGTACAGCGACGTCTCGCGCGGGTATTTTATGAAACCACTGCCAACGTTATGAAATAAAATATCAAATGCCCATAATGTCTAGAATACGATGCATTTTTAACCGACTTCCCAAAACGAGGAGGTTCTCAATTTGGCCGGTATGTTTTTTTTTTTTTATGTATGTACACCGATTACTCTGAGATTTATGATCCGATTTACGTGATGCTTCTTTAGTTTGACGCGGAATAGTTGCCATTTGGTCCCCTAAAAATTTAACATACTTTGGCCCAGTAGTTTTCATTTCATGAACATTTTTTATGAAAAAAAAAATTCATTCCGTTCCACATGTACACCGATTACTCTGAGATTTATGATCCGATTTACGTGATTCTTTTAGTTCAATGCAGAATAGTTGACATTTGGTCCCCTAAAAATTTAACATACTTTGGCCCAGTAGTTTTCATTTTATGATCATTTTTTATGAGAAACATTTCATTCCGTTCCACATGTACAACGATTACTCTGAGATTTATGATCCGATTTACGTGATTCTTTTTTAGTTCGACGCGGATTAGTTACCATTTGGTTCCTAAAAATTTAACATACTTTGGCCCAGTTGTTT
Organism: Dendrolimus pini; assembly: GCA_949752895.1. Lineage (NCBI taxonomy): Eukaryota > Metazoa > Arthropoda > Insecta > Lepidoptera > Lasiocampidae > Dendrolimus > Dendrolimus pini. The sequence continues at coordinate 3,687,059 of OX457131.1, forward strand.
TCATTTTACGATCATTGTTTTGTTCCCGTTTCTTGGGACCTATATTTCTTAAGGCGCACGGCACCTTTCGTAGGCCTACCCATAGCTAGACACTAAAAAGTAACAAATAAAAAAAAAACGTTAAAAAAAACCGACTTCAAAAACAAAATAGTATAAAATAACTTATTTCTCAAGGTATTTTTAATTATATTATCTTATTTTTAATTCTTATATTTATGTTTTACAAAGTAAAATAATTTTTAAAATATAGTAATTGTTATGTTTTGCTTTGTAAAACATAACAATTACTATATTTTGAAAATTACTAAGCACCGACTTTAAGATGTTTAAGATAATATATATTAAAAATAAGATAATATAATTAAAAATAGCTTGAGAAATAAGTTATTTTATACTATTTTGTTTTTGAAGTCGGTTTTTTTAAACGAAGTTTTTTTTATTTTAAAATGTTTAGTAAATTAATAATAATATGTCCCACGTTGCCCCTTTCTTCTATGGTATTTTTAGGTTCACCGTCTGCCCATTTATTGATGTTCCTTGAACATTGCCACGGGTAGACGCTCCCCCGATCTGTAAATCCACTAGCAGTTCACCCCAACAGCCCGGTACTTTTTGCTCTCATTTCCCACAATAGTCCTACACTACACTGGACAGGGCTTGTCTTTGAGTGCATTATTTATTATATGGTGTAGACAGGCATAACCGCCGGTGAGTGTCATGCCACATTTACATTAAATTTGTCAAGGGGTCTCTGTGTTGGCCTTCCCATGGCCCCACGCAAGCCCTCCAAATGTCTGGGCCATTTTCATGGCCGTGATCTTCAAAGACATACAATAATAATAATAAAATAATCGGCAGGCAAACACATACATTGAATATCCCCAAATTAAGCAAATTAGGCTTGTGTGATGCTCATCCCATACACCCAGACCATAGTAAATAACAAAATCGCCATCCAGTCGAGCAAATACCCGTCAGGTGGTAGGGTATTTGCCCGACTGGATGGCGACCACCTCTAGTCTAGAGTATGCCGCCACAACAACCTTGAGTTGTGTTCCAAATGACAAAATGTCCATAGGCGTTGGTAGCCGCTTTCCATCAAGCGGGCCGTCTGCCTGTCTTGTAAGCATCAATTTTTGTAGTGTCAAACTAAAAGGTCCACTTGGAAAACCAAACTGTATGCTTTTCAAATTAGACAAAATATATACAGAATTCAGTCTCAAGACGAGCGGACTTAATTCAAACACCACTCACCGAGTCTTATCCAAGATCTTCTCCAAATTCTTCTTCTCCAACTCCACATCCCTGACAGTTTCTTCGATGTCCATGACGCCATTTTGTCCTTGTCCATTCATTTCCACTTTGGGAGCCGCCGGCTGTTTCAGTGCCATCTGTTTCAACGCCCTCTGGTATTCGTACGGGAACACTTTGACAAACATCTTCGCTTGTTCTGGCCACGTTTTTAGAAGTTCTTGTGCTATTATTGATCTGGAACGAAACAGTCTTATGAGTGATTCACAACGAATCTGTGGGGGTCAATGTCAGACACTCAGCCCATAGTAAATTAAAAAAGGATACCATATGTATTGTCATCTTTGGTTTTAATCTGAGCGTAAATCGGCCAACAACTACAACCACTGGTGGTCAGCGACAAGCAGTTCACACGTTTTTTCATGCATTGTAGGGCACACACACGTGTGGCCGGTGAGTCTCACCACTTTTGTTCGCGAGATGGCGTATGGCCGTTACCGGAATCTGTGGTCGGTGGCCCGTTTGTGTGCAGCCTTAGAGCTCAGTAGGTATAGTTAAGTTTATAATAATTGGAAATAAGCACATATAATGTGTTTTAAGTAATAGGGAAGCGGACAGTCAAATCAACTGAGATACTTTTAAAAAACTTACAGAATGTCTCAGCCTTATTATAGATTAGATTTGAGTATAATTAGTAAAAGGAGTCAAATAACGCAATAATTATTGTTGGAAAAGTAATTATAATTATTTTTATCATGATATAGTGTAAACTCTATATAACGGCACAGAAGGGACTGTGCATTTTATAGCGTTATAAAGAGTAGTCGTTAAATGGATAGAAGTCTGTTCTGTTGGTGAGAAAGGAAGTACTTAGAAATTCCGGTATGCATGATGGTGACAGTCGAGCTTATTACGGACTAGGATCATAAAGCGATAAAAGAACTTTTTTTTCTAATTTTGGCAACTTAGAAGGTACTTTTTGTTACTTAATTGTTGACGTTATTGAGAGTGGGTGTATTTCTATATAGAGTGTGAAGACAAGAGACAAGAAGAGAATGTATGCGATAAGATTTTATTTTAACGTCTGTTCTTTTGTTTGTACAAAAATTAGAAGTTATTTAACATATTGTGTCCGCATCCCTATTACCTCACTAGCTCGTCGAGAACTTTGGTTCTCTTATAGAAAAAAAATTCAAATATACATTATGTTGCGGCACGATTTACCTAAGGAAGGTACACACCGGTCCAGCAGAGTATGAAATCAGTACGCTCGCGCCGGTGTGTACGCGCCATATCAAAAATTGCCTATGACAAACGCTCTTTGTCTACGGCCAACCGCCAATATTCAAAGAATTCACTACGGAACGACGTCGATTTATTGTACGCGCAAGAAAAATTATTTGTAAATCGCAAAATATTAAAATATACGCATATTTCGAGCAAAAGGTGCTTCATTGAAGACTTCCTACGCTTCACATTACTTTTAAGGTTTAAAAATCAAATATGTGATAGAGTTGATAATGATAAACCTACCCAGTGTAGTCAACAAACTCTTCGAGTAGTTTCTGTACGATGTCGAGGTCTTCTTGTAGTTCCAGTGGCAACAGCTCAACCATTTCCTGGTTGCATTTGCCTTTGAACGAGCCGTCGATATCGTAAACATACGCGATACCACCTAGTGTACGAAATTAATCTTCATTAAAATACATCATAAAGTTAACAAAATATCAGTGTAAAATTGCCCTTAATAAACACAAACATTTAATTTTTGCTTACAAGATAAACTTTACTTAAATTGTATGTTATAAAACTTTAAATGGTCATATCTAACTTTACTTTGATTTTTCAATCACCAGATAAAGGTTAGTTATAGAATAACTTGGAAAAATTAAAAAAGTCAACTGAATGAATAAAATAATCAAACGGTTTCACATTTGAATTCACTCGAGTTGTAATAATATTCAAGAGATAACATTTATCGGATGATTGAAAACTAGGCCCTAAGACATTTTAAGGAAGTTCCCACGAAATAATTGTCGTACGTGGAATACAAATTACATAGTCAGGTGTGGTAGTTAAGTTAAAAAAAAACGAAATGTGAGCTGGGACACATATTAGAAGTAAAACTTAAACGGACAAGTGGAAAAAAAACCGCAACGGACAAGTGGCAAAATGAATCGCAACAAAACTTCAACTTTTACGGGCAGGTTTTCAAATTGGACAAGTACATTAACAATCTGCCTGTAACACTTCAAGTAATAATTTTGTTGCGATTCATTTTGTCACTTGTCGGTTGACATTCGTTTAAAGTTATGCCACCATAAGTGTTCTTTTATTTTAAAAATTTAATTAAAATGCCGCCGCTAGAAAAGGCTCTTTATTTGTATCTTGGTATTCATCCTTATCAAAATAAATTACTTCATAATCAATACTGCTTCAATACCTTTACATAATTTACCTTTTTGAATTATTCAATTCGGACATTCCATTCGAAAGATATCACGAGTTTAAAAATGTAAGTATTAGGACACGCGGCCGTGACGCTTTTTCGTGAGCGAAATATCGGAAGATCCCGTCTATATAGAAGTTTTACTTCAAAATGATGGTGAACGTCCCATCGACGGTGTGCGGTTTGATTGTGAAAATGATGAGTTGCTACCTAAATTATGTCAAAATGGGTACAGAACCTTTAAGATAATTCCACCTACCACTCATGCCGGCAGCGAAATTCCTTCCGGTGAGTCCCAGTATGAGAACCGTGCCTGCAGTCATGTACTCGCAGCCGTGGTCCCCGACGCCCTCCACCACCGCGGTGCAACCGGAGTTGCGGACACAGAAACGCTCCGATGCTATACCTCTGTTTAGCGAAAGAATTTATTTAAAATATATTTTTTTGAAGAAAGTTTTTCAAAAAACATGTTTCGGGCACTATTAATATGGAAATATACTAAGAATAATAACAATACCGGTAAATTGGTTTTGTGGCAAAGCTTTTAGTGAGTAGCGACCCTTCATACCCGTCTCTGTGCTTGCTTTAGCCAGCCGACACGGAGTGGAGATTGCTAAAGCTAAGACTCAAGCTCCAGGGGTGGAAATGATAAATGGCATTAAATCAAAAGTAGCTTCGATGAAACTATAGCCCACTGTAACGAACCCCCCTTTTTGGGTCTAAAGACTATGGGATGACATACTCAAGCCGAAGCATAGAGTGAGAAATAAAATATTTATAAAGTAGAAATTAATAAAATTTATTCATAGAATAAATCTTGTAATATTGGCCATAAATCGTAATCATCTAGTAGCAGGAACCCTCGTCGTAATACCGTTAACCCTATGTTCACAAGGTAGGTTATATAAGAGTGTTGAACAGATGACAGGAAGACTCTCAGAGGTTGATGTAAAATATATATATATAATATTGTAGTAATATGTTGTAAGTGTAAAATGCTATGCATTTTATGAATTATGATAAATGTATTACTCATGACATAAGCTCATCGCCTGAGTACGCCCGTGCCTTTATTTTGCCAAAAGATATTTTAATGTAGATTCATAACAAATTATATAATTTTGTGTAGGCACCCCACCTAACCACCTCTCTTATTATTATTATGCCACCGCGTTAGCTGTCAGTAAAAGAGCTCATATCGAGATAAACGAAGAACCTCCAATTTTTTAATTAATACTTATTGAATCAATTATAAACATTATCTAAAACTAGCGTCGGTTCACAACGTACTATTGCTGGTGAGAAGAGCCGACAAGAAACTCACAGCAGTACGATCTATCCATTTAAAAGAAACTCATTTGGAGTGCCTTGTGTGTAAAATGAGTTGGAAAAGCCAAAAGACTTAAGTGAACATTTCATCTTAAAGTCACCTTTCCAAAATATCATATAAAATTGTCATTATGAGGAACGTCACCTCAAAGACCTCCCCTGATGCAGTAATAAGAGTTAATTGAAGTTTAAATAGTGATACTCTCTACATCTCATAAAATTCCCATCCCTAAATTGTCAGAGTAAGAGTTTCAGAATGTCTCTCTATGAATTATAAGTAAATTTTAAATTAAAGTTTGGCGAGAGACAACTTCACTCATATAATAGATTCCCTTGTCGAAGACAGGTTTCAGGTTCGCCGTGAAGGTTAAAATGAAGTTTAAATTAAAGTAAATTAGCGAAACCTTACATCTGTCTAACGACCCTAGCGCCCAAGAGATGAGAGTATAGCCCCGTAAAAGTAAGTTTTTTATTGAGATTCCTTTGTCAAAGACAGGTTTCAGGTTCGCCGTGAAGGTTAAAATGAAATTGAAAGTTAAAGTGAATTTGGCAAATCCTTACATCCGTCTAATGACCCTAGCACCCAGAAGATGAGAGCATAGCACCGTAAAAGTAAAGTTTAGAGTTATATTTAACATAAAATGGTGATACTCTGCATCAAAGATGTCTTCATTGGTAACAATTCTCAAATGTAGATATCTTTAATCATCCTTTCTAATTCAGTCAAGTCCACTTGGCCTAACTACATCTAAGACTCTCATGAAGTCACATATCGTAAAAGAAAACAAATTTTGATACGATTGATCCTCCTACAACACGGTAGCTTATCCCTAAAAGCAAGTGCCCACGCGCCTCTAGGCTGATCCGCGGCTTAACTGGCTCCAGACCTTCAGTTACCAATTCAGTTAATCTTAATATGTGAAACCATTTTTAGTCTCGTGAATACACATATTATAAAAACAAACTAAATTTGCTTAAAAGCTGTACGCGCGATAATCCTTGATAATTGACGAAATTATCCAAGGGAACGTTGCCACAATAAACGAATGGGTCGTGAATCCATTAGTCCAAGGTTGCAGAGCTCATAAAACCCGGTCCTAATCTGAATCTTCATAGAAACCTTCAATATGTGCTTTCACCCTCATCACTTCATTTTGTAATAATATTTAAATGCCTATTTTATACACATTTGGTAACAATAGAGCTGTTTGTTTAAGAAAGTGTAATTAATCAACAGAAACCTTTAATAAAATTTAAATTGTAATCAACAACATCTCGTCACTTCATTTTGTAATCATATTTAAACGTCTATTTTATACACACTTGATAACAGTAGAACTGCTAGTTTAAGAAAATATAACTAATCAAAAGAAACCTCTAATAAAAAATTAAATTGTAATCAACAACTCTTTTGCACCAAACAAAGCCAAGTGCCAAAGTAGACTCTCTCAACAAGAAAGTATTTAAAATATTAAAAACCTATAAAATTAAATAAACTTTAATTTTTCTAAAGTCAATTAGCCCTCCCATATAGAGTGCATGATTGTTGTATAGTGTAATGTTATCATGTAATTCCATAGGATAAATACATAAATACTTAAATAAAAGATATAGTAAAACCCCAAAAGCAAACTTCAAATATGAACTAATATACTCCAGATTCCAGCTGAAACTCAAATAATTATCAATCTAGTTAGATATCGAACAAACTTAAACAAACACACCCCCTTTCTACTCATAAAATCACTAAAGTGTTGCAGCAAACCACCCTAGAATTCAATTATTCAGCTTACAGTTCCCTTAAGTCTCCATTTATAAGATTTGACAAAAGAATCCATAATTCACCCTAAAAGAAATAAAGTTTATTGTTCCAGCTCCTGAAATACAACTGCTCCTTAAGGTCCCACAAGCTTCTACACTAAACCTACAAATAATGGCTTTAATAGAAAATTATAATGAAATCATAATCCACTTCCGCTACAAATAAACTTGTATTAATAAATTTAATATATAATATTTAAACGATCATAAACAAATTGAAACCCCAATGAATAGACCCTATAAGTTGCATTGGTAAAATAATAACTCCAGTTAAACTGACATGTTATCCACAAAAAATTAGAAATTCAATTTTTTTAAAATATAGCGCGTCAGTCACAGTTGAAATTCAGAAATTTTATTAAGTGAATATTATTTAATCAGTCCTTTAAACCACATCTTAGTTAAAAGAGTGTCTGATGAAATCCTTAATTGTTCAAAACTCACTAAAAACCTTTATATACATTCAAGATATAACATGAAGATCTGTTATGAATATCAATGAAGAAAGTATAATAAAGTAATCAAAGATAGAAAACAAGTTGCATTAAATCAACTCAGCAAAGTCCATTGGACTATTAAAAGTTCAAAATAAATTATGAAATTCAGTTAATTAAATTAAATGTTTATAAGTTTAAAATCTTTAATAAAAGGTAACAACCACCTAACAAGTCTAATATCTTTTATGTAATTAGACAACGTTGAAATACATTAATAAGAAAACAATAATTATCAAATACATACATAAATATATGTAAATACTTAAACAGTTGTTCTAAAATTCATTGATTGAAATTGGAATTCTTACACCTCTGTCACCTCACATTTGATTAGAAGTGTGTGTATATAAGTTATTTCTTACTATGTGTAAAATTTATATGAATACATAAGACAAATAATTGAATAGAGTTCTTATAAAGCTCATCCTATGTAAACAGTCTAATCTCAAACTATTTACCTTTCAAACAAACAGACATGTTAACATATAAATATCCAGATAAATATATATATATATACATACACATAAATATTGAACATTTAATACTATTTTCACAATCCTAGAAGGATTGATTCGTGTAAAAGAAAACTATTTTTTTATCTCCGCTAAGGTTATAATTCTTCATGTATTTCACTATCAAGTTCTAGTAGTTAATTTATAATGATATAATGTCTATATTCATAGATTTATGTATAGGTTTAGATTAGTTTAAATGGTTTTAGAACTCTCAGCTCTGAGGTATAAGTACTTATTCGAAAATAAAGATTTTGGTTAAATATTAATAAGTTATTAGTTCACACTAGAAAACGGCTGTATCAATTATTATAAGAACAACACAAAATTTATACAGATAGAAAATAAATTAACCTATGGATGGTTTTCAAGTTAATATTTGCAAGAAAAAATTAAATAAGAATATTAAAGAACAGACACACAAAGACAAAATCCAACTAACCATCTGAAAGAAAGAGATTTATTAGCTGAAATAAAAGTATTAAAATACACATTCGCATAGCAAAGATCTAATCATATTCAAGGCCATATTATAGCATCAATCCAACAGGTAAAGTAACCTACCAAGATCTGGGAACCTTGTGATTATAAGTCTCAACATTTCACATACTTATGTTAAATGTTTAATATCCTAAACATTGAAAGCCATATTGTAGTATCAATCCAACGAGCAAAGTAACCTACCAAGGTCTGGGAACCTTGTGATTATAAGTTTCAATATTTCACATACCTGTGTTAAATGTTTATTATCATAAAAATAGAAAGCCATCCATATATTAATAGTATTAACTTGCAATATAATACATCAAAACATCTTTAACAATTTTTAAATATAACCACACTTCAGACTGACAATTAAGAATCAACCAACATGGCGGCTTCCACAGAATTGAAATATTTGCCTTAGAGAAAAAGTTTATGAATTGTTTTAAAATTTCGTAAATAATTTCTTAGTAATTTTTATAAATTACTAAAATGTACATTGCAAGTTAATTAAAGTAAATTCCACTTAGCTTTCGAAGACAACAGGAACAAACAGGACTGCCGACGAAACACGCCGCCTCAAGCGCGGGAATTCAAATCTCAGCTCCCAGCACCATCTTCAATAATTTCACACTACACTCACATTTATCACTTCACGACACTGCACACGCGAGGTTTCAAACTCTGAAGGCTAGCACTCTTTAGAGGAAACCTTTAGACCTTTAAATCATTATTTTCGGTTTAATATATTTTTACGCGAGCGGGCAATAAATCATTTTAAATCACTGCATCCAAGCTTCTCATCTCCAACTCTTCTATCTTAACACACTAGAATTTATTAAAATTCTTTTATTTTCACGGACTTCCGCTGACCAAAGCGGACACGTTAACGACGTCGACCCGACTGTCTCGCTTCCTCAGCAGCCCTTTCCAACAAGCCTCGGATTGTTCTCAATTCAAAAATATCCAAATTCTACGCACAAAAATCTAACAGAATTTACTCTTAATATTCAACCAGTGTTTCAAAAAAAGGACTGGCTATAGACAGACATACAAAAATATTATTCCAAAGCGAACCAACGCCATCTATCCAAACACGTCTAAGCCAAACTATATTCTTATTGTCAAGATACCAATATACTGGTTCAATCAAATTAATGACGATTGCACTATTACTAAAAACATTATCGCCAAATAACAGATGTCGCTATAAGGCTCGAAATAACGATAAAATTACTAGTTTCAAGCAAAAAATTTAACATGAATAATTGATCAAACGGGACCGTTACACCACCCCGAAATTTATCTGGAGTTTACGGATAAATAAAATTCTAACTCACGGTCTGATCAATTAACCATTCTTTATTCACAATTCAAAATTATAATTATACACATACATGTATTTTTTTTTTTTTTTTTTTTAAAGCGGCCTCCCTTCACCCCACCAACCATATATATGTATTCAAACTCGTGTAAATAAAATAACAAAAGATAGGGTCTAAACGCGCAACGGTCCTCCTCGCCAACTAAATATCGAACCTCATTAAAATAACAAATCATAGAAGTTTAAACACACAACGATTCACCCCGCTGGAGAACAAAACAAAATTTAATTCAATTAAATTTCATTGTAAGGTCAATGAACTTTAAACTTGAACTCTGAACTCACAGTTCATCTATATATATGGTTGAGCCATTTCCCTAGCCCATAAACAACATTTTGTCATTTATTTTTATTAAACACACAATCAACAACTTAATGAACAAAACCAAGGAAATGTCTTATCTTAAACATTGTGTTTTCTTTTAAACACTTAAATATTCAACTAACTAAACAATAAAAGTAACGATCTTTAAAATTTTTTTTTTTTTTTTTTTTTTTTTTTTTTTTTTTTTTTTTTTTTTTTTTTTTTTTTTTAAACTGTAAATAACATTTAAAATATGTCACATACAGACAACATATTTACCATTAATAAATCATGAAAAGAATCATATGGCAAGTACAACACAATGTTCATTATAAAAGCTACCTAAATATAGCTATTTAACCAAGTCATAGCATACATAATATTATCTATAATATTTACTTAAATGAATAGTATTGTAATTTCCTTTAATTATACCCTTGCCCTCATCATACAAAGTATAGACATTTGGAAACGGAACAGCCGCCACTATATACGGCCCTTCATATAGCAATTCAAACTTCTTTGTTATTTTCTTTAAAGCAATAGATTTATTACACTTCCTAACTTTAACAAGGTCACCAATCTGATAAGTAATTAACTTATGGGTCTTGTCAAATTTAACCTGACGTTTCAAACTATTTTTCTTTAAATTTTCCCGAGCTAACTCCCTTACTTTAACCACATCCAACGTTACGGTCTGATTAGATAAACAAGTATCAAACGACAGTGAAGTCTTGATACCATATAAAATTTCATTGGGAGTAAAACCAGTACTTTCATGAAAAGTATTATTGTAAAGTGTTTCAAGCTTTCCCACTAGCATTGACCATCTTTTATGATCTGAATTACAATAAGTTCTAAATAACCTACCCAACTCTTTATTCACCCTTTCTGTAGTATTTGGACGTGGGTTTCTAACCGTGGTATATAATGGCCTAATACCCATGTCTTGTAAAGTCTTCCTCCAACCATTACAAGCAAATTGACTTCCATTATCAGTCATAATAATTTTTGGTTTAATAATTTTAACGAAATGCTTTAACTTTGCAACCACAGCACGAGAAGATGCCCTGACCAGACTATATAATTGTATGAATTTACTAAACGAATCTTGAAACACTAAAATAAATGTCACCCCCAACTGCCCTCTAGGTAATGGTCCAAAAAGATCACACATAACAAGATCCCCAATTTGATTAGTAACAATAGACTGACACCTTCCCACATATTTAAAATTATTACTTTTCGAAACTTGGCAAATGTGACACCGCCTCAAAACTAATTTAACATTCCTATTCATTTTTAACCAATAAAATCTGTCTTTTAAATATTTCAACGTCTTAAACACCCCCTGGTGTCCCATTTCCTCATGTACTTGTAAAATTATTTCTTCCCTCAAAGCAAGTGGTGTATAAATTACATAAATACCAGGCCTAGATTCAAAATACAATATACTATCTTTCACAATACAACGTTTTGCAATTCCATTTAGTCTACTCTGAATATTATTACCCTTAACTGGATCCAATAATGATAAAATCTCCTGGATTTCACCATCATTCGACTGCCAGTGAACAATATTTGATAATTTCTGCATTAAAATCTTATTTTTAGATGTTTCCATATAATGAATTTCAGGGCAATAAATTTTATTTTCCTGGACAACAGTCGTATTGGGTGGAAATCTAGACAATACATCCACAGCTACATTGTCTCTGCCATAAACATGTTCAACTTGGTAATTAAACTGTTCTAAATATAAAATCCAACGAGTTAAACGATTATTATATAACTTCCAAGTTTTTACAAACATCAGGGCCTTATGATCAGTCCTAATTATTACTCTAGCTCCCCTCAAATATGTCTCAAATTTCCGTAAACAACAAATCACGGCCCAGAATTCAGTTTCAGTAGTAGTCCAACGTAATTCTGCTCCCCTAAGAGGCCTACTATAAAATCCCAAAATTAACATTTCCCCTTCATCATCTAATTGAAATAAAACTCCAGCGACACCAATCCCTGAACTATCTGTTTGTAAATAAAATGGTTTCGACATATCAGGGTGATGAAGCATAATTGTATTAATAAATCTCTGCTTCAACTCCTCAAACGCTTTCTGTGCCCCTGATTCCCATGACCATCTACGACTCTTACTTAACAACTTACATAAGGGCTCAATCACGTCAGCGTATCCTGGTATAAACCGACGATAATAATTACATAAACCAAGAAAAGCTCTCAAATGCTTTATCTTCTTAGGTACAGGGAATTTCTGTATAGACTCTATTTTCTCCGGATCAGTCCTAATACCAGAAGTGGAAATAATATGACCTAACATTTTAACTTCTTTACATATGAATTTACATTTCTTAATGTTACAAGTAAGACCAGCATCTTGCAATTTCTTTAATATTATACTCAAATGTTCTAAATGATTAGTCAAGGTACCACAAGTTAAAATTGCTAAATCGTCTAAATAATTTACACAAAACTGTCTAACCTCTGAGCCCAATAGAATATCCATAGCCCGACTGAAACTGCCCACTGAAGTCTTTAAACCTTGTGGAAGTACATTATACATGTATGACTTTCCATTAAAGGTAAACCCAGTATATTTCCTACTTTCTTTAGAAATAGGTATTTGAAAATAGGCATTATTCAAATCAACCACACTAATATATGACACCCCATGAAAGGCATTTAGTACATCTATTTGCATAGGTGGTGCTTCAGACTCCGCTACCATGAACTTATTTATCTCCCGCGCATCTAACAATACACGTAAAGACCCGTCGGGTTTAATTGCAAACGTTAATGGACTACTATATGGAGTGGAACCCCGTGAAATAATGCCCATTTCAACCATCTCTGCTAATTTCTCCTCCATCTTTTGACGGTAAGCATAAGGTACAGGATATGACCTTCTTATAAATGGTGTACTATCTGACATCTTAATCTCATGTTCATAACAATTTGCACGACCCAAAACATTAGAAAATATACTTCGAAACCTTCCCAAAACTTGTTTTAATTGACCTAAGTGTACGTCCGATAGCTCTATCCCCGTTTTAATTTCCTTTAGCTTTTCTTGGAAGTCTGAATCATCAACATCTCGAGTAGATATCTCTGATATTCCACTCTCAAGGATTATCTTCCTAAAAGGCAAAACTACATTATGTTCATTAATCTTTAAACATAACCCCATTTCAGAACCTTGTAATTTAATTGTGGCTTGAACCAATGATAACCAATCAAAGCCTAGAATCACAGATTGCAATAAATTTGGTACAATTAAAAAGCTAATATCAATAATGCTATCTCCCAAGTGAACTGGTAACAATACCATTTGTTGAATCTTAGTACTTTTCTGACCTACTGGACCCCTAATTTGGATTGGCCTGATGGGCAATAAATCAATTTTACTACATTCTTTCGATATTAACTCCCAAAAGGTGCTGGAAATACATGTAATGTCACTTCCCGTGTCTACCAAACAATTCACTTCCTTCCCAAAGATTTTAACAGTAATTATAGATTTCACTAGCTCAAATTTATCTGGTAAATAAGCATCTTCTTCCTCAAACAAGGAAGATACACACCCGCTTGTTATAACTGAATTAGAATTTACATCCTGCAAATGTAATTTTAAAATATTAGTAAATGTTCCCCCCAAAGCTTCATTAATATAACCTAGCCCTGACTTATCTAATGAGGACTGACCCTTGGCTATAATAGGTGTAAGTATACCAGCATTACAATTGCCTAAAGACTGACCAGGTTTCCACCCATTCGACATCATAATTCTTAACCCTATTAACAACTTATCAGTCCCTCCTATAGTTGATGGGTCGGGCACACTCCCACCAACATCACTTAGTTTAAATTATAGTCATAATCTTCATGAGGTATAGTTAAGTCTTCTATGATATTAACATTAGCACTGTCCACTGGAGGTACTTGAACTGGCTTCAAAGCTTGTTTCTTGAATTGCCAACTGGTCTTCGCCTTGTTATTACTGTTATTATTTTGTTCATGTGATGATGAAGGTATCCGCAGTGTAGTATTCAGCACTTCACCCCTGTTAACATTATCTAGCTTCCTTAGGAATTCCGACGCTTCAATAATAGTTTTGTTCTGACTCGTGGTCCATGCATATTGTACATCTTTAGGGAAATGATGTATGATATCATTTATGAGTTGTGTCTCTTGGATCGGGTAAGTGAGCATCTTCGCTTGTCCACATAAAGTAATAAAATAATTCAGCATACTAGTTCCAGATCGATTCCATGTGCCATGCACTATTTTCTTACGAAGCTCTCCTTGCTCAGCTTCACCCCAGTATGTTTCTAGGAAATCTCGTTTAAAATCCTCAAAATTGGTCCAGCGTTCTCGGTATACACGAGCCCAACTCCTGGAACCACCATCCAAACATTCTATAATGAGATCAATCTCATTGTTAAATCCCGCTGGCATTCTCTTCAAATAGGCACATAAATCTTCTATGAAGGCAACTGGATGTTGTTTTTGTGATGGAAATTTTGGCTTCTCCAAATTATTAATTGGCATAGTAGGATAATACGCCATTGGCATATGTCTTTCAACAGTATCTGTTTGTGAACAGCATGTCTTCATAGTATTTGATTGTGTAATGTTGGTCTCAACTGGTCTAAACCCCGTTGATCCGCCAGCCACAGGCTCAAAATTCTCCACAACTCCCCGAGAGTTGACTCTCCCAGAAGCCAATGTCATATCACTATCCATTTGATCTAATCTCAAGGCCACAGGCCTCTGCGAACCGGCCTCCCCATTATTTGATGTCAAACTGTTTTCTAATTGATTAATCCTTGTAAGCAAAGGGTTCAATGTCTGATCCAACATCCTCTTCATAATCCTTAAAAATCTCGGGTTTTCTCCTTGAGTAGTAGTCATAGGCCTGGTACTCTCCGCACCCCTCGCAGCACTCCTCTTTTCTCTTCTTGTAGTCATTCCAGGTTTCTGAACTTCCTTTGGCATTTTTTCTTTACTTAATAAACTTCTGCAAATTATTCAATATTTATTCTCCAAATATAATGGCAGCAAGATATTAATAACTCTTCAGCATCAAATGATATGCACTAATCTTCAATTAATATTAATAGAATAGCTCCTTTGCTTATATGAGAGCGCTTCTGCTCTTTTGCTTTTGTAGCAATTATATAATATCTCTTGATTTATTATAATTAGCAGTGAACTAGCACTGTTACATCTCTTGGTTCATCCTGAAATATTAGAATTCCATTTTTCAATTATTTCATTCAAATAATTACACAGCGCTAGCAAGCTATAAGTAATCATAAACTATATAAATTATGTATATAATATAATTTAAATAATTAAAATATTAAATTTTATTTCTAAGTTCGTGCCTCATAACAACATCTGACTTCAGCATAGTAGATAATTATTAACCTAACTCCCATCTATAACACAAGGCTGACTAACAATCAATTAACTTCCTCAACTCTATTATGAAAATAAAATTTAATAAAGTCCTCAATAAAGTTTCAAAAAAAATATTAATGATTAATATTTCATTTAATTGAAAATATGCACCCCATAAAATTAAATATGTCTCGCTATATAAATAATCAACAAGACCAAGAATATCAACAAAGTTATTGTGGCGCCCCCATCGGTAAAGTGTTGAACTAATCCGAATGTGAAAAATAAAATTTTCGAAGTCACTTGCAACACCCGTAGTGACAAAAGGATAAACTAATTGCAACGCTAGAGTTGAAATTCAAAGTCACTGCAGCGCCCATAGTGACAAGGTGACAAACTAATTTGAACGCAAGTACAAAAAAAATACCAACATCACCATGGCGCCCTCCAACGGCAAGATGACGTATTAATACGAAATTTAAATTTCCAAAACCACCGCAGCGCTCCCTAACGGCAAGATGACGAACTAATTCGGAATTCACTGCAGCGCTCCCTGACGGCAAGAAATAGAACTAATTTGGACAAAATATTTTAAACTGGACCGTCCCTGTGGCGCCCCGTAACGGAAAACTGACAAACTAAATTAGACACATAATTGAAATTCGCAACACCACAGTGGCGCCCCCCAACGGTAAACCTGTGGACTAATCTGAACATGAAAGTTAAAATTTTCTTTCACAATCTCAAAATCATTTACCTATAAAATCAGACTGTTAATTATTACACCAACCACCGATCACCCCCTGTCATCCCCGAAATAAACTACAGCCCCTCTATAACCTTTGGAACCTTGCTCCGCCTCACAAGCAACAAATTGTGTATCTATCAGATACACAAGAATAAAATAACTCAGCCCAAAACAGCAGGACTTGTTCACCATCATCAAACCAGACACCTTGGATGCAACCCCTAATTGCTCCCTTCGAACCTGAACGAAATGTACTAAATAAGACACATCATGCTGGAATCTTGGGAACACGCAGCGAATTGTAACGTTCCAGGATTCGATTCTACTGTCCTAGAACCACTCTACATCACGCCCAGAAGACCAGGTCCTGAAATCCTGGAATCGCGACACCAAATTGTAACGAACCCCCCTTTTTGGGTCTAAAGACTATGGGATGACATACTCAAGCCGAAGCATAGAGTGAGAAATAAAATATTTATAAAGTAGAAATTAATAAAATTTATTCATAGAATAAATCTTGTAATATTGGCCATAAATCGTAATCATCTAGTAGCAGGAACCCTCGTCGTAATACCGTTAACCCTATGTTCACAAGGTAGGTTATATAAGAGTGTTGAACAGATGACAGGAAGACTCTCAGAGGTTGATGTAAAATATATATATATAATATTGTAGTAATATGTTGTAAGTGTAAAATGCTATGCATTTTATGAATTATGATAAATGTATTACTCATGACATAAGCTCATCGCCTGAGTACGCCCGTACCTTTATTTTGCCAAAAGATATTTTAATGTAGATTCATAACAAATTATATAATTTTGTGTAGGCACCCCACCTAACCACCTCTCTTATTATTATTATGCCACCGCGTTAGCTGTCAGTAAAAGAGCTCATATCGAGATAAACGAAGAACCTCCAATTTTTTAATTAATACTTATTGAATCAATTATAAACATTATCTAAAACTAGCGTCGGTTCACAACGTACTATTGCTGGTGAGAAGAGCCGACAAGAAACTCACAGCAGTACGATCTATCCATTTAAAAGAAACTCATTTGGAGTGCCTTGTGTGTAAAATGAGTTGGAAAAGCCAAAAGACTTAAGTGAACATTTCATCTTAAAGTCACCTTTCCAAAATATCATATAAAATTGTCATTATGAGGAACGTCACCTCAAAGACCTCCCCTGATGCAGTAATAAGAGTTAATTGAAGTTTAAATAGTGATACTCTCTACATCTCATAAAATTCCCATCCCTAAATTGTCAGAGTAAGAGTTTCAGAATGTCTCTCTATGAATTATAAGTAAATTTTAAATTAAAGTTTGGCGAGAGACAACTTCACTCATATAATAGATTCCCTTGTCGAAGACAGGTTTCAGGTTCGCCGTGAAGGTTAAAATGAAGTTTAAATTAAAGTAAATTAGCGAAACCTTACATCTGTCTAACGACCCTAGCGCCCAAGAGATGAGAGTATAGCCCCGTAAAAGTAAGTTTTTTATTGAGATTCCTTTGTCAAAGACAGGTTTCAGGTTCGCCGTGAAGGTTAAAATGAAATTGAAAGTTAAAGTGAATTTGGCAAATCCTTACATCCGTCTAATGACCCTAGCACCCAGAAGATGAGAGCATAGCACCGTAAAAGTAAAGTTTAGAGTTATATTTAACATAAAATGGTGATACTCTGCATCAAAGATGTCTTCATTGGTAACAATTCTCAAATGTAGATATCTTTAATCATCCTTTCTAATTCAGTCAAGTCCACTTGGCCTAACTACATCTAAGACTCTCATGAAGTCACATATCGTAAAAGAAAACAAATTTTGATACGATTGATCCTCCTACAACACGGTAGCTTATCCCTAAAAGCAAGTGCCCACGCGCCTCTAGGCTGATCCGCGGCTTAACTGGCTCCAGACCTTCAGTTACCAATTCAGTTAATCTTAATATGTGAAACCATTTTTAGTCTCGTGAATACACATATTATAAAAACAAACTAAATTTGCTTAAAAGCTGTACGCGCGATAATCCTTGATAATTGACGAAATTATCCAAGGGAACGTTGCCACAATAAACGAATGGGTCGTGAATCCATTAGTCCAAGGTTGCAGAGCTCATAAAACCCGGTCCTAATCTGAATCTTCATAGAAACCTTCAATATGTGCTTTCACCCTCATCACTTCATTTTGTAATAATATTTAAATGCCTATTTTATACACATTTGGTAACAATAGAGCTGTTTGTTTAAGAAAGTGTAATTAATCAACAGAAACCTTTAATAAAATTTAAATTGTAATCAACAACATCTCGTCACTTCATTTTGTAATCATATTTAAACGTCTATTTTATACACACTTGATAACAGTAGAACTGCTAGTTTAAGAAAATATAACTAATCAAAAGAAACCTCTAATAAAAAATTAAATTGTAATCAACAACTCTTTTGCACCAAACAAAGCCAAGTGCCAAAGTAGACTCTCTCAACAAGAAAGTATTTAAAATATTAAAAACCTATAAAATTAAATAAACTTTAATTTTTCTAAAGTCAATTAGCCCTCCCATATAGAGTGCATGATTGTTGTATAGTGTAATGTTATCATGTAATTCCATAGGATAAATACATAAATACTTAAATAAAAGATATAGTAAAACCCCAAAAGCAAACTTCAAATATGAACTAATATACTCCAGATTCCAGCTGAAACTCAAATAATTATCAATCTAGTTAGATATCGAACAAACTTAAACAAACACACCCCCTTTCTACTCATAAAATCACTAAAGTGTTGCAGCAAACCACCCTAGAATTCAATTATTCAGCTTACAGTTCCCTTAAGTCTCCATTTATAAGATTTGACAAAAGAATCCATAATTCACCCTAAAAGAAATAAAGTTTATTGTTCCAGCTCCTGAAATACAACTGCTCCTTAAGGTCCCACAAGCTTCTACACTAAACCTACAAATAATGGCTTTAATAGAAAATTATAATGAAATCATAATCCACTTCCGCTACAAATAAACTTGTATTAATAAATTTAATATATAATATTTAAACGATCATAAACAAATTGAAACCCCAATGAATAGACCCTATAAGTTGCATTGGTAAAATAATAACTCCAGTTAAACTGACATGTTATCCACAAAAAATTAGAAATTCAATTTTTTTAAAATATAGCGCGTCAGTCACAGTTGAAATTCAGAAATTTTATTAAGTGAATATTATTTAATCAGTCCTTTAAACCACATCTTAGTTAAAAGAGTGTCTGATGAAATCCTTAATTGTTCAAAACTCACTAAAAACCTTTATATACATTCAAGATATAACATGAAGATCTGTTATGAATATCAATGAAGAAAGTATAATAAAGTAATCAAAGATAGAAAACAAGTTGCATTAAATCAACTCAGCAAAGTCCATTGGACTATTAAAAGTTCAAAATAAATTATGAAATTCAGTTAATTAAATTAAATGTTTATAAGTTTAAAATCTTTAATAAAAGGTAACAACCACCTAACAAGTCTAATATCTTTTATGTAATTAGACAACGTTGAAATACATTAATAAGAAAACAATA
This sequence comes from Dendrolimus pini, assembly GCA_949752895.1. Classification (NCBI taxonomy): domain Eukaryota; kingdom Metazoa; phylum Arthropoda; class Insecta; order Lepidoptera; family Lasiocampidae; genus Dendrolimus; species Dendrolimus pini. Next base: position 3,706,833 of record OX457131.1, read on the forward strand.
ATTATCAAATACATACATAAATATATGTAAATACTTAAACAGTTGTTCTAAAATTCATTGATTGAAATTGGAATTCTTACACCTCTGTCACCTCACATTTGATTAGAAGTGTGTGTATATAAGTTATTTCTTACTATGTGTAAAATTTATATGAATACATAAGACAAATAATTGAATAGAGTTCTTATAAAGCTCATCCTATGTAAACAGTCTAATCTCAAACTATTTACCTTTCAAACAAACAGACATGTTAACATATAAATATCCAGATAAATATATATATATATACATACACATAAATATTGAACATTTAATACTATTTTCACAATCCTAGAAGGATTGATTCGTGTAAAAGAAAACTATTTTTTTATCTCCGCTAAGGTTATAATTCTTCATGTATTTCACTATCAAGTTCTAGTAGTTAATTTATAATGATATAATGTCTATATTCATAGATTTATGTATAGGTTTAGATTAGTTTAAATGGTTTTAGAACTCTCAGCTCTGAGGTATAAGTACTTATTCGAAAATAAAGATTTTGGTTAAATATTAATAAGTTATTAGTTCACACTAGAAAACGGCTGTATCAATTATTATAAGAACAACACAAAATTTATACAGATAGAAAATAAATTAACCTATGGATGGTTTTCAAGTTAATATTTGCAAGAAAAAATTAAATAAGAATATTAAAGAACAGACACACAAAGACAAAATCCAACTAACCATCTGAAAGAAAGAGATTTATTAGCTGAAATAAAAGTATTAAAATACACATTCGCATAGCAAAGATCTAATCATATTCAAGGCCATATTATAGCATCAATCCAACAGGTAAAGTAACCTACCAAGATCTGGGAACCTTGTGATTATAAGTCTCAACATTTCACATACTTATGTTAAATGTTTAATATCCTAAACATTGAAAGCCATATTGTAGTATCAATCCAACGAGCAAAGTAACCTACCAAGGTCTGGGAACCTTGTGATTATAAGTTTCAATATTTCACATACCTGTGTTAAATGTTTATTATCATAAAAATAGAAAGCCATCCATATATTAATAGTATTAACTTGCAATATAATACATCAAAACATCTTTAACAATTTTTAAATATAACCACACTTCAGACTGACAATTAAGAATCAACCAACATGGCGGCTTCCACAGAATTGAAATATTTGCCTTAGAGAAAAAGTTTATGAATTGTTTTAAAATTTCGTAAATAATTTCTTAGTAATTTTTATAAATTACTAAAATGTACATTGCAAGTTAATTAAAGTAAATTCCACTTAGCTTTCGAAGACAACAGGAACAAACAGGACTGCCGACGAAACACGCCGCCTCAAGCGCGGGAATTCAAATCTCAGCTCCCAGCACCATCTTCAATAATTTCACACTACACTCACATTTATCACTTCACGACACTGCACACGCGAGGTTTCAAACTCTGAAGGCTAGCACTCTTTAGAGGAAACCTTTAGACCTTTAAATCATTATTTTCGGTTTAATATATTTTTACGCGAGCGGGCAATAAATCATTTTAAATCACTGCATCCAAGCTTCTCATCTCCAACTCTTCTATCTTAACACACTAGAATTTATTAAAATTCTTTTATTTTCACGGACTTCCGCTGACCAAAGCGGACACGTTAACGACGTCGACCCGACTGTCTCGCTTCCTCAGCAGCCCTTTCCAACAAGCCTCGGATTGTTCTCAATTCAAAAATATCCAAATTCTACGCACAAAAATCTAACAGAATTTACTCTTAATATTCAACCAGTGTTTCAAAAAAAGGACTGGCTATAGACAGACATACAAAAATATTATTCCAAAGCGAACCAACGCCATCTATCCAAACACGTCTAAGCCAAACTATATTCTTATTGTCAAGATACCAATATACTGGTTCAATCAAATTAATGACGATTGCACTATTACTAAAAACATTATCGCCAAATAACAGATGTCGCTATAAGGCTCGAAATAACGATAAAATTACTAGTTTCAAGCAAAAAATTTAACATGAATAATTGATCAAACGGGACCGTTACACCACCTCTCGACACCCCTTAGCCACTTATACTCTTGCTATAATATAATAATAATAATGCTATAGAATAGCATTTTTGGGGCCCATGCAGTGAGTGGCGAGTAATCGTCTACCCATTTTTTCCATGTTCCTTGAACATTGCGACGGGCAGACGCCGTAGTCCCCATATTCCCAGACCCCTAGTACCACTAGCAGTTCACCCCAATACCCTGGTACTTTTTGCTCTCATTTCCCACTATAGTCCTACACTGACCGGGACTTGCCTTTGGATGCATTATTATATGGTGTAGACAGAAACAATTGCCGGTCAGTGTCAAACACATTTAGACTAAATTTGTCAAAGAGCCTCTACCTGTTGGCCTTCCCATAGCCCCACGCAAGCCCTCCAAAAGTCCGGGACATTTTCATGGCCCGTGGTCTACAGAGACATTCATGTATAATGTGTTTAAATCGACAGCAAATTACGTAGGGTAAACCATTGTTGGCAGCCCACCCAATTACGGTACCCAGTAAATTTATTCAAGATATTTCAAATCTTAATTTTTATTTTATACCAATACAATAAAATTATTATTATTATCATTGTACGACAAAAAAATAAGGAAATATTAAGATCCTTAGAATAAAATAATAGCGTGCCAATAATGGTACAGTTTTCCCTATATCTAAGCTAAACAAGTTATCCTTATGTAATAACAAATCATCGTCCACATTTTTCTTTACTCGATCTTTCATTTTTAACTACAATATATATATATATATCAAAAAATTTAAAAAATCGCGTTGCGCGTGGAAAATTTACTAAAATGTCCTAATAATGTGGTATACGAAGGAAACTTTCAATCTAGTCCCAGACACTCACTAAAGTAAAGAACGGAATGTCCCGAGAATCAAACTCGTGCCTTACCTGAAATAAGCGCGTCCAGACGTAGCGCCATACAAACAGACATTTCCAACAATCACATTCAAATGGGACTCGAACGGAGACACCTTCGGGGGGTAGATGATCACTTTGCCGCCAGACAGACCTTTCCCTGAAACAAAACAAATATTAGAGCTCACCACATGTCTCCCCTTGCTTAGACTTTAATTAATAACTATAATAAAATAATAATAAATAACAGCACATGATTATACCACTACTGGGCTTGGGATATTTATAGGAGAACTTTAAATATCCCAAATATCTATGGAATCGCGCAAGTCACTAACAAATACCTAAGCTGTCATGAACAACTTGTCATTCGTTGTATTACTTTAAATCAGGTTGGCTTCGACTCGCCTTTATGTTTTGCTGGGCAGTTGTCTAGACTATATGGAATTAGTTTTTTGTTATATTATATTATACATGAAAAACAGAATTAAGTTTTTATTTATGCAAAATAAAGCTACTGCTTAGAGCTTGACATGAGGCGAAGTCGTGGTGCAAACTCTAGTATATATATATAAAAATTCCGTGTCATAGTATTTCAGCGCGATGTACTCGGAAACTACTGGACCGATTTTGCTGGATTCGTTCCAACTTAGCACAAAGGATAGGTTTCATTTTAATTTATAATCAAAAACTTTTTTTACTGAGCCATAGCAACGCGTGACCGTGTCAGCTAGTCTATATATATAAGAGAGTCGTATTAGTTACACTATTTATAACTCAAGAACAGCTGAACCGATTTGGCTGAAAATTGGTGGGGAGGTAGCTTAGAACCAGGAGACGGATACTTTTTATCCCGTTGGAACCGGTAGGTGGGGTTGAGATCGGGTTCTAGAATCCTTCTAATCACCTGTATCGATTTTGACTTTGTTTTTGTGTGTTTAAGTGGGTACCCAGATGGTTTAAATCCACAATTGGAACCAGTAGGTGGCGCTGGGATCGGGTCCTAGATTTTTATTTTTTCAGAGCAGGAAAACGTCTGCTGGGGCCGCTAGTTAGATATATAAATACGTAGATTATTAAAGCATAATCTTACCAACATAATCATTGGCATCGCCCTCCAAAGTGACGGTTATTCCTTTTGACAGGAAAGCGCAGAAGCTCTGCCCGGCTGAGCCAGTCAGTGACATGTTCACTGTTGTGCCATCTGGAAGCCCTTCGTCGCCATATTTCCTGCAATAAAACGGTAAAAGCAAAAAAAAAAAAATTGTTTAATCTATATCTACTTAACTTTGTATCCGTGCAGAAACGGCGAAAGAATACCAATTCCCTGCGACAAAACAACCTACAGCCAGGTGGTAGGGTATTTAATAATCAGCATAGCTACCACCCTTGGTCTAGAGTATGCCGCCATAAGTTGTGTTCCGGCATTAGTGGCCAAGTTCCAGTCTCCCTTTAGAGAGCAGCAGCACATTGACAGTATGTTTGGTTTTACAAATGTCTATATGCGATGGTAACCCCGCTTACCGTCAGGTGGGCCCGTCTGCCTGACTGCTGAGCTCAGGCAATAAAAAAAGCTACTTTTTACAATTTTTATAATAACTTTTTATTTGAGCGGAGTGAAAAGACCATATTATAGAATAATAAATCACCTATACTCCGATTTTCAATTGCCCTTGACCTTTTTGGACTCACCCCTGGGAGTTGAATCCTATAGAATTGAAATAATTATTTTATCTAGTTTCAAGTGTTTTCTGTTTTAGTTAGTTAAAACTATAGTTTACACATTAAATATACTTACATAGCAATATGGTAAGATAGGGTAGAAGTGAATGTTCGATCTTCGTTAGTGATTTTCATGGTGATATCAACGTGTTTCTGGGATCCATCCAATATGCCAGCACATTGCTCTATCAGTCGATTGTCTAGACGTTTTTCTAGTTGGAAGTCCTGTAACGAGTAAGATTTGAAATAAGACGAAATTTGCAATTATACAGGAGCAGCACTTAGTTTCCAAATGAAAACCTATTGCTGAATACATAAAATAAAACTGTTTCATTGACTCATAATTATTGACCCAGTTGTAATTTGAGCTCAATAAATTATTTAACTTACATTTAAAAAAAAAACTATTTTTGTCTCTGGTAGTGTTTAATAGTGTTATGGTGCCCACACATTACCTGATGCGTTCGAACATTGTGCGCACCATAACCGTAACATAGTCTCCAAGTCATGTCTGCGTCTTACGACTCATAATATGCACACTTCAATGGACTTTCCTAACCAAGATACGTCGGTCGCGATTTATAATATGCAGCACACACTTTTATTCTCCAATATTTTACACTTTCCTCTAAGGCTGGTGTGCACCGAAATTTAACCGACGGTTAACCAAAAATGACCACTGTTTTTCCATACATTTTTGGCGGTTATTTTATAGTTAACCATCGGTTAAAAGTCGTTGCACACCAGCCTAAGTCGTTCCTTTACTGCTGAGGATCGTGACTTTGATGGCAGTGGAATATTGCCCGTTTCCACCGGTTCCCAAACATGGTGGAAGGCCGAGTTTATTAGCGTCGAGCTGGTCAGCAATCTGGTCAACCCACCTATTTGGAGATCTACCGCAAGGTCTTATACCTCCAACTTTCCCAGTGACCACAAGTCCGTCCATATTCATTCATTCATCAGTTTTTATTTACTTTCCTCATAATGGAAATGAAAAGCAGAGTGTTAACCTCGGGTGATAGGCCTATTTAGGCACTCCAACAACGCCATCTCGCTACGCTCGTGCGCCCACTCATCTCATGCCTAAATAGGTCTTTTTCACATCTCATGTAACAATCTACTATAGTGAACTCACCTGAGTCTTAGATCCTCCCACGATATTGACGCCGGGCCTCATGTGAAGTGCGTTCTTCAGTATGAGACTGAGGTTCAGCATCCTCGCTTTGGGATTGTCGTTGTTCTCCCTGACCTTCAGTAGATCAGTCCTGCCGATCAACTCCTGGAACCGCCTTACGCCTACACCGGCCATGTGTTCACGGACCTGGTGAACAAAATTGTGTTGTGTATTAACGTTTGGGTGATATAATTGTTAGTCTCCACTAAAAAGTTTTACATACATATTATCACGCCTGATTTTCATCGGGGTAGGCAGAGATTATGGATCTCCACTTGCGACGATCCTGACAAAAAACTTTCGCTTCATCTACTTTCATTAACCTCTTCATACATGCACGTTTATTTGAGATGCTTTTTACCTGACCTCGTTTTAACACTTCTGCTGACGATCAAATCATGGTGAGTATGTCGCGGTCTATGGGTGCCAACTCTTTCATTCACATTGCTGTCATACACTTATTTTGTGATTCTATTTCATCCATTCTTCTCTACATGCCCCAACCTTGACATTTCTTTTTCAACTTATTACATATTCTATCAATCCATAATGTTCCCTTATTATACTATTCCTTATCATATCATTCATCCTTACCTCATATATATGTCTCAAAATTCTAATTTCGACTGCATTCATCCTACTTTCAAACTTCTTCTGCCATACCCAACTATCATTGGTTTCCCTTTTAAAGTTTTTATAATGCTTATAAGGACTGGCAACAATATGTATTTTTTTCAATCAAGAACTTTATCGTCGTTTTTTAATGTCAATATTATTATTCTCTTAAATAAATTCGTCATATATTAAGGTTTAAGATATATTTATTTCTCAAAGGAATTTAGAATTCATTTACAGAGAAATAACGAGTTATATTTAATACGCATTTACCCTTATTAGAGCATCTGACCGTTTATTATTGCAATATTTAATGTTTTATTCGTTTTCGAATAAATTTAGTTTATTGTTTATAAAATGTGAGGGTAGTCTTGTGACAAAAGACGGAGCAATGCAAGTTGTGTATTAAGGCAACGGGCTTATTAAAGCGCGTAAAGCGATTTTAAAGTATAGTTCCATGTTTTTGTCAATCAGTAGATGAAATCATTACGTGCATTTTTTTAATATTAAACAATTACAGTCCGCTAAGATATTCATATTTTCAAATATGGCACTACTCAATCTGTCTGTAGCCCCTTAACATACTCGTGTGGAAACTGTTTTTGTTAGTTACATTCATGTTGCTAAAGTATTCCACATGGAGAACAGTAAAAATGAGTTGATTTTTTTGTGACACGCAAAGTTATACTTGGCATGACTTGTATTTATTAAACGATATTTTTACCTCTTCAGCCAGCATGAAGAGATAGTTGATGACGTGCTCAGGTTTCCCGGCGAACTTCTTCCGCAGCACCGGGTCTTGGGTTGCGATCCCAACGGGACAAGTGTTCAAGTGGCATTTTCTCATCATTGTACATCCTAAAATCCAAATACAACGTTTTTTGGTCTTATTAAGATTTTTTTTTAATTTAGGACAAAAAAGGCAAAGAATAAAGGAAAAAGGGAATAAATCTCAAATTTGGATCCAGACAAAACGCAATGCTGGCCAATACCCGGATGGTCCATTTCGAAATGTAGCAAGTTTTTAGACCCCTATTGTATGCACTTTGTCATTATAATATTATTTTGTTTTAAGATCTTCAGTTTTTCATTCAGCCTAATCTTAGTGTGTTTAAGTGTTTAATTATATTTTTTATTTAGGTAGGTAATGTACTACATTATATACTCATTCGGAATAAAATAGACTTTTATATAAATTCATAATTGATACTAACGGGTAAAGCTGGGGTTCTTGAAAATTGAATAATATAGAAAACTGCTAGACGTTTCAACTTATTTTGTTTTATAAATTTCTATTTAAGTTAGATTAGGCTGAATGAAAAACTGAAGATCTTAAAACATTATAGTTATGCTTTTTTATAATTATTCTACCAAAATTTGAACTTATAAAAAAAACTAATTGACCATAAAGATATTTATTATGAACCGTTTCTTCGCGATGGTACGCGATTTACAAGAGGGAGTTTGTACCCCTTCTTGTAAATTTTTGTAACAGTTTTATAACGAGTCCCTGGAATCCTCCGGGAATTTCAAATCAAACGTGGACGAAGTCGCGGGCCTATAGACATATAGTTAATAAATAAAAATATACTTGCCTATGGCAATGAGCGGCGCAGTACTGAAACCGAACTCATCTGCGCCGAGCAGTGCTGCCACCATCACGTCGAAGCCAGTGCGGAGTTGACCGTCGGCTTGCACCACCACTCTACACAGATATTTTAGTATATGATTAGCACGACAATAACACTGAGCTTTCATAGCAACTCCAATCTCAAGGCTATATTTATCAGATCTTTAGTTCGCGCAAAATTAAAATGCGTCTCAGAAGTTAGCTCCACGAGTCTGTACAGGTCCTGACAGTGTGTATTGCGAAACAGATACATGCGAATCTGGGATACGGAACGAGCGAGGGAGAGAAATAGTCTCTCCCTCTCAGCTGAGTACCATATAAACCTTATGATTGTGTTTAGCACAAGGACGCGTACGAACTTCAAGGACGCAAAAAAAAATTATTCGTACTATATACATGAATAATGAAATATGACAGAAAACTATAATCTAAATGTCGATACACAATAGTGTCATAAAATTGCGGGGTGGCCCTCATAGACGTAACTAAGGGATGAAAAAATATATTTCAGTGCACAACATAGGTTTACATGGTTTCATTAAGTTCATTCATTAAGTAATCTGTGATATGATGTGCTCTCAAAGTAGTAAAAAATATCTTTTGAAATATAAGAAAATTTTAAAAGTTCCAAGGGTGGGTTTAGAAAATATTATACTTGAAAATTAATTAAATTGAGATCTGAGGAGGAGCTTCTACGATGTGCACCATTTTCGATTAGATGCTTATTAAAGTTGTGAAAAGAAAAAACGCTACTGTATTTTGTTTATTGATTTTAAATTATATATATATTAAGAATTAAAAGTTTTTATTCACATTATATTGAACTGGAGAACACTTGAATCTACTAAAAATAATATAGGTCACAAGTAAAAAATGAATGATCCCAACTTTATTCTATTTACCATCATGACTGAATATACTTTTTCCCGTACCTGGACCTGAGGTCGTTGAGTACGAGCACCTGATGCGTCTCCGCCACACCCAGCTCCCAAGGGAGGCCGGCGCTCTTGATCCCAGTCCAGGAACTGGCGCCTGTGCCGCCGTCGTGACCTGATATCACTATGTGCTCTGCTTTACCCTGAACGAAGGAAGTGACATAAGAACTAGTAGTGCCGGCGAAACTTTGTTCGCGTTGCAATGAACATTAGTTCGTGAGTGAGTTCCAACGACAGCATCTTTTTATTCGTTAAATTCATCTATCACACGGATACCACATCCTTTATCGGGTTAAAAGTGTTTTGACCCGTTAAGAAGTAGTAGTTTTCACGTGATGCTTCAAACAGACAGACAAAAATTTTAAAAGTTGCATTTTCGAAGTCTGCTTGTCTGAATAAATCCCAAATGTTTTTATTTTTAAAATTAATTGCATTGTAGAATTTCATCGGCCCCAACAAATGTGTTACATTATACCTATAGATAAATAGATTAGACAGGTCAGAGAGATGTGCTCAAGTCATATGAAATGCTATGATGCTATGACCCTCATCCATAGAAAAGGGAATTTAGCTACCACGCATAAAGCTTTACTAGGAATTACTAGAAGAATAAAACAGAAGAATTCTTTAAAGAGAAGTGAACAAAGGAGTCCATGCGAGAAGTAACGAAAGAAGACTCGCTGTTCTTTTATCATAATCTACTTTTATTGTGGTGGCTTAGCTTATCGAAAGTTTGATCACACATTCCTAGCCATAACTGAATTCATAATGCATAAGCACGACTGGCTCGAAAATCAATGCTCTAACGTTTATAATTTGTAGCAATCGAATATTATAGTTGTCGAAATCGGTTTAGGGTTATTAGTTTTAGGGTAACATCAAGAATGAAATAAGGTGTTAAAAAAATTAAAAAAATTTTTTTCATATAATTACGAGGCCAACAACGTTTATTTTACTAAAAGCTTTTGCTTAAAAGGAGATTCCAACAATAAATTAATTTTACTTGTGTTGCAAGTCCCCAAGGCGACGGTAGTCACTTTCCATCAGGTGGACAACCTTACTTGTCTGATTCAGTCAATAAAAAAAAAGTTACCTTGGCTACACCAGATGCGACCACACCCACTCCAACTTCGGAGACCAACTTGACTGATATCCTCGCTTTAGGATTGGCGCACTTGAGATCGTAGATGAGCTCGGCCAAGTCCTCGATGGAGTAGATGTCATGGTGGGGAGGCGGCGAGATCAGACCCACGCCGGGTACCGAGCAACGGGTCTTCGCAATGTCCTCTGTCACCTTGTAACCTGTGTGTATATTGTGGGGTGTTAAATAGTTAACACAAATAACGGAGAAATTGGACAGACAGGCTGTGGAATTAACTCATTACTCACTTATTAAACAGATTATCTAAAGTCTCAATTAGGTAGGCAACATATCGAATCCCTTAGGGTCGCAAGAGTCCATGCGCGACGCTAACCACTTACCATCAGGTGAGGAGCCATCTGGTGGTTTGCATATCAGCAAATATTTTAGAAAAAGAAATACATCTGACGCTGTACATACAATACAGTGATCAAGCAGATATAGTGAGATATTGACAAAACCATTGATCATAAAAATAAAAACAAAACAAAAACACTAAAATTTTCATCAGTCTCTAGTCTAGTCTCTATCATCATATCATATATCACTTCACTAATATTTAAGAAAAAAGGTGTTGGCAAACATAACAGTGTCATATGATAGATACGTTTCTAAAGAAATAAATAAAGAAATTACGGTGTTTTAATTTGATACAAATTATTTTGGCACTGTTACAACGTTAGTTCGCCAATGCTTATATGAAACTTCAAATGGGGCTGACTTCTTAAATCGGCCCAACTATAAAAAAGCGATATCTTCTCTACAACCCTGGTTGTTCAAGAAAATATTTAGGCGATGTTATTAACATGGACCAACAAGAGCATTAGAATAACGTTCAGTAAAAGTGTACAATACATGTAAAACTTTATGCGGTTCTGTAGAAGTTATCTCCGTTTTGCGCACCTCCACTCAGGTATTAATGTTTATTACATCTGACAATGTAGTGTGATAGAGATAGCGAGCTAGCAAGAGCGCAGCATATATCTCAGCTCTGTACGTACCACTTTGCCACCCTTACAATTCGGTAGTTGTCAATTTTTGAGAAACAGGTTTATTTTGAGCCTTATGGTCTATTTTAGCCAAAACATGAATATTTCAGCAAAAAAACAACTATAACATATTTAATTTAGCAATTTTATAAATATTTTCACATTTCGTCACAAAAACGCGTCTAGCTGTCATGGCGTCTCGCATGACGTCACAGTGTGCAAAACAAACATCTGTTTCGTTGAAGTGTTATCTGAGAAGTCATTGATAACTTCTTGTGTTTTGCACACTATACGTCACGCGCTCTGATCGGCGTTCATTGTCACGTGGCTAATGGCTGCAATATAACAATTTTATTTCTCAAAAATATCAATTAATATTTAATATTTTAGTTAAAACAATTTATTTTTGTCATATTTAGATCGTAATCTACGATATATATTAAAATCGGCCTATATTTTTCATACTGTCAACTACCGAATTGTAGGGTGCGCGGAATGATGTGTACGAACTTCAAGGATGCATTAAAGTTTTGCCACTTCTATATTTGTTTACAATAACTTTCAAATACTTTAAATAGAACTTGAGCTATAAGTATGATTTAAGTACTGAAACATCAAAAAGCGAGAAAATGATGGAAGAAGAAAGAAAAGAAGAGAATTTAAGATTTGAAGCTGATTTACATTGATACAGCTACTGACTTGCGGAGCGGACTAACTTCAAAATGCTCAACCAGGAATACTGAAGTCAGTCAGATTTGATGGGGCTGTTGTACTGACTTCAAGTCAATTTACACGATGCCAGCATGAAGTAGGTATTTGTTACGCTGGCTTTCTTCAAATTTGAAGTCAAGAAGCTGGACCGATGTGAATCAGTTTTTACATCTTTTATTGGGCCATTGTTATTCCAAGTATTCTTCTTCCATGACATTAATTTGCTGAAAAGACTATACTTTCATTGATTCTAGGACCTGTCCAGAGAACTGTCATTGGAAACTCTAACAAGAGCATAAACACTCACCAGGCAACTCTCCACCCTCCCCTGGTTTGGCGCCCTGCGCCATTTTGATTTGCAAGTCGTCGGCGTGCGCCAAGTAGGACGCCGTCACACCGAAACGTCCCGACGCCACTTGTTTGATTGCCGAGCGCATATTAAAGTCTGGATCCTATCAAAATAAGTTTTATTGTGCCTAAACTGTGATAAAGTCCCTGTTTATGAAATGTATTGAGCAAACATTAATTCTATTCTTAATCTATGTACAGTCACGGAATGAAAATGTTCATTACCTTAAAGTCTACTTTTGCTTGCACGACTACAAGAAACAATACTCGCAACATTTTGATAAATGTTACGTTTATAAAATATAGAAACGTGAAAAAAGAAAATTGCAATGTTGAAAATGACAGACGCTGAAATTAACATTAAGAAACAAAGAGGATATAATCACTACGCTTAACATAAATATTAAAACCAATAAAAAGGTTTTACATGTCTATACAATTTTCATAGTCAAGACAGAAAATAAATCAACTTTGACCCCAAGTAATTAATTAAACTTGATTACAAAATAGTTAAAAATAATTTTCTGTGGAACAGTCTGTTCTTTGATTTAGTTGGAAAGGTAACAAGTGCACTAAATGAATCAATTTGAAAACTGACGAACATTTTCATAACACAACTGTAAATTGCAGTTGCTGTTCAAAATATAATGGACATTGCGTCCCACCAATCAGCACACTCTGCTAGGATTTTTTTTTAATTTTCATATTTTCTTACTTTATTGTTGCTTTCTACTACTATTCTTAAAATACATAGTGTAAACAAGTTCTTAAAATGAACATTAGACACAGAAGTAATCACAAACAAGTTTTATGGAGAACGGTTGGTATAAACGGACAGAAATTTCAATTTTATTTATTGAAATAGTTAGATAATGTAAATGAGTCGACATGTGTATTGAACTCGTTGTGAACTCACTTGGTTCAAGTATCTATCAGCATTTTCTCCGCCCTCTCCGGTGTTGGATTTGCCTCCAATACGGTTCATAGCAATGGCCAGGGTCGTGTGGGCTTCAAGCGATATCGAACCAAATGACATGGCACCTGAAAATTTTATTTATGGTCAATATTTGAGCTTCTATAACTCATACAGAAAAGTCATTTATGATCACAGAGAGATAATGTTTCTCTATGTAAGTCTTACGTTTGTTTATATTTTACTGCTGTACAGAAACCTGTAGAGAGCAGTCAAACACCAACGTGTTTGACTGCTTTCACACCATGAAAGTACCATGAAGAACCCTCTGTAAATGAGACGATATTTATTTATACCTGGATATCTGAGACACTGGGTAAGTGGAATACCTCTACAAGTGAAGTTGCAAGTCCCTTGATGTCTCACTTAACCAGGTTTCTCTACATACAATGGTTATATGTATTATATAAAATTTGCATTATGTATATATTTTAATAAATAATGAATCAGTTTAAATATTAAAAAATTCTGTTAGCTCGGATGTGCAAATGTTTCCTAGAATATCAGCTGTGCAGTTTCAAAACCTAGCAAGAGCATTATAAGAAGCACATACGCCATAGCACAATGAAATGAAATCATGATTTTAAATAATATGCGATTACAAAACCATTATCCTTAGAGTGATATCATATTTCCATAGTCTTTACATATTTTGGCAAGAATTATGTGTCAGCATATGCCTAAAAATACAATAAATGCAAAAATTCATTAAAAGGACAATGTCAGTTGCCAGGTTTTGAAATTGAGTAGCTGATATGTAGTATTGAAATCGGCATTTGATTGAACCGTGCTATATATAAAGCATTTTCGATGCAAAAGAATATTGTTACCTGTAGCAAATCGTTTGACGATTTCAGACGCTGGTTCTACTTCGCTGAGAGGAATCGGCTCATCCAACTTGACCAGTTCCAGTTGACCCCTCAAAGTACACGCTCTTATTGACTCCAAAGAGCTCTCCCTGTAAATTTGCATTAGAAAAAATATATTTCATTGCAATGAATGTAATGTATATTGAAAATATTGATTGAATTAGCGATAAATATATAAAAAAGATTCCGAGGGCCGGGCGGCATGTCGTATTTTTTTTATTGCAGGAGTTCAGCCCACTTGATGGAAAGCGGTTACCATCGCCTGTTGACATTTGCAACACCAAAGGTGCTACAAATGCGCTGCTTCTTTCTTAAGGGGAACTGCAACCTGGTCACTAATGCCAAAACACAACCCAAGGTTGTTATGGCGGCATACTCTAGATTGGGGTGGTAGCCATCCAGTCGGACAAATACCCTTCCATCTGGCTTTGGTTTAATTGTATTCTTTTTCCGTTCCTGCACGGATAAAAGTCTGTCGTAAGAAGCAACTATTTATTTTCCCAAAAGAAATAATATAAAAATATAATAAAAATAATAAAGAAATAAAATAAATAAATAGACAAAGAAGCCTAAAAAAGAAAAGAAAGAAGTGACTAAACCAGCTACAGCCAGATGATAAGTCATTGTCACCACCCCTAGTGGTTTAGACTCTAGAAACTCCATCCTTTATTTAGTTTTTTTTGTTCATATTAATTTAATATAATCTATATGTTTTATTGTTTAAAAATTAAATTAACAATAATAATTATCTAACATACTTACAAACAAAACCTTAAAAATAAATAAACTATACTATAAATAAATACAAAATAGCATAAATCTATAAATCATTTTTTTTTATTAAATTAAAATTATTTAGTTTTAATTCAACATGCCATTCAGATTTAAGTATCAAATCGATGACGATGCTTATATGCATAATATTTTTTTTTGTGAATAATTCGATTTGACTCTCTAGCAAACAAAGCCACCAATTAAATTTTTAGATTTTCTAAAATATTTTTGACATATTAATATCCTGGTCTTAAGGTTCATATACACATCGTAATTGAACATACGACCCGCACTCTTATGTCGCATATAAAAAATACGCAACTAAAGTTTGGTCCCTTCGAGGCCGGCGGTATATTGGTGGATACAGTCGCCACTTTCCATCAGGTGATCCGTCAGTTTGTCTGCTGTACCCTAGCAATAGAGGAGATACTAACTTGTATCGATCGTAAGCCGAACCGCTCTTGTTGAGGGCCGCCTCCTGCAGATTGGCGATGGACATGGGGTCGTTGACGTGCTTCTCTCCTCCGGCGCGCCAGTAGTAGACCCCCGGGTTCCTGAACATTAAATACAACTTTCAAATGAAAGACATATAGGAAAAACTCCTTTTTGAGTCAATTGTTACTTTTCGGAAGGTTACAGGAGATGGTAACGATTATGGACGAATCTTTTAAGACTAAGGGTATGAAAATTAATGTAGAGAAGACGAAAGTTATGGTGTTTGAAAGAGATGAAAGTATGACAATGTGTAACGTACAGATAGGAAATGAAAGACTAGAGCAAGTTAAAGAATTTGTTTACCTAGGGTGCATGTTTACCAGAGACGGAAAGCATGAAAGTGATATATTGAAAGGAGAGTAATGGCAGGTAATAAGGTGAATGGAGCGCTGAACTCTTTTATAAACAGCCAGAAAGTGTCTGTAAAGGCACGTCTGGCTGTCCATCAAGGGGTATTAGTACCAACGCTAATGTACGGCAGTGAGAGTTGGGTGTGGCAGAAGAAGCATGAAAGTAGGATAAATGCAGTATAAATGAGAGCTTTGAGAAGTATATGTAAGGTTAATGTAAGTGATATGATAAGAAACAGTGTGATAAGGGAGCATTGTGAATTGAAAGAAGATGTAGTGACAAGAGTTGAAAAGGGAATGTTAAGGTGGTTTGGCCATGTAGAGAGAATGAATGATAGCAGAATAACAAAACAAGTATATGATAGCAATGTGACTGGAAGAGTCGGTGCCGGTAGACCAAGACGTACTCACCATGATCAAATTGAAGATATTTTGAAGAAAGGTCAGATAAAAAGTAGTTTAAATAAGCGTGCATGTATGAGAAGATTAATGAAAGTTGATGAAGCGAAAAGTGTTTGTCAAGATCGTAACAAGTGGAGATCCATCGTCTCTGCCTACCCCAATGGGAAACAGGCGTGACAATATGTATGTATGTTACTTTTAGACCTAGGATATTTGTACAGTGAAGACATTATATAAGTCACAAATTTTAACCGACTACGAAAAGAAGGCGGTTCTCAATACGTATGTATGTTGGTCTTTTGTGTGTTCGTTACTCGATTTATCCGTCAATTATAAACTGACCATGTCAGGATCTGATGAATGGATTCCAAGGAATTAGAGAAATTCACGAAAATTGTTAATCAACTTCTTCGTAACACGACATCTCCGTCAATTGTAAACCGATTTTTAAATTGTTTTCTGTACTCGTAAGTGTATGCTCCCGAGCTAGGCCCATGGTCACCAAGGCAAAATTTGATGTGTGGATCCCAGAGAAATTGAGGGTAACCCTTGTTAAAAAACACCGAGAGCCTACATTAAAAAAAAAAAACTCGTGTACGCGTGAAGGTATATTACACTTTCTAAACGTGTGTAATTTTTTTTGTAGGCATGTTACGCGATTTCTCCGTCAATTGTGGACCGATTTTCAAATTGTTTTTTTAATGGTAATATTGTTACACATCAATCGTTTGTATAATTTAAATGTATGCCATAAACTCATCATACGTGTAAAACTCATCATGTGTGGAGGTGTGCTCGAATAACCACCTCTTGAGCCGTATTTTCAACAAATTAGGATATGCCCGCGACTTCGTTCACGCTCTACTTGAAACTCCCGCGGGATTCCCGGTATACAAAGTACCCCAACATAATAAGCATATAAAAAAGAATGTAAGCTATCATTAAGTGAAAACTGTGTCGGAATAGGTTCATTTGCTCATTTTATGAACCCGAACAACTTCAAACGGCTCCGGGAAAATTCCCGTGATAAAAAGGAGCGCAGATTTTAAGTTTTAAGAATTTGCTGTCGGCCAGCGAAAACCGCACCGAAATCGGGCCCGTAGTCAAAAAAAAAAGATTGCATCGTATTCTACGAAGTTTAGTCGTCTTTTCAAAACTCAATCGTCTCCAGTTATTTTTTAAATAGCTTACGTACATAATGTAGATTATCGGACCCCCATGACATGTGTCAATCTGCCGGACTTTCCAAGATTGTATTTTATATGCCTCATCATTCCTAAGCCTAGTGAAGTGTGAATGCACGTCACTATGCTTGGCATAGGATATAATGGTACAATGGTAGTATACAGAGTAAGCATACCTAGTTTTAAAAAGTTAAGTTATAATTACCTCAAAACAAGTGTATCATTGTTATCACCATATGTTAGGCCATGCCTATCGAAGGTTTCTTTTGAGAGAACTTCAAAATTGACACCGCCTGTAAAGAGAGTTTTAATTTTTATTCTACCTTTGCGACTATTCCATTTGGTAAATAAATAAATAGAAGGAAAGAGAGAAAGAGAAATAGCAGCATGAACTCACCGATCCTAGACTGGGTGCCTCTGAAGCACTTATCGATGACGTCCTCGTTGAGGCCAACCGCTTCGAATATCTGAGCGCTTTTGTACGACTGCAGTGTGCTTATGCCCATTTTGGCCATCACCTTGGCCAGGCCAGTCTCAATGGCATTTTGGTACGCCTTATATATGTCTTCGTCGGTCAAATTGTGATCTATGATATTGTCGTTTCGAAGAGAAAATGCCAGCTCGAAGGCCAAATACGGGCAGATGGCGTCAGCTCCATAGCCTGGAAAGAGATTATTTTTCTGGGAATTTTAAACGACGTATCGAATAATCGCGATTGTCACAACATTATGAGAACACAAGGCCCCATATACGCAAAGATTCGTCGTTACGATGGATCTGGAGATAATTGTAACGGTATGTCATCACAGAAATTCAACACGTGCCCTGTTTAAAAATTGATAAACAAACTTCTGTTCATTACCTATATAGAGGCAAGTTTAATGGGTTAAGAAATGGCTATTAAAGCAAAATTAATATTTACATGTAAATATTGTTACACGCCGACAAAAGTGAATGCACACCTGCAGTTTATTACCTTTTCGGCATTTGGACTTCTTTTGTTTACTTCGGTGTTTAAAATTTGTAATAAGAAAAACATCCTACTGTGTATTGTAATCGTTTATGATAGTCATTAACCAGGTGTGATTATTTTATTACAATTGTTATGCGGTCGAGTATTGTGTCGAGACTTATTGTATTGGCAGTATAAAGCAATGCCGTAACGGAGGGGTGCAGCAGTCAAGCGACGAGTACGATACGAGCAAGACATTGTACTACATTCGATAAGCTATATAATGACGGACTTTGCCCGTGTTATTGAATCGTGCATTACATTTGGACTTATTGTGTCCAGTTATATTTGTACCTGCGTTATACGTGTTTGTAAAGTTCTAATAAATTCTTGTAATTCCAACGGCATTTTAATTCGAGTCCCGTAACTCGTAACAATATTTTAAACGTATTAAGATTCAACCCAAAAGACTGGCACAACTATATGAGAATGACTCACCAAGTAATATGCACATGTGGTGAACTTCTCTGGCCTCGGCGGTTTCTAACAAAATACCAACTTTCATACGCTGACGAGTTTCAATCAAGTGGTGGTGGACAGCGCCTGTAAAATTATAAAAAAAACACAATCTTTAAAAATATAATTCTTCTGTGCGTGTGTAAGTGACTGAACGCCTCCTAAGCGGCTAGACCGATTTCGATGAAATTTTTGTGCGTGTTCAGGTAGATTCGAGAATGGTTTACATTTACAATTGGACTCGTTAGGTGGGGTTGGGATCGGGTTCCAGGATTTAGACGACATTTTTTGTGTTTATTGGAGTGCCCACTCCAGGGACCCGTTTGAACAAACACACTCCCAACAAACAACCCCCCTCTATGGTTTAAATCTATAGTTATACCCAATAAGTGGCATGGCAGGACAACAAGGACAGCTAGTTATACTATAAATAACACACTTTGTAGTAGACTAGATCGTGCATATGACTTCGCTTTATAATTTATTTATAAACTATAGAAGAAAAAGAATATCAGTGTAAAATTGTTATCCTTCCGCTAATCATGTTCCATGCATTGAATTCCGTTGGCTCACTTTCCCCTCCCCCCTATGCCATGTCCCTCATCATAACCTAGAGCATGGCAATCCATAGGCATCGACTCTGGTGTTGTAAATTATTTTATTATCGTTATATAAAAACCGATTGCTGTTTGTTAGTCCCGCTAAAATTAATAAACGGCTCAACCGTTTTGATTATTTATTTGTTTTGTTTGCTCTAATACGGGGGTGATTTAATAAAACTATGGAAAATCCATAAAGGCATTGACTTTTTTTTCTTGCAGGTGTTCAGCAGACAGGCCGACGGCCCACTTGATGGAAAGCGGTTACCATCGCCTACGGACATTTGCAACACCTAAGGGAGACTGGAACCTGGTCACTAATGCCGCAACACAACTCAAGGTTGTTATGGCGACATACTTCAGACTGGGGGTGGTAGCCATCCAGTCGGACAAATGCCCTACCACCTGGCTGAATCTTATGGAAACCGCCTCTTTAAATTATGGTCTTTCTTTCCGCGCTGTTACGTAAAATTCGTTTTTTTTTTGTATCATCTGTGTGCGTGTTTGACTGCGCCCAGGGATGGTTTAGATTCACAATTGGATACGGTAGGTGGCGTTGAAATCCGATTTAAGATTTTTTTTCAGGGTATTTTCAGTGTAGGACAACGACTGCCGGCTGGTATCGCCAATATTAAATACTAAAAGATGAATGAATGAATAACTTTATTGCACATAAAATTAAAGTACAATAGGCGGTCTTGTCGCCACAGGCGATCTCCTCCAGACTACCCTATACAATTATTATCCGACTACATTATTTAGTGACTTAATAATTATTAAATGAAAGATTACACTGTATATTTATTTGCATCGTCATAGTTATATAATTAAAGTTATCATTATTATCGTCGCCATTTATTTATTACTATTACAACAGAAAATTATTTATATTTTATATATGTCACTCATTCTAAATTACTACATTTAATTTAAATGTATCCTGTAAAAAGTTTATATTATTGTAAAAAAATCTTCAATTGAATAGAATATCATGAATAAGTATACAACATACCTAATGCGAGTAGGGAGCTAACAGGCACCCTCGTGGGCCCCACACCCCTGTCGGAGAGCACCAGCAATTGGTAGCCGCTGTGCGCCGCCGCGTGCGCCTGCGCAGAGATGCGCGTCAACGCCGGCTCCAGACCGAGAGGGCCATCGCTGTACTCGAACGTGCAGTCGATCACTTTTGTCTGAAAATATATAATTTTTTTATGTTACTTTTTATAATCTAAAAACTGATCTAATTATTAAGTTTATTACAAATAAAACTATCCCTATTAATATCATAAATGCGAAAGTAACTCTTGTCTGTCTGTTCCGTTTTCACGCAAAAACTACTAGACCGATTTGGCTGAAACTCGGTATATATGTAATTTTAATACCGATAGCGGACATGGGATACTTTTCATACCGGATAATGGCACAAGTTTGGGGATAATTTATCTAAAAATTATCTCAGAAAGTAGGATAGGTTTTTATTTTGTGATTAGCCATTTCCGTCATTTTGGTCGATGTGGTTGATTTGGTTGGTTATTCACAGCTGTCATTTTAGTCCAGGTTATTTGAAAGAAACAAAGAAAAAGTGAAAAGAAAACCACATACAACTAGAAAATGAAGTTCTAAATCGGTCCTAACTCAGCATGATCCTCGTTGAATCGACCAGCGCTGGTCTTCCGATAGTCTATACAGTGACTCACGGATAGACAACAAACAAAACGCAAAAAAGCAAATACGACCAATACTATTAGATTACAATATACTTGTCTGAATTAATAAACAAAAACACAATAGTAAAGCTTAAAAACTAGAGTATAGTTGGATACAATTGCACAGTTCATACCTTCCAACCTCGATGCGTGGTACGTTTCAGCGCGTCCAAGTCGGGTATTGAAAGTATCGGTTGTGGCAAAAACAAGCGGTGGACGAATTCGGCACTCGGCTGCAGAATATTCGGCGCAGGACCGATCGGGCAAAGCAGTGACATCACTATCTTCTCTCTATTGGACAGGTTAGAATCGACAAATGTGTAGATAAAACTACGTTTTTAACTGTTTTTTTTTTTATAGCTGGAGTACAGCAAACAGGCTGACGGCCCACCTGGTGGAAAGCGGTTACCGTCGCCTATGGACGTTTGCAACATCAGAGATGTCACCAACGCGCTGCCGGCCTCGAAGAAATTTTATGACACCCTTTTTGAAAAACTCCATATCGTAGCGCTGTGGGAAAACCTCGGCCGGGAGCTCATTCCAAATCCCCACGGTACGCAAGAGAAACGTTCTACAGAACCGTTGCGTACATGAGCGAAGTGGCTCAAGGAAGTGGGGGTGAACTCCCAACCGATGGCGAGCGGTGCGATGGTAAAAAGAGGACGAAGGCACCATTCTAAACAGTTCTTCGGAACACTCCCCATTATACAGTCGGTAGAATATGCAGAGAGAAGCAAAGTCTCTCCTAAGGCCAAGCGTATCTAAGCCGTCTGTGAGTATGGGATCATCAACAACGCGAACGGCTCGACGTTGAATACAGTCCAGGGGATTAAGTTGGTAGGCAGGTGCTCCAGCCCAAAGGTGTGAGCAGTACTCCATATGTGGCCTCACCTGGGCTTTATAAAGCACAAGGCGTTGCCGCGGTGTGAAGTACTGCTTGGACCGGTTTAGCACTCCCAACTTCTTGGAGGCAAGTTTTGCCTTGCCTTCAAGATGGCCCCTGAACTGTACGTCGTTCGCGATGTCAACACCAAGGATCCCAATACTCTTGGAGGTGGTAAGGGGAGTTCCTTGGAACTGAAGCGCTTGCTCGAATGGAGTTTTTTGTTTCAAGTGTGGTTATTTCTTTGGTTTTTATATCGACCTTTCGGTCACTTATCAGTATTAGCCGCGATCACGGAAGATGTCAAGTGTCAAAGAGTAATGTTCAAGTTTTATTTAGCCTGCCGCCAGTTTGTTCATTGGAATTATTTAGTTTTTATTATTTATGGGATACTCTATGGGTGCCTAATCTAATTTACCACTGCTTCGGAACATATTGTGGCTTGAAGATAAGAAGCGGTGCAAGAAACTCTTCAACAACATCCCTGGCTCTACTGTAATACTAATATTTGCTATCAATCAGTGAAAAAAATCACATCGGATTCAGAACCAGTGACCAGGTACCAGTCTCCCTTAAGAGAGCAGCAGTGAATTTGTAGCACCTTTGGTGTTGCAAATGTCCATAGGCGATGGTAACCGCTTCCCATCAAGTGGGCCGTCAGCCTGTCTGCTGAACTCCTGCAATAATTGTGGCCATTATTAACCCATTCCCAAAAAAAATTGTTTTAATGTACACGGCATGTTTAGAATGTTATAATATTACAGATGAAAAATATATAAAACTAGCTTCTGCCAGCGACTTCGCCCGCGTGGTGCGGTTTTTTTAACTATCCCACGGGAACTCTTTAATTTTTCGGGATCAAAACTATCCTATATGTTGACCAGAGATATAAGCTACCACAATACTAAATTTTATTTAAATCGGTCCAGTACTTTCGGAGATTAGCCGGTACGAACAGACAGACAAACAGAGAAACAAAAAAAAATACAAAATCTAAATTAGTTCTATTTCACTTCTAACATCCCCCTGACTCGGTTTTTAGCATTTTTCTTCATTGTACAGAAATTCGACCTCTACAATTTTATTATATGTATAGATTGAGACAACTGAGTGTTTTTTTTAAAAAAACGAAAGCACACCAGGGAGTTTAACTCGAATCATTTTTACACCTAGAGACTTAACAATAATTTGCTTAATTTATGAATATTAAACGGGTCAAACATATTATTCCAAGGTTCTTACCGAAAAGGGTCGATGGGTGGATTAGTGACTTGCGCGAACAACTGCTTGAAGTATTCATAAGGCAAAGGTTGAAATTGCGACAGGCATGCCAGCGGAGCATCGTTACCCATGCTTCCTAATGCTTCTTTCCTGAAAAGATAATTATTTAACACTATGTAACAAAGTGAACAAGTGCGGTATACGGTATATACAACAGTTATTGCCATAGGGATGCGGACATATATTACAAACAATAAAAAAACCTTACATATAAAAGAATAATAGAATAACATCTTCCAGTGACTAAGTCAGGGAGGGACTGGCAACGCTGCTTCAACAGCTGAATATCTCAAACGGCGCAAATATAGAACCATAGGAAGTGGTTACATATTTGTGCATGTTGAAACATTAGGTCCGTGGGATCCATAGGCAAAGGGTTTCTTCAAAGAAATTTGTAAGAAACTCTTTGATAGCACACGTGATCAGAAGGCTGGTTCCTATTTAGCGCAACGAATCAGCATTGCCATACAGCGTGGCAATGCTGCCAACCTTCTGGGCACACTTCCCTCTGGCAGCGATTTGCCACATACTTTATATTAATTTATTTATAATTTACTTTATTTTTTAGTATTTAGTGTAATTTATAATGTAGTTTTATTTTCAAAATAAGTGTTCTATTTCGTATTTTAAATACTTGCGAGAAATAACATCTTATCATCTAACTTCTAAATTATCATAATAGATTTTTAAAAATAATATTTCTAACAATTATTAATGCGCTATTTGACTTCATTTATTGGTACCTACTAATGACGTCATAAGTAGGTACGTTCGTACAAAATCTGTGAGGCTGTGACTAGAGTTGGGTAGGACATGATTTTAAAATGAGTTCGTAACATGACATTTTGTACTGAACCAGTACAATGTACCACTACAAATGAGGCGAGAAGATTTCTATGGTTTGTACCGAGGCAGTACATTTAAAGCGATGAGGCCGATGAGGCGGTGAGCGTCATTCCCTCATTTGACCTCTACAAAATTTCTAGTTCGGAAATGTTCGTTAAGAATCGCATGTAATCGGCCTCGGTCACCTCATTTTACTAGTAGTCGTACATGTCATGTTTTCCCTCTTTGTCATGTGAATATCCGTAGAGGCGTTATTGTACTGTTGTCCTCGTGCTGTCTTTCCTCTTACATTTGACGTGTGAGTAGGTAGTAGGGGGACAAAATTTTTGAAGTACTACAAATTTAAATTTCGAGCCAGTACAAATAGATTTTGTACATGACAAATGTACTGCCTCTCACGTAGACATCACTAGCTGTGAAATTCTGTAAGTTCATAGAAGTATCTCAGTTGATTTGACTGTCCGCTTCCCTATTCACGAAGGCGAACGGGCCTTATTTGTAGTAAACACTTATCAGTGTGTGCGTGAGACCTAAAGCCGGTATGATTGGACGGCACACTCGCAACTGACCGCTCTGTCAGATATGCACTTTATCACAATTTCACAATGTAAATTCAACCACGAGTAAAGCCTCTTCGACTACGTGAATTTTAAGAAGAAATAATCTATCTATTTATAGAAAACATATAGCTAAATACATTTGAATAGATAACTACAATTAACGAAAGAAACCAATGACAGGTTTTCACGAATTGATTATAAGTAACATGCCGAGGTAAAAATTTAAACATCGCTTGACTCTTGAAATACTGATCACAAACTGGTCGATGGCATCGTATTTACTTATATAGTCAAGAACCTGTCATCAGAAGAGTCACACTTACTTATTCTGGATCATAGGAGTTAATAGCATGTTGATAGTTTCCAAAGTGTATCCGAATAGACTCAGCCGTTTATCGGAGAGGCCGTTCAGTGTGGCTCCTACTTGGAAATGGCCGTTCGTCTTCGCCACTGCCCCATTCATCATCGGGGTCACAGATTTATGAATGTCCTCCATGGTTATCTGTTTTGTCGTAAAAATAAGTTAGACAATTCTACTAATATTCTCAATACAGTTATTAAGTTTTGAATCCTAAATAGCCATTATCTCTGTCAACTGAGTAAATTCCCTCCGTTAATGAACGGTTCCCATATCTTAGTTATTTATTCAGTTGCCTTACCATCGGTTGAATTATGACATCACTTCGCAAATGTTAACCGGTTGTTAGAAAACGAATTTTTAGAAAGATATACGAACCGAGCATAAGCTACTTGAACTATTGTCTTTATTCAAACGATCCCATATTGCTTAAAAGATCAAATCAATCATCATGACATAAAATAAATAGTAATAACAGCCCATAAATGTCCCACAGCTGGGCTCGGGCCTCCCATAATAGGGGGAACGGACGTATACCCACTCCGCTTGTCTAAGGCGGTCTTGCGGGTTTGACACATCTGTTATCTCGAGCATCAGAATGTTCCCCTTAACCGTTGTTAGCACGTTGTAATTGTAACAATATGCACATTAGATCAGAAAACTGACTAAGTGGTGTATTTGCTCCGGCCAGGATCGAACCTGCGCCCTTTGAGTTTGGGACGCGTGGGCTAGCCATTATGCTACCACGACCATATATCATGACATGAACGGTCTTGATATGGATGTAATACTACATTATTTTTTTCAATCAATTAGTTTTCATCAATTACATAATTCAACAAAAATAATGAAGCTCCATGCTGTACTGAAAGACTAATCATTTGATTAGCCCTTATTAATAAATCATGGACCTACATATAATTTAGATAAATCTTTGCACACTAAAAAGCTTGTCACACGAAAATGTGACAGAAACAGCGATTAATAACGAATATTCGACTCTTGCAATATCCTATAAAAACTTAAGCAAGTTAGCTCGGCTGAGGCAAGGAAGTATACAAGAAGCCGACACAAGTGGCGTGTAACTGTATAAGCTGTATAAAATGTACACGGAGAGAGATTAAATTGTTATAAAGCAATGTTTGTTCAGTTTTTGTGCGGATCAACCGGTTATTTTCAACAGCCATGCGAAAACTTAACTCACCATCTGATATAAATATGATAATTTTGTTTGTTATCCCAGCGTATGATATGCGGTAACGAAAAAGAGAAAAAAAATGGTTTTGTTAACATTTCAACTGTAATATGACATTCGTGTGAATAAATTTAATTATAAGACTTGGACGTTCGCACAAGAACCAATAGAGCTAATTGTGAATTCAGGAAGACAAGCAAGACAATTTAAATATGATGTGAATTTCAATACAAGATACACACGCCGGCATAATTAGAGGGACAGAAAATAAAAATTAAAAGACTGGTACTTATATTACTAAATGATACGGGTTGTATTTAAAATAGAATAATTATTATTGCATTGGATAATTCACACTATATCTTTATAATTTATAATTTGTGCTATTCTGATGTGTAATGCTTTATTATTGTAAAGTTTCATCAAAATCCATTCAGTAGTTCTTGCGTGAAAGAGTAACAAACATACATCTATACATTCTTGCAAACTTTCGCCTTCATTATATTAATAGGATTATTGAAGTAAGTTACGAAGTAAATTACCATCCCTTAATGTTGTATTTATGGTGTACAAAGTAACTATTAATAAAAAAAGAAACGAATTATAGTAAAGAGCATTTTTTTAGATGTCATGTTAACTTAGAAAAGTACAAAATTGAAAAATTTTAACATAAAAACCTTACATAACTGTAAATGAATCAAAATTTTGAATCGCGCGTACGGTTCGTTTCTTCCCAGACTCTAACTACGGCTTCCATCTGTATTATCATATCATACTGCGGATGATGTGGAACAAGAAGAAATCAATGAAAAAAATATAGCTTTTTTAATTTTTTCAAATGAGAGCTAAATAAGCAGAAATATATACCACCTCGTATTTTGAAAATAAATCGCATGATCTTTGAATTTCGAGGATTTTACCTAGTGTTTCCGCTAATTTTGTCGCTGCGTGTATTATGAAATGCAGCATGTTTGTTCCAAAATGATTTTTTATAGATTACTCAATAGACATTTGATACATTGACGTCAAGTTATAAAACTTTGCAGTAACTTAATATATAGTTGGCGTAAAGTTAACAGGGCAATGGGGAATGAGGCGAGTCGTGAAGGGGGACGACCCGCAAAATACTCGCGCCATCTTGATTTTAGTGCTGCACGAATCAACATCGACCACGTTTATCGATAAAGACCTCGATTAGGTTATTGCTTGTATAATATTAGTATAGTAAGTGACTTTGGTTGCCTCTTTGTCACGTATTAAAATAAAATAAAAATCTTAAATACGGGAATTAACTATTAATAGACGAGTATTAGAAAATTGCGACAAGAACGTTCAGACGAAATAAAAGTGTAGACGGAGCTTACATGTTTTTTTTTAAACTCGTGTGTGTAAACTTATGTACTTGGTTTGCGACTCAGTGGTTAACACTAATGTATCTACTGGAAACCATTCCACCTTTATAAATACTAAATCAGTTCATTTAATTTGATTCCAAAATAACATAAGATAATTTTTTTATTAAGTTTTCGCGACTTGTATAAATAATAAAACTATGTTTTAACGGTTTTAAGCGCGGTAATTTATTTGATTTTGGTTATTATATTAAAAAAATTTAGAGCTAGGCATGTTTGCTGAAGTTTCTTGCGTCGCTTCTTCTCTTCAAGCCATAACAAGTTGTGAAGCGGTGGTAAATTAGATTAGGTTCCCATAGAGTAAATAATAACCATAAACAAAATTAAAACTAAATAATCAAGATGAACAAGTTGGCAGTAGGCTAAAAAAAACTCGTCGACAATACGGTACATGACAGTATGAAAAATATAGGCTGATTTTAATATATATCGTAGATTACGATCTAAATATGACAAAAATAAATTGTTTTAACTAAAATATTAAATATTAATTGATATTTTGGAGAAATAAAATTGTTATATTGCAGCCATTAGCCACGTGACAATGAACGCCGATCAGAGCGCCTGACGTCATAGTGTGCAAAACACAAGAAGTTATCAATGACTTCTCAGATAACACTTCAACGAAACAGATGTTTGTTTTTGCACACTGTGACGTCATGCGAGACGCCATGACAGCTTGACGCGTTTTTGTGACGAAATGTCAAAATATTTATAAAATTGCTAAATTAAATAAGTTAATGTTGTTTTTTTGCTGAAATATTAATATTTTGGCTAAAATAGACCATAAGGGTCAAAATAAACCTGTTTCTCAAAAATTGTCAACTACCGAATTGTCATCTTTGTCGTCCGTGACCACGGCCACTGAAAAGCGGCCGAAACGTCGGAATAACCAAAATCAAATAAATTACCGCGCTTATAACCGTTAAAACGTAGAACTAATTATTAGAACATAATTCTTTATTTCCTCTTTAAGTACACAGTGAATACTGAGTTTTACCGATAATTTAATACTGAGTTCTCGTAACGCATCCTTTAGCCGGCTTAACTTTGACAGTTCGGAACTCGGTCTTTCTATTAAAATCTAAGCATGAATGAAAAAATAATTCTTATAAATTTCCTGTCAATGCTGTCTTGCAATATTACTTGTAATAAAATACAGTAATAATTTTCCTCTTATATTGTTGGGTACCTAAATAGATACCGATACCGACTACATGCTATGTCACATCACTAGAGAATTGCCATCTCGACATGTCGTGAACATACATAGACAAATCTTTGGAATGAATAAGATTATCCAGTACTAATGGAAGGTTCATTATCAGCATTTACTTTGAAGGAATTTGAGACTGTAATAAAATATT
Source organism: Dendrolimus pini (assembly GCA_949752895.1). Lineage (NCBI taxonomy): Eukaryota > Metazoa > Arthropoda > Insecta > Lepidoptera > Lasiocampidae > Dendrolimus > Dendrolimus pini. The sequence continues at coordinate 3,735,749 of OX457131.1, forward strand.
TTGCAAAAATTAAATAATTAATATTTTGTATTACCTTATCCTGTAACCACTGTGAGTGGGGTCGGCTTTGAGCAATGTGCATTTTAAGTTCAACATCTTGAATTATTTTCTTTTCCTCGGTATCTACGAGCAACATACGGCCAGGTTTCAATCGACTCTGCAACAGGAATAGAATCAACCTTTCAATGTAATCAATCTATATAAATAACAATAAATCGTAGAATTTGGTACGCGCATAACTTGAAAACAAATTTACCGATTTTCATAAAAAAGTATGTGCGTTTGAGTGAGGACTCACTCACTCACTCGATTTTTAGATTCACAATTGGAATCGGTAGATGGCACTGGAATCGGATATAATATTATATTTTTTCAGGGTAGAACAGTCTGCCGAGACCTCTAAAAATTTATAATTTAAAGGAATATAAGACTATCTTAAAACTATTTAAGTAAATACTTTTTATCAAGTTACAAAACTTTAAGACTCCTCGATTTTGTACGAGCATTGCAAGTTATAACATTATTTCTATAACGAGTTATTAAGCGTATTAATTAGTTTAAGTAGTAATTAAAGTTATAAATATATATGTAACACTTTATTGTACAACAAATGAACTTACAGACTAAAACAATATCAAGTTTATATTGCAGGAGCTCAGCAGACAGGCAGATGGTCCACTTGATGGAAAGCGGTTACCATCGCCTATGGACATTTGCAACACCAAAGGTGCTACAAATGCGCTGCTGCTCTCTTAAGGGAGACTGGAACCTGGTCACTAATGCCACAACACAACTCAAGGTTGTTATGGAGACATACTTCAGACCGGGGGTGGTTGCCATCCAGTCGGGCAAATACCCTACCTGGCTGTGGGTTGTTTTATCGCCCCTTTCGACAGGCCGCCCGGCCACAGGAAATTGTATTCTTTCTCCGTTTTTAGACGGAAAGAACATATAGGAACTGGACATTAACAAGCCGTGAGCACAGAATGCAGTAAGTGCAGGCATGATAACAGTATGCGCAGTGCATACTCTACCCATTTGTCTTCTAGAACTTATTTGACATGAAATTAATTTTGATGAAATCTAGACGCATCTGTACTCACCTTATGTATAACCTTTTCGGGGTCGACGTCGTAAACTCCAACTTCCGAAGCCATCACCAGAATGTTCTCACTGGTTACGTAGAACCGGGATGGCCGCAAACCGTTTCTGTCCAAAATGGCACCTAGTAACGAAGATATTACGTAAACGATATTTTAATACGATTTATTACACTTAGGCCCACTTGCATGTTCCTGGGTTAGCTCAATTAACTTGGAGTTAACTGCTAACACAGAGTTAAATTGACTATTTATCTTGCGCCATCAAAAGGTTGGTTAACACAGGGTTAGTGAAGTTTAATCTCAAGTATATGTTCTTAACGTCGCTGCAGAATTATAGTACAAAAAAACTGATATTACCATTAGCAGAAATATTAGCCGAAATGAATAACAAATAACCTACTCAATCACTTTCATACTACAAGAGTAAATCAACGACATGAGACAATACAGTCAAAACAAAAACATTCAACTATCATACAATGCAAGATGTATGAGGAAGCCTGTAGACAGTGTGCAACAGTGTAAAAGAGATAGAGATATAAGTTTCGTTTTAAATCTGGTTGGGTTACAACAAAAAAAGCATAGACTTTTCAATGTTACCTGCTAAACAAAAGAAATGTGAGGTTAGTTAACCCGGTGGTATTTTTAGTGGCGCAAAACACCATGAGAGTTAAAATATTAAAAACCTAATTTTATAAACCTAAGTTTATAAACTCTATATTTATTTATTTAACCAGGCTACTATGCGTGCAGGTGGGCCTTATTGAAGTTGTTAAAATTTATAACAAATTATAGTTTAAAGGAGTAGATGATGTATGGGAAACTGTTGCCAAAATATAATTTAGGGGATTTTTTCGCCTGCTATGAGAAAGAAACTGTGGTAGTGTAGTGTTTAATCCATTCGCGTTCCTAACTCAAGGGGAGCAGGTTCGAAGCTTAGCTGTAAAGCATGCATTACTTAGACAGTTTTTTTTACGTAATGTGCATATAATGACAAAATTATCATGTGTTAACGGTGAAGGAAAACATCTTGATGAAACCTGCACATCGAGATAACTGAGGTGTCAAAACCGCCTTAGACAAACATGGCGGGTATATGTATATCTATATGGGGAAATTATCAAAACTTAATCTGGAAACCCTGAGATTAATTCTAATTGTAGTTTTAACGACGTTTATATATATATATATATATATATATATATATATTAAATTTTTTTGAGGCGAGGGAATATGCTTAACCGATTTACGCACAAACTGGGCCGTTGCTAGGAAACGACACGCGTCGGTCGGGGGCGATAACACTGCAGCAATAGTATGCTCTTGACAGTGCTCCGTCCGCGATCGACGTCACAGAATAGTGTGGAGACTCCGAGCATTGCTACACGAGCGAGCAACCCCAATACCCACTAAATACCCCCTCCTCCCGTGACGACCCTGCGCTTTAGTTTGTGAAGGAAAGGCTGAGACTTAGAACATAGTTACGCCCAGCCGATCCAGCGCAACAAAGTGCCTGGAGTGTGCCCTGGGAGAACACACCCCACTTCGTTGACGGGGGTCGATGGTCCCTTGCTTTCCTAGCAGCTAAGGGCCCCCCGTTAACGGAACCTAACTCAGGGAGGGAAGTAATGCGCGTACCTGCCTCTCCGGGTGCCAGCTGAAGGCCGGCGACCTCGAGTAGAGACGTTAGCACGCGCTGCAGGACTTCGCTCCCTGTCCCGCTCTGCGGCCTCTTTGAGAGACATTACTGCCTCACAGAAAGTAACCGCAGCTCCCCAGCAATCGTCGCTCTGCAACATGGCCGTTACCAAGTCACCGAGCGAGCCGACCGCTCCTACGTGCGCCTCGAGTTCGAAACGCTGCGACGTCCATGCGGCGCACTCGACCAGCGTGTGAAACGCCGTGTCGGGTGCGCCGCACTGGCGGCAGTCCGGAGAAGGCAAGCAGCCCACAATGTGACACAGATACTGATCGAAACAACCGTGTCCGGTCAGTTTCTTTGTCATCCTGAAGGTCAGGGTTCCGCTGGTGCGGGTGACCCATCTCTCCAGCTGTGGCCTGATTGCGTCCACCGTAAAGCCGCCGGCCGCAGGGTTTTCGAGGTCTCGAGACCATTCGACGATGCAGGAAGCGGTTTCCCGCTTCCTGGTCGTCTCGATTTCGACCTGACAAAAGGTCAGGCTTCTAGCTAGGGCATCCTGCCGGGTACGACGAACTCTGGCCAGGACGTCTGCCTGGAGATGCCAGGGCAGCTCGCCTGCCGGAAGAGTCGCCGCCGTCCACGACACTGTGCGATACCCCCGTATGGTCCTCACGGCCAGAACCCGCTGCGCCCGGTGCAGCAGAGTTCTGTTGTGGCGGTGAAGTGCAATGGACCAGACGGGCGCACCGTACAGCGCCATACTCCTCAGGATGCCAGAGTAAAGTTTCCGCGTCGCACCCCCCGGGCCCCCCACGTTGGGAAGTAACCTCGAGAGTGCGCCCGCGGATTTGACGAGTTTGGGAACTAGCTGCTCAAAGTGCGCTTTGAACAGCCATTTCCCATCGAGAACTAGCCCCAGATATTTCATCTGGGGCCCTACTCTAATGGCCACTCCTTGAACCGAAACGGTCAAGTCCGAGGGGGGATTGCGAAATTTCCTATGGAACATGATGCCCTCCGTTTTCGCGGGGGAGACCCTCAAGCCCAGCCTAGTTATTCGATCTACGACAATCGCCAACCCGGCGTTGGCGACGTCCACGGATTCCGCATATGACGCAGCGTGTGCCGTGAGTAGGGTGTCGTCCGCAAAGCAGATCAGCCCTACCCCGGGCAGGACCGGAACCCGAAGGATCCAGTCATAACCTACGTTCCAAAGAATCGGCCCGAGGACCGACCCCTGTGGAACGCCGCACGCGACGCGTCGCCGACCTAACACGTGATTGCCGGACTCACCGCCCTCCCAAAGGATATGCCGATCCTGCAGGTACTCACCCAACAGCCTCGTGAGGTACGGGGGGACTCCATGCGCGCGGAGCCCCTCCCTGATCGTCTCATGAGGGAGGCTGTTAAAGGCGTTCGCTATGTCTAGCGACACCGCAAGAACGACATCCTTCGCTTGGACGGCTTCGTCCGTCAACGTTGGCAGCGTCTCGAAGGCGTCCATCGTGGAGCGCCTCCGCCGAAACCCGAACTGCGTATCTGAGAGCCCCGGCTCCACAGCGTCGAGATGCTTCACGAGCCGCTCCGCCAAGATCTTTTCGAAGACCTTGGCGACCTCGTTCAGCAGCACTATGGGCCTGAAGGCGGACGGATCGTTGGGAGGCCGACCTCCCTTACAACGAAGTTTATATTACGCCAACTCTGAGAAAGCATACTGCTACGTCCGACAAAGACCAATTCACACCTGCTGTTTATTACCTTTTCGGCATTTGGACTTCTTTTATTTACTTTGTGTTTAAAATTTGTAATAAGAAAAACAGCCCATTGTGTATTGTAATCTTTTGTGGTAGTCATTGGCCAGGTGTGATTCTAAGAAATTCAGTCTGCGCGGTCGAGAGACATTGTAATTGTGCAGTATAAAGCAATGCCCCAATGGAGATATTGGCAGTCAAGCGATAACCACAAGCGTGGCAAGACTTGTGTACATTCGATAATCTATATAGTGACGGACTTTGCGCGTGTTATTGAATCGTGTATTGCGTTTGTACAGGTTGTACTCAATTATATTTGTACCTGTTATAAGTGTTTATGTAGTTATGATAAATTCTATAGTAATTCTAACGGCATTTTAATTCGAGTCCGGCAACTCATAACAATACTATAAATGACATGCTTTTTTTATTGCTTGAGTTCAGTAGACAGGCAAATGGTCCACTTGATGGAAAGCGGTTACCATCGCCTATAGACATGTGCAACACCAAAGGTGCTACAAATGCGCTGTTGCCCTCTTAAGGGACACTGGAACCTGGTCAGTAATGCCGGAACACAACTCAAGGTTGTTATGGCGACATACTCTAGACCAGTGGTGGTAGCCATCCAGTCGGGCAAATGCCCTACCTCCTGGCTGTGGGTTGTTTTGTCGCCTCTTACGACAGGCCGCCTGGCCGCAGGAAATTGTATTCTTTCTCCGTTCCTGCACGGATAGATTTACGATTATAAATAAAACATGTGCTAAGCTCACCAATATACCGGCCATCGGTGAAGGAGACGAGCGCTGGTCCGTCCCACGGCTCCATGGCGGACGAGGCCCACTGGTAGTAGTCCCTCTTCTCCTTGGGCATGGTGGCGTCGTTCTGCCACGCCTCGGGCACCATCGTCATCACCGCCTCGGGCAAAGACCGCAGCCCGCAGTGCACGAGGAACTCGAGCACGCAGTCCGCCGATCCAGAGTCAGACAGGTTCGGCTCTACCACCGGGTACAGCTTCTTCAGATCTGTGAAATCAAATTAACTTTATTTTCCAGTTATACGTCGTAGAGCCGTGCTGGCATCGGTCGGTGCGATACCACGCTCTCACAGAATATCGGCGTGAAACGGTTATCAGTCTTGAGGACAGTAGTCCCTGTGTGGGGGGGAAAAGTCGCGACCCGTGTGTAGGATTCGCCAGGTCGGGATGGCACTAGAACCTCACGTGTGAAGTGCTATTGCCACGCCCCAGTTAAAGATACCGACTAAAACTCCTTAACTAACTAAAGCTCGTGCGTTCACCTCCAGCCCGGACAGACACCGGCCGTCCCTAACATTTTTTAGCTGGAGATCTTGGTCTCTCCGGCTTCCCCAGGTCTCACCTTCAGGTGAGAGGGGGCGCGCGGATAGGCGCGCACCCCAGCTCTCCGGCCTTTGTTTTTTTTATTGCTTCAACTCAGCAGTTAGGCTGGCGGACCAAATGTCATGGAAAGTGGTTACCATGCTGCCAATGCGCTGCCGGCTTGAAGGAAAAACTGGAACCTGACTGACCACTGATGCAGGAACACAACTCAAAGTTGTTATGGCGGAATACTCTATGCCAGGGTTGGTAGGTAGTAGCAAATACCCTAACACCTGGCTGTAGGTTGTTTTGTCGCCTCTTAAGACAGGCTGCCTGGACCCAGGAAATAGTATTCCTTTTCCGTTCCTGTACGGAATAAATGTGCGGGGGACCCGATTTTCCACTGGTCGTAGTCTACAGTCGCCGCGTTCTTAGCGCGTGTATACACGACACCGCTGCCGCGCTGCCACCGTATTTTCATTGTCGAGCGGACGTTAGCGGTGAAGGGGTGGGCAATGTTCTCATATGCAATATGCATAAAAGCTCACAGAATATCAACGCGATGGCAGCGCGGCGGCGGTGCCGTCTACACAACCGCGTAATGTTGCCATTCATCAAACGACACAATGTAACGAAATTTATTTGAAGACACTTCACAGCTTGAAACGCGATTTTTATAAAAATAAAATAATATAATAAGATAAGAAATAGTTACCACGGAACAGAATATACACTACTTAATCCAAGTATAAGTATACAGATTCTTACCTTCTCCAAATAACTCGCTCTTCATGACACCCTCGCGAGCCTTCATCAGGTTGACATTACCTCGCAACGTATTTATCTCGCCATTGTGGGCAAGAACTCTGAAAATACATTTATTTATTATGTTAGGCTTTCTAAAGACAACTATAGTACATTTTAAAAAATACCAATGAAAATTTCATTAAAATGAAAAGAGAACGACTTAATTTATAACTTGTATGAATCTCGAGAGAAGTTAGCTCAATTGATTTGGTCAAGTGAAGTGTTAAAGTCTCTCACAGCTGACAGTAAGTAGTGCGAAAGAGAAAGCGATCGAGGAAGTATAGCGGCAGAGCGAGAGCGCAACACTCTTCACTCTTAGCGCTGTACGTGCCACCTCGTGAACCTTATAAATTGCGCTCTTCGCGACATGTACGAACTTCAGGAACGCATTTAACTTTGGTTCGTACTATAAACATTATACAAATGCAGTTGGAAAGACAAGTGTGGTTTGCGTGTCTGCTCCAAGCAATAAAAGAAACAAAACAATCACAGAATATAATAAAAGATTGCCAGTTTCCTAATATTATAAATAATACTAACCTCAATGGATGTGCCCTCTCCCAACTGGGGAATGTGTTGGTGGAGAATCTGGTATGTACCAGCGCCAGATACGTGGTGAAAGCGGGGTTGCTTAGATCCTTGAAGTATTCCTGGAGGACGGAAAACAACAAACATTTAGAAATAAACGGCTGAACAGATCTTGATAAAATTTGTCAAGGAGACAGATTGCATCCTAAGGAAGAACAAAAATTAATCTTGAAGAGAGAGAAATTACAGATATAAATAATTATGCTCACCCATAGCTGGTTTGATGTCAAGAGACCTTTATATACAACAATCTTCAGCGAGAGACTGCATATGTAAAACCTTGCTCCAGGCACCACAAGTTCGTGGGAGGCGCGTTTCCTCAACACGAAAATCTGTGAAATATCAGTACAAATTGATATATTGGTCAGACGAAGAAGTTAAGATAGACTTATCAGCTGGCCGAAAGTGACGTGAATAAGTTACAATAATTATGAAAGGTGACAAAGAAAGAAAAATACTACTAATAAACTGAAATGTGAAAAAAACATGGCTAATATTTACTAAAAACAATTTACTTTGATGAGTCTATAAATTATTAACGATAATTTTTTAAATCTTTTAAACGAAAAAACCTAGAAAATGTAGGTATTAAGGCTTACTTAAAACTTCCAGTGACATTTTTGTCACTTTAATAAAGTTTATTTTATTCGTCATAATTTTAGTGAACAACTTGGAAAGCGCACTTAAATGTAATAATGGGTAAGTATGGGTGTGTGAAAATTACGTGTATAACGATGAGCGGTGGTCCGGGCGGCCGGCGCGCGGGGCGATCTGAAAAAAATCTTTCAAGAGTTCCTTTTGCCCTAATAATATATTTGGAGACCAAGCCCTTCAATACTGACCTGATTTTACCGTGCACCAGAACACGTATTTCTAATTCTAAATTTCGAGAACATTGCTAGCACATAAAATAGTAGTGTGGCAAAAGGAACTATTCGTCAAAAAAAATCCGGCAGAAGGTACTTAGTTAAATAACGTACATTAGTAGTGATCGATATCGGTAGAGCCACTTTACCTAGTGCTATAAAGAAAATATGTATGTATGTGCCTGTGGTTAAAACCATCAAAATTTAATTGTGAATTCCAGGATGCTTGAAATAATAAATCTACGTTTTAACAGTTGGTTTTAACCGCCAAGTTTTTCATTTTAATTATGGTTATTATTTATTCTATGGGAGCCTAATCTAATTTATCACCAAGTTGGTGATAGGCTAAATAAAACTTTAATACTCGTTGACACTTGACATCACTGCTGACTCATCTGCCGTGATCACGCCCACTGAAAAGTGGCCGAAACGTCGGAATAATAAAAATCAAATAAATTACGCGCTTAAAACCGTTAAAACGAAGTTTTATTATGTATACAAGTCGCGAAAACTTAAGAAAATATTATACGGTTATAATAAAACTATTTCCTAGATCTCCGGATCTAAAATAATAAATAAATACATATTGGTAGTTTTAATCACTTCATATGTTCTTTACAGTCTAAACAGGTCAATGAGCTTTACCTAAATGATCACTTATATTTAAACAATTACTAAATTATACATGATAGGTAATATCTACCTGTTTTTTTGCTTCCTTCTGTAAAAAACAATTTTATGCCGGACATTTTTACTTGACTTTGCAATAGTAAATTGCCACAGCAATGTCCTGAAAACTTCGTTACTTCAGATTCAAATTAAAATTGTTCTTCATACAGTTTATAAAAATTTAAAGTAGCTACAATGAAACATGAAATGAAATTATAAACAATTTACAGTGACTGGTGGGACCTGACATACCTGCCGGGCAAGATGGATCTCGTCTCCAATGTCTCCGGTGACGAAGACTTGACGCATAAACGGCTCCGAGTTACGGGCCACTTGACCTAAAATTTACGAAACATTAACTTTGATAGCTCAATGTAAACTTTTTATTAACATTAGCTCATAGTGATTTTGTGTATGTCCTGTGTAAGTTTTTAACGCTTAATAACATCTATGTTTAATGTAGTTACTTTAACTTTATGTTTGTGTTGTCCACAGATTTGCAAAAACTCGTACAAATCACCGACCAAAACCTTTTTTGCTGATTGCATAGAACAAAGTACCTGTCTCTTCTACTTTGAAATTGGCAAAATCAATGCCAAAGGCGTTGCAGTCATAGAATTAAAAAAAAAACTTTGATAGCAATAAAAGCAAATGGAATTTCTATTATTTCTATATTTGTTGCAGTATACTGCAACAAATATGTCTCTTTTTCGTTTAGTCGTATTACTGTAAAGTCTACAATTCCTAGCAAAATTTTGCGTCCTTAGACGAATAAACAGGATTGTGCACAGTGAATGTACGGAGTCACTCCAATAACCGCAACATAATTCCCGCATCCACTGCAGCATTAACATTCTTAAGAAAGTCACATACACTTGAGCCGGAATCCGATAAAGGAGGTCATCACATAAAAGATCCGATAACTAAGCTATTAAATTATATTTCTAAAATGTTATTAATAACTAGGACACGCCTGCGATTTCATCCACGCTTGACTTGAAATTGCCGCGGGATTCCCGGGACACAAAGTAGCACAGCATTTAAAAATAAAGTAAGCTACCGCTTTAGTGAAAATAAGCAAATTTTTATGCACCCGAACAAAACCAAAACAAAACCGCTTCTGGGAAAATCCCCCATATAAAATGTAGCGCAGATTTTAAGGGCCTTACTTATAATAATCTCGTTGAGAAAGGATTAGCCGTCTCTTAAGTAAGTAATTTAATAATACCCTAGTGATTTTATATTGTTTGATTTTATAAAACTTTTAGCATTTCCTTTCAATAATCAATAATAATTTAATGCCTTTTGCCGTTACTCTACTACCTAGAATCCTTAAGAGAAGTTTATAGGTAAGATTTTTACTAATCAGTTGCTGAGCAGTTTCTTAAAATTTAACAAACGATTATAAGTAAGGCCATATCTCTAAGAATTTGCTGTCGATAAGCGACAACCGTATCGAAATCGGACAAGTCAAAAAGTTACGTAAATCCCAAACAAGAAACCTAAAAAAATGCATGGCTTATATAGTTTATTCTAGTTGTTTTTTTTAAATTTAAGGCCTATTGTACATTGGTACCGACACAGCATTTTTAGAATGTTATAATATTAAATAAAACTACGTTTTAACGGTTTTAAGCGCGGTATTTTATTTGATAATTACCGCGCTTAAAACCGTGAAAATGTAGTTTTATTATGTATACAAGTCGCGAAAACTTAGAAAATTATAGATGACAGCAAATGACAATACATTTGTATATATTTCATCCAGATTTATAAAAGCGAATGCTAATAATAAACATACAATATAATAAATGAAGAATTACCAATAGAAGTATTGTTAGTTGGCACTGTACGCCAGCAAAGCACTTTTAGGCCGAGACTCTCGGCCAGCTCCCCAAACTTGGCTTCAATATCCTGATGGTGGAGCTTGTCCAGGAAGAAGATGCCGGTGGCGTACTGACCGAACGGCGGAAGGTCAATTTGATGACTGTCTCTGAAAAATAATAATTCATTCATATTCATATATGTTTATACTTATCTTTGAGTTTTCGTTGCAACTTATGAAATTTCCATAACCTGGATTGCGTAGAAAGACTAATCATCTACTCGAAAAACATATATTTATAATAGTTAGTAACATAGTTACAAAGTAATCAAATGTTATCTTTCGTCGGTAAAAGAACCATTGCTAAAGTTAAAATGACTCGTGCATATAATATTTGGGAATTGTTGCATTCTTTGGCACAAAAAATATAGAAGGAAAAACTTTATTTGAAGAAATAGCGACGTAATTACATCATTTATACATTATATTATACACAGAGCATAATTTGAGAATTTGTACGACGCATTTTCAGCAAACAAGGTTTGCACTCGGCATATTACTGTGCCGGAATATATCCGACACAACGCTGATTTCACTGGTCGGCAAAAAATATGAAAATTCACTCCTTGTAACTATTGTAATTTATTTAAAATAATTTCGACACTTATGAATATAAATATCGTATTAAAAGCTTTGTACCACGTAATTTTTTTTTGTAATTGATGTTTTAAATTAAGCGCTTTTTTTTTGCTTTACATACAAAATGCACATTGAATTATTATAACAATAGCTCATTTAATTCCTTCGAAAACATTAAAAATCATCAAAATTATATGTCTAATTAATTAATAAACTCATTCCAGTTACCTAGTAGTTTTCTCCATTTTTATGTATTCTATTGTAATTTTGTGGCGAATGAAGTAACATATAATTCTGAGCATTTACCATTCGTATCGTTTCTCTATATATGCCAAAAGGGTAATAAAATGTGTTTCCATAGACGCAGGTGTGAATATGTCTTTTGTCGGCATTCAGGTCGTAACAATATTATATTGCTTAAAGATTTGTGGAAAAGAAAATTAAATCTACTGACATGACAAAGTTTTGCACAAAAAAATATTCAGTTAGGAGCAAAATATGAAAAAATATATACGTGATAGCAAGAAACTAAAACCAGATCTAAATTCAGCATGTCAAATTCTATATATTTATAGAATTCTTATTTAAAGGAGGATTTGGTTGCCGACCAGTGTTTCAGGGCAAACCTTCCTTTTGGTGTAAGACCAAAACGACATAATTTTGTTAATTAAATAATAATAATAATTAATAAAAACTAATTCTACTTCTGTAATGTCTAATCGGTAAAACAATTTTTTTTATTTAAATAAAACCCAACAATTAAATACTTTGTTACTTCAAAATTAAAATAAATACTTATACCGAATCATTTATTCGAATAAATAATTCGATACAAGTTGTTACACTATATATATGCAGTATTTATCTACAAATGGAAGTCTTAAACAGAATCCAGTCATCAACCAGTTCAGTAGGAAGTAAAGAAACCTTTTGTCGAGTAACCTTTTTATCTGTGCAGGAACGGAAAAAATTACTTCCTACAGCCGAGCGGCCCGTCATAAGACGAGGCGACAAAACAAACCACAGCTAGGCGGCAGGGCGTTTGCCTGACTGTATGGCTACTGCCCCTGGTCTAGAGTATGCCGCAATAACAACTTTGAATGGTTCCGGCGTCAGTGGCTAGGTTTCTCTGGTGTTGCTATCGACCATAGGCGACGATAACCGCTTTCCATCACAGTTAGGCCGTCAGTCCGCCTGCTGTGCTTCAGAAAAATAAATAGAAAAATCTGTTTCCTTGATAGTACAAATTGTTAGACAACACAAACGCTCCATTCCATTACGTGTAACTATGATGTACTTTTAAAGGTCAAACGGACGCGGGTAAGACGGGCGTGCGCGCGCAACTGTGACGTCACAACCGAAATCCAGACGCTATTGACCAAGTACGAAGCCTGCGGATAATTTCCCCGTAGACGTGATATGTAGTAAACTGCGTAATAAAGTAGGTAGCAACATCCGTTCGTATAACGTAAATTGAATCATTTTGTCTATCATACATCTAATATAGGTAGAACATCTTATACATCACTAGCTCTCCCGGGAGACGTCGTCCTGCCCGGAAAAGCTTCAATCGATATGCCGACAGCATTAAAGTTTATAATTAACAAATAAAAAATAGGGGTTGATCATAGAGGGTTGAAAATTTAGGGTTGTATGTATTTTTTAATGCTGTATCTAAAAAAATATCTGAAAGTTAAAAAAAATTAGGGGTGGACTACCCTTAACATTTAGGGGGATGAAAAATAGATTTTGTCCGATTCTCAGACCTACCCAATATGCACACAAAATTTCATGAGAATCGGTCAAGCCGTTTCGGAGGAGTATGGTAACTAACATTGTGACACGAGAATTTTAAATATAAGATATAACATTTGACTAGACTCCACCATCCTCCATCACTCCATCAAGACTCCACCGTTCAGAATTCTTTCGTCTTTTGTCATTGAAAATTGTTTATATATAAATTCAAAAAAATTTGATACTTTGGTTTATGAGTATAAAATTTTATATAGTCTGGTCATGGATAAAGATTTTGGTATTTCGTAAATTGCATTTACTTAGAATACCTAGAATAGGAGATTATTTCAACGCGATTCATTTCCTAGGTTAAAGAGATCAAAGCTATAGAAATTAAAACAACAACAAGTCAATGTCACTACGCAACTTTTCCTTTGTACCAGTAAAGTAATCTTTATTGTTTGTAGCCAATGAAACCTAATAAAACCAATTTGGATGCCTAATGAACTAGGGTTTTGTCCGATTTAGATATTTACATACATGAACTGTTTACCCCTTCAGGAACGGAGATAGAATGCAAGATACAACTTCCTGCCCGTCGTGAGAGGTACAAAAACAACCCACAGCCAGGTGGTAGAGTATTCTACCACCCCTGGTCTAGAGTATGCCGCCGTAATAACCTTGAGTTGTTTTCCGGCATTAGTAGCAAGTTCCAGTCTCAAATGTTCATAGGCGAGGGTAACCGGTTACCATCAGATGGGCCGTCTACCTGTCTGCTGAACTCATGCAATAAATATGAAACATAATGACCCAGCTTGTAGATAAGATTTTCTAGTTCACTGTTTAGTCTAAACATACGTGCAAGAGGAAAATTTATCTGTATGAATTCTTTGTGGAATTTCACGTCCCTTTTATGTGGAATACGAATGGATTGTTAATACAAATTAGCTTTTGTAGGCTTCTCAAGACTTATTGTTCGAGGAACTTATTTTATGTAGTTAGTATATTATACGGAAAATGTAATTTTTTTCCTATCAGTCTATATTGTTACGAGCTACAGGACTCGAATTAAAATAAATGCTTTTGGAATTACTATGGAGTTTATTAGAACTGTACAGACACGTATAAAACAGGTACAAATAAAACTGGATGCTACCAGTTCACACTGTATAAACTGCACAATTCAATAATACGCGCAAAGCCCGTCACTATATCGCTAATCGAAAGTACTACCCACGTTTTACTCATATCGTAGTCGTCGCTTGACTACCCCACCCTTCCGTTCGGGCATTGTTTTATACTAAACTGTTTAATAGAATAAAGGATCGCGTTCGCCGAATTAATTCCGCACACTTGGCAAGCTTCGATGGCCATAAAACAAGTTCATTAACAATAGCATGTTTTTCTGGATTAAAAAGTCTAAACACAAAGTAAACAAAAGAATTCCTAAACCAAAGAAGGCAATAAACGGCGTTTTACGACATGCAGGTCTGCGTTATTTATCGGTATGCAACAATATGTTTCCCTGAAATGTAACTCCAAATCTTTGTAAATATCAAATTTTATCTGAGCTTGCAAGTAAAATAAGAGTAATGACCACAAAGTAAATAAATATAAAACCAGTAGCATTTGCTTCGATTTGCTTGATTATTAAACATGATTAGAATTACGTTTTACGACTCTAAAATTAAAAGCATAAAAGTAAAATAGCACTTCATAAAGTTAAAATGTTTATTATAAAACAATGACATAAAATACGAGTAATCCGACAGAGGACTTTGTAATTGGGTTCTTCTTTTGCTATCATGTATATTATTATTATTATATAATTCTTTATTTGCCATTTAACAATGACATTACTTAGGTATATGCAGTTCATATCAAATAACCAGTAGTAAGAAAATCAGTAGGCAGTATGATATAGAAACTAGGCATCAATCGGTCCCACAGTCTCAAAGTAATTGAGCACTTGCTGCAGCAGGAACAAAACAACATGCAATTTCTTAACCTGTAATATGTTTATCAGTGAATTTATTTTGGGAACATCAGAGTAATGAAATAATGAGCTACGTCTTGGTGAATGACGTCAATTGATATTTTTTTCTATACTTTAATAGTGTGTTGACAATGTTTCGTAAATACATTTTTGTCATAACATGGCGCAATAATAATGTCAGCGTTTTAATCGGTTTTATTAAAGTTGTATATAAGTACCTAGCAATTCTTATGTCTTCGCATAGAATTACATAATGAAATTATGCATTCCGTTCGGGTTGTTAAACAGAATCCCCGCCGATGACCCTACCATTAATGGAAACTGAAGATAAGCGGGTTCATGTTCTAAGTTGGAAGTATTAGAACACGGCTTTAAAGAGAAATATCACAAAACAGGTTAAATTTAAGAACTGAAGAAATGAAGCAGCTAAGAAACGGAAAGAAGCCATAAAACATCAGCCCATAAACTTGCAGCTGTTTTGTGCAAATTTCCACCATGTGACAGCGCACATGGCATAATCTATGTTTACCATCTAGTCACTAGTCAGACGACGACGCAAAATGGGAATGCATTTTGGCCAAACGCCAATCAGTCGGCCAAATGGGGATATTTACTGGTGATGCTTAATGTTGCTGCGGACGCCGAACTTAACGTAAGTACTATTATGATTAATGAGGGTATTAAAGATAATGTTATATAACTCATCTGAAATACCATAGTTCTGTTTAAGGGATTTGCATATTCAAAAAGGGTAACTGCTCTAATTGAAGTTCTTTATTGCTGAGGTACAGTAGACAGGCAAACAGCCCAACTAATGGGTAGGAGTTTAGGTCACCTACGGACATTTGCAATATTATGAAGGCGATGTCGACCCTGGAGCAATAACACGCGCAAAGTCCGTCACTATATCGCTTATACAATGTATTACACACGTCTTGCTCTTATCGTAATCGTCGCTTGACTGCCTCAAGTTCGGGCATCGTTTTATACTAAACTGTACAATATAACAATCGACCGCGTGGACTGAAGTTTCCGAGAAACAGTAAACTGCACACCTGCGTCCATTAAAAAAAAGTAAAATAACAATAGAATGTGTATCTTAATTACAAATTTTAAACACAAAGTAAACAAAAGAAGTTCGAGTGCTGAAAAGGTAATAAACCAGGTGTGCATTTACGTTGTCAGCGTGTAACAATATGATAGTGCGTAGGGAAAACATCTGCTGGAAGCTCATTTGGAATGAGCCAATGGAATAAATTATTAACTTCAGCCTATACCGATTCTGTTCTTGTAACTAGGACACAAATATAATAATCTCGAAGAGAATTTCTCAAATGGCATAGACTTCAAAACAAAATTTTACGTAAACAAAATTACTAGCAAAGCTAAAATTAGAAAATATCGTGACACGTTTATAATAAGTGCACAAAATGAAAGGTCAAAGATAAATGTAGGAAAATTTACACAACCGTCAGCGAATGAGAACGTCATGAATCAAGACAGCAATTTATTTGCGCAGCTGAATGTGTAACAGACAATATTTTTCAAGGGAAATGAACGTGTTCAAAATTATTAGAAAAAACTTAGCAAATATGTCATACTAAAGAACAACAGATATATCAGTGATCCATTGACCGTACATTGGGATATAAACTGGCACCGGTGCCCAGGCACAGGGCGTAGACTCTGTGGGGCGCAAGAATGACCATACCAGGCAGGACTATTATTTTTTCGGTTTGCTCCTGATAAGTTCCGGGTGCGCCTCTAATGCTCGATTCCATCATACACGTACCTACATGACAGTATCATCAAAAACGTCTGGTACATTAGACAAAACATCGCGCTCATTCTTTTCATTATTTGTGTTCTAGTTCTTTAAAAAAATTTTTTTTCTTCCACAATTTTAGATAATTGGTCCACCAACACCAAGGTCCTTATGCGTCATTTTATCACCCTGAATGAAATAAAGTAGGGTCATACATAGCATTGCTCTAGCTAGGGTACCAGTTTTAGAAGCTCGCACAGAGCGCATAAAATGTTATTCATTGCACTGATACTACGTTTATCATTCGGGAATAATCCTGTTGTGTTCTTTGGAAGATACCGCTCTGAAGACTGTATTGTAAAGAAGCTCACAATACATTTTTCACTATGGTGTCCAATAAAGAATAACAGATAGCTCTTCCAGCTATTAGGTCACTACTACTGGAACAGTGCTTTTGAATGGACATAATAATTATGTCATTTAAAAATACTTCAGAGTCGGCTAGTATATGCAATCAATAATAAGTTATCAACAATTGACGATGAACGGTGAATGATCGACCTGTGACCTAGATTTGCCGACCTAGTAAAGAATAAAAAATGTTCATATTTACGGAAATAAAATACATAACATTACAGAATAATAATTATGTCAAGAAAATGATAAAATAATTTATAACGCTGACATTGCTGTACGTGAGGTATTTACTACAATTGCAGATAGCCACTTAACTATATTATTATATCCAACTAACGACTCTGGGGTCGATCCCAGAAATCGAGACCGGAAAAAATAACACTAAAATTGTTTACAAAATTTACTCTCCTGGTAACCGACCTAGTAAATTATGTGCTATAATTAACTAGGCAGACTAATGCTTAGAGCACAAGACCTCAGAAGCCGTCAAATTGATAACGCTGCTGAATAAGATTTGAACACGAATGTTCTGTAGTAATAATAACGTAGCAAACCTTATTAGGTTCGTCTAGGAATATTATTATAATATTCCAAAGATAGTCATTAACATCAATACTTTTTATTCTTTATGTACACAAATGCCTATAATAGTTGCTATTTTTATATATCATCACATTTTTGTAAGTAAATAAATATGGAGGCAACTTGAGTAACGAATTACAAATTCTATTTTAAAAAATGGTGTAAAGTAGTGGCAGAACGACAACTGGTCAATATAATGGTTGCAACAAAAATATTCATGCCTAATGGATTGAAATAAAACAAACAAATACGAAACACTAGACAGAGCAAACACGTGAAGTAAAAACAACAGATACGGCAAGTCAATTTGGGTCTCGGCTATGTAAATATCTCTCAATATTTTTATGATTACCACCTTCTTAGACGGATTTGATCCGAAAGCAAATAGTATAAAGACATAAATAATAAAGTGTTATAATTATAATAAGGAAATATGAGACGAACAAATTAATTTTTGAGGTGGCATTTAAACTTAAGTAAGCCCTGATTAACAAAAGGACATGTCGAGAACTAAACACGGTATGCATTGTGTCCTATTAAGGGAGAGAGGTGCGTATGCGTCTCCCGGGTCGTCAGTCGGGTCCCGGAGGCGCAGGTATGCACAAGATCTCCTGTAATACCGCTGCAGAGGGCCCCCCTCTAGCATCTAGGGAGGAGTCTTCCCCCCTGTTGACGAAGTGAATTTGCCTTTCCCGGGACATTCTCAAGCACTGATGCGCTAGGATATCAGCGTGGGCGTAACTACGTACTAAGTCTCACGCTCTTCCTGCCATAAGCGCGGGGCACATGGGAGGAGGGTGGTTTTAGTGGAGTCTTGATTAGTCGAGTGTCCACACAAGCCGGCGATTTGACTCTGGTGATCATTCGTGGTCTCACCTCTCGTCGTTTTGGTCTAATCCCTAGTAAAGGACCCGGTAGTGTGCGAAATGCATTTCCCCCGCCCCCAAAAATGCATTATGTCTTATTAAATAACTATACCTAATATGATAAACCTATATAATTGAACTTCTATTTATCTATTGTGTTTAGCGTATTGCTACTGTAAGCTATTTCAAGCCTTTTTCTATATTGTTATTTCGGTGAGCAATAGTGTCATCTAATATCTACCTGTGCACGAGAACCGCACAACAAACCATTGCAGTATTCCTATACAAAGCCTTAATATTACAGTCATTTATGGTAATTTACAAGAAGATTATCGCAATCAATTTTAATACAGGATCAATATGGCTAGCCGCTATCTTATCACCACAAGTGGGCGCTATTTCCTACACAGAACACTTGTAATATAATCGTAATAAGATAATCTTAGATAATCTACATCACTCACCAGACGTCGAGTGTTGCATACATTTTATATTATCTATATGGATATCACAAGTATTCCTTAGATATGACAGATATCCACTTTTATTATCAATTAATAAAACATGAAAATAATAATCGAAAATATCACAGCATATTTCAACTAACTCAACGCATTTTTTTAATTTTTGTATTATATAGATCACATGTCAGAGAATAGGCGGCACAATTTTTAGAACTTTGGAAGCTACTATGTCCCTAGCGAGCCGAGCGTAAGAGAATAGAAATTCAGTAATAATAATATATACAAGATTAAAAAATGTAAGCGCGAATAAATTCATGGTGCTTTCGACCTTTTGTCGTTTCGCTAGATTCTTAGAGGTAGGGGGAATCGAGTTGTATGAAGTCCATGCCACTGCCCCCAGCAGCTATTAAACCCATGTACTCCGCGCTAAGCTATCTTTATTACAGACAGTCAACATTCAAACTATAAGACTATTTGTGATTTAGTAGTCAATAAAAAATAAAGAACCACGCAGTGCTAAAGTGATAGACGAGTGATTTGGAGATTAGATACGATTTACATGCACGCCGTAATCACGGCAGCGGCATCTGTTGAAATAGTGAAATTGTATTTTCTGGAGGCTTATTAATAGATTCACTTAATCTAGCTTATTTCTAGTTATTATTAATGATAGGTGTTAGCCCCCAAATAAAATAAAATAAAACATTGGGTTAAGTTACATAGTTTATTGTTACAAAGCTAGCTACGTTTAAACATCTGTAAATAAATGAACGCAAACTTGGATGGAAGACGCAACTTACACAAATACTAGTTATCCCATAGCCGCGGGTTAAACTATAGTCAGTAGTTCTATATTTGTTGGGTGTGGGGGCAGGGGTCGCCCTAAGTGAAACATCCCTTAGCAAGTTGACTGAATTTATTTATAGGCGCTACAATAGCAACAGGTGCGATCGGCACAACTGTATCAAACGGCACGTTCAAGTTTAAATGACACAACTTAACACTAGCCTCGGACGTTACACTGAACGTAGATAGCACTAATTATTTCGATTACATCCATCAATACGACTGGCACTAATCACAATCACTGGTGGTTCACAAGATCACGTAGTCCACGTAGTCACGCCGAGTTGAGTAGGCTCGCCCCACGCTTACTAAGGTACTGCGGCCGGCGGCTTTACGGTGGATGCAATCAGGCCACAGCTGGAGAGATGGGTCACCCGCACCAGCGGAACCCTGACCTTCAGGACGACACAGATACTGACCGGACACGGTTATTTCGACCAGTATCTGTTTCGCATTGTGGGCTGCTTGCCTTCTCCGGACTGCCGCCAGTGCGGCGCACCCGATACGGCGTTTCACACGCTTGTCGAGTGCGCTGCATGGACGCCGCAGCGTTTCGAGCTCGAGATGCACGTAGGAGCCGTCGGATCGCTTGGCGACTTGGTAACGGCCATGTTGCACAGCGACGACCGCTGGGAGTCTGCGGTTACTTTCTGTGAGGCAGTAATGTCTCTCAAAGAGGCCGCAGAAAGGGACAGGGAGCGAAGTCCTGCAGCGCGTCCTAATGTCTCTACTCGAGGTCGCCGGCCTTCAGCTGGCACCCGGAGAGGCAGGTACGCGCATTACTTCCCTCCCTGAGTTAGGTTCCGGTACGGGGGGCCCTTGCTACTAGGCAACGCAAGGGATTCATCTGCTCCCGTTTCGAAGTGGGGTGTGTTCTCCCAGGGCACACTCCAGGCACTTTATTGCGCTGGACCGACTGTTGCGTAACTATGTTCTATATCTCAGTCTTTCCATCACAAACAAAGCGCAGGGTCGACAGGGAGGAGGGGGTTTTTAGTGGGTATTGAGGTTGCTCGCCCGTGCGGCATCGCTCTGAGTCTTCCACACTCCTCTGTGTCACGCAATCGCGGACGGAGCGCAAACAAAGCATACTATTGCTAGCGTTATCGCCCCCGATGGATGCGTGCCGTTTCCTTGTGACGGCCCAGAGAGTGCGTAAATCGGTCAGCATTTTCCCTCGCCTCAAAAAAAAAAAAACGCTTACTAAGGTACTACAAAAATGCAGACGCTTAGCAGCTAACGGAGCGAGCTACGTATCCGCGGTACGCGGGGCGTGGGGGTACGGGATTTACGGGGGAGAGGTCAGGGGGTTGATTCTGTCCGCAACAATATTACTACATAAAAACTTAAGCTAGTATATATATAAAACTTCATTGAAAAACTATCTAACTAATGATGAAAATTGCTTAGAATCCGTTTCGTAGTTTAGAATTTAGCGGATATACAGACACCTACCTCCACACAGTATTACACAGTTGTTGATTAAGTTAGCTTAAAACATATCGTAAAATGAATGTATTTTATTTAATTTCAGTAGTGTATTTTTCTCATTAATAGCTCGTTCCTATACGAACCGCTCATTTGCCCTACTATGGGTTAAAATTTGACATAACTCCATACAAGCAATGTAAAAATTCAACCGATGATAAGGGAAGTGAATTCATAGTGAGATATAGGAACCGGTCAAAAGATTTTTATTGGAACGTAGTTCCTTATCGCGCGGTACGAATGAGGGCTAGACGGAAAAAATTCTTACGAAAAAAGTTGTCACGACAGTTTTTGAACTTGCCAAGATAAAATGCAGTTGCATAACCCTTTATGCCCACGCAGTTAGAGTTTAATTTGGAGTACATTATTATTTAAATGTCATGGGTTGCTGACGTACAGATAGCATTTGCGGACATATAGTCTTAATGTCATTAAAATAAGGAGCAATATCGCGAATCTGGTTTAAAGTTAAATTTGTTTCAAGAGTCGAATTGCAGGATGTGATTCGATTTTTAAATTTTTAAATTTTAAATTTAAATTGTTTCTTATATTGAAGTGAATAGGATTCAAACTTACTCATTTACTATTTTGTTGAGTGTATACAGGTTTTTTGTAAATAATAAATATGGAACTTCGTTCCATCCGGGTCTCCCTTGACACCTCTCGTTTTTTTTTTTATTGCAGGAGCTCAGCAGACAGGTAGACGCCCACTTGATGGAAAGCGGTTACCATCACCTATAGACATTTGAAACACCTAAGATGCTACAAATGCGCTGCTGCTCTCTTAAGGGACTGGAACCTGGTCACTAATGCCGGAACACAACTCAAGGTTGTTACGGCGATATACTTTAGACCAGGGGTGGTAGCCATCCAGTCGGGCAAATGCCCTACCACCTGGCTGTGGGTTGCACGACAGGCCCCCGGCCGCAGGAAATTGAAACCTTATTGTGGTATTTGAACGGTTTACACAGACGAAAAAGATCTTCGAGCCAAAAGTAGATACTAATGCATATTATAGCTCGCACATCTATCACCCGCTTAACAAGTCAGGATGTTATTCCACTATTCATGTACCTATATCGGAAACTCGATCACGGCAGCCGCGCATGTTTATACTGAACATGCCTCACGTGGTTTACACTGTAATCCATTATCAAGGCTTGCTTGGTAATTTAATCTTTACAACCATATCTCCTTATTTAATAAGAGGCTGTAAACTTTTAACATATTTTGTATCAAGCTATATAAATACGAATACGACAAGGGAAAAGCAAACTCACTCCTTGAAGGGCACATACACATTTTGGATAAATCTAAAAGCAAACACAACACATACACAAATATAGGCTAAGAATAAACATTCCATAAAATAAACGGAATTTTTCCTGAAGGGATACGATTTTGTAGGTATATTTCATTTCGTCGATGGAAAGCGGTTACCATCTCCTATGGACATTTGCAACACCAAAGGCAAAAAATGCACTGCAAGTCTCTTAAGGGAAAGTGGAACCTGGTCACTAATGTGGGAACACAACACAAGGTTGTTATGGCGGCATCATCTAGACCAGGGGTGGTCGCCATCCAGTCGAGCAAATACCCTACCACCTGACTGTGGGTTGTTTTGTCCCCTTATACGACAGGCCACCAGACCGCAGGAAATGGCATTCTTTCTCCGTTCCTGCACAGAAAAAGTTTAGTAATTCAATGGGCTTTATTTAGTTATTCAAGCATTTTGGCCGCCGTAGACAGTTGCCTACCGTCTCGAACCGCCCGTGCATCTGTTTTACCTTTCTCATTTCTTGACCTAACTGATACACTTACGAGTCGTAACTCGTGAGTTTTATGCTTAATTTTCTTTACGTCAAACAGATACGCATTTGACCACTATGTGGTGATGCAAAGTATAATTCGACACATTTTTATTACTACTATAAAACTATACAACTTCGTAGTGACTACTACATACAATTTTATTAAAATAATATCATACAATTGAGATAAATATTTTTATGATTATTGGCTAATGCCACTGTAGTATCACGCGCCATTAATTCCTTTATGACATTGATATATTTGTTGTTCAGGTCTAGTCCCCCCTTTGAGGTAAGAAGCATGTCAGTAGTACCTTTAGTGTTGTAAATGCCCATAGGCGACGATAGCCAATTTCCATCAGAAGGGGCGTCAAACTGTCAGCTGCAATCCAGCAATAAAAAAACACACACATACAATTTCCTATTGTCGGATGGCCTGTCGTAAGAGGCGTTCAAACAAACCACAGCCAAGTGGTGGGGTACTTGCCCGATTAGATGGCTACCTCCCCTGGTCTAGAATATACTGTCATAACAACCTTATGTTTGTGTTCCGGCATTAGTGGCCAGGTTCCAGTCTCCCTTTTAGAGAGCGGCTGCACATTGGTATCACCTTTGGTGTTACAAATGTCCATAGGCGATGGTAACCGCTTTCCATCAAGTGGGCCGTCTGCCTGTCTGATGAATTCATGCAATAAAAAAAGGTGCCCGCATTAGAAATGCGATCGATTTGTCCTGTTAATAGCAATAATACGAGTAATCCGTCATTATGGTAAATCTAACTGAGAAGCAAGTTTTCAAATTAATCAAAACGTATCTAATGACTGAGATAATTATTATTTATAGTCGACAATCATTTAAACAACTGTAAAATTACTATTGAAAACCATTTACTAAGATAATTGCTAATTACAAATCAAGGGCAAGATCTCATAGCTGGTATTAAGAAAACTATTAAAACTTAGACAAATCAAACTGTGTTTATAAACAAGTTATTTTAATGTGCCGAACTCAGACGAAACGCTGAAACAGCTCAGCTGAAACGATAACACATTTACGAGGTCCAGGGCCGAATTTAGCAAATGACTTTGTTAAATATAAGGTTCTGTTACATAAGGAGCAACCTTTACAATCAAATCCTCTTACATGGATGGCTCCTGGAGCCCATTTCTGCTATATCAGTATCTCGGTGTTACAAAATACTATTCCAAAGGGATAGTGTCAATATTTCGTATTCTACTAAATCCACAATATATTCTCGATATCGTCGCAACGGAATAATAGTTGAAAAATAATAATAATATTACCATCACCAGAAATGGCTTTAGCCGAAATGAATACTAAAAAGCTTAATTTTAAACATTATTTCGCAAGTTTTAACTTACAAATATTTATCACGAGGGAAGGGAAAAAATTAAAAAAAAGTGTGTCTGTGCAGTTCTCACGCAGAAATGAAACAAGTGTGAACAAGGCGGAAAGGATACTAAATTTCGTGACGTCACGTATTAAAACACGAAGTTTGAAGTATTAACGAAAATCTTTAAAACTTCTCCAACTCTATCTGTATGAGCAGTGTTTAAATTATCAAATATAGTATTCTATCTCATTCTCACGCAGGCTTAATCCTGTAGATTTGTGTGTTTATATATTTTTAGTGTCGCTTTTTCGTTTCATGGAGTTTCAAATCACAAAGATTCTAAAGAAGTTTCACGTCAAAAAATTAAACCAACGAAGATGAAAAAGTCGGGCTAGTGTGTATTATTTCAAGCTGTATACTTTCTGAAATATTGAGGTAGTTTCGATTAAATGTTTTCTTTTTAAATTCTGTAGCACCGAAAGAAAATTTTGGAAGTTTGTCACTTCTAGGAAAACATTGGCTATGTATGGATTGTAGCAGCACGCACTTAGCTTATTTCCTTTCGTTTGATAACCCTACTTCTAACAGGAGCAAAGTGCGTAGTTCTGTAATATGCGACAAGTAACAAGATGTCAAGTATGTTGACACAAACCAACATGTGAACTGCTAAATAAGCTTAATGAACAATGACCGACATGTAAATATTTCGTTTATACAGTATTTTACAGACATATCCTGGGAATTTTATTGATTCTCTCTGATCTGTTTATATCTTAGTATTCCACTGCCTTTATGTTTCAGTATTATAGAAAGAAAAAGGTTTCTTTGGTGTGAAAACGACACCCGACTTACACAACTATTTAAGCTATTAGCTACATCACCTATTGACTTAATTAAAAAGTCATCATTATATTTTATTCAGTCTGACTAGCCCCTACACCAGGGGCTTGACTAGCCTGCACTTTTTCAGTTCGCGGCGTATTAACAGGTTTGTCCTTTGTTTCGGCGCCCTAGCTAGTTGAAATAGGGTACAATGATACTAAGTAGATAGGCGCAAAAAATGAAACATCCACAATATGACGCTGAGTTTTTATATTTATATACAAGGAAACATTTATTATTTAAGAAAAATAGGAAATAAAATATAATGCAACTGAGTCAATGTCACGTGTGAGCTTGGTGATCTCCACACATTTTGTAACCGCGAATGCGTGTAAGTTTAGTTTTCAGAGAATGGTAAACAGGGCGCCTCACAGCGCCTCTCTTTATACTCTATGGCGCACCAGGGCGCTACGGCGCATACTTTGAGAGCCCTTGCCGTAAACTCTAAACGAATATGATGACTGTGAGATAAAAAGACAAACAGACGGACATTCATTTTTTCCAAAATGGCTAAGAAACCCTAAAAATTAAATTCATATTATTTAAATTTAAAAACAAGCTCGTAATGTATCTAGAATCTTATCTATCCCTCAACCCTCTACTCGATTAGTTTACACGTGCCTGCGGGCTCCTGCCGAATAGGCATTCTCCAACGGAAGGCCCGCAGACGCATGTCAGCATTAATTTATATAATAAATGTTAAAATTAGCATCACCCATATTATATGACCTCCAACTAAACTTGTAAATTGTATTTTTGAAAACCCCTATGGCCCGAGTCACTGGAGTACTGTGAATCGCAAATCAGACCTTAGTGGGTATTGTACGTCGATTTCTCAGTCAATGAATTTTTTATACTTTTACGACTTTATTGAAAATATATGGTAATCCCTTGAAATTCATGAGATAGATAACACCGGTGCTTTATCGAATACCAAGTAACTCGATTCAAATATATTTTCAAAGTATAATTACATCAACAAACAGACGGTAAATATCCATAGCCGAGATAAGACACACTTGATGTAATTCTCTAAACTTTCTATAGAAATTTTATTTGTTTATACATACACCACTAACGACACAAGACCTTGAAGAAACTAAACATACTACTTGTATATAAAGTTTATAGAATAATATTTTGAAAAAACTATTATTTACTTTATTTTGAACACTGGAATCAGCTTCGTTGGCATTGATATTGTAATTCAAGTATTTGTTTGTATGCTTTATGTTATTAATGCAATTAGTTGCAGTCACAATAAACACCCCCTTGTAATTACTCTTCATAGTAGCTGCAAAAATAATTTTAAACTAGGTACTGAACACATTACACGAGAGTCGTGACACCATACAGCACTAAATGATTAATAATAATAACCTATTGACTTACTGATATCATATCAGTCCATTATCTAATACAAATTATGAAAGAACTATGGATAACTATATATGTATAGATTTATGGTGTTGCGTAGATAATCCTAGACTTACTACAACTTATATTCTGCAACAAATTGCTGCTTAATTGACGGCATTGTACAATATATTATGTACTACCTTGTGTAGCTAACCTAGATGGTCTATACAGAGAAAATTCATACGAATGAATATTTATCTCTTTCACTCACGCTCAAATATATTGCCGTCGCGATCGCACAATAGTGACCATGCGAGCACAAAAGCAACACCTTGGTATATGTAGGGAAAAGATAGATATAGTGACTGTAACAGTATTTCTGTTCACGTCTGGAACAGCGTTGATCACAGTATTATTAAAATAGGTAATTTCTATCTTGTCAACTACGAAATGAACAATATGTCTAATACGTATTGCTCACATAACATTTAATTTAAAGTTATTTTTATCCATGAAAATAACAACATATTTCTACTATTCTGAATTAATGATAAAGAAATTCTATATCACTAAACCAAAGTTGAAAAGAAACCGCAGTAAAACATCCTTTACAATGCATCGTTACAGTTAAATTAAACATGTGTGACCTTGACTCAGTGCTACTGCGCAACAAACAAATTATAGCCTCTTGATTCAAACTAGTGACGACCTGAAACATTGTTAATGGACGCAAATTTCTTCTGCACATTTTAATATTCACCTCGTGAAGACGTTTTCAATACAAATTGTTTTGATCCTGGCCACTTACTTTACTTCTTACAAATTTTAGTCAATATTGATATTGACGTATAATTGAACGTGCAGAAACTGATAAACTTAATAGATATATTCTTTGTATGTAAGTACTATAAATATGAGAATCAATTAAATACAATTTATTGTATAGTCTATGATGCAGTTAAAGAAGACATCTTTAGTTAGATTACACGCTTGAAATATTTCAATGCTAGAATAAAATTATGTTGGAAAAGTCAGACAATACATCATATAGAACAACAGAATACTTCGAATGAAATATTAGCGAGCAGCAACGTTGGGTAGAAAGAATTTTTCAGAATATCCTCAAAACAAATTACATTATGTAAATTATAAGAATTAATGAGTTAAAACACTTTCTAGTCTCGTCTAAAACTGTATGAATTTCCTACGTGTGCAATTTAGTTATCAAATTTTCTGAACTATGAGGAAGGCATTACCATAATTTCTGAAAGATTCTTGACTCGTCAACTACTATCTGATGCCTTTTGTAGTCATAACTAATTAAAATAGGTACAAGTTTTTTGGGATGGTTGTTGTTCCTTTGTTGATACAAAAATATGATATGCATTTGCCGCGACAGGTAAGAACCTTACTAAATAAGGGACCGACAAAAAGTATATAATCTGAATGTATTAAATAGATAGATATACACGGTTTTAAAGTTAGTATTGACGCAAATAGTTAGCGATAATCCTGCAATGATGATCACGTAAGTAACGAATGTCATAAATAATATAGCAGCTAGCCAAGATGTGTCAGTGGCAATATTAGTCGATCCATATCTTACGAAGTAAGTAAACACGAGATAATAGTTATGCAAATTTTTATTAATGATTCTAATCTTCTAAAGTAACGGCCTCGCATCTGATAATCAATTTCAGTTAGCACTGTGACGTTATGTTTGTTAAATGAAGCCGCCCAAGTGCTCACCGGATCACGCATAATGAAGAGTTTCGTAGAGGTAAGCCACGTTCACTGTTTTTTATCATTTGGATAGATGACCCTTAGAAAAGCATTGAAATAGAAAATTTCCAATTTCTCAACTTATTCAAATCCATTTTCGTTATAATTTTAAATTCTAGTAACACCAGTCCGTCTATCTTTGTACATGGACATGACAATTTCATAAAGGTTCCGTTTTTGCCAAATATGTTAGTAACCCAGTAATAGATAGCATAGATCGAAGACAAAAAAATCATTATTAGCTCGTCAAAAACGAGAAAATCACCAGATATTGTATATGTCACGGTAAAAGTGATAAACTGATGATTATATATAATAACCGGTAATTATGCATAAACACCATTAATGTCGGTAAATATGATAAATAAATTAAAATTTATCAAATTTATCGGTTTGTTTACACAATTCCCAAGTCTTAATGGTAAACGTGATAAATATCATGACTGAATGGGCCAATCGAATAGAGTGCATTTTTTTAGTAATTTCTACTGAGCAATATATTTTTTTGTTGGACAAGGCCTACTAGCTGACGAGGGAAACGAGCATGCCGCGACAACGGCCGTCGAGAGGCAGAATCAAATTTAAGAATTGTTTAAATAGTTATCAATGAATAAATGGTGACCAGTCGATATATAATAATATATTAATATATGTTGCAGGTCTTGCTTGGCTCGTATTGTATACATTTAGAGACTTTTATCACATTTATCATTACGAGTTAGGAATTATGAAAAAAAACCGGTTAATTTAATAAATTTTCATTTATTTATCACATTTACCAAATTTAGTGGTGATAATGCATAATTACCGGTTATTATTTATAACCACCGGATTAATCACATTTACCGTAACATATACATTGCAAGATAGCCCGCTGGAGTTAAAGTTAAAAATAATCATAATAAACGTTTCTGCAATCATATTTAATGAGCTATGTGCAAAACAACCATCATTTTGATGTGAGTTTTTGTAGATATCTTGTACGTCAAAATAGTGTCACAATTATAGTCATAATCGAGCGTAAGTAGCGTGTTCTTGATATCTATGAAGTCAAGACACACCATAACCCTATAGATGTTAAGTAAGTTATATAAGTTCTGAAAATACAGTTCCAAGAAACCCAAGAAAACCAAATACGATTAGTTCTAGTCAATCAAAAACCAGCAACCGATTCTCAGGAAATTTCACTGCAGAGCGTGGTAACAATTGGTAACACGACCATACGACCGCACATGTTGTCGTAGCCTGTATGATTTCTATTTCTAGAACAACAATCAAAGCAACATGCAACTGAATTGACAGTGTGTGTGTGTACTGTCATAATATTTCCTACTATACTGGAGTAACTATGTAGACAAGTGGAAATCATTGTGCCGAGCTCGGGATATTATTGAAACGGACCTTGTATCTGTGCCTATTCATTTATAAGTGAGAGGGAAGAAGCTATCTATCGTTAACTATGGATAGATAACACTTATCCTTGATTGTGAAACGCAAACAAGGGATAGATTTACTGTTACTGATGCTCGGGGATAGCGATCTATCTGTAATCTTAGATAAGTTATTGAAAACGGCCGGTAGTGAGGGTTCTCGAAAAATAAGGTAATTAGTTAAGAATAAAACCGTCTTTCACTTTCTATAAATATTGAAACAATTTTTAATTTTCAAACACTGAAGAAAAGTTGGCGATTTTTTTGAGGTGTATATTTCGTAAAAGAAAGTTTAGTATTTTTGTATGTTGTTAAAGACGAGATTTTTGTGCATATTTTATATATTTTTCTACAAATATTAATTATACATTACCAGACGACTTCATACCTAAATATTTAACACAAACCAAACAACCTACAGCCGGGTGGTACGCTATTTGCCCGCCTGGACGGCTACCCCCCTGGTCTAGACTATGCCACCATAACAACTTTGAGTTGTGTTCTGGCATCAGTGGGCAGGTTCCAATTTCTCCTTCGAAGCCGACAGCACATTGGCAGCACCTCTGGTATTGCTAATATCAATAGACGACAATAACCAATTTCCATCATAGTTGGGCCATCAGCCTGTCTGCAATGCTTCACCAACAAAAAAAATATCTTGCGAATACTATTGCATTATTCTAATACTAAAATATATTAATTATAGTCATTCCCGTTACCTAAAGTAGAACATATATTTGTGTATGTATACTAAAATATTTTTTTATCTCTAAAAGTTTGAAATTAAAAAATATAAAATACATTTATACGTATAGTCCCTCTAAAAAAACATGAGTACTTAACTCTAAGTAATTTTTACAAGGATATTATCCATAATAACGTTTAAAGTAAAACATTCAGCTGTACAGTTTTAAATACATTAATATCTACCATAACAGATTTAAAAGGAAAATTTTAGGCTACGGCAGACAAATAACAATACCTAGTATACGATTTCATACTTTGGTCAGATATGATACAAATAATCGTAATGCTCTTATCGCGCCTTAAAAACAATAACAAAACATTCGTAGACTAGGAAATATTTTTGATCACTCGGCATGACATCAGATAACTTTGGCATGGTTTTCCTTGTAAAGTTTACAAGGGTTCTAGGTTTGAAAAGAAAGTTTCGGCGTGTAAATAAAATTGTTGAAATGAGATTATCGCAACCTACCCCTATAGAGTATAATCTTAATCATATATATAAGCTTGACAAGTTTTGTGTCTTATTATCAGATATAGAAAAGTCAGCGAAAGTTATATTCCCTTCCTGTTTATTCCTTTCTTTGTATACCATAATTTTCAGTCGTTCGACACAATAATGATAGACTGTGAGTATGATATCGTGTTATCTTCATATATATAAATCTCCTGTCACGATGTTTGTCCGCGATGGACTCCCTAAACTACTCAACCGATTTTAATCAAATTTGCACACCGTGTGCAGTTTGATCCAACTTAAAAGATAGGATAGTTTTTATACCGTTGGAACCGGTAGGTGGCGCTGAAATCGGGTTCTAGAATCCTCTTAACAACGAGGAGCGATTTTGTTTTGTGTATTTGAGTGGGTGTCCCCGGATGGTTTAAATCCGCAATTGGAACCGGTAGGTGGCGCTGGGATCGGGTTCTAGAATCTTCCTAATCACCGGGAGCGATTTTGGTGATTTTGTTTTGTGTACTTGAGTGGGTCCCCGGATGGTTTAAATCCACAATTGGAACCGGTAGGTGGCGCTGGGATCGGGTTTTAGATTTTTATTTTTTCAAAGCAGGACAACGTCTGCTGGGGCCGCTAGTATTATTATATATTAGCTATGTTTTTTAAAAATTACTTTACATAATATTTATTTTATCCCGCTAGTTCGTCTTTTCAAGCTATAAATTATATAACTGAAACAAACTTGTTATACTATATAACAAGTTCAAACGATAATAATAAGAAATACATAAATCTAATTATAAGAGACATGATGGAATATCCGAATAATCCATCTATCTAACCATTGAAATGTCTAGCCTCAGGTTTAAAATAAAAAGATAATTTAGATATTTTGATTAAGATAGCTTATAATGTATTATTAGTAAATTAACTTAAATATATCAGCAATAACAATCAAAATACATAGTGATAAAAATGTCTATTATGTACATTATATTATATTTATGTCTAAGAATATACATACATACATAACTTCACGCCAGGTCCCTTGCGGGGTAGGCACGAACAACAGAATATACCTGCACAACTATCTTTGAAGTTTTCAGAAATTTACATTTTCAGTTTTACAAATAAATTAGAGACTGTTTACAAGTCACACACCAAAATAATTATGTCAAATTCTTTCTGAACAGACATACAATGCAATTTTCAAGCCAAGCCAAATATACGAAAGTAGCAATACGAAGTCCAAATTTCTGGATTCTAAGATTAAATCTTCCTTTATTAGCGTACACCAATGATGCATTGTACATTTGAACCTAAACAAATACCTAATCTATATTAACGATCACAGAGTACGTATCGTGTCTCGTTACAGATGAATAAATCAATATACAACTGCGTAGTTATATCTGGTGGGAAGCTAGTTTATAAGGTGTCATTATCTATTTGCCGGATGGATTGAGGTGACTGGGTCGACTACATAATATTCTATTTTCATGTGTCCTGCCATGATGAGTTCTATTGCTATTGGTTGACAAGTTTTTTTTTGTTTTGTTTTTCATAATATCTTCAGGTCCTTCTGTTGAAAGCCAGGATTGGATTACTCATTGAACAGTGGCGGTTTTAGGGGTATCCAACTATCCCAGAAAGTTCCACACTATCTCTCTGTTGGTCCTCATACATATATGTCGGAAAGGCACCGTTCTCGTGACATCTTCTTTATTGGTTGCAGGTTTAGTGGGCGTCATCAGGGTAAAATGCGAGCATAAAACACAATGGCCACGGTTTATACACTTTTAATTTAGATTTAAACAATATTTCGACACAGTTTAGACCGAGCAGCGGGTTCAGGGCACCCATCATACTTTAACTATTCCTTAAATTCTCAAGGATGCAACTCGATCAGTTACTATCACTCAAATGTGTCACAAACCTCGCCCGTCTATCTAAAGTACAGGTGGCGCCTCGACCCCGCTCGAGACATATGCTCTGCTCTGATTGGTCGTTTATTAAATTACAATATTCATAACTTTTATTAGGTTAGGACGATCTTTAAGTTATAGAAAGATTTAACAAATCAAATAAGATTAAATTAAGGATTTTAAAAGTAATTTAAATGTAAACAAATAATATTGTGCGTTATACATCCAAACAACAATCAATCCGATTCATAGCTCCCTTCGACATATACAAAGACAAGACTAATTGTTCATCAAAACAAAAATTACAGAAATGCACAACAAGACCATAGTTACTTGGTAAATCAAAAGGCGGCCTTATCGCTAAAAGCGATCTCTTCCAGGCGACCTGAATCAAAGGCATTTCTTAAATTATCTGTAATTTAAAAGCAAAGGATTTAGCTTTTCTGACATCAATAGGCGACTCATTGACTCTTCAGGTGATCAGAAGGCTGGTGCTTACCTCGGCCGACGGATCAGTATGGCGATCTAGAGAGGAAACGTAGCCAGCCTTCTGGGCATCTTACCAATAGAAGACGGTGATCTGAGCTTAGTATTCTACTTATAGTCTTGAGGTATGGATAGAATACAATACAAATAAGTTAATTTTCTTACATTGTATTCAATTGTACGTAATTTTATAATTGTTCAATAGTTTTTTTTTATAAATAACCAAATATGAACTCATGTAGTGTATACATTAAGAATTCAATGTTGACAATCGATGGACCGATGATTAGGGCAAACACGCCGATAGGAGATAGCGGAGGTCCAGGATATGTGGCACAAATTTACAGACGCCTTCGAACAACCGTTGAGTGCAGTTGACCGGGTTCGACAATAAAAAATAATTTATCTGTTTTAGACTAGACCATGGATGCCGATAAAATTTTGAATTGAGATGACATTTTGAAATAAGAAATAGGCTATATGGTGAAGGTTAATTTTTGTATTCACATCATTGTCAAAATCATAAGTAAATTCACGTCGTGGCTAGTCTTTAAAGTTTAAACAAATAGGATAATTACCATGCGGTGGTGAGACAGGTTTCTTATAACCTGGTAACATCAATAATATGCAAAATTCCGTAACTTTGCTCTACTATGATACAGCTTCATCGATTTCACGTAACAGTACCCGGTTGGCACATTACCAAGTGTAAGGTTGCGGCCAACAACAATACGCTTGCCTAAAACTGGCAAAGCGCCGCGATGTGTACAGAATAAGGTTAAAACTGAAATTACATAGACTACTTTGCAAGAGCGTGCAATTCACATTAAAAAAAAGCATCACGGGTATTTATAGCGTTTTTTATTATTAAAAAAGGATATAAAGCAATAGAAAGTTTCTAGACTGACATTATTATTAGTGAGGTAAGGTGGTGGAGAGGTGAAGAAATCACCAGTAAGAGATGTCTGTCTGTATTCGATTTTAGGAAATTTAGACTCCAAAGCCATCGGCGTTGATCTAACTAGTGTCACATTACCAACACAACTTACATACCCATAGATAAAGTCAAAAGACAATAAAATAATAAGCTTA
The DNA here is from genome assembly GCA_949752895.1 of Dendrolimus pini. Taxonomy (NCBI): domain Eukaryota; kingdom Metazoa; phylum Arthropoda; class Insecta; order Lepidoptera; family Lasiocampidae; genus Dendrolimus; species Dendrolimus pini. Next base: position 3,770,455 of record OX457131.1, read on the forward strand.
GAACAATGTTAGCTTTAGTTACTGTTCTGAGATTACAACTACAAACTACAAGTAGATATATTTAGGCTTTGTATGGACTATTTATTATAACTAAACACAGTTGTTCTGTTTGTTTTTGTTCCTATATGATGAAACTTCTGCAACAGGTTATATTTACCTAGAAACTGGGAACCATTGTAAGATTTTTTTGTAGATGTTTATTCGGGTCTGGGTTTTAACTCAATTAGAAGTCTCCAAGTATATTGAAATAACAGACGTAGTAATTCTATGTATCCGACCCAAAAAGCAAAAAAATCTTTAACACGATGAAACTCAGTGACTTTAAAGTAAATACAAAATTTCCACTGTAACTAAAATAAATCTATCAAACATACATTCATTTATGAAACGACAACGCCCCAAATATTCAGCACATAATGAGACTTTTTAAATTCTGTTGATCATGACTAATAATGGAAAAATTCCACGTCTGTAAACACTATACGACTTGTTGCTACACATATTATTCGATTTCCGATGCAATAGATTGAACTGATGCATCTCTTCTATTTTATATATTTGAACAAACTTTTTGAAGAGAAACTTCTTTAGAGTCGTTGTGATTTGAAACTCAACGAAACGAAAAAAAGCGCCACTAAAATGAGATAAACAGATAAATCTATAGGACTAAGCCTGCGAGAGAATGACATAGAATACATTATATTTAATCATTTAAACACTGATCATACACATAGTTGGAAAATGTTTTGAATTTTTCGTTAATACTTCAAATTTCGTGTTTCAAAACTTAAATAATTATATTACACCGATTCAATATATGAAATGTGACGTCACGAAATTTACAATCCCTCTCACCCCTTGTCACACTTTGTATCACTTCTACTACGTGTGAACTGCATACACAAATTTCTTTGTTTATAACTGAAAATCTATCTCAAAATAGAACACCTGTTCGAGTATTCAAAATTCAACGCAGAAAAATCCTATTTATTGTTTGTCGTCATTAAATTGCATTTGGACAGGTAAATTCTTTTTAAAAAGACACGACAGCGTGTACGACAAACAATTCTCCGAAATAAAATTGACGCCAGATTAAAACTAAAAACAGGAATTCGATAAATAACTAACATTATTCACAGATGTGAATGATAAGTTAACTGTATTAAGTTTATTACTTATATTTACCTTAGTTGAGCACAATACAACTGGTGTGGTATGGCTGTCAGCACGCCTGCACCATCACCGGTGTCATTGTCACATGCGCACGCGCCGCGGTGCTCCATGCGGTTTGCGAGGACTTCGGCATCGCGAACGATCTATGAGGAAAATAAATTAAACATATGATGATAATTAGGTGTATTTAATTCTCTCTCAATTAACTGTAGGAGGAAGTTCAAGAGATTAGAAAAGGATAGCAACCTGCGAAATTTTTTATGTATAGTTCCATATTACGTTTGAAAAATGCTTTAGAATGTACAACAATAGCTGTATTATTTATAATTCTGTGACGATACTAACATGTCACATTATTTAAGGTGCAGATATTTTCGAATAAACCAGTTAGTCGTTCACTTGTGCCTTTTATTGACGTTCCAAAATCAATAGTCGAAAATAGAAGTTTGAGATCAGATTCGGGATAGTGGACAGCTTTTTGGAAGGATTCAAAAAATCAGGCTGTCATTCCACGCACAAAACAAGAAGAAATTACGATTATTGAATATTCAACCAACATTAAATAAGAAAAAGCTGAAGGATTTTACAAGTGCTAAAATACAGATTTTAATTAAACATTTACTTTCACAAGGTCACCGGATAAAGAACACGAATACAAAATTATACTAGACAAATGACATTAGTGAAAAAAAACAACAAAATACTCTTCATTTAAGTATTTTTTTTAAAGATCTAATTAAACTAATGGATTCAGCCAGCGTGAAGTCGAAATTACAGTAGACAATTTTCAGAGGCCATATTTAAAAGTTGTGTCTACCTCATTTGTTTCTTAATTAAATGATAGTTTTTCTACATATACTAAAAATAAATCTATAACCTATATAACCATCAGTCAAAAAAGTTACTTTTGAACCAAAATTGTGGACTATTCAACTAATCTAGAAAGGAGTACCTAGAGTCAGTATGTGGTGACTGCAATTAGAAGAACTGCTCGAAGACGTTGTACCTAACTTTAGAGAACTTAGCAGTTGTCTAAAACTTTTCAGTATTGCAGACCCTTTGGTATTTTAACTGCAAATGATAGAATATTAGCTTTATTTCAGTATACTGCGTCTTATTGCAATGCTACAATAAGATATAGCTCAAGAAATATAAGTACAGAACATTAACCAAGTCTTATCACGAAAACAAATTTCTTCCACGTAACCTTAGGATGGATTAGAAAAATTATAATTATCAGTGATTGTTTTTTCATTAAGTGTTTATCGTACACATTTATTCTTAATAACTCTAAACCTACACGAGTGTATACATATTCCTGGTAGTATAGCCCTTTTGTCACTTAATAAGAATATGCCTTATTCTTGGGATTCCAAAATAATTTGATTAATCCCTCTTTTTTCTTCAGGTTTTCCCAGTCATAAATGATTGGTTCATTTAAGATTAGCACATTATGTAATATGCTTCTCATACTCCTCCATCCTTTGAAAAACCTGATAACATAACATAGTTTAGATGAATAATGATAAAAAAAAATTAGTTGTAGCCAACATGTTTTATATTGAAGATGAAAAGTTAGGTACTTGTATTTCATTGTTATTTCAGTAATGCATTGGAAATGTTAAGAGATTCTATGCCAAAAATACTCAGCTGCATCGTTCTCATATCAACACTTCATGAGTCATTACTAATATCGCAAATGCTAAGAAATATTACAGATTTGAAAACCATTTTATGAAGGTTTATTAATTTTATCAGTCTATAAAGGTTTCATTCTAATGCTGGAGTTGGACGTCCCACTACGGAAATGGATAGTATATACCCATAAGGGATTTAACATCAGTCTAATATTTATGTTTATTATCCCGAGAATAGAATAATTTCTTAGAGGTATGGATTCGAAATTTACGCAAGCCAAATTAGGAGAAAGGTAAATATTTCATGAATCAATTATTATGTTTAAGACGGGCCTTATGTCTGTATCTGTAAGTATTGCTCGTACTACAATTTATGGCTTATCCTTTTGAGTCCTGTATTGATAAGTTGTAATCCGCTCTTAGCCTTACAATTAGAGGCTTACGCGCACTTTGCGCGAGAAAATCTTCCAGATGTACACGAAGGAAAAACGTTGTGCATACCTGGAACTTATGCGCATTTTGCATATAGGAAAATATAAGCAACATGAAACAAGTTTTCATATAATATGAATCGACTATCAGTCATCATACACGTGACTTCAGATAAACTTGTGGAAAACTATTAGTCTAACATTACATACAGCGTAGAATACACCGAATTACATAACATTAAGAAATAATATTACAAGAAACAGTAACTAGTTAAAATATAATAACAGCAACTTTTTAGGATTTCAAATACTTCTCGTTTGTTTTGCATTGTTTTTCTGTAAAAGTAAAATTACCAATTTTAGTTTATAAAGCGATTAAGAGCCCTGATAACACGAGTGGCGTCGTTGTCTGGCATTGCATGAAGTTAATTTCGAATTACCATTGTTGAGTACAGTATTTCCAGTAAGTCGCTGCTTTATTCTCCATAGAACTGTCCTGAAGATTTATCGACCGCTACTCTCTACATCCAACCTCTTTTATAGAGCTACACTTAGCATATAGGTATAGATCATTATGGGATTCTAGATTCAAAGAGAACATCAAGAATCATACTTACTTTATGAGAACGTTTCCCGTCGATAGCAACAACAAAACCAACGCCGCAGGCTTCGTGCTCGTTCTGAGGGTCGTACAAGCCTTGCTTGGGAGGCCCTTCCCACTCCATACCTAAAACAAGATATAGAATTCAGAAATAATTTGTTAGCTGATAGCTGAACTTAGGATTTTATGAGTAAAGTGATTAGACGCGTTGTACTTTGTTGATCAACTTTCGGTCGGTCACTTTATGACCCGGTCATAATATTTTTTGTTGTTGTTTCGAATGATACATATGTAAAAAAGATAGTTATTGAATATATCTGGTCCATTTTCTTCATATAAATGATTACAGACAGATTTGTAGATATAGTTTATGCTATTGCAATTAATAATAGATTTCTTCCATAGATTTCATACTGTTCTCTAGCAAAATAATTTCCCTGATAACGTAGTTACTTTGGTATTTTATTTAGTTTTTGTACCGCAAATATTAAAAGCAGATCGCGAGAACAAAATTCGATTACATTGGAGAATTGGCGAGCGCCTTTCTAGCTACCCTTCTGGGACTAGAGCCTTTTGGGTCCTCGTCAAAGCTATCGAGGGAAACTTTGTCAGGAGTCTCTTCCAGCTCTGCACACAGTGGAGGACCGTCTAACATACGCCGACAAAGATAAAGCCGAATTTCTGGGTGAAATGTTTGTGGCCAATTCGACTCTTGACGACAGGGGAGAAATTCCACCTACTACCCCCGTGTGTGAGTCTAGAATACCAGATATTCGCTTTACTCAGAAAGCAGTCCGTTGGTCTCTCCGCTCTCTCAACGTCAAGAATTCTTTTGGCTCTGTTTGCATTTCCGTCGTATCCTTGAACATTTCTAGTTGTTAACGTGTTTATGTGTAAAAAATTGTCAATTTATTGTGTTTTTTTCTTTTATGTATAGCGTCGTATTTTTAGTCAATAAATCTTTTTCTTTCTTTTCTTTCTGTTAAATGATCGGTAATAAGGCTTTCGCCACGGACGCTCAGCTGGGGTTCTCTTGGTTTACATAAGCCACTGGGCTGAAGCCATTGAGACCTGAGACCAAAGGGGAAGCATTGGCACTTAGCGTAGACATTGCTAAGGCCTTCGACCGGGTCTGGCACAGTACTCTTCTATCGCAATTGCCATCGTATGGGATACCCGAGGAGCTTTGCACTTGGCTATCCAGTTTCTTGATGGGTGCAGCATTCAAGTAGTTGTCGACGGTTGCTGCTCTAGCATCAACGTTGGTGTGCCCCAGGGTTGTGTGCTGTCGCCTACGTTGTTCATCTTGCATATGAATTAATGTTGTCTGTTCACAACAACCATTGTTATGGGCAAAACTTCTTCGAGACGAGGACGGCAGAGCGTTGGTAACACTTCTGGTGTTGCAAATGTCTACAGGCGACGGTAACCGCTCTAACCGCTTTCCATCAGGTGAGACGTTAGCCTGTCTGCCGTACTCCAGCAATAAAAAAAGTTAGTTACTAGCAATAGCAATTGCCTTTAAAACTTCAAGTTTATTTTACAAAAAGTACGCCACCTTGTCCTAATGCACCCAAACGACTTTATCTTAGTTCAATGACATTAGTATAATACCGCATATGTTGCAAATCCGGTTATACTTGTCTAATGTATCTCTTCATGTAAATAGACATTAAGCTATTTCGACTTGTCCAGTCAGTGTTCTCTATGTCACACGTTGCAAATATTCGCACATGTTATTTGATCGCCATAAAATTGCATGATCGCCGATGATTGTATCTAAACTAGAGTATCGGTACAGTAATCGAATCAATTATAATGTTGATTGCAGTGGTCGCTCAACTAGATACGTTTTAGTCCTCTTAATCACAGCAATCGACTATCAACATTCAATAGTTTTTATGAATAGTTGGTTACAACGTGCTGAATTTTGCTTAAAGTATAAGTCCTCGCATAATATGCTGGTATTTGCAGTCACTGGACAAAAATCTATAAACATGATATTGTTTGCTATACCTATGCAAAACTATTCTCTTCGCGCGCTAATTGTAAATATTATTTTCTATGTATCTGGTTTACATCGACGACATTGCCATCTTTTACGTAACATTATCAAGTATTTTCATTTGTACGAGTGAACCCAATATCATATACTTATATGCTAAAGAAAACACTAAAAATAATCTCAGAACATTGACCTGGCGTTTAAAAATATTCATAGGTCAACCAACAATAACACTACAAACATGTGAATTGTGAACTGGTCAAATTTATTGTCTACTAATGTATGTTTTGACGCATTTGTATTAGGTACTGAGTCATCAACATAGTTCCAGTCGTCCAGCGACGAAAATAACTGTTTTGCTATTGGACTATATAACTCAAAACAACAAAATAATATTTCAAAAACTACTCAACTTTCAATTTAAAATTTCCAACGTGTTCTAAGTTTCTACAATCTTTAATTTTCTTTTTTAATTTGCCACCTAAAATTTTAAATATTAGGCGGGGCTTATTTTTCTTAATTTTAGAAGCGATTAAGAAGAATTTTATCTACTATAGATGGATTTCAAAAAAACTCGATCAATTAGGTGTCGGTCCACTCACAATGAAGTGAAGTCTTATTTTTTTTTTAATGCCCCATGTCTCAAAAATTATGTAATGGAACTTGTTCCAAATTTACTTTGAATTTTTTAAATATAATTGACAGCAAAGTAAAAGTTGGGCGACAATATATATTTTATAAATTTGTTAAATTATTTCCCATCACCCGTTTTGTTACCCGTTTAAATGAAAAACTCAGACAAGTTATGATTTTTTAAGAGTTATCAATGATATGGCCAATTTGCACTGATTTTTTTATTCAATGTATGGCGGCTAAAGTTTTTTACTAATTTCACTACTTAGAAGGCATAATCTATACAAATTGCATCTACATAATATATGTATATGCGGTTCCCTTGTCTGTATGAATATATACACTTTTGATATAAATATGTATATTTTGTGTTTAATATGGTTTGCCAAGCTCCATAAAAATAAATGTTATATCAAATTATATATTTTTGAGGCGAGGGAAAATGCTTAACCGATTTACGCACAAACTGGGCCGTTGCTAGGGAACGACACGCGTCGGTCGGGGGCGATAACACTGCAGCAATAGTATGCTCTTGACAGTGCTCCGTCCGCGATCGACGTCACAGAATAGTGTGGAGACTCCGAGCATTGCTACACGAGCGAGCAACCCCAATACCCACTAAATACCCCCTCCTCCCGTGACGACCCTGCGCTTTAATTTGTGAAGGAAAGGCTGAGACTTAGAACATAGTTACGCCCAGCCGATCCAGCGCAACAAAGTGCCTGGAGTGTGCCCTGGGAGAGCACACCCCACTTCGTTGACGGGGGTCGATGGTCCTCCTTTCCTAGCTCGCTAAGGGCCTCCCGTAACGGAACCTAACTCAGGGAGGGAAGTAATGCGCGTACCTGCCTCTCCGGGTGCCAGATCAAATAATATATATTACCTTAACCTTCATTGTCATTGTGTTAGTCTGAGACCAAATTGTTTTATCAGGATCTGGTAGGGTTGCATTTGATGCGCTTGCACTTGACGAGAATTGATGGGATTTGACAAGCTTTTTCATTTGCGGCCGCAATATCGAAGACGGCGGACGACAAACATGATTTAACGTAGCCTTAGCGAGAAGCGTCGACATAATTACCGAACGTGATTTTGTCCTATTGCTGATATTTCTTTACAGGGCTTTTTCCTGTACTATAGAAAGCTAAAAGTAAGGAGTATGATGACAAAAATTCCTTACAACATAGTCTCATTCTTTTTTTAAATAGATTCCGCTAGTGGCAAGGAAAGCCATATCTGCGTCAGAGATAATTTTTATTATTACGAAGACTTACTTGGACACTAATCGATAGGCGATTGGTGTGACCGGACTTGACGGTATGCTGCGGTACTATGTATTCCGGGAATCCCGCGGGAATTTAAAGTCATGCGTGGACAAAGTCGCGGGCATATCTTAGTGTAATATAAATATGAAAACGAGAAATCATATACTATAGTTTGTAAATATCTCTGTTTTCTTTCACCTTGTCCAGACTATTTGGGGTCGGCACAATATGTATTTTCTTCCATACTCCACTATTCTGATATACATCCTCGGTCTTACCACAAATCATCATATCATCCTTCACATAATCCATCCATCTCTTTTTTGGTCTACCTTTACATTTACATACATCAAACTTGCAGTTTAACATTCTTTTTGTCACGTGACTTTCATCCCTCCTCATTACATGCCCATACCACCTCAGTCTTCTTCCTCTCAATTATTTAGTCAGGGTGCAACTTTCAAAGATCCCCTTATGTACATGCGATGCGATACAATGGATAAGGTGAGAAATGATTCTCACCTTATCCATTCTTTTAACACCACAAATCCATCCGAACATTCTCATCTCAGCTGAGTGGATCAGTTAAGAAAACTAACAAAGTTCTCAAAATTAATAACTATAACTTGCTGTGGCAGACAAATCTGTAGAACTAGTGTGGCCGATTAAGCAAATAGGTTTGGTACTGGGCATAACATATTTACATCTGTAGTTATTATATCCCCTCATATCCAGTAGCCTGATGACTTATACCAGATTGCTGGTAGGAGCTGTATGGTGAAAGTGAAGGACCAGGAGTCCAAGATAATATGGCACAAACATGAAGAGGTATAGTAGAATATTTACATATTTTTGTGTCTTTACTTTCATATTAGTTCCTATAATTCTTTTAAAATAAATCTACTTCAAGCAACACACAAATCTTAAATGCATATAGCGATGACAGTGATGGATAGTTGAAATGAGTGTTTGCCCAAAATAAACATGGCACAGTTAGGAAAGTTTGGGAGTTTTAATGCTCTGTTTTACAGATATTGAACTCTGGCTGAATATGTTTTATTTATAGAAGTAATAATAATGCCTAATAGCCACAATAGTGTATACACTAGGATGATTGAGAAAAAAAAGAGCAGAGGCTCCGTGTTTGTTTCCTGGTATAGTTCATTTCGGAAATATATTTTCTCCCGTATTTACTATGGTCTGGATGTCTGGGATCAGCCCCAGAGTAGGCTGTTGTATATTATCCATAACACAAGCGACAACGGATCTGATGAGACAAAGATTTTTAAAAAAAGTTGGCATTGGTTGTTACAAAGGCAGGCAAAGGACTTAGTCCATACAGCCTAATTTGCATTGGTAATTAGTGTTGCTGAAGTCCATAGACAATAGTAACCACTTTTTATCAGGTGGGCCCTAGTTTTACTTGCACAAACAAGGGAGAGTACAATGAAGTGAAAACATTTATCTTATTTGCACTATTTGTGAGTATACTTCCAATATTGTAAATAATATTTACGACTTCTATAAGTGAGCCAATTTTAATATTTCTAGCTGTAATAATTCCCGTAAAAATCAGCTGTGACAAAGAAACATACACGTCTGAATAAAAACAGTTCAATTTTACCTTTTGCTACCCTATAAGTTAACTTTTATACAATATATATAAACATTTGATAGTTTTATGCAACTACTACATAAATAGAGATACAGATTCACATTTTCTAAATCAAATATTTATTATCTTTAATTTAAACAAACCACCTGGGACGGGAATGGCCACCATTTACTGCCGTAACGCGATAGATAACGCAGCATGCGTGGGAAAATTGATAAGGCATTCAAACATAATTAAACAATACACAGTCGGAAATATATTTGATTATATGGTTGATAAATTACAGGAGAATTTTGTAGAAGGAAAACGGTAATCGGAACAAACAGAACGGATTATTCCAATAACAAGGTCCTACGACTTAAAATTAAATCATAACAGGATATTTATATATACGTAAATAATTAAAATAGTTCCAATATTTAAGCACGTATGCATTTACCACGTGGAATCTTGTGAAGTAGCAAAATGAGCGCACGACAAAGTAGAAAAATTACAAAAAAGATCTATTTACCTTAGTTTACTTTCTTTATAGACAATAAACTGTCTCCAACGAGAATAACAACGAAAATTTTTCACTTTAACAGACAATAGCTATCAAATTTCATAGATTGTACTGTAATACGGTTTATAATAATAGTAACTAGGGCACTGAAAAATACCGGCAACGTAGTGACTTTACTAAAGACGACTACACTGACCGGCGGTGCGCGAGTGACTGAATGAGAAATATTGAGCAATGACCGAGATTGTAAAATCGCTTGCTTTGCGCTGAATGATTGATCGAATACTTAATTAATAATAAAAAATACACGCCATGATTGGTTACAAACGCTTAAGGTGCCCACACATTATGGGACGCGTCCGAAAAGTGTGCACACCAAAACCGAAACGGGGAGTGATCCGAAGAACTGTTTAGAATTACACATTCGTCCTCTTTCTACCATCGCACCACTCGCTACTCGCGTACTGTGGGGATTTGGAATGAACTCCCAGCCGAGGTCTTGCACACAGCGCTATGATGTGGAGTTTTTCAAAGAGGGTGTCATAAAATTTGAACTTTGAAGCTGGCAGCGCCTTGGTAACATCTCTGGTGTTGCCAATATCCACAGGTGATGGTAACCGCTTTCTTTCAGGTAGGCCATCAGCCTGTCTGCTGTATTCCAGCAATTAAAAAAAGCGTGCGTCTCGGGACGCCCGACAGAAGTGATAACTTAAACTAATCTAAGTTGAACTATTTAATATTGAAATTGTTTAACTTGAGAAAAGTTTAGGTTATTTCTTAAATTTTATTATATTTATTTATATCAATATGATAATGTAAGGAAAGGTTATGTATTAATAAAATCTTTTGAAGTGACAACTTCTTATGAGAGGGTAAACCGCTTCGTTACGTAACGCGTTACTGCGCCAGTCTGTCTGGCTTCTCTCACGCAAGCTATCACTTCTGTCGGGCGTTCCGAGACGCACATCTTTTTTTATTGATCATAAAATATGTTTTATTCTTAGTTACAATACTAGAATATGTACATTAGAATTTTGTGTATGTACGTTATTAGTATAGAGATGGAGTATGCGTGAGGGAAAGAGAAGCCAGACAGACTGGCGTTGTAACGCGTTACATAACGAAGCGATTTACCATCCCATAAGTTATCACTTAAAAAAACCGTAACATACTCTCCAAATTACTTTAGGACGTCCGAATGTTTAAAGTTAGGTTAGCACCTTACGACTTATAATGGCAAAGTTCAATGGACTTTCCTTACTCAGATACGTTCTAAGCCACGCTCCTCAACCGCGTCATCAGTCGTGACTTATAATATGCACACACCTTTACAATGGCACCAAGTGTTACCAGCAATAAATGAAAAAGTGAGAAAATCAATATCATATACAATTTGACAGAGAAGTCAAATTTACTTATTTTTTAAATCTCTTTCGATGATTTGCATGCAAGCTAATGTCACACACAATATTATTAAATGATTAAACAGTAAAACTACAGATTTTTTTAAACATTTATTATCAAACAAATTTAATGGCGCCTGTATATTTTATTAGAAATATTTATATGTACATTAAATATTATACAACAATAAAAACAATTAGTTTATATATATAAATTAATACTCGCGGTGACATAAATATATTACATACGAATTCTATTTATTGGAAACCGAATTTAATGGAAGCCGAAAATCGAAAATTATATTATAAAATTGACAGTTGTTGTTTAAAAGATACAGAGTATAAGAATATATATATATATATAAAAATTATAACATTTATGATATACTAGATTTGTGACTAGTTTTCCACCTATATGTTTGAAAATATATATTATGACAAATAAAAGTCTTATGAAAAGTTCAGGTAAAAAATTGGGCACAGTGATATAAATACTACATGCAATCTTGTACATACTTATAAAAATATTACCTTTATTCTATGTTCATTTTTTCTAATGAAATATGAATTGTTTCCACTACATATATTAATTTGCAATTATTATTTACTTCTCCTATTATAAGACTTCTACGGGTAGGTACATTCCAGATGTTACCTCGCCACTACTCATCGCCGTATAAGCTTCAATAGTAATACTCTAGGGCTCGGAGCAACAAACATACATATTAATGCTCTCTTGCATGTAATTTTATTGTCTTTTAGACAAGTCATTACTTTTATAGATGATCCTGTTGCATAGCAACAATAATATTTGCAAGAGCTGTTCTCGCGTCGCAGTTAGGGAAGCTTTCAAGTACTTCACAAGCAGTCGCAATGTGTTCTCTTTGCAATTGTTTCGTTTGTTCAATACCGTCACCCTCTAGTACTGCTTTATATAACTGAAAAAAAGCAAGAGAACTTAGAATAAATAATTATGTAGCAACACTAATAAATTTGGTTCAAAGGGAGTTTTTGGCGGGAACTGAAAGGAGACGTTGTGCTGTGCAGTTTTATTTTCTAAAAATGTGTATAATTACTCTAAAATGAACAATAGTTGCAGGATATTGATAGTTTTTGAGTAGAAATTATGTGTTTTTGTGAGAAATGTGAACTTTATAGTCAGATGTGATCTTTCGAGTTTTCACAAGAACTCCATTGAATGGCGTCGGTTGTAGCCTGCAATACAACTGCGCTACTATACGAAGACCTATTAATTAACATGTTTCCGACTGAAAGACTTTGATTCTATGGTCATGAATAAAAAAAAAATGGTTTCTAAGGGTTATTGTAACCAGAAAATATTTAAGGGAGGTCGGCCTCCCAACGATCCGTCCGCCTTCAGGCCCATAGTGCTGCTGAACGAGGTCGCCAAGGTCTTCGAGAAGATCTATATATAAGATCCATAGGAAATTCCGGAATCCTCCCCCGGACTTGTCCTTTACAGTTCAGGGGGTGGCGATTAGAGTAGGGCCCAAGATGAAATATCTTGGGCTAGTTCTAGACGGGAAATGGCTGTTCAAAGCGCACTTTGAGCAGTTAGTTCCCAAACTCGTGAATTCCGCGAGCGCACTCTCCAGGCTTCTTCCTAACGTGGGGGGGGCCGGGGGGTGCGACGCGGAAGCTTTATTCCGGCATCCTGAGGAGTATGGCGCTGTACGGTGCGCCCGTCTGGTCCGATTCGCTTCACCGCCACAACCGAACCCTGCTGCACCTGCTGTTCTGGCCGTGAGGACCATACGGGGGTATCGCACAGTGTCGTGGTCGGCGGCGACTCTCTTGGCAGGCCAGCTGCCCTGGCATCTCCAGGCAGACGTCCTGTCCAGGGTTCGTCGTACCCGGCAGGATGCCCTAGCTAGAGGACTGACCTTCTGTCAAGTCGAATTAGAGACGGTCAGGAAGCGGGAAACCGCTTGCTGCCTCGTCGAATGGTCTCGTGACCTCGAACACCCTGTGGCCGGCGGCTATACGGTGGATGCAATCAGGCCGCAGCTGGAGAGATGGGTCACCCGCACCAGCGGAACCCTGACCTTCAGGACGACTCAGATACTGACCGGACACGGTTGTTTCGATCAGTATCTGTTTCGCATTGTGGGCTGCTTGCCTTCCCCGGACTGCCGCCAGTGCGGCGCACCCGATACGGCGTTACACACGCTTGTTGAGTGCGCTGCATGGACGCCTCAGCGTTTCGAGCTCGAGACGCACGTAGGAGCCGTCCGATCGCTTGGCGACTTGGTAACGGCCATGTTGCACAGCGACGACCGCTGGGAGTCTGCGGTTACTTTCTGTGAGGCAGTAATGTCTCTCAAAGAGGCCGCAGAAAGGGACAGGGAGCGAAGTCCTGCAGCGCGTGCTAATGCCTCCACCCGAGGTCGCCGGCCTTCAGCTGGCACCCGGAGAGGCAGGTACGCGCATTACTTCCCTCCCTGAGTTAGGTTCCGGTACGAGGGGCCCCTTGCTACTAGGCATCGCAAGGGATTCATCTGCCCCCGTTTCGAAGTGGGGTGTGTTCTCCCAGGGCACACTCCAGGCACTTTATTGCGCTGGATCGACTGTTGCGTAACTATGTTCTATATCTCAGTCTTTCCATCACAACAAAAGCGCAGGGTCGACAGGGAGGAGGGGGTTTTTAGTGGGTATTGAGGTTGCTCGCCCGTGCGGCATCGCTCGGAGTCTCCACACTCCTCTGTGTCAAGCCATCGCGGACGGAGCGCAAACAAAGCATACTATTGCTAGCGTTATCGCCCCCTATGGATGCGCGCCGTTTCCTAGTGACGGCCCAGAGAGTGCATAAATCGGTTAGCATTTTCCCTCGCCTCAAAAAAAAAAAAACAGAAAATATTTGAAAAAAATGTCACGAAAACATTGTGTATGGATTTTTCTTTCCGCTGCTAGATGGCAATATATAATGGATGACTTATGCTTTTTTTTATAAATCATCTTACGTTTTTCTTTCATCATTCAGTAGGAAGGCAATCTATTTTTACGTGCAGCACCTCCGGTCGTAATCTACTATATGGTTAATTGTCAGTCAATAGATTTACGTGTCTTCTTTTATGTCAAACCATTGCTTTCTTAAGTCTACCATAAAGATTTGCTCCAGAGCCTGGCATCCACGTAAGTAATTTTTGTTATAAAAAAGGGGGAAAACTTAGAAACTTATTTTTATAGTTCAGACATAAAACTCTAGCAATAATCATTAAAGTTTATTTATTCATAAGTGGAACTTTGGCGACATCTAGTAGACACCTCTGTAACTACTTTAATTAGTGTGATTCACAGATGTTGTCTCTACATATAACATACAAAATATACGGTCAATTAGTTAGATCTGATATAATATAGTTTAATACTACGATTATTCCTGAATATTCTTCTTCCATGATATTTCTATTGTACACAGAGTTGCATAATGGTTCATTAACTTTAAATATATATAATAAAACTACGTTTTAACGGTTTTAATCGCGGTAATTTATTTGATTTTCGTTATTCCGACGTTTCGGCCACTTTTCAGTGGCCGGGATCACGGAATACAAAGTTGTCAAGTGTCAACGAGTAATGTTAAAGTTTTATTTAGTCTACCGCCAACTTGTTTATTTTAATTATTTAGTTTTTATTTTGTTTATGGTTATTATTTACTCTATGGGAGCCTAATCTAATTTACCACCGTTTCGCAACATGTTATGGCTTGAAGAAAAGAAGCGGCGCAAGAAACTCTTCAGCAAACATGCCTAGTATAATAATTTTATATAATACTAGCTGACCCGTGTCCACTTTGCTGGGTATCAGTAAACAACACAAAAATATTTTTTTAAATCAGACCAGTAGTAGTTCCTGACATAAGCGCGATCAAACAAACTGCTCATCTTTATATATTAGTATAAGATTAAATAAAGGGTCATTTTAGTATTACGCCAAAAGGAATATTTGCACTCAAAATAAGCGTTGTGTCGGATATACCTAATGTTGGTACAGCAATAAGTTGAGTGTAAACCTTGATTGCTGAAAAAGCGGCGTACAAATTCTCAAACAATGTTTTAATTTTAAAATACATGTCAGCAATGTAAGTACGTCATTATTTCTTAACATTTTTTTTTCAATAAAAATAATATTGGGTCCCATCCCAATAATTTCTTTAATTAAATTTGGTTTTTGGCGGGAAATAAACGGAGAAGTTGTGCTGTACAGTTTTATTTTCTAAAAATGTGTAAAATAACTCTAAAATGAACAATAGTTGTAGGATATTGACAGCTTTTGAGTAGTAATTATGTTTTTTTGGAACGAAGTTCCTTATCGCGCGGTGCGAATGGCGAAAGGGGGCTAGACGGAAAATTTTAAGACCAAAAAAGTTGTAACGACACTTTTTTGTGATTTGCCATTTTTGTCATTTTGGTTCATTTGGTGTGGTTCGTATGGTCGGTATGGTCGAACTGGGTGATGTGGTAAACTCTAGTATATATATATATATATATATATATATATATATATATATATATATATATATATATATATATATATATATAATAAAATTGTAGACGTCGAATTTCTGTATATAGCAATTTAAAAAAATGCTAAAAACCGAGTAAGGGGGGTGTAAGAAGTGAAAAAGAACTAATTTAGATTTTTTTTTCGAATTTTTTGTTTCCCTGTTTGTCTGTCTGTTTCTACCGGCTAATCTCCGAAACGACTGGACCGATTTACATGACATTTTGTATGGTGATAGCTTATATCCCTGGTCAAAATATAGGATACTTTAAATCTCAAAAAATTAAAGAGTTCCCGTGGGATAGTTAAAAAGCTTTAATTACTTAAACAGCTTATAACAGACTAAAAGTAATTTCTCTGCAACGTAACATTATAGAAGCGGATATTTTAACAGGGTGTGGTGTCGGTGAGAGAGTTTTAGCTTATATAATATATTAATATATAAAGCTGATAAGTTTGTTTCTTTGCTTGAACGCGCTAATCTCAGGAACTACTGGTCTGATTTGAATTTTTTTTCTGTGTTAGATAGCCCATTTATCGAGGAAGGTTATAGACTATATACCATTACGCTAAGAGCAATAGGAGCGGAGCACCAATGAATGAATGTGTAGTTAAGTGGGTTCCCGGATGGTTTAGATTTGCAATTAGAACTGGTAGGTGGCGCTGAGATCGGTTTCTAGAATCCTTCTAATCACCAGGAGCGATTCTGGTGATTTTTTTGTGTGATGAAACAAAGTCTTTTGGGAATTCAGAAAATATGGCGGTACGAAGTTCGCCGGGTCAGCTAGCATATATATATATATATATATATATATATATATATATATATATACACACATACATATGTATATATACACACATACATATGTATATATACACATATACATGTGTGTGTATATATATATATATATGCACTCTGTCTGTCTGTCTGTTCCGTTTTCACGGATTTTTTTTTTTACAATTCCTTCACTTATTAATCGATAGGAACTTCGTTCCATCCGGGTGTCCCTTGACACCTCTCCAGTTTTTTTTTACTTACGGCATGATAGTCAACTTCGTGTACAGTTTTACTTCCAGCTTCGATGTACGAGTAGAGCTCAGGCCTCGCTTCCAATGTGAAGGCGAGAGGAGCCCCCACGAGGGAAAAACTGGCTGGTTCCGGGCCAGTAAAGGCCTCGAGGTCCAAAAAAGCTTGCCAGGCGAGGGCAAGATGGCAACCGAATAGATATCCCTGAAAATAATTAAAAAAATCGAATGAGTGCAATTTAGTTTTATCTATAACTAGCCGTCCCGGTAGGCGTTGTCTTGACTGAAAAAGTAGGTACATATCTCGAACCCGATTACAGCGCAACCTAGCGAATGTAAATGTGAATCTAAAGTTCTAAACCATTCCAGTATGCCACTGATTTGTAGTGGATATGTATTATTACTAATAAGCTATAAGCGTGCGTGACGTGACATGTCAATTGAGAAAGTGGACTTAAAACCTAATTTATTTAAAGAATATTTTTCCTGCGATTTTTTTTCGATATAAATAAAATATATAAAAATAAAATTCTTTCCTAGAATCTAAATTCTTACTTTTTACAATAGGTATTCTTAGTTTGTTAATTAGTTAGTAAGTCTAAATTAATTGTTAGTATTATTGTTGTTAGTTGGTTAAATTAAGTAAGAATCCCAGTTATTTTTTCCATATATTCATAGTTATTCTGCTATTAGTGGTGGAAACATATCGAACAAATCAAAGGTTATAAAAATCGATCCAGCCGTTCTTGAGTTATAAATGGTGTAACTAATACTTCATTTCATTTGACGCTTTTGTTCACATATGCTCCGTCTATACCTTTATTCGTCTGAGACCTAAAAACATAACTTAATTTGCATTTGTCGTCAATGTTTAACGAAAAACATCAAAAGCAAATTGACTTTAAAGATCTTAAATACTAAACGGAGCATTGGGGAATCTAAAAGGTCAGTAGGTAGATGTTTTAATTTCTCAAAACATACTTGTGTCTGCAAAGCGGGTATATGTCCAGCCAGTTTCAAAGCAGCCGAGCAACTCTTCCCTAGTAATGCTCCAGCAGCCAATACGTGGCGGGCGGCCCATTCACGACGAGCACTGCCGATCACACCTGACATCGGCAGCGGATCCAGGATGCAGTCCCATTCTGAAAAAAAGCAATACATTATTAACCGCTACTATGGTGGTGAATATTGGAAATTAGCGATGGCTAAGCAATCGAAATTTTAAAAACTTAGCCATCCGGCCAAGGGTGGTTCAATAGCTGGCTAAAAAACATCTAATGGCTATATGGCCAACGGTTGACTGTCCGCTAAGCAGTAAAATTACCCATCTGGCAAATTAATAGCGAGGACTGACAGCTAAACCGTCAACTTGTAAGTTGTCGGTTTTCGGTTTTATTCAACAACCATTAGCCGGTTGGTGAAATGGGACAACTTAGCACTGTCTATTTCGTGGACAACCGATAATTAGCTGGCTTTTAGAATAGCTTCCCATCTCTACTCTCTAGAAATGCTGTTTGACATGGTAATGGATAACATGTGTAGTGGCGCAGCGTAATGGGGGCGGCAGGGGCAGCCCGCCCCGGGTGGCAAATTTTCACAATAAATAATATAAATATTTGGATTATTTCATATTTTTATCGCAACTACAAATTCGGACCGATTGAAAAGAGCACGGAATTTTTCATTACTTAATCTGTAACGAATAAGGGAAATCCCCATTCTTTGAATGATATTTTGTAGCAACTACTGGCAACACAAAAGAAAAAGAATTTTCAAAATCTGTTTTGTAGATCCAGAGATTACCCCCCCCCCCCCTACAACGTCATAAACTTTACCTCTTTATAATATTAGTATATATATAGTATGCATTAAATTGAAATACCTAAATAAAAGGGCGGCAAAATTGTCTTCCGCTCCGGATCCCCGTCACCTACGCTACGCTGCTGAACATGTGTACCAATGATCTCACAATTAGGGATCTTCGTAACCAAGCGAAGTTGAGAAGAAAAAATAGGAAAATGTATTTCGGGCTTTCAAGCAGCCGCTTCGAACGCAACCGGGATTTAATCATCCTGACATTAATGCCAGGATGATAAAGATAAATGGTTATGTAGATACTGCCTTACATTATAAAAGCGAAAGAGTTTTTTTGGGACGAATTCAAGGCGTAACTACGCAACAGATCGTCATGAACTTTTGCGTACACGTTGTTGACAAGTATATTTTCTGGATGAAAGGTCCTTTTCTATATTTGAATATAGAAAAGGACCTTTCATCCAGAAAATATACTGTTCCCGTGGGATAAATAAATATAGCCGAAGAGCTGGCGCTTCGATCGTGTTTTATTGGCGCCACCGTTGCAATTCACTAGCAAGCTATTTTATCGTCTTGGCAACGACTGTGATAATGCAATTTTAATGTGTTTCTCACATGCTTAGTTCCACCTTCGTTACGTTACGTTATTATGAATTAGAAATTAAGTCCTCTGCTCTCTCTACAAATTTTACAATAAAACAAGCTAAACCGCGGGTAAATTTATATTTAAATAATAGTAAACACCTGCTTTATTTTTTGTATTCTATCTTAGTACTACAATAATATGCCCGCCCGGAAAATTACACCGGGCCACAAAAAAAAGTGGTCTTTACTTTGGTCCGGACCTATCCATTCTGATGAAACTCAAGTGCAAATCGAAATACATAAATAAGAATAGATTTGTCTGGTCAAAAGTACAGACAGACCACTTTTTTTGTGAGCCAGTGTTATTTTTAAGTTAATTTTGTGTGTGTATGTGTACATAGTTTTAATTTTTTTCTAAAGTCTCCTTCGATCGCTATAAACGATAAGGCCGCCCATTGTTCTTATGGACATGTATTTATATTAAGGGCCTTGCTTATTATAATCGTTTCTTAAATTTAAAGAAACTGCTCAGCAACTGATTAATGAAAATCTCACCCATAAACTCCTCTTTAGTCGAATATTTTGGGTACAACCTACGTTAATCATTCAAATTTAGTTTATCTGTGTTCCTCATAGGTACACAACAGGTTTACACGTTTGTAAGTGAAAAAAAGAGATATTCATTGATTAGGGACTGATTCTGATTCTCTTACTTAAGAGATGCCTAATCGTTTCTTAACAAAATTATTATAAGTAAGGCCGTAAATGTCTAGGTTTAAGTTGTGATCTATAATAAATAATAGTTTAAAAAAACTAAAAAAAACACGCTTTTATAAAAAATCCAACTAAAAAAACAAAAAATAAAATTTAATATAATATAAAAAAGCGTGGGGTGTATTCAAAGCGCTTTTTAAGATATTATATTATTAATTGAATACACCCCACGCTTTTTTATATTATATTAAATTTTATTTTTTGTTTTTTTAGTTGGATTTTTTATAAAAGCGTGTTTTTTTTAGTTTTTTTAAACTATTATTTATTTTTCATTTTTTAGTTGATTTTTGTTTAAATGTTTTTAAATACAAGCTTTTGAGATCCTGCATATCATGTAGCAGCAGAGTGCTAGCCAAGACAAGTAAAACGAGCCCAAACACGACGGGTCTATCTTGTTTAGTACAGGAGTTCCTATGGCCACCTTCCGACTCCATCATCAGATCAGCTCCATGGTACCATATTATTGCATTGTCACGCGATATAAACATACGGGCCCAAACACGAAGGGTCTATCTTGTTTAGTACAGGAGTTCCTATGGCCACCTTCCGACTCCATCATCAGATCAGCTCCATTGTACCATATTATTGCATTTTGACGCGATATAAACATACGAGCCCAAACACGACGGGTCTATCTTGTTTAGTACAGGAGTTCCTATGGCCACCTTCCGACTCCATCATCAGATCAGCTCCATGGTACCATATTATTGCATTGTCACGCGATATAAACATACGAGCCCAAACACGAAGGGTCTATCTTGTTTAGTACAGGAGTTCCTATGGCCACCTTCCGACTCCATCATCAGATCAGCTCCATGGTACCATATTATTGCATTGTCACGCGATATAAACATACGGGCCCAAACACGAAGGGTCTATCTTATTTAGTACAGGAGTTCCTATGGCCACCTTCCGACTCCATCATCAGATCAGCTCCATGGTACCATATTATTGCATTGTCACGCGATATACACATACGTGCAAAATTTCAGCTCAATCGGAAAACGGGAAGTCGGTCAAATTTAGGGGTCGGTTACAGACATACTGACTGACATACAAGTGAAGCTAATATAAAGCGTGTAATAAAGAGTTTTCATTCATTTATTCAGTTTTAAGTTATCTACATTATTTTACTTCAAGGCTCTATTTTGTTTACGATGCACACCAATGAATTAAAAAAAAAGCTAGTAATTAATATCTGGTCGTAATTCTTATTATGTCTTTGTAAATAAAATAATCCGCTTCTTGGAACAGTAAACTGTATTTTATATAATGACGACATTTATTTTAAGTCATGGATAATGACTGTACTTAATAATACTTAATTTGCCCCACAATGTCAACTACAACTCTTTTGAGTATAATTTCACAGAAACGGAAACATGTCAAGGACCATTGAAAAATCGAGAAATGACCTTTTAAAACTGAATCGATTATTATTTTTTACTTAATGTCAAAAGCTAAATGTCTCTCCTTATTAAACAATTATTTTTATAAATCTAAAAGCTCTGACACTTTGTGGATTTCCGTATTAATATAATTGAAGCCATGGGTAGTAGCCAAACCGTGGCAACTAACGATCTTATTCATATTGAGTTAGCGTACGTTTGTAGGCTTTTTTAAGATTTGTACAGAAGCCTACAAACTTATTGTAAATCAATACACACACACGTACAATACGCACACGTCCTAAACTGAAAGGGCGCGGGTTCGAACTCTGGCCGCAAAGCATGCACCACTCAAGCCGTTTTCTGACCGAATATGCATATTGTTATAATTACCACGTGTTAATTGTGAAGAAAAACATATTGAAACCTGCACATCGAGATAACGGATGTGTCAAACCCGCTAATCTACTTGGACAGTATAGTGTAGCTGTTATTATTATGGGGAATAGAGGCTTATTACTACTATCAAAAATTTTCAACATTATCAGGAATTAGGAACTCTCCGTGCAGGAAGTGAAAAAGTATAGTATTTCCTGCGGCCGGGCGGCCTGTCGTAAGAGATGACAAAACAACCCCAAAACAAACACCTGTGGTCTAGAGTATGCCGCCATAACAACTTTGTGCTGTGTTCCGGCGTCACTAGCCAGAATCCACCTGGTATTGCTAATGTCCATAAGCAACGGTAACCACTTTCCATCACAGTTGGACAGCCTGTCTGCTGTGCTTCAGCAATATAATAAAAGGAATTTCGAAAGTCCAAAAAGTTTAGGATTTAGGATCAAATTTATATCTATTAATTTATAAACACACACTGCAGTGATGGCACTGGGTAATACCGAGTGCGTTAACGAGTGTTACTACTCGCGTTCAAATGACGCAGGTTACAATCCTGGCCGCGGTAGTATGCACTTAGGCAATATTTAAATCTATTGATGTTTCTAAATATTTGTTTATAAATTGCAATCAAATTTTTGGTATTACCGTCACCAGTTTCAAAAGTTATATAATGTTATCGGATTGTCTGTCTTAGTATAACATTCTCTTTAAGATTGCTTGTTAGCAAGTAGCTGGATGTCCCACCGGATGGTAAGTTTTACCATCGCCCATCTGCAAGGATGAGCCTATGCGTTGAGAAACAGAGGTCCTGTTTACTAACTTTTTAAAATCCAAATTATAGAGCTATAGGAATAACGGTCATGCCACAGCTACAACATATATGGGCGAAAAGGGAGCGAGCGTCAAGGACGGTGGATGCGTGTCAAGCATCCAGGGGCCCAATTCTGCTATTACTATCTCGTCAAAATCGACGGACACTATTGTCATAATCGCAGATTTGCCTGATATCGGTATTCTTTACACTCCACTGGCGTGGCCATTTCCTTACCTTCACCCCGACACTCTCTTTCAGACCAACTCTCTTTCTTACTTCGGTATTACGAACGCAGTCCACGAGTATCACTCCGCAGATTTTGCGTAGTGCTCGCATCTTGACGACGTTTACTATACTTTCATGATCTCTGTTCCATACCCAACTCTCGCTCGCAGGACGAAACACTTGCTATTAAAGCTAATGCACATTGATTCAGCTACTGACTCGAAATTCGAAAGAAGTCTGTGCTGACTTCATACTGGCAACGACTATTTTATTATACTTAATTTGCAGTCAGTGCTGATTTCAATATTTCCAATTGAATATTTTGTGTAAGTCCGCTCCCCGAGTAACCAGCTAGAATCAGCTTCTTCTCCGTCCGTCGTCACACTCTTGGCACAGTGGTCGTGGTCCTCATGACAGAGGTGGTGGCAAGCTTCACAATTCATCGCCATTCCTCTCGTACTGCTTTACACGTATTGTTACTGTTTAGTACTGTTACTGTGTAGTCTCGTACTGTTTAGAATCAGCTAGATCAATTTAAATACAGGCAGTAAAACATATTTTAGCCACCGTCTTTATTAATTGCCTTCATTAGGTGGGCTGTCTACTCGTTTGCCTGCTTTAGACAATAAATAAAGAGGATTAGGAAAGAGTATAATTCGCGCCAGTCTTTATGGCTGCTCTAAGTTAGCAATAGACGGTTGCGTAATAAAAGTTTTGCGTACGAAATCAGTTAATACGTAACCTTTAACTGTCAAGCCGCATTTACAATATATGCTAAGTCTGTCTGTTGAGTTCGGCTTCCAAATTTAGATAAAAAAATATTGCTCAACTGAATAGAATTTCAAAAATTTTAATAAATAAAGGATAATTAATGTTGAAATAAACCTCTTCATTTCAACAAGAACCTTTTTATAGGGCGTTTTTTATATTTAAATAATATTAGAATATCGATACCTCTGGGCTCAAAGGGCGTATAGCACAAAACAGCTACTGTTCAGGAGAGCCAAAAAACTTAAAAAATAAAACCAAATTAGCTATAACTTTTTTGTCTCAATGATTATATAAAAACAATCTATGAGAAAAATACTTACATTTTCCTATATTTTAAGTAAATATTATTAAATGAAGCCTAAATATAATAGTTTCCAAAATAGTTTTGCTTTACTACCTAAAAAAAACTACAAAATGTCCTTTAAACCCATTTAAAAACAGCTAACGTTATTAACTTAGGCAGTAAATATAACCTAGCGTAAAAAAGTTGTATAATATTAGGTAGTAAATGATAATAGCAATGTTTAATTGTGTTGTAAATCACAAAGTTTGCATTTAAAATTGTACAACTTTCATAATAAAAAGGGTTAAACGGGGTGGGGGGTACCCCATCGAGAGAATGTGGAAGTTTTAACTTCATCATCAGCACTAGAAGTAATAAACATCCTTGGCTTACAGCATTTCATAAAATTTTCTTCTTCACTATCTTCAATAATATCGCTATTTTACTTAGATTATTTGGATCGAGAGGATTACTAACATCATTTAACATACCGGAAGCAATTGGTTCCGTCGATTCTCGATCTGAGATAGGTTGAGGAAAAAGTCTTTTCGCATATAGTATGTATGAACTGGTAATTAGATCTCTTTGGCTATACCATTTGTATCTGGCTGGTTTTGGTATCATTAAAAAGTTTTAATTTTAAAGAAGACAAATTCAAATTAGGAAAATGTGTG
Source organism: Dendrolimus pini (assembly GCA_949752895.1). Lineage (NCBI taxonomy): Eukaryota > Metazoa > Arthropoda > Insecta > Lepidoptera > Lasiocampidae > Dendrolimus > Dendrolimus pini. The sequence continues at coordinate 3,794,995 of OX457131.1, forward strand.
ATTTTCATTTGTTTTTCTTATTGTTAAAATGAGTGAATCTAATGAGATATTCAATTCATTTTAAAATTTTACTATAAAAAAGGTAAAAATGCAACACAAGCCGCAAAATAAATTTGTGATGTTTATGGACCAAATGCAGTATCTGTGAGAGTGGCGCAAATTTGCTTTAAGCGTTTTCAATCCGGAAATTTTGACATCAAGGAGGCACGTCGCTCTGGTCGCCCTGTTACGGACAAAATTGATGCCATTTTTTAAAAAGTGGAGCAAGATCGGCGTATTAGTATTTATGATGTAGCTGGAGCACTGGGAATTGACCACAAAACGGTTTTGGCGCATTTGAAAAAAGCTGGGTACACAAAAGCTCGATATTTGGGTGCCTCATGAGCTCACTGACAGAAACCTAATTAACCGTGTACTCATTTGTGATTCTTTATTACGACGTAATAAAACCGAACCATTTTTGAAGACGCTGATAATTGACTGAATGTGATGAAAATTGGATCACGTACGACAAGAACATGCGAAAAAGATCGTGGTTAAAGGCCGGTCAGGCTTCACAGACTGTGGCGAACCCCGTGTTAACTCGCAACAAGGTGGTGCTGTATGTATGGTGGGATTGGAAGGGCATTATTCATTATGAGCTGTTACCGCCAGGCAGGACCATCGATTCTGAACTGTACTGCGAACAACTGATGAGATTAAAGCAAAAATTTGAGAGAAAGCGGCCAGAATTAATCAACAGAAGGGGTGTGGTTTTTCACCATGAAAACGCTAGACCTCACACATCTTTAGCCACTCAGCAAAAATTACGAGAGTTTGGCTCGGAGGTGTTAATGTATCCGCCGTATAGTCCTGGCCTTGCACCTTCAGATTTTCACCTGTTTCGGTCTTTGCAGTTCCTTAGGCAGTGTCAGGTTAACATCACGAGAGGACTGCCAAAACCACTTGTCGCAGTTTTTTGATCAGAAGCCCCAAATTTTTTTATAGCAATGGGATCACGTCCCTACTTACAAGATGGCAAAAAGTTATCCAACAAAATGGCACCTACATACTTTAGGCAAATGTAAATAAACTTTATAAAAAAACCTTTTGAATTTTTATATAAAATGCGAAGAAACTTTTTCCCCAACCTTATATATTTATTATCTTTCAATAATAATTCTTGAAGAGATATTGTGTGTGTTCTGAAATTGAAATAAGTACAAAAACGATTCAAAATAATATTCGATTGAAATTCAAGTTGCCTTCCGGCTGAACTAATATATAAATTATGCCCTTTCATTTGATACCCCACTCGAGTGTATTTCCTGTTTTGGGTTGTTTATCCCCACCTTCACCCCCCCCCCCCCATAATTTTAAACGGCTGGAGTGATTTTCTTCAAACATAGAAAAAACTCTCTTGAACAGGTGTTTACAAACAAATACAAAAACTAAACCAAAATCGATTCATCTGTTCAAGAACTGTGATGCCACAGACTGATAGGTAAATAGGTAGTACACATACACACGTAAAACCATTGAGTTATAAAACATATAAGTACCTAACACGTCTTTTTTTGTCGCAGATTAAATATTATCTAACCTGAATAATAATTATAAAAACTATTACTTGAAACTGTATGAGCAATCTAAAAATATTAAATGGTAAAAGACAATAATGTAAAATTATTTACTATTGTAAACCACAGTCTAAAAACTTAAACACACTGGATACCTACTCGTAAAACTGATATTAATTAAATTATTATCAATTCGAATTCGAAGAAATTAAATCGAAATTAGTCGTTTTTTATTATTTTAATATTAAAAACAAAAACAGACAGACATCTTTTTAAATAGATACCATAACTACATGAAAATAAGGGCTAAAAATGTTGTATTACATAGTAAAAGACAAAGTAAACTTTAGTGTAAGGAAGTAAAGAACAAATGAGACGAACAAAAAATTATGTTTAATTATTTTTTTAGGTAGTAAGGTACATTTAAATCGTTCTCTTTTTAATATTTAGGGCGTGAAGTTGTTGTCAGTGAACAGTTGTCAAACACAATGTGCTTTACACCCTAAAATCAGCAAAATACTTTATGCATTTACAATAGTTTTGAGGTAGTATGGTACAGTTGCTGATTATGCTGAATGGTTGTAAAGAACAATAATGAGCATTAATGCGTTATACGCCTTAATACTCATAATTGGATTCCTATACAACCTAGGACATTTTTAACTTGCGCAGTAATGTAATTTACAGCCCGATTTCCTGTTTCATTTTGGTTTAGCAGCCCAAAAAGATGGGGCGTAAAGAACACTTTTTTGCGAATTTGGCAACTTCGTATATACCAATCGATAGAGAATGAAAAACTGAATACGATGGTATTATTAACTCCATATGCCCCAAAATGTGCTTTACGCCCTTTGAGCCCAGAGGTATCGATATAGTACGTCTTTGCTTCAATTATTGATTAGGTTTCCAAGTATACTGTAATCCGCTACGCGTATTACAAAATGTATAATCTAAAAAAAAATTGTACAGGTCATATCTGTATGTTGGTTTTCTTAAGAAATATCTTCTATCACTCATGGAAGAAAACCGTAAACGTAGTGCCGGACGCCCTCCAGCTCCATGGATTGACGTCCCGCGCCGGGACGCCGATAGGCGCTGGAGGAAGACTGAGGTTAGGAATAAGTGGCGCCGATATGGGGAGGCCTATATCCAGCAGTGGACTGCGATTGGCTGACGACGTTGGAAGAAAAAAACTTATAAAGAAAATTGACCAGTAAAAAAAGAAACTGATAGGCTCATGTCCTAGACAGCACTAGACAGCGCCAGAGATCATTTTGCACTTTTTAACGCTTTGTCATGTAATACATATCGACATATGACTATTTGTTTTAAGTGATATTTTGTAAAAGTGTCAGCTGAAGACTTAACTGACGGTACATTTTAGACCAAATCCGTCAAAAGTAAAATGTATAGGAACTTTCTTGTAAATTTTAGAAACTTTTGGTATGTAGAAAATTTGTTTTAAATATTAAATTAAAAAAACTAAAAAAAACACGCTTTCATAAAAAATCCAACTAAAAATTTGGATTTTTTATGAAAGCGTGTTTTTTTTTGTTTTTTTTAAACTATTTTTTATTTTTTATTTGAATTTTTTTTAATGTTTTTAAATACAAGCTTTTGAGATCCTGCATATCACGTAGCAGCATAGTGCTAGCCAAGACAAGTAAAACGAGCCCCAACACGACGGGTCTATCTTGTTTAGTACAGGAGTTCCTATGGCCACCTTCCGACTCCATCATCAGATCAGCTCCATGGTACCATATTATTGCACTGTCACGCGATTTAAACATACGAGCCCAAACAAGACGGGTCTATCTTGTTTATTACAGGAGTTCCTATGGCCACCTTCCCACTCCATCATCAGATCAGCTCCATGGTACTATATTATTGCATTGTCATCGACTTTTGACAGGTGTGCAAAGTTTGAATTAAATCTGATCGTTCAAAGTAGGACAAAATCGAGCTCCAAGGGGTCGGTTACAAACATACATACATACATACATTTTTTTATCCGTGCAGGGACGGAGAAAGAATACAATTTCTTGCGGTCGGGCGGCCTGTGGTAAGAGGCGACAAAACAACCCAAGCCAGGTGGTAGGGCATTTGCCCGACTGGATGGCTACCACTCCTGGTCTAGAGCATGTCACCATAACAACCTTGGGTTGTGTTCCGGCATTAGTGGTCAGGTTCCAGTCTCCCTTAAGAGAGCAGCAGCACATTTGTAGCACCTTTGGTGTCGCAAATGTCCATAGGCGATGGTAACCGCTTTCCATCAAGTGGGCCGTCTGCCAGTCTGCTGAACTCCTGCTATAAAAAAAATATAAAAAAAAGTTTGTCTACGATCGGCCTGATGTTGAGTGTACATGTAGACCATGCGTAACTAGACAGTACCTATTCACACAGGACTACAAGACACCTAGGTTTTAGGTATCGTAAAAGACAGAATTTGGCAATGAGTACCATTCTTATGCGATGTATTATTGGATAAAGAATAATTTCTTAACGAAAGTGCGAAACGAAAGGATGTATGATGAGAAATTCGAAATTCGATTGTCATACTGTACCAATACATAAAAGTGAAAGGTTTTTGTTTGTGCAGTACAACAGGTAACAGTTCACATGTACAACATAAAACCTTAGAATAATTACACCTAGAACGATAGTTCCCTTCAAAGCGGTCTGTCAAAAGCGTGGCAAGAATATAATCTATGTGTGCGTAAGGTACTTGTATTTACGCTCGACGAAACGCACACAGTGAAAAAAATAATGTTGCCAATACATTAAATTGTACCTAAAAATAGGGAAGTGGAAACTATTTCACACTTATAGTGGTGATCACAGAACAAATGTGATTATTAGATTACACCTTTTATTTATTTGGAACTCATCAATTTTTACTGCTAAATTGATGACAAAGCCTATAGATCCTCTAAACGGTTTGGAGTTAAATATAAGTGCAATTCCTCTACCGAAACTATGTGGTAGTGACCCGTTTTGTTTACAATTTATGTTCAAACAATTAAAAGCCAGAATTGTAGAGGAAAGTAATGTTTCAAGTTATAACTTGTCTATAGATAGATACGGGTCTTAAGAGTGATCGAGATGAGAACACTTTATGAGAAAAAAAAACAAACAACATGTATAAAATGTATTTCAGTAGCCTTGTAACTGCAACTGTTTTCTGAACAATTGTCGTTCGATGACACGAATCGTTGTATATTTTCTTTTTTGAATTCATAGAAGAATCGAATTCGCTAAATTCGAAAGCTACTGCTATTAAACTTCTCTTCAATAATAAAAACGTATATATCAATAAGAAAAAGGTATTTAAGTTTTGTTTGGACAAAAATTGTTATGCCTTAGTTGGAACTGCACCCCTGCGTAATCTACAAAGACCACCTTTAGTAATATACTTTTCTTTATCCTCGAAATGTAAGGAACACATTTTTGTTTTAGTAGGCACCCAACTGTCTGTCTACATTTTGATTACGTCTATTTTTTTCGGTCCAACGAGCCGCAATGATCGGATCAGAAGGAAACCTAAAACCAAACCAAAACATAAAATTACATATTATTATTATAAGTATGCGAACTTGTTGTTTTTTTGTCTCAGTTTCCTTATTAAGCAATATAATTTATTCAAAAAGAAAAAAATGCGCTTTTAATTGCCTAATGAGACGTGTTTCACTTAATTAAACAACAGAATGTAGGAAAATATTTCTCCGTGTTGGCAACATTTTCATAAACTGTGATATGACAAATTATTGAAATTTATTTTTCATTTTGATGAATGTTTTACGTAAAAATATAAGTTCAAACGCATTACTTACCCGTGAAATGTAATGTTACATCTTTCTTGTGTTCTTCCAATGTACTGACATCCGTTCACTGCACAAACAGTCATTTTTAATCAAAATTTCGGGAGTAGTTTTCGCTACGACACGACCTTGAGCACTGACGGGCCGAGTAAAGAACTTAGCCAATATGGCTTGGTTTGAGTTGCCTCACTTTACGGAGGCGGACTCGGTTTCTAGGTGTAATTATTCTAAGCATAAAACGTATTGCTTGTTTTAGTAATGACGTATACGGAAACTTGCTGTTACCTGCGTCGTCGTCCGTATACTATATTTGTTACGCCCCGATTTGAGGACAAAGTTGTTTCTTTATGATTCAGCATGGTTAAAAGTGTGATCAGTCAGCGAACGGGTTACGATGTATAAATGTAAATACAGATAATAGATTAAGCCGGTTACAGTGCTCCACCGACCGTCAGTGCGTACGTCAATCGCGCTTGTCATGTATATGGAAATTCACAAATCCTTACAGTACTGGATTGACCGTACGCACGCGTATTACGCGTATATTGCTACCATAGAGTACTTTATATACTGGTATACGCACTGCGGACGAGGACCGTCGGTCGAGCGCGTCCGCATGCGTGCCGTCGGTCGACTGACGCACTATGGAAACAAATGAATGCGTTCAGCGCTGCACCTGCTGACATAGCAGTGGACAACGAACTACTGGCTAAGGCAGCGCGGGAGCCAGTGTTGCCAACTCTGAATTCTAGAGGATGGTAGAATTCTTCTTAAAATACGGTAGATTTTCCAAAATTACGTTGTAATTTATATTTTAAATACGATAGAGTTACCTTGTTTATTTAGTATCATGTTAAGGGTCAGAATATCTACAAGATTTAAAAAATACGATCTTCAATGGGTATTACGGTGTATTTTGCTACCGTAATAATAAACCTACGGTAGGTGGTAGATCTGTGCTGATTACGGTGTTTTTATCGTAATTACGGTGCAGTTGGCAACACTGGCGGGAGCGCACATATTAATAGTTGCTATATCGCACTCGCACATCATCCGTTCCGCTCACACATTGTGCTATATACCTATTGTACTAGTTGTACGACTTCAGTTCACATCAGCAATCGACAGTGAATACTATATACTATTGCCATCTGAAGTATAATTTAACCTCTGCCTGGCTATGGGAATTCTCATCGCACGAAACACGATTAACTCCAAGCTAACCGTCTGACGCCAATATTCTGTAAGAGCGTGGTGTTAACCGATCGCGCCAGCCCTAAGAGATGTAATCAAGGTTATAATTCCATGAAGGCTCTACGACGATTTTTTGTATTACCACAATCAATAACATTGTAATGTTAGGTCCTAGAGTATTGTGAATATTTCGATTGAAATATTACTCAGGTAATTCTGTCACGTTCTGCCGCGTGCATTCAGGGCGCGAGACTCTGTTCCTTAGCATACTATGTGAATTTTAATGTCGTATACAATAGAAACGAGTGACATACATAGGAATGCGGGTTTTATTTGTACTAATAATTGTTAAACAAAGGATTTGTAAGCTTTGTGTAAATGTATGGACTTTACGTCACCGTACGGAACTACGCTAAGGCGGATTCATGGTTTCTTTCTAGGAAATGGACAAGAGGAATTATTATTAATAATAATAACACACATCATTAAAGTGATGGCAAGATTGGGAGGAGATTGGGATTGCAACAGGGATTTAGCGCCAGAAATATGGTAGCGGAATAATAATAATTATCGACAAACAAACACCCATATTGTATATCCCCAAATTAAGCATTTTACGCTTGTGTTACGATGGGAATATACAACGGACTACTCTGGGGCCGATCCCAGACACCTAGACCATAGTAAATAATGGAGAAAATTCGTTTCTGAAATTTACCGTATCAGGAATCGAAACCAGAGGCCACAGAATTCAAATTAAAATAAACTGCTTGTTCTTTGTATTTATAATAGTCTTTTAGGGCAAGGGCATGACCTCACTTTCTTAGCGCCAATGGGACTATAGATAGGTAGGTATATATTATAATAATTCTGCTTTAGCAACCAAACATGCTAAATCTAACAGTGAGATATGGTAATTTGTATAAAGCCTTAAAATAGAAAATCATTTGCCTGTAAATTGGAAATAAATAAATAAAATAAACATAAAAAAAATGTTAATATTATAGTGATGGAAATCGAACCTGTTGCTGTTAAATGTTTATTATAATGTTGGTATCTTTAGGGCTTTGCACACGCTAAGAAAAGTCGCCGGGCGAACAAGAATTCGTGTTGTTATTACACACGAACTGGATATATTACTCCGGCGCTAGCCAAGAAAAAAATCTTGTCACGAAATAATACATCATGTGTACAAGAGCCCTAACTTTTAATGTCCCTGCTCTATCTGGGATAGTGTTAGGGTCTGTGGCCAAATGCATCTTCTTTATAGCGTTAATAATAACATCGTCAATGTATAGTTACATTAATGTATATTATATTTGTACATTACTTTTCTGTCCATTTTTAATGTCATTAACAAATATTAACAATATCGCATCACAAATTGCGCCTTAAACCCATCGCTACATCTGCGTGAACTGCGTGCGTGCGTAACACTATTATTATCCCAGATGGAGTAGTAACGTAAAAAGTCACACACCAAGACATTTTTAATATTCTCGTACAAAAAGTAAAAAGAAGCTTATTACGAAAGCCTTTACACAACGGAATTTTCCGTTGATTTTTAGAAAGTGTTACGCGATGTCCATCACAGCAGTTATGAGAACCATAGATTATATTAATATCACATAGATAATCTTCATAGATAATAATATTATTATTTTGTAGGGTAGTTTTCGTAGTATTTTCGTATAAAAGGCGGTGTGGCGTGTAGACGGTGTTCATTGCTTACTGAGTGGTAAAAGGGGAATCTCTGCCCAAATAGTTAGTATTAGGTATATTCGGTACTTTCTTGCCCAAATCTCTGCAAGACTTTTTACATTCAGAAGTGGGATTACCCAAGAACGGCAGGCCGTTATGCTGCTGGGTTCGGTATAAGTTGACCTAAACTCTGCGTGACCTAAACTCTTCCTGACCTAAACTCTGCGTGACGGAAAGTCTACGTGAGCGAAAGTCTGCGTGCCCGTAAGTCTGTGTTACTTAAAGTTTGCCTTATTCAAAGTCTGCGTGACCCAAGTCAAATCCTAAAGTTTTTATTCAAAATACTGGAGAACACTTTTTAAATTTAATTTTACTCTATGTACACCGCTTCGCAACATGTCTAGCTGAAAATTGTTTTTCTTTATATTTCTTACTAGCGGTCTACCCCGACTTCGCACGGGTATCTAAAAATAACTTTGTTGGGTTTAATTACCTACTAAGCGAATTCAAATTACTTACTTAAATAACAATTCATTTCACCTGCCGTAATGTCCGTACCCCAGTGACGCCTACATCGTATGAACATAGTTAGCTGATTAGGGTGCGCGTCGACCACGCAACTATTTTCTAATACTCACTTTTTTCTAATACTCATTTTTAAACTCGTGATATTGAATAATTAAAAAACTCTCATAAAGGTATTATTCAATGGGTAGTAGGTAGTATTCAATAGAAGCAGTCTTGAATATGAAGTAATTTATTTTTATAAGGATGAATACCAAGATACAAACAAGCGGTGGCATTTTAATTAAATTTTAAAAATAAAAGAACCCTTATTGTGCCATAACTATAATAGTTAAACATATGCTATCGCGACTCTTTTTGTAAATAATGTGTTCTATAAAGTCGTAGTACATTATTTTGTTCTATCACCCACAGTTTTCGCAGCGCACGTGATTTTACACTTGGGTTACACTATTGGAGTTTTTAACCGACTTCGAAAAAAGGAGGAGGTTCTCAATTCGTCGGAATCTTTTTTATTTTTTTGTTCCTTTTTTTTTATGTATGTTCGCCGATTACTCCGTCATTTATGATCCGATTTACGTGATTCTTTTTTTGTTCGACGCGGAATAGCTTCCAATTGGTCCCCTAAAAATTTTACATAGTTTGGCCCAGTAGTTTTCATTTTATGGACATTTTTCATGGAAATAATTTTCACTCCGTTCCATATGTTCGCCGATTACTCCGTTATTTATGATCCGATTTACGTGATTCTTTTTTTGTTCGACGCGGAATAGCTGCCCTGTGGTCCCCTAAAAATTTGACATAGTTTGGCCCAGTAGTTTTCATTTTACGAACATTTTAGTATATATGGAGTTTTAGTAGTAATGGCCTATGTCAACTGCGAATAGTGTAGCTTGCCAACAGTTGAGTTCCGGATGGGCATTGCTGCGAGACGGTCGCAAATGCTCCTGCTCCTCTCAAAATTGCATTTTTCCGCGCTTTTTGTTCCCGAAAAGGCGATTAATTGCGAGTATAGTTGTGTAGTGTCAGTGTACAGTGTTATTTAGTTCGATTCCGGCGCGAATCGCAGTTTTTTGGCTTGGGTGAGTGTTTTACTCTCTTCGCTTGCTTTCGCGCGCTTTGGCGCATATTGCGCAACATTTAACGGTTTTTTCTTGTACATTAAGTACACCGACGCGCGTCGCTGGTTTCGCACAGGGAACGGGCATCCAGTAATGGATGCCCAGGACCCAAAACCACCCCCTGGGCTTTCGGGTGCGCCTTGTAAGAGAGGCCACCTGGAGGCCAAGGACGGCTGGCAGGCTGCGGAAATCGGCGAGACGCGAAGGAAGAAGGTCCCGTCAGTGTCCATCGCCCGGCGCAGAAAATCTGCTGCCGGGACACGTCCAGGCTGCCCAGCTGCTGCCGTTATCACGGCGGCACCTGAGGCGCCTGTCTCGATAGGCAGGGCGGCGTCCGTGGTGGACCTCACTGCGGATGCCCCCGTTTGTAGGACCAACGTTATGGGGCCACCGGAAGGTCCCGTGACGCGTAGGCCCCCATCCAGCCGTGCGGCAAGTAAGGCCGCACACCTGGATATAGCTAGGAGCACGCTGCTCGGGTCGCACTCGGCTATTTGCCTGGCCGTGAGCGACGCGAGCAGCATAGACGTAGGTTCCTTCGGGACGCCGTCGACCTCTGCATGGGCCTCACCTGTGCAGGGGAGCGACGGGTACGAAGATGGCTTTCGTACGCCGCTGTCAGGTAGCATTCCAGAGTCTCTGGATAGTGCGCTTGACGGTGTCGTTCGCGCATTTGACCATTCCCGCTCTGCTTCGCCTGCCTGTGGACAAATCGTCTACACGGCGGCCGGAACAGCGGCGGCTGGGGGCGGTCGCCCCACGACGACGGTGGCAAGCAGCGCGCAGGCCTCACCTGCGCCCATGCCACTGGCTTGTGACCTAACGGTGCGCAACGTCGGGGACGGCCGTTCCACGACCCCGGTTGTCGCGCGAGCTTCACTTGCGCTATCGACCGGGCTCGTAGATAGGGAATTTGTAGGCGCGACAGCGGCGACCCCTTCGTCTTCCTTCCCTACTGGGATGGGAGTCGCTGTCGCGGCTACGGCGCCTGCGTGTTCAGTGGCTGCGGCAGTGGCGGCGACGGCGGCGGCGTCCACGTCCACGTCTTCGTCTTCGGCGGCGGCAACAACTTCGTACGCGTCCGCGTCCACAGGTTCGTCGTCTTCTGCGGCGGGCTCGGCGACGCGGGCTACGTCTTCGGGGACATTTGTGCCCCCTGTTTCGTGTGCTGCGGTATTTGCGGCCGGATCGAGGTCACGGTTCTGGGACCGGTCCCAGAGCAGCGGCGCCGATTCGGCCCCCACGTCGGGTGCGTCCACCCCAGCGCGCGCGCGCTCGCCTTTGCGCCCCACGTGGGGCGCAACCGAATCGGCCGCGTCGGCCGCGTCGGTCCTCGCGGGTGCGGAGGCCTTCCTCCGCACAGAGGGGGGGGAAAAGGGGCGCAAGGCGCGCAGGGCAACCAACGCCAAATTGGTCGCGGCTAGCCAGTGCGCCGCCCTCGTAGGGGACATCACTGCCCTCAGCCCCGGGGAGCTGCGCCTCGCGGCGAGCGCCCAGGTGGCCGAAATCCTCCAGATCGCCCAGACGTCGGGCAATCTGAAGGGGGGCTATGTGCGTCGGCTGAAGGATGCCGCGAACAGAGTGTCGGACATTGTCGACCCTCTGGTCACGCGGGATCCGGATGCCGAGGCATGGAAGCTCGGCAACGAGAATGCGCGTTTGCGCATGGAAGTAAACTCTTTGCGGGAGGAAAATCTCTCCTACCGCAAAGAGTTTGAAGAAATGCGCAAGGCCCTTAAGGCCTCTGCTCCGGCCGTGGAGCCGGCGCCCGCCGTCGTGGCGGCGCCGCCCCCTGTGCCCATCAAGCGGAAGGCACGGGCGGTCGCGGTGGAGGTGGCGGCGATTTCGGAATCGCCCGCCGCGCCCGTCGCGACTAAAAAATCGCGTCCGACCCCCGCCGCGGTGGCGGGGTCGGAACCGGTTCCCGCCAGCGGGGCGGAGCCGGCCGCGGCGCCCGCCGAAGGCGCGGCGCCGCCGTCCGTCCCACTCGGGCGCGGCAGCGCTGAGTACGATGCGCTCGTGCGCGTCGTGCTCGATGCCGTCGCGCCACTCTTAGACGCAAGGTTCGCCGCCATAGAGGACAGGCTAGGACCCGCGCCGATCCTCCGTCCACCGCTTGCGGCCGACCGAGGCAAGGTGCCGGCGCCCAGAACGACTCCTCGTGCGTCCTTGCCGAAGGCCACCGGAGGGCCTAAACCGGCCTCGGCTGCCGCTGCAGTCCGTCGGGGTCTGGGGGAAGCAAGTACCCCGGTCCCGATGGAAGTGGTGGCGGCCCCGGCCGCCGGGGTGGCAGACTCCCCACTGCCACCGACCCCCCCCGCGAGGAAAAAACACAGGGGGGGCGTGAAGCGAACGCTCCGAAAGCGGAAAGGCGGCCCGCGCCGCCGCCGCAGTCTCGGCGGCCTTCGCTTCGGCGCCCACCCCAATAGTTTCGGCCTCTGGGCGACAAATGGCCCCCGCGTCCGCGCCATCAGTGGCGCCCGTCCCGCGCGCCCGTCGTGCCACCCCGTGTGTGGCACCGACGCCGGCGCCCGTGGCGCGCGCCCGTCACGTCGCCCCGTACGTCGCGCCGCCGCCGGCGCCCGTGGCCCCCGCCCCGCCCCCCTTCCCGAGGGGGGGGGCGTGGTCCACGGTCGTAGGGCGGAAAAAGGGTAAGGGGGTGAGGGCAAACGAGCCCCCTCCCCCCCCCAGGCGCAAGCTGCTGCCCCACCGACGGGGTGGAGGCAGCAACCGCGGAAGCAGGCCGCGAGGCCTGCCGTCGTTCTCCGCGAACCGAAGTCGGCCGCAGTCATCATTAGACTGCTGCCGGCAGCGGCCGCGAAGGGTGTCGGCTATCGCGAGGTCTTCGCAAAGGCCTCGACGGTGGTCGACATCACCGCCATGGGCCTCCGCGAGGGGCTGAAGGTGGTGCGGACCGCCAGGGACGCGCGTCTCCTCGAGTTCCAGCCGGGACCCGAGAGCGCGGCCAAGGCGGACCGCGTCGCCGAAGCCCTGCGCGGGGCCCTAGAAGGGATGGCTGAGGTCGTCCGCCCCGTAAAGCGTGGGGAGCTTTACGTCTCAGGGCTGGACGACTCAGTCACGGTCGATGGGCTTCGTGACGCGATCGCGCGCGCAGGCAACTGCCGGCGCGACGACGTGCTCACGAAGCACATCGGTGCGGGACCGGGCGGATTGGGCGCATCATACGTGCTGTGCCCCGTCGCTGCTGCCAAGACCATCGTCGGGCTGGGCTACCTTCTGGTTGGCTTCACCTCGGCGAAGGTCGAGGCACTGGAAGCCAGACCGATACGTTGTTACAGATGTTTCAACGTCGGTCATGGCACCCAAACTTGTCCGGACACGTGCCCGGACCGGACTAACTTGTGCCTCCGCTGCGGTAAAAGCGGACACAAGATGCCGGACTGCACGGCACGGAAACCCCACTGCGCGGCGTGCGCGGCGGGGGGACTGAACGCGGCCCACCCCACGTTGGCGAGGTTCTGCCAACCTCCCTACGTGAGGGGCCAATTCGTCCACTCGCGGGCGAGACCACGTACCGGCAAATCGGGAGTACAGACAATGGACACCTCCAATGCCTAGTACGCCCGTAACAACGTTCTTTCAAGCTAACGTAAACCACTCCCCCACCGCTCAGGACTTGTGCCTGCAGGCGATGGCGGAGTGGCAAGCGAATTTAGCCGTAATAAGTGAACCTTATTACGTCCCTCCTTCTGGGAATTGGGTGGGCGATCTCGATGACATGGTAGCGGTGGTGGCCAGAGCCGGGTCCGGCACACCGCTTACATGTCTCGAAAGAGGAAAGGGCTATGCTGTGGCGGAGAGCGGGAGTATCGTCGTCATAGGCGTCTACTTTTCGCGCAACCGCCCCCTGGCGGAGTTCGAGCTTCACTTGGACGCCGTCGGGGCTGCCGTACGCAGACTGTCGCCCAAAACGATCTTCGTGATGGGCGACTTTAATGCAAAGCACCTCTCCTGGGGAAACGTACTCACGGACCCTAGGGGTCGGGCGGTCGAGGATTGGGCTCTTCAAGCCGGCCTGACCATACTGAACCAGGGGTCGGTACAGACCTGCGTGCGCGCGCGGGGTGGATCGATCATCGACCTGTCATTCGCCACTCATGCGGCCGCCCGCAGAGTGACCGGATGGAGGGTGCTGGAGGAGGTGGAGTCGCTCTCTGATCATCGGTACATCAGATTTGAGCTCACGACCCCCTCCTCCGGTCCGAGCCCTGTTCACCGTCGCCCCCCTCTCCTCCCGCGTTGGGCCCTTACCAAGCTCGATCCGGAGCAGGCCGAGGAGCGGGCACTCTCGGAAAGCTGGGCCTACCCAGCCGACTTCGCGAATCTGGATACGCAGGCAGAGCACATGCGCAAGACCCTGACGAGGGTTTGCGACGCTGCGATGCCACGCGTCTCCAAGCGGCAGCCTCCGTGCAAGCAATCGGTCCACTGGTGGACCGAAGAGCTGGGCGAGATGCGAAAGGCAGTTAGCATCATCAGCCACAGGCTCAAACGCTGCAGGGCGCGCCGTCCTCCGGACTTCGTCGCGGAAAATGGACTCGTGGGCGAGTTTAGAGAGGCCAGAAAGGCCCTTTCGATTGCAATATTGCGATCGAAAGCCCGGGCTCGGGCCGAGCTCCTCGAGACGCTCGATCGGGACCCTTGGGGGCGCCCGTACCGTGGGGCCCGCAACAAGTTGCGGCCTTGCACATCCACGGTCACGGAAACGCTCGAACCCGAGGTGCTCCGGTCAGTTATCGATGGGCTCTTCCCGGAACCGGGGATCTTCACTCCCCCCAGTATGGGTCCACCCATTCCCGACACCCCCACGGACGAGGAGCCTCACTCCATCTCCGAGGGGGAGCTAGACGTCGCCCTGGACCGGCTCCGGGGCAGGAAGACGGCACCGGGACCCGACGGGGTTCCAGGTCGACTCCTCTTTCTGGCTGCAAAACACCTACGCAGCCAGCTGCGGGACGTCTTCGAAGCCTGTATTCGCGCAGGTAGGTTCCCGTCGCAATGGAAAGAGGGGCGTTTGTGCCTAATTCCCAAGGGAGGTCGGCCTCCCAACGATCCGTCCGCCTACAGGCCCATAGTGCTGCTGAACGAGGTCGCCAGGTCTTCGAGAAGATCTTGGCGGAGCGGCTTGTGAAGCATCTAGACACTGTGGAGCCGGGGCTATCAGATACGCAGTTCGGGTTTCGGCGGAGGCGCTCCACGATGGACGCCTTCGAGACGCTGCGAACGTTGACGGATGAAGCCGTCCAGGCGAAGGACGTCGTTCTTGCAGTGTCGCTAGACATAGCGAACGCCTTTAACAGCCTCCCTCATGAGACGATCAGGGAGGGGCTCCGCGCGCACGGAGTCCCCCCGTACCTCACGAGGCTGTTGGGCGAGTAACTGCGAGATCGACACATCCTTTGGGAGGGCGGTGAGTCCGCCAACCACGTGTTAGGTCGGCGACGTGTCGCGTGCGGCGTTCCACAGGGATCGGTCCTCGGGCCTATCCTTTGGAACGTAGGCTATGACTGGATCCTTCGGGTGACGGTCCGGCCCGGAGTAGGGCTGATCTGCTTTGCGGACGACACCCTACTCACGGCACGCGCCGCGTCTTTTGCGGAATCCGTGGACGTCGCCAACGACGGGTTGGCGATCGTCGTAGATCGAATAGCTAGGCTGGGCTTGAAGGTCTCCCCCGCGAAAACGGAGGCCGTCATGTTCCATAGGAAATTCCGGAATCCTCCCCCGGACTTGTCCGTTACAGTTCAGGGGGTGGCGATTAGAGTAGGGCCCACGATGAAATATCTTGGGCTAGTCCTTGACGGGAAATGGCTGTTCAAAGCGCACTTTGAGCAGCTAGTTCCCAAACTTCTGAATTCCGCGGGCGCACTCTTCAGGCTTCTTCCTAACGTGGGGGGGCCGGGGGGTGCGACGCGGAAGCTTTATTCCGGCATCCTGAGGAGTATGGCGCTCTACGGTGCGCCCATCTGGTTCGATGCGCTTCACCGCCACAACCGAACCCTGCTGCACCGCGCGCAGCGGGTTCTGGCCGTGAGAACCATACGGGGGTACCGCACAGTGTCGTGGTCGGCGGCGACTCTCTTGGCAGGCGAGCTGCCCTGGCCTCTCCAGGCAGACGTCCTGTCCAGAGTTCGTCGCACCCGGCAGGATGCCCTAGCTAGAGGACTGACCTTCTGTCAAGTCGAATTAGAGACGGTCAGGAAGCGGGAAACCGCTTGCTGCCTCGTCGCCTGGTCTCGTGACCTCGAACACCCTGTGGCCGGCGGCTATACGGTGGATGCAATCAGGCCGCAGCTGGAGAGATGGGTGACCCGCACCAGCGGAACCCTGACCTTCAGGACGACTCAGATACTGACCGGACACGGTTGTTTCGACCAGTATCTGTTTCGCATTGTGGGCTGCTTGCCTTCCCCGGACTGCCGCCAATGCGGCGCACCCGATACGGCGTTACACACGCTTGTTGAGTGCGCTGCATGGACGCCTCAGCGTTTCGAGCTCGAGACACACGTAGGAGCCGTCCGATCGCTTGGCGACTTGGTAACGGCCATGTTGCACAGCGACGACCGCTGGGAGTCTGCGGTCTCTTTCTGTGAGGCGGTAATGTCTCTAAAAGAGGCCGCAGAAAGGGATAGGGAGCGAAGTCCTGCAGCGCGTGCTAATGTCTCCACCCGAGGTCGCCGGCCTTCAGCTAGCACCCGGAGAGGCAGGTACGCGCATTACTTCCCTCCCTGAGTTAGGTTCCGGTACGAGGGGCCCCTTGCTACTAGGCAACGCAAGGGATTCAACTGCCCCCGTTTCGAAGTGGGGTGTGTTCTCCCAGGGCACACTCCAGGCACTTTATTGCGCTGGATCGACTGTTGCGTAACAATGTTCTATATCTCAGTCTTTCCTTCACAACAAAGCGCAGGGTCGACGGGAGGAGAGGTTTTTTAGTGGGTATTGAGGTTGCTCGCCCGTGCGGCATCGCTCTGAGTCTTCCACACTCCTCAGTGTCAAGCCATCGCGGACGAAGCACAAACAAAGCATACTATTGCTAGCGTTATCGCCCCCGGTGGATGCGCGCCGTTTCCTAGTGACGGCCCTGAGAGTGCGTAAATCGGTCAGCATTTTTCCTCGCCTCAAAAAAAAAAAAAGCTTGCCAACAGTTAAAGAATTTTTCTAATCAGTTTAGTAGTTTTGGAGCCTATTCAATGCAAAAAACAATCAAATATTTCCCCTTTATAATATTCGTATAGAATGTAAGTATGGATTATACTTATATCTCAAGTTCTTATTTTTAAATTAGTTTTATGCAGAAGTGTGTTACAGAATTCCTTTTAAATAATTAATGGGGTTGTAGCAATCGGTGCATATTCAATAAGACAGAGACACAATAAAGGTAAATAAATATATTATAGTTGTAACAAAGACATGGCGTACTAAATTCTACGTGGATAATAAGTACAAGTATTAAGTCTGTGTGACCACCACGTCTGCGACCAAGTCTGTGTGACCACGTCTGCGACCAAGTCTGCGTGACCGAGTCTGCGTGACCGAGTCTGCGTGACCGAGTCTGCGTGACCGAGTCTGCGTGACCGAGTCTGCGTGACCGAGTCTGCGTGACCGAGTCTGCGTGACCGAGTCTGCGTGACCGAGTCTGCGTGACCGAGTCTGCGTGACCGAGTCTGCGTGACCGAGTCTGCGTGACCGAGTCTCCGTGACCGAGTCTGCGTGACCACGTATGTGTCACCACGTATGTGTGACCACGCTCTAGGATCGACATATCGGGGCCGTCAACGAGACTCTGCCATCGGCGGAACTAGAGGCAGCATTGTGGTGGTGCCCTGAAGGTGCCTATGGAGCGTTGGCGTGTCGGCCTATGCGTGGACGGGACACTGTTGGGAACTTTGGCCACTGTATCTACTTTACCTGGCACAGAAGGTATGGTTATTTTTATTATTATTTTTGTGTGAATTATTATGCAAAGTAAAGTGAATTAATTAAGTGATAGTAATGGTTCATCGGTCGTGGTAGGCAATTGTACTACCCTCATATTTTTTCGTGTACGAAAATATTATGGTATGTTTCAAACATGGAAAATTACGAAAAATCGCGTAGTTAGTATTTTTCAATGTTATTTTGAGTTAGATATCTATCGAGAAATGTGTTTGTATAGATGATGTAAATAAATCTCATGAACGACAAGTCGTGTTTTCTTCATTAGATTTTACATGGCCATCGAGTCTACCATTCGACTGATATTACTTTGATATGTATAGTATAAAGTTGGTTTTGACACATTGATAGTGTGCAATTTTTCCGTTGGTATTTTCCTTTTGAAAAATAAAGTTTGCGAGCGTTAGATTCAGTTGATGTGATGCGCTGCAGGAATCTCACCTGCTTTAGTGGGTGACGATTTAGACCGGCATCTTCGAACTGAAGAGGTTTTCTATATCGAAGAAATACCTAGACTAGCGATAATTGTAATGTAACGATGATGATGTAAATTAATGTCTTTTGTTTCAAGTTAGAATAACGTAAGTTTCATCCGGTTTTTGTTTGAAGTTAAAATAACGCAAGTTTCGCCCGGTTTATGTGTTTGATGTTAAATTCAGGTATTATTAAACGTAGTAGGTAAATGCAGTTAATTTTTGTAACACGTTTTTATAAGTTCAAAGGTCCATAATGCTAAAGGTTTACAATAGTCGTAATTCCAGTCTCTCAATTTTTTTTTAACTGAGGTTAATTATTGTTGCATTTTTTGTAGCCGTGAACAATAAGTTCTCGTATTGTTGGTTATTTGACAAGTTTTTGGTACTTAAATGAGTTGGTATATAGAGATCATGAAATTGTGACCATTATTCTTAAAATAATAATAGTAAAAAAATAATATTTAAAGTTTATTGTTACTTTGATGGGAAGTAGAATCATTATTGGTCAGGAGTAGCCGAGTGGTTGTGTGAACAAGTACTGTGTTTTGTTTTTTGTTCGCAGACTGGCGAAGAGAACTAATTCTCTGGTGACAGAAGGCAAACTCACTCAATAGTTGGTACGCCGCGGGGGACCACGGCTGCGGTAGGATGGCCGAATGTTACGCGATGTCCATCACAGCAGTTATGAGAACCATAGATTATATTAATATCACATAGATAATCTTCATAGATAATAATATTATTATTTTGTAGGGTAGTTTTCGTAGTATTTTCGTATAAAAGGCGGTGTGGCGTGTAGACGGTGTTCATTGCTTACTGAGTGGTAAAAGGGGAATCTCTGCCCAAATAGTTAATATTAGGTATATTCGGTACTTTCTTGCCCAAATCTCTGCAAGGCTTTTTACAAAAGTCTCAGTTTCGAGGTCAAAAATTTCAATAATTTTGAAAATAGGCCTAAGCGGTACAATAACATACCTAAAACAAAAGGTTTATGCTTTCTAAAGAGCCGTCGTGACTAGGAAAACTGAATAGAACACTTATAACTCTCTAAGCATAACGAATCATTCATTACATACCACGAGGTCGAGAAAGTTGTATTTGAATGTCATGCCAAGGGTTTTCGTCAGGTGTCAGATCTCCGTTTGCGGTTACTGCACCATGCCATGTTCAAGTACCTATCCTTTTGAAGTGAAACTTCTTTAGAATCTTTGCGATTTGAAACTCGGTGAAACGATATAAAAGCGACAATAAAAAGAGGTATTTAATAATTTAAACACTATTGTTACATGCCGACAAAGGCGAATGCACACCTGCCTGTCATAAAGCGCAGTTTATTACCTTTCCCGCATTTGGACTTCTTTTGTTTACTTTGTGTTTAAAATTTGTAATTCGACAATAGCCTATTGTTACTGTACTTGTTTTATGGCCGTCGTAAGACAGCTGTGTCGAACTAATTCTTGTTGTTATTGTTTCGCGTCGAGGCATATTGGATTTGTACAGAATAAAAGGAATGCCCGAACGGAGGAGTGAGGCAGTCAAGCGAGGATTACGATACGAGCATGACGTACATTCGATGAGCGATATAGTGACGGACTTTGCGCGTGTTATTGAATCGAGCAGTTTGTACTGGCAGTGTCTAGTTATATTTGTACCTATGTTATACGTGTTTGTATAGTTCTAATAAATTCTATAGTAATTCCAACGGCATTTTAATTCGAGTCCTGTAGCTCTTAAAACTATGCTCATATAGATAATCTTGGAAAAGACTTGTGCTTTACAAAGGACCAGTTAGGCCGTATATGGAATACTGCTCATACTTATGAGCTGGAGCATCCGCTTATCAGACCGACCCTCTCGACTCTATCCAGCGTCGCGCCGTTCGTATAGTCGACGATCCCATACTAACAGGCGGTTTACAATCACTTAGCCTTAGGAGAGATATTGCGTCTCTCTGCGTATTTTATCGCCTGTACAACGGAGAGTGTTCCGAAGAACTGTTTGATCTGGTGCCAACGTCTCATTTTTCCAACCGCACCGCTCACCATCGACGGGATATTCACCCCCATTTGCTTGAGTCGCTCAACTACGCAACGGTTCTCCAGAAGGTCTATTACGCGTGCGACAATGATCTGGAGGGAATTTCCCGCCGTGGTTTTCCGTTGGCACTATGACATGGGGTTATTAAAGCAGGTAAATTTTAAATTTTCTTAGAGGACGGCAATGCGTTGGCGACACCCCTAGTGTTACAAACGTCCATACCCGACGGTAACCACTTTCCATCAAGTAAGCCATCTGCCTGTTTGCCAGCTTTAGGCAATAAAAGAGAAAATAAATATATGGGCCTTTTTTGTTACTTCTTTTTTGCGGGCACGCTAATTCTCGAAAGAGTCTATAATTTTTTGTTTGTAATTCCAATCCAAGAAATCTATTAAAAAAACTTTTTTTGTAAAGGTTACTAAAATTGATTCTTTTTCATTTTTATGGAAATTTTTCGATATTTTCGGAATTTCCTTTAACTGCGTGCCCCCACAAAAAAGCCCTGATATACTCTTGTTATATTTAAGTGATTATAATCAGGTCTGTGTAGTATCTTACTTAATAAGGCTATTATTTAATAGGTTAGGCCCAATAATATTAAATGGAACTTGTTTAACTTGTCCTTTTGACGGATGTGCGCATATTTGCTCATTAGTTTATGGCGAAAAGCAAATTTGCCTGATGAGTCATATATTGTGTTAGTCGAATAGTTTCTATTTAAAACTGTAATATAAAATTTCGAGACTCTTAAGTGCTTTTTATTGTGCTTCCCCACTTGTCACATGAAGGCAGTTTCATGATGATGGTATTAATATGGTTTACCTGTGCTATCATTTGGCGACGTATGATTTTTAAGTCAAAAATTCAAGATAAAAAGTTAACATTGGAGAAAACATCATAAATCTATCATTTGTAATAGAGAACTGATTTAAACTGAGTAATTTTAGAATTCGTTTTAAAATCACAAATTTATAAATCTAGTTATAAGACAGATGTAAAAGTCATATTAGCTTATATATATATTTAGAAGTAAAAGAATTCCAGACAATAAATAAACTATTCTTAGAATAAGGTTAATAATTTTTGTATTTCTGTTCTTTGCTACTATTTACGTTTGCTTTGTAACACAATAAATGAATATAAATTTAGAACACACAAATTGTAATTATCTTGTTATAAACCAAGAGCGATAATGGGCAAAGATATTATTTAATAAAATTATTTACAGCTAGTGTTACATGCTCTTGGTTTTCCATACACATTTCCATGTTTTTACATTAAACACATGTTAATTTTTTAACCTATTCTTTTCTTATAATTTTCTAACGCAATGAATCGAATAGTAACTACTTATAATACAAGTGAAGCTTTTGTTTAACAAAGTTGGAGCGACATACCTGAAGCATCTTCCCTTTGTTCCTGTGGCAAGGGACGAGACGGAAGAGGGTTGTTCTGATCATCTCTTTCACCCAGGAACTCCGCCTCAGCCAGGTCACGGACAGCTGACGACATTAGCTCAACTAGTTCTTGGTTTCTATTGACAAAGCAGCAAGGGTCAATATTGGTTGACATTGAACAGATTGATTTCATAAACGATGGCGTAATGGTTTTGAGGTGTCAATGAAATTTGTTATCGTTAGTTGCAGAAGATGACGTTGATTTAGAAAGTAAACATAGAATGATGATTGTTTATATTTTAATTTATACTCTATTATTTATATCCTTTTTGAAATGTGAAAAGTCAGAAGAATAACTTAAGTTATTCTGAAGGAACAGAACGCTGTAGTGTATATTAGTATGTTTTTATTAATGCAGTTGTTCCCCGGATGTTTAATGGATTTTTTTACTTCTCTTCTACTACTACTAATATTTAGTTCCTCCAAAACAATGAAAGCAATAAACCTACTTATTCCAAGGCCAGAGCAATTAATCATTTCTTCATTTCTAGTTATTAACAATTCAAAAATAAGTATAAAGATCTATGGTATTGCAGAAAGATATAAAATAACAATAAAAAAAATAGGATTCTTTATGGCTAATAAAATGTGATTTGCATATTCTTTACAATGTAATTGATGTTTTCAATGGGTTTTAATAAAGAATTGCTAGTTTTATGGTCGCGGCTAATAGTAGAAAGTACAAAAGTAATGGGACAAAATGTACGTATGTTTTGTATTTTATTATTCATTATTTTCATTTAAACTTGTTTCTATTTTTTTCAAATTTTAATCAGTCGTTTTTTAAACTTTTGTAGAGGGACATTTTGGTGTGCAAGAAATGAAAACAAGATAATAAACTGAAAACAATATAATTCGTCATAATTCAAGTACATGGAAAATAGAGCAGTGCGCACAGGCATTGCTTACCGACATACTTAAACGACTAAACGACGGGGCGGCCGGCGATGCCTGCGAGGACGAGGGAGGAGGCGGGTGGCCGTACCATCGGTACCATCCGGGCCAGGTGGCCGGCGATTCCTGCGAGGACGAGGGAGGAGGCGGGTGGCCGTACCATCGGTACCATCCGGGCCAGGTGGCCGGCGATTCCTGCGAGGACGAGGGAGGAGGCGGGTGGCCGTACCATCGGTACCATCCGGGCCAGGTGGCCGGCGATTCCTGCGAGGACGAGGGAGGAGGCGGGTGGCCGTACCATCGGTACCATCCGGGCCAGGTGGCCGGCGATTCCTGCGAGGACGAGGGAGGAGGCGGGTGGCCGTACCATCGGTACCATCCGGGCCAGGTGGCCGGCGATTCCTGCGAGGACGAGGGAGGAGGCGGGTGGCCGTACCATCGGTACCATCCGGGCCAGGTGGCCGGCGATTCCTGCGAGGACGAGGGAGGAGGCGGGTGGCCGTACCATCGGTACCATCCGGGCCAGGTGGCCGGCGATTCCTGCGAGGACGAGGGAGGAGGCGGGTGGCCGTACCATCGGTACCATCCGGGCCAGGTGGCCGGCGATTCCTGCGAGGACGAGGGAGGAGGCGGGTGGCCGTACCATCGGTACCATCCGGGCCAGGTGGCCGGCGATTCCTGCGAGGACGAGGGAGGGGGAGTGTGGCTGTACCATCGGTGCCAGGCGCCCGAGAACCGTGACGCTCAACTGGGATAACGTCGCGCGCTATACCTTTTAAATTTACCGTAATAGATTATTGGGAATAAATAACGACAATAATGCAAAATACAGGTAGTTGATAAAGTTTGTACAACTTTAACGGAGCAAAACTTGAACATACGAGGCTCATTTCTGCTTTCTAATTAAAACATTTACAAGTAGCAGCAGAAGTACACAATACACAACACTACTTTACAGAAATGCTAAAGAGACGACAGACTTTTAGAATTTTGTAATATTTAAAGTTAAAGAATAATTCCACTATGACCTAAAACAACGGAACAGTGGACATAAACATGATCTAATCTAGTGATCTGAAGGGCAATTACAAGTTGTGCGAGAACACTTATTGGTGACCCAGGTGTAGTCGATAGATTAAGAAGTTGGAGCTAGGTATCGCTGACGATAGGAAACCAATAAACACAGGTGATACTGCCAGATGTGAATTATAAGAATCCTTAGGATGCAATAACAGTTACAAGAATACATTAATGACCTATAAAACACTTTCACTACCATGCTGTACTTCTACGTAATAAGGTAATCACATTTAATTTCGTGACTCGACCGGTTCGTTTTAGCGGTGAATTCGCATAGTTACATTCATGCGATAAGTCGTACCACCTGTTCTGCAGGGCTACTGACATAATGTTACAACTATAATACTATAAATATACCCCGAAACATGAACAATACATTCAATACCTCTATATCCTATTCGATAAATAAAATTAGACCAAGTACTATTTTCTTTAGTTATTACTTACAATACCAGTAATGTAAGTATTTTTCTAACCACTGGACAGGACTACTGTTGCACAATCTTGAGGAAAAACTGGACATGAAAGTTATTGTTCTGTATACAAAATTTGAATTGTTAAAATCTGTGAATCCCCATTTTCTTCAATTACAGCTCCATAAATCAACTTTAGTTATTTGTTAGGACAACTGCTACAGTAGTTTCCGAGTATCTAATTGTTAGAATTAGAGTTTGACTATAAGAACAATTGCTACATTTTTGGCATTTCCTATAACCATATTTTGCTTTGTTAAATGGTTTTGGACACCTCTATTGGAGAGTATGACTAGAATGCAGAGTGCATATAATGATATAACTAGCTAAGCTGTTTTTAAGTTTTAGATCGACTCTACCAATGTTTTGTTATTTACTGCAGATGTGCGTATCTATGTGTTGCTGTTTCATATTTACTTTACCTCAAATTGGCTAGCTCCGAGCAAGAATTAGCCAGCAAATAATCTCCACTTAGCAGGGCAATTTTGTTCCCAAACATCATGTCGTCTGGCTCATCGGCTGTACGGTGGCGGGCGTTCATGTTGACAAGACCTTTGTGGACTAGATGCGATGTTCTAATCATCTCTGTCACTTCTGCTAATGCACGTTGGCTAAGAAAGGACATATTGTTGAATTACTCGGTTTTGCGAAGCATAGTACCGCCTTTATGTTTACAACTTTTGGTAATGATTCTAGGTGTGCGATTCGTACACGGAACCAAATGCACTAAAGCTCATATTGTAAAACAATACTCTACTAGCAAAAACTAATAAGGTGTATTATGCGGTTTCGCTCGCGTACATTTCTAATTCAAATACCATGAAAACTATCCTATTTTCTTACGCAAAAGATCATTTAAGTTTATCCATATTACCTAACCTACTTAATTAAATGTATATCGAATATCATAATAATAAAATGAAACGCAAACATTCAAAGAAACTCACTTTTATGTTAATATTTATTTCTTCTTCGTGACTATGATATAGATTAAGTATTATATTAAGACCGTAAAAATTAATACCATCCTCGCATTTTAGATTACCTAATCTTTTTGAAAAAAATAGTTTTCTATAAATATAAGCCTATATATAATACTTGTAAATTCTTACCTGTGAAGTACTCCGGCTGCTTTATCTTGCTCCATGTCAGGTATCTCTGGACTATGGCCAGCAGCTTTTGACACAAGTAGCACGATAAGACCCCAAGCTTGCATATTGTTTTTACCATTGTAGATGAGGTTTCTGAATATAATTAATAACGAATAAATGCACTTATTATTTTGCACGAAGGTGAGGTAAAAATTGTTTCCAACAGACGTGGATGTATGATGAATTTAATGAAAGTAGATGAAGGGAAAGATGTATGTCAAGGTCGTAGCAAATAGAGGTTAATTATCTCTTTTTATTCTTATAAGAAACAGGCGAAATAATATATATGTATGTAAATATACCTAACAAAACGAAACTTCAAGAGCACCTATTGCAGCATCTTTTTCAACTAAATTGTGATCTCTCATTTTGTGTCTTTTCCCCTCTTTTCTGGATAAGTCTCCTATCATTCCATGCTGACATATGTTTTTTGTCACATGCATATCATCCCTCATCCTTTTTCTCAATTTTTTCAATCTTACCTACAACTTCTCAAAATCATCTGATTTTGAATAAGCATAATTTTTCAATAACCTATGCTTTATGAAAAATTTGATTTTGATATGTTTCATATCGAAATCAGCGTTAAGTCAATGAATCCGTATACAACTTTGGTCTCTACAGAGACATGCACTTTAAAAATATGTAAATTCTTCTCATCCCTGTAACTAGCCCTTTTCTGTGCGCGGAGGGATTCACACATGGCCGATAATTTAGAATATGTACCTTTGCGGCGGCACTATGTGCACAGCACTAATTGGGCGTCACATCACTAACCAAAAACAAAAAACAATTCAGTCATATTATGACTGATAGATATAAAACTACTTCCCGGCAATACCACTGTCAATCATCAATACCAATTATTGTCTTTTAATGTGTTCTTTTGTGACGCTCTGCCTGAGTGATTAAAGTATCAACTATCCATGTGTTCTGGATTTTCATTTATCTACTATCGACCCGGAGGTGTCTAGAACCTCTACACCTTCAATATATTGCGAATATTGAAAATGTTACTGCGTGTGTGTTTGTGTATAAATATACAAATATATTTCTAATGGAATTATAGGATGAATAATCTAAATCACTATTTTATAATTATAAGTTACACTCGTTATGTATTCAATAGAAATAGAAAGTGTTTAATGTACAGTCAATATTTTTGTATTAATTCAATTAAATCAATCATTAGAGCATCACGCGATCTATGAGTATAGTTTGTTTTATAATAAACTAAGTTCATTGTTTATATCATGTAAAGTTATAGGAATCCGCATCTCATTATAGAGACGTGGGTTTGAATCGTGGCTGAACTAGCATGCTTTATACATATTATTTTATTACCATTTAAAATTAACTATTACTTGCTAACTTTAACATCAGGCATAGTAATAGACTGATATTGCCATCTTTTGGATTACAAAAAGTATTTTCCTTGTTCTTGGGGGTTAGTATACGCTTCTTAAATAAGATTTCGAATAAAATGTTAGATCTGTCTTTCACTTGTAAAATCAAAATAAAAAGTATCTTGCCCAAGAAGGGATATTACACTATTGAAGAATATTTGAATGACAAAACTTCATTTATCTAGCAGCTCACTCCAGCCTCTTATAGTATCTGGGTAAAGGTTTTATCTTACCAAACATGTAAGGAATTGTGTAGTATAAACTTTCAGCGTCTCGTCATTATTAGGTATAACGATAATAATAATTGTCTATCTTATTCTTACTATGTATGCACTATTTGCCACAACTTCTTTAATTCTTTGAAAAGTAAGTAATTGTGTAACATACTTCTGAATAAATTTAATTTAAAAAAAGAAACATAATTTACAATATTTTTCTTCGTCGTTCATAACTTACTTAGCAGTTTTCAGCAGTGGGTGATTGCTTCCGACTAATTTGCGCAAGTGCAGCGCAACATTCGCGATTTCGTCGCTCAAAACCCATCGTAAACTCAGGAAAGAGGTTGGATATCCAACAATCTTCTCCGCTTCACTCACAGCTCTATTCCAATCAGGCTTCGTGTTGTGTTGGGCAATCGCCTGGCGAGGACTGTGTATGCTGAATTCCCTGCGATCACAAGGTCCCCAATATTGCGAAATCATGGTAGATGAGGGAACTTTCACTGCATTGCATCTCAGACCACTTAATCGGCTCAAACTCATTTTGTATCCAATCAGTTAAATAAAATTTAAACGCAAATTCAAATAGCTATTTCAAACTTTTGTATTTCGAAAGCGCGTATTCTATTACTATATATGAATATTTCAATAATTTATTTCACATTAAAATCTTCTATTTTCAAAAACTACGTGAACTTTCCGAAATTCTAATATTTAATTGCAAATGTTTTTTTGCAAATAATAAAACTATTTCGTAAGTTCCGCAAAATTTTTTAACGTCCAACGCTTTCGCGCTATAACGTTTGACTGACTAGTGCGGTGACTTGGCTTGACTCAATGAGTGGCGTAAGCCTTGAGCTGTGGAGGTGGTAGGCTTTTGACTGTAACTAATTTAATTGTTGTAGTACAAGATTTCAATTTGTTTGAATAAATCAATTCATCGCTCGTAAACAAACATTTTGGAAAGTTAATAGGTACATTGATAATTACGGATCAAATTCTAGACTGGCTCTGCTTTGCTGTAATGCTGACGAATTACATCACCCAAAGCAACTGTATGTTGATTTTGAAGAACTCCTTAAAGATGATATTGAATTGTGTTGAGTGGCTGGTAGAAGCTTGATTATGAATATTTGAAGACCTATCAAAACATGCCAAACGTTACTTTTTATCATACCTTTGTTACGTATAGGATACCAAACCAAATTATTTTCCATTTTAATAGACTGTTGTGGACACCTTTCCGACCAATTACATCCATACTAAAATCCAATAGTTATTGATAATTGGCTGTGATAGACATATATGACGGGTTTATAAGCGTTTAATTTTTACTAAAAGGCCAGAAAATCCTAAAAATTAATTACTATCAGATAATATATTAAATCTTATTTGACGCAAAATAGTAAGCATAAATATAGATTAACCATTCTACCTCCTTATGTGTTTTATTTATAAAATCAGGTGGGATAAAAATAAAAAGTGTAATATTTTTTAAATTAATTGTATTAATAAATAATGGTAGTTCTATTTACATGACACATTCGATTACTCTTTTGTTTTGGCAGAAGACAATAAAAAATATTGTTACACAAAAAATCGAACGAACGCATCCGCGCTCGCAAACTAACATCTTAATCATTCACCATTCACATTGGTATAACCCACAAATGAGGTCGGTATAACGTATTTTTTTTTGGTTACATCATTGACAATACTGGTCGTTTTTGGTTTAAAAACTTCACTGGTCGAAGTCCGATCAGATAAAAAAACAATTAATGAACATTATGCAACTTTACCTGAGGTACATATATTAAGTATGCAAGTTTTAAAAAAATATTCATAATATTTCAAAATAACAATCTAGATATTACAAGATTACACTGCAGATGGCAATAACTTAAAAAAAATGTACTCTTAATTCATTACATCAAGGCGACTCTGTGAGCAAGGCACTCGAGTTTCATTTTGACGACGCTGATTCGAATGTTTGCAATACACATCACCACGGCATATGTAATTTTAGCCTAATTAAAAGGGCTTGAAAGCCGCCAACCCCTCTTCAACACGCGCAGGTATACTCTTAATTGCATCATAGAATAAATGACAGTAACAACAGATTGAAATATATTTCCAATTATACTCCACTAAGGCCAAACCTTAATCTTATTGAAAACTTGGTTACCCACGAATCTTTAACAATACGCGTGTAATGTATATAAGTTGTGGGTAGTTGTAGATTTAATAACCTAAAAAACTAACTTCATTCTTAAAAAAGTCGCATTTTTCCAATTTTATGCGCAAACCAGCGTCTCTTAATCTCGACAACACAGCCGTTAAGCTTTTTAAATGTAGTTCTCTTGACTTTCCAGCAATAAAAATGTCGTCACTAAAACAAACTACATTATTTATTCCACGCAAGTTTCTTCAATTATCTTTTGAAATATTTCCGGCAAAAACTTTAAGCCGAACGATGTGAGATGGGAGACTGGAACCCGGTCACTAATGCCGAAACACAACCCAAGGTTGTTATGGCGACATACTTTAGACCAGGGGTGGTAGCCATCCAGTTGGGCAGATGCCCTACCACCTGGCTTATTGCGAGTCTTTATGTAATCTTAGCTGCAGATATGCATTTTTTAAATATAATATTGCGTATATTGTGGTCCACCACTGAGCGTTGCGAATAACTGCTCAATACGAGGCACAGGGTAATGAACGTCTTTTAGAAATTTGTTTACGGTAATCTTATAGTCACTGCAAATACGATTAGAGCCATCCCTTTTAGTGATGGGCACTGTAAGTGTCCCTCTGCTACAACTACCCACATATGTATTACAACGCGTAAAGCACCTTCTTGGCTGACCATACATTTAAAAACTTTTCAAAGTTATTTTCTTGGCTTGAGATACCTCTCAAGCTAGTATTATTGTTTAATTATTATGCTGTAATTAAATCACTGAAGGTACAAGTTCACGTGAAGTCGCCCTATATTAATCATTATTATTTTTAATAGGAAATGGTGTGTGAGTGAATTCCAAATCTGTACCATTTAGTCGATCCACAGCCTGTTGTGTCAAGTGCATATAATATCAAAAAGTAGGATTATGATGCTACAAATTGGTCTCAATTCATCAATATAAGGCGTTGTCAACAATCGGGCATATTTTACCATACACTAAAAATCAAATAATACGTCGCGTCGGCGATATGCAGCGATTGACCAAAATGATACAAATGTAGACATAGCATTAGATGTATTCACGCCAAACTTTATTACCGATGCATATCTTAATAAATATTCATGCTTATTTGATGATTAACAACAGTTGGTTGCACTGTAGGTAGATAATCATACAAAATTCTTTACTGCGCAGCTTTTGGGAGTAATGTAGAAATTAAAAACATGAGATGACCGATTAAGCAAAGTAACAATATCGAACTTTATTTCAGTTCAAAAAATTTGTCTAAATATGTAATAGAAAATTGTAATTTATCTAATCGAACTTCGAATCGTTACAAAATCGTATAAATCTTCAAATGTTCAATCACACTGAAGTAAGACATACATACAAGCAGTCGAGCACTCGTGAATTTAATGTTTATATCACAGGTTTCTAGTGTGACGCTAAATGATACAATTTCATACAAAACATCGATGTTACATAAAGTTAAAACACACAATTTGATGCCAAAACAGCCTTACTGTTCCTTAATGATTGTGATGCTTAATACTGTGAATGCTTTTGATATGTCTTGTCAATGTATTGAGAAATGAAGGCTATGTTTAAGTAACCAGATAGAGAAAAACAAAAATATCGGATGATGTATCCGAACGTACATTATTTTGTTTAAATAATGCAACAGACTTAATAATGCATTGATTAAAAAGTAAAAGTAAAATTGAAATAAATATTAATAATTTACAATTCATTAAATCAATTTCATTCAATTTAAGATTATTACGATGCATAAAAAAAGCTTGTAAAAATAATTTCGATTACAAGAAATACAATAGCACTATATCACGAGATAAAATATTCTGTGTTTACAATTTTGAGTTTGATTTTATATCTATTGCGTGTTCGGTTGTAGTTTTAAGTCATTTAATGCGTCGAGAGGAAATGTCATCCCTATTAAAAGTAAAAAATGTTGCCTGTGGATAATTATTATCACTTCCAGACTAAATTAAAAAAAGTTATCAACCTCCTTACAATCGAAGGTGTGTCTATACGAATGGCAATTATTACAATGGCAAGAATATCAGGGCATTTTTACCAATGCTTAATTTATTCTTTACACAAATAAATTAATAAATATTCGAGAATACTACACTTTAGGCATATCTCGGTATATATATACCAAACGTCAAGCTTCCATAAGACCATCGATAAACTCGCACCATTCGTTTTTTATTTTTTTAATATTTTTTTTTTTCTTCACATCTACGTTACAATGTACATAGACCCCGATGTCTATTATTGCTTCGATTTTTAAAAGTCTTGTTCCGACCAAAACTTTTTGACCTATAAATAATTTCACGTCCGTCCCAATAAATTTACCATTCAATAAATACGTACACGTAAAAAATATAAACTATATCGATAGTTTAATCTTTAAAACAAACTTTTTTGCTTATCACCTAATTATTATATATTAATAACTATTTATTCAGTATGTCTTCATTCATTTTCAATAATATGCCTACTTTATCTTTCCAAGCGCCTGAAATTGTATTTTCCTTTTC
Organism: Dendrolimus pini; assembly: GCA_949752895.1. Taxonomy (NCBI): domain Eukaryota; kingdom Metazoa; phylum Arthropoda; class Insecta; order Lepidoptera; family Lasiocampidae; genus Dendrolimus; species Dendrolimus pini. The sequence continues at coordinate 3,826,808 of OX457131.1, forward strand.
ACAGATATCTATTCTTATATAAATCGTAGGTATACTGCGCTCATGGAGAAACCACTTAATAAAGCCGTCTATTTGAGTGCTATCTCTTTCGCACCTCATATATATATTAGTATAAAGTGTAAGCGAGACAACAGTGAGTTGGAACCATCATGGGTGGTTTCTTTATAAGCGCATATTATATTTTATTTAACTTTTTTTTTTAAACTAATTTTTATAAAACTTTATAGTTACTAATTTAAGAGGAATGCTCGTATTTGATTAACAAATTTCATTTATTAAATTATATAAGGTCACAATTCAATTGGTATATAGGATAAAATTATTATTGTTTATAATACTTAAATATATGAATACGTAAGTCAGCAGCTAAACGCCAGGCACTATGTTTGAAAAGTAAAGAAGGCGTTTTTGAACATGCATTAAAACAACTGCACAATAATTTAATATCAAGCCGTAAAGGAAATATATTAAATATTAATGTCTACAGTAACACTAAAATTATTACAAAGAAAATGATTTCGATAAAATGGTTCCACGTAATACAATATAAATAAGTTAAATATTCTAAAAATTTAAAAATACACACATCTTAACCTAATTGAAAAGCACTCGCGTCTTTGTGGTAAGAATACATGTCACTTAATACCGCCATGATTCAGTTTTAATATTACGTAATAATAGCCAAAAAACGAACATACAAAAAGACAGGAATGGTACAATTAAAATTACAATTAAATAAAAACAACTCATACTTGCAGAAATCCATTTTAGAAAACTTACTTCACACTCATACACTCCATTTCTCAGACAGGTGGGTAAACAGACCTTTGATAGACAACAATTTTTTTTCTAAACTGTTACATGAATAACTTCTTTAATATATACCAAAACAGGTTTTTAACTGTACATGAAGCGAAAGTTGTTTGTCAGGATCGTCGCAAGTGGAGATCTATAGTCTCTGCCTACCCCCATGGGAAAAAAGCGTGATAATATGTATGTATGTAAGAAATGTATGACGAGTAATACGTACCTGTTTCTATTGACGCTAATATAAAATTTAATTTTAAAGTTATTCACAGTTTATCCACTTGATTGAGAAACAGATGATTTAAAAAAAAATATCTGGCTACGAGTCTTTCTTCTTATTAAAATGGATTACCACAAAGATTTATCAAACAAAGGTACAAAAATATCAATAAACACCTTCGCCAATAAAACTACCACCATCGACTCCATGGCGCTACAACCTTTCTCAATGGGATGTTTTGTACTTTTGTTCTGAATAATTCATAAAATGTATTGTTAGTAATTCATGAGATCATTGTATCGCACAAAAACTTACATTATGCGCTTAATTAGACAAATAAACAAAAAATGACAAAATATGCAGACAAAATATCAAAGTAGCTATTTTATACATAGTACAGTTTAAACTAAAAGCGATTTGATTTTCTCGAGTCTTCGGTACAAATAAAGAGACAATAATATACAAAAAAAGCTACACGATTACGGGCACTTAGATAATACACAATCGATACTAACGTAGTAACGTAAGACTAGCTGAAATGCGATAAACACTATTGTAAAGTTAAAACTTAAAATTACATCTTTGATTATAAACTCACTCGGTAAAAGTTACAAAAAAATACTTCGTTTTAACAAAAACGTTCAATTCCGTCATTAAATGCGTAAAGGAATCTCGCTGGAAATACATTTAATCGGCACATTGGACCAGTACCGCGTATAATTTTTTTTCATTAAAAAAGAGGAACTACAAAACTTTTTGGAAAGCACACGACTCTAGTATCTAAGTATCGAAAGGCAACATACCTTACATACCTACGGAAGGGACTTCGGAACGTCGTTTGACGTTGGAAGAACACTGCCCCTTTGGGCTGGGCTTGCGTCAAGTACCGGACTCTTGGTACGGACCAGTTACAGTGCACGGATGCATTGGGAACAAAGTTGTCCAAGACATTGTCGTATGTGTGTCTGTTCTTAACATGATCTGACCTTTCTTCCTCGCTGCGTTCGTCGCCTCAACTAAAGCTGCCAGAGAACTGAAACCACCAGGTATCGCCTCTTCACTATTTTTCCATTTCTCAACGACAGGAGTCTGTCTGTCTGGGCCAGGTGTAGAAGCTGGTGAAACTGTATTGGAATTTGGTCCGGGAGTATTCGGAGTCGGAGGATTTAAACCTAATTTTTTTAACCTCATCTTTTCTTCCCACTCTTCTAAGCCGTGCTTCGGCCGATTTAAATTTCTGTGCTGATAAAAAACTAAGGATATTCTAGTGGGGTTTACTCTGTTGGGTGTCTTTACTGCAGTTGTTGAATGCATTTCGTGTTTAGCACATTCGAATAATACGCTTCCGTGGCCCAAAGCGATTGCTACCCCACCCATTTGACAGTCTTTGAAACATTCTAAATTGTCAGTAAAATCGGTGACTTCCCCGATGGGTTCTGCTTTTGGAGGTTCAGGCGGGTAAGGAATAGTGAAAGGTGGTGGGTATAAGCACCAGTTAGATGACGATTGGCACCAGTTAGGATTAGGATTTTGATAGAAATTAGGAGCGAAGTTAGGATTGTATTGATAACCGTAAGAATTATAACAATGAGAATTCCTTAATAACTCCTCCCTTTTATATTTCTCTGCATTATAGTAAGCTATATTATAATCGTTATACGTATTTTCATAAGGATTAAAATGACCGTAAGGGTTAGGTGTAAAAGGATATGCATTCGCCATCTGCGGGTAATTTCCATAGCCTTGTATAGGAGCCTGGTTTCCATAATTTTGATTTCCGGGATAATTATTGGCAGGAAACTCATGAGCCTTATTTGTCGTCATATTTTGATTTATTTCGTCATGACTAATTGTGAAATTAGTTTGGGAGGCTGGTGACTGAGGTGGGATACTAGTGGTTAATCTATTGTCATACGGATTTCGATTTTCATAACCTTGATTTGATAAAGATCTTTCTGTAGGCGGGTAAGGTTTTAGAAATGTTGAGTTTTCCATACCTTCTGGAGGATTCGTATGTTGCGACCTCGAAGGCGGTCTAGCTTTTGGGACTCTAAATAACGAATTTTCATTTTCAGGCGTCGATTGCTCTTTAGGTTTTAGATCCCAATTTTTCAAATCTGGTGATTTCCAAACGCTTTTTCGAGAATCTATTATTAAATCTGTGTTCGGCGACTTAAGTTCAGGTACCTGTGAAGGAGCAGGCGAAGCGGGCGTGCTTTGTGAATTCTGTGATATCTCCGTTAGTCTGGGAGAACTGGGCATATCGAATTCTGGCATCTTTTGTGTTACATCCCCAATTAAATTTTGTTTATCTGATTCTACGGTTTTTTGCGACAGTGGATCTGAATTAGTTTCACTTCTATTTGAATCGGGACTATAATTATTTGGTGGTACATTCAGATGTGCTGTAGTCGAGTCAGGATCTTCTTTAACGACATTATTAAACATTTCACTATTAGAGAAATCTGGCCATTGATTTTGGGGATTCATATGATTATTTGCAATGTTAAATTGCTGTTCTCTTTTTTGTAAACCCGTAGCAAAACTAGGTAATTGATTTGGGTTTGGATTTTGACAATTTCCTTCTACTATTGGAGAAACATGATTGGCATTGTATAAAGGACTCTGATGGTGCAGATTGTAACTTTGGTCGTACGCATTGTAAGGAGAGTCTAATACAGTACTGGAAATCTGATTGCTTTGCAGTTGCGCATCTGTGAAATTATCTATCATTGTTGCCATGTCTAGCAATGCAGGGTTTCCTAAATTCGGGTTCATTAAACTGGGGTTTTGATGATTATGGTTTGGATTGACAAAGGCAGAGTTATAATGAGGGTTATTTGTAAAAGCTGAAGTATTTGTTGGATTAAGAGCTGGCGTATGAGCTCTAGGAGAAGCACTACTTTGACTTCTAGGGCTTGAGTTATTTCTATTATCAGGTTGAGGCGTACGTGGCGCTGGTGTGGAACATTGAGATTTCTTTTGGTTATTTCCAGGACTTTGCTGGGGCGTTGTTCCGTTGGAATTATTCCCTGAATCCGTTGTATCTTCATCCTTCCGCTTTTTGCCGTGGCGTCTGCACGGCTGTAATGGCACTGACCGGACGCGAACTTCCATTGAGTATCTGAAATAGAAGAATGTACTGGAGTAAATAACACGTATGACAATATTATAAACGCGAAAGTTTGTAAGAACGTATGTTTGTTATTCTTTCACGCAAAAACTACTGAGTGGATTTTGATGAAACTTTACAATAATATAGCTTACACATCAGAATAACACATAGGCTATAATTTATAAAGATACAGTGTGAAATATCCAAAATATAACAATTTTCCATTACCATACGGGTGAAACCGCAGGCACAGCTATATATAATATAGAATAGAAAAATATTTCGTATGGTATACAATACATTAACTTGTATTTTATTAAAATCTGTACATCACCACTCACTTGTCCAAAATTTCGAGAGCGCCGTTCTTGACTTTCTCATCTTGGCCTTCTTTTGAGCCGAACTCATCAGTCGTGTCCAAAACATATAATGGTAGAACATGAAGCTGTTCCTCCGTTGGTTTGGACAAAGCTCGATGTTTCGCAAGCGTTACGACTGCTGTGCAACCGTTGTTCATGTTGTGAAGATCACGGTGTGCATGAGCGCAGAAATCTATGCACGCTGTTACACCTGAAATTGTATAAATGAATTCATAAATACTAAGTTGTGGTGGCTTAACTAATGTACTAATACCTAAAATTCTAATGACGTAGATACGAACCTCGTCAGGAAAGCATGTACATACAATAAATTTATACAGTTTTACCGAAAAAATGTAAATTTTATGATTGATCATGATACCAGATGGTTCTCGTAATGGATGATGAAGCAAAATAATATAAGAAAATAAACACATACAAATTACCAATTTGTGATACATAATGTGGCGATAATAACTTCTAATACTTCAAAATGTTGGAGCTAAAGCTTAATATTGCGACGTTTACTGGATTATATTATAGTTCATACTAAGATAGGAAAGTCTAATTTTGGAAGTTTGATTTTGCCTTTTTTTACGGCCTTGTATTAGGAATGAATTAATTTTCATGAACTTTGTTTAAATTTACTTTTGATAAATAGTGAACATTTTATCCCAACAGAGTATGATTTCTTGGGATATGGGTTTTTATATAAATTTCACAAGCGAAATTGCGTGAAAAATCCTGATTAGTTAGAGTTGTCTAAACTCACCAGAAAAGGGTCTTCCAGGCTTAAACCCCAACCGACAATCCGATGCTTCTTTTTCAAATTGACATTGGTTTTCGAATGATTTCGGCGCCAAGTTCATATAAAGCGGACTTAGTAACGTAGCCAGTACGTGCATGCGCTCTTCAATTTCGCTCTCCTCGGTTTTGACCGATAATCGGAATTTTCGGACAGTTTTCGAACGGGCGTATTTGCATCCATTGTAGTACATGGACCAGGAGCAGCCGAAACTGTATGATGCACCGCACGTTTCAGGGTCAAGACCTGAAGAGAGAAAAACAAATTTGGTTTTGAATTTCCCTACGAATCGTTATGATTATTAATTGTCATGTTCATACGTAACAGATATATTCAACGCATATAATAAGTCTAAACAAATGGCTCAATTTCAATTAGAAATACTATTCAATGTATTTTTAGGTATTTACTTTAGATAAGAATTTTTATTGAAACTCAGATTAGTTGAGTTGAGTAAACCATATACTTTGATCGATTAAAATTATAGGACAAAAGAGCGTACAATGTTATAGAGAAAAACACAAGGATGAGAAGACAAGTATTATAGTAGTAATTATTAAATAACATAATAAGTAAATTACCTTGACAGGCACAAGTTCTGTTTTCATTTGTAGCACACCTTCTGGTAGTCGGAAGGCCGTACCGATTCAGTTTGTGAGATAGCAGCGTATAGTCCAGATCAGCTTCCGACTGTGGAATACCTTCCCAAGCCACTAGACAAACTACTATCCAAGACGTGGCACATTTATGGCCATTTCTGAATTTCACTACGACTAGTACCTTTTCTGTGTAGTTTGACCGCCTTATAACCTAGAAACATAAATTAGGTAAATTAATACAAAGACTTATATGAATTTTACAATAACGCTCAATTGTGATTGAAACGCTTACGAGATAATATCCGAATAAAATAAAAAGCCTTTTCCAACCCATTAAGTGCATACCGATAACATAACAATACAATTTTACCAATTAAATGTCGTCCTAGTATTATTGAATGTCGGTCCTTAGGACCATCCACATTTACGTCACACGAAATTCATGTTTTTTGTACTCCTTTCCCGTCCTTGTCATAGCTGCTCACAATCGTGAGATTCCTCCCTCCGTAGTGTCATATCAAGAAATTGTTAAATTACAACAGCAGATCCGTAATTAGTTTTAATTCGATTTATATTATTTTTAATAATTTAAACACTGTTCATATACATAGAGTTGGAAATATTTTGAAGTTTTTGGTTAATAGTTCAAATTTCGGGTTTTAAAGCTTAATGATCTTATTCATAGAGAGAAAGTTTGACCGCTTCTTTATTATTATTCTTTATCTTCTTAAAACAGCGTTCAAACTTACTCTAACTCTCTATGATTAATATCGTAAATATATTAATTTTAAAATGCGACTTCACAAAATTTAGCCCTCCCCTCCCCTTTCCAAACAATGTGACGCTTCGTTTGACCACCTCCTCCTCCCAACGTGTGACGTAATTAATGGATGGCCCCTTACTACGTTCTATATAAAAACGAATTATGTAAATTAATTTAGGCGTAAGGAAAAAATCAATATTGAACATTGATAATGACTAAATACTAAATACATATTATAATAGAAGACCACCACTGCGTCATCTATACATGTATTTGGAAATAGAGGCTTAGGGGTTATTAAAGCGATTTACCAAATAAATAACTGCTAGCGAAAAATTAATTCCTAAAAACAATACAGTACTTCACAAAATAAAATTAGGACATACATAGTCAAATCAAATCAAATCTTAAATATAGTTTTTATATTTTTTTTATTTGCCATCATCTTAGCAATTACCATCTTGAAAATATTTATACTCTTATAAGTATCCTTCATATAGATACTAACACTTTGTACACTAACTCGAGCAAGACCAAAACAATGTCAAATTATAAGTGTTTTCTTCAATGTTATACTGTTTAATTAATACTCGTAAAGAAATATTGGGATCCATACACTCACCCACTTAGCCATGGGACAACCTTGCGCTGTTTTCCCTTCTTTTCCAGTATAGCATATCTTTTCTATTCTCAATTCCTTTCCAGTCAACCCTGTCCTCGCTTCTAGATCTTTTCTCAATTCTCCTAAAGTTGATGCAGCACCTAAAAGCAACATACAACTTATTTGTTGTTAAATTTAACGGAGTACAATAATAATATAGTCAAGGTGGGAAAGTCTGTCGGTGGGATGTAGTTCGTACACCTCTCATTTTTTACCTTTTTGTATTTAACGCTAACTACAATCTGAAGACAGAATTAAATGGTGCCTTAGCTTTACTGACCCATTTGTTTTCGTCGTAGCAATTCAAACACGCAAACAACGAGAGGCGTATGGCGTTCTCCCACTGAACTCACCTTGAATATGATATGTTATCAATAATATTCTAAAAATGTTGACATACCTAAATGAGTGTAATAATTGCCAGGTTCAGGAGGATTTTTATCAGCAGGAAAACAGTTACAATCAGGCACTTCTGTTCTCGAGTTGTTTCGCAACCTTTCTAAGTTATCTAGGTACTCTTTTGAATAATTGAAATGGTTTTCTTTAGTATTTTTTAAATCAGTTGTTGGTGTATTAGGTTTTGATTGCATTTTAGGATCGTTCTTATCGGCCGAATCAGGGTCATCTTCCAACACTTCGTCTTTAGTTTGTAAACCAGGACAAGCCCCATCTCGCAGATGTTCTGGAGGAGGTTTTTTAGTAGACCCTTGACGACAGCAAGCGTAGCCTACTTCGTTCTTTATTGGCATGGGACCCCCATCTCCGGGAAACATATACGGCTCATGTCTTGGCGGTGGGTTATAGTTTATATTCTTGTAAATTTTATGACCCGGCGGTGAATGCTCGGACTTTATTTGTTCTATGTAATAAGGAGTTTTTATTTCAGTGCCTGTATTTTTTTCTAAGTTTGGTCTATTGGCTATCTCTTTTTGTCTGAGGTCATTAAAGTTTCTGTTATATTTTTGAAAGCCCAAGTTCTCTTGTATTCGTGGTATTTGTCCATACGATTCTTCTTGTTTGCGTTCATATGGATAATTTTGATAACTTTGAGGTTTCTGTCCGAAATTTTCCTGTTTGATAGTAGATATTGGTGGTAGTACAGTATTCTGTTGGGATCGCGGTATCATACCATTAGGGTAATCCTTATAAGAATTGACAGGAACGTTGTTTGAATTTTTATTACTAAACGAATTTTGATTCGACTGTCTTTGTGGTTCAGACTTAAGTAGTCTATCATCTTTCTGATATTGGTAATTATCTGGTATTTCTAATTTTGGCACCAATGGTGCAGAGGCATGTCGAAATTTGGCGTCGTGCATTTCTCTATCATAAGCTCGCCTTTGTGCGTTGGTATCTAGCGCAGGATTAGGATTTTGTTGATTCATTTCCGATACTGGTCCAATAAGCATTTTCGATTGAAAATCTTTATTATCTTGCTGACTATAACCTAAACTATCACTATCATAAATTTCTGCATATTTTTGCGCTTTATATGGTATATTTGGATAACTACCATACTGTCCTCTCATATCCGCGTATGACGGTAATCTTTGAGGAGCTTTTGATGTGTTTTTAGACGAAGCATGTTTATCATATACTCTCGGGACATTTGTCCCCCCCTCCCATACTTGGTGGCCACCACCTCCGAATTCACTCACACCATAAACGTGAGCGTTTTGTGAATAATTACCAGCGACTGGATATACCTGGTCGCCTAAGCGGTAATTATCTCGGAGATGGTGGCTATACGATAAAAAATGACCGGTAGCATTCCTATCATCGTTTGCTGAGGGTCCTGATTTTCTATCGTCATTCCCTCGAGGCGGCCCCTCTCCAGGGTCGCCTTTATCTGGCGGTGTATTTGTACCGTCTCGGCTATGGTTTTGTTTGTTTAATATCATTGTTTTCAGTCTCGAGTTCAAATTAACCCTGTCTGATTGCGAAAACATTTGCTGTTCCGTTTCTTCCTGCCTCTGTTGCATCTGCTGATTTTGCATTTGCTGGTTCTGCATTTGTTGCTGTATTTGCTGATTCTGCAGTTGCTGGTTTTGCAATTGTTGTTGTTGTTGATTCTGTAACTGCTGTTGTTGATTTTGTAACTGCTGTTGTTGATTTTGCATTTGCTGACTTTGCATTTGTTGGTTCTGCATTTGAGGATTTTGTAATCTTTGGTTGTGTTGCCACTGATGTTGTTGCCAGTCGTTCTGGTTTTGTTGCTGTTGTTGACTGTTATCCCTATACTGCCCGCTGTTATAGCCGCCCGAATACCCGCTACAATCGAGTGAAGCTCGCGGACCGTTGCTCCCCTGCAGGTATCCAGGCTCGGCGTTTCCCGAATGCTGTCCATTTGATGAGTTTTGTTCTTGCCTATCCCCTTCATTACTCGTATCCCCTGTACCACTTTCTTGGCTGGTGTAATCCTCTGTGTGTTCTGAGGTATATTCTTGGCGTTCGTAATTTTGACTGACTGTATAGACTGGCGCGGCTGATGTTGGTACACTATTTTGATATGATGCAGCTGAGGCTGGCCTTGAATCGCTCCCGGATGTAGCGCCAGGTGTGGAGGCCTGGGCATATTGTTGTTGGTATTCAGTCGTATAATGAGGAGCTCTGGGCGATGGAACTGGTGTGTAAGCTCCACGGTTAGACGGTGGTCTTTGTGCGGGCACGGATTGAACTCCAGTTTGATAATAAGTGTTGTTGGTAACATCGAATGTGGTAGCGACGTTTTGGACGGTATACGTGGTATTAGCTTGATAGTGAGGAGATGTGGCGTAGGTATGATTGCCTTGGTAGTCTAAGGTTGTTTGCCCAGTTTGTGTGGGAAGCTGCTGGATGAATTGGTTCTGCCAACCTGGGTAAGTGATAAAAACTAGATCAATGTTGTTAATTAATCAAGAAAAGGCAAGATAAAACGAAATATATTTTTTAACAGTAATGAAACTACCTTGAGATGAATCTGTTTGCCACGCAGTCGGAAATCTGTTGGGATCTCCCGCGTAGAACGGCATTGGCGCCTGTAAGGAGAAAAAGAAACAATATATATTAAGTTGCAAACGTTCATAGCAGACGATGACCATTTACAATTAGGTGGACTGTCTGCTGTTTGTTTGATTTCTAAAAATAATATTATTGAGCCAGATATAAACGAGTTTAAGATTATTGTAACACGGAAGTTTGCCATGGCAATAATCTCATCAATTATCAAATGCTTCTAAAGACCATTCATTGGGGGCTATAGTAGTAGATTCTTGTGTAAATCATACACAAAAGCGATAACTATTTGGGCTTTGTTTGTAATAGTTCGGTTATTTCGGTCGAGGCTACGCACAACCGTTGTTTATTCCACATGCGTGTGTTGCCAGGATGGAACATAATCTTTTGTGTAGTAAAATGACGCTGGAATCCGTTTTTTGACACTTTGGCTACTGTAATTGGATTTCTACCTGAATTTCACAAAAAAACAACTCTTATCCGTCTTTTTCTCAAGGATAGTCATGGTCAGCTTTATCTGTTAATTAGTTTGTTTCGGCAAGATCAAAAATCTACTTATTAAAATGATTTCGATTTGGGAATTTTGAACATTTTCTCAAAAAATATAAATAAATAAAAGAAAACATGAAGAGGTTAAAAATAAACTACATCGGCTCTAAGCTAGCAAATTATTGGTTATATCAACCAGCGTTATGGCTATATAGCGGAGTAACAGCAAATTAAAAATTAGAATGATAAGTTCGACCAAAATCCGCCAACCGCTTTGATAAACCGGATACTCGAGCAAGAATACCCTCCTGGCAACACAATGCGTAAACGAACATATGAATTGCGTAGAATGAAGCGTTGACCGAGGTCAGGACTCTGATAGTGCAATGTAACATTTATCATTTGATTTATAGTAAGCTTTAATGTATACTTTGACAATTAATTTATTATTCGAAGAGCTGTAATATACTTAAAACGTGTTTATATGCAACTATTAAGTGCGCAACAGAGGCAGGGTTTTGTGTAGTGGTTACTAAATTCAGTTAATTGTAATGGAGGCCTAACTTTAAGTTAGGCCTCCGTTACAATTAACTGAATTTACTATATTTACTATTACTGTTAATAACAGTAATAGTAAATATAGGAACTAATTAAAATATAAAGAAATGCCTAATGAGAAGGAAATTATGGTTATGGGTTAAAGAATCATGCGCACGTAGTATTTTCGACTTGTCAAAATTTTATTATAAAATAGACCCCTGATTATTTTGCAGCTTTTTCAGAGTAAGGTTCTTATTGACCATTAGCATTTTGTAGAGAACTTAGTAACAATTACTTTTATAGTAATTTTGTTTAAGTTATTTTATTCTTTCTAGGGGCATTCCTTAGAGACGGAATATAATTTTGTGTTATTTAGACTATTTGTAAGCCGTCACATTTATTCGTACTTAACACAATGTTAAGAATTTATACAACGTTAGAGTTTACATATTTATTGTCATTATTATTCCTGGCATAAATTCCTGCGAATAAAAAAGTATTCAAAGTAATTTCTTCTAAGCCTTAAACCGCCTAAAATGAATAAATTACAAAAGTGGAACACGTCTCATATACCTGCAGAAGACAAGTTAATATGGTAACAAATTTGTTATTAATGTTGTTACCAGTTCAAAAACTCTTAATAAGTTTATGAAGGATTTTAATTTTGTGGAATAAAGTGTGGCCAGTTGATCGTTTTTACTGAATTTCGTAATTTATGTCAGAGGTTTTGAAATAATGCCAATTTAAACCCAAATTGTTATTATCAAATTTTAAATACTAATATAATAGAAATTGTATATTAGAAAAATATTCCTGCAACCGCGATTCGCTTATGTTTATTTATACTGATATTATAAAGAGGAAACATTGTTATTTTTGTAACGAAAAAACCCAAAAAATACTGAACCGATTTCAAAAATTATTTCACCATTCGAATGCTACATTATCCCTTATAATAGTAATATAGACTATATAAAAATTAGGGATCCCTGTAAAATAATTGGCGCTGGAATCAGTTTCTACGATTTTGATGAAATTGTATGTGTGTTTAAGTGAGTCCCGGTGTGCTTTAGATCCACAATTAGACCCTATAGGTGGCGCTGGAATCGGGTTCTGGATGTTTATTTTTCAGGGCAGAAAAATGTCTGTCAAGACCGCTAGTTCCACGTAAAACATAAAACTGAATTTTTTATTAAAACTTTTTTGTTGTATTATAGTGATATACGTGGGTGAAAAAACTTACTCTGTAAAAATACTACAGCCCCGGAGTTTTTCAAAAGAAAACCGCAGAAATGTTGATTTAATATCATAAGACCTCTATATGAGCAAAATACTGAAGTTTTCATGATAATAGATCATAAAGGTTGGTAAACAAATCGTTGATAAACCTGACAAATTCCCAGTGTTGCCTTAGAAATATGCAAAATAAAGGGTCTCTCACCTTGATGACTACATTTCAAAGTATAAAGTACAATAAACGTTATGTCAGTCATCCTTCCCAATCAACTCTTTAAAATGACCAATTCACAGTATAAGTATTTCTAAATCGATTTTTTTATTGCATGAGTTCAGCAGACAGACAGACGGCTCACCTGATTGACAACACAGACAACACCGACCGAATTTGTAACACACAAAAGCGCAGCTGCCTGCTCCCTAAAGGGAGATTGGAGCCTGGCCACCAATGCCGGAACACAACTCAACTATTGTGGCGGCATACCCTAGACCAGGGAATGTAGCCATTCGAGACAGGCAAATACCCTACCACCTGGTTGTGGGTTGTTTTGTCACATCTTATGACAGGTCGCCCTGCTGCGGCTGCAGCAAATTGTATTCTTTCTAGGTTCCTGGACGGATAGATCGTAAGAAAACTATTCCAAAACCGGTTTAAAACCCTTCAATCTATATTAAATTCGAGTGTGTAATTTATTTTATTATTTTTCCATTCTCGCATACCGATATTTGACACGATAGACCTGGCCACACTTTATGTTATACATAGAAGAACGCGTTACGCTAACGGGTTATATTTTATTAACGTGACGTGCGTCGGTAATTAAAACTTTGTCACGTTATAATTGTTCTTTTATCTATCTTCGGGTGCTAAACCATAGGCATAGGCATTTAAAAATCAAAATAACTTTTTATACTTTTATCTTCATATTTGAAATTCTTCTGTGCAGGTGCATATGACTGAAGTCCTCCTAAACGGCTGTAATGATTTCGATGAATTTTTTTGTGTGTGTTCAGGTGGATTTGAGAATGGTTTAGATTCACGATTGGACCCGGTAGGTGGCGCTGTAAATCGGGTTCTAAATCTTATCTCTTTAGGCTAGGACGTCTGCCAGGACAGCTAGTTATAAAATTATTTAGTATGACACGACACAAGTGACTAGTCTGCCATACCACGTGGCTAGATTTTTAATTTAAATTTTAACTTAGTCTGTATTATATAGTTTATTTTTAGGCTTGAGTTTCTATTTGTAGTATAATTTGTGTTAAAATTATTTTATATGAGTTCAATGAGATATTATAAGTGCTAATTTGAATAAAATTAAATATTTTAAACTTTTAAAATAAAACAACTTATTATAAAGTGCGAGTGTAACTTGGCTGGTCTAAATTAGTAATAGACGACTATGCGATAGACGCTTTTTCATAAATAATAAATTGTGCTAGGTGTTTAGTGCTGTCGAATCAAGAGTTAAAATCAAACTAACAAGTAGTTTAGTTTAATTTATTTGTAACAGTGACTAAAACCGAAAAACGTTGTCAGCTGTGTAACATTCCAGATAAAATTAGGGGTTCCGTAAAGATAGGAGAGATCCTTTTTGTCATATGTCTATGAGGTAGGCATATCTCAAATTACTCAAAATATCTTATTTCGTTAAGGGCCGATTTTTCAGTAATTAAATAAGTTATCAGTCGAATAAACTATTGAGTAAATTGAAAAATGAAACCGTTTAACTATTTTATCTGTCTATCTTTTAGATATTTTCACATCAAGCCGTCACAGCTTAGTAGTAAGCGCAGTCGCGTCTCAAACTCAGAAGGCGCGGGTTTGAATCCTAGCCGGAAAGCAAGCACCACGTATGCAGTTGTATGACCTAATGTATATTGTTACAATTACCACCTGCTAACGTTGAAGGAAACCATCGCGATGAAATTTACACAGCGAGATAACCGACGTGTCATAACCGCAAATCTGCTTTCTACAAGCGTAGCGCGTAAACTGTCAGTCCCCAAAACTGGACGACCCGAGCCCAACAGTGGGAAGTTTTTGCGCTGTTTTATATTTCAAAATTTAGAGTGAGATGACGACAGTTTTGGAAGTGAATTTATCTTGACTTAAATTTGAAAGTCATTACAACGTTATTTACTCGTGGCATGCTTCATACATTTTAATACAGTACGTCGCCCGTCGCGCCGCGCTTAGTTGTCTCACAGCGACAAGGTCATGGCCGGGCCGTAAGGTTACTCCACACGCCTATATATACACTAATTTTTACTCATCACTATACCATTATATAGCATATCCTCTTTTTTATCAAATTCTATCCACGTAGTTTTTGAACAAAAAACCTCTATGATATGCATAGGCGGACGGAGGGACATACATGACGATTATATATATTGTTACGAGTCGCGAGACTCGAATTAAAATGCCGTTAGAATTACCATAGAGTTTATTAGAACTATACAAACACGTATAACACAAGTATAAATATAACCGAACACAACAAGTCCAAACGTAATGCGTCGTGATTAAATAAAACGCGCAAAGTCCGTCACAAAATGTTTCCCCATAACAGTACACACGTCTTGCTTCGCTCGTGGTTATCGCTAGACTGCCACGTCCCTACATAGGGCCATTGCTTTATATTGCACAGATGCAATATGTCTGTCCGGCCGCGTGGACTGGACTGGAGTGGACTTACTAGAATCAGTTTGTATTTTAAATCCGAACACCTGGCTAATGATCACAATACAACAATAGGCCGTAAAAGATTACAAATTTTAAACACAAAGTAAACAAAAGAAGTCCAAATGCCGAAAGGTAATAAAATGTGTTTTTACAGGTGTGCAGGTGTGAATTTGTTTTTGTCGGGACCAGGGTCGTAACAACATGTTACGATTTTTTTGTTTCAAAATGTGACACCCTAAAAGTACCGAATGAATTTAAAATTATTTATTTCAAAGAAGAAGAAAAAGATTTTACAATATACATGATATTATGGATGTCCACAGGCCCGACACGTATTCTTTAGCTGGCAACATTGTTGCTAAATTTAATAATCGCCTTTTGTTTTCATAATTCATTGAAAGGTTGAAGATAATAATTTTGAATTTATAGGCTTTTGTATGGCAAGTTTTAATGCGAAACAATAATCGGAAGGCTAACATAGTATCCGTCCTACATCGATTTATACGATACGATGCGATGTGTGTAACGTGAAATGTTAAAAATAAACTAAAATTGAAAGTAAGTTAAGATTTAAGAATTTAATTTAAGAGAAAGATCTAATTTAAGAATAATATTTTATTTAAAATATACGATATTATATGTAAAAAACTTAAGCCGCTTATTATCATTATATTAATACGTGAAGTAAAAACTTTGTATAATATTCAATATTAATAATGACTAGTGGTCGCGCGTGGTCGAAATTCGACCAGAATAATTAATGTCAAAGACTATAACTTCTATAATCACAGATTCGCCAGGGCTACACTGTTAATTTGCTTGAACAATAAACAAAAGTGTACATGTATATAATTATGCGTGCGTGTGTCAAATACATGGTAGTGTGTGTAATGTTTTTTTTATTGATTTAATATATTTTTTATGCATAATAAAAAAATATTTGGCTAAGTCGCTTCTTCTTTATATAAACTATAAGTGTGCGAAATTACATACTCCTTTGTCCTCGCGGTTTTCGTAAAAAGGGGTACAAGTTTTTACCTCACGTAATTAATATATAGATTCTGGCGATTTAAGTTAATTTATTTAACACATTGATATAGGACAGTGGCGGAACGTAATTCATTCCTTGACATTTAATTTTCTCGTTTCATTGTCACAGGTTCAATGACACACTATAAATGAACAATACGAAAGTACTAATTCCTGGTAACAACAAGTAAATTATTTATTGCCACTCTATCTTAACTGAATTGCAAGTTGTTTGGAACAATGACGACTATTTACAAGTTCCCAACTATGTCAATTATTGCATGCTTTAGCTTTTGTGTGGGGGAATTGTGATTATTGCTTAAAATCGGTTTGATTATTGGTATTGCTTCACAGGTTGAGGACTATAGATTGGTATTTGTTGTAAAATGAAATGTAATCCATAATAATAATAAATAATAAACCCGCAGGGGGGCTTTGTGGCGAAGCCTTAGGTGAGTAGCGACACCTCGTACCTGACTCCGGGGGCCAAGGCAAGGCCTCCGCCTCCGTGCTTGCCTTAACCAGCCGGCACCGAGTGGAGATCGCTAGAGCTAAGACTTTTATAAATGGCATCACGTCAGAAGTAGCTTCGGTGAAACTGCAGCCCACCTATCTACACCCCTTAGCCACTCACACCCATGTTGCCCCTGCCTTTTATGGCGTTTTTAGGGCCCATGCAGGGAGTGGCGAGTCACCGTCTGCCCATTTTTCCATGTTCCCTGAACATTGCGACGGGCAGACGCCATAGTTCCCATATTCCCAGACCCCAAGTAGCAGTTCACCCCAATAGCCCGGTACTTTTTGTCCTCATTACCCACAATAGTCCTACACTGGCCGGGGCTTGTCCTTGGGTGCACTGCTATATGGTGTAGACAGGGATAATCGCCGGCCAGTGTCACGACACATTTACATTAAATTTGTCAAAGGGCCTCTACGTGTTGGCCTTCACATGGCCCCACGCAAGCCCTCCAAAAGTCCGGGCCATTTTCATGGTCCGTGGTCTTTAAAGACCTACAAAATATAAATAATAATAACAGCCCATCAATGTCCCATTGCTGGGCTCGGGCCTCCAACTATAGGGGAACAGACAGTATACCCGCCACGCCCATAATTCGGACCAGGAGATTCCGAAAATGCAATTCTCAGTATGTTTGTCTGTCTGTCTGGATGTTCCGCCTAATCTTGAAACGGCCAGACCGATTTTGACGGGACTTTTACTGACAGATAGCTAATGTTATAAGGAGTAACTTAGGCTACTTTAATTCAGGTTCAACAAAAAAATCGGGGACTGCTAGTATGTAAACAAAACTGTCTAAGCGATGCATTTTCTCGGCCATGATTTGAATCCACGTCGTTTGAATCTAACACGGGACTTTAATCACGAAACCACTACAACTTTACGATTATATGTTGCTTAACTAATATTTGCACAAAACAATATGCAAAGGAAATAATTAACTCTAGCTGGATATTTAAACAAAATATTTGTTTTAAATGAGCTATGAAAATATAAGAAACAATACATTGTTCCCATAACTCAATCTAAAGGCTTGTCAAGAACGTAGACTGGAAATAACAATTACTGAAATAACACGTTAACACGACACGACATGGTATGTTAATGCTTTGTTTGTAATAACGTTAAATAACAAGATTAAATAACACGTTAAACACATGCAAATGAAGTTGATTAACGTTATTTTAACAGTTATTAGCGATCGATGTATTTTCTACAATGTTACTGTTAATGTTGTTTTATACGGCGAAGGGCTCAAAAATCATGAAAATCATGTGACGTAATTTGTAGACGGCCCCTAAGTTAAAATGCAAAATTATTTACGTATTTGACGAAGTTTAACTATCTATAAGTTGTAATTGTCATTTTTTGAGTAATAGGTACGTTTTTTTTCACGAGTTGGCATTCGGTATTCGGCCGAATACCGAATAGCAACCGATTACTCGTGACATAATAAAAAATATAATAAAATTGTAGAGGTCAAATTTCTGTACAATGAAGAAAAATGCTATAAACCGAGTCAGGGGCATCCCCCTGTGAAATAGAAGAAGTGAAATAGAACTAATTTAGATTTTTTCAAATTTTTTGTTTCTCTGTTTGTCTGTTTGTACCGGCTAATCTCCGAAACGACTTAACAGATTTACATGAAATTTTGTATGGTGGTAGCTTATATCCCTGGTCGACATACAGGATACTTTTGATCCCGAAAAATTAAAGAGTTCCCGTGGGATAGTTAAAAAACCGCACCACGCGGACGAAGTTGCGGACAGAAGCTATTCTCTAATATAGACATTAGTTGCTAAGTAATAAAGTTTGACATAGACTATACTATACCTTTCAATACATAATGAGAAAAGAAGTAATATTGTTACATACCGACAAAGTGAATGCACACCTGGTTTATTACCTTTCCCGCATTTGAACTTATTTTGTTTACTTTGTGTTTAAAATTTGCAATTAGACAATCGCCTATTGTTATTGTACTCGTTTATGGCCGCAGGTGTGCAGATTACGTTTTCTTAGTAATCCAGTCCACGCGGTCGATTGTTGTATGGTATAGGTTAGTATAAAACAATGCCCGAACGGAGGGTTGAGGCAGTCAAGCGACGATTACGATACGAGCAAAACGTGTGTATTACATTCGATAAGCGATATAGTGACGGACTTTGCGCTTGTTATTGGATCGTGCAGTTTATACTGGTTGTGTCCAGTTATATTTGTACCAGTGTTATACGTGTTTGTATAGTTCTAATAAATTGTATAGTAATTCTAACGGCATTTAAATTTAAGTCCTGTAGCTTATAACAATATTATATGATTTTTCTGAGGGCTAATATTATTATGTAGTTGAGGGTTGACTCTGTATAGGGAAACAGCTAAGAACGTAAAGCAAACTCAACTGGACTTGGACATAGATTGAGGAAATTTGTCCTGAAGTAAAGTGTTAAAGAAGTCATTTTTAGTTAGTCTTCAAGGTATGGGAAAGTTGAATCTTAGCGGCTGAAAAAAGTAAAAAGAACTCACCATAGGTTGACTAGGATGTTCTTGTTTCATGGCGGGCGTCGTGGCCGGTGCAGGGCTAGGGGCCGCCGGGGCTTGGGGTGCGGGGCTAGAGGCAGCGGCTGGCACACCAACCGCAACTCCGACTGGTGCGCCTGGAACGCCTGCTGAACCGCCAAGAGGCTTGCGGCCGCGGTAGCTCTGCAACAAAAAGAACAAATTTGTTGGAGACTGTGGACACCGAGATCGACCGCAGTGTTACCACAAGCTTCAGTTGCAATGCAACATGCTATATGTTTAACAAATAAAAAATGAAAGCCACTTAAGTAAGGACACTAAAGGACAGCATTGGAAAATGATGAATAGATAATAGATAGAAAACTTTCTATTGTTCACCTATACAGATAAACTTTTGCAGTAATTTTATGTCGGTAAAATTAAGAAAAATGGGCGGCCTTATTGCTTTGAGTTTGGAGCGATCTCTTCCTCACTTCACCTCGGATATGGATTGTAGGAAAGGCTCCAAAATCGGACAGCCGGAGAAGCGCAAATTATGCAAATTAATTAAGAACAATTTTTAGAGAAGAGTAACTGGTAATTTATTGAAAATAATGAATAATGATAAATATAAAGAGAGGAAGTAGAAATTATAAGATTGATAGAGGTCATTTTTATGATTTCGTACTATTATAAAAATAAAAACAAAAGGTAATCCATAAATCCGAGTGTGAATATATAATAAATCTTTTCCTACTTCAGCATTTCATTGATACTCCTCAACTCTATCATTTAAGTACACAACACTACCTTTCACAACTATAAATTATCAATTGTATTGTATAATTATGTCAAAAATAATAATTATTTAAAATAATGACGAAGAATAAAACAGCAATGTTCAATCAAACCGCATAACATTACATGACTAATAATCGATGTCTGGATATAAGCAATTACATAAAATAACAAGCGATTATTCAACATACTAACAATATGAAATTGTACGTAATGGTCGCGAGTCTAGCATTAACGGTAATGCGCCGATCTATCTCAATGGAGTCTTCCTTTTTTGAATCGAGCGCGCTGATTGGTTGGCACACATTGGATTTTAGGGTTGCTACAAAGAAATAATAACTTTGAACTATGATAAATAGCCCCAAAGCCTGTATTATTGAACAATTATCATATAAAAACCATCGTTTGAGATGATAATCTGGACAAATAAAAGTGTTTTTGAATACTCGAGACGTGACAAGGCTTCACGACACTTCAATTTTATTGACTAGCTCAAGCGACGGTTCGTGTATGACTCGAGAATACGATCCGAAATTAGTTTATCTTAATCAGAATGCTTTAGTTAATCCATTAATGTATTATCACCTTGCTAACGGAATCGTTTAAGAGGCTTTTTATAAAGCATAGGATACCGATCTGTGCATGACTTACTTAACTGTTTATGTGGTTAGAATTTCAAGATGATGTGTATAGTAGGTGGAATTATATTAGTATAATGTTGAAAAAACAAAAATCGATCTCAACATATGTCTATATTATTTTTGTCCCCTAAGGCACACAAAAATAAATGGAATATATAATTTATCATGATTTCATGCACAATTTATAGGTTGTTGAGACAATAAGAAGCGTTATGGGCCACTGCCCCGACGTCTTCTGGATGTCGTTGTTGTCAAAAGGCTTGCAACAAGCAAATTGTTCACAAAAATATATTTCGTATATTAACTACGCAACTCTATAAAAACGTGACCTACATTTTAAATTAGAGCGTAGTAGTTCGCACATACACAAACTGGCAGCCTTAGAGAGATTTTTATTATTTTTTAAAAACAACTTTTGAAAGACGGAGAATTAAACCTTTTTTAGGCCCTTATGACCTTAGCTTTGAGGCTGTTAAATCATACACACTGGATCTTTCACTCTGTACAATATAATAAAAGAAGTCTGAATTACGAGTCTCTCAAGTGCTTTCAAAATATTAAATAAATATTTTTTATTTACCCGTTTTTAATTGCAACCCTAGCTCTAAGCACACAAGATCACGCTTCGTAATTTAAAATTGAAAATAGAAAATTTCAAATTACTCGTTTCTAAATTGGTTATTAAGTATTAACTGTTATTGTAATACATTTATAATAACTGTTATACTCTGTTATAGCTAACGCGTTTTCTTTGAACAGCAGTTAATAAATATCATTTCACAATATTGCATGGTGAAAGATATAAACACATAAATCTATAGGACTAAGCTTGTCTTGTCTAGCACTGATTAGAGAATAATTAAGACCGATGAATACACATAGGTCCAATTTGGACCGAAATAAAACTGATAATATTTTTTAGACTAAAACAGAGAAAAGTTAAAAATGGTACTTAAGAAGTTTAGATGTAGGCTTACGGAATTATATTTATAGAAGTTACAAGGATCACTTGTGAGCATATTCTCTGAAGTTTCACTTTAGGTGGGCATGAGCTGCACACACATTTTTTTTATTGCAAAGCTTGCAAACAGTTAGGCCTCCCAGCTCATCGGAAGTGGTTACCGTCTATACACGTTTGCTCCCCGAATGCTTTATATTGTTACAACCTAGGCGCCGACAAAGACAGGCTCCACGTACAGATTTGTAGAAGTTATTACCCGTCGGCATTTTAACTAATAAATAATAACATTGAAATTATTGTAATTATTTTATGATCGCCTTCTTTTGTTTACTTATTTATTGGCATACGTTTCTAGAGAGCGGCCTATTGTTCTATTGTAATAGTTTACAGCCGCTTGCTGCTGTGGTCCTTAGCCAGGTGTTACGGATTTTAAAGTACAAGCTGAATCTAGGACGTTCGGTCCACTTTGCCGGGCGGGCACATTGCATTTGTGCAGTATAAAACGATGGCCTGACTGAGGGAGGGGGGCAGTCGAGCGAGAACCACGATCAAAGCGAGATATGTGTACATCCGGGAATATATTAGTGACGGACTTTGCGCATTTTATTGAATTACGACCTTCTCCATTACGTTTGGATTTATTGTGTTCGGTTATATTTGTACCTGTGTTATACGTGTTTGTATAGTTCTAATAAACTCTATAATAATTCCAACGGCATTTTAATTCGAGTCCCGCTAAACTCGTAACAATATTCACAATTAGAAGTGGTGCATGGCGCTGGGATCGAGTTCTGGAATCCTCCTAATCTCCTGGATCGATTTTTATTTTTATTTGTATGTTTCAGTGGGTCCCCGGATGGTTTAGAATCTAAACCGGGGACCCACTGAAACATACAAATAAAAATAAAAATCGATCCAGGAGATTAGGAGGATTCCTTTAGATTCACAATTGGAACTGGTAAGTGGCGCTGGGATCGGGTCCTCGATTTTTTTTTGTTCTTGGCAATACAATGTCTGCCGGGACCTCTAGTTAGATA
Source organism: Dendrolimus pini (assembly GCA_949752895.1). Classification (NCBI taxonomy): domain Eukaryota; kingdom Metazoa; phylum Arthropoda; class Insecta; order Lepidoptera; family Lasiocampidae; genus Dendrolimus; species Dendrolimus pini. Next base: position 3,849,564 of record OX457131.1, read on the forward strand.
TATAATTTGTTATTTCAATACAAAGATTAAACTAAAACGGTACAAGTGAATGCATAAATCGTTTACCGGTTTTCACATCATGGAGATAGTATCGTACGGTGAGCTAGTTATACACGCTTGGCTGCGCGCGGTACAGTCACGTGCTAAATCGTTAAAGTTCGAGATACTTTAAAGTTTCAAATTGGTGATTCTGTCGATACTGCTCGTATGCGAATTTATCGGGTGACTAGTCATGCTTTCGAGTCAAATATAGGTAAGCTATTGAAATGTTAAGACTATTCAAGACTTCCCTGTGACTATCAACTAGTATGTCGGATTATATGTTTTTTTATTATTAAAACGCTCAAAGAAATCAGGTTAAAAACTCAATAGCTAAAAAAATGACTGTAGTTTCAAAGAAATTACCTCGCACTCGCACTCGCACTCAAAAAACATAAAGAATAAAAAAAATATTTTTGATATATTTTGTTATTTGCATTTTAAGTGTATTGTAGAAAATTGTCTTTTTTAAAGATAAAAGTGATATTATTAGCGCTAACTTCACTTTCTTGTTGCTGGCACGAAATACTCGTCTAAGTAATGGAGAGAAACGAAAAAGTAAATTGTTATTACAAAGTTAACTGACCCTGAGTACATAATTACAAGCTAATTTTAATAAAACGAAAATTACACCATAACGATTTATTTTTTTAATTGTCAGACAAATACATATTATATAACTTTTAGATGGTATGCCCAAATTAATCAAATTACGCCTGAATAATGTACATAGATAACAATATTTCTTGTCAAACAGACTAAAGAACGACTACTTTTTTAAAATCTACCATGACAGGAATTGAACCTGGAACGAATCTTTCTAGTGAACTAAGCAATTCCATGTTAAGACCAGTAGAACAAAGATTGTTAGTTAAGTTTGCTCAAACATTGGCAACTTGTTCCAATATTTAACTTGAAATACTCGTACGACTCACCTTAGTCAAAAGACCGACACTAACATTTTTTGTTTACAATTATGTAATAGAGAAGTCCGTTAGTTATATTGCCTTTTATTTTATTCCACATAATATACTGCAACAATCAATCATTGTAGTTGAAACGAATTCATTACCATATCATAATGGATCGTCTTTACTTTTGTAGGCCACATTAATATTCATAGCTTCTTTAAATTCTGCATACAATTAACGATTGTGATCACAGACTAAATTAATATATGACTTTTAAATTATGTTATTTTAGAGTCAGACACGAATTACGATGATCTATAAATATTCACATTTGGCGTAATAAAGTGTTTTTTGGCTTTGTAACAAAGATATAGATAGATAACACTTTATTGCTCACCAAAACAAACAAAAACAAAATGCATAATTACAATACTTCTTGGCAAAACAACAGGCAGTCTTATCGCTAAAAGCGATCTTTTCGAGGCAACCCAGCTTAAAAGCATATATTGAGTATTGCAGTAATATCTTATGGTAATGGTAATTTAGAAAGCTAAGAGCAAGAAGAGAAGAGAATGAATAGAATAAGCAACTAATATACATGTTTTTTGCTGAATACCTTAATACAGTGATAACATCTTGCAAAACGGCGTTGTTACTCAGACTTATATTGAATTAAATTTAATTGAAACAGTAGTACGTAATGCGAGTTTTAGAATGCATAACTACCTATTTGTGTACTGTTTTATTACATGTTTTGAGTTTAACACTGTATTTTTGCGAAAACGACGGGGAAGACCCGTAACGGTTGAAATTGTCAATATTTTAAATCCTGCGTTCCGTGTTATGCCGTATCCATAAAACTCACGTATCGTCGCGAGCACGTATACATTGTTCTTGAAAATATACAAAACATTTCTCAGCAATAAGCGTATAATTAGATGTACCTGGTGGATATAAAAAAAATTGCATCTGTCAGCACAAAAAACATGCGCACGACTGTACTTATCGCATTTTGAAAAAGCACAAACTCCATTTCTATGAAACGATTTCGATGTTTTTTTTAAATTAACGAGATATGAAATGTTCCCGCTCCAACGGACAAACTATAAAGGTTATTAAAAACTTATTATTTTCTTTAAAAAGATTCTTACCTTTTGCTCATAAAAGCGTGATATCCTGACTTTGTAGTTTCGAAGGCGCATTATGAAACATTATACCCTAGTTCGTAAAAAATGTAGTAAAGCTCTTTGCTTCAAATTGCTTACACACGTTAAAATTATTAAAAATAAAAATTTCTTAGCGAACAATTTTTTAAATTGTTGTTATTGGTTGACGACTATGTAAGTGTTTATAGAATTAGTTCGTTATTGAAAACAGAGAGATAGTAATACAGTGAAACCTGGTTAAGTGAGACATCAAGGCACCTGCAATGTGGTTTCACTTATACAGGTATTCCACTTCCCAGTGTCTCAGATATCCAGGTATAAATAAATATCTGTCTCATTTACAGAGGGTTCCATTAATAGAGGTCAGAATAAAGGTTATTTCGGTTATAGAGGTGCGATTATTAAATAAAATAAATTCTCCACAAATTGCTTTGAAAACTATACCGTTTCATTTTTTTAAACCTTTCCATCCAACCATTGCTGCTACAAAAGTTATGAAATTGCGGGTAGAAAAAGAATAAGTAAACAAAAAAACGATGTTATCTCAGTTACAGAGGTCTATGCATATAAAATTCACTCGCTGTCTCAGTTATAGAGGTAACTATGATAATAAATCGAAAGAACGAATCCCAGATACAGAGGTTTGCTTTGTCCCACTAACACTACCCCTATATTAAGTGCCAAAGTGTTGGGACCTCAGCACGAGTTCCATTTATAGAGGTTTCTCACTTATCCAGGTCCCACTTAACCAAGTTTCACTGTACCAGTAACAACCAGACGAGAAAAGAAATGAAAATGACACAGACTCTATGTATGCATTGGGCATATAAATTGGGATAAAACTAACAAGTTTGATAATGTCTTACGTATTGCATAACGAGAGGTTTTACTTTAAAATATGAAATTCTTTTGATTCTTTTTTAAGTATGACGCACTTTTTGTGGTTCAAGCGAGTGTAAATTTTTTTCTGCGCACGCACACTGCCCACTCGATGGAAAGCGGTTACCATAGCCTAAGGACATTTGTAACACCAAAGTAGCTGGTCACTAATGACCATTCAGACTGGCAACCACCTACTACCTAGCTGTGGGTTGTTTTGTCGCCTCTTGTATTCTTTCTCCGTTCCTGCACCGATGACAATATTTATGAATGAATATTATGAGTAGAGGCAGGCATCAAAGCGAGAGCTGGGCCCCTATGTAAGTAAACTCAAGTCAAATTGTAGGCCTTTAACGGGTGGCAAACATGAAACACCGATGTTCTTGGTGCAACGCATTTAATTCATGCATTTCGCTAAACACAATTTTACTCAAAATCTACCAAAACCTATTCGATTTTTAAAATAAACCTACACAACAAAACATATCCTTCTATATTCCTACCAAAACTTCCAGAATGGCAATTCAAAAAAACAAATAAACGTGAAGATGTTTAGTTATTTAAAAAATCGAACCGGTTTTAAGGTGCCTGCACACTGTCGCTCAGACGACGGGCACAATAACTCAAAATTTATCTTCAACCACAATAGCGGTCGTAGTCGTACATTTAAGAGTATAAACAAAGGCCTTTTGTCACCACCGCAACTTAGTCGACCCTCGCGAGCGCTTTTGTCCAACTTTGTATAACTGGGCTTAGGCTTTATTTAATTGTCTACATAAAGTCTAATCATAAACCTTTGACAGGAAGTATTTTTAAGATAAAGGTCATTGAAAATAACATAAGAAAACAGGTAGTACTTATTTGAAAATGAAATATTTTTTTAAATCACATGTTTGTTCTGTATAGTGGACTGTTCTGTAGAGATGAAAAATGTCCACGTGCATATATTATTTGGGTATGGAACCCTAAAAAAGGATTCAATACAAATTCCCGTTTTCAAAAATCTACCACGCGAGTCTTGTCCAAAAAAAATTCTCATGAAAGTACTTTTGATCTGTACCAGGTTGATTTTTCCGAAATTTAAAGAGAGATAGAGTGAGAGACACACTGTTTCCGAATTTATAATCTTACTCCTGGTGATTTATGAACACTCGCTCCAAAAACCCCTCTAAGGCTTATTTAAAATTATTTTTTATTACTACATATTTCACTATATTATATTCAAATTCAAAAGCTTTTATTCAAAATAAGTTGCATTGAAGAACACTTTTTGAAGGTCATACATGTAAGTTAAATTTTAAATTTACTTCCTATTCTATGAACACGCTTCGCAACGTATTATCGCTGATAAGGAGAAGAAGCGGGAAGAAACTACCCAGCAACACGTCTAGCTAAAAATTGATTTTCTCTATATTTCTTATTCAATTTATAATATATCTCAAGCTCCTTTTTTATAAGTTTAGTCCAGAAGTACGTTACAGAATTATTTTCGAAGAATGAATGGAGTTGTAGCAAACAGTGAATAATCAGTAAGACAAAGACAAAATAAAAATGCCTATAAAATTTTAAAGATCTAGGTTTAGAACTTGCTAAAATGGTCCCTTGATTCAAGTTTAAAATGAAAATAAATTTATCAGACCCACAAATGAACTGTTGTTCTGCTATAATTGCTAAAAATGAGCGTGAAACGTACACAGTCACACCATATTAGCTAATTAGGCCACGGGTGTATGTAAGAAACACATTTCATTAATATAACTCAGACACAATCCATGATATAATTACCATACCATGGAACAATCGCTTACTAGCTATTTGTAGGTTTAAAGAAGCCTACAGACTTTACAAAGCTTTACTCTAAGTCGATACGAATATCATGGTTTTAATTTTGGTGTAATTTTTTTTTAATAATAAATTTAATAATCAAGAGCAGAATGATCTAGTCTATCTACTATTTTCTGCAAAATACGGTGCTGAAGTTAACGTTATAAATAATTCTTTTGGAAAACCTTACTTCGTATTATATATACACACAAAAGTGTTGGATATAGGATATATATGTATATTTTTCTTATCTATACATATAATGAAAATGTAGAGGTCGAATTTCTGTACAATGTAAAAAAATTCCAAAAAACGAGTCAGGGGGATGTAAGAAGTAAACTTTTTGTTTCTCTGTTTGTCTGTCTGTACGGGCTAATCTCCGGAACCACTGGACCGATTTAAATGAAATTTTGTATGGTGGTAGCTAATATCCCTGGTCAACATATAGAATGCTTTTGATCCCGAAAAATCAAATAGTTCCCGTGGGATAGTTAAATGAAGTAAGTATTAATATATCTCATATAAGTGGGAGTCAAATAAGGAATGTCTTGACCGCGCAAAGTGGAGAAGGGAAGTACCTCGAACTTCGAAGTGGACGCTCAGAATGTAACCGGGATTTAACGCCTGGCTGATGATGATGCCATATATAAGCGTATGTTTCATTCGATTTATGTGAAAAAAATAAATCACTCCGTAAAATACTATTGTTTATCCTATAAAGTATTCCCAGACAATCTTTTGATGTTTTTTGGCAAGTTGTCAAAACGCAAAATGTTTGTGAGCTTCACAAATTAATATGTCATAAATCACGGCTGTTAAGTCCTTGAAAAAATTGCAATAAAATACTTTTACGTTTTTTATGGTACCGTAGCTACGCAAATCTGAAAGCAATGAGTCTATGCAACAAATTTGACAGGAAAATAGTCTACATGGCGATACACCAAAGATTCGGGGTACTGCCATATACGTAACCGAGAGTTGAATTTTTTTCCGTCTAGAGTCTAGATAAACGTATAAGGTATTATGGTTTAACTTTTTAACTGACTTCAAAAAGGAGGAGGTTCTCAACTTGATTGGTATTTTTTTATGTATGTATTAAATAAAGCTCGTAAAGTCCTGAAAAATTGTGTCTCCCCTCTTATTTTTTAATACAAAGTGGAAAATGTAAAAAAAACAACTTATTCAGTTCTTAAATTATTATAAACAATCCTTTGAAGAGTGTTTAATTTAAGTAATGGGGTATTTTGAATAAAATGATTTTTTGTAGCGTAGCGATAAAAACAGAGGACATTTATCATCTACAAAGCCCTTCATTATTCATGGATTGATATGAACTTATCCAATTTTCAGAAATATTAAACGGCCCAGCAATACATCTTCTTTCAGTAGTTCTCTATAAAAACAGTCGTATTTATAGAAAGATAAACAAGAAGTAAATAGTCAAGTTCATCACACCAATATTTTAAAGAAAGAAAAAGAAATAAATCCCGCATTGTTTATTCGAATGGACCGTTCTTTGATCTTCTTGGCACGTTATCAACAACATACGCAGTTTTCATGGGACTAACAAATTAATATAAACTGAAATTGTATTAAACTGCGATTGTTTGTTTCCCAAGGTACGATTTATGGCCGAACGGGACGTTTATCAAATTTACGATTCCACCTTCGCGGAACATTGAACAACTCGACGTCTAAAATGGAACATGCTAAATTAATAAATCTATAGAAAGAAATTGGCGGACCTACACATACATTGTGTATTATACACGGTACAATAAAATGGATCACTCTGGGGATGATCCCAGAGCATAAATAATAACAGCCCATAATGTCCCACTGCTGGGCTCAGGCTTCCGATTATAGGGTAAATGGACAGTATACCCGCCACGCTTGTCCAAGGCGGTTTGGCAGGTTTGACACATCGGTTATCTCGATGTGCAGGTTGCATCACGATGTTTTACTTCACCGTTGTTAGCACGTGGTAATTGTAACAATATGCACATTAGGACAGAAAACTGCCTAGTGGTGCATGCGTTCCAGCAAGGATCGAACCCGCTCCCTTTGAGTGTGGGACGCGTGCGCTAGCCATTGCGCTACCACGACTCTGACTCTACAGAGCATAGTAAATAACAGAAATTACGTTTACGAAATTTACCACGCCAGGAATCCAACCCGGAGCCTGTACATCGGAGTGAGGTAGGCCGGCCGGCAAAGACTAGCCCGCTCAATCACAGTGACTGTAGATAAGTAACTACGCAGAGATATGAGCTTCAAAATATGTAGAACTGTAGATGATTTATATAGATGCAGTATAAGAAGGAAACTATATACAAAACATGATACTGTTTTTGGATATAATTTTTTCTATTCCCTTTGACTTGCTTATATTTTCTGAAATAAGTCTTGGTGTAATCGTTACGCCACATCTGTAATTTGCAAATTAGTACATATATATGTAAGCCGTAAGTTTAAGATATATTTATGAATGTCTGTCCCCAATTTACTCTCAGCGGATTTTAATATCTACCGCAGCAATTTTGCAGAAAATACAGAACATGAGAATTACTACAAATTAGAAATAATGCAATAAGCAAGTTTAAGTCATGACTTACATTTAACAGTATAAAATATGTCTAGATCACATAATAAGTATGCTACGACTTTGACTTTTAAAAGCGAATCCTTCCACCTTTGCTCAACGTCTGCGACCAAATAGAAAGATGCCCTATTTTATGAATCTGTATTGGAATAGTTTATATTGTTATTTGTTTATTTTGATCATATTTCCGGATAAAAAAGCTTTTTGTGATCACAAAATTCATGAAAATTGGTTCATTTTCAATGCCGTGCCTATTCACCTGTATAAGTTATGTATGTATATTGGACACTGAAATAATAAATATATTTCCATCGATATTGCTAGCTGAAAAATCCAAAAACCTACGATCAGGCGTCTTTAAAAAAGATTTTTTAATTAAAATAACCAATGAACCAATCCACTAAGTTTACACCACGTACAAAATAAGTCGCATCGCGACCCAATTAGATAGTGTTATCGGATTGGCGGACGACGGGGTTTCACGCAATTAATCACTCACCATAGAGAGGCCCTGTGAAAATAGGGCAAGGTATAAAATACGCGTTGCTGTCGACTTGCCTATCTGCGTCAGATTTGATCTTTGTCACTTTATATTCTTTATCACTGTGTTAAAATAAACAAACATGTTTTTACAATCTTTTCTGAAGTTTTCGCGACTAGTATACATAATAAAACTACGGTTTAACGGTTTTAAGAAAGGTAATTTATTTGATTTTTATTATTCCGAAGTCCCGGCCACTTTTCAGTAGCCGTAATCACGGAAGACCAAGATGTCAAGTGTCAATGAGTATTGTTAAAGTTTTATTTAGCCTACCGCCAACTTGTTCATTTTATTTATTTAGTTTTAATTTTGTTTATGGTTATTATTTACTTTATGGGAGCCTAATCTCATTAGATTAGCCATTGCTTGGCGTTAAAACTTGGCGAGGCCTACGACCAGCAGTGGACGGTAATTGGCTGGCGACAATAACTATATCCCACCCCAAAATTCTGCGATGAGTGGTGACAAGCTTTTATCCGTGCAGGAACGGAGAAAGAATACAATTTCCTGCGGCCCGGCGGCCTGTCGTAAGAGGCGACAAAACAACCCACAGCCAGGTGGTAGGGCATTTGCCCGACTGGATGGCGACCACCCCTGGTCTAGAGTATGCCGCCATAACAACCTTGTGTTGTGTTCCGGCATTAGTGACCAGGTTCCAGGCTCCCTAAAGAGAGCAGCAGCGCATTCGTAGCACCTTTGGTGTTGCAAATGTCCATAGGCGATGGTAACCGCTGTCCATCAAGTGGGCCATCTGCCTGTCTGCTGAACTCCTGCAATAAAAAATAAAAAAAGCTGCGATGGCGCACTTCCTCCTCCCCTATTCATTCTCCTATTGCAATGTTATGTCCCATCCCTTCTATCCTATTCCTTCTGTCAGATCCCTTTATCTCTTTCCCCCGTTCTCATTATCTCACCCTAAAGGCTGTCAACGCGTTGGCTTCGCTCCTGATGTTGTAAACGTGTATACACTGTATAGGCAACAATAAACACTATCTATAGCTGGGTCGCAGCTTGTTGGCCAACTTCGCGTGAAAAAATATTCACAGGCATACTTGTCGTTTGTATAACATAATATTATATAATCAGTGTTATATTTCCTTGTCGCCATATCGGTATATTGTGGCCGGAATTTCACGCAAATTAAACAATACAATGTTCCGTGACTAAGATAAAAATCTACTAAATTAAGAAACACTATTTTCTGTTGACTTTTAGTGTGAAAAATAAAGTTGTTACACGGGCATAAACGTTCAAATAAGGTGGTTTAAATTGTGTACTGTAAAGGTAGTGCAGTTATTAGTTTAATGAGAGTTTAAATGTTATGTATTGGTAATTTATTTTGTTTTCACGATTGTTGCATATTGAGTAAAACTACTATTGTACGTATGCAACTTGTTTTTTGTTTTAATAACATTTTACTATTTTGAAGTTTCATCCAATACGGATCGCGGGGAAGAGGTCGCTTTTTAATGAAAATAGTGTACACAATTAGAAATGTAGTAATAACCTGTAAGTTATCTATAATGTTTAACTATTCTATTCAATTTACAGGAGCAATGAATGACTGACTCTTCACATCTGTGTACATAGATAATAATACACTATAGATAAAATCAACAGAACACCTACTTAAATTCGTTAAAATATAATTTTTATATGTAACAGACAAGAAAAAGCAAGGTACAAAGTTATAACAATCTTATATATAAAATTCTCGTGTCACAATGTTCGTTCCCATACTCGTCCGAAACAACATCTATTTTTCATCCCCCTAAATGTTAAGGGTAGTCCACCCCTAAATATATTTTTTAATTTTTAGATATTTTTTTTATGATACAGCATTAAAAAATACATACAACCCTAAATTTTCAACCCTCTACGATCAACCAATATTTTTTAATAGCGATATTATAATTTATACTGGGATGATTTAGATTTTAATTTGAACCAGGTAGATGGCGCTGCAATCGGGTACCAGAATTTAGGTGTTCTTTTTGTTGTTGTATGTGTTGAAGTTTGTCCCGGAATGGTTTAAATAAACGTTTGGATTAAATGAACGTGGTTTGGCGCCACGATACTCCTCCTAAACGCTGGGCCTAATTTTGATGATTTTTTTTGTTTGTTCAAGTGGATTTGAGAATAGTTTAGATTAACATTTGGTCCCAGTACATGATGCTGGAATCGGGTTCTAGATTTTTATTTTTTAAAGGCAGGACAACGTCTGCTGGGTACAGCTAGTATGTATATATTATATTAATTATTAACCCTGTAATTGCCGATTGCACCAGGTTTATTTTCCTCGATACTGTTCAGTATGGTTTATCACGCGACGTCGCGTGATGTTCTCCAAAAAATCTGCATTAGCCACTTCAAGAAATTTGTTTGAATAATGTTTGATACTGAATGGTAATTTATAAAATAAAATGTTATTTTCAAAAGAAAAGTAAACAAACGGAGTTCATTACTTAAACATTTTATTCATCTATTCACGACACGGGCGAAAATTATGAGAAATGTTGGTAACGCTGCGTAAACGTACGTCATAATTCCGCAAAATATAGGTTCATTATCTTACGTTAAAATTCTTATTTTTTGATATACTTCTTATAATACAAATTATTATTAAATTCATTTATATATTTTGTAGATATGTATTTGTATGGTATGTATATTAAGTATATATCTATGTAATATATAAAATTTCTTTATATATGTATATATATCATTTATGTATTTATTATTAAAATGTAAGTAGTTTGTACTATATGTTACGTATACCACCATCGCCATTATCATCTCAATTCATTCCTGGGGTTGTCTGGAAGAGATCGCTTTTTAGCGATAAGACCGCCCTTTGTACATAAGTAGATATAATTTTAGTCTTTAAGTTCATGATTGTATTGGTGTACAATAAAGTGTTATCTATCTATCTATCTATCTATCTATCTATCTATCTATCTATCTATCTATCTATCTATAAGAACATCATGGACTAAGTGTTGAGGGGTTTGTAAAAAGATGCAGGTTTGAAACCCAAACTATTTAAATACCCTTTTATAAAAATTGTAATTAGTAAAATGATGACCGTTATAAAAAGCATATAAGTTATGTATAATAACAGCCTCCTATTATAGGAGAACAACGAGTATACTTCCGACAGGCTTGTCCAAGGCGGCTTCACAAGTTTAACACATCGGTTATCTCAGTGTAGGTTTCATCACTATGTTTTCTTACACCGTTAGCACGATATAAAATGTACACATTAGGTCATAAAACTGCCTAAATGGTGCATGCTTTCGGGAGAGAATACGAACTCAGCTAATAAGCTACCATAAATATTTAAGTATTAAAATACAAACTTAAAACTATAGATAATTTAATTAATAATCTATTTTTACAAATATTGTTACATACCAGCATGTTGTAAAAACGAATTCTTTTATTTACTTCCTGTTTAAACTTTAAAGAGATCTATTGTTATCGTACTTATTTTATGGCTGTAATTAGTGTCGAACGACTTAATCCATGTTTTTATTGCATTGCGTCGAAGTATGCTAGATGTGTGTGAACCCTTTGTCGGTATTATACAGTTTAGTATAAAACAATACCCGAACGGAGGGGTAAGCAGTCAATCGACGACTACGATACTAGTAAGACGTGTAGTACTTTCGATTAACGAGATAGTGACGGACTTTGCGCGTGTTTAATTGCATTGAATCGTGCAATGTGAAATAGTTGCATCCAGTTTTATTTTGTACTTGTTTTATATGTGTTTGTACAGTTCTAATAAACTTTATAGTAATTCCAACGGGATTTATTTTAATTCGAGTCCAGTAGCTCGTAACAGTATGAAAATCTTTGTAGATTACTACAATAATATTATGTTTAGATAATTATATTTTTTTAGAACACTCAAAGCATAGTGTTTACTTTTCCATAGCTGCCTTGTAACACTTGGCTACAGAATCACATGTACACATGTGACTGACGTTAACGATATAAACAATAATTGTTTTATAGCTAAAAATCGCTATAAATCCACACATTTGTGACATTTACAATTCCTCGTATAAATTTTATACTTGGCAACGTTCCCAAGACGCAACTTTGTTATACAAGTACATACACACAAATACATAATCATTTTTAAGCAACATTAATTTTATTAACTCGGGTTAAATAAGTTTCCTTTTAGTATATTTAATGTGCATGTTGTGCTAAAAAATTCTACCGTTTACGTTATAAGAACATGTATGACTGAAATATGTTACCAACGAACTATCATATTATTTATTAAGTCTTATCGTTTAATATAAGTGCCGAAACCGTCTAATCGCTAACCTGAGTTATGTCAAGCTAGCCGCTAACCACCGAACTCCTCAAAATTTTCGATGAAAATGCCAAGTTGTGACGTCATTACGTTAGATTCAATTTGCGTGTTAATTATTGTTTATATTAAACTTATTTTTGTTTTAGAATTTATTGTTACATAATAATATGTCATTTTTATTTATTGCAGGAGTTCAGCAGACAGGCAGACGGCCCACTTGATGGAAAGCGGTTACCACCGCCTATGAACATTTGCAACGCCAAGGTTGATACAAATGCGTTGCTGCTCTCTTAAGGGAGATTGGATCCTGGTCGCTAATGCCGGAACACAACTCAAGGATGTTATGGCGATATACTTTAGACCAGGTGTGGTAGCCAACCAGTCGGGCAAATGCTCTACCACCAGGCAGTAGTTTTTTTGTCTCCTCTTACGACAGGCCGCCTGGCGCAGGAAATAGTATTCTTTCTCCGTTCCTGCACGGATAAAAATGTGTGTGTCGTATGCTCAATTGCTTTTTCGCAATTTCAGTACCAATTTTTATCCTTATTGATACAATAAAAACCAATCGAATAAATGCGTGGCGGTCCATGAACTATGAAGGGTTGCGTAAAAATAGTTGTGGCATGTATAGATAGATATATAGACAACTCTTTACTGTATACCATTACAGAAAAACTTCGAGACTAATAGAACTAGTCCAATTGTGTACAAAGGGCAATCTTATCGTTAAATATCAATCTCTCCCAGTCAACCTGTAGCATGAATAAATTAGATTAGAAACTGCGATGGTGGTATAGATAATTGTACGTTTGCTGGTAGATCAACAGAAAGAATAGAATAGAATTTAGTGCTAAAAATGTATGTGTACATAGGTGTTCTGCTTCAACAGAAGAAGTAACGGACGGGCATGAATATTGAAGATAGGTTTAGTTTTTAACAAAATAGCTACTTGCCTACTAAAATAACCATGCATTTTATTTTTCTCTGCTTTACACTCGCTACACTGCTCATCCATAAGCCCGGTGTGAAATGAGCTAAGAAGTGTGTTTAATTACAAGAGACGTTATAATAATCCAAACATATAAAAGTATATTAGTAATAAAGAAAACACTACACATGGTGTAATAAAATTAATTTCACAAGTGGTTGTAACGAAGACACGTGTGCGGCTACGTTGGCCGCACTATTCCTGTACGCACCGGGTGTGATTCGGGCTTGGGCTATGTTGAAAGATGTAGCGAGAAATAAAGGTCTTGGACATAGATAAATTCAAAGTTTAGCTTGAAATTAAATTAAAATATTTATTGATTTCAATAGATATTTCAATTTAATTTCAAGCTACACTTTGCATTTGTTTACAAGCAAATTTTCTTTGCATTTGCAAAGAAAATTATTAGCTAGAAAATTAAAGATATTATTATTCCAATAATACGCTTGATGTCGCTTCTCCATATTTTTAAGTGCTGCTAGAGCCCACTTCGGTAATATTTAAGGTTAAGGTTTTTTCAACATTATTGCTCACTAGTAACCTAGATATATTTAGTTTAGTAGTGTCTAATGGGATTAACTTGTCTTGCGTGCACAACGATCCCGAAAAAATACAGAAGTAAATAAAACACATTGTTTTATATTACTTTGTGAAATAATAAATATATAATAATATAATAGAATAAAAAGAATCGATTTAATTAATGAAGTGAAAAGTAAGTGCAGTTGCAAGTTCAAAGGCTGATGCGACGGAGTAAAAGAGGTTTAGAGACGAGATCAGCGTGTTATTCTTGTACAGTCATTTGAATAATTGAAAAGTGCTGAATAGTTTAAGATTCTAAAGAAAAAAATACACCTTTTTATTGTTATTATTTTTAACTCAGTTATCTTTTTTGAAAGGCAAAGTGAAAGCGATCGACTGAAGAAGGTAAGATTTACTTGAATAAGTTTGCACAATAATATGACAGGCCTACACAAATGATTTAGGACGCTACACAATTTGTTACTACTACATATATAATATGTGTTATGCTTAGTGAATGTTTTTTAGTGATTGATGGAGGAATTAAATGGGAAAACGAAGGACCTAAAAATGAGCAGCAAGCTTACCGGGCCCGCAGTGGAGTCCACAATATTTCTATTACGTTTAAAAAAAAATGTTGTGTAAGGAATCGCTAATGCTTTTCATTTGTACTTAATATATTAACATCAGATGACAGTAAACACGGGATTAAAACTTAGTGAATAACTGAAACTTAATTATTACGAATTTGAGGTATTGTAATTAATTTCAAAGCTTAATAAACTTAATAAGGACGTGATTATGTTAAGATAATTGGAGTAATCATTTTGATAATATAAAATTAAAGAATTATTCATGAACCTATTATACATAATTATACTGGTTTAATGGTACTTTGTTGTCTATTTTAGAGACGAGAGAGAAGTGATTATGTAAAAAGATTATCTATTTATTCGTTTTATAATGTTAATGTAACAATATAATTACTTTGATAAAATTTTCATTAAAATTCAAGGAGGCTTACATATACTAAATAGTACTTACAAGCAAAGCTCGATATAGTTAATGGGCGAAATTGAAAAGTCCACAGCCCTGGGACGCGTTGTGTATTCGAAAACACTCTTTAATTTGGTTGGTCTTATTATTATCATCAAATACGAGAAGCAGCTCAAATCGAGATTATCTAATATAATTCGATTTCGATTCGATTATCCAGATGTAAATCCGTGTAGGAACGGAGAAAGTATACAATGCGGCTGGGCGGCCTTTCGTAAGAGGCGGCAAAACAATCCATAGCCATGTGGTAGGGTATTTCCCGCCTGTATGATTACCAACCCTGTGCTCAGGCAGTAGTCGTCAAGTTCCATTCTCCGTTTAGAGAGCGGTAGCACATTGTAAGCAGCTTTGGTGTTACAAATGTCCACAGCCAATGGTAGTCGCTTTCGATCAGGTGGGCCGTCTACCTGTCAGAGTGCAGCAGACAGGCGTGCTGAAATCATGCTATAAAAAAATCTACAAAAACACTGTAAGGTCTGAAGAAAAGAAGGGTGAATAGACAATTACGAATGTCACAATAATGAACTTCAAAACTTCAAGATATTACCAAATCTATCTTTATGAGCGTAGTGTTTAAATGATTAATTATCTCTTTTTAGAGCCTCTTGTTATTCGTTTCATCGAGTTTCAAATCACAACGATTCTAAAGAAGTTTCACTTCAAAAATTATAATTTTCTTTTATTTAAACTCCTCTTCCACTGAAAGTCAGCGTTGTGCTGAAGGAAATTCCAGCACAGTTTTATGCTGAGTTGACAACCTCATTTGTTGAAAATGCGACGTACAACGTCTCAAATTAACCATAGAAATGTATGAATTATTTTTTTACGTCGTTTTCTAAGCAAATAAATACTTTCTTCTTAGAGATTGAGTGTCACTATCAAATTAAATCAGCGATATCTGTACCTATATGCATATGTGACACTCTTCAAATAATATACAATGTACTGCGATCTACGAGCAACTAACTGCTCTGTGTTATGCTGTGTCGTTAAAACGGTTAGAAGGTTACCTCGGCATTGTATTTCGATTGATCCTTAACCTTCCTACATTACTCTATTGTGGTTTGAATTGATTGTTTCCGGGCAAGATCCATTCCATGGTCAGAACTATATCAGTTAAATTGAAATATTTATTTAATGTTCCAGAATTTTCTTGCCAATATTTATGTGACAAGTAGTACATATGTTTTAATGAATAAAGAGTATCTACGGGCTGGCAAAATAAAGTAGAAAATAATAGGGGCGCCACTTTCGCAAATTTGTCTAAGCTAGCAACACAAAGCATTATACCAAAAGTATTTTTTAGCTCATTTTAGACTCGGATCTATGTTAAAATTAAAATAACAGATAAATTCGCTTTGTTTATAATTCACTGACCTTGACTACAGATAAAATAGAATGTTGCCAGAAGGAATAAAAATTAGTTCTAGTTCTAGACGTTATGGTCAGGTTATCCATTCATCTCACGTCCGAAACTTAGGATTACACTACTACATAAAAACTAGGTTGAAATAGACACATTTTTCTTTTTTAATCTTTTCTTTTTAAATGGAACCGGCGACAGCATAATAATGCGATGTTCATGTATCTTATAAATTATAAATGGGCTTCTCCAAAAACGGATTCGTGAAGTCGTAAAGACGTAGGCAACGCATCGACTCCCTTAGTGTTGTAGACGACGGTATGGCAAGTTGCTGTCAGGTGGACCGAGAGCACCTTAGTCTACAAAACATCAATATCATAGTATTTTCTTAAGTTTTCGCGACTAGTACTCGTAACTAAAACTACGTATATTGGTTTTCAGCGCGGCATTTTATTTGATTTTTGTTTCGATCACTTTCAGTGAACACGGCTGCTGAAAAGTGGCCGGAACCGTTAAAAAGCAGTTTTAATAAAGAAAAATACTCGCTTGTTCAAGGCGGATTGGCGAGTTTTATACATAGATTATTTCGATGAGTAGGTTTTATCACGATGTTCTCTTTCGCTGTCAACACGTGGCAATTGGAATAAGATCGCAAAAAGAAATTTTATAGCACCCTTTTGAAAACCCGCAAATGCCGTAGCGCTGTGGAAAAACCACAGCTGAAGCTCATTCCAAGTCCCCGCGGTACGCAAGAAGAACGTTCTAGAAAATTTGCGTAACAAGCGATGCGGTGGCAGAAAGACGAAGGCACTATTGTGAACAGTTCCTCGGAACAGTCCTTATTGTACAGTTGATAGAATATGCAGATTTGAGAGCTTTCTCTTTTTTCGAAGTCTATTTAAAAACGAAAGTGTTTTTTGACACATTTAAAACAGTGAGTCAACGAGCTATCATGCCGTCATAATGTTTGGATATGTAGAGCGGATGTTGTGAAAATATCCGCGCAAATGATTAGCAATTGTAGCTCAGATCGTTTATTATTTAATAAACATTACGACGTTATTGTTATCGTACGATCGCATAACAATAGAATGTGGTAGAAAGTACAAAGCTCTGTCCGCCACATTATTATTAATTTCTAATCACCGCGACCATTTTTGTGTTTTTTTTTAAATAATTGATTGGAATAAATTGAAACATCACAAAGCAGTACCACTACATTTACGACGCAAGACTGCTGATATTCTGTATCTCTATAAACTCATAAACAGCAATATAGCCCTGACCTTCTTGACGAACTGAAATTCGCTCTACCACGAACTGGATGCCGTTTGCATAAGGGACCACACATAAATTATGTCACACCTTAAGAGTCGTCTCACGAATGTGACCAGCAATGACAAGGACGGGTGAGGGGTCAAAATTATATAACTTATGTGACGTACTCTGTGGATGACCCCTAACCGTAAAACACTCGTTCTACCAGCACGTCAGTGTCCTGTCAACACACACATCCTCTTTGTTAAGAAATCTTTTTTCTGGGAATCTCGCGGGAATTTTCTTGGAATCATTTAAAATGGCCAGATTAAAAAAAAAGAATATCAATGTAATTTTTTCACTGATCGATAGGAAATTTTGTGTAATAAAATTAGCAAATTCAAATTCAAAAGTTTTTATTCAAAATAAGTTCCACTGTAGAACACTTTTTGAAGGTCATACATAGGTATAGGTTAAAATTTATTTTTACTTCCTAGTCTATATACACCGCTTCGCAACGTGTTATTGCTGTTAAGGAGAAGAAGCGGCAAGAAACTCCCCAGCAACACGTCTAGCTAAAAATTGTTTTTCTTTATATTTGTTGTTCTATTTTTTATATTTAATTACTTTTTGTTTTAAAGATTTTATACAGAATTATGTTACAGAATAACTTTTGAAGAATTAATGGAGTTGTAGCAAACAGTGCATATTCAATAAGACAAAAGCGCAATAAAAGGATAGAAAATAATTATAGTTATAAATATAAAGACTTAACGTAATATATTTTTTTGCAACATATCTCCATATATTCCTTACAAGTACGGCAAGATAAAAACGTTATACTCGTACAAAACACAGTATAAGAGGTTGGAGCGAGCTGTTATGTAAATGAAGTTTTGTCATTTAAATATTCTTCAATAGTGTAGTATCCCTTTTTAAGCAAGATACTTTTTATTTTGATTTTGAATTTAGTGAAGGGCAGATCTAACATTTCACTCGGAATCTTATTGAAGAAGCGTATACCAACCCCCAAGAAAGAAGACAATACTTTTTGTAATCTAAAAGATGGCAATATCAGTTTATTACAATGCCTGGTGTTAAAATCGTGAACATCCTTATACCGCTTGTAGGCACTCAAATTATTACGAATATAAATTATATTATTGAAAATATATTGGCAGGCGACCGTCATAATACCGATTTCCTTAAAGCGTTCCCTAAGAGACACCCGAGGGCCGAGGTTGTAAATTGACCTTACGGCTCTTTTTTGTAAAACAAATATACTCTCCAAGTCAGCAGCGTTTCCCCAAAGTAAAATACCATAGGACATGACACTATGAAAATAACTAAAATAAACTAGTCTAGCAGTCTCTTCGTCAGTGAACTGCCTAACTCTTCTGACCGCATATGCAGCAGAACTAAGCTTTCCTGAGAGACTAGATATATGAGCGCCCCACTGGAGTTTCTGATCTAGGTTAATGCCTAAGAATACAGTTGAATCTACTAGGTTAAGTCTAGTGTCGTTAAGGGAAATATTAACATCGTATTATTTTACATTGGGCATAACAAACTTAACACATTTAGTTTTATTCGGATTGAGTGATAAGTTATTTACGGTAAACCACTTAGATATTTGGGTTAAGGCGTTGTTTACGTCGTCAAAGTTCTGTTTATTTCTGTCTACTTTAAATATAAGTGACGTGTCATCAGCAAACAACACTACCTCACACATATCATTAATAAAATATGGCAAATCATTAATATATATCAAAAACAAGAAGGGACCTAGAATAGAGCCCTGGGGCACACCCATAGATATGCCAGTCTCACGAGATTTGATATTGTTAATTTCAACGCTTTGGGATCTATTGTTTAAGTAAGACGACAGAAGATTGAGAGAATCGCCATAAATACCGTAATAATTGAGCTTTTTCAGGAGGGTCACGTGTTCAACGCAATCGAATGCCTTGGACAGGTCACAGAATACACCAATGGCATTCTGTGACCCTTCCCAAGCACCATAAATGTGTTTTAGAAGCTCAACACCTGCATCGGTAGTGGAACGACCTTTGGTGAACCCGAACTGTTTAGTATGAATTAATTTATTAATATTAAAATGTGAGAGCAGTTGATTTAAAATTATTTTTTCGAAAACCTTGCTTAAGGTTGGTAAAATAGAAATTGGCCTAAAGTTGGAGGGGTCGTTTTTGTTTCCACTTTTAAATATAGGAATAACTTTGCCAACTTTCATTAAGTCAGGAAATACTCCTTTATCTACACATCGATTAAATATTTGTACTAGTGGTAGCGCAATAGTGCATATTAAGTCACTTAATACTTTTAAGGATATACCCCAAAAGTCAGCTGTGTTTTTAATATTTAACGATTTAAACGCGATTTTTTTAACCCGGGAATCCCGCAAGAATTTTCTCGGGAGCGGTTGTAGTTGTTCTGGTGCATAAAAATTTGCCAATTCTGACAGTTTTCTCTAAAACGATAGCTTACATTTTAATGCTGCGGTAGTTTGTGTCTTGGGAATGCCGCGGGGATTTTAAATCATGCGTGGACGAAGACGCGGACATACCCTAGTAATATAATAAATAAACTTACAAAACACTGTATGGCTATTTTTCAATTGGTTTTTACATTTATTTCTCTACATTATGATGAGATGAAAACACAAAGCTATATTTAATATTTATGTGATTTATGTATATGTGAGTATCCATATTGTATCAATAAATGAATTCAATTAACACATTGCTATTAATAATAAAGGTCACGGGTGACCTATCAAAATGTTCCCATAGAAAAAACAACAAATTTACCGCAATTCAAAACATTGTACTAAATTGGTGTCAACTAAACGTCCTATCAAGGCGAATTCACTTAGTGGCAAACATAGTTCATTGTACAATATCCTTGTGTTACTATTTAGAATATTACCACGGCTGCATAGAAATAATTATGTAATTAAACGTTATTTTATATTATAAAGTTATTGTTATGTTTCACCTTGGATTGTTGTTTCCGGAGTCCTTGGTTTTAGTATTTTATGGTGTTTTTCCAAAACATTAACATACGTACATAACAATATGTATATTAATATATCGTTTTTATGATTCCGTAGCAATGTAGAAAATATGGAACTCTTAAATTTTCGACGTTATATCCATCCATTTGTATTTAGTAGTATTTTACATGCTGGGCCTTCATCTGCTTTAGTGTTAGTAAGATTTAGGCTGTGGCCGAATGCGTCTTATTTAAATCGTTAAATAGCGCCGGTAAGCATAGCTGCATTAGTGTATGTATATACATACATTATCTGTCAATATATAACGTCGGACGTCAAATAACGCCTTAAACCCATCGCCCGGTATTTTTTTAATGTATTTCGCACACTACCGGGTTCTTTACTAGGGATTAGACCAAAGCGACTAGAGGTGAGACCACGAATGGGCACCAGAGTCAAATCACCGGCTTGTGTGCAGACTCGACTACTCAATACTCCACCAAAACCACCCACCTCCCATTTGCCTTACGCCTATAGCAGGAAGAGCGTGAGACTTAGAACGTAGTTACGCCCACGGTGATCCTAGCGCATCAGTGCTTGGAAATGCCTCGAGAAAGGCAAACTCACTTCGTCAACAGGGGTGAAGACTCCTCTGCTCCCTAGATGCTAGAGGGCACCCATCGCCCGGTATACATTATACCACGAAGGCCCACCTTTATAAGGCGGCAATCTTTCTCAGACGCTTGACGCGACACACATACGCTGTGCGCGGCATTTGCATGTCGAACGCTGTCATTTTTGAGCAGCTGTCAATCAAGTATGTCCAATCATAAAGGGTGTATGAAAAAAATCTGATATGCGTTTAGTCGTGCGATGTCCAGTGACAGTATCACAGAGTACATTGAATATATGGACAGTATAAAGTCAACCGCCGAAAGCGGACACACTACACCCAGCTTTCGACCTACCTACCTTTCACGACCGAACTCTCCAGATTAGTTGCTCCGCAATACACTACTTTGTATGAAAGTGTCACAGTAATCTATTATGAACCATAAGATAAAGATTGGCGAGGGCTATTGATGTGTCAACTAAACAGGAAAATATATTAACTATTTAATTCATTCCAAGAAAGCTGTCTCATGCATACGAACAATGCATGCATTCATATGTATAATTTGGCAAGGATAATAAAGAACAGCACAGTATTGTAGGATAATTAAAAGACGAAAGTAAAAAGCCCGTAAGATTTCTGACGAATGTGCATTCTTACAATGTCGTATATACAACTAAACAGCGCAATTGATAGCAATATTTTAAAGGTAATGTAATATTTTAACATCTGTTGTTTTTATTCGGAAAAGATAGAATTTACATGTGTCCGCTTTTTTTGTAATTGCGCGAGTTCAACAGACAGGCAGGCGGCCTACCTGACGGAAAGCGGTTACAATCCCCTATAGACATTTGCATCACCAAAGATGCTATCAATGTGCTGCCGCTCTCTGAAGGGAGACTGGAACCTGGCCACTAATGCCGGAACATAATTAAAGTTGTTTGGCGGCATACTCTAGACCAGGGGTGCTAGCTATCATGACGGGTAGACACCCTATCACCTGGCTGTGGGTTGTTTTATCGCCTTTTACGACAGACCGCCCAACGGAAGAAATTATATTCTTTCTCCGTTCCTGCACTGATAAGGTTATGGTTATCATGGCACCTCTTTACGATGCTGAGGGACGCTGAAAGGTTTAGTTAGTGGCATGCCCGGTGGTCAGTGTTTGCAACTTCTTCTATCACCGGAAGCTGACGTGTAAGACTGGCCGTCGGAAGAATCACAACTGCTAGGTGGCCTACCCTTGACCCCGAAGATATGCGCAAATATCGAGCCTTTTCTCCCATTTTATCATAAGCGACATTTGGACCTAACTATATTTTCACTATTACATAAACATGTTATAATTGTATCATACAATGTCAAACAACTGTTTAAATATTATGACTGTCAACATTGAATACTGCTATTACAAAATTTTCTGAGATAAAAAAATATGTTTTGCCAATAAGCAGACGCGAAAATCTTTGGGTGATTCAAGTCTGGAAAATATATTTTAACGCATTAAACGCTTGCCTTCATCTTCATCTGCGTGACACATTCACTAAGACTTATATTATCCCAAGTCTAGCAAAGGCATACTAAAAACAAAAATGGTAATAAACCAACAATCCCATTTCATTGTCATAACATTAAAAAGTATGAATCAATAAAATTCCTTTAACTTATATTCCAAGCTTCATACAGGTCCCAAATGGAACACAATCTGTTTAGAGAGGGACATATAAACAGGGATGGCTATACAACCTGACGTCAACTCCCGCGCAGGCCGCAGGGAGGCATGGCAACGTCGCATCGAATGTTTTGTAAATAGAAACACTGGATTGCGATTGTTGTTAGACAAAGACAGCTTTATAAATAAATAACGTGGAAGACAGAGAGGTAGGATTGTCAAATTGGAATAAAATTGAACTTTATTTCGTATGAATTATGAAAGTTTCGACGTTAGAGGTTGTAATGCAGTTTAATGTTTCGTAATGTTTTATAATTGAGTACCGTTCGGAAATATTACAGTGGCCCGGCCCTGGTGTATTTAAAGACGTCTTGCATATACGTAGCGAAGATTAGTTAGATATTCTATAGAATATTTGCATTATTTTCCCCAGTGTAAATAAAGCAACTCCAAATATTAAATATGTATCTTTATGGCTCAAAACTATACCATAAAATTTTGATAAAAATCCATAAATCTTAATAACAACGATTACATCGTTTTATTAAATAAATACTGAAAATTGTCATGTTACAATTCAAAATCTTTTATTCAAAGTAGTCAAATTTGCTGTCGAGACGCTTGGATCGTGGGGTCCTGAGGCCATGAGCCTCTACCAAAATTTATCGAAACGAATCATTGTCTCTTCAGATAATCAGAAGGCTGGTGCTTACCTCGGGCAACGGATCAGTATGGCGATCCAGCGAGGAAACGTAGCCAGCCTTCTGGGCACCTTACCCATAGAGAAGACCGTGATCTAGGCTCAGTATTCTACTTATAGTCTTGAGGGACTATGGGTAGAATACAATACAAATAAGTTAAGTTTTCTTGCATTGTATTCGACTATATGTAATAAATGAATAAATTAAGAATTTGTTTTGTAAAATTTCAAACTAGTTCAACTGGACTGAATTTTTTGAAGGTCATATAGAATAAGTTGAAATTGAAGTCTACTTTGTAAATCGCTTTTGGGCATCGTTTGTTTATAAGTACTAATAAATTTTTATGGGACCATCTGACTAGGGGCCAAAATCCATCACAAAATTTCAGGATTTTTTTACTTTTCCCCCGTCCTTGTCACAGCGGGTCACATTTGTGAGACTCCTCCCTACCTAGTGTGACATCACAAACATATTTTGAAAATTTTACATCAAGAAATTATTAAATCAAAACAGCAGTTCCGTAATTAGTCTTTATTTCCATTTACATTAAATTTTAATAATTTTAATACTGTTCTCATACAGATAGAGTTGGAAAATGCGAAATAATACAATTTACTAAGGAACGGGTTGTTCTTGTGTTTTACTTACCGTACATTTGCCTTACTGTCAGTTACAATTTGACATGAGCCATATAAATAATGTCAAAATTCGATCGATGGTAACAGTAGTAAAAATTTACAATACAATATGCGACCTTATTATCTACTAGCGATTTCTTCCAGACAACCTTTGGATGGGCAAGAAGTTTGATGAGAACAGAAATGTAGAGAAACAAATAATTCCTGTTTAAGAACAGTAATTATTCCATGAATATTGTTTACACATAACAAAATGTACAGCAAAAATCTCTCAACAATAAAATACTTCGACTATTTTAAAAATAAGCTATATGACATTAAGTTAATTTAACAAAATTCGTCTAGTCCTCCTACTTTAATATAATACTTTATTTGCAAATGCTGTCAAAACATCCCCTCTACGGCTTCAAAATGTAAAATTAAAATGGCAACTTCATTAAATACAAGAACGATAACAAAGTAGGATGTATTTTAATAAATAAATAAGTGAACGGGCGGTGGGTTTGTATTGCCAGGGTATTATGTTTTTCCTGAAGTCTGGTGAATTTTTTTATCACTAGAAACTTAAATGTTGTACAACTTAAGTTGATTGATTACTTTATGTGTATGATAAATATTAAGAAATATGAGAATTAGTTTATAAAATTTAAAAAAACGAAATATAGTAATTTTTATGTTTTACTTTGTACCGACTTTAAGATGTTTTAGATAATATATATTAAAAATAAGATATTATAATTAATAATAGCTTTAGAAATAAGTTATTTTATACTTTTTAGTTTTTGATGTCGGTTTTTTTAAACGAAGGTTTTTTTTATTTATTTGTTACTTTTTAGTGTCTAGTTATGGGTACGCTTACGAAAGGTGCCGCGCGCCTTAAAAAATATAGGTCCCAAGAAACGGGAAAAAAAGTTCGTAAAATGAATACTAAAAGGCCAAACTATGTTGAATTTTTAGGGGACCAAAAGGCAGCTATTCCGCGTCGAACAAAAAAAGAATCACGTAAATCGGATCATAAATCTCGGAGTAATCGGTGAACATACATAAAAAAAAGATTCCGCCGAATTGAGAACCTCCTCCTTTTTTGAAGTCGGTTAAAAATACACAACTACAATATTGTCATCGTAGAAACAATAGGCGGCCTTATCGCTGAAAGCAATCTCTTCCAGGCAACCTAACTTAAGAAATAATTTAACCTAATCTGGCGATGTAGGTGGTGCAGATCATTAAATATATCATAAATAAATATACTTAAAGTACTTTATAAGTTAAATACATACTTATATATATATATATATATATATATATATATATATATATATATAATATCTTATATCTTCTTATATTAAAAAATCTCGTGCTACATGTTCGTTCCCATACTCCTCCGAAACAGCTTGACCGATTCTCTTGAAATTTTGTATGCTGGCTGAGAATTGGACAACATTTATTTTTCATCCCTTAAATATTATTTTTAATTTTTAGATATTTTTCTTTTTATTTTTTTTATGATACAGCATTAAAAAATACATACAACCCTAAATTTTCAACCCTCTACGATCAACCCCTATTTTTTAATAGCGATATTAGTATTTTTATAATTTTCTACTGGGATGATTTAGATTTTATTTTGAACCAGGTAGATGGCGCTGCAATCGGGTACCAGAATTTAGGTGTTCTTTTTGTTGTTGTATGTGTTGAAGTTTGTCCCGGAATGCTTTAAATAAACGATTGGACCCAGTAGGTGGCGCCGCGATACTCCTCCTAAGCGCTGGGCCTGATTTTGATAAAAAATTTTGTTTGTTCAAGTGGATTTGAGAATAGTTTAGATTAACATTTGGTCCGGTAGATGCGGCTGGAATCGGGTTCTAGATTTTTATTTTTTAAAGGCAGGATAACGTCTGCCGGGTACAGCTAGTACATATATACTAAATAGTCTATAATACATATATAGATGTGAAAGATAGAACAATTTTTTTTTTCTAAATTTACAGATCGGTCGTTTGGGATAAGTGTTTCTAACAACACCTGATGGAAAGCGGTTACCATCGCCTGTAGACATTAATAACACCAAAGGTGCTACCGATGTGCTGCGGCTCTCTGAAGAGGAACTGGAACCTGGTCTCTAATGCCGGAACACAACTCAAGGTTGTTATGGCGGCATACTCTAGATCAGTTGTGGCAGCCACCCAGAATTGCTGTGGGTTGTTTTGTCGCCCCTTACGACAGGCCCACGCGCAGGCAATTGTATTCTTTCTCCGCTCCTGTACGGATAAAAATCCATCCTAAAAGCTGGTATCTCGTTGGCTTCGCGTCTGGTGTTGCAAATGTCTATAGGTGACGGTAAATGGGCCGTATGCATGTTTTCAGGCTTCGAAATAAGAAAACGTCAGCCGTTGTAAAAAACAAATCTATGGAATTGTCCGAAACTTAAGTGAGCTTCGAAGAAACCCAGTCTAGTACTGGCAACCCTTAAAGAGGGGGATGGCATCGAAATCCTCCCGGGGTCGTTGGCCCATCGACCGTCCCCCGTCGCACCGCCGCGCACCCCCCACGACGTATCGAACCTTCACGGACGTGTCTTATATACCTAGGTCAGATAGCACATAAGCACTAGAATTCGTATAGGTACACCTTTTAATTTTTTATCAGGCTCTACATTAAAGTAAAGGTATAGAATATTTACGAAATATATTGTCTTGAATGTCAATTAGGGTAAAAAATACCATTGTTGGCAGCCCACTCAATGATTGGCTCATCAGCATAATGAAGATAATAAAACAATCTTTAAATTATTTATTTTGTGGCCATATCTTATATTATATAAAATTCTCATGTCACAATGTTACTTATCATACTCCTCTGAAACGGTTTGACCGATTCTCATGAAATGTTGTGTGCATATTGGGTAGGTCTGAGAATCGGACATCTATTTTTCATCCCCCTAAATGTTAAGGGTAGTCCACCCCAAATTTTTTTTTAGATAAAAAAAATATTTTTGTTTTATGATACAGCATTAAAAAATACATACAAACTTAAATTGTCAACCCTCTACGATCAACCCCTACTTTTTACCGGGCAGGACGACGTGTGCCGGGACAGCTAGTCATAATACATTATCATTATATGACTACAAAATACAAAAAAATCTTAATGTTTAGAGTATGATGATAGGGTTTTAATCATGATGCTACGGTGCCAACAGTGGTATAGTTCGTTTGCATCGTATTGTTACGAGCTACACAGGACTCGAATTAAAAATGCCGTTGGAACTACTATAGAATTTATTAGAACTGTACAAACACGTATAAAACAGGTACAAATATAACTGGGCACAGCCAGTACAAAACTGCACGATTCAATAACACGCGCAAAGTCCGTCACTATATCGCTTGTGCAATGTACATTTTACTCGAATCGAAATCCTCGCTCGACTGCCCCACCCCTCCGTTCGGGTATTGTTTTATAGTAAACTGTACAATACACAATCGATTGCGTGGGCTGGGTTCTTCCAAGAAAAATCGAAAACAATAACAGTAAGGATTAGTTCGACACTGATGACGGCCATAAAACAAGTAGAAAAATAATAGCATGTTTTTCTTAATTACAAATTCTAAACACCAAGTAAACAAAATAATTCCTAAATCCGGCAATAAACTGCGTTTTACGACTGGCAGCTGTGCGTTTATCTTTGACGGCATGTAACAGTATTATTTAAAACAGAGTGTAATTTATTTTAGGTACTACCTACATCTACTATTAGTACATACACAACACTAGTCAGAGAATATCAAATAAAAGCGTGCAAAAAGAATATTTAAAACATAAAGAGTAATGCTATATAAAAGGAAGATATAAAAACATAATGTAAGTTTCCTAAAACATAGACAAAGAAAAAGTGATGCCAATATTTACCTTGATGTCTTGTAAGACCTGTAAACAATTAACTTTGCATTAGTTCATTGTCTATGAAAACACTACTATATTATCTATGGCATATTCGGTTAATTACATATTGAGAAATCACACTTCTTAAATTTTTAAATAATTTATGTATTTTTTTCTTTCTAATCTCTTTTACTGACTAGATTTAAGTATCTATTGAATTGAAATTATTATTGCAGACATTTTGTTTACGAAATTAAAATGTGTTTAACACGCTTGGATGCCGATCTAGATCGAACCTTTTATATACTTTAGTATGCTAATTAATTATATTATTGATTGTTATCTGTTGTGTTGTCGAAATAAATAAATATTGATTCATATCCTATTACTGTTGTTGCATAATTACGAATTAAAATAGCAAGTATAAATAATAGAAATACACCTAAAATTGCCCATTTTCTGAGTAGGTAATACATATTATATCATATTTATGTGTAAAAATATTTTATGGTAAAATTTTCACATTAATTAATCAATTCTAAACATCAAACAATTGTTCCCCTGTTCGAATTTTAAAAAGCGTTCCAAAGTTCCAAATGCGTGAACTTTGACATTTCGATCAAACAAAAACATACCGCTCGACACGTTCGAATTTTTTTTAATTGTTTTACAAACTTTGACTGGCTGACGAGAACAATAGCCTTTTCATTCAAAAATAAAAGTATATATTTTTATATTAAATTAAATTATTTAAGCGCCTTATACACTTCCAATTTGGTTATTGTAATTCATAGAATCAACTTCCAAACAATTTTTCTCGACTATTTGATAAATATAAGTTACTTTAATAATCTTTGCCTAAATTAAGATTTAGGATAGATTATTCGACTAATTATACTTATCAATAATATAGGTAGTATATCTTTAAAATAAGTCAATTACGTTGTCTTGAATATTGGTTTTAATTTCAAACTGTTTATCTGAGAGTTATTAAAAATATCTGAAATAAATAAGTAAAATTTAATTAATACAGTTTTACATCTTAGAGCTTGCGCATGGACCTCGATCTTAACTCAAGTTTATGGTCAAAGATGTTGTCATGTTTAAAAAAAAGACTTCGTATGCTTTGTTAATTTAGTCCATATGCATATGCCTTGTGCAATGTGTGTAAAGCAACACATTCCAAGTTTTCGATACTAATTTAGATCGTTGTGCTTATAAGACAATACTCGATTTGCCATTTAGCACGAACTAATACTCAGGTATCGATTGCTTAATACATTCGATAATTGATTGACATGGTAGAAGGTCGGTAAACGCATAACAAAGTTGTCTATTTCAATCAAAGCGGTTTGATATCAAAAGCTTCCAGTCGGGTAAGTAATGGCCATCGACTGATAAGCTGTGACCGTACATAGGGGCGGGTTATCGACCGGACACGTCGTTTACCAACCCGGGTGTAAGATAAAACACTCGGATAATATTATCCGGTTACGTCTTGTCGCAGGTCAGGAATTATTTGTTTTGAAAATCGAATCTTTTTTAGCCTCCATTTGATATAAGATCCCAGTGCTCCGAATAAAACGTTTTGGGGGTAACGAATCGAACAGATTTCACTCTATTATTCATTTTTATAAATTTTGTAATTTCTTGTCTTTATTTATAAACCTATATTATTGAATATATTTTTATCATTATTTTATACAAATTTGGTTAACTTCTCAGATTGTTTAGAAATTCGTAAATCTTTCGAGAAAACACCGCTACAGGGATTCGGAATGTGTTAAAGTTTCGCTCGATTACAAGATTTGAAATGAAAATTATAGCGATGTCTTGCAGGATTGAGAAGGTATGAATATATTTGTAATCCCGCGTCAAAAAAAAAGCGAGCCCAAATAGTGTGTAATATTTTGATATAATATTACGAAGAAGTATATGCACCTAACAGCTTTTCCAGACCCTGGAGCCCTCCATGAAATAGGTAACGATAATTTTTGGCTTTTTGAACTCCTCTTCCCTCCCGCGTCACGCTGTGTCACTTTCTATGAGCCCTATAAAAGTTACGTCACAGAAACTAGAACTGCACCCTTCATTGTCTTTTCGCCAATGCCAATTCCGATGGTCATGTTTTATTAAAACCATCACCGCCCTCCGTTACCTTTGATACATTTTGTTCCAACATTTTTCTTAAGGAGAGGAAATCCGGTAGAGGATTATCCACCGTTGTCTCGTTGGGGTGCAGTTATAGCACCGCAAGCATTTTCTCCCGAGACGGGGATACCCACTAAAACCCCTCGGTGATCCGTCTTTCGCCTTTATTCTTCATTTCACAGGCCCTGGCGGATTTTGACCCACCAAGCGAAACCCCTCTTTATGTATGCGCACGAGTTTTATGAACGTCCGTCCCTCTGACTGATCTCTTTAAAAATCGTGTTAATTTTTTTCGAAGTGCGCAATAAACTCGTCATAGATTACACACGAGGAAAATATTTCCGGACGATCTAAATAACTTAAACATAACAAACGGCTATATGAGTCAGGCGGTGTTATTATTATTTATAGAAACTTCATTATTTTCTCTTAACATTCGCACTATTCTGTTTTGCATATTCATTCATAAAAGGAACGACGAAGAAACAATTGTAATTTTACTATAGCTTAAATTGCAGCTTTGCTTACATATATTGTGGTTCTGTACCTATATTTTCGGAATAAATATATCCTATGTGGAATTATTGAAAGCAAATAGTCATATACAATGAAAGGAGTATACTAGGAATGACAATCGCCTAGTAACAAACTTAACTGAAAATCTCTTAAAGCCCAAAGTCTACGATTCGATGGCCCACTTTTCCTGTCCTCTATCCCTCTTATCTCCCCTCCCCTCTCTACTATCCCTCTTATCTCACTTCCTCTTTCGTATATCCCTCTTCCCTTTTCCTCTATCCCTCTTATCCCACTTCCCCTTTCCTCTATGCCTCGTATCTCACTTCCCCTTTCCTATATCCCTCGTATCCCACTTCCTTTTTCCTATATCCCTCTTATCCCACTTCCCCTTTCCTCTATCCCTCGTATGCCATTTCCCTTTTCCTCTATCCCTCTTATCCCACTGTATCTCTATTTCTCCTGTCTGATCCATCTATCCTATCTTTATTCCACCCCATCCTAAACGCTAACAACGCGTTGGCTTTGCTTTAGGTGTTCTAAGTGTGTATTGGTAACTACTTTTTATTACAAGGACCGTCTCTCTGTTTAGAAGCTTCGGAATAAAATAAAGACTTAAACTAGATATTTTCTTTTTTGATGTTTTTTATTTGAAATATATATTTTTAGATCAAATCAGTCTAAAATTTAAAAGTCATTAACTTATAACATTTCTTGTACAATTTATTATTACGTAGTGAAGATTTGTGGTGCGTCAGAGAAAGTGGAGTCGACAAATTTTCTTGCATCAAAAATGACAATAATCGGACTTGTTATTGACCGGAATATCCGGATGAAAACGAATAGTGTAATCTGTAATCGTTCGCAATGCCTTGAGGTAGGTCAGGTCGTTGTCAGTCACAGGCAATGGAGCTTTGGATATAGTTGAGTAAACTCGAGATTTATCTCTGAAAGTTTATGAACCGGTTCTCGGCAGTTTACTTGAAGTACAAAGGATAAAGGATGTGCTAAAGTTTTCTGAATAAGATAAGCTCTTTAATTATTATGTTGCCTTAGTACTTTTGATACGATTATCAAGTCCTTACCGTACAGAATTTATTGTGAAAAAACCTACAGGGCATGGATTTGTTACTAATATGCATAGGATTAATTTTCTATTGTCCCAGTAGTATGTTATTAGGTTTTATTCTTCTAGGAATTTTTTAATCACTATCAGAATAAATACCCATTCAACGTAACTTTAATAGCTCCCAAACCTACACTACTGGATACCGTCATATTTTAGTTACTAGTTAATGTTTTATTATTAAAAAAAAATAAGCCAAACCAAACCAAAAATAGCAAGTCCTTAAAAATTTATTTAAGTATTTGATTATTTGAAACTAATGATATGATTTTGATCATATATTACATACATACAGACATACATAACTTCACGCCAGGTTCCTTGCGGGCTAGGCACGAACAACAGAGCGCCATTCAGGCTTATTCTTACACACCTCACTTGCTTCTTTGACATTCATAGCTCTTGTCATGCACGCATGCACTTGATCATATATTGAACATCAAAATGTGGTGCCATCTAGTCTAGTAATTGTAATCATCTAGTAATTGTAGTAATATTTGGATTTATTTCTATTCTATTATAAAACTTCGTCTGCGTTGAGTGAATAATAATAAAAAATTAAAACTATACGTTGTTTAAACGGAAATCTGGCATACTTCAAAAGAAGATCTGGAAAATGGAAACTTCAGTTTCCAATGGCGAGCCGTTATTCAAAACGGCTTCTGAAATAAAATCTAATAGGTTTCTAAAAAATTAGAAAAGGTAGTGCTCTATAAATGTAAATAAAACATATAGATAGAGTACTGGTACCGATGAGCGCTAGCAGGGCCAGATTTTGTATTTTTGATAAGAAAAATATTTAAAAACTCTGTACAATATCTTTTCGCTATTATAAAGATTTTTTAAATATTTCTTTTTACAGAAATTGATTAAAGTATAATCGCACAACTTAACACAACTTGAGAATATTATGTACAAAACGTATGTTCGTCTACCAATTAAAACAAAATATGTACGAATAAAACTTGCTATACAGCTACTAGTTGTCGTTGTAAACCAACCGGGTTATTCGGGCATACCCGGCTTTGTAGTTATCCGGGTATGGCCAGCTTTATTGTCAGAGCCGGTACAAGCCACAATCGCGCCCATTTGTCCCGCCACAGAGCAATCGCACGCCGTTTACAGGATTAGTCTGAAAATGACTATTCTACGGAAATTGTAGGAATATATCTTTATTTTTTCAACTTTTGGAATTATATAAACGATTGTGCAGAAAAAGAAAATACATTTAAGATAAAAAGGCGGCTTTCATGATGTAACATAAAAATCTTATTAAAATATTTTTCAACTTTGATAATATTACTAAAAAGGCTTTCATCATTTAACAAGAAAATCTTACTAAAATATCTTTTTTTGGTAATATTACTTTTACATCAATATTAATGTGTTGATGTGTCTGTGTAAAATCTAGATTTAGTTTGAAGGTTATACATTTTTATACATTATACAACGGTTATATGTTAAGAATAACATTCCGTCCGTTTGCACCTGATAGCCCATTTTACTGATTCGCTCT
Organism: Dendrolimus pini; assembly: GCA_949752895.1. Taxonomy (NCBI): domain Eukaryota; kingdom Metazoa; phylum Arthropoda; class Insecta; order Lepidoptera; family Lasiocampidae; genus Dendrolimus; species Dendrolimus pini. Next base: position 3,882,870 of record OX457131.1, read on the forward strand.
TCTAATGCCTAAACTAAGTCTTCTCGATCACTCTCCAACACCCGTAACATTACCTAACTGTAATGAATTATGAAACCAGGAACTCCTAAAAGCAAACTTTCAACGCTCTAGCTGCAGTGTTAGTATTAAAAATATTTTTAGAACGTGCCAACTTTCTCTGTACGTGTTTACAGTTTTACACCTACCACGAGACGGTTCAACCGGGTGCCAAGTCCGGGTGAAATATATCCGGTCGTCGGGGAAAACGCGTAGACGCGTCGCAGACGGCCCTTGAACTTTGCCCGGTTTATCCGGGTACCGGTAATAGAGCTCGATGCGAAACTATGCGTGAAGCGAACACGTAACGTCGTCCGGATGAAAAGACAAATTTGCCGCTAGTTTGGTACCGCTCTTGAATATATAATGTTACGTTAGTGGCCGGCATTTTATTGATAGCGAATTATTTGCTGATTTCCAACTCCCGTCGTTTTTTTAACTAACTATAGTTCTGTTATTAACACAATTCAGAGAGTATTAAATTAAAGATGGTAGTAACATTTTATAAAGAATATAATGTGTTTTGAAAATGATATTGCCCGTTGCTGGTCAAAGACAATTACAAATTAATAAGCTTTTGAGATGAAACTTCTTTAGAATCTTTGTTATTTGAAACCAGATGAAACGAAAAAACGACACAAAGAAGAGGTAAACACATAAATCTATAGGACTAAGCCTGCGAGAGAATGAGATACGAGTATTACATTTTACAGCACATATTAGAGTCAATAAGACCATTGATTAAACATAGGTCCAATTTGAACCGAAACAAAACTGATAAAAATTTTAGACTATAACAGTGTAAAATTGAAAGTGATACTTAAGAAGATTTGTTTTGAATTATAATATATTGACAGATGTAGGCTAAAGGAATTATTTTTATATTAATAACAGTTAGAAAAGAATTATTTGTGAGTATGAAGAAGATCTCTGAAGTTTCACTTCTAATGCGTGTGAACTGCACTCTCACACACACATATACACAATTTTCTTTCAGTCAAATCAAAGTCGAAGTCACGGAGCGAAAGTCATCTTAGTAATCCTTTAAACAAGATAGTTTTATAAATAGAAAGCTGCGTCACGGTTCGTCAAGAGCATTATGAAAATGTTGAATGTTATCGTGTCTTATTATATTGATAATAGTAAAATGATATTTGAGAGCGATCATGATTTCTATTCCTTTCCTATACATCAACACACACACACACACACATTCTTACATACACACAGATGCAGGTATACAATACAAAAAAATTATTTGTATAAGGTTTATTATGATAAAATGTTTTAATGTTTAAGTTAATTGAGAGCGGGTCCTACTGACACAAGTCTATGTATATATATATATATATATATATATATATATATATATATATATATATATATATATATATATATATATATATATACACATACACATATTTATATTAATGGTAAGTAAAAAAAATGCACATACATATTTGCATAAAATTTAAGCTTTAAAATACGAAATTTGAAGTATAAACGAAAAAGTTCAAAATATTTCCAACTTTTATCACATTCACAGTTTTTTTTAAATCTGGCCATTTTAAATAATTCCCAGAAAATGTCCCGCGGGGTTCAGAAATTTTTACGTGCATCCCGAACAAACAGACAACTAAACATACAAGGCATTTATAGAATTTTATAATAACACTAGCGGACCCGTGCCCACTTCGCTGGGCATCAGAAAAAAAAAATTACTTATTAGTAATTACAATCAAATACCCTATGTTACTCAGGAATAATGTAGCTTTCCACTGCTGAAAGAATTTTCAAAATCGGTTTAGTAGATCCAGAGATTACCCCCTACAAAGTCACAACGTCTTTATAATATTCGTATAGTATACATTTTTTTTAAACTACATACATATCGTAATGCCATGGGGAAAATTTTATCTGGGAGCACAATTCAAATCGCCACAGTGAGGAAGAGGAACGCCCTCGAGAACTGCTGCGATTATTTCAGAGAGCAAAGCGATAAGTTAGCAAGTCGTTTGACAATAAACAAAATAGCCGAGACCCGTGTCGGGATCGAGGTAAACGTCCCGATTTGTGGCGTGCTCAAGTTCAAGGGCGGATTCCCGGGATCTGGAGTGGCGGATATCTTACGGATTGTCTGCGACCCGTTCCCGGGGGTATCCCGCTGTCGACGCGCGGATTCTGAATGGATTCATTTTGGTCCTGTTTGTATACAACGTTTAGTTTGATAAACTTGTAATTGTGGTATCGACGGGCATAGGGTAAACGCTGTTGTTGATGGGTTGGTGTTTAAATGTTTTTCTTCTGTAGTTGTCCCTGTGAGTTAATTCACGCGGGATTTTGGGTTTATTTAATTTATTACAACTATCTATATTCAACTTTTTATATACCTAATACAAGACATAGAAATGGAAAAATCACACCCTAAAACTGTCATTAAAATCCATTGACCCGCTTCAAAGCCTAATTAAAATGTCCAAATTGAAAAAAAAAACAATCACTAAGCGATTTTTCAACTGATCGATAGGAAATTTTATGTAATAAAATGAGTCATATTTTTACCCCGGAAACCCGCGTAATTTTTCCGGGAAGGGTTTGTAATTGATCGGATGCATAAACATTAGCTTAATTCGACACAGTTTTCACTAAAACGTTAGCTTACATTTTTTTAATGCTGCGGTACTTTGTATCCCGGAGAATCCCGCGAGAATTTAAAGTCAAGAGTGGACGAAGTTGCGGGCTTATCCTACTAGATTACTAAATAGATGCAAAAACATAAGCAAACACTAAAGCCTCTGTGGTAGTGAAGTAAATAAACTACCACCAAGTAGTATAAATATCATAAAAACTCGAATTATATTTCCTCGTACCCACGTGGTTATACGCGTATGAATGGAGGAAGCTTGTCGCATGCGCGTGCGCACGCTCGCCACGCGGTCTGCCACCTCCACATCGCCTACGCTCCAATACTATGTCAGTATTATGTTACAATGATAATGTGAACTACATATTTGCATGTCTCAATGAGATTGAAGAACTACATAAATGAAATGGGATTCATAATCTGATTATCGCTTCCTTTGCAATCTTCTAACAGCCGGTACCTATATAGGCCCGCCGCCAGTAGGGCATATAGTAATATGCCCTACTGCCGGCGGAGATCAGTTTTATATTTTTGTTAAATAATGTACATATTTTATAAGATATTTATAAGAAAAATGTAAAAAACTAGAAAATAAAATATATACGGAAATAATAACCAGCAGTCAAACACAGACATTGTATATCCCCAAGTTAAGCAAGTTACGCTTGTGTTATGGGTAATATACAAAGGAAGACTCTGGGGCTGACACCCAGACCATAGTAAATAACAGAAAGATCGTTTCCGAAATTTACCAATAAAATATATATATATATATATATATATATATATATATATATATATATATTGCAGGAGTTCAGCAGACAGGCAGACGGCCTATTTGATGGAAAGCGGTTACCATCATCGCCTATGGACATTTGCAACACCAAAGGTGCTACAAATGCGCTGCTGCTCTTTTAGGTGAGACTGGAACCTGGTCACTAATGCCGGAACACAACTCAAGGTTGTTATGGCGACATACTTTAGACCAGTGGTGGTAGCCATCCAGTCGGGCAAATGCCCTACCACCTGGCTGTGGGTTGTTTTGTCACTTCTTACGACAGCCCGCCCGGCCGCAGGAAATTGTATTCCGTTCCTGCACGGATAATATACCATGCCAGAAATCGAACCCGGAGCCTCTGCGTTCCAGCAAGTTCGGCCAGTTAAGACAGCCCGCTCAACCACAAAGGCCGTCGTCAGTCTAGTAGTTCGTCAAATTAATAATTTAAATTCCTGGCTAAGTAGGCTCTTGCTTGTCCCATTATGCAGTGCATCGTGAATTTTTAGAATTATTCATACATGTTTCAAAAAAAGGTTAATATTCCAGTTGTAAAATAAACTCATAAAACGGAACGGGCACCGTAAGACCGCCTAATTACAGTTGATATGACTCGTAAAGTCAATTATAGCGCTCATGAAAACGTCCACAATTAAAATTTATGGTGACGCTTAAAAGCTCCATGTATATATAAATTAAGATTTTAGCCCCATCCAACATATTTATAAAAGTTTAGCTTTTATATTCGCTCAGTTGGACAGCTTCCAAAAATTAGTATGAAGCCGGTTTTATGTTCATATACAATATGTGTATAAACATTTTATAAATTGATAAGGCAGAAAGCAAGATGTATGTTTTCCTTGTATTATATCTGACGAACACTAGAAATCTTCGTTATTCAGCAAAAAACGTAGAGGCAAGGAAACTTAGGCCATACATTTGTCTGATTTTTTTATGTTCATATATCATATGGTACATGTGTATAAACATTTTATGAATTGATACCCAGTCAGTGAAGAAAGCAGAAATCAAGATGTATGTTTTTCTTGTATCATATCTGAAGCAAGTGAGGTGTGTAAGAATAAGCCTAAATGGCGCTCTGCTGTTCGTACCTACCCCGCAAGGGACCTGGCGTGAAGTTATGTATGTATGTATGTATATATGAAAAACACTAGAACTCATCGTTATTCAGTAAGAAACGGAGAGGTCAGGAAACTTAGTCCATAAAACCTTGTCTGAGGTTTTTTTTGCACGAGTTCAGCAGACCGGCAGACGGCCCGAACATTCGTAACACCAAAGGTGTTACTAATGTGCTGCGGCTCTGTAAAGGGAGACTGGAACCTGGCCACTAATGCCGGAAAACAAGTCAAGGTTGTAATGGCGGCATACTCTAGACCAGGAGTGGTGGCCATCCAGACGGGCTATTATATTATCTATTCTTCTTGGCTATTCAATTCCGTTCCTGCACGGATAAAAGTATTGATGTATTAAGTTTTAAATATCAGCTTATCCAAACTGTAGTTGACATCTGTTTAGGGATAACATACTCGCGCTGTGGAAGTGGCCATAATATAAACAAGAGGTACCGAGGTTCAGAACAATATAGAAAAGCGGATTCCGGGCTCCGAATATAATCGGTATTTGAGAGTGATCAGAGGGCTGGTTCTTACCTCGGACAACGCATAAGTAAGTATAGCGATCTAGCGAGGTAATGTGACGGCAGTGGCGTAGACTTCATATATCTTGAATCTCGCTTAAGAAACTAATGACTAGCGACCAAAAGGTCGAAAGCGCCTTCTTTTCATTAGAGTTTACGACACGTATTCTGATCAAAAATATGATTACTAGTGTCTCTATAAATTAATATGCGACCAAAAGATCGAAAGAGCTATGAATTTATTGGCGCTTACGTTTTTTATTCGTGCATATATTATTACTATCTCTTACGCTCGGCGGCTTCTTATATGTACGGATGAAATGGTAGCAACTCATAACCCGATCGGGCACCGGCTTTGGTTTCAAAATATGCGGTAAGATTGCAAAATTAAAATTACAAATCCTAACAAGAAAATACATTTTGAGTTATGACGTTTTTTCAACAGCGGTGTAGTTGGCGCTTGCATCATACTGTATGTTTTTCAACCGGCTTACCTTAACCGAACATCCCGCGCCACTGGTAGCTAGCTATCGGGAACCCATTGAGTCCGATGTTCGATGACCTAGGCTAGTATGCTACTTATAGACAGGGATATATGTATATCTTAAGGGATTATAGATAGAAATACAGTATAAGTTAAGTTTTCTTCATTGTACTACAAAGTTTATAATCTGATACTAAAATATAAAGCTGAAGAGTTTGTTTGCTTGAACGCGCTGATCTCAGGAACTACTACTGGTCTGATTTGAAAAATTCTTTCAGTATTTGATAGCCCATCTATTGAGGAAGGCTGTAGACTATATATCATCACGCTAAGACCAATAGGAGCGGACCACCGATGAAGAATGTTTCAAAATCGGGTTTTTTTACAAGCTTTTATTTAACTTGCAATGGATGTATGTAAGTTCGGGTGGAATCTTGCAAGTTAAATTTGACCAACTTTCCGGTTTCTGATAGAGCTGAAATTTTGCAAGCATATGTATGTCGCTTGACAATGCTAAATAATATGGTACCATGCAGCTGATGTGATGATGGAGTCGGAAGGTTGCCATAGGAACTCATACTAAACAAGATAGACCCGTCATGTTTGGGCTCGTTTTACTTGTCTTGGCTAGCACTCTGCGGCTACATGATATCCAGGATCTCAGAAGATTGTATTTAAAAATCTTTCTAAAAACAGCTTATTTAACTTACTTTTTCCTTTTACTATTCCACGCGGACGAAGTCGCGGCCAGAAGCTAGTTTATGTATATCGTTAAAATAAATGTACGTAAATTAATCAAATGCAATTCTGTTACACAACCCATCTTTTATACAGATTGCAGATAAAATCCAGAACAAAAATAAAAACGACGTCGATCCGGTTTTTACTTTAATATATCGCCATTAATGCAACAGGGAAAAAGGTATGGCGGCAGACAAAAGTGAAAATTTATGGCTTTCAACGTACAGCGAATTTTCCAATTATGCAGCCTCCGACCGTACGTTGGTGATATTGATTTTCACTTTTTACACGACCGCTTGTCCGCAGACGGCTTTTATGGTTTCACGTTAAAAATACACGGCGGTTATTAAAATGATGCATCATTATTGGCTGGACGGTATGCGGTCGTATATTGAGTAAAGACTTTGAGCAAATTAATACGTTGTACTATGTTTTACTTTTTTTAATACGGCTCTGGACGATTTGTGTTTGTATTGAAGGGCCAAGCATTAAAATAAATCATTTTTTATCTTATAATTAGTTACTTGTGTTAAAAATCTAAACTATTTGGTGAAAAGTCTTTTCGAGCTGCCATAAGAACTCTTTCGTTTAGCGTCAACCATCGACCTACCTATATAATTTGTCTAAGTATCTTCGTATTTCGAATGGCGCTTATTTACCTGAAGATTGATCAAAGATTTAAATATTCATGAATAGATTGGCTAGATATACATATCGTGCAAAGCCATATTTAAATATGGCTATGCACGATATGTATATACATTGATCGACGTATAAAAGAATATCTGCCTGAATTATATTCAGATAGAGCTAAAATTCATTATAAATCTTTTAAATTTTCTTTAAGTTGACAATTACTACTAAAGGGTAACGATAAATGTGTTTAATTTCGAATTAAATAAGGTTGAATTTTATGTATTTATCTCTTTCTAGTGTCACTTTTTCATTTCATCGATTTTCAAATCAGCGATTCTAACGCAGTTTCACTTCAAAAAAAGAAGAGTATTTTTAGCGGGATAAGGACTCAAAATACTCAAATTTCACACCAACGCCTCGAGAAGCTCGAGATATTCATTATTCATAACAACGTAGTCTTGTAGGTACTACGCTCAGTGTCTTGTCAAGATGTACCGACCTTCAAACTATGACAACACATGGAGATGATTAGTCGCTGAAAACAAATGACTTTAAACAAGCTAGGTCCACTTCACGATACACTTCTCCTATAGTACAAACGTGTATGAATGAATCCACAATTCGCTATGTCAGCATAAACCCAGCGTGCAGTCCACGTGTTTTTATTTACAATAGTACCACACATCGACCGCAAATAACACGATAGGCATGGCCACTCAATGAATCGGGGCCAACACGCGAGAGTGACCTAAATTTTATTTCACGTACAAAACACTAGTGATGTCCACATAGCATAATATACGTAGCGACATTGGTCAACGTATTGCCACTGCCACGTATCGTTAACGCGGTAGCAACAGCGACGTGTACCCCACGCGGGAGTTTTGTTTTAAATTTAGAACGATAAGAGCGTTTTCGGCGGCCATGTTTTTCAACCGACAGATCCAAGGTGACGTTTTTTGGAATGCTACAAAAAACTATTTGTGATATTGGAGTAGATATACAACTTTAATAAATTTTTAGTTTAAGAACGTTTTACCCATAAATTAAGAGAGTGTTGTTATTCCAATTGCAAAGTTAAGTTCTCAGCACGAATCTTGAGCGGTCGGCGGAAGAGTAGGGATTCACTTTGGGCAAAGACGTAGCAAATGTCGATATGTTTATAAATCTCGTTTTATAAACATATCGACACTATATTGTCTCTTTATTTTAAAGGGACAATATATAGGGTATTTATCTTTCAAAAAGGTTCGAAATTTCACTGTTCGTAGGATAAAGTAATCGCTCAAGAATCGTGCCGGGGACTATAACAATGTATAAAACAAAAAAGATACTGCAAAACTCAGAGTTCATTGTTGCTCAATTAACCTGAATTAGTGGGGATTTCAATTATCCTTTCACAAGTTTGCAAAGTTTGTAATACACGATTGTTAATTGCGAAGAATAAGTTATTCTAAGAATGAAGCATCAACAATTAATTGATAATTAATTTAAATATAACCTAAATTTACAAAAACTATTTATTAAAACAACGAAAATAATAAATAAGTAAAATTATTAATTTACATTACTTAAAATACAAAGTTAGGATATTGTCAGTATCGTAACTGTAAATTCAATAATATCATTTGATTGTTCTTAACTTATTAGTTTCGAAATTTAAAGAAAGAATTTAAACTTGTCAATGGTTAGAGTTCAAATAAGACTGTCCTTTAAATATATTCTTCAAAATAAAAAAATGTCAACGGTCAGAGGTCAAATAAAGAACAAATTCGTGTTTTTTTTGAATCGACAAAGCAGAAATAAGGACACGAGATATGCGTTATCTGTGTTACTAACGACAATCTAAATTTACTATGTTGTGTAAACGGTATCGCGATAAGGCCGATAAGAGAAGGGAATGAATCAGGCAACAAAAATTAGTTTTTAGAGTTTTACCGTGTTTGTTGACGTGTTTTCTTTGGTATCTGAATTTAATAGTGTTTTTATCTTATCGTATGACGATCTACGCCTCTAAAAATTTAGATGTAACTTTTAAAATTATATAAGAATAAAATTTATTTTTAACATTTTGATAAATTGGTATGACTGTTACTTACGTCCTTCTTTTATATTTGCAGACGACTTGAATCTAATGAGAACTTAACCCGGAGTCTCTGGTTTCTTAAAGAACGAATGCGCTAGTATTTTGACCACTTTTTTATTGCATGAGTTCAGCAGACAGGCAGACGGTCCACTTGATGGAAAGCGGTTACCATCGTCTATGGATATTTGCAACACCAAAGGTGGTACAAATGCGCTGCTGCTCTCTTAAGGGAGACTGGAACCTGGTCACTAATGCCGGAACACAACTCAAGGTTGCTATGGCGACACACTTCAGACCAGGGGTGATAGCCACCTGGCTGTGGGTTGTTTTGTCGCCTCTTCCGACAGACCGCGGGAAATTGTATTCTTTCTCCGTTCCTGCACGGATAGAACCACTAAAGTGACTTGATATTGTACATTTTAATTCAATATCTTACAGAATCCAGAAGTTATTTTTAATAATTAAAACAGCAGCGAATTGTATTAAAAGTCTTATTTTGAATATTGTTATTAAATGTATGAAATATTTAATAACAATATTAAAAACAAGACTCATATTTTAAACAAGTCAATAAAAAACGGAATATGTTTAAAACACGGCTCTAAATCCGCACATTCGTTTCAATTAGTGAGCCTTGAATCCGTTACGCAAACTTCACGTTTTTCAACGAACATAAAAATGTGAATAAGTGAAATTTATATTCAACTAAATGTTACACAAATCAAAATTTATTCGGTTCTCGTCATTCATGATTAGAGTCGGACTTTTTATGGCCACATAAATTATTGAACGCCAGCCGGAATGGCTCGCGAACTAAATAAGTTACTTTCAGGCTGATGTTTCACTACATGAAGATTGTTATTAACCTGCATGGAAGAAGAAGACTTGGATAACGCAGTAACTTTGGAAGCTCCTAAATTCTTTTTTTGAAGTGGAAACTGCTTTAGATACGTTGAGCAATTTTGTGATGGGGAAAAAGCACTGAATTCAAGTGACCGTCACGCTAAAGTTATAGAGATTTCTCTTCTGGCGTACAATCCAACGTCTGACAGTTTTTATGTCGGGGAATGCATTTATGCATCCCTTCGGACCCCAGAGGAGGTCTACATATGTGGAGCTCTCAGGAGCCGGTTCTGCCCACACCGGCCATCAGACTACCCACTGCAAAAACTAGTGTCTCTCCGCGTCATTGTGAGACGTTGCAGGATCTGACCTAGGTAGTTAGTCGTGACGCAACCTTAAAAAATGAGGTGCCCCGGGGAGTAGAGCACCTCCTGGTTCCACTACGTCAATGGAAGGAGGTGAGCATTGCGCTGCCTCCAACTCCTGTTCGTCGTCTGCAGGGAAGGTCCGCTCCCTCATCGCCCATCTACCTTTCGACCGCTTCCTTCCAAAATCTTACATGACTTATACTATCTCATCTTCTCTATCCCATCCCTCCTATTTCTTAACGTCATCAAACGTCGATAGGCAAAGTTAACCACTTTCCATCAAGACGCTGTCTATCTGCCTTTCCTGTTCAAGCAAGAAAAAAAGGATTAGAATGCAACTCGTCATTTTTTACTTGCTTTTGTGATATATCCTGCCATATGGTTGCAAAAATCATTAAATTAAATAAATCGGAACCATTATGAATCATGTCGCTCAGCCGCATCTATACTTACAGTCATTTTTTCGAAACTACTCTACGAGTCTACATGGAAGTATGACAAGGAGGATAGTCAATACTTTGATATTTAATGTTTTGAATAATTAAATAGGGTGCTAATCTTTGAGGAGTGTGGGGAGTGGGTTGGTACCAACAATGGTAATAGGTTTACTTTATAAAGAGCTTTTGAAAAAGATAAACACTAGCTTTAGAGCAGAGGACTATAAAAACACAGAAGAATAATAAATAAAATGTACACATTTCTATTGTAGGGTAATGCTCATTGTTTTAGGTCCATTATAGTTATTTTAGCGGTTGTAAGTGGTTTTGTTTTTGTATGAAAATTTATGACTTTAGCCAACGCATATATTAAAGTGGATTAGGATAACAGTATCCCGACGCGTTACAGCATCATAGGTGAATTTATAGAGGTCATAACACTGTTGAGAAAATTGGAGGAAATTCTTTTAACAATAATTTATGAGACATGTATTTATGGACAGGTGAGGGTTCGGACATACATAAATACATATATCTTAATCATTTAATAAGTTTATTATGATCAATTCTTACTTAGAAACTATTTTTTTTTCTTCTCGGTTTTGCAATCGAGGTAACATTTCTTATATGGTACCAGTAACTTTCTAGATGGTAAGGTTTTAGGTATAATACAGTCTCCGCCATAATTGATGATTGATTTAGGTTGATAAGATTTGCCTTTCAGCGGGGAAATAAGGCCAAGGTTTTTGGAATGTACATATTCAACGACAAAAATGGATAGGTACGCAATATTTAAATTGTGTTTAATTGTTTATTAAGTAATTAGGTATAGCAGATCTCAATTAGAAATAGGTAGCTAGTACGTGATTTTTTTTATACAAAATAAGTTATTGCGCAGACTTCTACGCCTTATAGAGGATGGTACTAAATTTGAAGCAACTTATACCAAATGTAGTATAATTTATATCGAGGGCTTCATAACAAATGGGCGTGTACGCAAAAATGCCATTTTTTTGTTGTTTACTAACTTACTTAATCTATCCATGTTACAATTTAGAAAGTCTTACCAGTATGCAAGTACACCTAATAAGAAGGGTATTTCTAATTTCAGTCTTATACAATCAACTACTTTTGTATTATTTACAATTTTGTCCATTGTGTAATACTGCACTATTGTCTGTACGCCCATTTGTCATGAAGCCCTCAGTATGTTAAATAAATTGCCTGATGGAATTTACTACAAGTGTTATTATTGTGAAACTTATTGTACGAAGTCTAGCACAGTAATAATATAAATATCACTTTTAAAAACACGGACAGGAACAAATATCCGTAGGCCATATAAATATTTGCTCTTCCTGTGCGATCGCCGAGTTCTCCAAACTCCTATACAAATAGAGAAAAAGTATTTTGAGGCCGATTGCTAGGTATATCTTACCATTCCCTTGCCTTACCATCGGTTGAATTTTGATATCACTTGTATGGAGATTATTATGTCAAATTTTAACCGATAGTTAGGCAAATGAACGATCGTTAAGATATAGTAATGGGATCTTGAATATGACAGGGTAAATTTGCTAGTTTGTGACTCCGCCAAAGAAATTATGTTTTTTTTTCTTGTAAACAATGGTTAATAATAAATTCCATGGTGCTTCCGAAGAAGCAGTTTTTTCGAAGTTGGAACAAAAATGTAACATTTAAATTTCCTTTCGTCACTCGTTTTTAAAACATCGACAGAAGAAAAATATGCCAACAAAAGGTGCGCGCTCACCTCATTGTTTTTTGTTTTACATTTGCATACAAAACCTATAAAATATTTTACGATATTCTTAAATCGATATTTAAATAAAGAACACGATTGTAATCGTTCTTGTATTAAAATCTATCCTTGACCTTTAAAAGCCGGCCGTGACACTTATAATGTCTAAATCTGATTTACTGTTTAAATTAAATTTGTTTCTTTGAAGGATAAGTGGTACTTGTTCTTAATTTACGTAAACTTGGAATTTAAGCAGAAAAGTAAAAGTTCTTATTTACCCTAAATTGTCATACACAATTCTATTCTACTTTAAAAATTAAAACAATTTTTTTTATTTTCGGAAAATGAATATTGGATACATATACTACGCTGGATTTTTTAACGTTTCACATAAATAAGCAGGTGTCCTGTGCTGTATTAATAAAGTATTAATTGAATATTGACATGATACGGAGTGTGTTGTTTACTTTCTTAGTAATAAATTAGTGATGGGAAATGCATAATACGTAATCGTAATTATGTGGCCGAAGTAAGCGCACCACAAGCGAACCATCGCTCTACATTCGTCTTGCTCGCGTGCCACTCCGTCTATTGACCTTTTCTAAAGCGATTTAGCTATACCGGTTCCATTTTCCCAACGTAGATTGATTTATTACTTTCATAACCTACCTCGAGTTACGAGAGCGGGAACGAAATCCAATGTCACAGAGCACAACACAATAAGTTGGTATGTTTTCTTTTATTTTTAGCGGGAAAGTTTTGTGCACAGATAATGCACGATCGATTGTATGCAGCGGGAATTGATATGTTCCGTATTACGTAAGGCGCGTTATAAACCGGCGTCGCTGCACGTGACTGGTGTCCGTGTGACGGAACGAGCGGCAACGCTGCCCGCGCGCGCCCCCGCGCACCCGCCGCAGTTGCCCCCCGTACCCATACATAAGTACATTGTACTACGTTTGATAAACAAATTACAAATTTGATATACGACGAGCTCGTTTGAGCTTTAATAGGATGCTTTACAAGTCTAATATGAAACGTAAGGATAGCTCTTTGTGAAACTTATATAAAAGTCCAAGAATTTTGTGAACTTTTATTAGTTAAGCACTCGAGAAGTTTACAATTAAAAAGTTTTTCACTTGATGATTCAACTTTGTGCCGAGTATGAAGTTAGGTTTAAGCGTTATCTTTTTGCTTTATTAACGGTTTCGTAAGTTATATGCATTTAGCCAGTGTTATGTATTAATGTAAAAAGGTCAGACAGTATATTATAGACTTGCCATGCTTCCGGAATTTTCGGGATATGTGTGATTAATATAGGTACCTACCTAAGTATTTATCCAGCATATAAGACGAAACCTAAGCCATCCAAAAAAATCGAAACTGATTAATATAATAGTTTTTGACGCAGACTTCATCATCATCATCATCCAAGCGTTAAATCCCGGTTGCGTTCGGAGCGATCCGCTTTCCTACTTATTCTTCTCTACTTCACGCGATCTTCGGCATCCCTTATGTTAAGACCGTTGGTACGTATGTCATCCCTCACAAAGTCAAGCCAGCATTTCTTGGGCCTACCCCTTCGACCGGGACCTGGACGCAGACTTCTCTTGTAATATATCATTGCGATGTACTGAGGCCTGATAAAAACCTTTATTAAACAAACTAATCTGATTTAGAAAGTGTTTGAAAAAAATCACGGTAGTGCAGTAAACGGTTTTATTGTTAGCAATTCGAAACCGCTAAGCTAACGGGCAGCAAACAGTATAAATTAAAATTTCAATTATTTGTCAATTTATTTTTTTTATTGTTGAAGTACAGTAGACGGTCTGACGGCTCACGTGATGAAATATTATGCCTTATAGCCTATTGACTTTTGAAATACCAAAGTGCTATTAATGTGCTGCCGGTCAGGAAGGAGAGACTGGAGCTTAGCCAGTAATGCCGGAACACAATTCAAAAATTGTATGGCAACACAAGGGTCTCTCTGGCTAGATTGAGAAAGGTTGGGGTTTCGAGCGAAAGCTCTTTATCTCGACTTTCGCTCAGAGGGCTACAACCCGACGGTAAAAGGAGTGTAAGGCCGCTGGACCTACGTTCATGTCTGAGGTGGCACAGTGGCTCTCATTGGTTTATATAAAGTACATAACCAATACAATATCCCTATATTATCACGTGGTAGAGCTATGCTGGTATCATATTCTTGATTAAAGCTCTTAGGGCTGGCTCGATCGGTGTGATGCCACGCTCTCACAGAATATTGGTGTGAAACAGTTAGCCTTGAATTAATCCTTTTTCGTGCAATGATAAGTGAGACTTCCGATAGCCCACTTTCTCTTCCTCTCCTATTCCATTTATTAAAAGCTACTCTTACAACTTCTACTATTAACCTCTACTTCACGACGATGCCTTCATCCACTTTCTCTATCATCGCACAGCTCCTCATTGCCTGGGCATAAATACGGTTCTCAAAAACAAGTTTGATAAGAATTTATTAAACTTTCAACTCTTCAACGTTTATTAGATTTGATAAAAAAATGAACCGTCACTAAGCGAGAGAAGTGAATTGTATAGTGTATAGTGGTATATTAGATTTATAGTTTTATTTTTCAACAATAACATGCATAACTTCTTATAAGAATCCTGCGCGAACAAAGTCGTGGACACAGCTAGTTATTCGTATTTTTTTTATTCAACATTTTCGGTATTGGATTCCGACAAGATATTAAAATGTTCTAAAAACCCCAAAATCCAATTATTACACGTGCTTTTCTTATAAAAAAAATGTTTTTGTTATGAAATTTGTTTTCATTAAAGTTAATGAGCAATTAGTTTGCTACGAATTTAACGTAGCGACGTCGCGCGTCGTAGCGAGCCAGCGTAACGCCGTTTCAGGGCAATCACTTTAATAGTGTTGCTACTTGTTTGTTTTTGCTGAATTTTTACGGTATTAATCTATATGATATTTATCTTTACATAGTATAAAACAAAGTTGCTTTCCGTGTCTGTCTGTATATCCGTTAAACCTCGCAACAGATTATTTAAACGTTAAAACATAAAAAAACTTTTTATGTATATAAAATAGAGCTAGGGAAATCCCTAATATGATAGAATAGAATAAGGTCCTACGCTTTATGGCGTAATAATACTAATGTACCTAATATAAAATTAAATACTTAAAAAAATAACTAAAATAAAAATAACTAAATATTAAATTCGCTTCCACTTGTGGCGAAAATAATTACAATGTTAACATAAATATGTAGCTGATAAGCACCACGAGTCAAACACATTATAAATTTATATCTTAGGGATATTACTGAGTATGACTAATTTAGTAATTCTTTTTGTTTCTTCATTGCGGCCAAACAAATGAACACGACAGAAAAAACTTCTTTTTCTTCTTCTGATATATAAAAACGAATGTTTGTCTGTACGTCCTTTATAGAATCGTAAACTATACATTTGATCATGTGATGATCTTTAGCAAAATTGTTGTGCATGAGTCAAAGAAGGTTTCTGAGTTGGTTCACAATTGGACCCGGTAGGTGACGCTACTGTCTGCATATCGATTGAAGCTTCTCCGTGCCGGACGACGTCTGCCGAGACAGCTAGTATAAAATATAAGGATATAGGATATCTTAAATTCAGGAAATGTAAGTTATATCTTTAGTTACGCGTAATAAAATTATGCAGTGAAATCTTGAAACCACGAATAATATAATAAATATAGTAATAATTTATCAATTTTCTCGCGTTCTTTTATCATAGGTAGTGCGCAACCCCACTCGGTACTTATGCAAAAGAGGCCAATATTTCATCGCTTCCACGTCTATTTCACAAGGTATTATCATAACAATTGCTTTATATTATGTACACGAGAATATAATACTTGGGTTAATGCAGTAACCTTTTTAAAAAGGGAAGTGCTAGAGATTTATTTACACATAACAGGGAGAACACTATACGGCCGCTGTGGTTGAATGGACTAAGTCTATGGTGGCCTACTTTTATACTGCAAGACATAGGCTCCGGGTTCTATGCCTGACTGTCTGTGAATTTCGTAAACTTTACGATATTTAATTGTCTGGAGGTCTCAAAACAGCCCCAGAGTGGTCCGTTGCATATTACTCAAAAGACAATATATATATTTAATCCAGACTAGGTCCGTAACAAATTACTTTACTACTATTATGATATTAAGATATGATTATGTCACGCACGGAACAGATTTTCTTTAACATCGTGGTATGACAATGATGATTCCAGCATGACTCTACCACATTAAAAATTAAAGGAAGAAATAAAGAAACGACTTTATATGAAGAAATAACGACGAAATTAAACTTCTTATATGTTATAGTTATTATATAGATAGCATAATTTGAGAGCAAACAAAATCCTTTGAAATTCCTGTATTCCTAGGAAGGTATCTGCATAACATAATATGTTCTCAAGCAGCATTATTCAGCTGAATATGCAATTAAACGGGTCGTGCGAGCAGTGCAGCATAACGATGAAAAGCACAAGTGCGACAAGGACATAACACCCCGCCACTCGATATTATATTGAACAAGTTTATAACTACGTGTATTAGACGAACGAGCTCGAACAGCGTTTTCTCATTTCCCGGGCACGAAACTTTTCTAATATTATAGTTTCATTCATATTGTCGGCAGTTTCGCGGGACTTTTCTTTCGTGGAAAATGAAAGACTATTTCCATAACTATTATTTCGCTTTTATAGCTTTGTTAGTTTTCTTTTGCTTCAAATAGATTTGTTAAAGTTTTGCCACTTTATCGTTCGGAAATAATGTTTGTTCTTAGAAAGTGTTAAGACGCTATTTCTTATTGGCGGTATATGGGATCGAGTGTTTTTGATAACAGTGTTTTCATTTGAATTGAGAATCGACATTAAAAGTGATTAATGTTCTATTTTTAAATAGTTTCCACAACTATTTAAAAATAGAATCTAATGAATTTAGTTTAATTCCGAAAACAGACGGTTCATTTGTCTTTCAATGTTGATATATAATGTATTTCTTATTGATGGTATAGGTATGGGATCGAGTGTTTTCGATAACAGTGCTTTCATTTGAATTGAGAATTGACGTTAAAAATTATTAAAGTTTTATTTTTAAATACTTTAATAATAACACCCATAAACATTCCAGTGGTGGGCTCGGGCCTCTCACTATTGGGGAATGGACAGTATACCCGCCACGCTTGTGTAAGGCGGTTTGGCGGGTTTGACAATCGGTCAACTCGATGTGCAGGTTTCTTCACTATATTTTCTTTCACCGTTGTTAGCACATAGTTATTGTACCAATATGCACATGAAGACAGAAACTTGTAATGCATGCGTTCCAGCCAGCAATTTTGATAAAAATAAAGCATTATTAGCTTTAAGGGTACTGCTTTAATTGGGGTAATATGTGTTATTTGAGATGCGACTTTGTTAATAACGTTAAATATTGACATATTTACTTTATATATACGGTACTAATGTGGCTATGTGTTAACGGCGTTATTTTTAACGTTTTAAATAAGGTGCATTCGGTCACAGCCCAACAATCTTATTCATATTGAATTGAATTGAAGACTAAGTTTGAAGGTTTCCTTAACAACCATAGACAGCCTTAAAACTTACTGTAACAAATATGAATAGGACTGTAAATCTTTAACACTGAGGCAGATGAAGCCCCGGCGAAAAAAATAGACGAAGTTAATTGTAAAAAAGTTTCATACGTGATTTTTTGACTCCTTAAGTGTTTCTTTGTGGCAGCGCGAGTATGTGATCTTTATCTGTGCAGGAACGGAGAAAGAATACAATTTCCTGCGGCCGGGCATATCATAAGAGGCGACAAAATAACCCACAGCCAGGTGATAGAATATTTGCCTGTCTGGATGGCTACCCCTGGACTAGAGTATGCCGCCATAACAACCTTGAGTTGTGTTCGGGCATTAGTGGCCAGGTTCCAGTCTCCCTTTAGACCTGCGACAGCACATTGGTAGCATCTTTGTTACAAACACTCATAGGCGATTGTAACCGCTTTCCATCGGGTCGGCCTGTTTGCTGAACTCGTGCAATAAAAAAAATCTATCATCATTTAAGAGCCCTCTAATCTTCTCTATTATGGGCTAGTTTTTTTATTTCTTTGTACGACGCGACACCAAAAATTAATACCTATATATATAATTTAGAAAACCAGAAAGCAGTTATATTTTTAACCGAATTCAAATGGAGGAGGCACCGACTTCATACCTATCAATAAGAAGTACATGCAAATAATAGTATTTCATTAATATTAAAGATATCAGATTTGCATAAGAGGTACATACATAACTTCACGCCAGGTCCCTTGCGGGGTAGGCACGAGCAACAGAGTGCCATTCAGGCTTATTCTTACACACCTCACTTGCTTCTTTGCCATTCATAGCTCTTGTCATGCATAAGAGGTTATTACATTAAATCTTTATTAAGTTATTTTATACTTTTGAAGTTTTTTTTTATTCTGTATTAAAATGCGACAGCAACAAGATCAATATATTATACAATCAAATGCATAATGCAGTTGAGTTTTCTATGCATCATTAATATGTATTACAGATAAGGGTCTCGGATGCAAGTCTAAAGAGGCGGAATGACTGGTAGCCTTGACCGATGAAAATGATTATATATGTAAGTAAATGGGTTTGACTCTCGGCATTTTTCATAAAAGAAATAAATCCCTTCACATTTTATATATAAAAATGAATGTTTGTCTGTATGTCCTTCATAGAATCGTAATCTATACATTTGATCATTTGATGATCTTTAGCAAAGTTGTTGTGCATGAGCCAAAGAAGGTTTCTGAGTTGGTTCACAATTGGACTTTGATTGAATTGGAAAGAAATGTGTTTGACCTTTATTTGACCTTACTAAATCCAATCAGGTGGGCCGTCTGCCTGTTTGCCTGCTTCAGGTGTAAAAAAAATTCTAGCTGTACATTATTTGATTTAAGTTATGTAACATGGATTTTCCCCAAAAGACCACTTTAAAAAATTTAACGATAACTATAGAAAATAATAATGGTTGAACACGAAAAATTATAAGCCTAGCGACAAAATACACTAAAATGATCACGATACGTAATGAGTAATGACAGTAATATTTAAATAAGTAGCACAGATTACTATGATTAGATATAGATAAAACTTGCTTTTATTATTTTTGTTTTCTAGGCAAAGAAATCAATGTAAACTTGTGCCTTATGACGTCGTCGGAGAAATAACTTTAACATCGAATTATAAAAAAACTAACGCTTAAAATACAAAAATATTCAAATTTGTATCTTAAAATACCCTACTTTACGTAATAAAAATATAAAATCAGAGGGTAATTTTTTGTGAACAATCCTCATTGGAGAATAATGGTGCGGCTTCAATTGCGATAATGTTAGATTTAGACTGTAGCCGAATGCGTCTTATTTAAAGTGTTAAAAAATAACGACGTTATAGAACACCCATATATATATTATACAATTATACATATGTAAATTATATGTGATTATTTAACATCATTAACAATGTCGCATGTTAAATAACGTATTAAACTCATCGCCATATCTGCGTGAAACTGTCTATATCTGTAACATTATCGGAAATGAGGCCGCACTTTAATAGATATCCTCTATTTCCCTCTTACCTTCGCGAAAGATTTGAATTCCTAGTTCTCCCAGACATATCTTGCAGAACGTCTAAATCTCTTCTTGTTAAAGCCCCGATACATTCATCGGCATATTATAACGGTGCGTTTTCCGTTCATGCAGTCAAACTATGGAACGCCCTCATATGTTTTTTTTTATCACGTACAAGTTCGCGTTTGACCGCGCTCGATTAGAGCGGAGATATGTTCTAAGATCGAGCACGCTTACCTGGAAGGTACCTATTCACGCGAGACTTGAAGACACCCAGGTTGTAGGTTTCGGGAAAAACCGACTCCGGCAATGAATTTCACTCCTTTGCGGTGCGTATAATGAAGATGATACGAGATAGTCCGTCGGAAACCATTTTTAAAGAACACTATCTATCCTACTTAACTGATGTATATACTAGATATGTATCGATATATGTGTATGTATGTATCTGTATGTAGTTTATAATGTAATATTTATTTTCAATAAGTACTTTTATGTAATATTCGTAATAAGTTTCATGTACACAACCCTGCCTCTTGTCTTCCCACTCTCGCCAGACCCATAGGTTTGCTGAAAGCAAACTTTTTTTAGGGTTAAGCTCGACTTTGTACATCACCATTATTTTGTACCTTTATTTGTAACTACTTTGTGTACAATAAAGAATAAAGAAGATATCACAGTAATTTTTTCAGACACTACTAAGTCTATATGGGTAGTATAGACTTAATATGGAATAATCAGGTTAAATTATATTTAATAAAAGAAAGGCGGAGGTCGTAGGGCAACCCCTGACATCCCCTGTTTCCAATAGCACGTGGCAGTTGTGTTTGTCAAAGTTCTTAACATTAATTTAATTGAAATAATATTATGGCGAACGTGTTATTTTAGTAGCGAGATAAGGAAACGCGCAGCTCGGCGTTACCTTGACATGTTTATCAATTTCATTATAATTTTAATTCCGTTGCTTATGTGATCTTGATCCTTTACGACGTTTTCCGTAATATGGACACATCAAATTCGAATGTTACATACATGAATGATTCTATAAATACATATATGTAAAAAATCAGGTGTGTGTTTCGAGACACGCAATGAAAGGGTTCGCTGAAAAACGTTTCAGATGACAAGCGGTCAAGTCTTCTCGTCGTGTGGTAGAAAAACCTACATGTTTTTTTTATTGCATGAGATCAGCAGACAGACAGACGGCCCACTTGATGGAAAGTTGTTACCATCGCCTACGGACATTTGCAACACCAAAGGTGCTACAATTGCGTTGCTGCTCTCTTAAGGGAGACTGGAACCTGGTCACTAATACTGAGACCCAACTCAAGGTTGCTATAGCGAAATACTCTCGACCAGGGGTGGTAGTCATCCAATCGAAAAAAATGCCCTACCACCTGGCAAACATTAGTCGATAGATTTTGTTCGAAGCAATTTTCGTTCAAAGCTTATTATCACTCTAAGCTATACTACTTTTATCTTGTTTAGAATTTTACACTATATTGTCTTATCTTGTCAATTCTTGATTTAAACTAATAATAATAGCCCATAAATGACCCACTGCTTGGCTCGGGCCTCTCATTATATTATACGGGGGTACAGACAGTATACCTGCCACGCTTGTCCAAGGTGGTTTGGCAGGTTTGACACATCGGCTGTCTAAATGTGCAGGTTGCATCACGATGTTTTCCTTCACCGTTATTAGCACGTGGTAATTGTAGCAATATGCAAATTAGATCAAAAAACTAAGCGGTACATGCGTTGCGGCTAGGATCGAATCTGCGCCCTTTGAGTTTGAGACACGCTAGCCCTTACGCTACCACGGCCATATTTTTTTTATGAAAGCATTATTTTCATTCATTTAAATTATAAAAATTTTAAGTAAATTTTCTGTTTATATGGATCAGGTAGGGTAAATAATAATTGACAGAGTGTCAACAATGCTTATGGCATCAATTATATGAAAACATATACGATATCAATTATATAATAATACACAATAGGAAATATAAACATTTCTTAATATCTTGATGATCTATAATTGAAAGAGTTCCAATTATTAGGGCCAAAAATTGTATCGTTTACCATCTACGAGTATGTGTTACAAGTATTTTAAGTATTTTATTAATATTTTTATAATGCTTAATTTTATAAAGATATTCAAGTAACATTATTCCTTTCTACATTAGGAAACGTAATTCCTTTCTACATTAGGAATATTTATAAAGCGGGTTGGTTTTCGAGGGGAAACAAACCGCGTGATAGACCGACGGCTTACTAAGATGGAATCGAATGTAAATGTTGGTTTTTAATTATTACGTTGTACCATGGAAAAAGATAGTATTCTTTTTCCATGGCTGGACTGTGAAATTTATGTACAGTTAACTGTTTCTGTTACCCGTGAACATGTACTAAATTCTATCCTTGAAAGATTTTTTCTAAAAGACAATATTTTGTTACATTAGTGCTTAGCTTAGATCCTAGTTTATATTGACAGCAAAAGTAAATATTCACACAGGTTACATTGCATTAAATTTTTATCTAAGCTCTATTCGCTACCGGAAAATTATCCCGTTTTCCCAGATAATAAGTGTTCATTTTGGGTATCTTAACATAGTACAAAAGTCGCTTTTCGTGTTTCTATGTTTGCATATTTACTAACTTGCCTTGAAGGGAGTGCCCCGAATAAGGTGGAGGAGCGAGATGGAATGGTCCTCCGTCTATGAAGATCTTTCAGCAAGGCTAATGTTGTTCCTTGCATGCCTAGGCCCTTCTGTTATAGTTGAAAATTTGTATATATTCTTTGTATGTTTCGAGAAACGTTTGAGACCTCAATTATTGCACAGCGCCATTTATTGGCTTGTAAGTGTTCCAGCTTTAACCACGCAACGGATTATTAAGCGGTTTTCACTATTAGAGGAAAAACCAAATTAAGTTTTTACGTAAGTAATATAGAGCTCTGAGAGAGCTCTGGTTGAGACTAAATATATTCCAAATTTCATCAAAATTGGTGTTATAATTTTTCCGTGAATATGTATAATAGACGAAGGCTACGTTCCATTAGGGACTCACAACGACCACGGTCACGACCGCGATTTATCCCGTTCGACTTGCTGGTCGGCGTTACAATCGTAAGCCCAAGTGGAACGGTTATTCGACCCACCTCTTGACATGGGTCGTTGTGAGCGTTGTGTGATCGAACATAATGACGTCATTAGTAATGTGTTCGCGACGACCACGGTCGCCAAGCGGAACGGCTAACGGGACATTTGGGGCCGTGTGAGCTACAAATGGAACTCGCTGGAAGTTTGTGCTGTGTACGTTGGTACATCCCCAATTAGCTCGGAGATTCCGTTTATTAAATGTTTATGATTATTCAATTTATATAAAATATACTCCAATATAAAAGATTAAAGGTGTATTAAAGGTGTAAAATGGCAAGGGTGTAAACTCAGTTTTCATCAGAAATTCTCTTTGCAGTCTACTTAACTTTACCCCAATAGTAGTAATTAAAAGTTTCCCGGTGTGCCGGCGGTGACAATGCGACTGTAAGCCATCAGAGGTGTGCAAAAAGGCGCTAAAAATAACTTTTTGTAAGTTCTATTTTCTCAAATCTTTTTGTTTCAGAGAATGGAACTGTTTGTAATACAGGATCTGTTTGTAATATAGGATATTTTTTATACCAAAATTCTAGACTATTATCGCAGGATAAGAATCTGAATACGTAAGTGAAGATATATAGAAAGCTTTACGCACCTGTTTAGAAGTTACTTCTCCCACATATATGACTTACTATTTATATGAGGAACGAATGTTAAAACGGGCACGGTTGAAAAACAGTGGACGTAGCAGCATCCACTAGATTCCGGTGGAAGAGGTAGACCCAAGAAATTCTAGCTTGACTTCGTGAGGGGTGATAAGAGTATCTCTCTCAAACGTCTCAAAACAAAGAATGCCGATGACTGTGTGAAGGTGAAAAAAAAAATGGCAATGTGATCGCTGGGATTCCAAGAAAACTCTTTAAATGCAACCGGGATTTATGCTCGGATGTTAATGAGTATCGTTAGTTCCAATACAGATATATATATCGAGGGCTTCATAACGTATAGGTGTATACACAAAACGCCATTTTTTGTTGTTTACTAAAAACTTTGCATGTTACAATTTAGACAGTCTTACCAGTATGCAAGTGTACCTAAAAAGAAGGGTATGCCAAATTCCAGCCCTATACAATCAACTAGTTTTATTTTATTCACAATTTTGTCCCTTGTGTAAAACTGCACTTTGGTCTGTACGACCATTTATGAAGCCCGCGATATGTAAGTATTCTATTAAGTAATTTCTACTTCCTGACTATGACTATAAATGCAATTGTATACAATGGAATTTAGTCTAGACTAAACCACATACATATTAATAAATATGTCAGTACATAATTGAATGCGTTAATACATCCACTAAAAGCCTCGGCACCAAAATATCACTTTACGAATTAATGACGATACGATACGGAAATTAAAGCGGTGCAATGGGGTGGCTCACCCCCCTTTTCTAGGGGGTGGAAGAGGGGGCTAGAATAGCAATCTAGGGAGCTCGAACAGTCTGGGCGGTTGAATGAAATATCTATCGCAGATAACCTAAAGTAATAAGTATAATATAAGTATGTATAAATATAAGACCTTGGATATTTAACTTTTAAATAATAGAAGATATTATTACTTCCTACTTTTAATTGACTTGAGAAGGAGATTTATCTATCAACAAATAGCGTAATTTAGGAATTCACTGGTAGTTATTTGTTTATTAGCTGTTTGTTACTATTGTATGTATTATTGTATTTTATTTATATCCTTTTTGTATAATATCCATATTTTACTAATGTGTATATGTTAATTTATATTTATATATGTATATATGCTAATTATTGTTGTATTAGAAATTAAGTTTACTTAGTTACGAAATTTTTATTACAATTTATGCCGCGATTTAACAAGCGTGGCTGTAAAAGAAGTTAGGACATGTAATTATCGAGTCGCATGTAGTTATCTATGGTTCGTGTAGTTTTCTAAATATTTTTGACAGAGGGAGAATCGTTTCCCAGGGAAGAAAAGTGCAGTTTTCATACCTGTAATTAGGCAACTCCAAACGTTCTTTTAGAATATGAAAAATTACTTGTTTTACTTAAATCAGACATAATCATTAATCAGAAATCTAAATTGGTTCCTTTTCATTGTTTTTAGATTTCGTGAAATTGAAAAGGAACTAAATAGAATTTCACTTTGGGTTTGACACATCGGTCATCTCAGTCACATTATGTATGAAAACATTCTAACTTTGGTACTATTGGTTTAAACCTCCAGATAGTAGAGATATCGGCACATATTAATATAAATTCTAACATAATTACAAGCTTTTATTTAACTTGCAATGGATGTACCTATGTAAGTATAAGTTCGGGTGGAATCTTGCAAGTTAAATTTGACCAACTTCTCGATTTCCAATTGAGCTGAAATTTCGCATACATATGTATATCGCATGACAATGCAATAATATGGTACCATAGAGCTGATCTGATGATGGAGTCGGAAGGTGGCCATAGGTATTCCTTTACTAAACAAGATAGACCCGTCGTGTTTGAACTCGTTTAACTTGTCTTAGCAAGCACTCTGCTGCTACATGATATCCAGGATCTCAAAAGCTTGTATTTAAAACCTTTTAAAAAAAAAAATGCTATTTACATAATAAAGAAAAAGCATTAAATAAACGACTTGTCATCTTTTAACATATTATGATAGTAATGATTTTAAATACTGATTTAACAACAATTAATGTTATGTCACTCCATTTACTTAACTTATGACGTCGTATTTCTTTCTTTCTTTCATAAGTTGCTCCACCTCCACAAAATCTACGAGGAAATACAAAAATCCGTTTAAAAAGCTTAAAAGGAAATGAAGAACAAATATTTTAATTAGCTCTCGATCCTTATAACATCTAATAAAAATGCAAATGGATTCTGCGAGCACAAACATAATTTCATTATTAGCCTAGACGTGATATATTATCAAGTTGAAATTAAATTAATTCATACCCCCTCCCCTCAATGCACCCCCGCCACGGTCCATACTGCCCCCGCACCCCTCTCGAACCACCCTGTGGCGAGTATTGCCAGTTTCAGATAGCTTCTACTTAACTAGATGTTTTACATTTAAAATGATAAAAATCTTAACTGGACTTAATTTAATTTTAATAAAAATTAGTAATATTAAGACTATGATTAGAATTAGTGATCGAAATTCGACCATAATTAACTTATATTATAAGTTTGAACATTATTAAGGTTCTGTTATCAAAGACTATATACTTTTATAATCAGAGGTTTCGTCAAGGCTATACTGTTAATTTAACTTTAACAATAAACAAAAGAGTATATATATGCGTGTGTGTATCTAATACACGGTGGGGTGTGTAAGGTTTTTTTATTGATTTACTGTATAGAGTGAGATCCCAGTCTGGGGACTTACGTGATTTTAGGAAAGATGAAATTTTTAAAATCGGTAGGTTAACATAAACTTAGAAAGAAATGTATACTCGCTAAGCTGAAAGCGGGACCGTTTTTCAGGTAGCAGGTATCAAAGGTGGAAAAAAAACCATGCTGATGCTGTTTTGAACTCTTTATAGAAACTCCTGGCTCAAGGTTAAATTACATTTATTAAAATTTCAGAAACACTTGAAACTAATGTATGTATGTATACGTGTAAACAGACTAAGGTAATACATTATCCACATATATTACGAGATCGTTGAAGTTGAGATTTATTGTCTCTGGCAACCCTTATAGGACACTGGCGTGATAATATATGCATTGAAATGTATAATGTAAGACAAGTACATATTTCTTTATTCTTGTGTCGAGTAGGTAACTAAGAATATTTAGTTCAGAGAGATCCACTTCTTATGCCGCCAAAAAAACGCCAAAACTCTGGAGAAGAACAGCCTAGCGCCATGTATATAGTTATATAGGATTAAGCAGTCTTTAAGAACTACTTTATTTTACTGGACGATTATATTTACGTGAAAAATTCTTTAAGGACATTGGGCAATTTTGGTATAGGGAAAAAGCACTGAACTTGCGTGACCGTCACGCATGATCGTCGCGCTCAGAAACAAAGTGTTGCACTAATCGATAGTAAATTTTCTGAAATAAAATCTGTGATACTTTTTTCCCAGGTATTTCGCGGGAATTTTAAAGTTGTTAGGGCGCATGGAAATTAGCTTATTCAGACCCAATTTTCACTAAAGCGATTTAGCTGATTCCGATACGATTTTAGTAGAACAATAGCGTATGATCTTTTTCAAATGCTTCAGTACATTATATTCTGGGAATCACGGTTTTTCCTGAGAATGAATCACGTCT
This sequence comes from Dendrolimus pini, assembly GCA_949752895.1. NCBI lineage: Eukaryota > Metazoa > Arthropoda > Insecta > Lepidoptera > Lasiocampidae > Dendrolimus > Dendrolimus pini. Next base: position 3,910,431 of record OX457131.1, read on the forward strand.
AAAATAACATGAAAGCCGTCTTGCTTTTATTACAAACTAGCTGACCCGGCGAACTTCGTACCGCCTGATTTTCTGAATTCCTAAGACTTTGTTTAATGACATAAAAACAAAATCACCAAAATCGCTCCAGGTGATTAGGAGGATTTTAGAACCCGATCTCAGCGCCACCTACCGGTTCCAACGGGATAAAAAGTATCCTATGTCCGTCTCCTGGTTCTAAGCTACCTCCCCACCAATTTTCAGCCAAATCGGTACTGCCGTTCTTGAGTTATAAATAGTGTAACTAACACGACTTTCTTTTATATACATAGATTAGCTTGGCACTATATAACAATGTGAGTATTTATATGACTAATCCGACACTTTTTCCCATGATTTCTTAATTTCGAATCTATTTATTTGAAGACTTTCTTTGGTATAACAGTTTCTATATTTATTGAAATGAAAATTCTTTTAGGCACGTTTTCACTACTCACATGCAGTCCTACGACTGACAGGTACTTTGGCAATCCGACTCTTCTGCCATTTTTAACTTAAGATATGTAAACGTTTGACGCAGCATCACCAACTTCCAACTGGCAACATTGGCCGAGACCCTTGCTATCTAGCTGATATATTGAGGATGTTTAATTAAAATATCTTTAAGTGATTTATGTTTGCGTCGATAATGTTTAGTTCAAGGCTGATTTATAATACTTACAGATTTATTTGCATCGTCAAATGATAGTGGTTATGATTCATTGCTTATTTGTTCCCAGAACCAAAGTAATTTTTAGCTCGATTTTCCTGTAATAAGTTCTAATAGTTCACGCCTGAATCTGCCCTTAATTCATTATTCGTATCCTGATATAGAACGTGCACCGTTTGGCCAACTTTTTTCTGGCCTCCTGGCATCCAATACACATAAATATTTGACGACCACTGTGGTTGAGCGGGCTAAGTCTTAACCAACTGAACTCACTGGAACGCAGAGGTTTCGGGTTCGATTCCTGGAATGGTCTGTGTGTCTGGGATCGGCCCCAGAGTGTTTCGTTGTATATCATCAATAACACAAATGTAACTTGCTTAGATTGGGGATATACAACATGTATGTTTGTCTGCCGATTATTACACCGGCCGACATGATTTTTTTTCTAAGATATAATAATTTTTTTCCACTAATTTTATAGTGCTGATAACGAAATCAGACCTCATTTTATCGTAACACATCAGATTTTTAATAAAACGAACATATTCGCTATTTTTGATTATTCAGTAAAAATGAATTAAATTAATAAGTTATGGCGCTTCTTTATTGAATTAAGCGACATCTCGTGAAAAAATATATTAGTTGGAACCGCGACACGCCCATTCAAAACGTGTTACATGGAAATAAGCCTTTATAGTTACTTTGTTTACAAATTTTTTACTACAATCAGTGTGTTTATTTAAAAAATTGTTTACATTTTATTTTTGGTGTTTAAAATATTTAATTATTGATTTGTAGTTGAAAAACGGCGGAAAAATATAATGTCTTACAGAAAGTGTAGTCCAGATACATTTTGTTACATTTGTGGAAATTTTATGACTTCAAAGCAGAAATTGAAAATTACTGAATTTGTGGAAAATACTTATAATTCTTATTTTGGCTTTAAAATTCAACTCAGATCGTGGACTCCGAACTTTGTGTGTACTATTTGTGTTGAACTATTAAGGTAGTGGACATACCGCAAAAAAACAACTCTACCTTTTGGTAGACCGATGATATGGAGAGAGCAAGTCAAGTATTTTGATGACTGTTATTTTTGCTGTACCAATGTAAAATGTTTCAATGCAAAAAATAAAAATAGAATAGTTTTTTTCCCTGATAATCTTGGTGATTATAGTGAAGAACAGGGTGAAAGGTTTCACCAAGACATCAAAACTATGGAAACAAGGTACCAAGGGCGATGGAATGTGAATATGATGGCTGATTACTGCTGGTCAATAAAACGTGATATTATTGACGATTCCCATAAAAAAAATTACTCCCAGACGTAATTTTACAGCTAAACGCAAAAGATCTCACTCAAAATAGCTTCATAGCAACTATTGTACATTATATTTTCTGTAGAAGTTTTCAAATATATGTATTTATAATATAATGATTGATTTCTTTCTTTAAAAAAAACCGTTTTTCTTGTTTGTAAAAAAATCTGATGTGATAGAGTAATTATGTAGGTAATTTTGTGTTTAAAATACTATAAATTAGTGATATTTATCATTCATATCAAAACAACTTTCAAAAAGTCTTCATTTGTCGGCCGGTGTTATTATTAAATAATATGCAACACTAACGTCGGATAAACCAAAATCAAATAAATTACCGCGCTTAAAACCGTTTAAACGCAGTTCTATTACATAATATGCATATACTATTCCAACTATAACATGATGTTGTTCTACACAAGATTCTCTTTCACGTAACGTTATTATTCGCATTGTCCTCTTTTAAGGGACGTTGTTCTTCACAATGTCATCTTTTAAGGGACTTTGCTCTTCGCATTTTCCTCTTTTAAGGCACGTTGTTCTTCATATTGTCCTGTTTCAAAGGACTTTGTATTTCACATTGATCTCTTTTACATGACGTTGTTCTTCACGTTGTCCTTTTTCACGCAACGTTGTTCTCTTTAATGTGGCGAAGGTACAGGTAAATATTATGTTGAATTTTCTAAAAATACAGTAATCTACTTTTTGACACTCTTCAACAAGATTTATATTTCTTTAATACATAAAAACTTAAAATTTGTTTTTCCTCATTGAAGATCAATAAGAAAACGAGCGACTTTTTGATGAGAGATGTAGATAAGATATTTACTAATTTAAAGTTTTCACATCATCGAAAACCTCGATTTTTGTATAACCATTTTATTTTTACATAACCATCAAAAATAGTTCAAAGTACATACATACATACATAACTTCACGCCAGGTCCCTTGCGGGGTAGGCACGAACAACAGAGCGCCATACAGGCTTATTCTTACACACCTCACTTGCTTCTTTGACATTCATAGCTCTTGTCATGCACGCTCGTCTGTTCTTAAAGCTCCTGACATCACCTTCTGCTAATACACGATCAATTTGATCATGGAAGGTGTGTCGTGGCCTTCCGCGACTTCTGCATCCATCCACTTTTGCATTGTATATCTGTTTAGTCATTCTTTCATCATACATTCTTTCCACATGCCCGAACCACCGGAGCATTCCTTTCCTTATCTTCACCCCGACACTCTCTTTCAGACCAACTCTCTTTCTTACTTCGGTATTACGAACGCGGTCCGCGTCACTCCGCAGATTTTGCGCAGTGCTCGCATCTCGACTGCGTTTACTCTACTTTCATGCTCTCTGTTCCATACCCAACTCTCGCTTCCATACGTGAGCGTAGGTACCAGCGCCCCGTTATGTATGGCAAGCTGGGCTTTCTGGCTTAGGTTCTTAGAGCCTAGAAGTTTACCTAACGCTACATTCACACTATTCCCCAAATTTACTCTTCTTTCTATGTCAGCGGTGTACATTCCATCCCTGCTAAAAGCACATCCAAGATTTACAAACTCATTCACTTGTTCCAGCATAACATCATCGACCATTATCCTTGCATTCGTTCTGGTTTCTTCTCTTTCAAACACCATAACCTTTGTTTTCTTCGCATTCAAATGTAAGCCTTTCGCCTGACAGTCATCTTTCATAATTGTGACTAGTGTTTGCAGTTCTAATGGCGATTCGGCTAAAAGCACGGCAACATCCGCATAAAGCAAAGTGCTAACAACTAGATCACCCATCCGCACCCCAACATCCATCAATCTTAATCTCTGGAGACAATTGTCCAGATATAGGATGAACAGCAAAGCCGACAGCACGCAGCCCTGCCGGACGCCAATATTGACGTCAAACCAGGGCGACAGGCTGCCGTCCACCCGCATGCATGCCATACAGTCCTCGTAAGTGGACTGCACAGCACGCAGCAATTGGCCATTAATCCCATATCCGGGCAATATGTCCCAGAGATCCTTCCGCACAACCCTGTCAAATGCTTTCTCTAGATCCACAAAACCGCAGAAAACCTTCCGGCCCATAGCCAGATGCTTCTCTACGATATTGCGGAGCGAAAAAACTTGATCCATACATCCCCTTCCATTTCTGAAGCCCCCTTGTGTATCCCACAGTAATCCATCGGATACCACTTTCATTCTCCTTTCAATAATCTTCGCATACACTTTAGATGCTGTGCTGATCAAACTGATATTAGTTTAAAGTAATTTATTTAATTCCTACATTTATGAATTATGAAAAATAAATGTAAGAATATTTATTGTAGCTGCTAAAAATCATAATTTTATTTTTCTATTTGAGTCAACACACGGGAAAAAATTCACTTCTTAAGTCCTGACGGGTTCCACCATTTCAATCTGAATTATGAATTTAAAAAATTTCAAATCGTTCGTAGTGGTAAAACTAAAAAAATACCTCCGATTAAAATAAGTTTACTTTAGATTGAAATAAAGGGTAATTTTAATTAAATACCTTTTTCAAGTTCTGCAACCAAGTGGACATTGATCAACTCTACAGGACTTATCATTTTACTTTTTCGACACATTTGACCATTTTTGTAATCTTTCGAATTAAATAAAAAAGTAACTAAGCTCACGATGGTCATTCACCTTTTTCATGGTTTTTCTCCACCATTGTGTAGCTCCATATAAAATACACATCTTGCCAAATTTCATCTAAATAGATAGAGTAGTCTCTGAGAAAAATTATTATGTCATACAGGGACGGACGGACTTAGCGAAATATAAGGGTTCCGTTTTTGCCAAAATGGCTTCGGAACCCCAAAAATAAGGAGGTATCTTACAAAAAAATATTCTTCTAGACGTACCCACAAATCGCTTTGGCTAAAACCGTGCAATACAGGCTTATATCAGACGTAAAAACCTGGAATCTTCGCGAGAGAGCCTTAACTTTTTCCGGGTGAGCGGTAAATTTAATTTGCCCGGGAAATTGCCAGCCCGGGGCGCCGCGCGCCGCTGCAATGAATCGAATTTGCCCCATAAAATAAAACTCTTATAAATAAATACCCATTGTTACACTTTGCCAATAAAATTTGCGAGTGTGAAATATTGGCTTTTTTTAAACAAGATGTCATAAATTTCTTTGAAGCTGGCACGTTGGTAACAAATCTAGTGTAGAGATAGCCACCGCTAAGTTGTCAATCACTTCGCTGACTGGCTAATGGTTGTCGAATAAAATTAAAAACTGAAAAGTTTACAGTTTAGCCGTTAGTCGCCACCCTAAACTCACCAGCTTGCATATAATTTGCAGTCATGGCATAAAACTAAAAACCGACAACTATACCTCGTTCACGATAACTTGTCCCGCAGGGTTACAAAATTCTAAAGCTGGAGCTGGATTCTTTTAAAGCTGGAGTACCACAAGGTAGTGTATTAGGCCCGGTCCTGTACCTAATATACACAAGTGTATGTTATGTAATACCCTAGCTACCTTCGCGGATGACACAGCTATCATGGCTACTGGAGTTACCCACGAAGAAGCTGTGGAAAATGTCCAAAAAGCAGTTAATACCATCTACAACTGGACAAAAAAATGGCGTATTAAGCTCAACGAAGCCAAGTCGATCCACATTGACTTCACTAACAAAATGGCAAATTATCACCCGATATACGTAAATCACACCGTAGTACCGTATAAAAATACGGCAAAGTACTTAGGTATGACACTTGACGCTAAACTGCGCTGGAAAGCTCACGTGGCTACTTGGAAAACATTCAAAGTTGTCCGTACCTAACAAACTGCTTCTTTATAAACAAGTCCTGATGCCAGTCTGGACCTACGGTGTACAGTTGTGGGGCTGTACCAAACCAAGTAATTTAGAAATCATACAACGCTTCCAAAATAAAGTGCTGAAAGGAATTGTAAACGCGCCATGGTACATTAGATCGAGCGACCTCCATCGGGACCTGAAAGTGGAGTTTGTCAACAACATTATTAGGAAGTACGCGGAAGTCCACGAGCATCGGCTTCATCATCACGTGAATGTCGAGGCGATCCAGCTCCTCGACAACACGGATATAACGAGAAGGCTCAAAAGGACAAAACTATTTGAACTAGTGGTATAAACAAAACAAAAGTATAGTATAATGTGCTAGCTATTAATAAAGAACACATGAACAAAGTGTCTTCGCCTTAATAGAGACAATAAGAAAGGTGTTAATGGACAGTTTCTTAGCATGAATACTTTTAGTTAATTTAGGTTATATTTAAATTACTTATTAATCTTTTTAGATTAGATGGTAATATTAATAAGGTATTTATTTTTAAATATCTTATTCATAGGAAAAAAAACTTAATATCATGTAATTAAAGTTTATAAATAGAGATTATCAGAAAACGTAAATTATTCTTAATTTTTGTTAGAATTTTCTAGTACTTATCGCGATTTTAGCTTTGTTTTGACTCTAGCTGTAGGTGTTAATATTTTTGATTGTTGGTAACCCTGTGGGACAATTTATCGTGAACGAGGTATAGTTATGACTTGGCTTCATCCGTCGGCTGTAGGTTGGCGAGTCGTTCACCCATTTATCAAACAGCTTTTAGGTGGTTTTTAACTGACTAATGTGTCACGATTAGCCGGATGGTTAGGTTTTAAATTTTTTACGGCTACTCCCCTGTTGAGATGTCCATAGACGACAGTAACCATTTTCCGTGAGGCCGCCTTTCTGCTGTAATCCAGCTATAAAAAAGTCGCAGTTACCTTTTTTTATTGCACGAGTTCAGAGAGAGGTAAACGGCCCACCTGATGGAAAGCGGTTACCATCGCCTATAGACATTTGCAACATTAAAGGTGCTAAAGGCAAATAAAATATACCCTACAACCTGTCTGCGAGTTGTTTTGTCATCTCTTACGACAGGCCGCCTGGGCGCAGGAAATTGTATTCTTTCTCCGTTCCTCAACGGATGAACCACTGTACCACTAAGCTGCTATGATTTGGGTCAAAATATATTTTACAATACACAGTTAACTCAAAGCCCTATTTCACGCAGACCTTCTTCGCCACTATAATAATCTAACTAAGCTACCAAAAAGCAGTGTATTACTTTAACACGTTATCATAATTATAACTGAACAAGAAAACTATTAAAAACTGTTTTATTTTAATGATTATCCAGTTCATGATAGCAAAAGTAATTTTTGCGTAAGCGTAAGCTCATATAAAATTTAAAAACATAAAAAAAGAAATTACCGTGAAAACTGCTTTACATGATGCGAATATAATCCGGCCATAAAACAGATTTGGGGAAGTACACGCGAGCACTTGTAATCCGCGATATATTAAAATTGGTCGTTTTATCAGCTTAGTATTTTCATAAATCAGTGAAAAAGTGAAAGTGAAATTAAAAATGCTGTTTCAATGCTTGTTTGTATATTTATTCTAAATTATTCCTTATAGATGTTATAGATTCTCTATGCATCAGGGAAGGTCCGGGAGGATAATACTTTGATCAAATTCATAACAAATTCGATGTTATTATAGTTCGGCCGTTCTATAAAGCCACATTTGACACCTATCAAACTGATTTTGGTAGTTACGTGAACTACTGATGGTGATCCAATTAAAATTGGAATCGATGTAGTAAATCTCACATTACCGAATAGATTAAAATAAAACGATTTATTATTTAACAAATATATTTTGTGTTTCATTACCTATTTTATCTTCAAAATGTAGAAAATATGCATAACTTAAATATGATGTATGTTCAATTTTCGATTAAATCTCCGGGTCACTTTACTAATATTTGACAAAAATATGCTGACAAACATAACATTGTCATGTGTTACGTATCTAAATAAATAACGTAATTATGGTGTTTTAATTTGATATAGATTATTTTGATTCTGTTACAAAGTTAGTTCGTCACTATTTACATAAGAAAAGGCTTAAGCTTAGAATAGATAACGTTGTAAGAAACTTCATCAACAAGACCACAGCTCTTAAATGTCAAACTCTTTACAACTTTAGAAAAATAATTATATATAAAAAAACAACAATAGCCGTGCCATACATAGACAGTAGACACACGTATGAACTTATATTAATATTAATTATAACTATTTACATGTAAGTAAAATACAATACAACTATTTGTACAATAATAACCCATAGCGTCTAACTGCTGGTTCTTCCCGTTCTTTAGAAAGAATGGGCTGTATAATCGCTGCGGATTGGCAGGGTTGACACATCGGTATCGAGGTATCGAGTATACCGCCATAACAACCTTGTGTTGTGTTCCGGCATTAGTGACCAGGTTCCAGTCTCTCTTAAGAGAACAGCAGCGCATTTGCAGCACCTTTGGTGTTGCAAATGTCCATAGGCGATGGTAACCGCTTTTCATCAAGTGGGCCGTCTGCCTGTCTGCTGAACTCCTGCAATAAAAATAAAAAAAACAAAAACGGTTATCTCAATGTATAGTATTCATCAGAATGTTTTCCTTCACCATCAGCACGTGGCTATCATAAGAATGCCTATTTGGTCAGAAAACTATCAACTACCAGTTGTGTATAATTCCCGGCTAAGACTCGAATCCATTTCTCTTTTGAAAAGCAAATTTGAAACACTAGAGCGTTACTAACTAAGCTACAACGGTTGCCTACTTGTTATACGACGCTTTTATTGAACTATAGTAGAATTATTTTGTCTGTGCAGTTTGGGTCATAAATCAAGCTCGGCCCCAGCCCGGCTAAGGCGGTGAGCGTGTTGCGCGGGCGCAACGCTATTATCGATAAAAACTCATTCTTATCAAAGAAAGATTATCAATCTTATAAAAATCATTATTATCTTTTTGGCTGTTAATTTTAAACTTAGATATAAGTATTTATATTTATTTTTAATATAACTTGTTACATTCTACACTTTTGTACTTATAGTTTTTTTTACATAGATACCTAATTAATAATTTATTATAAGTCATTATTATTCTTATTTTAATAAATACGTTGTTGTATTTTTTTTTTTCATTTTTATAACTAACCCACAAAATGACAAAACTAAATACACTATCGATAACGCTTATCGACAACAATAATGCGCATCACTATGCCCGCCCATAAGGCCCGTGAGTGGAAGAGAGAGCGAAATACTCGCTTTATTTTATGACCCAAACTGCACGGACAAAATAATTCTACTATAGATTATATACCCACAAAATGACAAAACTAAATACACTATCGATAACGCTTATCGACAACAATAATGCGCATCACTATGCCCGCCCATAAGGCCCGTGAGTGGAAGAGAGAGCGAAATACTCGCTTTATTTTATGACCCAAACTGCACGGACAAAATAATTCTACTATAGATTATATGCAAATTGACTTGTGACTTTTTAGATTGTGACACGCCATGAATAATTCAAGTCGTACGTAGTGTATATTATAAATATAATATGCACCAACTATCCCCTAGTGTGTAGTAAATATTTAAATCACTTATGTCATTACTTCGGGTAGGCATTATGGTCTTAGAATAATGTTCACAGAAAAAAAGAAACACGCTTATGTTGGACCATGTACGAATAATATGAAGGATACACACCAGAGTTAGTTATTATGACAGCTTAACCCTGAAGACAATTATCGATAAACTTATCGATATACCAAAAAGCCGCAAGACTAACACTCTAGATTTTTGTGGAATCTTTTGAGATTTTCAACACAAACCCATAATACTGGCTCAAAAACAATTAATATCCTACAACAAAATGTACTTTTAACTTAAAACTTTTGTATTTCAAAATAAAACAGCACAGCAAAACATCAATCTCTGAGGAGTTTTTGGCGGGAACTGAAAGGAGACGTTGTGCTGTGCAGTTTTATTTTCTAAAGATGTGTATAATTACACTAAAATGAACAATAGTTGCAGGATATTGATAGTTTTTGAGTAGAAATTATGTGTTTTTGTGAGAAATGTGAACTGTATAGTCAGATGTGATCTTTCGAGTTTACACAAGAACTCCATTGAATGGCGTCGGTTGTAGCCTGCAATACAACTGCGCTACTATACGAAGACCTATTAATTAACATGTTTCCGACTGAAAGACTTTGATTCTATGGTCATGAATAAACTTAAAAAAATCAATCTCTGATTTCCCGCCAAAAATTATGTTCCCAAGTTTACTATAGTACCTAGTATTAGTAGAATTCGCCACCAAGGCAGGCAAAGGAATCTTAGTGCATACAACCGATTCTGATATATAAGTCAGCGTAGTTGAATTGTAGGCTACATCTGACGCCATTCAACGGAGTTCTTTTGAAAACTCGAAAGGCCACATTTGACTACACAATCTATATTTCTCACAAAATACATAATTACCATTCAAAAAGAATGAATATCCTACAAGTATTGTTTATTTTACTAAAACTAAATTGTTTATGGCCTGGTAGGTAGGCCTTTTTTAAGCCATATCTTTATTACCATCACACAGTTCTTCATATTTGTAAAGTTTAACCAGATTTTCTTTTTGTATTTTTCGACGCACTGTCTCTTTTTAAAACCCGATGATTTCTGCATATTCCAACTTTGAAAGTTGGAATATGCAGAAAAAGACAAATCACTTTCAAGATTCAATTTCAAGTCCTAGTTAGCAAGTTAGTTTAAATATAAGTCAATTTAACAGTAATTGAAACCTAAAACCTATTTTCTTTTTTTGGAAATAAAAATACTTATTATATAATTAATTTATATAAAACCAAATTTTTATAAACAATTTAATTAGGTTTATGGCCAATTATTAAATTACCAGATAAAATTATTCATAGAATAAAGTATAACATTGAAGAATTAAAACTATCAATCGCATGAACAAAACAACTAAATGGATTCACTTATAAATTCACTCAGTTTATAATTTATTCGGCTGATAACTTTTATCTGATGATTGAAAACTCGGCCCTTAATTGAAATAAATAGATAGTAACTGTAAATCGCTAATCCTTCTGATAAATAATAAACTATATCCATTAGTACTAAAGTCGGGACCTTTGCAATAGCCACCCCAAGCCTTGTCGATTAGCGACAAGCTCAAAAGTCAGTTCCATTTACTTGTTGCGCGCCCCTGTGGTGAACAGCGACCGAAAGACATGCCGCACTTCACGGGAACTCCCAAGACGCGGTAAATCTTTGGAACATTTCGTTCCGAATTGGTAACATCACTAATGCATTCTTTTTTCAAATATTGATAAGAAAAAGAATTTGTATTCGGGCTTTTAGGCAAGAACTCGAGGGATGCGGTAAACCATTGGAAGTTCCGTTCCGAATTGAATATATAGATTCAAAGAACTTTTTTCCCATAAGTACATGTAGTTAACTTACAGTGAGATTAAAATTAATTATTAACTAATACAATATAAATCTTAACACTAATGTGGTGCTATGCAGTCTTCGTTAAATATTGCGGTTTATTATTCTATATTTATTTTAATAAAAGGTTTTTTTTATTTTTATTTAAAAAATATGTTTGACCATGTTTTCCCCGTAATTTGTTCGTGGTAGACTTCATTCAAATTGTTTTATTATATTTATATATCACTAATCCATTCTATTAAAAAAAAAAAAACTATTATAAAATGAACAACCTTTTTGTTCAGGCTTTTTGGCATGAACTTGGTAATGTTGTTCTCTATTTATAGTTCTATAATTTAAAAAGTTATACTTTGAATCTGAGGCTGAGAGGATGAGGAGACAGACATTCATTTTCTACTGCTTTATGGCTGATTTTTTAATAAGCGCATATAAGTTATCTATACTATAATATACTGTATATTGACAATCAGTCAGGTAGTAATGTATTAGATAGATTGACAATTCAAAATTTTAATTCATGCAACTATATTTTTGTTTTATTGTGTTGTATTTTATCATATGAATAATTTTAATCCGGTGATTATAAATGGGCTTCAAGACTAAGAAAATACGCTTGGGATAACCGTCTCTAAACTAATGCAAGAAAAGAATCTGTGACGTCATCTAGGAATGTAGGACTTCAGAAGTTTAAGAGATATGTTTTCAGTTTTCACTGGTTCTTTGATTTTACTTCACATTTCTATCAATAAATACCTACTAGAACAAAAAATCGAAATCAAGATATCACAGCATGTTCGTAAGTAAAAATCATTTGCCTTTTAACATCAAACTATATATTTATTCTATTTCACGCTCACAAATGATAGCAAAGCAAGTAGAAATTGAGAAATTGGAGCGAAATTCTACGGAGAAACATGCAAATGTATGCCTGAATATAAATTTAATTTAATAACGGCCCGCTTCGTTGCTCAGATGTGGGCATAAAATTACTGAGAAATTTGTAAGATGATCTAAATCGACATTAACATAATAATTAATGCGGCTAGTACATAAAATACATTTGGTGTAGCTTTATGTATTTTAAAATTTTTTTAAACGTGCGTTTAGGGATTTATTCATACACATGGACATGACGAAAAGCCAACATATCAACCTCTTGCACACTCATTAACATTTTATTCCAACTCCTTCGCCATGCAGGCTGTCTTACTTTGGAACTCTTTGCCCACTGACGTCAGAAAGGCTTAATCATTTGCCATATTTAAAAATTCACTTAGGAATCATTATGTTAGTCTTACGCAATAATGTCCATGTCTGTCATTTTTATTTATTTTTTCCTTTGTTGCATTATTATAATAATTACAGATAATTTAAAAATTTAATTAAGTCAGGTTGCCTGGAAGAGATCGATTTTAGCGATAAGGCCGCCTTTTGTTTTACCAAATAACTATTGTCTTGTTGTGCATTTTTTTCGTAATTTTTGTTTTGGTGATCAATAAAGTGTTGTCTATGTCTATATCAACTTCCTACGGTACGCTAAGAATGTTCAAAATAGCATATACATTACATTTCCATAAAGCCATTAATAAAAATAAAAACAAAACAACCATTCCATTCTATTACGTTAACGTTTGAAAATTGGCCATCTCCAATGAAAGCTCTTTGAGGAATCAAAAAGTACTTTTTCCAAGAGAAATGCGCTATAAAAATGTAATAGCGTGTTCTATCGGATTTTTCCAATTCAAAGGCCCGTTTTGAGATACCTACTAGGATATAGACGGGGTTGCCAGTGCCATAATAAGATCACATTTGAAAGAAAAATGTGCTTTTGATATTTGAAACTAGAATATATTACACAATGTTTAAAAACATTAGACTTTTTATTGATTTTGATAATGCATTCCTGAGACATTTGTTTTGTTTTACAACTACAAGTAAACAATGAAAATTTTGACAAAACTTTAGTTAGAATTAAATTATCCATTGAACAATGACGTCTTCAACTTCTAAGAAATAAAAACTAAAAATAACTAAAGACTTGTCAGGAACTTAAAAGATATCATAAAATTAATTAAAGACTAGAAAATTGTGTTAATGTTATATTTGTATATACAGAATTTTGAATTCTAGACAATGTTTAAAGTGTTATCAATGTAGAAGTAACATGCAATGACTGGATAAGATACAAGCCAAATTCGACGTTTAAACTTGTAAAAGGAAGCAATTAATATTCGAAAATAATTATAAATAGCTGGTAACACGAAAACGCTGTTCGAACATCCCCTACCAAAGGAACGCATCAGCATATTGCTTCGTTAGTAAGAACGTGGTGTATGCAACCGAGAATATATCCAGCAATGTATGATGTACATGCCTTGCTTTGTTTGAACAAGTCTGCAGGTTGGTACTATGAGTAAACAATGGTCCATTGTTGTACGGATTTTAGTTTTTATAAATTGGCAGCCTTGATTCAAGAGAGAATTTCGTCGACAATAATGGGAGAGTTCTTTTTTCGAAATGAAAACAAGGTCGCGTTGAAATGAAAGTGTATGTGATTGTTTTGAAATTTGTTGACCTCTAGAAATATATGTATTTGTACATATATGTACATAATTTAAAACTGATGAAGCAATGACCGTGTGTGCAATTGGTTAGCGTCATGGTTTATTTCTAGTACACATTTTATTTATTTATTTCTACTTCAAGTGCAGTCTCTAGGTCCGTTACCTTTAATAGATAATTTAAGAACAATTTATTTATAATTACGCGCTAAATTAATTATGAAATATTACATTTTGGTAGTGGTGTTATAAACTATTCTAAGTTATTATATGTTAGTAATTTACATTGGATATATTTGATTTCTTATTAATAAATGGAGACAAGTAACCGGTGTGCCATACGACAAATTAAGCCATTGAAACTAAAAGATCGGATATAAATCCACAGCCAGATGGGTGAGCATTTGCTCCTCTGGATGGCTACTACCCCTGGTCTAGAGTATGCCGCCATAACAATCTTGAGTTGAGTTCCGTTATTGGTGGCCCGGATCGGAAACCCCCTTCTAGGTCGGCCACCTCTGGTGTTAGAAACCTCTATAGACGAGTTACCACTTTCCATCAGGTGGACCGTTAGCCTATCTAGTGCACTACAGTAATAAAACATAAATTTAAAAAAATGATGAATAACATTATTTGTTTGGAGTAATAATATTTTGGTGCCAGCCAATAGATGCTTGCATATTTAAGATATCAATTCTGAGGCTCCTAAGTTCAGAAAGCTATAATCAAGCAATTCCCCAACAAATGTTTGCCGAATAAAATATTTAACGACTCTTTATAACATTGAAACAGTCTGAAAAGTTATGAAATTTTCAAATATCAGCCTTAAACATCGATGTACATGGCACGGAGTTGATTTCCAATTTACAGTTAAAGAAGTAAACTGAACAGTAGCGATTATTCAAATTCCCTACACCTCGCAATGATTTTTGGGATATTGATGTTATTAAGTATTTTGGCATCCGTGATGGACATTTATTTACACGAAATGTCACGTTCCTCTGAAATTATTATTAGTAATTTATAGACAGACAAAGTAATTAACGCTTAATATGAAAAATTTAAGAGCTCCTGGAAGTTGCAGGACGAGAAATGTACCGAAATCCCTAGTAAGTGAAAATAGAATTTATCACAATAAATCAATTTATTGCTGTAATTTTGCTACAAATAAGTTAAAACAAAAGTGAAAGCATATTTACACATAACAAGAGCTTGTGAATGAGTTATTTTTCTATTCAGTAAACGGTACATGTTAGAAGACGTCAAACATTATTGGAGTAAGTTTATAACCGGTTAAGATGTTATAGCAATTGTTTAGGTAATGTATAAGCCCAACTTGGACCTAAGTGAACTGAAGACCGATGAATATAGGAATCCACTTCATGTACATCCACGACCGGAAATAACGATCTCGCGTTCGTAAATTCAACATAAGCGTTATACGGGCCGCGTTCCCAACGCGCTTTATTATTTTAATAAGAAAATTGTTTTCGGTCATAAATTTTAAATTAGATCAAAGCTATTTAATAATTTGATTACTGTTGAATCGGTTATGGATAACTTTTCAATTGAAAACTATAGTGGTATGAATATATCTTTATTTATAAGTCAATAATATGCCAAAATTCGGAGCATGCATTTTGAAGTCCGAATTCTGGTCCATTTTCAAAGGTCTAGCTAGGGTATCCCGCATTGACTCAAGCTTTGACTTAAACTCCCAAAAGTATTGTCATATTTATATCCAGCAAGAAATTCCGGTATTCCGTACGCCTGTCTGCTAATTTTTGCCAATAATACAATCAAGCCTTAAGAATAGAAAGCAACCGAGACTGTTGGACAAAGACTTTATACCCGTAACATCCTGACCAGAGCTGACATTGATCATTTCCTAAACTTTTCCAACCAGGATATGATCCCGAGACCTAACAGTAATGCTGTTAAAATTAAGCCTACTAAAATAAGACACAGACAAGGACTCCTAAAAATAATATACCATAGACTATTTCAATTCTCAACTACAGTACAGTTAGTTATGGTACAGTATAGTCATATGGTACAGTTATAGTTGAGGGTATGCAATTAATTATGCATAGAATTTAAAAACATCATAAAGTACAAATACTTTTCTATGCTTAAAAACTTTAATCGATATCACTACCTCTACAGACTCTATAGTGCCTACAACATTCTCGTTAGCAATTTATTACAGAATCGAAATTCAATTTTCGAATCAGTTATAGTAGGAAATGCACGAAGTAACAGAATGCATTAATGTAACTTCAGTAATAGTTTGAACTATCAAATCACAGCAGCGGGGTGGCCACCCACTCCTACCCACGATTTATTTAATCATTTAGTTTTGAATTTAGAACATTCTAACAAATAAATCAAAGACAATATAGAATTATCAAATTCAAAAACAGAACTTTCAACATTTCGCGCGCAAAATCCGTATTATATATATAAGAAAAAACAATAATAAAGTCTTGTCGTATTGATCGTAGGGAAGCGCATGCGCTATGTGAAGATATTTGCAATTACAAAGTGCTCTGTGCAAATTTCGTCCGAGTTTATAATTCGAAGGCGGCCTCTGACGGCGAGTTTCGTCCGTGCAACCAGAGGGGGACTACCCCCATTTCGAAAATGGAATCGAGTCGGACGACGCAACAGATTATTCATCAATCATGAATAGACCACAGCGTGAAGATATGTGTTGTAGAAATATATGACTATATTTAAATTTGCTTCGAAGGTATCTCAGCATAGGTCAGAAAATATTACAATACAAACTATATAATTGTATTATTGGCCTAACAATATTTGCAAATAAATATTAGTTTTAATGATAAAAGTAGTTTTTAATGTTATATATACACATAAAAAATTGTTAAAGATTAGATTTTTTATATTTTTATATTAAACATTAAGTTATTTAATGTAGTTCAAGTGCTCCATTTCATTTTCATTTTATATGCAATTTAAATAAAAAATATTATTAAATAAATAATAATAACTAAAATTACGTACAGGGTAGATTTGGAAGCTAATTGTTTTCCTAGTTACTAATTCTGAATTGATTAATCAACAACATAATAATATCTAGGCGTGTATAAGTTTAGAATAGTCTAGGCCAAAGATTCTCAATCTTTAGACGAGGAACTTATTATGAGTTAGTCCATACTGAACATGGAGATTGTCTAGTATGGACTAACTTATAATACCTCAGAAAAACCAACCCAGAAGCTATAGAAGCATACATTAGTTACCTATAAAAGTAATAGTTATATGTTTTGAAGAAAAAACAAAAAATCCTGTAACACCAAAAGAAAATTAAAAGGAAACTAATATTTCCACATAATTACAATCGGATAAAAATTCATAATGACCATTCATCATTCATAATTACATGGATAAACAGATATAGCATTTATATGAAGCAAACCTGCAAAAAAGCGACGAAACTAATTTTAGCTGAAAGTATTGTTTACATTTAAACTCCACAGAATCCACATATTTTCAGAACTATACAATCCTTGCTTTAAAAGTTAAAGGACCACACAAACGATTTTTCTGTTTTCTTCTCACCTATTGACTTATTTAACACCTTATTAGATGTGACTAACGTTACCTTACATTGTTATGTGTATCGCAGTTACATGTACGGTAGTGACTCCCTAATCCTTAATTTTCCTACAAAGATGGACAGACAGATGAACGAAGATGATATTTTGTAAGTGTTCCATTTTTACGCAATCCTAAGGATGTCGACTAGTTGGCACGGATTCAGCAAATACAAGAAAAAAAAACTATACGTCTACGTCATAAGGGCGTCAGTTCTTATAAGCTTGATGCGACGCGTGCCGACTAATATAGGGACTGCCTAACAAGCCATCATCATTTTCACTTATCCTACCTTATTGCAGAACATAAACCACTCTATGGTCGTATCCAATAGCAATTGCCCTTTGCAGTTGGCAACACTTATCTCGTCTAATAACTTAGGCCGATATCAAGATGCTTATTAAACATTTACGCTTGCAGTACAAACGTGGGACATACTTGGAGAAAACATAGGTATTGTAACTCAAGACAAAGTTTGAGAATGCCTGGTCCAGCCTTTAGGAAATGCACCGAGTGCACGGGCGTTGGTACGGTGGGGGGTGGTGGGGGCAGTCTCGTTACCATAGCAACTGCAAGATGGCGCGCGCGAAATTAGTCCGTCTGCAGCCTTTATGCGCCCCGCGCCCGTCTTCATTTATGTTGGATTTCAATTTATTGCCGAATCGAACTCCATGTATGATTTTGTTGTATACATGGATTTGTGGTGATATTATTTTGCTGTGATATTACTGGGGCCCAACTATACCATATCAATATCTTGGCGTTGCGAAGATATTCCAAGTACGACTCCATTGGGATAGTGTAAAAAAATGCTATTCTACTATATCGTCGCGGCAAAATAATATTAGAAAATAATCGGTATGACCATTAGCAGAAATGACGTTAGCTGAAATGAATATTGAAAAAGTATAATTTTTTTTCAATTTCGAGACTTTCGTTTATATAAATATTTACAAAGAGTGTCGTGCCACGGGCACGCCATTATAGTTAAAAGAATACCAAAATTAGACAAACCTACGATTGGGACGATAGCAACCCGCGATTTTGATGCGATAATAAGTGCAGAAATGGGCCTCTGACCTGAGCGATAGACAGCAGCGATAACCATATCGTAATCGGCCCAGTAGTTTTTACGTGCACTCCGGACCAACAGAGAAAAATTCTAAAAAATATTCCATCGTGCTCTCCATCGTTTATATAGTTTATTCCAGTTGTAATTTTAAATAGCTTCAATGTGACACGGCATATTTAGAATTTTATAATATTATATAGATAATATATAAATGAATATAAATATATGTTTTCAAATTAAACTACCAACAATAATAACACCTTATAGATAGCTTATCTAAACATATTACCGAAAATGACAAATTTATTGTCAGGCTGACAATAAAAAGAATTGTGAATTTAGCTTAATTAAACTCATAATTGAAAAGCTGATATTTTTTATAATAGAAAAACCTCTGCATATTATACAATTCGAGTCATTTTGGAAACCTAAAACATCACACGGCCTTTTCTAAAGATTTACATTTTCAGGCTTACAATATGGATGAAAGAATAACACTTTAAGCGAAAGGAGAAAAACATAAGTAAAAGAAAAAAATATTTCCCTTTGAATTCGTACTTCATTGTCGTCGGCGCGGATGGAAAGTTCGAGGCTAGTTGGGATTTTCATTCCTTCCTATAAAACGAGGGTAGTTGAAAAAAATGGAACTTTTACAGAACACACTGCGCATTTTAAAACCCCGTAAAACTAGCACTTACTTAACTACACAGCAAGGCATAAAAGCATATTAAACCTATTAAGATGTTTCAAGGTATATTTCTTTTTGACGGAAACCTTGCCCTTGGAACCTTGGAAAAATTGCTCAGCAAAAATCACGCTACAATTTTTGCTGAGCAATTTTATTTGCAGATAATAATATGTATCACATATATCGCCTCTTTGCTTCAATAATATTATTGGTGGCAGTTGCTTCTGGTTCGGAAATTAAATTTGATATAATGAACTGTTCACTGTATGATTATTATTATTAAATTAGAAATATACATTAAAGAAGTACGTTATTATAAATTGTGCGAGAGAGTCGAGAGAGAGAGAGAGAGTGGTAAGTCGTCAATGAGAATTGTGACAGAAATGTAAAATTTTGCCTTCAAGGCCGCTTCTATATCCCGCATCCGGTCCGACGTTTAGCTGCTAATTGCGCGAGCTATGGGTGTCGGCGGTTTGCGGGGTGCGGGGAGTAGGTGTGCTACAACGAGCGGGTCAGGGGGATGCTCTCTGTCCGCAACAAGTATATTATCTTGAAAATTGATATTTTAGAAGAGACATTTTTTAATTTTCAATAAATAAATGTGTCGAAACGAATAACATGGTATCTTTTAAAATGCATTGAAGATTGACAGAAAAAAGTTATTGGTTTGGATACAAATAGTGTTTGAAGCTTAGTCGTAATACCTAGGGAGATAATTTCGAGTGAGAGTAGTGCGAATATGCCATGTATGACATATATTTTACTGCCATACCTACATATGGGCAATAATGTAAACGAAGCAGTAAATGATACCAGACGAATTACCTAAGCTGTGCATTATCTCTCTAGAGAATAAAAAACGTTTTAAACAGGGAAGTGTATTATGACGAAATGTATGAAACAGAGCTTATGCACAATTTCGGTAGAGTTTAGAATTATCAAATTTTGTTTGAAAATCTAATTAAAACTTAATACATGTTATGAAGACTCTTCTTACATTTTTACCCTTAAGCAATCCCGTTGTATATACAACAGAAAGTCATATCTTATACTAATATATAAAGCTGAAGAGTTTGTTTGTTTGTTTGCTTGAACGCGCTAATCTCAGGAACTACTGAAAAAATAAACTACGGAAAAATTCTTACAGTGTTAGATAGCCCATTTATCGAGGACTGCTATAGGCTATATATAATCACACTAAGAGCAATATGAGCAGAGAACCAATGAAGAATGTTTCAAAATCGGTGAGTTTTTTAACTTACTTTTTTTTAAACTATTTCCCGCGAACGAAGTTTCAGAAGCTAGTATTTAATATAATATAATATGCTCTAGGTTCATATCTACTTAATTTTATGGAAATCAATTAATAAGCATAGCCTTTCACATTTATGCTTATAGATTAGTATGCGCCATCGAAACTTCGTTCGCGTAGACATGACGACGCGAAGCCATTTCTCATTTGTTAGTGAATTGCAATGGCGGCACCAAAAACCTAGAAGGCAGCACCACCTTTAGGGCTATGTTCGTGTATCCTATGGATACGACTTCATTTGTCGAGATAACAAATATCCCGGTATATAAGCTAGCTCTGTGTCGGTTTTCGTGTACATTTCGAAAAAAAATGACTTGATGCTCTTTTTTTTATTGCAGAAGTTCAGCAGACAGGCAGACGGTCCACTTGATGGAAAGCGGTAACCATATGGACATTTGCAACACCAAAGGTGCTACAAATTCGCTGCTGCTCTCTTAGGGAGACTGGAACCTGGTCACTAATGTCGGAAGACAACTTAAGGTTGTTATGGCGACCAGACCAGGGGTGGTAGCCATCCAGTCGGCCAAATGCCCTACCACCTGGCTGTGGGTTATTTTGTCGCCTCTTACGACAGGCCGCCCGGCCGCAAGAAATTGTGTTCTTTCTCCGTTCCTACTCTAACAGACATAGACAAAAATTCTAAAATCAATTTTTTATTGTATTATCTTACAATCAAATAAACACAATACGTTAAAAAAAACTAACAATGAAATTCGATATCCATTGCTCGTTTCGTATCGCGTCGTACTGAACGCATCCAAAATAAAGCGTTCGTGTTCAACCGTCCCGGATAAAAGTCGTTTTGACACCGCATCGCGGCCATTAATCTCAGTGAATGGGGTTTGTATTTACCCGGCTTTGGCCGTGAACCGGACGAGGTTACACTTTAAATTCCTATATTCGGACATTTTGCGCTGAAAGCGAGAGTTGACCCGTTTTTGTTGGCTTTGATTTATTCACTTACGT
The DNA here is from genome assembly GCA_949752895.1 of Dendrolimus pini. Taxonomy (NCBI): domain Eukaryota; kingdom Metazoa; phylum Arthropoda; class Insecta; order Lepidoptera; family Lasiocampidae; genus Dendrolimus; species Dendrolimus pini. Next base: position 3,932,048 of record OX457131.1, read on the forward strand.
AATGAATGTCAACTGTTGTTCGAAATTTGAAACGTTTATTGATGCGTTCTATTTTCAAATCGAACATTGAACCTTTGTATGGAAATACCATTATTTCCAATAAAGATAATTTTCAACACACTTGCTCATAAAGTGGCTCTATGGTCACCGCAATTAGGCACAGAATGACACCCATAATCAAACTGTGACAAAAAAAATTATAACTCACTAGTGAGATAGATTTTTATTTTATTTTATTGGTTGAGTTGCTTTGTTCTTTAAAAAGTTTTTATTCAAAAAAAAGATCGGGTTCTATAGAACAAATAAATTAATGTTCCTATTGCTTGCTCATTTCATGCAACTTCTTATTTAAATAGATAATTTTAACTCGTACGTGTTTAATAAATAAAACTTTCACTCATATATAACTTTTTTTTTCTCTGTAATAAAAGAGAACTTTAAATTCCCCATTTTGTATGTGGCAGAATAGGCGCAAACCCTATGCGCGGAAAATAATAAAAAAAACTCATCCCTTTAGTCTGTGGCCGATCGCAATGCGCGCGCATAGGAAAACTGTTATCTACTAAATAAAATGAGTTTTTGTTGTTATTTTATTCACAAGTGTGTTGAAAAACGTCGTATGATACACGTGTGTATTGATGATTACCGTCCTCGGCTCTCTTAAGACCCTCGCCTACGGCTCGAGTCTCAATGACGCCTCGGCGGTAATCACCAATGTTACACACTAGTACCATAATGTACTATTATTGTATAATAAATTATGTATTAATCAAAATACCAGTAAAGAATATAATTTAATAGGTGGCTTATCACGAATAGTGTTTAATTCAATTACTTTTCTTATATATAACGCATAAGTTACGGATATAATTGAATCACATTGAAATCTAATTATTATATAATTATGAATTATGAAAAAATATTATACAAACAATATCTAATATATACTTAAATAAAGAAAATACATAATATAAGTAGCAAGTGTGTGTCGATTTCACATTGAAGGAATGGTGAAGAACATCTACCGTTTTTATTCATTTAGCCACGATCTCCTAAAAAAGCGTGTGTTAAAAATTATCCCATAAAAACGAGTTCATTGTTCTTTAAGCACTCTAACTGCGGCATATTTTAAGTAGCCCTGTTAAAAAAAATGTTAAGTTCCTGACCGTAGCGCCATCTAGTTACAGATAAATCATTCAACTGCACCTAGTTGAAAAATATCTAGTAAGTAAGCAAAATAATATCTTCACATCTAAACATAGGTACAACACCGAAAATAGTTTACGTATATCTAAAATAATGATTATTATGATATTAAAATGATTATTAATTGTTAATTGACAATTAGACATTGGAAATTAGGGTAGACATGACATAAAAGGAGATGAAAAATAATAAAACAACAAAGAGTTGGCATACATGGATGAATTATATCACTATGACTATTTTGTCAATTCATTTCATACAATTACATCGAAAAGTGATAGAATAGATCCGTGTGTACTAACTTTAGGGATAAGCTGCACCGTGCATTTCCATCATAATGATCAAATTATAAAAATACATTTACAAACGCCTAATTTAGTTTTTTTCTTCTTACACTTAAAATACACTGTGCATCTTGCTTGCAAGTTACGGCACAAAATTATTTTGTATATTCAAAAATAAATTTGAATGGCCTTGAGACATAAAATACAAGATGGCGGCGGGGAAAAAGTCGTAGTTGAATAAAGATATTGTCTTAATAAATTAAAGATAAGAGTTCATTATTATGAAAATAATGTAATATTTTGTTCAAGAGATTTCGATGCACGCCCATAGTACAACACGTATAACACAGGAAAAAGTCTGAATTTTCTGAAAGTATATTTTATAATTACGAAGGATGGAGTTAAAAACTCATTGAGATATAACATGTCTATATGATCTAAGTAAAAAATAATAGTTACTTGTGTCTGGCATTTGATAAACTGCACTGCAACAACTGGTGCCATCGCGAGACATATTATTTACTACGTATTAGTGTGTTACATTGTTTTTAATACGTAATATTTTACATAGTGTATTTTTGCCAAATAAATCAATAAATCACAAATCAAGGAAGAATAAAAACAAAGTTGGATTATACTTTAAATGGCATGAAATCCGGGGTGATTCAAAGAAAATCAATTGTAATGATTTGTTTATACTTTTATAGCAGGAAATGCATAGTTAAACTTGTTTGAAAATGTTTGTACTTACAGGTGTAGCAGATGAGCGGCCTCTACCGCGACCCCGTCGTGATTCAGTTTTCACAGTCTGCAGGGTCCCGTCCGGCCCCAAAATTAGCTAAAACAACACAGACACACGACAGACTTAACATAAAGCAAAATAAAGTAAGTAAAAATAAAAGAGAACGGTTAACACAAAAAGGGAAAAATGAATAGACAAACATGCAATGGAGTTAAAGGTTAGACGGCGACAGATTAGTGTTTTAGTAAATGAAATGAGTAAAAACATTAAGAAATAATGATAAAGATGCATTGATAACTTATTTTTCGTTTATATTCATAATAATTGTTATTACAATTTAACCATATTCATTTTAATTCTAAGTCATACAGCGCCACCTATGTAACGCTACTAACAACGCGTCTCTAAGCTACAGCTATCTAGCGCAGTAATTACCCTATTAGACGCTAGATGGCGCATTATGAAATTAGTCTCTTGCTCCTGTAGATGGCGTTATTGTAAAATCAAAAAATATGTCTTTTATTCTAACATTAAAAAAGTAGGTTAGGTAAGGCTCGCACATTACCACATTTTTGAAAATATAAATTAAAAGAATTTACCTACTTACGAGAAATGTATATTGTATGAATTTCAACAATAAGATCACGGATGTTTCCTTCGATCAAAAATATATGCACTGATCGAAGGATGTTTCGCAGAAATTTAGTTTTGATTTCATATCATACATTTCTATTCATGAAAATCAATTATTGTGTAAAAATATTATACATATAACTCTTGTCTGAATCATTTTTTTTGTAATCCATTTGTAATATTTAAAAATTGTAGTATACAGACCTGTCGTAAGAAAATTCTGTTAACATTTTCTTAAGTTTTCGCGACTTGTACAGATAATAAAACTAATTTTAACTGTTTTAAGCTCGGGTTTTTTTTTTTTCGTTATTCCGACGTTTCGGCCACTTGACTTTGTCTTCCGTGATCACGGCCACTGAAAAGCGGCCGAAACGTCGGAATAACAAAAATCAAATAAATTACAGCGCTCAAAACTGTTAACACGTAGTTTTATTATTTATTAAATTCTGTCAATGTACATATATATTCCAATACGCAGAAGAGTAATCAATTTAGATTGCTCCTTTAAAAGTAACTTATCATTCGTAGATTATTGCTAATCATCATAATTTATAAATTGTCATTTATTTATAGAAAAATGTATATATACTAACTAGTTTGAGAGGAAATCTTATTCATACCATTTAAACCGCTGATTAACAAGATCGAAAGTTTTAATTACAGAAGTGATCGTTACGTTAGTCGTTGTAAATTGTTTGCGGAACTGTTGAAAACAAACTCGCATAAAATTAACGGCAGCACATGTCATTTACAGACTTCCATTTAGCTTATTCTCGTACAGCTAGCGCTAATTATATTGGTGACTTGTGAACTGTGCCCGAAACAAATAAATAAATACAGTTGCCTGTTGCGAGCACATGGCATCGACTCACACCTGGCGTTTGAAGTTCGTTACTCCTGTTTTTGTGTTAGGACCCGAACAACATTTGTTCCAGTGCCGTCTCTTTCTAATGCACTCGCTCTAAACCGTGTCTATTCTCATTCAAATCGCAGGATTTTAATTATCCTCGTGAGAGGGCGAAAAAATCTTTTTAGTATCTTCAGATTTTATTGATGCAAGCAGCTGCGTTTGTTTAGTTAGATAATTTTCTTTAAATTATTGAACAAAAAATTTATTTGACAGACCCAAGACCCAAAGTAATCCCTATTCAGTACACTGGAGCTTTATGTAATTAACGCTTATTCATCACTATAACGACTAACCTTAATACAATATATAATTGTTTTCGCTGACACTCATTTAGCCCAAAAAGATATTTATTTGACATAGACTGACTGAAAGACAGGCAAATTTCAATGTCTATTTTTGTTTGAGGTGTGTTTCGGCATTAGTGGCCAGGTTCCCATCTAAGAGTATGGCAGCACATTGGTAGTAGGTACCTAGCCTATCTGCTTGTAGTCCAGCAATAAAAGTCTATATGCAACGGTAACTACATTCCAATACTTGAGCCGTCTGTATGCTTGGCAGCTTCGCGATAAAGAAAATAATAATTGTATCTACGGTTTGTAATGTTGTAATTAATTTTCAAAATAAACGTAGCATCGGGCAGGAATTTGAATAAGAATTCAAACGTTTCTGTATAAGCGACACGTTAGTGTACTTAATATAATTACAGGTAATTATTCATGAAATTAATTACTCAAATGAGGGCTAGTGTACTTTTGTAAATTAGAAATAGCAAACACCTTTCCTTGCATGGTAACGTTATCACATGTCTTTTTACGGTTCTAATAACTAAAGGTAAAACGGATTCCTAACAGCCCTACTCTGGTGTCTATGTGTCTGTTTTTCAAAGGTTATCTCGGCTAGGGAAACACAATTTATCACACATGGATACGTTCTGTTTAAGTATAAAAATTCTAAAAAAACTTCAGTGAATATAATCATTCATAGAAATTAGAGAAAACAACACACAAAGTTAAGAAACTAACGGCAGCAGCACTGCGCGGACAAGTGCTACGAAGATAGTTAAAAATGTATAATGTATTGTCTATGAACTTTATAACCTTACTTATAATAATCTCGTTAAGAAATGCTTAGCTACCTCTTAACTAAGAGGCTCTTAAGTCTCTCGTCAATGAATATCTATTTTTCGCTCATAAATCCGTATTATCTGTGTCAACAGATAAACGCAATTTGAATTAAAAAAATCGACTAAAGAACGAAACTGTGCAAAATTGTTGTCAGTACTACGATTTTTCTTTTATGCTTGTGATTTTGATGACTTTGAAAATGTTTAGACAAACCTAAATTTTTATGCCGATTGGTAAATTATAAAAACAGATGTTAAAGTATTAAATGTAATTTAAACTAACAGCTTGTAGTTTATTAAATAACAGCTAATTTGAATAAACCTTAAAACCGATAAAATGTTTATTACAGCTTCTTACTAAAATATTTGTCATGGGACGTTTTTGTTTTAAACGCACTAGTATTTGGAACTTCTATTATCTATATCTAATAACAAACAGCATACGAACGCAACTATTTAACCAATCTAATTCAATAAGTTGAACCATTCATGCCCACGTTAGTTCATTCGCAGAGCATTAACCGTTAACTCGTGTTACGTTACTAGAATACTACGAGACCCTTGAGGTATTCACGATAATCGTACGGCGTGGGTGCGTAATGTGGGATGTGCGTGGGCCCATTGCGGCAGGTCCGGGTCGTCACGCAACTTCTTCATTGGATGACGAACGTTTTAGATTGGGACAGATTTCAATACTTTTTGGTACAAGAATTATGTATACCATTGCCACTCTTAATCAGCGATACTCTTGCCACGGGTTGTCTGGAAGAGATAGCTTTTTAGCGATATACCGACCTTTGTACACAATTAGAACAATACAAGTTCGTCAGTTTTCTTAATGGTGTACATTAACGTGTTATTTATCTATCTTTTTTTCGCCCAATCATATGGGGTCGGCGCGATATGTGGGTCACATCTATACTCCTCTTTTCTAGCATACGTCCTCTACCCAAGGGTATAACGCAGAAAGTTCCTTCAGAACGGACATCATGCAGGAGAACATTCGCGATCTTCTCGGGAAACGGCTGCGAGAGGAGGCTCGATTAAAATAGTAACAAAGGCAGTTAACAAGAACCGGTGTAATAACAACGCTGCAGGCTTATCATGAGCTTACGCAGCCGCTAGCATTAATTTATGGGTAGTAAACCTAAGTAGTCATAGGATAGCCATAGAAGTCGTGTAGATATAGACAGACAGAGCTTTTTGTGGGGGCACACAGTGCCCTTAAAGGAAATTTCTAAAATATCGAAAAATTGCCATAAAAACTGAAACATGACACCAAAACCAATTTTGGTAAACTTTGCAATCCATCCATCACAATCCATTCATATCTTCTTGGTCTTGATTTACTCTTTTATCTATGATTGGCTAACACTTTTTAGGCTTATAGCGCATAAATCACATCGGTCATTTGCGAGTAATACGAGTTATCCTGAAAAAGCCAGGAAGCTGGTCGGTGATAATCGTCTTTTCGATGCTCGACTTCAGAGTCTAAAGCATAGACGCAAGTTCGCGGGGCTGACTGTCTTTTATCGGATACATTTCGGGGAGTGTTCCTTAGAATTGCACGATCTGTTTCCTCCATCCCCTTTTTACCATCGGACAACCAGACGGACGGACGGACGGCAGCGGAAGGCAGGCTCCTCCTCTCTCACTCTAACTCACAGCGCTAGCCGTATTTCGCAAAGTAATAATCTAAGCTTTAAGTTAAACAATTTCAATATTAAGTAGTTCAACTTAGATTAGTTTAAGTTATCACTTCTGTCGGGCGTCCCAAGACGCACAGGTTTTTTCCTTCATAGTTTTTTGCAGTAACTAATACTAGCTGCATTTTATGCAATAATTACGAAAACCGAATGCTGTGTAATACCGACTTGTATACATAATAAAACCACGTTTTAACGGTTTTAAGCGCTGTAATCTATTTGGTTTTGGTTATTCCGACGTTTCGATTCCGAATACTGTGTTAATTATAATGAATACATTCATACCGAGTAATATTTTTTATAAAACAAAATTGATTCGATCTTACTTGTTCGATACAAGTACATTACATACATTAACCTAGTTGTACTAATATTAACCTAACTCCGCATTTCTTTTGTACAATGTAACTTTTCCCTATAAAACATGTCAAAATAACCAATATAACTTTTACCTAATTAAATTGATATCATTAGATAGGGTATATAATTCAAATAAGTTTCAACATTGTAACGTCACTTTCTAAAATGTCCATTTTAATTGAAGCTTCAAATATTTAGGTTAAGAGGACGACACTTTTTATGAATATTAATGCTCTATTGCATCATAAAACATTGTAAAGTAATATATACTGAGGATATATAATTATCTATTACAATATCTGGTTAAGTTAATAAATATTAAATGGACAATATTTAATTAAATTGCCTTAATAACTGTCAGGCAATGCTATAAGAACGTGTCAATAACGAAATTATGGTAAATTGTAATTAAAGCTGAACAATTATTAAATTACATAAGCTTTTTTAAAACAAGCTTTTGAGGTCCTGGATATCATGTAGCAGAGTACTAGCCAAGACAAATAAAACGAGCCCAAACACGGCGGGTATATCTTGTTTAGTACAGGAGTTCCTATGGCCACCTTCCGACTACATCATCAGATCAGCTCCATGGTACCATATTATTGCATTATCATACGATATAGAATAGAATAGAATAGAAGACATACATATGTGTACAATACAAGATATACATATGTGTGCAAAATTTCAGCTCAATCGGAAATCGGGAAGTTGGTCAAATTTAACTTGCAAGATTCCATCCGAACTTACATATATACATCCATTGCAAGTTAAATAAAAGCTTGTAATATAATCGAATGCAATGCAAGAAAACTTAACTTATTTGTATTGTATTCTTCCCATAGTCCCTCAAGACTATAAATAGAATACTGAGCCCAGATCACCGTCTTCTATAGGTAAGGCGCTCACAAGGCTGGCTACATTTCTTCGCTGGATCGCCATACTGATCCGTTGGCCGAGGTAAGCACCAGCCTTCTGATCACCTGAAGAGTCAATGAGTGAGTGAGGCTCATGGCCTCAGGACCCCACGGTCCAAGCGTCTCGATAGCAAACGGCACAAACATATTTGCTGAGTGATTCAGCAGTTTCCACTGCCGAACCGGCTGATCTAGACGTGTTTGGTAAATGAGGCTTGCCACGCTGCCAGGAAACTAGAGTCATTCCGTCAGGACGCCTAATAATAATTAAAGACGACATCGGCATAAACCTCAAATAAAAAGTATCGCCCGCACGTATCCTTCCGAATGATGGATGATAATGGCAGTTATTTTGAAATCGGTTAAAACAGGCAGGTGCAGCGCATCGTCCAATATAATAAAGGCGCAAAGATAATCTCGTACGTTAATCTGTATAGTAAAATAACGAGGTTAATTGGAATATTTTGTTTTGTTCCGGCGGGTCCGTTTTTGCAGACCGTTAGTAAATTACGGCGGTTTCCTTGTTTAGTGCCGCTACTTGACGACAGATGGCGGTGTTTTATAATTCGCAAAATTGTGACTCCGAATTTATATTTTTATGTCTCGATGACTTTTATTACATGAGTTCTCATTAAATTTACACTGATAGCATCAAATATTTTTTATGGATGAGTTTTATTCGAAGAAAATCGAATTCAATTTATTTAAAACTCACGTAACCGCCTTTGTGAATGTGAAATGAAGACAGATATTTTTGCGCAATTTGCGTTTCCTCGAGTTAAGTTAGCTGGTTTGTTATTTTAAAATATATTTTGTGACTTTAGTATATAGGTATGTGTATACCTAGTAAGTAGTAACTAATCTAGTGGTTCTTATAGTGTGATATGAACTACTAGATTTTTTATGTGTTTAGGTAATCTACCAGACGGTGGACCCTCTTTATGGTGAGTGATTATTGATGCTTATGGACACCTGCAACACCAAAGGAACTGGTGTGTTGTCTATCTATGTTACATATCTATGTTGTGATTTGAAACCCTATGAAAAGAAAAAGCGACAAAAAAAGAAGAGATAAACACATAAATCTATAGCACTGAGAGAGAATGAGATAGGAGATTTAAATTGTGTAGCACAGATTAGAGCATCAATAAGACCGATGATTAAACATAGGGTCCAATCGGGAATGGAATAAAACTGATAATAATATTTTTGGACTAAAACTTAGATACTTAGGATTTTATTTTGAATTATAATATGCTGACGGATGTAGGCTAACGGAATTATATTTATAATAATAAAAGTAAGAGAAAAAATATCTGTGAGTATATTTTCTGAAGTTTCTCTTCTGCGTGTGAACTACACACACAATTTTTTTCAAAAGATCTTATCCCATACTGCAGCATAACGTAAAAACTACTGAACGGATTTAAACGAATCTCCATACAGAGCTAGTTTATATCCGGGGCCAATACTTAGAGGATACTTTTTATCCCGAGAAATTACGTCATTTCCGTGGGATAGGTAAAAAAAGATGGCGCTGTGGCCGCGTTTATATGGTACCGTTATTGCAATTCACTAACAATAACGTCGTCGCTATGGAAACGCGAACGAAGTTTCGCTGGCTCATGCTAATAATAACTAAATCCTTGCAAAAAGTACTCGAAGGAGTTTCACCCTCATAAATTACTAAACAATTTTATCAACAATATTATTGTGACGACTTGAAGATAAACTGAGCAAGTTTCCCATTGTGATAATCAAGTTGTAAATGAAACAAAGGATTGTTTCGGCCTTTTTGTTCGGGATTCAGTTCTGGATATTCTTTGTAAACAATTAATTCAAGTAAAGATAATTTATTAAGTAACAAGCTATTTCAAGTGAGGCGTTAAAACAAAATAATCGCGGATTACGACATTAACAGGAATAGTGCCAAAACGAACTTTAAGGACCGCTTGCATAACGATCGCCTTTAAATAAAATTATTTAATCATATTAAACTGCCTTAATACGTTCCACGCAAAACGTATTGACAGTTCTTTAAACATATTTAGCTGCAAATTTTGCGTGTTGCAAGACGCTAATTGTATTTAAGGGTGTTAAATGCTTTAGCGTTTCTTAAATAAATTTAAGAATCTTATGCAAGCGGCCCTAAATGTCACCAAAACGTAAAGAACAACTATTTTGTACATTTTGAAGTCGGTGACATTTAAGACATGGCAAGATTGTGATATGGGATGCAACCTACGAAAACTTGCTGGCCCCGTCTCATTTACCAAATACAAGAAACAGCTGAATCCAATTAATTTCATTTTGTGATTTTGGCTGGACCTTTAGTGCTGTGCCTCTTAAACTAGAATTAGCCACACTACCATGGAACCCCAATTCAGATACCTTGGTTCACTACTACAGGGTAATTGTGATATAGAGAGGGATGAAGAATAAATGTAGCATGGCTAAAGTGGAGACAGGTAACTAAAAGGTCAAATATATAAATCTGTCATACGACCAGTGCTATATGGGTCGGATTGTTGGGCCACTAAAGTGATAAAGCGCAAACGTCTCCACTCAGCTGAGATGAGAATGTTGAGATGGATGTGTGGTGTTACAATAATGGATAAGGTGAGAAATGAGTATATAAGGGGATCTTTGAAAGTTGCACCCGTCACTGAAAAATTGTGAGGAAGAAGTCTAAGTTGGTATGGGCATATAATGAGGAGGGATGAAAGTCAATGAAAAAGAATGTTAAACTACAAGATAGATGGGTACAAATGTAAAGGTAGACCAAAACAAGATGGATGGATTGTGTGAAGGATGTTATAATGATATGTGGTCTGACAGATGTTTGACAGAGTAGAGGAGTGTGGAAGGAAAAGACATATCGTGCCGACCCGAAATAATTGGGATTTAGTGAAAGAAAGAAGGAGACGGTTTAGATACGCTTGACCTTTGGAGAAACTTCGCATCTGTCTGCGTATTCTACCGACTACACAATAGGGAGTGTTCCGAAGAACTGTTCAGAATGGAGCCTTTATCTTCTTTCTACCATCGCACCGCTCGTCATCGGCTGGTTGGGTGTTCATCTTAACTTGTTTGATCTGCCTTGCTCATTTTAATAATTCGTATAAATAGATATTTTTTCCACTTCTAAACTTAGAGAGGGGAACACAAATTTCTCGATTCCTGTTGACTTCATTAAAAAACTTTAAGGAACATTTTTATGTTTTCTCGAGATTGACAATAATAGAGAGTACAATCTGGTTTTCAAACAGTATGTTATGTTCTCGCCATTATTTAAATGTAGTACATATAACTGGTCCGGATGATAACAAACAAATTAGGCTAGAAGAACTAGGCGAGTCCGTTACATCAAGATTGTAATATCATCATTGGAATAAGACATGGACCCCATAGTCAGCAAGGTCTCAAAGTTTATACATTGTATTGTATTGTTAGCGTATTACGAGTATCTGTCTCAGCGCGATGATAAGCTGAAGAAGAAAATTTAATAACAATTTCACCCACTTTGGTTCAATCCCGCTCAATCAATCCCGTTATCCATACACAAATAACTCGTCCGTCTGCCTGTACGTCGTATCCTGTTCGTGTACGCGATTGGCTATTGTTTAATGTGCTCGAGGACAATTTTTTATATACCATCCGCACGCACCACAGAGTTGTTCACAGAAAGTTCATTCAGAACAAAGACCTCATCACCTTACTAAACTCATAATTTTAACACAACTAAATGGCGCTATCTATCACTACATATACATATTATCAAGCCTAAGCCAAACGTCTGCGATTTGATAATGGAGATTATGCCGCGGTCAACCGGCATCAACTTTACCATTCACATTGCTGTCAACCACTTGTTTGTGATTCTGCTTTCATCCATTCTCTCTACCTAACCAAGTCCACCTTACCATTCATTTTTGCATTCTTGTCTCTACGTCTCCTTTCAATCCAGATGGTTCTCTTATCACACTGTTCCTTATCATATCCCTCAACTGATTCATCATTATTTTCACGCTTTTTCATAGTGACCCTTTAAAACACAGTCTCTTAGGCCAAAACATTAACGGTCTTATGCATATTGAATTAGAGTACATTTTTAGTATTAATTAAGAATCATAAAGTATATTACGAACTTACTTAAATACAATACGAATAAGACCGTAAAATTCAGAAGAAAGTTATTTTACTTTTATTTTTTAAGTAAATTGATCTATAAAAGTGTTTTAAAACTTGATATGGAAAGGTCATTAGCATTCTAGGAGCTTTTTAGAGCTATGATTTTTATTAACATTGTTATTATTAGTTATATATGTATATTCTTCCATATCCATACTAACACGTAAGTGTGGATATTAGTTTGTTTAGGTGATGAAATTTAAATGTAGTTTAAATCGTTTTCGTCCAAGGAAGATATAGTTTTCGCAAGATATATGAATTGATCTTCTGTCACTTATTCGTTTTCCGCCGTATGGAGGACGTAAGCTTAATTCAGCGCAATCACTACAGATGACACGGAAGGCACGTTCTCTCTACCTCCGGAACTCTAGGCAGAGGTAGAGTAGTAGTAGTATTTTTTTTCTTCATTACTGGAAGAACAGGCAACGATCCTAGATCATACAGCCACGTCATTTGTGTACTCTAGGCAGGCAGATTGGAGAATCTGTGATGTTATTTAAGCCAATGTCATAAATTCTATTGTTATCACTATCTTAGTTGCATCCTAATTCCCTGTTTAAAGTTTTCGCGGCCACATCGCAACTTCTGTTTATATCACTCAAGTATAACTCAAGGTACGACACAAGAGATGGGTTTAATGTTACATTTGTAGACTTGCCTTAAAACTCAACATGATTGTTGACGTCAAACATTCCATAAAACATATTTATTTAAACAGTGTGATTAAAATCATTTTTGTGAATGAAACGCGCTTGAATCTGTGCATAGTTGGTTTAATTTAACAAAATTGATCCGCCATCCGCCAGCCAAGTGGCGGATACGCCGTGATGCCGTGACGCACGCCACCAGCACTGACGCAACGGCACATTTGCATAAATACTCTTTCTGCTATACTTATGTTATAGGGTCCTCTACATTCTGGCGAGAACACCGGGAGAACGTGGAAAACGAGAATGTGGAACGAGTTCTAGTGTTCATTTCCTGTGTTTTTTAAATATTCACGCGAGAACGTGGAAGGCGCTTTAGAACCAAAAGCAAAAAACCAGTCAAGACTTAGACTGTTGAGGTAATTTGGAAAATTATTGTTCACGCTATGGTTTTTATTTATTAACTTATAAAATTACTTTCGCATGTTTTTGGTAGAAAATTGAAGGGTAAAAAAATCTACAATGCAGTTTTAAATACCAGAAATATAATAGTGATTTAAAATTAAACGTAGTTGTAAGATGTTGATGGTTTTTAAGAAAGAATTGTGTGTTTACGATAGGATTACGATATTTTGGGTTGTCACCAGAACTTCCTTGTTTGACAACAGTCCAAGACCTTTAATTTGTTTGAGTTTTACTTGAAGATTTTTCTTAAACTTGATATTTATAGATACTTAACACTGGCTAAATATACAAAACATGCAAAACCACATATAAAAAAGAAGAGGATATAAGTCAAAATAATTATTGTCTAGATTAAATGCCAATGCGTCGGTTACATGTTGCATTTTTCTTTGGTTATTTTAGTCTGATTGAACCCATTCGACAAATTAAGGTACAATATTACAAAAACTATTTATTAATCAGTTGATTTTACTTAAAATATGTTTACGCCTATTGAGAGCTTTGCTAAAATAATACAAAAAGACATCAGAATTTAAAAAAACTGTAGAGTTTTTCTTAAAAAATACAAGTCCTTTTCAACTTATTTTTAAAATGACAAAACGTCTCGTTCGGCTTTACCACATATCTTTCAAATTAAGATCATTCCTAATTTCTGAACGCACAAAGAAACGTCAGTATTGTAAGTGAGTATATAAATTTAAATTTGGAATTCGTGTAAAAGCGCACGTTGATTGGTGAGTGAGTCATGCGTGTGATACATTGTCCCGTTCATGGATTGTTTCGGTCAAAAATTTTGCGGTATTTACGTTAACATGTCGCCTAAGCCAATAATAGTAAAAAAAAGTCTGTCGCATAGCCGAATGCCGATGGAACAAACTTATTCCAGGAAGGAGACCGAGTCTCGGTAGATATAGTGTATCCCTACAAGTAGCTGGACTGATGATTTGTATAAGGTCGCTAGCAGAAGCTAAATGAGGAAAGCTAGGGGCGGATATATGTAGTGCAAATATGATGGTGACATTTTAAAAATAATTCTCTCAAAAAATTACACCTGCCCTAAAATTTAACAACGTAATAAAACAAGAGATAGCTGCAGGAAAATTTGGGTCCGTTGTCGGTTGACCTCGAGTCATTGGGTCGCAATATACCCTGGTAAAGGACACATCCGAACATTCAACCGGACCTTGACCTTACGGAATAACCGTGTTTATCTAACGTTACGTATTGCTAAAATAAACCATTGGTACTACTTGCCATATCTTCTCAAGATATTTTTTTTTGTAAACTGAACATATTTTGAAAGTAATATAGATGTAAGTTAAAAATTCATTCTATGTATGTACACGGCTCTACAACTTGTTATACCTACTTTAAGGAGAATTGGAGATATGAAAGTCCGCAGCAACACGCCTAGGTGAGATTTTTAATGTTAATTCTCATATTTCAAAAATTACTCAACTTATCTTATTAAATTTTCATGTTTTTAACTCTACAAGCTTAATTTCTTTTTACCGTGGTTATCATTCAAAAGTTAGAAGCTATACACACATTTTACGACTATTCAAAAACAATAATATCTCTTCAGCTTAACTTCTCTCAGACTTAATCAAAATGATTATGTTACAAATTACATAATAATATATTTTTAATAACTATCTAATAAGAGATACTGCGCATGCTTATGTCCAATAAAAGCAACGACCAAGTTGTATTGCGGTTTCTCTATTGTGTAGCGGTTGTTAAATTATAAAATCCCAATAGTTTCTGAAAAAGACTGACATGCAAATAGTCCAGGAATATTAGTCAAATAAGGGCAAGAATCTCGGAATGAGAGTCAGCTACAAACTTGTATAAACCTTTATTTCGGTACCTTAAAATTTGTCTCAAAATCTACCTATCGTAGGGTGGCCGCGACTAGAGATCTTCCAAGGTCAAAGGTCAATTTTTTTCAAGATTTTTTTACATATTCAAAGACAGACTTTCAGAATGAATCTCCATAGCGAATCATTGCACTTAACCACGTTTTTATAAACTTTTATTTGCTCTTAAGAAGTTCTTAGATTCAAATGCCTTGTTGTCAAAAATGTATGATCCAGCAACGAGTTAACAAACGTGGTTGCAGCCATCACCCACAAACAACGGATGAAGGTATTTTATTTTTCCTAAAATGATTAAACACCCTAAAAAGCAAATTAAGCATAGTACCGAGACATTTCCCAAAAATATCTTTGCACAAAAATATTGCAACACCTCTTTAAGAACTGTTATAATTCAAACCACTTTTAATTCATCCTTTCATTCGCTGCGAAGTGCTTTTTACTATTATTTACACTTACTATCCCGTTTTACCATTTCTCTTTGCGAAGTACACTGTATTTATGACGACTTGCGTAAAAACATTTGAATATTTTTCGTTGTTCTGCCGTTTTTAATCAGCGGTATGTACCG
Organism: Dendrolimus pini; assembly: GCA_949752895.1. Lineage (NCBI taxonomy): Eukaryota > Metazoa > Arthropoda > Insecta > Lepidoptera > Lasiocampidae > Dendrolimus > Dendrolimus pini. Next base: position 3,947,680 of record OX457131.1, read on the forward strand.
CGCTTTTAGGGAATACCGTGATTTTAAGACGACACTTGCAAGTATATTTTAGGATATAGCTATATGTCTAGCTTTTTTAATAATAGCAAGGACTGGAAAGAACGTAAAACTTTGGATAATATTTTAAAAATATGAACACGTTTGGTAGAAGTCTGATGTACCCAGATCTAAAAGACTGGTTTGTATTTAGAACAACAAATAGGGATATCATGTAACTTGGAAATGAGGCTAGCGTTTTAGGATCTTTCCCAACAAAAGTTGATTTGGGATTAGCTAAATGTATTTAATGCCAAAAAAATACATTTTTTTAGAATACATAAAGACATATTTTATATAAAAAAATAAAGAATCATTCTTTAAAAAAAAATATATTTAATTGAAATTTTTTTAAAAAAATCTTGCAGCTCGCCAACGGCGGGGCCTGGGGTCCAAATTGCCGGTGGTTAGGGCTTCAGAGACAGGAATCTCCTTACAATTCGTGCCGTTATTTTTATTATTATTATGTTTCCAGTCACAAATGAAGTAATTTTGATAAAATTACATAATAAGTTATGAAGTACAATGAAAAAATCATATACTATTTTCTACTGTTTATCTCAAATACGACAATATGGCTGACACATCTCATAGAACGTAACTTGCAGCAATATCTTATACTTGACACATGAATTAAATACAAATTTTAATTATATAGAAACAAATTGATACTACGTACCGTTCATAAGTAACTCTAAAATTTTGTAATGCTCTTCTTAAAAGAACCCCATGTCATGGCGCCAAGGGAAAACCGTGGCGGGAAGTTGCATCCAGATCAATTTTGTACGCGGAATAAATATTCTAGAGAACCAGTGCGTAGTTGAGCGTGGGAGCACAAGGAAATGGAGGCGAACATGCCGTCGCATTTAATCCAAATTCACGATGTTTTGAAGTGATAACTTCTTATGGGAGGGTAAACCGACTCGTCACGTAACGCGTTACGGTGCCAGTCTGTCTGGCTTCCCTTTCTCTCACGTTAGATTAGGTTAAGTTATCACTTCTGTCGGACGTCCAGAGACGCACACCGTCTTTTTCTTATTATTTACACAATATTCATGTTGTATTATAGTATATACCCGATGTTTTAAAGTTGCATACTAAAGGCATTGAGAGTCAGTAGTAAAAAGTATTAATAAGTAGGTCAAGTATAGCATATTGCTACAAGTTACATTCTATGGAATGTGTCAGCTATACCATCGTATTTGAGATAGGACAGTACTTATAATCCATTAAGACTGTAAATAAAATACTGAGCCTATGGGATCGAAGTCAATAGGTAAGGTTCTCCCAGAAGGCTGGCTACTTTACCTTCCAGGATTGCCATAAAGATCCTATGTCTGAGGGACAAACCAGGCCTCTATACCTACCTACCTATACTTTTAATTAAAATACTTTTATTTTATAAAGCAGTACAATAAAATTTTATATGCCGTCCTAACCTTCCCAAATATTTTTCGGCGGCCATATAAAAAGGTCAGGTATGTAGGGACATGTCGATTTAAGGGTCTGAAAGTGGAGGCCGCGCCCCGGGGACCTCGCCGGGACGATAATCCCGGGTTAGACGCACGCCAGACGGCAACCCTTGTTTACGGAAATTACGCATGTTTCAGGAAGCTCGTACAATTGATTCGAAGTTACGATGTCGTCACCTACATCGTATTTCACGCGGTGACAAAAGTATGAAAGCTAGATCCATACAACAATCTATACCAAATAAATAAAATTGAAATGTCTGTTGGTAATGTGAAAATAAGAGCTTTTTACTAAATGCATATGAAGGTATATACGGTACTTATAGAAAAATATTTTTTTTAAATTTTGTTTGTATTCGCTGTTGGTTTTTTAACCGACTTCCAAAAGGAGGAGGTTCTCAACTATACCGATTACTCTGAGATTTATGATCCGAATCACGTGATTATTTTTTAGTTCGATGCGGGATAGTTGCCATTTGTTCCCCTAAAAATTTAATGTACTTTGGCCAGTAGTTTTCATTTTATGAACATTTTTTGTGAAAAAAAAAATACATTCCGTTCCATATGTACATCGATTACGCTAAGATTTATGATCCGATTTCCATGATTCTTCTTTGGTTTAATGCGGAATAGTTGCCACTTGGTCCCCTAATAATTTAACATAGTTTTGCCCAGTAGTTTTCATTTCATGATTTTTTCCGTTCCCGTTTCTTGGGACCTATATTTTTTAAGGCGCGCGGCACCTTTCGTAGGCGTACCCACAGCTAGACACCAAAAAGTAACAAATAAAAAAAACTTCGTTTAAAAAACTATAAAGTATAAAATAACTTATTTCTAAAGGTATTTTTAATTATAATATCTTATTTTTCATATATATTATGTGAAACATCTTGAAGTCGGTGCAAAGTAAAACATAAAAATTACTATATTTCGAAAATTACTAAGCACCGACTTTAAGATATTTTTAACCGGCTTCAAAAAAGGAGGAGGATCTCAATTCGTCGGGATCTTATTTTTTTGTTTGTTTTTTATGTATGTTCACCGATTACTCCGAGATTTATGATCCGATTTACGTGATTATTTTTTGTTCGACGCGGAATAGCTTCCAATTGGTCCCCTAAAAATTTGACAGTTTGGCCCAGTAGTTTTCATTTAATGAACATTTTTTATGAAAAAATTTCCATTCCGTTCCATATGTACATCGATTACTCTGAGATTTATGATCCGATTTACGTGATTCTTTTTTGTTCGACGCGGAATAGCTTCCAATTGGTCCCCTAAAAATTTGACAGTTTGGCCCAGTAATTTACATTTAATGAACATTTTTTATGAAAAAATTTCCATTCCGTTCCATATGTACACCGATTACTCTGAGATTTATGATCCGATTTATGTGACTCTTATTTAGTTTGATGCGGAATAGTTGCCATTTGGTCCCCTAAAAATTTGACATAGTTTGGCCCAGTAGTTTTCATTTTATGAATTTTTTCCGTTCCCGTTTCTTGGGACCTATATTTTTTAAGTCGCGCGACACCTTTCGTAGGCTTACCCAATAGCTAGACACTCAAAAGTAACAAATAAAAAAAACTTCGTTTAAAAAAACCGACTTCAAAAACTAAAAAGTATAAAATAACTTATTACTAAAGCTATTTTTAATTATAATATCTTATTTTTAGTATATATTATGCGAAACATCTTGAAGTCGGTGCAAAGTAAAACATAAAAATTACTATATTTTGAAAATTACTAAGCACCGACTTTAAGATGTTTTAGATAATATATATTAAAAACAAGATATTATAATTAAAAATAGCTTTATAAATAAGTTATTTTGCATATTTTAGTTTTTGAAGACGGTTTTTTTAAACGAAGTTTTTTTTCAATAAATAGATTTCTTAGCTTGCGAAGTGGGCACTGTTACGAACTCTTTCGTATTTTTATTTTAAATTTATTCTGATGGATAAGAGAATGACGTTTTTGTTTATTAGTTACACAATATATGTATTTTTCACCATCGTTATTCAGCGTATAATTCTCAATATCCTTTCTAAATTCACACAGTCCCTAACAGGCACCTTTAATCGTTCGACTAGTGATATTGTTTCTCTTGTTGTTGACAGTAACCTGGCACCCTGAGTTTTTAAAATTTTTAAATATTGTAGTGTCATAGAGCTGTAAGGAGGCCATCTTCAGTAGGTATAAGCTTTAAGCAATAAAGAAACATTGCAATACATGTCAGGCATTAGCAATTGAACAAAAAATTGTATGTGTGTGCAGTTCACATACAGTAAAAGTGATACAAAGTGTGACAAGTAGGAGGATTCTAAATTTATTGACGTCACATTTCATATATTATATCGTTATAATATATTTAAACTTTAAAACACGAAATTTAAAGTATAAACGAAAAACTTCAAAACATTTCCAACTCTATCTGTTTGAGCATAGTATTTAAATTATTGAATAGAATATATTCTATCTCATTCTCTCGCAGGCTTAGCCCTATAGATATATGTCTCTTTTTAGTGCGGCTTTTTCGTTTCATCGAGTTTCAAATCACAACGATTCTAAAGTTTCACTTCAAAAAGCAACCTTCAATCGATCTACGGCATCAGTTTCTTTTGATAATGTTATCATGAATAACTCATCCCGGGAGGGTCCACGGCGTTCGCGCCGACCTTGCAGCCGTCCCTTCGGGTCCCATCCCGGTTTATGTCCGGATACAGTCCCGACCCTCGTCTGGCCGCCGTCTGCCCCTCAGATTAATGCCTCCAACGCTCATCAAGGTCACGTTTACGCTACGTACACGTTTTTTGACTCACATATGAAGTCACGTGCTTGGAAATATAAAAGCAGTAAAGATGAAAGATATATAGTTTCTGCGGGAAACACACATAGACAGTCTCTGAGGCTGAGTGGTCTAAGCTGTTGTTCGCCTGGCTCACAGGAACGCAGACGTCCCGGGTTTGATTCCTAATATGGTAAATATACTAAACAAACTATCCGTCATTTACTATATTACCTATACCCAGTACCTTAAAGAACGTTTTAAACTCCTTCGCCTATCCACTAACCCACAATTTGCGCCATGATATGTACCGAAAACTTATGACGCCTACTCACACTTCATCCTATTATGATAATAATTTTACGGTGCAGCCCGTCACACTTTGGAATATGCTGCCTTACTGTCAAATCCTTACCAACATTTAGAAATTTGCTCAGAAAACATTTGTTTACAAATAGCTATGTCTGATTTACGGAATATAATCATGCTAATACATTTATTATTATAAATTATGTATTATTGTATATGTATGACTACGTATATATGTATGTATTTGTATATTTATTTATTAAATTAGTGTGAGTATTTATGTATCTATTGCCTTTTTCCTGCACCACCTATTTCACCTGATCCAATTTCTTTCATTTCGGTTGCCTGGAAGAGATCGCTTTGAGCGATAAGGCCGCCTATTATGTTTCCTAGAAAATATTGCAAATATTGGTGTGTTTTTGTAATTGTATATTTTGGTGTGTAATAAAGTGTTATCTCTCTCTCTATATTCTATACATAATACAAGCACACATTCCTCCACGTCCTACTCCTGGGCTCGTACCTCCCATTAACAAGAGAAGGGACAGTATATCAGCCACACTTGTCCAAGGCGGTTTAGCACATGTTTTCTTCCACCGTAAGCATATAGTGCACATTCGGTTAGGAAATTGACTAAGTCGTGCACGTTTTTTGGCTAAGGTTCGAACCCGCGCACTTCGAATTTCGGATGCGAGAAGGCTAACCTCTAAGCAATCACGGCTTTACGGCAAGGACAAACATAAAAAATGAAAAGTGAGTAGAAAATTGAGCAAAGATTTATGAGAATTCAGTACTTAAATTCATAACCCCACGCAATTTTGCTTCCATAACCACTTCTCTTAAACAAAGGCGAAGAAATTAATAATCATTATTTATTTTCGGGAATATCTACACTCTGAAGAGTTTTTCCTTTTACAGTGAAATGCGGAAAAATCCGCATATAAAAAGCTGAGATGTATTTAATAGGTGCGTAGCTCGCGGCTACGTGCTACGGCTGGAGCGTTTACGGCCTAACGAACTTACTTTCAACGCTACGCTTGTCTAAATTTATTCTTAATGTTTTAGAATAAATTATATCTGGAGATTATTGTGTGTAAATTTATGCTGTGATAGGATTTTGGAGACTTTATATAAATTATACATGGCAGCGTTCTTAGGGCTGCATAGGGTTTTGGGAAAAAAATGCACGCTTATAAAACTGTCATGTCCGTTTATATTTCTATATCCATTATATTACAGATATTTTTGTCAGAAATTGGTAGGTTTGTCTGGATGAATTTTGGTAGGAAGATGTATTTTATAAAATAATAAAAAAATGCATTAGAATTTTCAAATAATAGATAGATAGATAGACAGATGTCACTTTATTATACACCAATACAAAATGAACTTAAAGACTAAAATTATATCTAGTTATGTAGAAAAGATGTAATGTGCAAAAAGTGATATCTTCCAGACAACCCCAGGAATGAATTGAGACGATAATGGCGATGGTGGAATACGTAACATTAATTAACTTTATTTTTAATTATTAATATTAATTATTAAATAATATCATAATTTATTCCGTTGTATATTACCCATAACACAAGCGTAACTTGCTTAATTTGGGAATATACAATGTTTGTTTGTCTTGCGATTAAAATAAGTAAAAATAAAGCACACCTAGTCGTTTATTCTATATACAACTATAGACTACATAATATCTAACAAGCACTAAACACGTAACTTATAGACTATCCTAAAACGGTAAAATATGATTTTCATATGTTTACACAATAGCTTTTTACAGTTCTTTGTGATCTTACATAAAGTTTATAACAATATAAACTGGTATTTGCTGTGTGGTTTTGTTATTTCAGTCAGGTTATCGATATGATAGGTCTGTGGGATATCAGAGTTAAGTTGTATTAAATCTAGACATTATCCGGCAACTGAAGCGTTCTATAGACGTGATATTACCTCTACAGTTTTCGCTATTTGACAACGGAACAATAAAAAAAAACATATTTAATAGAAAATACCTAATATCTGAAAAAAATATTGATCGGATATCGTGAAAACTTTTCGTTGAATGTGGTTTTCGAGTTCTACCATATTGAATTCATTCAGTGTATTCCATTTCATAGTTCAAAAATTAAAGGATGGCACTATTACATAACTTTGGAAACAAATTATCTCGTCATCTATTGATTTATATAAAAAGGCCGGGCTATCGTTACGATTTTTCAAAATCCGATTAAAGATAATCTTAATATCTTTAATAAATTGATGAACGCCATTCATGGGGTGAGTTGCCAATAAAGGTCCCGTTTAACCTACATGATCTTCATTATGGACTGTTCTAATATGAAAAATACGTTTATAAATGAAAATTCAATTTAAGAAATATATCCTTAATAGAGCGCGGAAGGTGAGTGCGGGGTGAAGACAGAGCGGGGGCGTCGGGACGCCACTTTCACCCTCGCGTCAAGGTCACCCGGACACTGCAGCGGGACATGTAAATATGTGTGCGTTATGTAACATGTACTGTACATTGCACGATGTACAATTTATGTACAAGTACAGAAATTGATACATGCGCACTTTTATTTCAACCGTTGCCGAATATGTGTTCTAAAATTGAAAATTTATCGATTAGCTACCACTAAATCAATACCAATTTAAATTTAAAAATCATTGTTGTGGGTGCTCTACATTCTGGCATGAATTTTACGAGAATTCAGGAAAAGAACAACAGCGCCTGTTCCACATTCCCGTTGCTAACCCTTTCTCGTGAACTTCCCGCGAGAATACAGAGTGCCCATTACTCTTTTAACATAAATAAGTTTGCTTAATTTTTTAACGTAAGCTTCTGTTCAACAGTAACTATTTTCGTATTTTCTGAATTAGCATAAAAAGGCACAAAATGAAAAACAAATACCAGGCTAATGAAATTCCTCCATAAATTAGCAAACAATTAAGACTCTTAATTAAGGTCTAGCTAGAGACTTATGTAATATTTTCTTAAGTTTTCGCGACTTGTATACATAATAAAACTACGTTTTAACGGTTTTAAGCGCGGTAATTTATTAAGTTTTCGTCGGGCAAACCAAAACTTAATAAATTACCGCGCTTAAAACCGTTAAAACGTAGTTTTATTATAGAGACTTATGTATCAAGAAGCGGTATTTCTGGGAAATCTTTTTCATTTATAAACCTGCATATGGGGCCTGATGATGTGACAATTGCCGATCTATCCTGGACATGTGCGGATACTCGTATCTGTGGCGTACTGTCCTTTCCCTGTCAGTTAAGGCGTTATTAATTATTACGACGCCGTAACGTAACGTAATGATTATATCCTCTTTGTTTCTTATTGTTAATCTCAGCGTCTGTCATTGTCAACATTGAAATTTTCTTTTCTCATATTTCTATATTTTATAAAGGTAACATTTATTAAAGTGTCGGCAGTATTGTTTCTTGTACTCGTGTAAGCAAAAGTGGACTTTAAGGTGACGAACATTTTCATTTCGCGCCTGTACAAACTCAAACCCTTACAGATCTATTATATTAATATAGATTACATTAAGAATATGATTAGACTTCATATATACTCAAATGTACGCTTATGAGCTTTTTTGTGTAATTGAAATATACATATTTACTTTTTTTTTATAGCAGGAGTTCAGCAGACAGGCAGACGGCCCACTTGATGGAAAGCGGTTACCATCGCCTATGGATATTTGCAACACTAAAGGTGCTACAAATGCGCTGCTGCTCTCTTAAGGGAGACTAGAACCTGGTTACAAATGCCGGAACACAACCCATAGTTGTTATGGTGACATACTTTAGACCAGGGGTGTAGCCATCCAGTCGGACAAATGCCCTACCACCTGGCTGTGGGTTGTTTTTTCGCCTCTTACGACAGGCCGCCCGGCCACAGGAAATTTTATTCTTTCTCCGTTCCTACACGGTTACTTTTAAGAGCACACTCTTATTATTTTCGAATTTCGATAACAACCTCATTTAGGAATTCAAAGTAGACATCGATATTTTGAAAGTACATCGAAAAGTCGCTCATTAATATAAGATTCTTATGTTTTCGAATCAATGTTCCATGTTTAAAAACATTATATCGATGTTTTTCGTTGCATCGCTATTATATTTCCTTGAGCAACCACGCTCAATTACGCAACGGTTTTCTAGAACTTTTATTTCGCGTAGAATAACGACTACAAACCCTATGTTGTAAACATCCCCGTTTACAAGAGTTGAAATGATTATACTTTCAATCAGGTGGACTGTCAGGTTATTTGTTTGTATTCTACAATAAGAAAGTTATATGAATGGTTAAGAAATAATTTAATGATATTATTTTGGTTAAAACTTTGAATTAGATTGATTGTATTTGACAACACTGTGTGAACCGGCAATAATATAACAATAGAATTTTGAAAAAATCTTATATATTTAATTAATAAATAGTATTTTTGGCAACAAACAACTGTGGTAACGAAATGGCTAGCGCACGCGTCCCAATCTCAAAGGACGGGGGTTCGATCCTGGCCGAAACGCATGCACCAGTCAGTTAACGATCTAATTTGCATACTGTAACAATTACCACGTGTTAACAACGGTGAAGGAAAACATCGTGATGCAACCTGCACATCAAGATAACCGAGGTGTCAAACCTGCTAAGCCGCCTTGGACAAGCGTGGCGGTTATACTGTCTGTTCCCCCCTATAATGGGAGACCCGAGCCCAGTAGTGGGACATATATGGGCTGATATTATTATATATATATTTTTAACAACTGTTACACATATGTAATTTAAACCAACTACATTTATGAGAAAGGCATAAAAAATATTTTAATTATTTTCTGTTTTCATTTATTAATTGAAGATTTATTATTAACGACTTTTATATCTGAAATCTAAGGAAAAGTGATTTTATCATTTTTAGGTAAATGTTTTTATTATTTTTAGTGAAATTTAAATTACTAATTATTCCTTTTTTCTTAGATTAAACTGTAATTGTAATATCGTATCTCTAGGATACATCATTGAATGAGTTGTCGCAAAATATGACTTTGAAATTATCCTGCGACAAAAATCCTAGCCTGTAATAATACTGAAAATCGCGAACAGTAGACCGAAAAGCACCCGATTATAGACTAGACGCGCTCGCAATTTGTCGAGTCGGCGTAATTTGGGCGGGAAATTGATTTTTTATGCCATTAAAGGTGGGGGAGGGTGCCGCAACTCCCCGGTTTTGGGGAGGTGTGAAAGTTATCGGATTTTCGCGCTTCACGCGGAGTGAAGGTTAACTGCTTCATGCGGTGTTAATAACACATGTAAAGAGAAGACAGATATTTGTTGTTAAAATTTGACAGACTGTAAGGGGCCATCCATAATTACGTCACACTTTAGGGGGGGGAGTCGACGAAGTGTGACAAGGGGTGGGAGGCGTTTACTGTCGAAAACCGTTGGCGGTATTTAAAAACATAAAAAGATTATTAACAATACTCATTAACAAAGATCTAAGCATTGCTAAGATTTATCTCAGAACCAACTATAGCCGAGTTAATTAAAACGCTCGCCAGATATCGCCGGCAAGGACGACTCTACTTAATCTTGAATTTATTCAGAATAAATTAACATATTTTATACGTCATCTAGTTTTTCACTTACTTATTTCTGAATGTCTCTGTTATATACAAATTTTCTAAAAAAAAGTAATAAAATGTTAACATATAAAAAGTATAAAAACTGTTTTTAGAAAATATAAGTTTTTTTTTTGTAGTATAGGTTCGCGTTTGACCATAATCTCGCCTGATGTTGAGTGCAGGTATGGCTTAAGATGGAGCACGCTGTTTTTTTTTGCAGGAGTTCAGCAGATACGCAGACGGTCCACTTGATGGAAAGCGGTTACCATCGCCTATGGACATTTGCAATACCAAATCTGCTACAAATGCGCTGCTGCTCTCTAAAGGGAGATTGGATACTGGTCACTAATGCCGGAACACAACTCCAGGTTGTTATGGCGGCATACTCTAGACCAGGGGTGGTAGCCATCCAGTCGGGCAAATGCCCTACCACCTGGTTGTGGGTTGTTTAGTCGCCCCTAACGACAGGCGGCCGCAGGAAATTGTATTCTTCTTCCGTTCCTGCACGGATAAAAACGCTTACCTAGTAGGTGCCTATTCACACGGGACTAAGACATCCAAATTGTAGATATTGTGTCCTCTTTTGCAGTGCGTGTGATGAAGGTAGGCGCAAAACGCTTCTCCACCATTATCGATACCGCATGCCGGTGCGTCTCGCTGTCCGATCGAAGAGCTCAACCCTATTCTAGAAACGTATTCATGTGTTATTCAAACCGTGAAACCACAATCGCATACATTGTAATATACTCAATACTATCACGTCGGGTATTTTACTTTCAATGTAACTTTTTAATTTAGGGTAGATTATTCAAACATCAGATAAATGTTATCAGTCGAATAAATTATAACCTGAGTGAATTGAAAAGTGAAACCATTCAACTGTTTTAATCATGCAAATGATATTTTTAAGTTAACCATGTTATACTTTATTATATGTATAACTTATATCTTCAAGCGTGGGTTTGCCTCCTAAGGCATGATTTGAGATATGAAATCATTGTCGTCCTAGCAATAAATCCCGGTTGGATGGGGTCAGACTGTTTGTGAGTCTGAGGTGCTTTTCTCGCTTCTTCAAGCGGTCTATGGCAACTTGAGACTAATAGTCTATCAGATAGTATGTCATCCGCGCAGGAACGGAGAAAGGATACAATTTCCTGAAGCTGGGAGGCCTGTCATAAGAGGCGACAAAATAACCCACAGCCAGGTGGTAGGGTATCTGCCCATCTCGATGACTGCCACCTCTGGTCTAGAGTGTGCCTCCATAACAACCCTGAGTTGTGTTCCTGTGTTCCGGCAATCGTGGCCAGGATCCGGTTTCCCTTAAAACAGCAGCAGCGCGTTTGTAGCACTTTTGGTGTTGCAAATGTTCATAGGCAACGGTAACTGCTTCTTATCAGGTAGGCCGTCTGCCTGTCAGCTGAACTCGTACAATATAAAATATTAGCTCTCATAACATTTTCTTAAGTTTTCGCGACTTGTATACATAATAAAACTACGTTTTAACGGTTTTAAGCGCGGTAATTTATTAGATTTGGTTTGTCCGACGTTTCGGCCGCTTTTCAGTTAACAATACTCGTTGGACAAATGTCACCTTTGTCGTCCGTGACCACGGCCACTGAAAAGCGGCCGAAACGTCGGACAAACCAAATCTAATAAATTACCGCGCTTAAAACCGTTAAAACGTAGTTTTATTATTAGCTCTCATTGTGAGAAAACAGCATTTTTGGACCTTCTACAGGGACCCGGCGGCAGGACTAGGGTATTTGATATTGTTTTTTGTGTAACTAGCCAGTTTCCGTACAATGTCAAAAGTTTACTAATAGATTACATTCAAATAAGCTCTTGGGCATGGTTTTCATTCACCAGAATGATGTTTATGTGTTAAATAACGAATATCCATTTTTAAATAAGATTTTTTTTATTTCTTAAAACTTTAGTTTTGAAATGATAATGGTTTTATAAATGTACAGACATTGAGTTAAAAAATATTGATTTGTGAACAAACGGCCGACTCTATGACGACTTTAATTGCACGGAGTCGCCTAAAGTCTACGAAAGTCGATCGAACACGGAAACGCCGCCTATACGTTGAAAGTTCTTCAATGTTGCACACAGAAACGTACTTCACGTACGTACATTATTCATCAAAACAAACACACACATTCACAGGTCTACCGAAAAGTACTTAGGTACTCGCACCCACACATTGTTAAAGTTCCTTAACTATCTTGATTATACGTATGAGTGAGTAAAGCCGAAATGCACTCACACACGGACTAACGTTCGATATTCGTAAAGTGTTTACATGTGTGTATTGTCTGCCGAAAACACGCACATAGAAAGATCAAGTGGTTACAAGAGCGCACTATCCTCACATTATCCTGTAGGTATTCTTTTGTGTGTGTGAGTGAATGAGAGGGAGAGTGTGACGAAATTTCACTTTCCGTTTTGGCAACGTCGCATTTCGCCCCGTTCGTCGACATTTAGGGGGAGGCTGCAAGGCTAGTACGACATTTTCTGTCGTGACCACTTTCACGTTCGAAATTTGAATACTGCACGGATGATGTTCTTCTTCTTCTTTGTTCAGTAATGATTTGGCACGGTTTGTGCATTCAGCCAAGTGATGATGTTAAACGACTAATGTGATAATATGTTATCATAAGCAAAGCTTCAATAAATTTTGTTTATGGCTTTTTTTATAATTGACCTATCTGAACCGGAAAAGCATTTTACTATAACTCAAATAGGCATGTGTCTTTTACAGGAGAGCTGATTAAAGGTAATTTATAGCAATATATGATTTCAAGGTATTTAAAATGAAACTATAAAACTGTTTTAGATACCCATTGCTGGGTTAAAGATAGATAGATTATAATGATTCTCAGATAAAAATTAATGTTGTTCGATTAAGTTCCAATATATTGGATATTTTAATGGATTTAAAACCGATTTTTCAATCATCAGATAAGTATCACCAGTCTAATACATTATAATCTGACTAACTTTTATCTGGTAATTGAAAAATAGGGCCTTAATAAAGTAAAATCTTGGATAACTATTATATACTCTCTTTTTATCACAAGTTTTGGCTTCTGACTTTTTGTTAGGAAAATGGAAAGATCACCACCATCAAAATTGACCGCTTAGTAAAGACATTTCCGTATCTATTATACATTCATACATAAAAACGGTTTTCGGACTTTTTCGTGTGTGAATTTTTGCATGTACCTTCCATAACAGAAATAAAAATGAAATATTGTTTTAGGAAAATGGGATATAAGTTTCAACAGATCGTTTGTATTAATTAAACCACAAGTTGTTTAACGGTTTTTAAGGACAAGCTAAATATTTAAATTAATCTAATACATTTTAAAAGAATCTATTCATAGACAAGATCTCGAAACACAGACAATCGAAAGTTTTTGTAAATGACTGACAAGAAGAGGGGTAAATAACAAAAGGTTTGCGAACATACACATTACAAAAAAACCATAAATAAGTAGTAAACTAACGGTGCTATGAGTATTCGGAATTCAAAGATAATTCTTGGAATTGTCATCTTTGGGGATTAGAAAGAGATGGGTAGATACAATCACAGAGAAAGTTGATTAGTGGTGTAGTTTTGAGTATCATTTGTTATTGTTTTATTTATTGCAGTACTCAGAAAACCTGTACTCACAAATTCACTTTATATATTACGTAAACTTAACAAGTTGATATCAACTGGGTATATACCCAGGCCCGAGTGACAAATATTTACGAAATTTAGCTTGTTGACCTCGGGACATCTTTGTTTTAGCGAAACATCCATCTATAATATTATAATCAGATTTTTATAGCGTACCCCTTACTAATACTTTGCTACCAAATGGCGCAAAATAAAATACCAAAAGAAGAAAATTTCAATCGTTACTATATTGGTAATATCTAAGAAAAATGGATCTATGGAAAATAATTTATGTTCAAAATGTAACAAATTATACGGTGTGTGTATAGTAATATTTCCACTACTTTCCAGACACTGTGTAATAAAGCTATCTCTTTTTAACTACTTATCGACTCTGAAACGAAGGGAGTTGAGCTCTTCGTCCACGTTTCGGTTTATTATTCCGAAAGCGAAGCGTTTAAATTGAAAGTAGTAAAATTATGGATTTACGAGATTATCATGTCTAGCTTAGTTCGAAATTACTTTGGGAATAGAATATTTAATTGAATTAACAAATTAAAATATCTGGATGATTTGAATTTGGAAATGTCTGTTATGAATTTTGAAACTAGCAACAAATAGGAGAGAATTTCTACAATTATTCTGTTTTTAATTAAGACTGTCATTGCAATTTTTGTTTTTGAATAAAGATTTTTTAGGTAGGTTATATTAATTTAACTGAAACATAATGTTCATTTAAAATTCAAATTTGAAAGGAATTTCCGAGATTATCATATCTATCTTAGTTCAAAATTACCATGGGAATAGAATGTTTAACTGAATTAACTAATCAGAATATCTGGATGTTTTGAATTTGGAAGTCTCTATTCCTATTATGAATGTTGAAACTATCTTCATATAGAAGTTCTATAATTATTCTGTTTTTAAATTAAGACTGACATTGCATCTTCTGTTTATGAGTTAAGAAATTTTTAGGTACGTTCTTTATTTGATTGCAATATATGATTAATTTAAAATTCAAATGTGAAAGGAATTTCCGAGATTAGCATGTCTAGCTTAGTTCGAAATGACGGTAGGAATAAAATGTTTAATGAATTAACGAATGAGTAAATTTGGATGATTTGAATTTGGAATTGTCTGATCCTATTATGAATTTTGAAACCATCACGAAATAGGGGAGTAGTTCAATGATGTTCTGTATTTAAATTTAACATTGACATTTCTTAAGATTAAACGAGCTGGATTTAGCAGTATTTATTTAAATAAAATATAAGATTGATTTATAATTCGAATATCAAAGGTATACTAATAGATTTTATTCACATTTAAACGACATCGAACCCGTCAAGCTTGGGATGACTCGCGACTGAATCGACTTTATCGACAGCAGTGGTATTTTGAATCTATTAAGATAATGCCAAGGTCTTGAGGCCAAGAACGGGTCTGAAATTGTTATTTTTTCATTTTTACCAGTCCAACTCAGTTCTCAATTTTTCAAAGAGGACTGGAAAATAGTATCAGCATCTCTGTTTGCTTTCTAAGTAGTTACTCTTAGTGCTCACTTGTTGTAAAAATTAGCGTTATTTGAATTTATTTGATATATCACTTGCAGTTTTTTGGATGTATCCCATTAAGTCATAATTTACCAAGTTTACGATTAATCTATTAGAAAATATGCATCATAACTTTAATCACAACATGGGTGCTGAAATCGGAATTATAAATATAATCCCCCCCACATACTATGACTTCTTCCAAATAGTAGTAGGTATTTAGCTAACGCCTATCTACAAATTTCTTGGGACATTTTAGTAATCAGGTTTTTTTTTGCATAAGCGCACTACTTCAAAAATGCATAAGCAAAAACTGACATCACTTTGTATAGAAGTTATACTTGTTTTTATAATAAAACTGTGGAGTCAACAAGAGATTAATGTTTGAATCCCGACATATGTTAACCTCAAAAAACATCTTCGTGATCCAATAACGTTATTATTTAATTTTAATTTCAGTAATAAAGCCAGCATTATGTAGGTTTTAATTAACATTACTCTCCATGTTTCTAGCAAAGAGTTTCTGTATTTCTACATCCTTCTTAATCGTAACTGTATTACTATAATAAAAAGCATTTTCTATTATTGCCTATTTTCTATCATTGTGGAATCTTACACAGACATTACATAATTTACGAATGCCTTTCAAAGATTCAAACAAGATTAAGTTAGGTTTCGTAGTTTTGCGACTTAATTATCTTACTTGAATTGGCAAGGTGATTTATGTATGACTTTTGACCTATCTACATGAAATTGTTAATTATATATTTTGTTCGCAAATGCTACGACTGTTTTAAGAATACTTTCAAGCGCTTAGTGTCTAGGAGTATCTCTTTAAAGTTCCTGTATGGTAGCGAGTGTTGATTTCGACTCTTATCAGGAACACTCAAGATTTCCATGTCATCAAGATGGGAGATACTAATGCCAAATTACGTGACGTGACACATTCGTCAGAGGTAGACTCGGTATCTGACGTATTACATTCAATCGAGACAGCTTCAATGCCTCCGACGTGATACATTCATCAGAAATAATTTCAATGACTTTGACGTAATACATTCAATACAGATGGTTTTAGTGTCGGCAATGAGATACATTCGTCGGAGACAGAGTAACTGTCCGTAACCATGACACATTCGTTATAGGCATTCTCACTTTGACGTGACACATTCATCCAAGGCAGCTTTGGTTACAGTTAGTAACGTGGCGGATGAACCCCCAGATTTCGCCGAAGATTCAGCTACGCTATATGCTGGCTTGTGGACTGCGTCGATAAAAGATGCTTCGACATAGCCGTCTCTGACGCCCAAAAAAGCAATACCTGTACATTGCGATGTGAAGCGCGTTTGTTTCTTAAATATATATTATTTTTATTTTAATGAAAATTTGACGCTTGCAAATCGATTAGACGAGGTTCGCCGAAGGCTGTACAGGAGTCGTGTTACTGCCGGATACGACAGCGGAAGCGGTCCGGCCGGACGTGCGCCATCTTGCCTGCGCGAGCGCACCGTAAAATGTACTTCAAACTTCGAGCTTGCGCAAACGCCGATGCCTTTTTGTTTTATTGATAGGCGGAGAATTTTTTTATTTTTTATTTACACGCTTTAAATGTGGTTCAATTTTGGTCTTGACACTAGTAGTATCTTCACAATTTGACTCAATCGATGACTTTTAGACATAGGCTAAATTATTAAGTAATCGTACAATAATTATGTATACCATCACCACCACTTCGAATCAGAAATATCCCTGCCACGGGTTGCTTGGAGAAGTTCGCATGTTAGCGATAAGACCGCCTTTTGTACACAATTAGAATAGTACTTGTTCGTAAGTTTTCTTTAATGGTGTACCTACAATAAGAGTCTACAATCTATCTATCCAAGGGCCGATTTTGCAATCACCAGATAAAATTTATTAGTAGAATAAAGTACTACATGGGAAAATTAAAAATGATTGTTGCGTGAATAAATCGTGAATTTGGATTATTTTACTTTTGAATTAAGTCAGGTTATAATTTTTTCCACTGATAACTATTATGTTATGGTTGAATAATCGCCCCTGAATTAAGTAGGTTATTTTTGTATGCTCCTGATTACTAAGTACTAACTTTTAGTAATATCAGTAATAAAGTAAAGTCCCGAATGTTTCAAAGAGGAAGAAGAAAAAAAGATGCAAAGTGAAATAATACAGAGATTTGTCAATTTTTGTTACAATGTACTATTAGAACTATTATGAAACCTTGTTTGAATCAAAATGATTTTTTCGTGAAATATTCGTAATCCGATTTCAAGTATAAAGTAAGTAACTTTGTTGCTTCTATAAATCGTCGATGTGTCTAGATTTTGTTTTCACATCTGCGCCTTGTGGCAACAGTATTAAAAGAAGCCTTATATCTTTTGGAATAAAACATAATTCTGCTTGGATTAACATGTGACAGAGTGTGGAGTAAAGTCGCATTGTTGCTTATGCGACGAATAAATCGCAATGAAAGAAGGCAGGTAGAGAGCGCTTTGTAAACTCTGCGTTGCGCAACAAAAGCTGCGATTTCGATGCGCATACGCACAATAGCTGATAAATTATTTGCTGATTTACCGTGCGAAAATTGCACCTGGTGATAGCAATATCGACTTAGATTTCAAGTATTCATGTTTAATTGCGATTAATTATTAAGCTATATTCATAGATATGGTAACTTTGTTTGTATATGTTTATTTATGATTCATAATTTTATCCTTACAGGAATGGAAAAAGGGTACCAATTACTACGACCTAGTTGTCTATTGTAAAGACGATAAAAGAACTCACAGCCAGGTGAGATTGCTATCGCCTGTTTGGGGACTACCATCCATTATCTAGAGTATGCCGCCATAACAACTTTGAGTTGTGCATCACTGGTTAGGTTCCAGTTCCTCGTTTAAGGCCGGCAGATAATTCAATACGGAGTAGGGAGGCAGACATGTGGGACGGCACCACCTTCAGCCTGTCTGCTGTATGCATTCAAGCAGTAAAAAATGAGGACATCACAACCAAACTTTGAATTTCATAGATAGATGTTTCAGTGCCTAATTATTGCATATTTCGATTTTGTTGTTCTCCTTTCAGACTCCTACTCCTACTCCTATCAGACGACATTCACAGATGGTTAAAAAACTAAAGGCAATAAAACAAGACCACTTATGACATTTTTTTTCTTTTAATAAGTGTTTTCTTAAGACTTTTATAACTGTTACACGTATTTAGGTATTGTATTTGCAATCGGAAGTTTCAAATACTCTTCAGACTGTAAATTTAAAATCAACTTAAAACTTACGCTTCAAAGAGTTTTAATATTTATTTTTATAGATATATAGTTACGAGAAACGCTCTTGTGATTTTTATTTAGTTCAAATTACAAATTAGTGAACAAATAGTATAACCTTTTACTTTAGAAATAATCATTAGAAACCTAAAAGCAACCGAAGTCGGATTAACATTCGAACCACAAAAAGAACTAATTATAAAAGGAGGGAGAAAAGAAAATCGTTCGTGTCGTAATTAAAGGAACTGGCAACGTTGGAAAAAATGCAACGTCGCTTTTCCACCCCCGATCGCTTACACCCCCACCCCTCCCCAGATTCGCCCGCTGTGACTCATTCAACCTTTTCAACTCGGAATTTTATATGACACGATTCTATTTTGATTACATAAATACAGTTATTCATAATTTATACTTACTGTCAAACCTTATATTACAGTAAATTCTGTTTTCCATGATTTTATTATATGACTTTAGCAGACAGGCACACGGCCCACCTGATGGAAAGCGGTTACCGTCGCCTATGGACATTTGTAACACCAAAGGTTTTTTATTTTATTTCAGGAGTTCAGCTGACAAGCAGACGGCCTGCTTGATGGAAAGCGTTTACCATCGCCTATGGACATTTGCAACACCAAAGGTACTATCAATGTTCTGTCTTTCTCTACCTCTAAAGGGAATCTGGATCCTGGCCACTTATGCTGGAACACAACTCAAGGTTGTTATAGCGGCATATTCTAGATTATCGAATAGGAGCAAATACCCTACCACCAGCATTTTGGGCGTAGTGAGTTACTAATGGAACGCTCTGGTAGTGTAGAGTGTAGTAATATAGCAAACATAAAAAAGTTATGTCATGGAAGGAAATTACAATCGCTAAAAAAACACAACTGAAGGCGTTCTCAAACGTTTTTCGTCTTTCGTTTTTTTTAATTTTTTTTTGTATTATATGGACTATAGTATAGTATAGTATTGTAGCTTTAAAGGATTCTTTTTTCTTTATTTCTTGTATCTTAAAATTAATGGACTCTTTCGAGCTGAAAGAACAAAAACGAACGACTAAAGGAGTTTGAGATTAAGGTGAGATTCATGTGGTCTTATTATTTATGGAAATTTCTTTTCAATTTCGTAAATGTCGTAAATTTCATGAAATTGAAAAGCAACTAATGAGTTATAATTTTTAACTGATTTAAGTTAAAAAAAATGGTTTAGGTTTATATAGTAAGAAGATAATTAAAAGTTTTGATTGAGATTAACTATAAAAACAAGAATGTCTGGTGATGCCAACTGTGAGGGCGTGTTAAAAGTTGTTTACTAGACGATTGTCATTTCCTTGTATTCTTCTTCTATGGTTATTTATTACAATAGTAAAATTAGGTATATTATTATACGTATATTGTTAAACTGAGATGAGTATGCAAAATTATTAGATTTCTATTAATTTAATTCATAGCGTGGTTATTATAATCCTAGAAATACTGAACTACATTTTTTCGAACCGAAGTTATAATAACTTAAATATATCAATTATAATACTGATTATATTAAAATGATTTATGTATGTAAGACGAGTTTGTTCAAGTTTTTGTAACACCAAGTTAAAAAATTTCTAGACGCGTAGATAAAATCATTTTAATATTAAAAGTGTATATTGCTAAATACTGTATGTTGAAATTATTATATTTCTATGAATTTTGTATTAAACGTGGTTCTTAAGTTTTGGTTAGAATATTCGAGATAATACATGCATTTTAAAAGTACAATCCTAAAACCGTTTAAGCCTATGATGTATGTAACTATGTAGCAGTTCGGTGGACTTCATACAAATCGATTCTGCCTACCTTTAAGAAACAAGCGTAGCGACCAAAAGGTCGAAAGCGCCATGCATTCGTTGGCGTTTACGCGTTTTGTTCAAATATATTATTACTAGTGTCTATAAATTACCTAGCGACAGAAAGGTCTAAAACGCTATGAATTTACTGGCGCTTACGTTTTTCATTCGTGGATAAATTATTACTGTATTATGTCTGACGCTCGGCGGCTTTCCACACGTATTGAATGAAACAGCAACTCATAATCTGATCGGGCACCAGATTTTGTTTCAAAGTGTGCTTTCCGCACACTTTGAAACTGCAAAATTAAAATTTTAATTTGTTATAAGATAATAAATCGCGAGTTAGACATTTTTAATTACAAGTGTAAGTTCTTAATTTCTACAACAGCGGTGTAGTAGGCGCTTGGATCTTATGGTTAACCAATCGGTCAACCGGCTTACCATGCAATGTAGCTGTACTGCTATGTGGACTGCCTAAGATTATTATTGAAATTTGTATAGATTTTAGCCATTAATAATTAATGTATTTTATAATTGTAGGTATCTTTATCGGAAGAAAAAACATTACATAGAGAGATATTGCGCCAACCAGTGGCGAACTTAATCTGCGACTTAAACTATTTGTACATTGTTGATTTTTTCCCGTATGTTTTCGTTAGATAAACAATTGTTTGATGTATTATTATCATTAAAAATATATAAGTAAACAGCCTATTTATTTCAGTCTGAAACTAGGTTTCTGTATAAAATAGATAATAAATAGATTTCGGCATTTATAAATGTTTTTGGTAAATAAATAAAATTGATACATTTATGTTCAAATAAGGGGTATTGTCTACATTTTTACCTTTTTGTTGTATCGCCATCCTCTTTGTTGCAGATTCTGAAAGACTTACGAAATACTTACCTGAAACAAATAAGAAATATTTCTTAATAACTGAAAGTAAACACAAAAATATTGTATAAATTAACATATGCGTAATTATCTAAAATATATTTCAATAAAAATAATTATAAAAAAGGCATTAAAAATTCTACATTATTATCATATTGTAAATGTTTATGGTAATAGTGTTTTTTATTCTAGCTAATTAAATATGTAATTAATGAATCATTAAATTAACAAACCCCGGCTGCCTCTGGGATGTCTGTTACAAAACCCGCAGTCCACTTTTTATGTTTTCATAAATAAATAATGTTATTAAATCATACTTAAATAAATTATATATTTTTAATTATACAAATTTCGTGTCTTTGTTTTCTGTGCAATCAGTTAGTTGTTCCACGTAATCTTACCGTATATATTTTATTAATTCACAGTCATAAATTATTTCAAAATGTTTTCAAATATTCTCTCGTGTATAAATAAAGGTTAAATTCTTATTCTATATCACTATATCGATATACCAAATGAAAAGAATCCCTGAGAAAACAAATTTCACGGCCTCAAACATTTTTTAATCGCCAAATCTTTATGATACAGTACAAAAGCGTCATCTCGAATGCACTTTATCATGTGTAATCGTATAATGGAACAATACTATAAATCTGTCAGCATTGCAGCTGACAAGAAGCCTAGCATATGGTTCAGAAAAGGTTGCTGCCATCTGTCAGAATTGTACAAGGGATTGCCGACTCAGAAGTGCACGAAATAAGGGCAATATTCCCTTGAATTATGAAGGGAAGTAGCCGACTTCCTGATAGGCCAGCAGCTGCTTAGCGCGTGCCATAGAACGATGATAACGATAGAACTCAGAAAAGGTTATTTTATCAATTGAGTTTACTACTCTATCCACATACTAAAAGATCTTTTGTGAAACGGGAGTGAAACTTATAAAATTACAGTATTTTCGAATGCATTTGATAACTATGAAACGACAGTATTTACATATTAAATGTAAGTAACAATAAATTAAGATGTCCTTCCACTCTACAATTCATTCCAATCTACATCTAATATTTAATACTACATATAAATATTTAAATCAGTATATAGTCAGCTTTATTATGCTTATATATACTATACTCAATATTAGTATTACAAATGCAAGTATAAAATCTGTTACTTTTTTATATCTAAACTAAACTTAAAAGATGTGAAATGAGTGATAGAAATTTGTATAGGTAAGCCATCATTTCTCAAGTTAAAAGATAATTTGGAAGGTTATTAAGATATATTTTATTTTAAGTTGCCGCTAACAACTAGCAGCGTTATTCATAAAAACTTGATAAATAATGTCCTAAAAAATATTTAACTAAGGAACTAATTAAGTTCTACCTAATAATCTGCACCACCTACATCGCCAGATTAGGTTAAATTATTCCTTATGTTGCGTTGCCTGGAAGAGATTGCTTTAAGCAATAAGGCCGTCTATTGTTTCTATCATGACAATATTGTAATCATACAATAAAGTGTTATCTTATCGCATTAAGCCTTATACAGTATTCAAAATTTTCTTATTCATAAACAACTACCTCTTTGGATTACGTAACTAAATACTACTTAACTTTTTTTACCCTGGCAACTTTTTGGTAGAATATGTGCGGAACGAAACATGTTTTTATTAAACGTCACAATTTAAAAATATATCATATAGCAAAGAAAGAAGTATTATTTCGCTGCTTGAGCTGAACGGAAACCGTTATTTGAATTTGCACTGATATACCGCGACTTTTTTGTCTACTCTAATATCATCTTTCATTAGATAGGTAAATGATTTTCATCATATTTTCTTACCTGTAACTTTTCCAAAATTCTACTTTGTCATACGGAATCATTGAGTTTAAACTAAATTTATAAACAAGACTATGTGCATGTTGCTCAATAATGTGTAAATCGTCACCAATATACTCCATTTTTATTGCTAACCTTTTATCGATCTTCACAAAATCAAACACCAGCTGTTAATTGCAATAACATTTTTGTCCGCCATTTTGTTAATTAAGTGAATTAAACAGTGGTATGAGGTTGTTTAATCTAGCAGCTACTTAAGTAACCGTTTAAACACTTTATTAAGTCTAAATAGTGTTTATAAATACAATTTTCTTTAAATAAATGTTTAAGGTGTTACTTAAGAATTATTCAACGTTTATGATTAACGCTGTAGTTGTTTACATTTCATCATATCAAAATATATTATATCAGTACTTTGTAAATAAAAAATAATATGAATTACAATTGTAGAATATAAATAATAATATACAATTAATAGTATTATATCATTATTATTTATATCATTATTCAATTAAGATTATTGGTGTTTAATTTGAAATATCGACTCTCGTATATGGTCTGCTAACGGTGTAGGTATAATTCTTAAATATATATTTTTTTTAGAATTTTACGTTTTTGTAGCATGAAACACAGAAGTAATGATTAGTATGTTCTAATAAGAATTTTAATAATTGATGTCTTCGAGAATTGTATATCGGAAGATAATTGATAAAGAAAACGTAGAGAATCATGCAGCGACCAAGAATAATTATAAGCAGGTATAAAATGTTGGAATAAAATTATAAAAAATAGGTCTTCTATTGCTATGCGTCAAATAGAACAAAGTTCTTTACCTGGCTGACATTAAAAAAAACGGGTCAACGAACCCAACGAACAGCTGCTCTATATCAATATGGCGGACGGTCATGTCAAAAATTAATAAATGCAAGCCAGTTTTCAAATGATGGATTGTACGATTTACTTAAGTTCATTATTCTTTTCAATATGCAAGCGTTGTTTGAGGTATCTTGATCAGATACATATACAAAAAATAAATGAATTTAGTTTCGTTTGCCGTTACATTTGGT
Source organism: Dendrolimus pini (assembly GCA_949752895.1). NCBI lineage: Eukaryota > Metazoa > Arthropoda > Insecta > Lepidoptera > Lasiocampidae > Dendrolimus > Dendrolimus pini. Next base: position 3,972,084 of record OX457131.1, read on the forward strand.
AAAATTAACATTGGCAATTTATGTAAACGTCTTCTGTTTAATGGTTGGGTCTTTAGATGTCTGTGGCAATTATTACATTACCTATAGTTTTTGTTTAACCGACTTCCAACTCTGGCGGTATGATTTTTTTTATGTGTGTTACGCAATTAATCCGTCAATTGTGTACCGATTTTCAAATTTTTTTCTTTATTCGTAAGTGTATACACCTGAGATGGTCCCATGGTCACCAAGTCATGATCTGATAATTGGATTTCGTGGAAATCAAGAGTAACCCTAAAGAACGCCGAGCGCCTATTTTCTTTGAAAAATAAAGCTTGTATACCCATGCCAGTATTACATTTTCGACAGGCACTTTTTTTAATTTATTCCATGAGTACAACAGACAGGCAGGCGGCCCACTGGTGGAAAGCGGTAATCATCGCCTATGGACATTCGCAACACCAAAGGTGCTAGAAATGCTCTGCTGTTCTCTAAAGGGAGACCAGAACCTGGCCAGTAATGCCGGAACACAATACAAATTTACCTGGTTGTGGGTTGTTTGGTCGCCTCTTACGACAGGCCGCAAGAAATTGTATTTTTTCTCCGATCGTGCACGGATAAAAAATTTATATTTTTATTACGCGATTCTCAGTCAATTGTGGACCGATTTTCAATTTTTTTTATTTTTTATTCAAAAAAGTATATTCCCGAAATGGTTTCATAGTCTAAGTCTCGGCCTGGTGAGTGGTTAGCAGGGAAATCGAAAGCAACCCCTGTTGACGAGCGTCTACACTGAAGAGTAAGATAGCAACTTTGTACACGCGTGCCAGTAATACAATTTCCACAGGCACTTTATATATAATTTCTAAAGATATTCATGTATTTACGCAACGTAATGTAAAAATTTTTTTTAAATAAAACTACGTTTTAACGGTTTTCAGCGCGGTAATTTATTTAATTTTTGTTATTCCATCGTTTCGGCTTTTCATAACATGTTTCGAAGCGATGGTAAATTAGATTAAGCTACTATAGAGTAAATTATAACCATAAACAAAATTGAAAGTAAATAATTAAAATTAACAAGTTGGCGGTAGGCTAAATAAAACTAACAATATCGTACTCGTTGACGCTTGACGTCTGTCTTCCGTGCCACTTTTCAGTGGCCGAAACGTCGGAATAACAAAAATCAAATAAGTTACCGTGCTTAAAACCGTTAAAACGTAGTTTTATTATATATAAAAGTCGCGAAAACTTAAGAAAATATTATATATTTGAAAAATAAATAAAACCGGCTTCAAACTAAAAAGCAAAAAATTAATGTTTAACCAACTTCTACAACAAGTTGATTTTGGTTTTTGAGTTTAGCCTCATGTTCTTTGGGTAAAGTGTGAATGATTAAGTCTAAGCGTGCTGACTGACATACATAAAACTTGTATCGTTCTGACACATGAATGTTAAAATTATATTTTCGTAAATACTCGAAATCATTACACCCATTTATTTGAAAAAAAGGCAATCCGCCATTTTGTTTTCCATACAAAATGTGCTTAAGTTATCAAAACTATCATTAACTTAAGTATACTACAAAATATATTCATATATCATCAATAATAAAAATTCAAAACTTATACTTTTAATATTATTTTAAAATTTTGTATGGAAATGCAAAAATAAATTAAAAGAATGCCGGAAAAATAAGACCATAAATTTGTTAGTTGTTAGAAGCATACAGAATTAATTTAAAAGTTACGGGTATAATTATTAAATTTTTATAACATTTGAAGTTTTGATATTTAAATTATAGACATTTAAGTATAAAAATCAATTATGACGTTTAGCCTTAAACTCGTTTCACATCCATTATATCCAGCTGCAAATCCAGCATTTTGTATTGAATAAAACAATTTTTTATATGAACCACTTTATTCTGACATAATTGGTCGTATTCAACGCATTCCTTTTCTCTTCCAAATTTACACCTTATGACGAGTACAATAGGTCCTAAAACTCTATGCTGTAAGTTCTTTTTTCAAATATTATTAATGCCATAGACAATGGACGACAGATGCGTGTCAAATGTCTCTGGTATTACCTGTCATAATTTTCTATGTGAAACAGACTAAGTACTGTATTACAGAATGTTACGCGCCACATGTCGTCAGTTAATATAAAATTGTTCTGATAATGTCTACTACCTCATGTACGCGGGTGTAATTCAAAAGCTTATTTTGAATAGCGAATATTAATTAGTTTGGCTTAAATAAATGACTAGGGTTTATGCAGATTAGATGGATCGTTTTTGTTCCATGAATTTAGGAGACAGGCAGACAGTCCGCCTGATGGAAAGCAGCTACCATCGCCTATGGACATTTGTAGGCATAGATTAGGCACTATTTGTAGGATAACCCCAAAGGTATCCAATTGTATCCATACGACATTCACAGAGACAGTCAAATATTTTTATATGTTAAACGATAAAGCAGACTTAAAAATTCATGCATTGTCTATGGCTACCTGCTGTCATTTAACTTTAAAGGAGTTTTTTGGCGGGAACTGAAAGGAGATGTTGCGTTGTGCAGTTTTATTTTCTAAAAATGTGTAAAATTACTCTAAAATGAACTATAGTCGTAGGATATGAATAGTTTTTGAGTAGTAATTATGTGTTTTGTAAGAAATGTTAACTGTATAGTCAAATGTGGCCTTTTGAGTTGTCACAAGAACTCCGTTGAATGGCACTAGCTGATTAACTACAGTTCAGCTGTGCTGAACATAGGCTTAAGAAAATGAAGAAACTATATTGTAAACTAGGATCTGTCTTAAAGGCTTAGTTGCCAAGCCATAAACCTAAAAAAAATAGTTTAACTTTAAATACAGCAAAGGTGCCCACAGTACGGGACGCGTCCGTCAGCATGTGCACACCAGAACCGTAACACACTCTCTAGATTGGTTTAGGACATCCGAACTTTCAAGGTCTCATCCGCAACTTACTTCTTATAATGTGCACACTTCGTCTTCAATGGACTTTACTTATCCAGATACATTCTAAGCCACGCCCCTCAGCCGTAACTTATAAAAAATGCATATACTTTAAGTTTTCAATTTTTGTTACAGAATACAAAACAGTTCTGTAGGAATGTTTTTAGCTTTCACATAAAATCTGTTTGAAGAACATAGTTAAAATTGAATATTTATTAATACTTAACACTGGCTAAATCCACAAACCATTTAAAGCCGTATTTAAAAAGAAAATAATTCGCTCCAGAAACAGTTTTAATGGAGCGGCTTTATCTGAGATAATGTAACATATATAGGCCATTTCATGTCGATAAGGCGATGTGTTTAATGTATTATTTAAGATGCGACATTGTTAATTGCAGTCAGTTGGGCTGGGCAGCATTTGGTAATCTTCGTAAAGTCTTCTCGTCGACCATTCCGCAATGCGTGAAGACAAAATTCATCGAACAGTGCGTCCTCCCCGTCCTGACTTACGGGGCCGAGACATGGGACACTGACGGCAGGATTGGTCCACAAGTTCCAAGTCGCTCAACGGGCTATGGAGCGAGCTATGTTGGGTGTTTCTCTTATGGATAAAATTAGAAAGAAGGATATCCGTAAGAGAACCAAGGTAACCGACATCGCTCGCAAAATTAGCAAGTTGAAATGGCAGTGGGCCGGTCACGTCTGCCGCAGGACCGATGACAGATGGAGCAAACGAGTCCTGGAGTGGAAACCACGTCTCGGTAAACGTAGTGTCGGACGCCCTCCAGCCCGATGGACCGACTACCTGTACAAGGTAGGCAGGCGCTGGCTGAGAAAATCGGAGGATGAGTAGCGCCGTCTTGGGGAGGCCTACGTCCAGCAGTGGACTGCATATGGCTGACGACGATTGTTAATTACGTTAAATATTGACAGACAACAAATTCATATAGACTAATGTGGGTACGTGGTAACGCCGTTATTTTTTAACGCTTTAAATAAGACGCGTTCAGACACAGCCTAAATATATTGACACTAACACAGAAGAAGCCGCAGTACAACAATATCTATGTATTTAATTTTTCTAATTTACCATAAATATTTTAATTGCGTCGTTTTTTAATATAAGAAGACATTTAGAAACCAGCTGTATAACGAATTTAATTATGTAATTGGTAATTAATGTCGTCAAACATTTTAAACTCTTTGATTAATTAAATCTATATTGATTGCAATTATAACATTACTAATCCTAATTACTCGACCACTACGTAACTTAATCCCGGCGGGAACTGTCAACTGTGACGTTTTATGCTTTTTTTTAAATGGGAAAATATAATTTACGATTTAACTCCCGGTATTCGAACGTCGTCGCTTCCGCCGCGACTGGCTCAAACATTGTAACGTTAAACCGAACGCACCTTTATTTGATTTATAGTTTGTTTTAGGGAATACTTTTTTTAAATGTCGAGACTTGGCAACAATTTTGTAATATGATTTAAAAGTGAGCTTTTGAAAAAATGCCAGGAAAATAATAAATTTATTCCTCTTTTTGTAAACTATGTGATAAATTTTAGAGAAGTCTATCCGCACTCTATTAAATTAATAGCATAAAATAATATCATACAATTGCCTGGCAAAATTGTTAATTAAAAACTAATAAAATAAAATAAGCTTTGAAATATTATTATTAAAAAAATATTTTTTAATTGCTTTAGTCTAAAAATATGTTTATGAATAATAAAACGTTTACCGTCTATTGTTTTACCAAGTTACTATTATCTTGTTGTGCATTTTTGTAATGTTTGTTTCGGTGAACAATAAAGTTTTGTCTATGTCTATGTTTAAAACGTTTTTTCATATATGGATAATTAGTTTTAACCCTAGTATTTATAATTTTTAAAGCATAAGGCTAGACTGGTCGTCTTAAACACATTCCGAAACGACTCAATAGATTTCTTATATCTATACTACAATACAAATATATAAAGAGGTAAAGTTTGTGAATTTGTGACGTTGTAGAAGGTAATCTCTGGATCTACTAAACCGATTTTGAAAATTCTTTCACAAGTGGAAAGCTACATTATTCTGAGTGACATAGGGTATATTTGATTATGATTAATAATAAGTATTTTTTTTCTGATTCCCAGCGAAGTGGTCACGAGTCAGCTAGTAGTATATAAAGACCATGTCCTGCGCGAACGAATTGACAGAACGTTTCTTTATGCGGCTAGGCGGTGCTCTATTACAAACGCGATAAGCTGCATACGACGTAACGCTACTAGTGACCGACGAACGCTTATTTGAAAATAATAAAACATTAGAGTGTTCTGTCACATAGAAGCTATGCGCGGAGTCCGTTGTCATTCTTGAGCTTCTACCTTCTTTATACCAATATTTTGCCAAACAAAACGGTCCAATCAATCATAGAGAGCGCACGAGAAAAACTGACGTGCTTGACAAGTGATACAAAACTGAAGCTGCAAGTATATTTAGCGTCGATTGATTCTAGACCCCACTTTCAGTATCTGCGAAGAGTGAGAATCAGAGTAACGGCTTTTTAAGGCCTTGTATATTTAAATCAACCACTGAAGCTGTCATATTTGTAAAAAGCCTACCTATTTACCTCAATCGTACTGACGCTATCGCGCCCTAGTGCATAAAAACCTGCAATTAACCTATCACCGCTCGGGTCATACAATAAACTTCACTCAAACCCTCACAATTTTACTGAGACCCGTATTCTTGGAACATTTCTACCAAACACCTAAATAGTGGAAGCTCTTGCGATATTATTACCAATATAATCTGATCCCCCTTTTGTGGCGTTGTTTTTAGCTAAAGTATGGACGATGGGGGATCTTGGGATAGTGGTTATATCTGAAAGGGTAAGGCTTGATGCTGGGAGGTCATTAGCCTGACGTCGATTGTCCGATGAGTGGTGCAATGAGTCACTTATGTATGTAAATATAGGAAAATATGGGCAAAAGGTCATAGTGATGAATAAAATGCTGATTTTAAATGTAAGTAGTTTGAGTAAAACATTCTAAGCAAGGAAGTAACGTAAGCTATAAAAAAAATGGAATAGACTATATAAACGACGGAGAACACAATGTAGTTTTTTTTTAGATTTCTTGTCAGGTTGTGCTGGATTTTTATTTTATTTATGTGAACTACTGGCCGCCCGTGGTCTAATTATTAAGGTTCTATAATCACAGATTTCGCCAACTACACTACATTGTTAGTTTGATTTTAACAATAAACAAAAGAGTATATATATGCGTGTGTGTGTCAAGTACATGGTAGTGTGTGTAATGGTTTTTTAATTTAAAAAAAATGCATTCTGCACTCCTTCTCTATATAAAGTATAAGTGTGCTAAATTTCATACTCCTCCGTCTGCACAATTTTCGCAAAAAGGAGTACAAAGTTTTTGCTTCAAGTGTTAATATGAGTTTTTGTTACCGCATTTCAAGAAAGAACAATCAAGAGCCAATCAGAAAATACATATACTCGTATACGTGACCTATATATACACAACTAGTCTAAATTCATAAATGTATGACTGGAAGATATATTCTACATTATATGCCACTATATAATCGAGTATAAATTTCACTCGTCCCTTAACCATGAAATGGAATAAACAGACATATACATAGAATAGGCGGAAGTAGAGTTATATGTTAACCTATATGTGTGACCTTCAAAATATGTTCTGTGGTGGAAACTATCTAGAGTGCAGGATGTACTCTAAAACTCTAGATAGTCTAAAGAAGATAGCTTTATGGATAATCCTGCCTATTGTTTTCTTTGTGACAAATATACACTTTAACAATACTGAGAATAAATAATATATCTGCCTATTTTGGTAAGCAATAATTTTGTGCCTATCTGCCTTTTACTCTCCAAAATCTAGTAGAAATCTGATGGTAACATAAGTACTAAGCTTTATGAAACACAGTTCACAAAAACATTTTCAAATCAATCTTTCACTAGTTACAAAAAATACCTCTTGAAAAGTAGTATCATTTTTACGCATAATTGTAGGCTGTATTGCAATTTACCTCCCCCAACCCACCACCTGTTCTCGCATGAACTAGATGGTGCGTTCAGTAGGTTACTCGTACCCCCTTCAGCCCCTGTAGGCGTGAACTAATATATATGTGGGAGTTACATAAACAGAAGGCTATGTACTTTAATGAATTTGTCTCAGGAGGTAAATTTTATTATAATATCGTTGTAAGGTAAACCTGATGAAAACTATAGTGCCTAGCTAATCTTTACTATTATATAGACACGAAGAGATTCCACAATTTTTCAAGATATGAAAATTATGAATGCAAGTGTAAAAAAGAAATACGAAAAAACCGCCGGTTATCGCTAATACTAATGTATTAATATGAAGGAGTTTTTACTTCTTCTTTATGGTCTGTATATGAAACCTTTTTCATGAAATTTTACCACGGATAGCTTTCATTTAATTTGAAGAATATACTGCAAAAAAGCCCAAATGAAAAGGAGATGTTGCTTATTTTGCTATATATGATCTTAAGATACTTCGCATCTTGGAAAAGACAAGACTTGCAGTATGAAGGCCTGGACTAGGCCCAGGCAAAGCAATATGGCTTTATAGGCTTAATTATAAAGAAGAGAAACGGTTGCGCCAAGGAATACCTACATATCAAATTCTCCCTTCGCTTCAATCATTTTAAACTTAGAACGCATTGAAACAAACATTTATATCGTCGTCACGTCAAAACTGTTGAAACAGATAATATTAAAAAAACCACATTACAATGAAATAATTTACTCATAATCCTAGTGTTGTATGTGTGGTGGATGTGGTGTGGCAGATACTTCATCCCATTATTCTTCTCTACGTCCCTTCGCGTCCCCTTGGCCATCGCATCGCGCACGCAACAAATATCGGTACAAAAACCATTCTGACAGGTCGTAATTTTAACTATTGCCCTATTTGCGTAACTACCTCGCGCATATATAAGGCTGTGCGTTCACTCCATGAACATGTCGCAAAGGCAGATTTGTAGGTTAGCTGTGCACCCCAACAGAGGTCGGGGGCAGCACTTATCCTATAAAGCTATGCATATTGCATCCACGCAGGGCAAAGAAACTAAGGTACACACAGGCGTTAGTGGGGTGAAACTGCCAGGGATGGAATACGGAATTAGTAATGATTACCACTTTTAATATCAGAGATAAAAAGCAATATAGTATTATTTATTTATATGATTTTCTAATTTATAAATACAATAAAATTTTAGACGATAAATGTGAGACATTAATTTGTGGGGTTAAATGACCACTTTGGCAGAAAAACCTTACGAATCTGAAGTGTCAAAGTAAAACTCAATGTAATATTTTGCCCCAGCCAGATAAATAATTTTCTAGAAACAGATTAACGATTGATTTTGCAAGTAGGAATTTTACCGCCACTGAATTTGTTTGCTGTTGCTTTTTTGGTTATACAACGCTCAAAATCGTACACGTTTAAAAAAAATGTTCTAAGTTCTTTGAGAAATGTTTTATATAAGACATCTCAACTTTTGTCGCTCATATTGGCTGCTTGCTTTGAGACATTTGAATAATAATTGCATTGTATAACATTTACTAGTGCGATATTATGAGTATAATTTTATTTTCATACCCTAACATGTCATCATATTCAAATTTAAAAGTCTTTATTCAAAATAAATTCCACTGGAGAACACTTTTTCAAGGTGATACATATAAATAAAATTTAATTTTACTTCCTGCTATATGTACAGCGCTTCGCAACATGTTTTGCTGATAAGAAGAAGCGGCAAGAAACTCCTCAGCAAAACGTCTAGCTAAAATTGCTTTTCTTAGTTAAGTATTTCTTAATACAAATTATTATAAGGTTAAATGGAGTCAAAGAACACAAGCATAACCTTAAACCTAGAAGAATTTAATCAATAATTTGTATATAATAAGCTGTATTTCGCTTTACGGTTAAGAACAACTTTTTATTAATTTAAAAGTTTAAGTTTTACTAATTTAAATTTAGATTAAAAATATGTCCCAGTTCATAGTTATCGACAACAACGCGTGCAGAATTAGATCTGCGGAAAGTGGGGGCAGATGGGTGTGTTCATGCTGCAAGCACCGCAACCGCGTCACGGGGTGGCTCTAATGAACTGGATGAACTAGAGCGCTCGGTGCGTGCATAAATGTTTATATAACGTATTTATTGTTGGAACTCAAAGCTATTCTCTGTTAAATTATGTTGAAAACTACTATATATAAGTATAATTGCTACAAATGTGAATTATATCGTAAATCACACTGAGAATTTCAAAAAATCATCGAGCGCAGCAAAATCAATTTTTTGTGTCTTCGTTAAATATTTGAAAACCTTTGTTTTGAGATATATCTATGCTATTTGTAGTCTGAATGAGGAAGGCAGAGGAGAGGCATATGTAGGACAATCTTGGGGAGGACTACATCCAACAGTGGACAACGGTGATCTGACGACATTTGGAGTCGAAATTTTTTAACTTGTAATTTTCAATTATGTTTATACTTAATAATGGCATAATTATAGAAGAATTCTATTCGTTTCCCTTTAAAGAGAAGATTTTAACAGCGAAAATTGACGTCTTGCAAAAATATACATAGTAAAAAAATATGAAAAATCGTAATCCACGTTTCGCTCTAAATACGTGTTAAAAGCACTTGAAGAGGGATGAAACTAAGAGCGGGGTTAGGCATGCGTGGGCACGCGCGATTTTAACGCCGCACTGCTTCTGTACCCACCCTTATTTCAGCCCGTAGTTCATGCGTAACTACTAGTGCGAAGTGATTAAAAAAATTGAAAAATATTTTTTTTATATTATTATGTTCATTTTGACACATTATTTAATAGAGACTTTCGAACTGCTTGGAATTGTTAACTTTATCATCGGTCTTAATGTCTACATTTCAAAAATTTTACGAAAGTCGATTCATTTCGAAGGGTCTAAATTTTCATGACATTTAAGTATAATACAGATTAACATATATATATAACATATAGTGTACCCAAATAAACTGAGCTAAAAACTAGCGACACACTTGTGAAACGTTCCGTGCGGAAAGTTCGCCGGCTGAGGGATTTCCGCAGCGGAAATTCCGCTGATGTGTCATAGGTTATTAAAAACATTGCTAGTGTATTTAGCCGAACTTTACGCAGGTGTGTCATTAGACTAATGGTTATTTGCATATTATTAAGGTACGTTTTCATTGCAACGACTAAATAGACAATTGCAAACGTCAAACTCGTGTCAAAAGTACATTATTTGAAGGTTGACATTTGTAACGTTAGTTTGGTTTTTGCAATTAAAAAATAAATAATTTTCACTTAAATATTTTAGTATTATATGATTTGCCCAAAAGACAAATTTTGAAATAATAGATACTCTGTTCTGCTAAATTAAATTAAAAAAAGTGCATTAATAATATCAAATGCAATCCAATCTTCCTTCAAAATAAAACCAATATGCCGACATAAAAATAAGGTAGCAATAAATAACTGGATATACTGAATATAATACGAAAAACCCGGTTTTAATGTGAAGTAATAATAAAATGCACTCGTTTGATGCGTGCCGAGGGGTGCATCTACGCACCCCTTGCTAACGCACACATCCACAACGAATATTCACACTGACACACACATTAATGCAGGTATGTTGTGATTGGTCAGTTACTGTGTGTGCGTGAATGTAGAATGTTGATTAGGGCTGCCACTTATCATAAAAATTCTCATCCATACTTATCTTCGCATCTTATTTAATGCGAAGCTTGCAAACAAGCAGAAGGTCTAGCTCATGGAAAGTGGTTACCGTCGGACGCATTGTCGGACGAAGAAATATTATAACGCCCTTGTTAAAGAGCCCCATAGCGCAGAGGGAAAACAACGACGAAAACTCCAAACCGGGAATTAGGATGCAACCAGGATTTAACAGGTGATTTAGGGTGATAACAATGGAACCTCTGACATTAGATTAAAAAAAACACAGTGTTTCATCATGTCATGAGTCGTGCGAATGACCTTTAGTTTGTGTACACTAAACTCGAAAGTAATCGATAAATTGATTTTAATTGTTTAATCTAATATTAGACGGTTCATTTCGGTCTTACTATTTAAATGAATCAACAAAAGTAATTCATATAAACAGTTGAAGCATTCAATGTCATTGGAAACAACCGTGTCCTCTCAGTGTTATGCCTTTCAACTAAATTCAGCCGGTGTAATATAACTCGAATAAAATAATGTTTTTCTTAGCCAAACGACACGCAATATTTTTTACCTATGACACAGCAGAATTTACGCTGTAGTACGTCGCGTTCAGATTAGTCTTCAGTCGCCGAACTTTCCGCGCGGCACGTTTCGCAGGTGTGTTCCCACGGAAACAGGAAAGTCGGAAATGGTATTTACTTAATTTACTTCCCGATTTTGGAAGTAATAACTTCTTATGGGAGCTTAAACCGCTTCGTTACGTAATGCGTTACGGCGCCAGTCTGTCTGGCTTCCCTTACTCTCACGCAAGTTATTACTTCTGTCGGGTGTCCCGAGACGCACATTTGTTTTTTGTACATTTCTCTCTACATTGGAGCCTAGGAATTGTATCGATTATAATAATTGGTACATATTTACTTTGAAATATATATTTCTTATCTTTAAACGTGTACTTTCCTCGTAAAATATTGTACATTCTAAGTTAACCCTAAAAAAACCTCATACGTAACCCTTTCACTCAAAATGTTTGGTTTATTTTCTTCAAGATATTGGCTAAGGTAAGATATCAAAAATAAAAATAGAACTTTATGCGGTTGAAGGTTTAAATTAAAAGAGTCTGTAATTTTCACTTCTACCAAGTATTTATGTCTTTTTTCATGATTTTTCTCAACCAAATATTAAGTTTTACGATTTCACGTCACGACAGATTTTTGGTACGTGACATCCCTAAACAGCGCTTCAAGCGCTAACACGGCTCTACTTATCTCCCGTTTAACTAAGCAAACTTCCACTCCAGCTTTGTGCATCGCTTGAAGCGCTAACGTGGCTGCGCTATTTATAGTGCGTGAAGCGATGAATTAGTTGCGTGCATTGGGGTAGTCTTAGATAGGAAAAAGTATTGATTTACTGCACAACGTGTTCATGCAATAAGGTCGGTAGCAACTGCCATCGACTGTAAATAAATTGGATTTTTATTCACTATGATATTATCCTAGTTAGAGTCTTGAAACTGTTTAGGAATAATCTTAAAGTTATTTTGTAATTTATATTAAATCTTTACAAATAAATAAAATTGAAGTGTCTGGAATATCCAAATAACAGCTTTTACTAAATGCATATGAAGGTATATACGGTACTTGAATAAAATAAGAAAAAAATACATTTTTGTCTGTCTGTTTGTTCCGGCTAATCTCTGAAACGGCTGGACCGATTTTGACGTGACTTTCACTGGCAGATAGCTGAGGTTATAAGGAGTGACTAAGACTTTTTAATTTTAGAAAATAAGTTAAAAGTCCAATAGCATGCTGCCGCCGTCGTCGCACCGGAAGGCAAATTAAATTAAATTCCACGTGGACGAAGTCGCGGGTATTATATATAATTATTATAGTTAGACATGTTGCTGAAGAGTTTCTTGCGCCGCTTCTTCTCTGGTAAATTAGATTAGGCTCCCCTAGAGTAAATAATAACCATAAACAAATGTAAAATTAAATAATTGAACAACTTCTTTTGTCGGTTGTTTATTGGTAAAAACTTAGTCCAAGTGAGGATATTTTTAATTTTTAAGCCTTACGTGAATTCAAGTTTTATCGTCCAAGAAAGCTTTTGAGAACTTGCATACAATTTCAGAAGAATAGATTGTATAGCCGCCAATCTTATCCAATCAAAATTAGAAGGATGGCCATATTTGTGACTTCAACTTCCGTACAGGTTTCTTCAAGATGTATGTATATTATTATTAGCGCGCAGTAACTTTAACCATATGCATATTAGTCTAGATAAACTGTCTATGGCTGGAATGATTTTGGCGGGAACTGGAGGGTTATTTGCTGTGCAGTTTAATATTTTCTAAAAATGTATAATATTACTTTAAAATGAAATCAAATATTATAGTTTTGGTGTAATAATAATTTGTTTTTGTGGATAATATGAACTGTCAAATATGGCCTTTCGAGTTATCATAATAAGTCTGCTGAGTGACGTCAATCAAAGACCTACAATTTAGTTGAGCTGTAGTGATTTCACACCAGACAAGGTTGTATAGACAAAGTTCCTTTGCCTGCAAATATAGCAACAACTATACTACTGTCTATTCTTGCTGCGCTAGAATGCAAACCCCGATCACAGAGATGAGACTTATACACAGATTGTATTAGAATAGATGATTCGATACTAGTCGTTACACGAGTATTCATTCGAATTTTGTAATAACAAAGTATGTTATTGTAAGTTTTATTAAAGTTTATTTATTTGATTTACTAATTAAATTACATAATTATACATTATGTAATTTAATTACATATTAATAATTACATAAGTAGAATTTGATTTATTAAATATTATTATTATTTTATTAACAAAATTGGGTCGTTTTGGTCTTACGCCAAAAGGTTTGCACTGAAAATCAGCGTTGTGTCGGATATAATTCCGGCACAGCAATATGCTTAGTGCAAACGTTGTTTGCAAAAAATGCGGCGTAAAAATTCTCAAAATGTGCTCTGTGAATAATAATGTATAGAGAAGATAATTACGTCGCTGTTTCTTCAAATAAAGTTTTTCTTTCTTTCTAGATCCACCACGATCTAACAACGTCTTGTAAAGTGTTATTCCTTATTCAAATATGTTGATAAATAAATATGTGTAATTGGTATTAATTAATTTCCATATATTAATTAAACTATAAATCATGTTTAAACTGCTAGAATAATTCCCACCCCTTTATAACAAATAACGTTTTCATTGGTTATTTTTTTTCCAAATCGTGACCATTGACATACACGTTGACGCATTAATATGTAAATTTCAAAACCGGTCTGTTCTATGGATGGTTAACCGTCGTTTTGTAAAAAGAAACAAAATGTTCTTTATTTGATTAAATAATTTGTACTGGCTATCTAGAGCGTCGTTATTTTATTTTTATAGTGAATTCAGGTTAGACATTTTTTTATACAAATAAGTTATTTTTTGTGATTATTTACAGCTAATAAATAATGAGGAAATCTCGAGTTTGTGATGTAGTTTTGAATTTTACCTAGTGGAAAATATTGACAAATAATAAATTTGTTGAGTAGTTTGGGAACAAATAATGTCGGCCTTTGAATTTTTTCGAGTAATATTAATAGTGATTACGTTGGAAACATTTTTTTTTATCGATGTGTAGAATGTAACTATATTTATAAAATACTAGTGTTATTCCTGCGGGTGCGCCGCGGGTCAACTCCGTACCTCTTGTTTAAAGAGCCAACGTTAATAAACATAAATAAAATATTTTTTTGGAGCTGAACTTTGTATATAAAAGAAAAATTAAACCATTCGACACAGAATTTATTGTATACCAGCATATGCCGGCGGTACTTCGTTCGCGTCCCCATGATGACGACGTATTTCTACGCACTAACATCTGGGGATCTGGTGAATTATATATTTTACTCCAGAGAGACACCTTATAATATTTTTGGGGAAAATTGCCTTTGTAAAGTCCAACAGTAATCTGCCATCGTGTATAAAGGTCTCATATACCCAGATACCTTTCGACCAACACTGTTATGTCCTGGCAGAAGTGCTCATCTTGTTATACACTCAAATGCTCAAGATTACCAGGAAATCTATACCATGTGTGGAGAAAGTGTAACTTTATGCTCATATGCTTTTTTTTATGACGTATAAGGTTTGCGTTTGACCATTATCTTGGTCGATTTGAGCGGAGATATGGTCTAAGATCGAGCACGCTTACCTGGAAGGTACCTATTCACGCGAGATTTGAAGACACCCAGGTTGTAGATTTCGGGAAAAACAGACTCCGGTGTGTTCCACTCCTTTGCGGTGCGTATAATAAAGGTGGACTCAAAGCGCTTTGTTCGAATATTCTTATTCAGTCTTAAAATCTTAACAACCAAAGCCAATTCAATACTTCCATGAATACATTCGCAAATTGTGTACTGGAAATTATAAAAAGCTGCAGACATATTGGCATCAGTTGGGCAATTTTTTTTAAATTTTCTTGACTTGTGTTATTTAATACTAAGTTCTCGTAACAAACTGAGACGCGATCGGATTTCTATCTCAAAATCGGATTATTTTATGGCCGGTTCCTACATCTTACTATTCATACACTAGCCTACCATCGGTAGACGTATGGAAATTAGTTGTATGGAGCTTGTGTCAAATTTTAACTGATAATAAGACAAATGAACGGTCGATAAGATATAGAAACTGGCCGTTACATTTACTTTGGTGATGGGTCTGATATATATAAATCAATGATATGATGTTCAAAATACACATAACTGAAAGCTGTAAATCGCTATTCATCGAATATAGTTTACTCACTGTGCCATCGTTATATATATTTGAAGTTACAATGTTTGTACACAACAATCTACATTTGTTTCCAAATATATCCGACGTTACGATTAGGAATATACGTAATAAGGAAAAACTTTGTGTGCACCCCGCAAAAACAACTTTACTGTACAAGTATATAGTATGCATGGCCCCAAAAATATATAATAAAATCCCAAAAGAGCTGAAAGCTCTGAAAACTAAATTATTTAAATGACGACTAAAAAAATTACTAATACGAAAAAGCCACTACAGTGTAACTGAGTTCCTTAATGATAAGTTTTAAATATAAATGATAAGTTAGAATATTAAGTGTTTAAATATATTTATAATACTTGTACTATGTAAATATCATTACAAACAAATCTAAATTTAAATTGTTCGTCGTTTAGTATTTGTAAATTTATAGGTATAATTTTAAGATTAAAATATTAGTGATGATAACATTATAACATTTTCCAAATAGTATGTAGGTTTATAATATAACATTAAAAAAAAATTGTACGCCCAACCGGCAAAAAACATGTGCTCAGTGTATAACAACAAGACCTATTGTAAAACCATGTTTTTATGCAATAAATTATTTTGATTTGATTTGATTTGAATATGAGGCGGGGTCGGCACTGAAAATGAGCGCTGTGCTGGAGGAAACTCCAACACAGCATAAAGCTGAATTGCAGACTTCATTTGTAGGAAATGCGGTGTACAATATATTGAATTTTATCATAAAAAATGTATGTAAATATTTCTGCATCCTTGTATTGTCGCTTTCCTAGCAAATAAATTCCTTCTTTCATTAGCCAGCTTTACGCGTGAGAGCTCAGAGTTTACCTAATTTGTGCATCTGAGATAACTAATTATTAAGTTTCATCAATTCACTTTCTCATTTATATATAACATAAAGAATGTAAAAAACTTTATATAATATTATTCTAAATCTTCATTATTTTCACATAAACACGCGTCTGAGTAACATCCTGTTTGTTTTTGTGAACAAGCCGACAAATTGTGTTTTGATGTTCTTCGCTGCACAATATTAGACCTTATGGCAAGGGATTTATTGCCAAGATATGAAAATTTATGCGTAAATGTATCTTGGTTGTTTTCATGTGAGCTCGCCGGGTTCCATATTTGTGTAAGTTCATTTATTGTTGAAAGTATTGAAGAACTCGTGGTTTTATATCTCTTCTAGCAGTTACTGGTTCGTACCTATTTTTTTGTTTAATAATTGGCGAGGCAAACATACATATTGTATATTCCCAAGCTGAGCAAGCAAGTTACGCTTGTGTTATGGGTAATATGACGGCCTCTGTGGTTGAGCGGGTTTTGCCGGCCTAGCTAACTGCAACGCAGAGTTTCAGGGTTCGATTCGTGGTATGGTAAATTTCGGAAACGAATTTTCTCCGTTATTTACTACGGTCTGGATGTCTGGGATCGGCCCCAGGGGAGTCCGTTTTATATTACCCATAACACAAACGTAACTTGCTTAATTTAGGAATATACGACATGTGTGTTTGTCGGCCTATTATTTATTAAAATGTAATATTCAATATGCAACGGACCATTCTAAGGTCGATAATAGACATCCAGACCGTAGTAAATAACTAAGAAACCCTTAATCAAAATAAAAATCTAGAACCTTCTACAATTAGTTTTCTGTTAAATAAATAAGCCTAAATGGCGCTCTGTTGTTCGTGCCTACCCCGCAAGGGACCTGGCGTGAAGTAATGTATGTATGTATGTATGTATGTTAACATTAAAGTACGTTTGATATTACCAGTGCCTAAAATTAAAATAATTTATTTTATACATCTTTTTAATATGGTTTTGCAAGTCCTCTATCTAGGTTTCAAATATTCATGAATAAATTACAAAATAATCTTCAAGCTATTGGCCACAAGTATCTTTAAAAAGAGTACATAGCTCCTTCATCCAGTCATCTTTTTAATTGTATTAGTAAATATAATGGATTAGTTATCAATAAATTAAATAATGCAAGATCACAATTCATTACCTAGAATAGGTTTTTAATACAATAACAAGGTACAATTATGTAATAGTCCAATGCAAGATGCAAACCCCGCCGTTACATCAGCTGATATCACAAAAAGCGGGGTTCACATCTGCCCAAGTGAATCACCGGTCGACGGCGCGTGCCATTAAAAAAAAAACGTTTAAAAAAATCAAAAGTGTAAACTGCCGACCGTTATAATCGGTCAGCCGCGCTGTGGGTGGACGTGAAGCGTTTAAAAAAAAGAAGATTCTCTATGGTTTTTCGATATAGAATCAGTGGAGGTAATGGCAAAATATTATTCGGGAATTATCTACTAAATTGCTACTATAAAAATACTGTTTTGTTGTATTATTTTCTTTTATTTTAAAACTTATATGTAATTACATAGTACTGTCTTTTTATTAAAGAATATTGGATTTTTTTTATTTATATTTTTTTTAAGAAGTAGGCAGTCTGCGCGCAACGAAACGTTCCGTATAGGTGACAAACGTCTCTTGCTTTCATTATGTGACTACGGGGCCATAGAAAGGCGTAAATTGAACATACCCTACATCTCAGAAACTACTCAAAACGGATATTGTTCAAAATAATTTTCAGAGAAAGTATTTTGGAAGCTCTACAGATACAGCCTAGCGGATTGGCAGGTTTTACAAATAAAAAAGCTTTAATGTGCAGATTTCCTCGTTATGTTTTCCTTTACCTACCGTGATACGATATGCACATTAAGCTAGAAAAGCAGCTGCATGTTCTTTTGAACAAGTTCAAACCAACATCATTGAACAAGACTTGAATGTCCTTAGCTAAAAAAAGATCATGAAACCTGCACATCGAGATAACCGATGTGTCAAACCCGTGAATCATCCATGGACAAGAGAGGTGGGTATAGTGTTCGTTTCTCTATAAGTGGGACGCCTGGGCCCCTCAGTGGGACGGTTTATGATTTATTAATTGTACATGGATATGTATCAACAAAAAAAAAATGAGCTTGAGATAGATAAAAGTAATTTTTTTTATTTTTTTTGCTAGACGTGTTACTGGGGAGTTTCTTGCCGCTTCAGCAATAACATTGCGGAGCGGTGTACATATAGAATACGAAGTAAAGTTAAATATTAACTTACTTATTTAGAATAAAAACTTTTGAATTTGAACATACATAATGCAATACATACACGCGTACCTACATCGTTGATTGAAATTCAAGACGTTTGTTAAGTTTTCATTTAATGTCTTACAGTGCCGCAACCTGTAATGTTACAGATTCGAGCATTACATCGGTGAGAGAGGAGAACCAAGCATTACGGTGCGCAATCTCTAATGATGCAATCTGTGTCATTTTGATACAATTTGTAACACAACGACCGCTTCGTCTGACATTTTGGAATCAGCTAAATAATGCTCATACTGGAATCATAAATGTACATTACTGGCGAATGCTCGCGATGAGAGAGCATCTATATGAACCAAAAAAAAAATAACATAAATCATAATGTTTACTCTACGTCTCGTATACCTAAGATAAATTATAATTGTATTTGCAATAAATTGTTTTTAATTTCAAAATGGCGACTATCGCCATTAACTGTTAATCTGTGTCTTTTAGAATAAGATCAAAGGAAATAATGGTTTTGACACACGTAAACAGTACTTAATCAAAAGACAGTGCTGAACAATAATAGCGTAAGTGGCAAAATCAACTGCGATAGTCTTTATCATCTTACAAACGCGGAAGCCACGATTCAAAAAGCGTGTTAATTATAGTTTAAACAGTAATTAAAATTATTGTTTCAGAATTTACTGTCGTAATTAACTATCCCATCGTGGCGTTTGTTAGTATAATAACAATTGCCAAATAAAAAACTTCATTCGTAACATATTCTGCAATCAGAGCTGGCGTCTCCTGTCTGTTATTGTTTTTATAGAAAATGACAAAACTTTTAATGTCTTCTTATTTATAACATATTTTTTAAACTTGATTCAGTCATAATATGATAACCTAGATTTTGAAACGGAAATCTAAAAGGTAGTTGTATTCAATAATGTTAAACGTGTTTAGCTAATTATTACAACTGTACTTACATAAAGCTATCAAGTTAATAATAATAATATTCTTTAATTTTTTCTATTGCCTTAAGCAGACAAACAGGGAGACGTGGACCTATGGACGTTTGCAACACCAGGAGTGTCGCAAACGCGTTGCCAACCACTAAGAAATTTTATAACGCCCTTCTTAATAAAACCCCATGTCATAGCGCCATGGGATACCCCGGCGGGAAGCTTCCTCCAGATGATTGTTGTAGTACGTTGAATAAATGTTCTAGGGAAACGTTGCGTAGTTGAGCGTGGGAGCTGAAGGAAATGGGGGTTAACATCCCGTCGCTGGATTAAAATAAACAAATAATTTTAATATAAATATCTCTTATGTTCCTACAATGATATTCTGACTTGAAACATTGCTATCTACGTGTATACCAGCCATAAACTTGTGATTATACGACAAAACAAAAAAGCCATTAAAATGTGCGATAAAAGCTGACAAGGATTTATTGTCAAGTTTTCGCGGATAATGTTTACTGCAGGTTTGTTTGCGATTCGTAGGAAAACACTATTTATTTCTTAGTAATACAATTTTGGCATCCATGTCGCTGTTAATGTTGTTACAAGTGATACTATCGAAATCTAATTTTACAATGGGTAGTAAATCTTTGTTAAATGTACGAATATAGGGAAAAAGAAAACTAAGGCAATGCGAATTTAAAATATTACTTTTAGAATTTATATAAATGTTTTACGATGAGAACTGAAGATTTCGCCCCCATAGACAATACGCAGATAATATTTATACATAGATATACTTACTATAATACTTAATATCTCTTATTTATATAGACAACTTATATTGGATACTTCGTCTTTACTGATCACTGGACAGTCAGCTTAGTCTAATTTTTGTTTACTTTACTATGCTTAACAATCGAGTGAAGTGTTTATTACCTTGTTAACATTACGTGAGGGTTAAAACTATTTAAAAAATTACTTGATCAAAACATTACGTTCCAAAACATAAACTCGCTTTCAATAAAGGTTCACTTCATACCGGTTGGCATTACAGTTTGCCAGTACAATAAAAATTACGATATTTAATTAATTTCTATTACTCACTAAAAATATTTAAAACTACAATAACGTTCTTTATAGAATTATAAATTTACCATTTAAAAACATTAAAATAAATAATATTATTCGACTGTATACGAATAATCTAACATCAAATTTTCATAGAAAATTTACCACTAAACTAAATTATAGAATCTAATTAATTTCTAATATTACCAATCACAAACTTATCCATTACAACGAAAATAAAACTCGAATAATTAAAGTAATTTTTATACGCGTTGAAAGTATTTACCGCAAATAGATTCTCGGAATAATGCGAGAGTAGTGTGGGTCACACTTGTTGAGGGAACTCAATATAGAAAAAACAGTTGGTTTTTACGGAAGACCGTCGTGTTTTATATTTAATACGTGACGCCTTTAGAATCGTTTTCTTTCACTACGATCTGTCGGCCAGTAAAGTACTTTCATCTCAAGTTAATCTAAAACACATATTCACTAACTAAGGTACGTAAATCTTTGATTTTCGTCAGTCTATCGCTTCTCTTTTTTTATTCGATATACAGTAGAAACTTTTATTGATTACAGCCGTGATAAAAATGGCCAATAAATGGTTTAGCTGACTCATTGCCGTGTCCGTCCCGCCTTGGGGAATATTATTCTCAATCGGGAGGAGCCCGTAATAATTCCAGTAGTTTTTGTTAAAAGAAACCTCGGCGTATTCGAAAAGGTATATATTTACATTTTTTTCTTTATTTGTCACAACGTGGTAAACTTATAACCCTTTAATCGGATGATATCACTTGAATCTTGGATTATTTAGCTTTATACTACTCAGTATCATGGAAACCACATGTGATTTAAGCACGTATATTAAATATTTTGTTTCTAATGAACAAATTAAGGCCTTATTACAATAGCGTAATGTAGTTCCGTTCGCTGAACAATCGGCGTGGTATTTCAAGTATCATCTTAGTGCTATTTGCTTCATCTAAATAATAACCAAATTAATTAAGCCATAATTACTGGTTCATCTTTGTGTAGAATTCACTTTAGGCTTCCGAAGATAACGAATGTCTGTAATTCTTTTTTTAACATGTAGTTTTCTCTCTGAATTCCAGGCGTTCGGGGTTTTTTTTTGTTTCCCTCTTCGTATTTTGTTCTTCTCCGTTATTACCAATGCTGGTACATCAGGGTAATACCTCGAGTTTATATTGGCGGAGCTAGCGCCCTACAACGAGTTTCCGTGGAAGTCCGTCAAACATCATTTTTATACCAGTTAATACTAGTCTACCTTAGAAGAAACCGCAAGTATACCGTTAGGGAGATTCGCTATTTTCTCCAACCCCAAATAGCGTGGCGTCCAATTATTCTAATTAACTTTAATGTAATTATGTCCAAATATTTACCACTTTAAGCAAACCTACCCCCTACAAAAAAAAGTCTCATGTAACTGGGTTTATTCAGTTAACAATTAGAGCTGAATACATTATCAATAATTAGCATAGTATTCATAACGGCTGTAGAACGTTTAATATAAACTGGAGATTTAAATTAAAAAGGTATTGTTTTATTTGTGCCACTCCATCATTTTTTTTTTATTAAAAACAAAACAATTATTACTACATAACAAAAGATCGATATTAAATACATAACAATGGCTTAACTATAGATAGATAATTCTCTTATATACAAAATTCATCCCCCCTGCCACCCGCAGCACATTGGTAGCAAATCTCTGGTATTGCAAATGTCCATAGGCGACGTCACTTTCCATGAGGTGGGTCGCTAGCCTATTTGCTGTATGCCAGTAATAAGACAAAAGTTTGTTGAGCTTCGGCGGTAACTTGAAGGGTGACATTTTGTTTTGTAGTTTGATTAAAAAAAATATAATGTACATTAAAGATGAACTTGTGATAGTTATTAGTATTTAACAAAGTATTGTGTTTGTGTTAGATAGTATATACCCGCCACGCTTGTCCTAGGCGGCTTGGCATCCCTCGGCAGTGGTAGAGGCCCCTCGAGGCCCACGCCTGCCAGGGCTGCGGAGAGGCTAGGTCATATACCCGTAGCCCTGGCACAAGGCGAAGGACGGAACACCCAGGGGTTTTAGTGGGTATCCCTAACTGGGGAGTGGCAATAGCATGGCACCGGTTTTGACCGGGCATGCTAGTGCCACCCCCGATCTGGCGAATCCCACACTAGGTCGCGAATTATCCCCCCAAGCTCCTGCGGCTGTAGCGGTTTAGTCCTCAAAAGGATTTCCTCTGGTTAAAAAAAAGGCGGCTTGGCAGGTTTGACACATCGGTTATATTCCTGTGCAGGTTTCATCACGATGATTTCCTTCGCCGTTGTTAGCACGTGGTAATTGTAACAAAATGTACATTAGGTCAGAAAACTGGCCTAGTGGTGCACGTCTTCCGACCAGGGGGTAAGGACGCGTACGCTAGCCATTATGCTACCACGACTTCAAAGACCTATACTTATACCTGAAACTACACACAAACCGCGTACATCGGTGTTTAAGAAGAATGTTATTCTTCTCTTTGATATTATTTACTATACTTTCTATTTTTTATTGCTAAAGCACAACAGAATAGCGACAGCCCAACTGTGATGGAAAGTGGTTACTGTAGCCTATGGACATTAACAATATCAGAGACGCAACTCAAGGTTGTTATGGCGGCATATTCTAGATCAGGGGTTACTATTTGTCCCAACTAGCCATCTAGTTGGGAAAATGCCCTACCACAGGCTGTGGGTTGTTCAGTCGCCTCTGCCGACAGGCCGCCCGGCCGCAGGAATTAGTATTCTTTTTCCGTTCCTGCACGGAGAAATGAGTAAAGGTTTATCTTCTAGCTAAGCCAGGAGAAAATCGGTCTCAATCAAAATGTAAATCTTTCTTCGACACAGACAAACAACGTTTCGCAGGCTACGGGTATGATGTTAATGGACTATAACAGTGTAAAAATGTAGGACAAAATTCTCAATTCCTTTTATTTAATAAATCTCATAAAATATCAAAAGCATTAGGCATTGACAATTTATCTCTGTTAATTTGTTCTGTCTAGACATCGCTCGAGACAAAAGAGTTTGCTCTCAGATATTTTCTATATTAATGTGATCACGTCATTTTGCAAAAGTAAAACTGAATCACGAATCGTGATTTATTTTTTGACATCCAAACATGGGTGATTTCTTTTTTCAATTATATCAACATGTCACCGCTAAATGCGTATTGGAGTGCATGCAAAATAATTTATACTTAGAATTTAATGTTTGTCTTTATCATTAAACAAAGAAATACGTTTATTTTTATAATCTTTAGTACGCAGGCAACCCACTAGGCATCTAGGCTGCGGCAGCAATGGAGTACTTGACTATCTTCTTCTATGTATAAATACGTGAAGAAAAACTTTGTACCCCTTATTACGAAAATTGCGCGAACGGAGGAGTATGAATTTTGGCACACATAATTTATATAGAGAAGAAGCGACGAATGCTAATATTTTTTTAAATTATGCATAAAAAGCACATTAAATAAACAATACACATAAAACAAAGCATTATACACACTACCACGTATTTGACACACACATGCATATATACACTTTTGTTTATTGTTCAAGTCAAATTAACAGTGTAGCAATCTGTCATTATAGAAGTATAGTCTTTTACATTAATTGCTACTGTCGAATTTCGACCACGGGCTACTGAATGGCTCATTGGAGCTCACGCACTAGGCGTTGAATAATTTCAGGCTACTACAACCACTAGAGCGCTAAATTAGATTGGCTGCTAAGACTGGTTGCTAAATATTGTGTCTGCCTAGTGCGCGCCCATGTTAGTGTTTGAGTGAAACACAGTTTTTCATACAAAAACAGATAGCAATGGAATGTTAAAGGAATCATAAACAAGATGACTTCGTAATCAGTAAAACCAGATTATTTTTATACATACATGCATATTAACACGCCTGTCTTCCAAAGCGGTAGGCAGAGACGATCGATCTCTATTGGTTACAATACCAACATCTTTTACCTCATCCAATCTCATTAATCTCCTCATACATTTTTTCTGTTATCTATATGTATAAAAGACAGTCGTGTTATTTACACTATTTATAACTCTAGAACGGCTGTACCGATTTGGCTGAAATTGGTGGGGAGGTAGCTTCGAACCAGGAGACAGACAAAGGATACTTTTTATCCCGTTGGAACCGCTAGGTGGCGCCGAGATCGGGTCCTAGAAATTTATTTTTTCCGAGCAGTACAACGGCTGCCGGCGCCGCTAGTATTTTTATAGTTTAACTTATAGTATGTATTTGTAAAACATTTACAGACTACTGTGACATTGTCAATATCAAGTCAATATCTTTCATATATTTTTTATTCTAAGTTTTATATCTTTATTATCGACCATCAAAAGGGAATAGAATATATTATATAATAATATATCCATCTTAATTGCAACCAATGTCTTTGTTAAATATACCCCCCATTGGTGATGACATCATGCCATATATCATAATTAAGTCAATTATGGTATATTCTAATGTCTATTAAAATATGAAAACTAATAAAACTATAGCAAAAACGGATATGGAAAGATATAAGATGATGATAAACCATATCTATTTTGAATATTTTAATTTATGATAACCGTCATTAAATATCAAGATTTGCCAGAGAATATAATGAATTTCAAAACAGTTTTTTCCTTAAGCCTATATTATAGGGATCATTCTGGTCTTTCAATGTGAATGAAAGCAGCCAAAGAAATCCATAAAAACCTAAACTTGATTCATTCAATATTGAATATCGTTCTTTCAGTTCTGCGCTTTTTATTTATTTATTTATGGAAAACCTACCGCTAAATACATTTGATTAGATAACTATAATTAATACAAGAAAGCCAATGACAGGTTTTCACGGATAAGCTATTGCTTCAAAGTAACATGCAGACGTAAAAAAGGCACCGAGATGTCTAGTCACTGTTGAAAAATTTAAGGCCTAGACACCGCTTGGCTCCTGAAATACTGATTGCAAATGGGTCGATGTCATCCTATTTATTTATATTATTTAAATAATTACTTGCTCGCAGTAGAAATGAGTTTTGTCTGTAATTAGTAAAACTTAAAGGTACATTTATGGGTTGATTAAATCGTATAGACTTCGATCGACTTCGACTTGTTTCAAGGAATTTAAATACACGTGATGCCATTTTGTGAATACAAATGTTGGTAGTATTTCCTTAAAACAATTTTATACGAATTGTGTTCTTTCGAAGCAAAAAATTTTCTTGATCAATATTTTTTTCAACAAACTGATTCTTAACAGCATACCGATAAGGAATCAAAAAGTAACACCTTTACTTGACAATAGGCGCAATCGGTTGATCTAGAGGGCGTGCCATGCGCAAGCGCACGCCGCGATTGGGCCCATCTGCCGCGCACGTTGCATAGGCCCGTGCCTTTATAAGATAATGTGGACGACATATGAACCGCGTTGTATAAATAACACTTCCACTGAAAAAAAAACCATGTCTAAATAAAGGTGGTTGAAACAGCTGGATGGATTTTGATAAATTCCTGTACGTTTGTCCCGGTGATTGATTTTGTTTTTGTCGATATCCTTGTAGCCGCTTCTCTATTCAAGTCTCAATGTGTACCTACTTTAATTTTCGATAAACGTTACAGACGTTGTCACAAATTAAACAAAGTAATAAGTAATTTATTTCTTTTAACTTGAATAAGGTGATAAATGAGTAGGGCAAGTTCTAGAATCATCCAAAAGTACCTGTCCTAATATATCTTTGAAAATTCGATTGCAAAATGTTTTTTTTTTAATAATTGAAGGTATGCAAATTTCAACCTACCAAATAGACAAATTTAGTTAATTACGCAAAACAGTCACATTTAGTGAATGACATTGTCTTAATACACTTTTTACTTGTACTGTACGAGTACTGCAGACCGCCGCCTATGGTCATTTGCAATACCAAAGGAGCTACCAACGTGCTGCGACTTGGAGAGAGATCAGAACCTCGCCATTAATGCCGGAACACAACTCAAGGTTGTTATGGCCGGATACTCTAGCCCAGCGGTGGTAACCATCCAGACAGGCCTGGCTGTAGGTTGTTTTGTCGCCTCTTACAACAGACCACCCGGCCGCAAGAATCTGTCTTATTTCTATGTTCCTGCACGGATACGTATACGATAGATATATACGCAAGACATTATGTAGGATTGTGTGTGACTTTGAAACTTGGCGTGTTCGTAATAGGTTTCGGAAAAAGTCGCAATTTTAATCACGCAGCTCTGAATCGCGTGTTCTATATGTGCTCAAAAATTCTATCTACTTATCTCTGATATTACTTATCCAACATATTAGAAAAAGGTTTCCTTGATCTTTCTACGAAGCTTTTTATAGCCCTTTTAATTATCTTGAAACTGTCAATCTGCTAGTTCCAGTTTACAACCACGAAAAATAATGTAAATTATATTCACAATACCAATTGTCCAAAAGACAGACGAGTAGCAAAACGTATCTAGAAAAGACTACATATATATAATGGACATGTTACAAAATAAACAGGGTAATAAAAGGTTGTCTGCGTGCAGTTCACACGCAGTAGAAGTTTGAGAAGGGGTGGGAAGGATTCTAAAATTCGTGACGTCACATTTCATATATTATATCGTTATAATATAATCAAGCTTTAAAACACAAAAATTGAAGCATTAAGAAATTTTCAAAACATTTCCAACACTATCTGTATGAGCATAGTGTTTATATTATTAAATATAATGTATTCTATCTCATTCTCGCGCTTTTTCGTTTAATCAAATTTCAAATCACAACGATTCTAAAGAAGCTTCACTTCAATCAAATACTTGTAAACTAATAAATAAAAATTGATTATCGAACAAAACTTGTGATACCTAAGCACTTAAAAATCCCAAATAAAGGTAATCCAAACCGAAAGGCCGCTCCAGAACACGCCTGAAAAAGCTTTACGGGGCTTGTTTTAAAACTAATTTGCTCAAGTTACTTCGCAGCCGGTAACTTATAATCGTAAATTAACTGGGGTATAATGTTTCCAGATCTATATGGAAAAAATGCGGAACACACGAAGAAAAACAATAATAAACCGTAATAAATGATTGTTAATTCATGTGCTAAATATTATTTATACTTATAAGATAGAATGAAAACAATGAAACGAAATAATGAAAATGTGAACAGATGTTAGTAAGAATAAAATTATTGCACTTTTATGTTAGTTGAGTCAAATTATATTTTTTTTCACGCCCAACTTTTGTGTGTTTTATAAGGGTGTGAAAAATTTAATGTAATAAATATTGTTTATGCTTTAAACGGTGTTGCACTAGTGATGATCTTATTTACAATAATTGCATATATTAAAACACTAAATTTTTTATCAACTGTAAAACGGATTTGTTGTTACATATCACAACAAGCAAACATGAGCAAATCGAGAGTAGTCGCTATAAGTTGGACAAACGAGTTGGGGGTGGTATCTAAAATCTAGTAAATCCCGTTAAAACATAATTTAACACTCTATGTGTGTTTTGTATTTGTTATTGTATAATTGCATAGCTCCTTTGTATTAAAAAAATCAAGGATATCCGAATAAGAAACGTAACTTGGCAACATTATTCAGGCGCGTCGTTCCGTTTCCTTCGGCAAAAACTTTTTTCGGTTACCAGTGTCTAAAAGTATACTTAAGTAGGTACTTAGGTATTGCCCATTAACAAGGATCTAAGGATCTAGTCGAGTTACAAAGAGCATTTATCAAAGTGTTTTATTGCGAACGCGAATACTTTCACTGAAATTTTTTGCGACGCCATTTTTTACCTGAGTTTTAATATAAAGTCGGTTAAGAAACATTTTGTTTACAATATAGGTATTATTATTATTCATACTTTTAAATTACTATTTATCAAAAAAAAAATTGCAGTGTTTCAGCAGACAGGCAGTCGGCTCACTTGATGCAAAGTGGTTACTATCGCCTATGGACATTTGCAACACCAAAGGTGCTACACATGCGCTGCTGCTCTTTTAAGGGAGACTGGAATCTGACCACTAATGTCGGAACATAACTCTAGGTTTGAATGGCGACATACTTTAGACCTATGGTGGTAGCCATCCAGTCGGCAGATACCCTACCACCTAGCTGTGGGCTGTTTTGTCGCTTCTTAAGACAGGCCGCCCGGCCGCAGGAAATTGTATTCTTTCGCCGTTCCTGCACGGTTAAGATGACAGAAAAAAGTCCATTTGGCAAAAAATGTTATAGTGTATTGGATTAAGCGTGCTAAATGTACAAATTACGCAGCCATTTTGGGAGCAACGGATCTCTAATGCAATCACCATAATCTTCCGCGTCTCTATGTATGTCACATCCGTATTTCTATAGAATCCACAAAAGAACCTATACAACAATATGCAAAAATGAAACAAATAAAAAACAGCAAAGAAAAACGACTAAGGCCGATCTTTTCACGCGCTATTAAATCCGCTGTTAACGGCATTATCGTATTTTTATGTAAATAACTTATCCTTGTCTCCCGTTTACGGATGAGCTTTCTGAACAACAGTAATTACTTTGGCAATTAATAATGATAAGTAGAACTATATTTATTTGGCTATGAGTAAAAAAGTTTATTACTCTTTCACGTTAATGTTGTTCTCAAAAAACAATGTTATACTTATTTAATTAAACATTAAACTAGATTTATTGCAGTACCTAATACGCGATACGATAATATAAGTAGCGGTTGTATACGTAAAGTAAACTTTTCACCCCTTTTCACGAAAATTGCGCGAACGTAGGGGTATGAAATTTCGGATACTTATAGTTTTATAGAGAAGAAGCGACGAAAGCTAATTTTTTTTTAAATAATGCATATAACATACATGAAATCAATAAAAAAACACTACACACACTTATATGTTCGTGTACCTATAGGCAAAATAGCAGACGGGTCCACTTGTTGGCAAGTGGCTACCGTCGCCCATGGACATCTGCAACACTAAGGGAGCCGATGCGTTGCCTACCTCGTTGAGACCTTAAAAATCTGTTTTCGCCCTTTTTGAAGAGCCCCATATTGTAGCGCTCTGGGAAAACCGCGGGAGGGAGCTCATTCCACAGCTACACACTAACATATATTTAACACAACACGCATATATACTCTTTTGTTTCTTGTTCAAGTGAAATTAACAGTGTAGGCTTGGCGAAATCTCTGATTATAGAAGTATAGTCTGTGACATTAATTAGTATGGTCGAATTTCGACCACGGTCGGCCATCATAAATCTGCGCAATAGGTACATAAATGGTTTTGTACAATGCGTTTAAAAATGTGAAAAACATAAGGGGGCTAATTCGGATCAGCAGATTCCAAAAACGCAACGTTTAGAATTTTTGTCTGTCTGTCTGTTGGATCATTACGTCAAAACAACTGGACGGATTTACATGAACCTCGACATGGAGCTAGCTCATATCCCAGGGCGTAACTTGGACACTTTTTATCGCGATAAATAACATAGTTTCCGTGGGGTAGAGGAAAATAGCGAAAAGAAGACGCTGCGATTGCACCACCTTTTTGGAAAGTACTGAACGTATACAAATGAATCTCTGTACAGAGGTGGCTTATACGACGGCCTCTGTAATTTTTCACTTTTGTAATCTATTTCCACTCGCTATAATTTATAAATTAACAATTTTGTACGTAATTTCATTTCAATGAAATTTGATACATAGGGTATTTAGAGGAGGGAAAAATAGACGTGAAAAAGAGAATTCTCGTAAGATAAAATGTAGATTGAATGAGCTTTTACGCAAAATCACATACAACGAAAGTTCTAGAAAACTACTTCACATTTTACGTAGCTTATGGTTATCGTAAGAGAAGTAGGTATGTACCTATTACAGATATAAAACAATTAGTCATTCTCTGTAGATATTTACGGTTTTATTCATACAGATTTAGAGTAGGTTTGAACGCTTCATTAAGAACCATAAAGAAGCGTTTAATAAACTTATTCTAACTGTCTATGTATAAAACCGATATTGTATAAGCGTAGAAACATTAAAATACTTTGATAATAATCAATATCGACGACATCGAATTTAATTTGTTTAAAATTAGTATAGTTAATCTGCTTAGATCGTATACCTTTATGTTAATCTGTCTATAAATTAAAGTATAAAGCTCACAATATATGTTTTATGTTATCGTACCTACCCTTGAAGTACTTCCGCCATTTTGTTTCCACAAAATGGTGGCCACATACAGTTTTAGGCATAACATTAATGCAAATACCACACCAGCAAGGCGAAACGCCTTTGCGTCACTCACAGATCCATTCATTTTTTCGCACATAACATTAATATTCAATGCATAAAACATGATTTGATTTCAAAATCACAATGTGTCAATGTTATAGAATTTTGTGAATGATGTTTTGGTCTTTGACCGAAACGAGGTCGCACACATACAATGTCAGGCTGGTCCGTTATTCGTAAGAAACTAAGACTGAAATATTTATGAAAGACTATGAAAAATTAATTATTGAAAATATGTTCTTAAGTTTTCGCGACTTGTATACATAATAAAACTACGTTTTAACGGTTTTAAGCGAGGTAATTTATTTGATTTTGGTTCATCCGACGTTTCGGCCGCTTTTCAGTGGCCGTGTTCTCAGCCGTGAACCTAAGGCAAGCACCAAAGCTACATGTTTTTTAAAATGATTTTTTTGGTAATATTCGATTGTTTGCCTTTTTTATATATCGCTTGGCAAAAGTGAAAGTAACAGGCTCTGATTTTAGTTTCAGGTGAAATAATTTTGAAAAACTCTTGTTATTTCAATTGTGTGTGTAAGTTATTATTATCCAGTGACGTCACACACACTTGCAGCTTAGAAATCGAAGAGAAAGTTTAAACATTTTAATATTTTGAGCTGTTATCCTACAATGAAATAAATATTTAAAGCATATAATGTTTCTGACCGTACTTCAAAACAATGAAAATTAGTAATGGGTTGAAAACGGAAAGCTGTTTGGGTAGAAGACGGAATAAAATATTATATTTATATTTGTAGGTTCAAAACGGAATATAGATTTTGGGTTGAAAGCGGAAAAAATATTTTTGGGTAATTAAAATGGATAGAAAATGGAAACACCCGTTAAAACGCTTAAGTTTTCAATCTTTGACTGACATAAAAGACCGAATTCTTGTCGCACTTAGAAAAATCACATTTCACCAAACAGCAGCGATTTTCTATCCAAACACACTTCTTGCTAAAATATCAATAATCATGTAACATATGAACTTAATCACATTTTTACATACTTTTAATAAAACTGCACAGCAAAATATCACTCTTCAACTTTCTGCTATATATTGGCTTTATTTTTATGTTGGAAAAAATCAAATATACAAACGGGATTTTCTAATTCAAAAGCGTATTTGTTTAAATTCTGAATACATTTAAATGTACTTTATAGAAGAAAAATTTAAATTATTCCTATTTAATGAAGTAATAATGTAATAAGCTCTTTATAATAAATGTGTCAACTATTTTAAGTATTATAGTCAAGGTGGCAAAGTCCGTCAATTGGGTAAGTTCATACACAGCTCGTTTTATAAAAGGAATTTAACACCAACTAGAATTCGAAGACAAAATTCGATAGTGACTTAGCTTCATCATCATCATCCGAGCGTTAAATCCCGGTTACGTTCGTAGCGTTCAGTCCGACGCCCAGGGTCCGCGTTCCTACTTTTTCTAATCCACTTCGCGTGATCTTCAGCATCCCCTGTTTTGAGACCATTGGTACGCATGTCATCCTTCACAACGGCAAGCCAACATTTCTTGGGCCTTCCCCTACGACCGGGACCTAGTGGAGGCGGCTGGCTAGACATTTTTTCACCACGTAATTAGCCGGTCTCCGTAAAACGTGGCCGTACCAGCGTAAGCGACACTCTTGCAGTTTGTCTGCTATGTCACGGACATGAAGACTGGCTCAGGTGCGGGAGTTTCTGATCCGGTCTTTCCGCGTCACTCCACACATCCATCGCAGCATATTCATCTCCGTGACACGCAGCTCTTGCTTGTGTCGCTCAAGTACAGGCCACGCTTCACTGCCATACAAAAGGACAGGTCTTATGACGGATTTATAGACCTGTGCTTTTAATTTAACCGGCATTTTGGGATCACAAATGACCACTGTCACCTCACGCCACTTGGCCCAAGCTGCTGTGATACGGGCCTTGACGTCGTGGTCGATATCCCCGGAAGCACCAAGTACAGATCCCAAGTACTCGATACTGACTTAGCTTCACTGACTGAATTGTTGTCCTCGTAGCTATTCAAACAAGGAAATAATCAGAGGTGTATGGAGTTCCCCCACTGACGCATTTCGCTGCCTTGACTATATACGTCTTATAAATAAAATACAAAGAAGAAACTTATCTGTATGCATTCACATTAGGCTCTCAATAAACACGAAAAGAATATTTCCAAAAAGTTTATATCAAATTTTATCAGTTATTAAGTTATCGTTTTTTTATATTAATTCTAATGTTTTAGCAAAATTTCAGTAGCCATGATTATAGACTGAATCTGGGGCCCAATTCTGCTATTATTATCGTCTCAATCGTAGGTTTGCTGGATTTCGGTATTCTATTATTATTATATATATTTTACCAGGTGGTAAGGCATCCCTGGTCTAGAGCATGCCGCCATAACAACTTTAAGTTGTGTTCCGGCATCTGTGACCGGGCTCCAATTACTCCTTCAAGGCCGGCACATTGGCAGCACCTCTGGTATTGCTAAGGTCCATAGGCGACGGTAACCACTGTTAGGCCACACAGTTAGGCCGTCAGCCTGTCTGCTGTTCTTCAGCAATAAAAAAGATTATACCCACTCTATTTTATAAATATAGTATTGATATGCAATATTAATTTCGGCTAACGCCATCTGCTGTTGGTACAACCAATTTAAAAAAAAAAAATATTATCCAATATGTTTACATTCATATACATTACAAATCACATTTGAACTGTGGCACAGAAACCTCATGGATTTATTCGTGCTGCAGGGAGTCGTGTACACAATATTGTTATTTTAATAAATAGGAGCAGAGGCGAGTAATGGTTATCATCATTCTAGTGTTTAATTCTGATTTGATAAGGGGGGGTATCATCATTCTAGTATATGGTTCTTATTTTAGTCCCAGGACTGCACATGTGTGACTGCGCATGATGGTCCGCTTTGGGAATCAGTATAGAATCTTTTCTGATTGTAATTGATGAAGTTATGGTTATTTTTGTTCTTGGTTTGCGTGTCCTCTAGGAAATCATTTATAATGTTTGGTATCATATATTCCTCGCGCCTTGTCCCATACTCATTATTTTATTTAGGTAGAATATATTTACATGAGCTTTACTGTTATGCTGCAGATATTGCCGCGAGTGCAGCGACGATTTTGAGAAGAATATTGCACATACATTAAAGTACAATGGGCGGTCTTATCCCCAAAGGCGATCTCCTCTAGACTACCCTATACAATTAATATCGACACCGACCGAGTAAATAATGTATTACTTATTGGGAAAATGTAGATTTAGTAGATTACGATTTTTTTACACTATTGTAATGGAATCGTATTTTGAATATCCTTGCAATGCCAAGATATTGAAAAGCAGAATTGGGCCCCAGGTTTCATGTTGAAATGAAAAACAAAATGACATTTGCGCTTTATAAATGTTAGAACACAGTTTTAACAATTCTATGGATAACTCAATGCTCTACCTGGGTTAATGTTAGACACTATGGCCGAATGGTCTAGTTTATAGCGTTAAAAATACTGTTACAACCTAGATGTCGACAAAGACAAATTCACACCTGCATACCTGTAGAAACACATTTTATTACCTTTCGGCATTTGGACTTCTTTTATTTACATTGTGATTAAACAAGCAGCCTATTGTGTATTGTAATTTTTTACGGTCTATTGTTGTATTGTGATCAGTAGCCAGGTGTCTCGGATTTAAAAGTACAAACTGATTCTAGGAAATTCAGTGCAGTACAAAGCAATGCCCCAATTGAGAGATGAGGCAGTCGAGCGAAAAACCACGAGCGAAGTACCTGTGTTATACGTGTCTGTATAGTTCTAATAAACTATATTTATAGTAATTCTAATGGTATTTGAATTCGAGTCCTTCAACTCGTAACAATACATTAGTGTAAAACCATGAGTTATCTCACAATGTTTAATGTCATTAACAATGGCATACCTCAAACAACGCATTAAGGTCTTAGTTATATAAGCATAACGGATAGTAGGAACATAATATGATACTATGTTTATCAAGGAAAGTTCGAGTTGACACAAGAACTGCGTTGATTGTCGTCAGTCGAAGATCTACAATTAGGCCGTGCTATACTGGAGAGTAAGGGCCGCTTGCATAAGGTTGCCTAAATTTACTTAAGAAACACAAAACGTATTTAACACCCTTAAATACAATTACCGTCTTGCACAACGCAAAATTTGTTTAAAGAACTGTCAATACGTTTTGTGTAAAACGTATTTAGGCAGTTTACAATGATTAACTAATTTTATTTATAGGCGATTGTTGTGCAAGCGGCCCTAAAGTATCACACAAAGGCTATATAGACTAATTAGTAGGTACAGACTTTCCAGGTTTAACTGAATATTGTTTTTGCGATACGTTTTCCTGTCAAAGTCAAATAAAGTAATTGTAACATGAAAAAACCATTTACCACGTGAGTGGCTGAATGCATAAATCGGGTATAAGTCAAAATTGAAGAAGAAAAAGACATAGACGAGGATAATGTTATGCTTAAAATAAAACTTACCTTCTTTTCCGTTAATTTTTCGCACCTCCTCTGCTTACATATTTGATGGGATTTGTCGTTGCGACACGGCGCACAGTCACCGCAGTTGTCTTTACGTTGGCATCCTATACATTCGCCGCAACGTTTCCTCTTCTTTTTGGTCTGTGGCAAAATACATTATCTGTATTAAAATATTTTACAAAAACTGTTAGTCGCAGGACTACGTCAAAGTGACAACTTTGTATCGGAGCGTGACGCTCATGCGAGTTCAGTGCTTTTCCCTCATCCCAAAAGTGCTCAGCGTGCCTAAATAAGTTTTCACTTCAAATATTACAAAATGAAATCAGTTGTACAAATTAATTTTAAAACTAGCAGTTTCAACTCCACGATCCATTAGGTGTCATGACAAAAAATGTATAACTTCAGAAAATATACTCACAGATAATTCTTACGAACATAACAAGAAGGCTCAAAAGGACAAAACCATTTTGAACTAGTGCTATAAACAAAACAAAAGTGTAGTGTAATGTGCTAGCTATTAATAAAGAACACATGAACAAAGTGTCTTCGCCTTAATAGACAACAAGAAAAGTGTTAATGGACACTTTCTTAGTAAGAATACTTTTAGTTAATTTAGGTTATATTTAAATTACTTATTAATCTTCTTAGATTAGATGGTAATATTAATAAGGTATTTCTTTCTAAATACCTTATTTATTAAAAAAGAACAGATAATTCTTCTCTAACTTTTATTAATACATAAATATAATTCCTTTAGCCTACAACAATAAAATTCTAAGTATCACATTAAATTTTTCACTGACATAGCCTAAAAAAATTATTATCAATTTTATTTAAGTCCAAATGGACCTATGTTTAATCATCGGTCTTATTGAATCTCTAATCTGTGTTGCACAATATAAAACTAGTATCTCATTCTCTCGCAGACTTAGTCCTGTAGATTCATGTGTTTAACTCTTTTTAGTGTCGCTTTTTCGTTTCATCGACTTTCAAATCACAACGATTCTAAAGGAGTTTCACTCCAAAATGTGTTTGTTAAAAATTAAGTGGTC
This sequence comes from Dendrolimus pini, assembly GCA_949752895.1. Lineage (NCBI taxonomy): Eukaryota > Metazoa > Arthropoda > Insecta > Lepidoptera > Lasiocampidae > Dendrolimus > Dendrolimus pini. The sequence continues at coordinate 4,008,719 of OX457131.1, forward strand.
AAAAATAAACAACACATGCAATATTGGGTTATAATTATTTTTAAGAAAAAACATCTGTCTATGTGGAAATCTTATATCTATTAAATAATTTACTGTCAGTGAAATTTGTTTCATCTGATACTGAACACATCTCATTACGCTGTATCATCTTTACTTCTTTTGCCTGATATTGTAGTGAATGGAATAACAACATTTCTTATTCCTCTTTGCGTTTGGACCTATTGCTACGGGGATAGAGGTAGTGTTGGATTACGCTCGGATTTAACACCTTTACCTCCATGAACAGGCTGGTTTAGTTGGTAGATCCTTCCTGGTATTCTATAACATCGCCATATGCGAGGGTTTCAGAAACTAAATACGCTTTCTATAAAGGATGTGCATAATTTCTAAGTCAAATCTAGGTTCGAAACAAACTAATATACCTACCTATGTTTTCTGGGTTTATTTAAGAAACAAACTATTATTTTTTTAATACCATATCGAAAATAATCCTTTTAACATGATCACGAAAGTAATGTTGAAAGTAAACAATTTAAACGTGTTAAAAATTTAGATAAATAGATAGATAACTCTTTATTGTATATTATCTTTATATACAGAAAACCTTTCTAAACATATAATCGGCGGTCTTATCGCTAAAAAGCAATCTGTTCCAAACAGCTCGAGACCAAAATAGAAGAGATTAAATTTATTTATCATAAGTTCAAACTTACACTCTCCATAGAATTATCTTGTGATCATTAAATTATTTCACATTGTTACAAACAGTTATATTTTAATTTTCATATAACTTCAAAGTCGGAACTCGAAACAATTATTTCAACAGTTACTGACGTATCTGATCGTATTCCCGCTGGTTGCGTGTATGATTACATTTTGCATCGTTATTTTGTCCAATGTTTGCCCAATGCGAATAGCCAATTTTGTCCAATATTTCAAGTACTATCATGGAAGAATCCTAATGTGTGACACTCGCCAAATAAAGGACGTAACTCGCAACACTACAATCACAGTTGGGGCTACCAGACCGTTCTTTTTCTCCTAGAATAATTTCTTAATACATTCAAAAACGACTTATTATCACTCATAAATTAAGTCCTAATTACATACCTCCTTCTGAATTTCGTAATTTTCACGTATTTCATGACATTGAAAAGAAGCTGAATAGACTGATTACTAATAACTAAGACATGAAGAATATTTTCTGTAAATATATTGGCCAAACATAAAAATGATATGGCAAATGTTTGTCCATAAACGATTGATAACCAGCCACGGTACGTTGCAATTACAGTGCAGACAACAATTTCGGTGAATTCTGCACTCATTTTAATGACCCGTCTCGGTCTGCGCCAGCGCACTGAATCGTGATGCAAAGTTACGTTCCGTTTATGACCTCAGTATACCGATGCTTGCATTCTAGGATTCTGTATCGATAGAACATGATCGAATAAATTAATAATACGCTTATGAAATCCAAGGAACAAATAAATACCGATAATCCTATCAATATTATAAATGAGAAAGTTTGTGATGGCTTATTTATAGGTGCGTGAAAAAGTTATTTATATCTGTTATTCATGGAAGCTAACGAATCTTAAAGCCTTGTTTAACTACATATTATGAATATTATAATAGACTATAAACTAATAAAAATATTGTTTAAATTGTCCAAAATGTAGTCGGTAAGTTTTGACAATCCCGTGCGAGCGAAATCACAACTACTAATCTAATACCAAACGTTTTAAAATAAGTAAAATAAATTAAATAAACTTTAACTTATGGCAAATGTCTACTCTAACATACCTACACCGTGAATTTTTCATACGTAAAAAAATAACAGCTGGGATACGCAAAAACATTCCACGCTATTATTTGAAGCAATTTCATTCGTCCAATGTCGGCTATCTCCGGTTGTAATCGGAACCAACCGTTCGCGACTCCGCCAAACAGCTGACGAGTATTCAAATATGGAATTCTATTCGGTTCTATTAAAAATGTATATACTTCTTTTATAAATGATGAATTAAGTATATTTAATTAAATTCATATAAATAAAACATTATTTTAAACTATGTTTTGATTTATTTAAAAGTCCTGCATGTGAAACGTTTTTAAATTGTTCTACGAGGTACACATCTCCTTTCTTCTTATATATAAAAATGAATGTTTGTCATTATGTCCTTTATAGAATCGTAAACCATAGATAGATAGATAACACTTTATCGTACACCATTACAGAAAATACAGATAAACACTTATAGCCTAAAAATATTATAAATGTGCACAATGGGCGGTCTTATCGCTAAGAAGCGATTTATTCCAGACAACCCGTATACATTTGATCATGTGATGATCTTTAGCCAAGTTGTTGTGCAGGAGCCAAAGTAGGTTTCTGAGTTGGTTCACAATTGGACCCGGTAAGTGGCGCTGCTGCCGGCATATCGATTGAAGCTTTTCCAGGCAGGACGACGTCTGCCGGGACAGCTAGTTAAACATATAATGTAGTACATACATAACACATTCGTAAAATTATTGTTGAGTTTAATGGAATACAGACTTGTCGTAAGTAAATTATGTCAATTCTTCTCCTTCCCCAGCCAAACTATGTCCACAGCTGGACGTAGGCTTCCTCAAGTCTACGCGACATACCCGCCTTCCTTATCCAGCTCCGACCTGTGACCTTACGCAGGTTGTCGGTGCATCAGGCTGGCGGGCGTCCTAACACTTTTGCTCTAACGGTCATCGGTCCTGCGGCAAACGTGACTTACCCACTGCCACTTCAACTTCTTTTTTATAGCTGGTATACAGCAGACAGGCAGACGGCAAACCTGATGGAAAGCGTTTACCGACGCCTATAGACGTTTGCAACATCAGAGTTGTTATCAATGCGCTGCCGGCCTCTAAGAAATATTATGACCCCCATTTTCAAAAGCCCTAATCGTAATTCGTAGCCCAAATCTCCAAATTGGTAATTTTGCGAGCTATGTCGGTTACTATGGTTTTCTTACAGATAACCTTATTTCTGGTTCTATTTCTAAGAGAAACACCCAACATAGCTCGCTCCACAGCACGCTGAGCGACTTTTTTGTAGATTAGTCCCCTCGTCAGTTTCCACATCTCGGCACCGTAATTTATAACTTGTAGGACGCACTGCTCGAAAACTTCCGTCTTCAGGCATTGCGGAATCGTCGACGTAAAGATTTGGCCGAATTTACCGAATGCTCATAAATCAATTTATATCTTCAAGAATGTGCAAAATTCAATTTCAAATTTAAGCAGGTCTACAAATACTTGAAATTCATACATACATACATACATATTATCACGCCTTTTTTTACTTTCCTTTCACCTTTTTACTTTCATTAACCTCTTCATACATGCACATTTATATGAGATGCTTTTTAACTGACCTCTCTTTAACACTTCTGATATTTGATGATGGTGTGTACGTCGCGGTCTATCGGCACCAACTCTAGCTAGCATTTACAATGCTGTCACACTTGTTTTATGATTCTACTTTATCCATTCTCTCTACCAGTGGCGAGGGGTGCAAATTCGTCTAGGGTAAGCCGTTGAACAAAACATGCCGTATGATGTAAGACTATTTTCTTATAAAATTTATATTTTAAATTTTACAATGTTACCGTGTATATTGAAACAAAAGCCGGTGCCCGATCGGGTTATGAGTTGCTATTTTATTAACTACGTGTGGACAGAAATTCATAGCGCTTTCGACCTTTTGGACGCTAGTTAATTTAAGAGACACTAGTAATAATATGTTTAACAGGACGTGTAAATTTAACGAATGCATGGCACTTTCGACCTTTTGGTCGCTAATCGCTAGTTTGTCAAAAGCAGCTTATGCGGAATCGAGTTGTGTGAAGACCACGCCACTGCTCTCTGCATGGCCAAAGCATCTTAAGATTCCCTTTTCAGCTCTTCTTATTACTTCTTTCAATCCACAACCTTCCCTTATCATACTGTTTCTACAGATTTGTCGTATGTAAATTATATCAACTTTTTCTTTAGTCAATCCACTTTAAGTTTATTATCTTCAAATCCAGCAACCCTTTCAAACTACACCGAACACCACCGTTAACAATATGTTATTGGGAACAGTCATATAGTTTTCCGCTTTTCGGAATATTTATTTGTTCTTGGAAGCTTTGCAATGGATTTTCCCCGTTTGAGTCATACAGTGAGTAATAATATATTGACTAATGCAAAAGAACCTTAACGCGTGGAAATAAAGATGAAAATTAGCTGTTAAGCATTTGTATAATTTATATTTTTCCGAACTAGGCTTAGACGTGTTTAGCTTTCATGTTTATTGTTTATTAGTAATTTGTTAAATTTTTTTTTGTTAATTTGCCTAATAAGTAGCCTACTCGCAACACAATAAAGTTTCGCAAGAACATATAGCTTATGAGGTTTTACTGATAACATTATTATTAAAACTAGTGATAGCCCGTGTTCGAAATTCGACTATAATAATTAATTTAAACGTTTGAACATTATTAAGGTTCTATTGTCAAAGACCATACTTCTATAATCACAGATTTTGACTTTAACAATAAACAAAATAGTATAATATATGAGCGTGTGTCAAATACACGGTAGTGTTGTAATTTTTTTTTATTGATTTAAGGTATTATTTATTAACTATCCATGATTTTATAAAAATATTAGCCTTCTGCAGTACCCATTTTAATATTATATAAAATTATTAGAGTTAGGCATGTTTGCTGAAGAGTTTCTTACGCCACTTCTTCTCTTCAAGGCGCAACATGTTGCGCAGCGGTGGTAAATTAGGTAGGCTCCCATAGGGTAGAATAATAACCATGAACAAAATTAAAACTAAATAATTAAAATGAACAAGTTAGCAGTAGGCTAAATAAAACTTTAACAATACTCATTTACATTTGACATCGTTGTCTTCCGTAATCACGGCTACTGAAAAGCGGTCGAAACGTCGGAATGATAAAAATCAAATAAATTACCGCGCTCAAATCCGTTAAAACGTAGTTTAATTATTTATTGAATTGACTCAATTTATTAGATCCATCTAATATCAGCATTATACATTCTTTTTCCATGTAATCTAATACCCCTCCACCTTTTGAAAAACGAAATTTGAAACGATAGAGCTTCAATAAGGTCCGTTGAGTAGTATGTGACGGATGAGGTAATTTTCTTTAATAGATAGATAGATAACACTTTATTGCTCACCAAATATACAATTATTAAAATGCAAGAGTAAAATATTGTCATGATAGAAACAATAGGCGGCCTTATCGCTTAAAGCAATCTCTTCCAGGCAACCTAACACAAGGAATCATTTAACCTAATCTGGCGATGTAAGTGACGGAGATTATTATGTAAAACTTAAACTGACTTACTTAAACTACATATATGATATTGACCTCTGTGGTTGAACGGGCTAAGCCTTTGCCGGCCTACCTTGCTGTAATGCAGAGGCTCCGGGTTCGATACCTGGTATAGTAAATTTCGCAAACGTATATTCTACGTTATTTACTATGGTCTGGGTGTCTGGGACACAAGCGTAACTTGCTTAATTTGGGATATAAAATATGTGTGTTTGTCTGCCGATTATTATATTTTATAAATATGACAAAATGCTTTTTTGGCCAAATAACAAAAACATGTGCATGATTTCTGTAGAACTCTAATGCGCCGACAAGAACTTGCACGAATTCATTTTACGACTTATTATTTTGTATTTTTCATACAAACTACACTAAACATGTTGAACTTGAATTTTAATTCGTACGATAAATGTTATCATCATATTATTAAAAAGTCTAGAAATCAATACTCTTTATAAATTTTCGTTCTTTAGAAATAGTCTTCTATGTATTCCTTATCCCTAATTACATCATATATTTTAAGCGAACCACAAATTATGTTTTTTACTATACAAACTATTTTAAGCAAACCGAAACCTTAGATCTGTTTCAATACGACATACTTTCCTATGACAAAGCTAGTTGAACATAACAATAGCATTGGGCGCCACAGCCGTTCCTCCTATCGAATAATCTATATACTAGGGACAGCTGAAAGTAGCAGTCTTAGCACATTTATTCGTTTTGATTGAAACGAATCGTTAATCTAACACGTTATTTTATCGATAAGTAATCAGTTTCATAACGAGATTTTATTGCTACTATTAGAAGTTACTATCACAGCTTTATGGCAAATGCGCTCTAGATGAATTAGATAGTAAAGTGTATTCAAAAAAGGACATTACGGCTTACACATTCATGAAACGTAATTTGTAGCGTTATTATAAACTTCCCTACGAAAGTAATATTAATTTTTCATGCTAATACTAGTTATATATTAATATATTTATATTATTATTAATATTAATTTATTAAGCTATACAGATAAATAATAACCTTTTTTTAGAAAGGTTTTTTTAAATACAAGCTTTTGAGATCCTGTATATCGTAGCCGCAGGGAGACAAGTAAAACGACCCGAAACACGACGGGTCTATCTTGTTTAGTACACGAGTTCCTATGGCGACCTTCCGACTCCATCATCAGATCAGTTCCATGGTACCATAATATTGCATTGTCACGCGATATGCATATGGGTGCAAAATTCCAGCTCTATCGGAAATCGGGAAGATGGTCAAATTTAACTTGCAAGATTCCACCTGGACTTACGTGCATACATCCATTGCAAGTTAAATAAAAGCTTGTAAAAATAAAGTATTTGTAATCTCTCTTTACATATAAATAATAAAACTGTAGAGGTCCAATTTCTGTACAATGAAAAAAATGCTAAAAACGGAGTCAGGGGGGTGTAAGAAGTGTAATTCAACTAATTTAGAATTTTTTAATTTTTCATTTCTCTGTTCGTCTATCTGTTTGTACGGGCTAATCTCCGAAACGACTGGACCGAATTAAATGAAATTTTGTCTGGTGGTAGCTTATATCCCTGGTCAACATATAGGATACTTTTGGTAGTTTTTAATGTTTTAGAGTAATAATAAAGCTAACAACACTAAGCACTCAGGACTTATTTTGAGTCGTTGAACGTCGTGATGAAGTCCTCATATCAAGATAACCAAGCGACAAGCTCGTCAATCTACTGTACGGTTACTGTGAATAGACTTCGTATATAAAGGTTTCCGTATTCCTTTATCAGTTTTCACCATAATTTTGTTACCTATTTATTTCGATATTTTCATCTTAACACATGAATTTAATTTTTGAGTAATAATTATTATCAACTTGAACAGGCATCAAATCCTCTACAAACCACACCACAAATGTGCAATATACAATCGATTATAATCGAATAGCACAAACACGATGATCTTAACAATAATTGCAATCGACAATAACGCGTCGAAATGATAATTAGTCATTCCAGTAGATAACCACGGGTCGACAGCTGCATAAAAGGTGTTCTTTATTAGACCATACTGACATTTTATAAAAAGAATGTGGTTGCTGTTAGATAAGTTTTTATCCATGCGATGTTAAGCTTAGCCGTTTGATGATCCATTTTTAATTCTTATAAAACGTACGTGACTTAGAAATTCAAGCAACCTGTATGAATTTCTAAGAATAAAAATTCTAGCCAGAATAGTGAAGTAATGAAAGAAAATTGTAGCATGTACATAATTATGCATTTTCTTTCATTACTTGTCTATTCTGGCTGGCTGGATGAGTGACGCCGTCTTGGGGAGACCTACCTACGTCCAGCAGTGGACTATGAATTCTCTATTCTGGCAAAGTCTGCCATACAACAGTTGCAAAGCTTCGCTAGATCACTTTAAGCGATAAGCCCACCTATTTATTTAAGAAAATAAACTACGCATTATAAATTTCGGTAAGTATCAAAATGTTATCTATGCTCATGTATAACCATTACACAATCCAAATAACGATTTTTTTACTACTTTTAATCTAATATCCAGTGAAGTTAGAACAATTGTTATTTATGAGAAGTATATTTATATATTTTCGCTAACAAGAATGCGTAATGGATATTTATATAATAAAAAGATAGTGTGAATTATTCAAAATATAACTGTTTCCCATCACTACGCTACGGGTGAGACCGCCGGGCGCGGCTAGTATTTTATAATTATCTTTAGGAAAAATAGGTACCAGAGTAAAGAAAACCTTTATAAACCGCCTATTTCGGCCAGTCTTAGCCAAATTGTAGTCCTTGCTTAGAATATTTCTATTGCACTAAGTAGTCGAAAGCAACATTTTACTATATAGTTTAGATTATCCAAACAAAGACAACATTTACGTATGGAAGCAACAAATACTCTAAAACTATTGTACATATTATATATACTCGTATAATATAATTGCAACAGTAAACGATCATTCCCGTAAAAATCTTTAAGCTTGAGTATTTCATAAAAGGATTAAAAAGGTAAGTAGTAAAAGAGTTCTTAATTAACATTGGGCTTCTGAAAACTGTCGACTAATTGCATTCGCGTTTAAATTTGAGAGTCATAAAATTTTCTAAGCAGGACACGCGTAAATCGCCCGACTTTAATTTGTGTTTTAAACGAGAGTGGAAGTTAATTTATTGGCCGAGCAAGAGAATCGGCTAACTATTAAATTTATAGCTGCGAAGACAGAGAGTTTGGCCATTCCCGAACTTTTCGTCGAGAATAAAAACTGCTCCCCGAATAATAAAAGGTAGGAATTACTGGGAAACTTTCTCTTTTTCGGATGCCACTCGAATCCACTTTCAGCGTCGTGTTGTTGAATGAAAATTCCCAGAATTCCCTATATCTTTCGTTGGATGTAAGGCCGGCTTCGCGATTCCCGGGCGGCTTGTTTACGCGATTCACCGATTCGCGGGAACGGAGATTAGTAATCGTTCCCGATTTTATTGTTGCCTTTGAACTTTGCCTTACTCTGTGCGTATACGTGCGACCGTTTTATTAAGTCGATGTATTGTCGTGCTAAATCGGGGCGAACTCAATACTAAAACCTATTTTATGACTATTATACAAGTGGTACCTAAATTATAAATAAATTAATATAAGGTATGCAACAAATCGCTGCCAGAGGGAAGCGCGCCCAGAAGGCTGGCTGCATTGCCATATAGCGTGGTTGCGCGAAATACGAGCCTTCTGATCACGGGTGGTATCAAAAAGTTTCTTACAATTTTCTTTGAAGAAACTCTTTGCCGATGGAGCCCACGGACCTAAAGTTTCAACTCCAAACGGCACAAATATGTAACCCCTTCCTAGTGTTCCATATTTACGCCGTTTGAGATCATAGTAATCGAACGGGCACATTTTTTTATAATATACTTATTTTTATTAGTAAAAATACTCCTAACACAGACGGACAACCAAAAGGAAATTGGTAGCTTTGATGAGCATGTTTGCATTAAATATCAGGGCAGTTGCAACAATTTACCGGCCTGGAAGCAATTTTATGAAACCCTCGTGCAATGAGTATAGAGAGATATGTGTCGTATACATATACGTAATTAATCAAAATATTTATACATTTTATTTCACTTTTATGTGCCTATCTGTACAGCAATCATTATATTAATACGTGAAGCAAAAACTCTGTACCCCTTTTTACGAAAATTGCGCGCACCTATAGTTTATATAGAGAAGGAGTGCAGAATGCTAATATTTAAAAAAAATATTACACACATTACCATGTATTTGACACACACACGCATATATACTCTTCTGTTTATTGTTAAAATCAAATTAACAGTGTAGCCTTGGCGAAATCTGTGATTATAAAAGTATAATAGTCAGTACCTTAATAATGTTCAAACTTATAATTCAAAATAATTATAGTCGAATTTCCACCACTGGGCGATCACTAGTACATTAAGATTTAGTTACTTTGTGCTTTTAATATAAATAAATATTATAATGCAAACGCAGAATAGCTTAACAATTATTAGTTATGGTAAATATATTCAATTTATTTTGTTCTGTGTACATCTTGAGATATAGAGTAGAGGATGACCACGGAGATATTTGAGCACGCAATTGACAAGAAATTTATCAGGCTAAGGCAAACAAGTATAATCTCGTTATGGAAGCTTAAAATGATATCAAAATCCTTTGTGACGTTTAGCCTTAAGCTGTTGTAGGTTTACGAGGAATTGAGAGTTTCAATGAATACACGTTGATTTTTATTACGTGGAGTTAAAACTGATCGTGTTGAACATTAATAACGATAAAGTAATAAATACTAAAAGCTCGCGACACGTTTTACGACATCAAATTGCCACATTTCAAATACAAAGTTAGACGCAAATTGGCAGGAACAAGTTGAATCATTTTAAAATTATACTCTTGAAGTTAATGTATTATAATAGTAGGCAATATGCAGGTGTAAAAGGTGTCATCGTATGCAGTCTGAAATAATTAATGTAATAAAGCTCACCTGTTTTTCGCTTGAAATATCGTCTAGCTCCATCGGACCCGTGTTCATAGGTAGAGCTCCATGCATCGGCGACTTGAATCCAGCAGTCGAGGATACAGCAGCCACTTGGCCACTGCTCTCCGATCCAACTTCCATATTTGAACAATCAGACTCCGAGCTATTAGCACGCATTTTCCGCCTCTCTTTTTTCCTAAAATCCGATCTTGTAGGTGACGAACCGCTTCCAAAACCGTTCGACTTTTTCTCATATCCGTTGTCGATAAGCATCGGATTCTGGAAATTACTATGATGCAAACCATTCGGCGTGTATTTGTCTTGTAGAGACTTTACATCAAACGGTTCATTTTTCAATACGTGCACTACGGTTGGGCTTTGTATATTCTGTATTAAGCTACCATTCTGATGGAGCAGTGTTCCGTTTTGATGTAAAATTCCATTTTGTGTTGGGAATGCATTGATTGTTGCGATGTTTGGCTGGTACAGTTGTATATGCCGGTCATCTATATAAGTTTGTGCGGTCGTCGCCAGTTCCCGCGCCTGTAATGGAGCGGGTACTATTGGATAACTCCTGGCATTCACAGCCGTCAATGTATGGAATGTAGTTGCGTTAACAGGAGATAGCGTGGTTAAGGTAGTCGATAAAGGAGTCACTTGAGCCAATGTGGTTAAATGCGCCGGAGATGATGGTGTTGTTAATTGCGTGAGTTGGGTTAACTGACTAGGACTCGCGCTGGGCGTAGGGCTCGCTGTAACAGGCACTGGGGTGACACTCGGTAACCCTGTTTCTGGTATGACAGTCGTTTCTGGGAACGTTTGAAACTGGCTTTGGAATGACGGCAGCTTATTTGGTATATGCTGCAGCGTGACGGATTGGTAATCTAATGGTGCCGAGAAGCCGGCTCGGAGTAATGCGTCTTTGGAGTTGACTGTTAACGGCATGGATTCCCACGGGCGGTATTGAGGCTGGCTGGCGATCACCGAGACCGTGTCGCCGGTCCTCTCGAAGTACTCCCACGCCGGGTCGAGGAGCCGCGCGTCCGCGGCCAGGATGCGCTGTTCGTCGCCCATCTCTCCGAAGGTGGAGAACGGCGGTAGATGCGCGCTGTCCGCGCCCTCGCTCATGACGCCTTCCCGCGCAACCGCATCGCGACACCCTAAGCACCCTAACTTAAATAAGCTCTAAGTTCTACTTTGTATTGAACACGGAACTGCACTGGAACTTGATTTGTACTCTACGACCGAATTCAACACTTAAAGTTATACGGCACACTGGTTTAATACTAAGCTAAATAAATATAAAACAGTCCTTAAGAGACAGACACTTAACTAGTCTAGGGCTATAAAATCTTTGGCTGACTTTGTTTTTTTTTATACAAAATTACTCGAGGATTCTGTTCATTTATGTTTTAACGATCGATAAAATATTTTGTGCACTCGTTTAACGATTTCTTCTATTTTGGAACGTTTAAATACTGGTCGTTGATTTTTATTCGCTTGAAGGCTTCGTTTTATTGTAAATACCGATCAGACTTAAATTAATTTGTACTGTTTGGGAGTTAGCGTATACTATACGATTTAGCTTTATCGTTTAAAAGGTTAAAAAAATAGTGCTTATATTTATTTTTTATTTATTTTCGAAACGAAAGATATGACTGGAGGCTTTGGTTTGATGGTTTACTGGCGTTTTGGTTGATGTTTCACTGCGGCGAAGTCAAACGTGTGAGATCGCCGGGCATCCGGCTAACCGTACGGTCGGCACCGATCTGAAAAGAAAAAAGAACTGTTAAAATAAACAATTTGAGTACTACCGCCATATACTACAGAGCAGAATATAAAACAAAACAAATAGCAAAATGATACAAAAAAGATTAAATTAAATATTCGCTCTGAAATGCGAAAACATATAGGCTGGAAGCAAAATGATATCGAGAGAAATAAAAGGTGAAAGTAAGGTAAATCGGCAAGTTATGGACGCTTTGGACATGTTTACTGCGGAACACGCGCATGCGTCCGCGACTGAGCGCAAACGAATCGATGCAATGGCGCGAATACCCTAACACTCTCGTATAAGGGGTTATATCTTTGATTTATATTTCAATAAATAATCACATTCATTTATTTGATGTAAACATTTACAAAATCAAGTAAGTTTAACATTCAGTGATTAAAAAAATGTAACATTAATAGTACGCCGAGATCTACTACCTAGGGAATATGATTGTGATTCTAATATGTCTTGTCAAGTATTTTTATTTTTATAACTGAAGAACTAAACATATAAGTTTATTTTTTAATTATTTTTTGCTTTTTAGTCTGGTTAAGGGTTATTTTACATGAGATTTTTTTCAATTATTTATTTTGATCCTAAACTTTAACATTTTTACTAAACGTTTTTTAACTAAACATTTTTATTTATACGTCTGCGAACGGTCTGTATATTATTACTGTATATGTGTATACTGTGTATTGTCTGTATATTGTTATTATATACAGATATCAGTGAGTCCTTTATTAAATATTAGTATATAACAAGCCAGTGCCTGGATATTTATCAGTATCATTAACAACTATACATAGTTGCCATTTCATATTTATAAGCCGTGTCAGTTAGACTCTCAGGGAAATATTGTACAAAAACATTTGCTTTACTGCGTAGAAGATGTGAGGATCGATAGTCTCGAGGCAGCATTAGCAAATCGTCGACTCCATTAAAGGTCTTCGATAAAACTCCACGGAGATTATCAGTTTTTTTACATGGCGAGAAACGCTAACGGTTTGTCGCTAAGTGACGTCACAACCACCTTCACTTTCATTCGTATTTTATTTTTTATCTGAGTCCTGAATAGAATGTGTCTAAATTTTTTTTATTGCATTAGTACAGTAGACAGGCAGATGGCCCACCTGATGGAAAGTGGTTACCATTGCCTGGAGCTCTCTAAAGGGAGACTAGAACTTGGCCACTAATTCCGGAACACAACTGAAGGTTGTTATGACGGCATACTCTAGACCGGGAATGGTGGCCATCCAGACGGGCAAATACTACACTTTGCAATTTAACTTGCAGATATAACTATATATTCATATAAACATACTAGCAGTCCCGGCAGATGTTGTCTTGCCCTGAAGACATAAAATTTAGAACCCGATTGTAACGCCACCTACCAGGTCTATTATGAATCTAAACCATTCTCGAATCTACCTGAACACATTGAAAAAATTAAATCGAAATCGGTCCAGCTGTTTAGGAGGAGTTCAGTCACATACACACGCACAGAAGAATTTTATATATACAGATTAAGACGATTGTTTCTACCATAGATATGAGCAGAGATGATGACTACATTATAGATATCTGTTTTTAGATGTAGTACCTACAAATATCTACATTTATAATAAATAATACGGTATCATTCGCGTAAACTTTGGATCCGTTACCTTAAGGTTATCCCTATTATCAAAGTACACATTTACTAAATTTACTTAGGAAATACTCCTATTTTCCAGGATAAAAAGTATACTATACTCATCCTTATACATCATAATTGTGTATATATCAAATTCTATGAAATAAGAATTGATAAGAGAAGAAAACAAGACGGTATGGGCAGGTAAGGAGAAGGAATTAAAATCATGTGATAAAAAGACATTAAAATTGAAAGATTGATAGATATAAGAATAAACGTAGATCTAAACCTAAAATGAGATATAGATTGTGTGAAACATATCATCCATAATACAATTTATAGAAGAACAGAGAATGTGACACAGTAGAAAAATACATTTTAGGCCGACCTCAAACGATTCGGAGGTGTCTGTGAATGTATCTTCTGTACATTTATAGACATCTGTTTCTGACATTGAAAATTATTTATAATAGGACATTTATAGAACATCCGGAAATAATATTTCAAAAATAGAACATGTCGTATCCGATCCCGATCACGCAGTAGAAAATAGACAGTTTTAAAATAATGTAACTGTTACAGAAATAGTGTTGGCCCTTAAAATAGTCTAACCGAAATAGAGCGTGGCATTAGGTACTGCTGCGCCGTTAAAATGTATTAGGTTATTTATAGATTGTTTACTTCAGATAATGTTGACGGTTTGAGAATTCGTCAAAAATGTGGCCGTGTGCGCGGGACGGTTACGCCCAAAATTGGCTGCGTATTAATAGTAGGTCGTGTTGGTTTCATTCATGATTTTGCAAAGGTTGCCTAGCATGAAAGTGTGAATGTACGTTATATTTTGCTTAAAATCCAATGTAAACATTGAGCATATTGAATGAAATTTTGTACTTGCTTTATAAGCTAAATTAGTTTCTCGTTTACGTTCTAGGTTTTCTAATAAATGTTGTAGTTTTTTCGTAATATAACCAATTAATTCTAAATTGAAAAGATTACGCGTTCCAAAATTTGAGGAAACTGGCCGTCTTCGAAATTATGAATTTTGCAAATCGTCGGCCTTTGTGTCTACATTTCTTGGTGACTTTTTTTCGTCAAATTGTGATATGTCTATACATGGAATATGTGAAAATTTTGCCGATAAAATGTTCTTACAAGGTCCTACACTGACACCAACGAAATGTTTAAAATTAGAACACAAGTCTAACAAATATTGTAATTGGAATCTGAATATTGTGCCAGTATTCAAACGTAAATATCATTCAGTCACATCTCAATCTTCTTTCTTTATTATTGTTGTTAGTAAAATCTTCACCCCTGTTCTGTACGACATACTTAAGCGGTTGTGATGAGAAAGAACAAAAGACGATTTTCAAAAGACAATTCTTAGTTTCAAACTGATATGAACATTCATTCTAAATTTCCATTTACGACTGTATATCTAGTTATTGTTTCATTTCAGAACGAATGGGTAGTATCATCGCGTGTACGTTTAAAAATAGAGACGGATTATTTTATTTATTGAATATATCGATTTTCAATATCAAAGCTTTGACGTCACTAAACAATCGATTAGTTTAATTCCGTAGGCTCGCATTTGATTACAATCGTAACTGAAATTCATATTGCCTTCCTTAACTGAAATGTCTATTTTTTTTTAAAAGGGTATCTGATGAAAACTATAGACACTAAAGTGCGATTTAGATGACTCTGTCTTTGTCAAGCTGATGTACAATAACTTCGAAAGCATGAATCACGAAGAAATATAATTGATATTTTTTTGACAAAACCAAAACCGACTTCATATATTATTATTTTTTAAATTAACTAATCTACGGACTCTAGTTCAGTACCCTTTTTACACTTAATTATTGTTAGTTTTTTGAATTCATACACGCTTATTGTTTATGTGTTGTTATGTGTGACATTAATTTTGTGATTTTTATGTTGTGTTGTGTACCTTAAGAATAACTTATATATATTTTTTTCTAATTTTAATACTAAACTTATACTAATGTAGAGTTTATCTGTTACATGCTGGTGTTGTGAGAAAGTGCATGTGCAGTGTGTGCCTTATGTCTATACCTATTGTATATATTATCTTAACTAGTGCCATGTATGTTGTTTTTTCTTTCTGTGCCTAGGTTATTAATTTTTAGGCTAGTGTGTGCTCTTTTTGTGTGTCTTGGTTTGTTTGTGAATTTTTAATTAAGGTTACTCTCGATGTCTGTGGGATCCACTCATCAGATCTGACTTGGCCACCTTGGAACCGCCTCTGGAATATATCATATACTTATGAATAAACCAAAAGAAATCAAAATCAAGCGCCTGTAGAAAATGTTATACCTACACGCGTATACAAGCTTTTTCCAAAAATTTAGGCACACGGCATTCTTTAATAAGGGTTATTCTCGGTGTCCCTGGGATCCGATTCATTAATCATCATTTGATCCTGACATGGTGAGAATTAGACCATTTCATAAACCTTTCGATTAAAAGAAACGTTTTGATAATTGATTTACGAATAACGAAGAAATCGAGTAACGAACACACAGAAAAAAAGAAACATACAACTTGAGAACTTCCTCCTTTTCGAAGTCGGTTAAAAATTCGACGCAGGACCACACTTGCTTAAGATCACCTCTTAGTTTTCTCCGTTACAGTTCTTACCAATGCTAACGTCATTTAATATAAGATTGATTGGTATAATTTATAGTAAAGAAATTATCATATCAAGCCAAATTTTTGTAAGCATGGCAAATTTAGCCGCCGCTGTGGTAGTAATCAGGGAATAACAACTTAGTCTAGTAAATGACATCTTTACTTCCAATTAAAACAAATCGTTACACTATAAATAATTATAATTTCACCCGTGAAGTAAATTTACGGTATTCCCAAAGACGTTACATCAAAAGAAAATGTCTTTTGTTTGGTCTACAAAGAGGGAGTAAATTGCAACACGCTCGTTTCGACTTTTTCGCTTCCCCTCGAGTACCTTGCTACATTTTCCCTGAGGGAAAAGTAAAAAAATTTCGCTAACCACTCACCCATTCGCTAGTAGAATGAGCACAAATTTTTATATTACAATAGTTATGGGATTTTGATATCACGAGATTCTAGTTTTAGCCTTATTGCATTCGTGAAATTGTAGGTAGGAAAGTGGTACGTATGTAGAATTCGTTGTTCTAGAGAAAAGTTTTTTTTCTTTTAGAGCTGGAATATAGCAGATAGGCTGCCGGCCCACCTGATGGAAAGCGGTTACCGTCGCCTATGGACGTTTGCAACATCAGATGTATTACTAACGCGCTGCCAGCCTCTTAGAAATTTTATGACACCTTTTTTGAAAATCTACATATCGTAGCGCTGTGGGAAAACCTCAACTGGGAGCTCATTATAGCCCCCGGGGCGCGACAGAAAAGTTCTGGAAAACCGTTGCGTACATGAGCGAAGCGGCTCGAGGAAGTGGGGATGAACGCCCAGCCGATGGCAAGCGGTGCGGTGAAGACAAATGCACCATCCTTACAAGTCCTTGGAACACTCCCCGTTACAGAGTCGGTAGAATACGTAAAGAGAGGCGAAGTATCTCCGAAGGCTAAGCGTATCTAAACCGTCTGTGAGTATGGGATCATCAACAACGCGAACGGGTCGACGTTGAATACAGTCCAGGGGATTAAACTGGTAGGCAAGTGCTTCAGCCCAAAGGGGTGAGCAGTACTCCTTATGCGGCTTCACCTGAGCTTTTCAAAGCACAAGGCTTTGCCACGATGTGAAGTACTGCATGGGCCGGTTTAGCACTCTCATCTTTTTGGAGACAAGTATTGCCTTGCCTTCAAGATGACCCCTGAACTGCAACATCATTGGTGATGTCGTCACCGAGGATCCCAATACTCTTGGAGGTGGTAAGGGGAGTTCCTTGGAACTGAAGCGCTAGCTCGAGTTTTCTTAGTAGAGAATACGCAGATTTGTGTCTTCGTGGGGTGGAATTGGACAAGGATTTGTCTCCCCCATTCAGAGACTCTCTCTAAGGAGTACTCTACTTGAGACGCAAGTCCAACCGGACTTTCCTCCACAAAAGATCGAAGCGAATCGAAGTTTAAGTATCATTCTTTTTAGTATATTTCTCTTTGATTCCCAAGTATTTATATTAACTCACGGCAGTACCGTTTGTTCATTAATACTATTGGTTATTGCTAATATCAAAGTGGGTCTTGCTTAGATGAAGGTCCTGAGAATGGGGCATGTCTAACATTTCTACTATACAAAATGTATTTGCTCATTATAACTCCCATTAATCCCATACTATACTTTATACTTTGCCGCTCAAAAATTATGATTTGACTAGTAAAATCGTACAACTCGTTCAATGAAGCATTTGGCAAAATATATTTTTACGGGTTTTATGAGTGAGTTTATCATGGTAATATTTGTTCTACTCTATTATGGATACTTGATCAAATATCTTCTGGTGTATTTTTTTTTCCTCGACAAAGCCCGCATTACGTCATCATCAGTACAAACTGCGATTCGTCAAGCAATCAGGGCAAAACCTTTGTAAATGCGCACAAATAACGCTCCACGAAAAAGAATAAAAAGCTCACATCAGAACGCAACTGGATATTTGCATGTGTGTATCGTCTACACGTAAGGACATGTAGGGATTCCTGCGACATGTCTCTGTGCGTGTGGATGTAAGGGTGTGTGCGTGGAACGATAGTATCTGGGTCTCGGTTGTCAAGGGCAACCGTACAACCGCTGCAGCGAAAGCATTGCGCTTTCAGCTCGGCACACTGTAATTATACGACTTATTTTTAGCGTCGGATGTTGTCGCTTTTTTGTGTAATGCATGTAGCGGTGCAACGCGGCCGTGTTTAGATGACGTTCGGAAATCCTTGAATTGCGTTCCATTTTAAAACATGGCGGACGTTTCGGACTGGTTCTTCAAATTAAGTTCTTTTATTGTTTACATATATTGATCGTCAAATTAACGACTCTACTCTTTCATTTACAGTTTTTCAAACTACTTGTGGGTAGTAGTACACAGTAATTCATACAATTTCCAGAACTAATTGTAGTTAGTAGAGTCCTTCGTTCATTTCAAAGTCTTGAATAAAAAGTGACGTATTTATTTCTTATTTTCTTCAAGATATCTTTCTTAAACAACTCACTTATCGAGTAAACATTAAAGTTATTAATGATCATTACGTCACCTTTCCAACATATAAACAGGAACTTGGAATTTAAATACATGTTTGATAAAGTTTTTTCGACAACAGCTGCTTATAAAGTTACATCCGACTCCATACAATACCTGCGCTTGCACCGGAAACTGATATCTCGCTGGTAGTGATGATTTCAATGATAATCGTCCGATAACACCTCCAATCGGCGTACTTTATCGGTAAATAATCGATTTATATGATAGAGAAAAGTTCACTTTATATCACCTTCTTCTTTTAAATATAGCGTTGCACGATTTGTGTATCTATCCAGTGTCAAGTATCAATGAATATTCAAATTTATGAAAGGTTCTGCAGCAACGACAAAAGTATGGACGTATTTATTTATTATTTGTATGTATTTGTTATTTGAGTCTCGAGGTCATTCATTTGAGTCAGTTTTGATGAAAACTAAAACGGTATTTGTTATATTTTTTTTAAACAATCACACTGTTCTGGAAACACTCCAGGGACTTAATTCTACTATTACTATTTCTTCAAAATAGCCGGACTCTATCGTCTCAAACGTAGTTTTGCCTGATTTTGGTTTTCGTTAATACCAATGGCGTGACCGTGGCCACTCTATATTTGTAATTATTTATAAGCGAAATAAATGTTTAATTCTTGGTAAAATCTAATATATAAAATTCTCGTGTCACAGTTTTCGTTGCCATACTCCTCCGAAACGGCTTGACCGATTTTGATGAAATTTTTTGTGCTTATCCGGTATCTATGAGAATCGGCCAACATCTATTTTTCATCCCCCTAAATGTTAGGGGTAGTCCACCCCTAAATTTTTTTATTTATTTTTTAGACAAAATTTTTAATTTCTATTTTTTTATGATACAACATACAAAAATACATACAACCCTAAATTTTCAACCCTCTACGATCAACCCCTATTTTTTAATAGCGATATTAGTATTTTTACAATTTTCTACTGGGATGATTTAGATTTTAATTTGAACAATTCTCATGAAATTTTGTGTGCATATTGGGTAGGTCTGAGAATCGGACAACATTTATTTTTCATCCCCCTAAATGTTAAGGGTAGTCCACCCCTAAATATTTATTTAATTTTTTTTGTTTATTTTTTTAAGATACAGCATTAAAAATACATACAACCCTAAATTTCCAACTTCTACGATCAACCCTTATTTTTTACCGGGTAGGACGACGTCTGCTGGGACAGCTATATCTATATATATATAAAAGAAAGTCGTGTTAGTTACACTATTTATAACTTAAGAACGGCTGTACCAATTTGGCTGAAAATTGGTGGGGAACCAGGAGACAGATATAGGATACTTTTTATACCGTTGGAACCGGTAGGTGGCGTTGAGATCGGGTTCTAGAATCCTCTTAATCACCGGGAGCGATTTTGATTTGGGTGTTTGAGTGGGTTCCCGGATGGTTTAGATTCGCAATTAGAACCAGTAGGTGGCGCTGATATCGGGTTCTAGAATCCTCCTAATCACCGGGAGTGATTTTGGTGATTTTGTTTTTGTGTGTTTGAGTGGGTTCCCGGATGGTTTAGATTCGCAATTAGAACCGGTAGGTGTCGCTGAGATCGGGTTCTAGAATCCTCCTAATCACCGGGAGCGATTTTGGTGATTTTGTTTTTGTGTGTTTGAGTGGGTTCCCGGATGGATTAGATTCGCAATTAGAACCGGTAGGTGGCGCTGAGATAGGGTTCTAGAATCCTCCTAATCACCGGGAGCGATTATGGTGATTTTGTTTTTGTGTCATGAAACAAAGTTTTTAAGGAATTCAGAAAATATGGCGGTACGAAGTTCGCCGGGTCAACTAGTATAATATAATAATATCAGCCCATAAATGAACAAGACAATATACCTGCCACGCTTGTCCAAGGCGGCTTGGCAGGTTTGACATATCGGTTATCTTGATGTGCAGATTGCATCACGATGTTTTCCTTCACCGTTGTTAGCACATGGTAATTGTAACAATATGCACTTTAGGTCAGAAATTGCCTATGTGGTCCATGCGTTCCATCCAGGATCGAACCTTTGAGTTTGGGACGCGTGCGCTAGCTAGTACGCTACCACGACTGCGGTAGCCATTACGCTACCACGACTGCGCTAGCCATTACGCAACCACGACTGCGCTAGCCATTACGCTACCACGACTGCGCTAGCCATTACGCTACCACGACTGCGCTAGCCATTACGCTACCACGACTGCGCTAGCCATTACGCCACCACGACTTTTTATAATAACAGCCCATGAACGTCCCACTTGCTGGGCTCGGGCCTCCCAAGCCAAGCTATCCAAGATGGGATAGAGAGGATAATGTCCTCAAGAAGGTCCCTCGGCTATAGGCCAGACTATGTACAGCTTGCTACTCAGCAGCATTGCTTTGCTGGGGAATTTTTGCTACGATGCAACGAAGTATTGGAGCAACATTCCTAATTGACCAGAGATACCTTAATTATAATACAAGTATTTTATAATTATTAGAGGTCAAACAATGTGACATAACGGACCACTATTACTTTATTTATTTTTATATGTCTAGTCACCTCTGTTTGTTTGCTTTTATGTTTATGTTTTATTTGCAATGAGAATTTTGATTATACATATTAATTGCAGTTTCAATTAATATGTAAAAATTGTGTGTT
Organism: Dendrolimus pini; assembly: GCA_949752895.1. Taxonomy (NCBI): domain Eukaryota; kingdom Metazoa; phylum Arthropoda; class Insecta; order Lepidoptera; family Lasiocampidae; genus Dendrolimus; species Dendrolimus pini. Next base: position 4,030,406 of record OX457131.1, read on the forward strand.
AACTCATTAAATTGCTTTGTAGAGCTAAGCCGTGGTATTAATTACAAGTCCTTGTGGAAGATCAGCGCCGATTGAAACCAGCATTGTGCTGAGCATGGGGCTTTTTAGGACAACACATTTTATGTTATGTTACTATTATGTCTTTTTGTATCTTGTTCTAAATTAAAAAAATCTTTTCTTTTTTGTTTTCAGAATACAGGGGAGGAGATAAGAAGTATGAGATGTAGGGATCAAATAGTAAATATAAGATATAGGGGAAGGAATGGAGAGCTTAGATAGAGAAGATGAGATAGGGAGAGGGTTATGTCGGCCATCGAATCTCTCATTCATCGTACTAAACAGGATTAACTCAGTGCTAACCATTTGACTGGTATTCTGTGAGAATTAGTATGGTATCATACCCATCGAGACCTGTAATCAAGATAATGATTCCACATGGTTTTACCACGTCGGCATTATTTTCTGTAATGTTAAAATAAAGATTGAACGGAATCTGTCTCTTTTCTTTCACCATATCGCAATTACTTGGGTCGGCACAACATATCTTTTCCTTCCACACTCCTCTACTCTGACATACATCTTCTGACACACGAATATCATCATATCCTCCTTCACAAATCCATCCATCTTTTTTTTGGTCTACCTCTACATTTTTACCAATCTATCTCGTAGTTTAACATTCTTGTTGTCACGTGACTTACATCCTTCTTGATTATATGCCCATACCAACTTAATCTTCTTCCTCTCAATTTTTCAGTCACGGGTGCAACTTTCAAAGATCCCCTTATGTATATAATGACAGATTTACAGTAATAGTCAGAGTCACTGACACATTGCACATTACACTCACTGAATTTAAACATATTTAAAAAATCTGAAAATTATTACATTATTTGTCTTTTACTAAATTACTCTTACTTATATTTGAATTATGCAGGAACAAATATAACAAGGAAAAATAATGTTTGGAAAAGGATGGTTATTATCGCTGTACTACTTATGTGTCTTAAGGCCTGTAACAACGACAATGTCCTTAAGGAAGCGGTCGTTTTTCAGATCCATTATTTTTTTAATCTGAAGAAAATAAAGTAGTATTTAAAAAAAATATACTAAATTGATGATCTCTCTTTTATAAAGATGTATATGTTTTTATTATGCTTCGCTAAAAATTGAAGGATTAAAATGGTTTCATGTCAATAACTTAAAGGGTATTTGATGATTTTTTTAAACTAAAAATAACTAATTAAAAAAATACCAAAAAGCCACGTTACGGCTCATAATGTAAAAAATATGATATTTGTTTTCGGTAAATTGTTGATCAGTACATACTAACTAAAAGTTGTTTCGTTTGCACCACACTTTCCTTTTCCACCTTTTGCGGTAGTAGGAGCCTTAACAAGCAGTGATCTTCAGCAATAAGGAACCAAATAAAAATAAGGACACAATAAACTAGATCGTCCCAACAATTTAATACCGCCGTAAAAGTTTCTCACACATTGACATCGACATACCAATAATTTATATGAAGTAATAACAGTTTGTACAGGATGCGTATATCAGAGTTGATTGCCGGTAACACGAACGATGCGGATTCAATCCATGCTCCCATTATTTATAGCGCGCTGACAGACAGACCGTCTTTGCTATTATTTCACGGATAACCATTACACTGGCCTACATAAAATAGTGGCCTGTATTTTTGTCCAGACCCATTTATTGTTGTGTAGTACGATGCGGTGAATCCGAATCTGGGGTCAGTTTGGTCTATACACCCTCAATGTATGAACTAAAAGACCGAATTTGGGACCAAACTGATCGTAGATTCGGATTCAGCGCATCGCATTCGCATTTTTAACCGAACCCATTTATTTTTATGTATTTCGATGCACTGAATCTGAATCTGGTGTCAGTTTGGTCTATACACCTGCAACATTAATAGGTTGTATGGAAAAACCGAATCTGGGAACAAACTAACCCCAGATTCGAATTCAGCGCATCGAAATATATACGAATAGATGGGTCATTTCCAAGGTTCGGAAGCCATTTTGGAAAACCGAAATTCTTGTCTTTTTTTCACACAATAATTGTTTCAATGAATATCACAATGTTTCAATGTGGAGACTTTTGGGTCAAAGAAATGCAATAAGTTGAGATATATGGAGATTATAACTATATGGAGAACTATAACACTAGGGCCACAAACCAAACACACACACACACACGCACGCACTCATAGGTTAATTAATGAATAATTCGACTATATTTGAGTTCCTATAATAAAATTGTGTTGGGTGTCGCGATATAGACCTAGAGTCTAGTGCAGAAACCGCCGCCAAAATTGTAGCCTAAATTTTAGCTATTATAATTTAAAATGTGTTATTACCATAAGTTTTAGATATAATTATATAAGTCCTAGAAATAAGTTTACATAAATAAATGAATTTGAATTAGATCAATTACTTTTTTTTGTTTCGTGGTCAAATGGCGAAAATAGTAGACGGTTTTCATCTCTACGGAACCTTTCATAGTTCCTGGACTGCCATACACTTGCCCTATTTTTATTATATTTATTGCACCAATAATTAATAATATTATACTCCCATAACACTACGCTAAAAACAGCGTTATGATCAAACGAAACGAAGCATGGAATTTAAATAAAGATAATCTCACATCTAACAAAAGAAGTATAAAAAACATCAATTAAATATCTTAAAATCGTAAACTAAGCGCCGAAATAGCTAAGCTCCTATCGGTGTACGATTAAAACACATTTAAAATATGATAAGAGAATGCCTCGAGGTTCAATGTATAGAGTTACGAAGCCATCCCATTCAGACGCTCAAAACGGCTTGAATAGACGAGCAGATGTCGCGTTTTTTATCTCGCATCATTCCCACACTACCACTTTTTTGATGCCTCATACCGTGACACAATTGTCATAGACATCCTAATATGAAATTTCAAACGATAACCGACTTTGTTGCCTAGGATATAAGGTGACGATGCAATTTTACAATTGACAACTCAATCGTGGTCGATACAATTTCGTGAAGGATTTTTTTGTGAGCGCGTCGTCTCGAGTATAGGATGCGACATCGGAAATTGTACATTTTTTACACTTACACCTATGAAATATAATTGTTTGAAGGAAGTCACATGTGTATGACAATCCAATGATTTAGTATTGTATGCCTTTCTCATATGTACACAGTATTTTCTTTACTTCCTGTAAGTATTTACAAGTAACTCCAATTTTGTCAACGTTCAATGAATCTCAAGTAGCACATCCATTTCGAGCGTGGCGAATATACTTTTAAAAGTATATGAACATAATTATTTTTCCTAGATGTAGGGTTCGGTTACCATTTTGTCGAAAATCGTTATGGAAATACGTGAAACCATTGTCACAGTCTAACACACACACGTCACAGTAAATTTCTCAGAAACTATAATTAATTGATGGCCTCCGTGGTTAAGCGGACTAAGCCTTTATCGGCCTACCTCACTGCAACGCAAAAGTTTCGAGTTCGATTCCTAGCGTAGTAAATAGCGGAAACAATTTTTCTCCGTTATGTACAATGGTCTGGGTGTCTGGGATCGCCCCAGAGCAGACCGCTGTATATTACCAATAACGCAAGCGTTTTATTAGCAAATTACGATAGGGAAAATTTAAAAAAAAAAACAGGGGCATGAAAAAATACAGCGTTTTATAAATAAATTTTAACTATGATTGTTATCTTTAGTATACTTCTTCCATGATACAGCAGTATATACAATACATTCTACAGTCAGAAAATAAAATGTTATAACTTCTATATAGGTACGAAGATGAAAAGTAATTTTTGACATTATTAAATGCATGATTTTACTGCTAACTATATAGAAAGATAGAAGTCATATTTCATTCTACATAATCCTTTGACGGTAGACCAGTGTATTGAACCAGTAAACCAGACATGTTTATTCAAAGAGCTGCATGAGAATTTAATAAAGCTTCAAATATAAATAGCTGGACAAGGAATGCTTGGATGCGAAAATATACAAAACAAACAACAACCAATATTTTAATATAAAAATTCAGAGTAAACGATTTCGCGAAGAGTCTACGTCCACATTGGAGAGCGTGCATTCACCGGCGGGACTCCCGCTCTCATATAAAATATCTAGTAAAACCGCAATTATATTTCGAAACTTCACTATACATTGACTTTTAAGCTCTAGACGTCGCCAGAATTGGTCTCACATACACAGCTATGGATATAGCGAAAGGCGATACCGTTGCTTTTGGGTTTACTCGACGGCAATAAGGAGGGGATTATCCCAGAAAGTATGAATCAACTTATAATATTACTTGCGGCAATCGAGATATTCAAAGCTATAGACGGATTGGTAGCTTTTGATCTTTTGGTTCAGACTTTGTGACAATATTGGTACTTTTAAAAATGCCTTGACTTTCAAAGGTACTATACTACTATATGTATTTCAATATAATGGATCGAGTTTAATTAAAAAATATTTTTTAAACTAAAAGTCTTGTAATTACTTTATACTTTATTTTTAAAATGTATTACCAAAACTGTCTATACCTAAATTTTATTTCGATTGATATATTTTTGATAAAGTTTTTGCTGGAGAATAGCAAACAGCCTGGTGGGGAGCCGTTACCTATGGACATTTTCAACACCAAAGGTGCTACTAATGAGCTGCCAGTCTGGAATATAGGACTACAACCTGGCCACTGATGGCTGTTATTATGGCGGCTTGCGCTAGACCAGGGGTGGTGGCTAACCAGACAGCCAAATGCCTTATCTGGCTTTTGTTTTAGACATGTAACCTATATATCCATGTAGCGTAGCTTGCCTTAATTGGAATCTATATCCTGCGCAAACTAGTCAATTACCGGGATATGCGACATCGCATGTACGATAAAGATAGCATAGTATATAACCTACACAAACACTCGACGTCGCGCGTCGCGATGTTGATAATAGTAAACGGCATTTTGTTATTCATTAATTGTATTGACACACATTGTAGCAAACATTATATATAAATTCGTCATGCGACGTCGCATGTACGTCAATGACAGAGTAACCTACACAATCACTCTACGTCGCGAGGTTGATAATGGTAAACGGCATTTTGCTATACATTAATATATTGATTCACAACGCATCAAACATTATACGTTCATCACGCGACATCACACATACGCCAAGGATGTAATTTATTTTAATTAAGATCCTTGTCCATCCAAAGGTTGCCTGGAAGAGATTGCTTTAAGCAGCAATAATGCCGCCCATTGTACTACTACCTACTAATTTTCAGATATGTTAATGTGTTACGATTTTAAGTTGGTGTACAATAAAGAGTATTGTTGTTGTTGTTGTTGATGTAATATTATAGAAAGATCTACACAAACACTCAACGTCACGAGGTTGGTAATGGTAAACGCCATCTTTTTATATTCTAATATTTAATTGTGAAACAGCTTTGCGTTTATATTCTTCGATATTCAAATTTACAGACTACCTAATGGAGTACGCAAAATTTACAATATAAAACACTATTTGAAATTCTTTAACGTTAATATCTTGAATACTTGGCTAATCTTTTGTTCGAAGCGAAGCGCCCAAGAACTTTGTAATGAAGCGTTTCCAGACAAGTATTTTCAGCTACGATGTTACTTTAATATTGTTTTATTTTAGAACAAGCATTGTTCTAAATAAATATAGTATGTTTGGATGAAACTTTCACTAGTTCTGTAATGTAATCCTTGCTCTAATGAGAAAACTTTTCCAATACCTAAATTGCCTTTTGACTTGTTTTGATTTATTTCTTTGTTATACTATTTATTACACGACTTAATTATATGATTAAAACATACATAAGTTAATTATAATAATTAGCGTTTTATTTATTATCATTTCAGATTTTTGGCTCATGACTCGTTAGCTATGGCATTTCAGAATCGTTTTAGTATTTAATCATCGTAATAATTATTATATTATCTATAATAATCCCGCAGGGGGGCTTTGTGGCGAAGCCTTAGGTGAGTAGCGACACCTCGTACCCGACTCCGGGGGCCAAGGCAAGGCCCCCACCTCCGTGCTTGCCTTAACCAGCCGGCACGGAGTGGAGATCGCTAGAGCTAAGACTCAAGCTCCAGGGGTGGAAGTGATAAATGGCCTAATGTCGGAAGTAGCTTAGGTGAACCTGCAGCCCACCTCTCTACACCCCTTAGCCACTCATACCCATGTTGCCCCTGCCTTTTATGGCATTTTTTGGGGCCCATGCAGGGAGTGGCGAGTTACCGTCTGCCCATTTTTCCATGTTCCCCGAACATTGCGACGGGCAGACGCCATAGTCCCCATATGCCCAGACCCTCAGTACCACTAGCAGTTCACCCCAGTAGCCCGGTACTTTTTGTCCTCATTTTCCACAATAGTCCTACTCTGGCCGGGGCTTGTCCTTGGGTGCATTATTATATGGTGTAGACAAGGATAATCGCCGGTCAGTGTCACGCCACATTTACATTAAATTTGTCAAAGGGCCTCTACGTGCTGGTCTTTCCATGGCCCCGCGCAAGCCCTCCAAAAGTCCGGGCCATTTTTATGGCCCGTGGTCTTCCAAGACATACAAGATAGATAATAATAATTTATATTTGTGCCAGATTGCGTCCATAATATTTTACTTACACAAAACACTTAAAAACTGGTTATTAGGAAAACAAAAAAATAAGCTTTGACTCTTCTCGTTCGCTGGAAAACCTTATTATGAACTATGACCTTTAATTATTTACTCTGATCTGGATATCTGGGATCGATCTCATAGTTTTTTTGTTGTATATTTTTTATTAGAAAACTGGCAGACAGACAGCAAGAATGAGATAGAGAATGGATTGGGAACTGAATCTGGACACCCCTGCAAGCTTATATTATACCATCAGGTATTAAGTAGATGACATAATTTACAATAAATTCTAAAAGAATTTTTATATAAAACTTCGGGTGCTAAAATACCTGCTATCTTACTTTTAAAATATCATGAGAAAAAGTTATTTCAATAACGAATAAGTTGTTTGACTCCTTTATGTTATGACACTATAACTAGCTATTCCCGTATAAAATCTAGGAGGCTTCTAGAATATGATAAAAAGGGTCCAGTTGATTTGACTGCCAACCAATTGTCAAATATTGGGCCCAATTTTACAGCAATAATATCTATTAAGCATTTGACTTCCGACCAACGGAATGGGCATAAAGCAAATCACACGAAACTAGAATGTGAGAGGAAACATAACTCGCTCGTCCAACTAAAAAGGAAGTATATGGCATTGCACAATCGTGGCGTTGCTCTCGTGCATACGCGTACATTGGTTAGTCGCGGCGAAATTGGCCAATTTGTTTATTTGTTTTCATTGGCCGCACTGAACTTGACTCCCCATTATCGCATTCACGAGAGGAAGGCGTATTATTTATTCGTTTATAACGTGGGACCCGGTTCCAACTGACACTGGATTCATCATAACGTGGAAGAACGTTACTAGGAATCGCAATCATCTAGTAAAAACCGTAAGGTGTGCTCCACGCTTAACGCGAGATTGTGGAGTCGATTAAAGAGTCTTCTACATTTTCGGAAGTACATCACGAGGATTAAACGACAACGTGAAAAAAGAACATAAGAACATTGTTGTATCTGGTGTTCTTGGCATGTGGAGCGTCAATTAGATATTCTTGACTGAGTCTCGCCTCCTTCTCTGATCGTTGGTGTGTTGGCCAAAGACAAGTGTCCGCGAAAATGAAAAAAGGCGACCTTCGTGTCTTTTTCTAGTCCTAGCGAGATAGTAGAATCTACATCTGAAAATCATCCAAATCTAAACGTAACCTAAGTTATGGAGAGGTAAGACTAAGATAGTTTTAATAATTCAGATCTTGTGACGTATACGTTAGGCTCTAACGGAAGATTAGCGCTGGTGGTTACCAACCAGTAGGTATTTACTCTTGTAAAGCTAATAATATTATTCTAAAGAATAACACTTTGTCGATCAGAAATTTAAAAGAAAAAGAATCGCATTAGTGATGTGATACAATCAATCCAGTTAATAACAATTTTAGCAGCAATAATTATCTGCTAATGCCAGATGGTTCCAGAAGTGTTTTACTTCGATATATCTCATCAAATCGTGTGCATCAACTTTCGCGATTGATAAAGATCAGAAACCTCTCGCTTGTAATGTCCCGACAATGCAATTAAGGGTTAAATTACGTGACATCATGCATCACTGACAATGGATGCAATGCGTCATCGGGACATATCTCTTTGATGTGTCCTCCATTTTGCTGCTATTCGCTTACAAAGCTCGCTGTTACATCTCACACTTAACGTATGGAAATGTGTAAATTGTTGTCAGTAGGGTCTCCAGATTGATTTGCGGAAATTATATCATTGTTCCTATTTTATCTGAGCTGAGTTCTTAGAAATTATACCTTTGTCTCTATTTTATCCAAAATGAGTTCTGGAAACTATACCACTGTCCCCATTTTATCCGCGCTGAGTTGTGGAAATTATACTATTGTGCACATTTTATCCGAGCTGAGTTCTGGAAATTATGCCACTGTCCCCATTGTATCCGAGCTGAGTTTTGGAAATTATACCATTGTCCCTATTTTACCCTTGCTGAGTTGTAGAACCATTGCTCGCATTTTGTCTATGCAGGAACGGAGAAAGAATACTAAGTTTTGCGGTTGGACAACCTGTCGCTGGAGGCGATAAAACAACCTAACAGTCAATGGCTATAATCCATAGTCTAGACTAGAGTATGCCGCCTTGATTCTACCACTGCTTCCAAAGCAATTATGTGAAGAGAGAAGTTCCGTACTAACACTGCAACAAGCATGAATTATTTTCCTAATATTTTTACATTCCGTATTTTTTTTAAAGGATATGTGTATATCTACACGTATAATAATTGGTTTAATATAAGTATTAAGTATTTAGCTCGCTTTATATTTGAAAGTCCTTTATAGCGACCGTATTATTATAATAAGCCTTCTTGTAACATCGTAATATTTTTTAAAATATATAATATTATATGTATATATTCCTTTCATAGTCTGAAATTGTCTGTAGTTAGTGTATTAAAAAAGCGAGATAGTGTCTCCTTTGGATACATCGTCAACGGTCTAATGGGGCTGGACCATCAATTTATTTCATTTTAATTCATATTTGTTAGTTAAGTTTTATTCGTAATTTCAAATAAATATATAAAGTAATGATTTATATTTTGCTAACCATGTCTTAAAAATGGCATCGTTGTTAAAGAATTATATTATTCTTTTATATTTCGTCGTCAATAAGATTATCCTTAACTTTCTATAATTACTTAAGTAAAGAACAAAGTTCGTGTCTAACTCTGTAGGCTGTCGCAACTTCATTGCGTTTGCATTATGTCTGTCAACGCCCACTGGTTGGAATTTAAATAATGTTAAACTTTTTGGTCCTTCCTTGTTTAAGACTAAAAAGTATTTTCTTCCCCTTAATAGACATTACTTTCTTCGTTTTCAAATATGGTATGACCGTATGACACGATTTGTCTATCGAGTCAGTGTCAAAAATTCTATTCGAAATAAGTAAATTAGCCAGCAAATGAAGGCAGAACTTCGCAAAAAACCTCATTTGTCGAATTGCGGCATACAACTTCAAAAAAAAAAATTTAATTATTTTTACTAGTTTTAGTTATACTTTGGTTGTGTCGCATTTGGCAAATAAACTCTCTTTCTTTCTTAAAGGGCTTCACCTGGAATAATATTAAAATTGAGGCCATTTCACGCAGATGTGGTTTTAAGGCGTTATTTATGAAGCGACATTGTTAATCACGTTAAATATTGATATACAACGTATGTATATACACTAATGTGGGTAGGCGTTAACGACGTTATTTTTAACGCTTTAAATAATACGCATTCGGCCACAGCCTAAATCTTTGACACTAAAGCAGATGAAACCCAAGAATTACAGACGTCTCATAGCCTTTAACGTTTTAACAGGTCCTTTGTCTTATTAAAGTCTTTCAAATAGGACGCTATGGGAGAAATTACAATAAATGGAGAAATTAACATCGTGATTCTGAGTATTAGATTATCATTAAATAGTAATAGATGTAAATATATTTTATTAAATTTAATAAATATTTAATTTATTTTAATTTAAAGCAATATTCTTTCGCAGAAAAGTTTACGATTGATGACACTACAAGATTTATGGATGTGTCATATTTTGAAATACTTTAGTGGTTATTTGAAATAAGTTTTCAACCACATTTCACCAAATTTCCAAGGCAAAAGTACATTTATAGTAAGCAGCCAACCGACAGATTCCAACAATACTATTTTTAGGATTTTTGTCTATCTGTCTGATAGATCATTATATAAAAACTACTAAACAGATTTAAATGATACTCGACACAGAGATAGGTCAGTATCAAGGATATTTTTATTATGAAAAACGACGTCGTTTCCATGGGATAGACAACTATATCATGAAACTAGCTGTTACCCGCGACTTCATCCGCTTGGTTTTATTTTCGCGGAACCCTAATTGTAAAAGTAACCTAAGTAGTAACTGAGTTTACTTATAACGTCAGCTATCTGTAAGTGAAAGTCCTATCAAAATCGGTCTAGCCGTTATAGAGATTAGTCGGAACAAACAGACAAACAAAATAAATTACTTTTTAATATGGGTACCGTATATTAGTACTATATAAATTTGGTAAAAAGCTGTTATTTTGACATCACAGCCAGATACTTCAATTTTATTTATTTTTATGTATAGAAGATGGCACACATCATACATTATATCACAGCATTTTTTTGGAATCACGATTGCAATTCACTAATGGCCGCTATTTATATCTTATAGTGCCGGCACGATTCTTGAGCAATACATTTTTCCTGCAAACAGTGAAATTTCGATCCTTTTTCGAAGTATGATGAATTGTCCCTTTCGAATTAAGAGACAAAACATAATATTGTCGATATGTCGATAGATCTCATAGTCAATGTAGACTACAAAGCGATTCCTACAATTCCGCCGAGGGCTCAAGACTCCTGCCGGGAATCATTCAATTTCCCTACCATCGGTCGATCGTTTGACATTAGATGTTTTACTGGATTAGAAAGTTTTACTGGCACATTCTAGTAAAGAATCAATATTTTATGTCCAACATATTTTTATAATTTTTACCAAGTAGCTTAGTGGCTAACGTCTTATTCAAATGACACGTGTTCGATTCCTGGCTGGGAAGTAGCACCACCTAGATAAATTCTCATAATCTAATTTATGTAATTTCAATATACCATATTGATACAATCACCACACACAGGGCGGTGGAAGACAACATCGTGATTAAACCTGCATATCGAGACAACCGATGTGTGAAATCCACGAATCCGCCTTGAACTACCCCGCCAGTATTTTTGTTCCCCTAAAAATGAAGATTCAACAAGTCCAGTTATGGTCCCAGGTTTATGCTCTGATGTTTTCATATACATAAGTACCTACTTAGGTACCCAGGTTAGGTTCATAGGCTATACGTACAGGTTAAAGTTTTAATAATCTTAAACCTCTCATTCTGTGGGTTAATTTCGATTTGCATAACTACGTTTTGTATTGCAATTTAATTTCCAACCAAGTTTCCATTTAATTCAGTAATTTATTTGAAATCTCCCAAAACTTAATTGCGCGCAATTTTTAAAACAATCTACGTACAACAATATCAGATCAGTATATTGAGGGCTTCATAACATATAGCCGTATACGCAAAAGTGCAATTATTAGGCTGTTTACTAAAAACTATGCATGTTACAACTTTGAAAGTCTTACCGGTATGCAAGTTGTACCTAAAAAGAAGGGTTTTCCGAATTTCAGCCTTATACAATCAACTAGTTTAGTTTTATTCACAATTTTGTCCCTTGTGTAAAACTGCACTTTTGTCTGTACGCCCATTTGTTATGAAGCCTTGATATATACATCCCACTGTTTGGCTGAGGAACGCTTCTTATGTTGGAGGAATGGTTGCTATGCCACGCTTGTCAAAGGCGGAATAGCGTTTCGCACTTTGATAATCTTCACATTTCTCTAAACAGTAACTCTATCAACAAGCAGACCTTCAAAATTGTTCAGACAGTGCATGCACTATGCCAAATTCGAAACATGTCTTTGTGCCTTAGCGAAGGCCCATTACGACTTACCTACAATGACATACATATTAGAAGTATTTCGTTAAGATTTATATTTCTAATGTCAAATTTAAGGAAATATTATGCAAGATCAATCCTACTAGATTCTTACTATGCAAGAATGGTATGCATATCGAGGGCTTCATAGCATATAGACGTATACGCAATAATGCCATTTTTTTGTTGTTTACTAAAAACTATGCATATTACAATTTAGAAAGTGCAATATAAACCTTGCATAATGCAACCTTATATAAAATATGATTTTATTTTATATAAGGTTCTTGTATCGTACTAACCGTTCATAAATTTAACATAAGCTTCCATACCAAACATTCTCCTACCGATTCTAAGTCAAGTGAATGAATAGTAAGAACCCGCTAAATGAATTAACTTTAACGAGTCGAATATGCAAACAAATACTTAAATCGTCTATTTCTTGATAACTTTTCAACCTTTCCTCATACACTATTTCACACTAATTCGATGATTTTAAAAGGAATAACTTAATATGTTGTAAAAGCGCACTTTTAATGCGTAGCAGGAAAACGGGGATCGATTCGCAAAAGCACACAACGAAAGCTGTGGCGGAAGCACGCAAGACCTCCGCCACGGTCTACTGCGGCCGCTCTCACAACAATCCAAACCAGAAGCGTCTACTTCACAACACTTGCACTTCACTAAAAACAGCAAAGTTTGCACGCAAACTACCTTCTCCGGTCGCTCGATCCATCCGCGCCTCCTTTCTTTTCCTTTTCTCGTTGCCTCGGAAACAAAACAGTCCGAAGGACGCAAGCGAAAAATAAACAAAAACGGGAGTTCGCGATTTGTGGTGCGCGTGTCGCGTCGCGCGGGGTGATGCACGCACAGTAACGCGACGGCGTTCGGCGGCGGACTGGCGCGCGCGGCGAGGAGCGGAGCGGAGCGGACCGCGGCCGGCGACGCTCGCCTCGCGCGGCACTCGCGTACAATGTTGCCACTTCAAATTTAACCCCCTTATTTTCTTGCAATTGTCACTAACGGCTGATTTACATTCATCCAGCTACTGAATTGGGAAGCAGATTGACTTCAAAATATTCAATCCAGAAAGTTGAAGTTTGCGTTTTGATAAATCCTAGATTTAGAGTACACAATTTTAACAATGAACAATATAATATTTAATTTTCAACTATTAAACAAACGGTCATAAGTGAAAACTTTTTATTTGAGCGTGACGTTCACGCAAGTGTTGTGCTTTTACCCCATTAAACAAACTCTAAACGTAAGATAAATTTGTTCTTAACAACAATAAAAAAAACATAATTAAAGTGGTAAATTAAAATGTTAGAATTATATACTTGTTATTTAGATTTAGATCCAAATATCTTTAAATTTGAAATAAAAATGGCAGTATGACATACATGATACAACAAGATTCCGTAAAATATGATAAATCCCTAAATGTGGGAACACTGTTCGCGGTGCGCACCACGGCACCACACAGGCACACGCAGCTGCCGCGGCGGCCAATCGCGCGCGGTCACGTGACGCACCCCGCGCCCGCACACGCTTGTTTACAAATAATAATAATACGGCCGGTGGCGCCGCCTCTGAGCCGCGCCGCCGCCTCGCCGCGCCACAGCACGGCCGCTACGCGCTACGAGCTACGCACAGCTGTCGCTGCATTTGGCGGGATTCGATTCGGAGCATTCGCTCGGCTCGAAGCTTCGATCTGTTTACTTTGAGCTTTCGCGTCGCCGTTGTATCGATCGACACGCAACTTTGCTGCCGTTTGGACGCACTTTCAATTATTTATTCGCTTTTGGCCGGTTCCTAGGCATTACCGACCGTTCAATTGTTAACCATTTGACATAATCTTCATACGAGTAATGGCAAATTTCGTCCGATGGTAGAAATGAATTGTGAGATATAAGAACCGGCCATTCAGTACTTTCCTGGAGGGATTTTAAATTGAAAACTTCTTTAGCTGCGCTGATCACTTTATTTTGTGGGTATTGAATGAGACTGAGCCGTCACGGTCAGGTATATAACGCAGTCACACTCTGCTATGTAACGTTTGTTTAAGAAAATTCGGCTCAAGTCGACTAAGGGAGCGAGAGAGGTATAGTCAACATGTCACTGCTATACTCGCTCGGCAAGCGTTACTCGCCCTGATGCAGTCTTCACTTCTGTCGTGTTGTAGTTTTAAACACAAGACATTAATTTTTATTCGCTTTATCATTTTCCTGATGGGTTTTTAAGTGAAAACTTCTTTAGCTGCACTGAGCACTTTATTTTGTGGGTATTGAATGAGACTGAGCCGTCACGCATCACGCTCAGCTATGTAACGCTCTTTCGGGTAAAGTCCGCTCGAGTCGACTAAGGGAGCGAGAGAGACTATAAGACTATAAGTGAGAGAGACTATACTCGCTCGGCGAGCGTTAAGCTTCAAGCAATTATTCGGATGCGCCCGTGCATAGACACACAGCAGAATCATAAAACTCTCCAGATTGCTATGAAATGTCCGAACGCTCAAGGTCACTTCATAGTTTAGTCTTATAGTTTCGACACATCAATGTACAGTCGTGGTATGAAAAAGTTCGCCAGTTTTCAAATTGATTCATTTAACGTTTCGCGAGTACATGTTACCTTTTCAAACTAAGTCACAGAATAGACCGTTCCACAGAAAATTATATTTAACTATTTGACAATAAAGTTGTGAAACTAACAATCTTCTTATATAGACAAAATAGAAAATCTGGTCTAAGAAGATTGTTTAGACATGTAAAACCTTTTTATTGGTTTTAATATTTATGTCAAGCGTAGTGATTAATCCTCTTTGTCCCTTATTGTTAATCTTAGCGTTTGTCATTGTAAACATTGTTTTATAAACGTATACTTTCTTAAAATGTTGGCAGTATTCTTCTTGTACTCGTGCAAGCAAAAGTCGACTATAAGGTAACGAATATTTTCATCCGCGACTGTACATTCATTATCCAGGTACCTTTTAAGCCACACACCCCTTAGCTGCGTCCGGAGCCCACGATTTTTAATGTGATCGGATCTTAGTCGTCTTGATGAAGTTTTCACGTGTTTCGTGTAGTCTTCTTAAGCTTACATTAAATTTTTGATAAACAGGATATGTCCGGAACTTGTTAAGAGGTAAGGGGTGATAGAATTGTTACGCAATATTCGCTAAGAGGGTGCGATATTCGTCCCCATTTCGCGACAGGTTGGTGTTTCCGATTGTTTTGCGTTCAGGCCGTAAGGTGCAAAGAGGGTTTGGACCCCAGTGCATGCGTCGCCCCTCGGCCTAGGTGTCCCGCGGATCGGTAGCGCCGTGCTGCGGGATGGGACACTTGACAAACTCATATATAATTGATCCCTTCGTGTTGCACCGTTTACTCAATCCAGGAGCGGTGTCCTGCCCTACATTTCCACCGGCGAGGGTCACGGCGTCTCAGTATTTTCTTGAGGGTGCATTTATCAATAACCTAATTGATGTACAATGGGTTGTTTATACACCATTATGCAATAGATGGCGAAACTTTTACAACTAACCCTTTTTGAACTTGTTTATATTGAGAGCCGCGAAGTACCAAGTCATCATTTAAACCGATACGTTTCTTTGTCAATGTAACACTGATATTCTAATGATACCAGTATTTTATTTCTTAGTAACGAAACTAAGTTATAAACATGGAAGAAAGTATATTTTTGTCCATGGTTTAATTATATAGTATTCATTTTCATCATGTCATTTGATAATAGTAATACAATAATTTTTAAATGTTTAAATGTATATTAACCTATAAATATAAAACTAAATATGAACTACAAACTATACTATGAACTATATAAAAACTAAAACTAAATAAAAAAGGGGGGAAAAATGCCTAAAGATTAATTAATGGTCCCAAACCACTGTCATTTACCTGGAACGTTCCCAGAAGGCTGGCGGCGTTATCACGTTGTATGGCAATGCCTAGTCTTTGCGCAAAATAGATGTCATTTTAAATTCTTCCCAGAAAATTTCCCGCGGGATTCCCACTATAAAAAGTAAAGCAGATTTTAAGTCTAAGAATTTGCTGTCGCTCAGCGAAAACTGCATCGACATCGGCCCAGTAGTTTATAAGTGAATCCCGAACAAACAGACACACCGACCAGAAAGAAAAAGACAAGAAATCTACAAAAAGCATCGTGTTTACCATAGTTTATATAATGTATTCCAGTTGTTTTTTCTTCAAATATCTTCAATGTACAGACACGGCATTTTTAGAATTTTATAATATTATAGATAAGATATATATAACGCATGCCGGTTAACTTATACATCTACTAGCTTTCTTGGTATGCCCGCCCACACTAACAACCATCTCATATATACTTTATTTAGAACTAAATTTATTTATTACTAGGTTATGCCCGCGATTTCGTCGGCGTGGAAAGTTTTTTTAACTATCTCACGGGAACTCTTTAATTTTTCGGGATCAAAAGTATCCTATATGTTGACCAGGGATATAAGCTATTACCATACAAAATTTTATGTAAATCGGTCCAGTCGTTTCGAAGATTAGCCCGTACAAACAGAGAAACAAAAATTTGGCAAAAAATCTAAATTAGTTCTATTTCACATCTTACATCTCCCTGACTTTGTTTTTAGCATTTTTTTTCACTGTACAGAAATTCAATCTCTACAGTTTATAATATGTATATTAATTTTAAACTTCTTTAGAGCTATTGATAGCAACAATAATTTATTTGCTTATTATATCTATTCTATGGCTGTAACTTCAATTGTTGTAAGGGGCAAAGCATCATTTATTAGAAAAGCAAAAAAAAAACTGATATTCCTGTAACTTTTTGATTTGTATTCTAATAATATATAAATATAATAAAATCTAATGGCATTACCCTAAAACCCTTTTTTTTAAATTAAGTAATTATTAACATACAACATTCAAAATAATTTGCTCTTCGGAATTGCAGTGTAAAATTCACTTTCCCCGTAACTTGGTTTTCATTGCACATGCTACACTTTCGATCCCCTCCTGACATTGGCCTTTAGCAATAAATGTGACCAAATTGTCAATATGGCCTCGCACGGGGTGCTCTCACACATTTAACGTAAAACTCTACAACATCGACTCGTGTCACTTGTTCCTACACAATGTATTCCTATACGTTGCCGTTAGTCATTGATTTAAGTCTCTTTAATGACAATCTTTTCCATAAGGGTAGGCAGAGATGATGGACCTTCACATTTTTTTATTGCTGATGGAATGCGGCTACCGTTACCTTTGGACATCTGTGACACCAAAGATGCTACCAGTTTGCTGCCGCTCTCGAATGGGAGACAGGATCCTGGCGGCCCCCCGGCCGTAGGAATCTCCGTTCCTGCACGGTAAAAAATAGAGGTATAAAAACTATGTATGTGAAATATGCAACATAATCTTTACCTAGTATAAAACACAGACGCTTTCCGCATCTGTCTGTCTGAATGTATGTCCGCTAAGTCCTCCTAAATCACCCAAAGGATTTTTTGGCGGTTTTCACAATCAGTTAGATAGTTTATGAAGGAAGGTTTATTATGCTAGCTTTTACCCGCAGCTCGCGATATATAAAAACTTAAGTAAGTTTTTATATATGTACAACCACCTCTACTAGGGTTTGACCAGCGGCGTAACTTCGGGAAAAGCTCTAATTATTACTTAATTATGATAGTTATAGAAATTGGTCAAATACAAGTCTATGTGAAGTTAGAAACATAAGAAATAGCAAAACGAGATTGCCAAGATCACATATTCGCGGACGGACTAACAACATTGCACCCCTTGTAGTGAGTCATCATTTCTATCGACCGCCGTCATTCGTACGCTATTTTTCATAAATTACACATTATCAAAACCATCTGCCATCTGGTTGGTTTATTAATTAGTTTTATGTTAGAACTCATTTTGTTTCGTATAGGAAGTTATTTTCTTTTAATTTTATCATTCTATTTTTTTCCTCTTATTTTGCATATTATATACTAAATATAAACCAGTAGTAATAATTCTCATGGTAATAACTTATTTATTTCTTATGATTATAAAATATTTTTTGGACTAATAAGGAAGATGGTTATGTGAAAAATAAAACTAATAATAATAATATATTATTTAACTGAACATACAATAATTCCTAAGTTGTGTTTGATATTTTCAAATAAAACAATTTTGAATTTGTTAAAAATGTATGATTTATATTATATTTATGTTATATGTGATTTATATAATATGTAGTCTAACCCACACATACACATGTAAAATGTTTACTCGCGTAAGTTTTGTTACTAATATAAACTAACTTCTAAATAATATAATAAAAAGTAAAATTAATCTATACTATAAATATAAATATACTTGCACAATAAAAATCTATGAGTAAAAAATAGACTCCAGGTCGCTGTCGGCGGGGAGCATGCCCAAAATGCTGGCCGCATTTCCACGTTGGATGGCAACGCTGATGCGTTGCCCTAGGTGCAATCCAGCCTTTTGGTTTGATCTATATTATATTTTTATATCTTCTACTCAGCCTGTCCACGCAACTCATTTTCACGCAACTCAACGCATTTTCGGTATTAAAAGTATTCTATTTGATAACTGGATTATTCCAAAAGAACCATCCAAACAATCTGCTTTTTATTAGTAAATTAATATAAATATGTTAGTAAAACAAAGTTTATTTAACATTATTTAATATCATAATTAAAAATAAGTTTCTTAATCTAAAATAAAAATAGGTTGCAATTCTTGCAAACGGTGTCCTGCATCGCGGCGTGCCAATTTCGTTCCGACAAAAGTGCGTAATATCGATTACTGGCTCCCTTACCCCATCTTCCGTCTCTGTCGCACGACGCACAACACAGCTCGAGGAAACAATAAAAGCTTAAATGCGAACGCAGCGAAGTCGCCGCGACTTTCCGCGCCACGCATTAACCGCCATTTCGTCGATCCGCCATTTCATATAAGCTCTTTTTTCCCGCCGTGGCGTCCCCCCGGTCGCCATGACGACCGATCTGTCACACGCACAGAACATAAAACGCAAGCATTGATTTTTTCCCCGCTTCCTCTTTTACTTCTACGCGTGTCGTGTTTTTGCTTGAATTTTTATTTTAACTTGAGCGTCGTCGCATCGCGCCAGTTTTGGCGCTTGCCTAAGTGTTTTCGTTTTAAATGAACCGACCGATGTTTGTTCTGCCAAATTGCTTTTCGTTGAAATAGACGTTAGTGTTGTACACATGGGCGGTTAAAAAGATTCCAAGTACTAGACGAAATGTGATCGTTTTGTAGAAAACTAGCCAATTCTTTAAATTTTTTTAAGGATTTAATTATCTTTGTGATCGGAGCGTGGGGCGGCTAGATCATTAGAACGCAGAGATTCGGTTTTCGTCAGGATACATTATTATTTATTTTTATATCGTACATAAATAAAAATAGGTAGAAGTTTTAGGTTAAACTCTAGGAAGTGGCTCTATTTTACTTATATAAAAACTTATTTCGGTTTTTTTTATGTATACAGTACCTTCAGTAAAAATGATTAAACTGATTTTGATAACCGCTTAAAAATCCCTTGCGTGGTTGAGGAGTTAGCGGGTATACAGACAGATAGACACGGAAAGCGACTTTGTTTTTTACAATGTAAAGTATTTACGCCATAACACTTTTGAAATGAACTTTCGATTATTTAAGGCTGGGTGTTACTGGAATCAGGCTCAGAAAGACATTCAATCCAATTTTCTTAGCCCTACCAGAAGCTTGGCTTGAAGATTATTGAATGGCTATGTCTGTTCACCAATACCGACTTGTTAATTTCTATTAATTTTATTGAAATTTCGAAACGACGTGTATTGTAAGCATATGAAGGTCGTATGTAACATAAGTTTGCAAAGCAAAATAAACAGGAATGAAATTATATATACAATTAATCACAGGTATTTAGTAGAATAATATTTGGACTATGTCTATATACATTCCTGATGTAGCAATCAGTTTTATGTTTAAACTTTTTATTCTGGTACAGGTTTGTCATAATCGTTCAACCATGATTTCGCGTGATGTTAAGTAAAGATAATCTAGGTTGTATCCCTGTTACCTAGAAGATATATACGAAACATGAAAACTTCTAAATTATAAGCATCGGGAAATACAAATTCTGGCAATGAGTTCCACACTCTTTTGCAACTGAAGCTTACTTAAACTATTTATAAAATAGAAACATTTAAGTATAAATAAAGTTTTAGGTATTCGATTAGTCGTAGAACTAAGAAAAGAGTTATTGCTTGGAACAGTTACTACTTTTCCTCGAATTATTTTAAAAATCAAACACGTTTCGATAATAAATTAAATAAGAGAAATATATTATGCGATAAGGCCCCAAAGTGCATTTTTCAGAGTTATTGCGGTTTAAAAGTCCTTAGAGAGGTAAATTGGTTTATACAAAACGTCTGTAAAGAATAATATTATGTAGAAGTATGATTTCATTTCTATTATCTTCATCATTTACAAAGCAAAAGTTGTAACTTGTTATAATTACTCTGAGGTAAAATATACTTAGATAATAGAGCCAAGAAAGTAAGTAGACTAGGAATTATGACTGATACAATTAGGTTGAGAATAAGAATCACGCTTGGGAGTAGCAAGTTAAGTGACGGAAGGTAGTAAATATATAAAGCACAAAATATAATTTTTACGACATATTTTGTTTTTTAATTAACACCAGTTATGAATAGCCTATATTTAGAACTAAACCAAAAATTAAACTGCATATATAAAATACCTAAATATAAACATAACTTAAATTTAATATAAATTTACAAATGATGTACCAGATCACAGCCAGCGGGGAGCATACCCAGAAGGCTTGTTGCATTGCCTCGCTGTATATCAATGCTTATTCTTTCGGTAAAATATGAGACCAGATATAAACAAGTTATTGAGTAGTATTATCTTGAATGTGTAATGGTAAGAAATACCCCATTTATGTAAACCTGCGAAAGCTGTATTAACTGGGTAGGAGGTTAAGGGCGATGTTGTTAAGGTAGGCCCGATGCCCAAGGGCGAAGGCCCAGGGGTTCCAGCCCTTCTGAGGGCACCCCTTGGAGTTGCCAGGGTATGGAATCGAAAGATTATTCCTGGAAATTAAATTAATAAACCAAGTAAACTAAAATGCTGTAATAATGTAGCTGCACTAAAATGAGTTATGTTTTTTTAGTTTGGACATGTCTTTGTTTTTTCTACTTTTCAATTTCCGAGACAGTTTAAGTTAACTGATTACCATGTAATTTGGTATACAGGATGGAAACTTTTAGCGAGGCATTAAAGGTTTATTACCTTAACCGTTGCAGCGACACGAAAATGGTCTCATTTTAGACTATCCATAATTTTTTCGTGAATTATTATCCCCATTCTAGATTTAAAAATATGTTCATCTAGCAAGACAATGGACACTTTACGCAAACAATTTTTTTGATGCCTATCGATCCATTTCTGATACTCATCATATAATTCTATGGGACCAACCCAGGTTCGAGTACTAAGAGCTCAGAACTTGTAAAAAAATTTCACGTACGAAAGTTTAACACAAATCTTTTTAAAGTGAAAAATTCTTCACAATCGTCCTGATTTGAAATTCGAAGAAACTAAAAAGTGATACTAAAAAGAGATAAATACATACATTTCAACGTTATTTAATTCAAAAATAACACATTTCTTTTTATCCGATAGTATTAATTTCCAATTTAAATTAAACTTAAAAGATTTCAAATGAATTTTAGCTCTATCTGTATATATATTCTTTTATACGTAGATCAAAGGAAATTGTGCGCAAGTACATTGAATTTCGAACTTTCTGCCAGTAAGTTAAAGTGTAATTTAGATTGATTCTTTTGAATTATAATATAGTAATGGATGTAGCCTAAAGGAATTATATTTTTTGTATTAAAAATTAGAAAAGAATTATTTGTGAGAATATTCTCTGAAGTTTCACTTCCACTGCGTGTGAAGTGCACACATACACACACACACACACACACAGATTTTTTATGTCATTCGATCCTGTTTGTAATACCGATCAAAAACGAACCAACCGTCGTTGGAGTACTAAAAAAGTCAGTAATTGCAAATAGCTTTTTCAATTCATTTTTTAAGAAGTCTAACTTAACTTTTTTATTCATTAATTATTTTTGTTGACTGTATCTTATCTTTTTAGATAAATGCAAAAAAAAACAGATTTCGTACTCTTCGTACAGTCGAAGTATGAGTGACCATTTCTCTGTGATGTGAACTTTGCTGGGCGTATCTCTGACATGAATCCCAATAAGCTCTCTTGTTATTAATCGCCATCTTTACGCTATAATTATCGTAAATGATCTCACAATCTCTTTTCCACGCCTCTTGTTTTGTAAACTTGTTGGAGTTTTACTCTTTAAGAATCGACTTTCATACAAGCCGCCCCGGTATAAAACTTTTTGCAGAAAGATTACCGTGTTTTGATTTTGAGTTTTGTTTGTTCGGACACAGTACATATTCAAAGACAATAGTATTTCGAGGAGTTAACTCCAGTCGTGTGTCGCAGCTAACACACATTTTCTTTGTAAGCATCGTCACTAATAAAGGTAGTATCAACCAAAGACATCAATAAATCTACGTCAACGCCTGACGTTTTAAATTTATACTGCTATTGTTTTGACGTGTGTTCTTGTCAAGCATCTTGTAGACTAACGAGCCTTAAGGTTTTGTTGTTACCGTACTGTGACGTAACGAGGCTGGAATGCTCGGCGCAATAGACAACGCAAACATCTGAGTTGCGGCGAGCGGCGCTGCCGACTTCGGCTGTATGGCACCGCAACAGTTTTTTTAACGTCCTATTATTTAAAATACACTTTTTAAACTTAAATCAGTCATAAATTGAAAGTCTTAATTATCTCCTTTTCAATCGCATGAAATCCTTGATTTTTTTTCGTACAAATGTTGTGGTTTTCATTGCTAAAAAGTGGCAACCCAAGTCATTTCTTCCGCTAACTCAGTTTAAGGAAGATAAATCTCTGGGTGGATAATTGTTGGCAAATCATCAATGTTTGATTAAAAATTAGAGATAATAATACAGAAGGCCATATTCAAGCTGGATTAACGAGTTTCATATATTTTGTGTTAGGATCAAAGTTTCGTCATTAAAGTTGAACGCGAGTTAGCAACGAGTAACGGGTTACCAAGATCTATAACATTTTAATGCAGCCAAATGTATATTACCTACTTATATCTATTATCTATTGGGGGTATCGAATTGGACAGTTAATTTGTTAGGGAGTAATTCGAACTTGTAGAATTCGTAATGCGACTGTGTACGTCGTTTATCCTTAACAGCGTGATAAGAGACAAAAAGCGTTTTTGATACTCAGCGAACAATATTTATGCACTTTATAGAGGTGAAAAAAATATATGTCAATCTTGATCATATGATGAGAATGATGAGAAATATATCTGAGGTAACTAACCCATTCAAAACGCAATTTCGATCAATTTTCTGGATTGAAAATAATTGTAAAGTAACCTCTAAACGTGTTCTTTAATCTTTAATATTGTTATTACTGTTAAACGTACATCGGAAAAATTAATAACAGTAACATATAATATTATAAGAAATATAATTATTACAGTTCTTTTATTCAGTCACTTAGCAAATTTTGTTAGTAATTAATTATTTTATTTTATTATAAATATGTATCTATCCTTAGGTCGGTCGCAGTGCCAGCGAACCTTCAATTATTTCTCCCCTTGGTGGTGGTGTATCGACTGATGATCTGACTACATTTCGCTGTACTTTAAATTTATACAGTGAAATTCGACGCAGAGCTTATTATATATATCAACACTTATGATACTTTTTATCCCGATAAATAATAATAAAGAGATGGCTTTACGATCGCGGTTTTTTTGGCGTCGTTTTTATAATTCACATCAATTACGTAGTGGTATTTGAAGAACAAGTATTTGTAGTGGTCATGGCAAAGCAAACGAAGTGTCGCTAGGTCGGCTAGTGTAATAAATATAACAGTTTGTCTGTTTCTTTCTACTTCAGTTTTCTACCGTTTATATCTACAAGCATAACATTGGAAGGATAATGAATTGAAACAAATGTTCTAAGAAAGTTACCTTATTTTTATTGTTTGTTTTTAATAAAAATTCTGTAATAAATAAAACTAAAAAATTGTCTTAAATGTTTATTGCTCGATTCCGTAATACACACATACACAAATAAAAAACTAAGTACACAGAATATCTAATATTTACAGTTTTCTAACCTATATACATATACAACTTTACATCATTATTAAAATATCTCACAATCAATATAAAATATAGTAACGTTAATTTAAGCATATACGTAATTAAAATACTTTGTCCTTAGGAAGAAAGTATTATAGACAAGAAATGCAAAAGATTTTACAAAAGAAAATAAAATACATACATGTCATGTCTTTTTTATATCTAGTTTGATAATTACAATAAGGTAAATTCTAAAAATGGTAGTACAAGTAGCGACATCTATTATTAAATAGTAGGAAACAAGCGAGATAAGCAAAAAATGCATTGCAAAAAGTTGGATATTATTAGTTGCACTTTATTTTGATTAATTACATAATAATTTAACCTATGATGTCCAAAAACAATAATTGACACATTCAATTTACATAAAGTTTAAGATTATGAAGACTTTTATCTAATTTACAAGGTTGGTTGGCAACCTATCACAGATTTACTTTGTGCGACAGTAAATCTAAGTATATTTTATTGCGATTTAAGTCTAGAAACTTTTTAAAAACAACGCGTTAAAACTTTCTAAAAATATATCATCTGTAAAAAATGCTAATTAATAGCAATAACGCATTGGCAGCAGCTAGGTATCCAAAATATATCAGTGTATAGATTTTGACCGCTTGGTTGGAGAGCTACAAGTCGTTTTTGAATGTATTTCTGTTCACATCGCGACGTGTATCCAGTAGGTAATGAACACAGGCCGTTGCATGTAGTAGACCTGTATAGGAAACATGGAATCTGTTTAAAAGTTTTAAACTTTAATACCTACTAGATGAATTTAATACAAATATTTAAATATAATGTTCTAACTGCGCCATCTATTATTTAATAGCATAAACAAGTTTTTGTTTAACTATTTGAGAGGAGATGGCGCAACATGTCATTAGGTGTAAAGAAAGTTACATAGAAATGCAATAGGTAGCGCTAGTATACCACGAATTAACAAAACTTTTTGTAATAAAATGTAAAAACATAATAATATTCTTTAACAATAACACTAAATTAGATTGGTGGTAATGCAAAAATTGTAGAAAAGCTTTTTATAGCGGATTTATACTAGAATTTTTCAGTCTGTACCATCAGTCTGTCTGAGTTTCTGCATACTTCTTCCACGGTCATAGCTATTTTACTAAAATACTATTGTCATGGAAGAAGAAAATTAAGAAAGTACAATAATTATTGACTAGTAAAAAAAATAACTCGTAAATAGAGTCTGCTATCACAGTTGGCGCCACCAGTGTGTTCTTGATTTCATAGAAAATCTCAATTAAAGCTTTCAAAGTCTTTTATCTAAAACATTTTTAATAGTTAAACAATTCAAAAAATGTTAGTCTTAGAGGTCTTAGAGCGCTGATTTCTACTTTACTGTTTTCTTTAGAATATAAAAGTACTCACGCGCAGATTTCAGCACGCACGAGCTGCGTCATGTTGTCAGGCATGTTGACGACGTATTTCCAGCTGCCCTTGTTGTTGAGAGCTGCCCGTGGTGTTATATATTGGGTGCGGACGTCGCACAGTTCCAGCGCATTCGCCGCTTGTCTGCGGGGACGTTCAGCCGCCGTTTCCTCGCTGGAGTCACAGCCACGAATGTCGTTAAAAATATTTGAATATTTATTTCATTTAGGCATTCACGGTGGGTTTATGCCTAAATTGGCGATGGCATTGGCAATAAGACCGCCGACTGTACTTGTACGAGGAGGGATCAAAAAGTAGTGAGAACGACAAACTCCTTGGTAAGAAAAAAAAAATACTGGCAGGCATAGCTCAGATACATATTTGTAATATTAATAAAGAAAATAATCTTCGACTCTCTCTTGTTTTTTTCTGAATGTAGTCATTTGTTTGCTTCGTATCGGAACGTGTTCTCGAAAATGGAGAAAAAGTAAGTGCGAGCCGTTATTAAATACCTCTGTTTAAAAAAGTTAACGACGCAAGAGATTCATTGCGATTTGGAGGCAACATTAGGAGAGTGCTCCGCCGTATTCCACTGTCGCAAGGTGGGCTTCTCAATTTCGAGTAGGGAGAATAAGCACGAAAGACAAACATTGTTGCGGCCGTCCATCGACGTCAGTCACCCAAATTTTTTTTGCGAATGTCGAGAAAATTGTATTGAGCGATCAAAGAGTCACCATCCGATACTTAATTTAAGTAACGGGCATTTCATATTGAAGTATTCAATCCATATTGAAACAATCTTTGAATACGAGAAAAGTCTCTGAAAGATGGGTGCCGAGAATGTTAACCGACAGTCAGAAACAAAATCGACTTGACATTTCGAAGATATTGTTGGACAAGTTTCAAGAAGATTCTGAAAACTTTTTGTCTCGTTTCGTAACAATGGATGAAACATGGGTCCATTATTTTGAACCCGAGACAAAACAGCAATCTTCGCAATGGAAACGGCCATCATCCCGACCCCGAAGAAATTTCGTGCCGTGGCATCGGCTGGCAAGGTTATGGCCTCAATATTTTGGGACTCAGAAAGGATATTGTTGAAAGAAAAACTGAAAGAATACTTAAGAGGAAACAGGTACGAAGACGATAACGAGGTGAAAGATGCCGTGGAGAGCTTTTTGCAGGACCAAGACAAGACTTTTTTTTTGAAAGGGATTGAAGTATGTAGCGTTTTTGTATAATAAAGTATACTCTATTCTATTCTAAACAGAAGATTAAATAAAAACATTATCTTATCAAACTCTTGCATTACCTTGCTAGTCCTAACGCTATTCTCAACGCCTCGGCTCCTGTTAACTTCCGCTTCTCAGACTCTCTCACCAGTTCAGCATTCCGCTTCTTCCTCTTCCTCAAAGTCGAAGTTCTGGTAGGAAAGGTTACTGACCGTTCCACGGTCACGTCAGCCCGAGACGGAGACACGTATCTGGAATGTGGTATAAGATTTTTGGAAAGGTTAAATAATAAATAAAAATAACAGCATATAACTGTCCCACTGCTGGGCTCGGGCCTCCCACTGTAGGGGAATGGACAGTATACCTGCCACGCTTGTCCAAGGCGGCTTGGCAGGTTTGACACATCGGTGATCTCGATGTGCAGGTTGCATCATGATGTTTTTCTTCACCGTTGTTAGCACATGGTAATTGTAACAATATGTACATTAGTTCAGAAAATGCCTAAGTGGTGCATGCGTTCCGGCCAGGATCGAACCCGCGCCCTTTGCGTTTAGGATGCGTGTGCTAGCCATTACGCTACCACGACTTAGGAAAGGTTAAAGATAAAAAAACGATGTTTCTTCTTATGTCTTAGGGTACTATCCACAAGAGGCTCACAACGACCACGTTCATGACCGCGATTTCTCCCGCTCCAACAGCCTGCGGACGTTACAATTATCAACTCTAGTGGAACGGATTATGGAGCGTTGATGTCATTAACGACTAAATACATATTAAATGTCATTGGTTGATTAGAAAATCGCGCCTTTTTCAATATTAATCGATCTTTTCAATATGAATATAGAGAGAATGAATGCTGTCGTCCACGCCCACTTCCTCCCAGCTCTTGACATGGGTCGTTGTGAGCGCTGTGTGATCGAAAATAATGACGCCATTAGTGACGTTTTCGCCACGACTATAACAACCGTGGTCGCCATGTGGAACAGCAGACGGAGCATTTTGGGCGTTGTGAGAAAAAAGAAGAAAGAAGAAGTATGTTGTTTATTCTCTAAATATAAAATTGGACAACACAAAGTACGCCCTGGTTGCGTTCACCTGTTAACTATTTCGCTTAAGTTAACTATTTCGCATTTATTCCATGAACACATTCATGTCTCTTTTTTCCTTGGACAAGCATAGCTTGATAGATATAGATAGACATAGCGATCTTGATCCTCCCTATGCAATTGGTGTTGGTTACAACACCAATTGCACAGGATCAAGATCTATAAGAGTAGGACATTCATAAGCTAATGTAATTTTATTTATTATTTAAATACAGAACATTAACTATAAACTGTGCAAAGTCGTATATTAAAAAGTAGGAAATTATTCAACAGCTGCTTAAATTTGTAACGTCTATAATAATATTATATAACTAGGATATGCCCGCGACTTTGTCCACGATTTAATTGCAATTCCCGCACGATTCCTGGGACACAAATTATCGCAGCATTTATAAAAGAATTAAAAAATAACTGTATCGGAATACGCTAATTTTTAGGTATCCGAACAACTTCAAACCGCTCCCGGGAAATTTTTCGCGGGATTCCTGCGATAAAAAAATTGCATCGTGTTCTCCATGAGTCTATTCAAGTTTTTTTTTTAATAGCTTTACTGTTCACGTTCATTTGCTTGCCTTTATGACGAATAAAACAACAACAATCAAATATTTAAAAAAATATGTTTAAATTTGGAATATTTTTATTGTGACCCTATTCAAATTGCAAAGCATTTCAATAAGTTAAATTCATATAACAATGGAAGTCGATCTAACAGTTTCTCTGAATGGCGCGCCTTATCAAGTGCCTGTATTATATTCTAAATGTTGATATTTCCTTAAATGAAAAGGTCATACGTTCAACTTGAAAGTAGCATTGGCAGTTTGGATTTGTCTGTTCCATAATGGTGTAGTCACGTTTTAGGTCCACTATTAATGTATTGTTAGGTTTTGATTGAAGGTAGGTTCATAACGTGTAAAAAGTGTTTTTTGTATTATTTCTTAAATTACTTAAATGACTAATTATTCAATAGTATTTTATGCCGGTTTTCTCTTTAAAACAGTGTAACACGTTACAAAGCGGCGTATATAGAATAAGAAATAGATTTAATTCACATGACTTTCAGAAAATACTCACCGTAAGAATTTGAAAAAAAACTTTTGAAATGGAATGTGAACTTGTCGTCACTATTGTCTAATAAAACTACGTTTTAACGATTTTAAGCACAGTGATTTTTTTGATTATTGTTATTCCGACGTTTTGGTCAGTTTTTAGTAGCCGTGATCACGGAATGTCAAAATAATAAAAATGAAATAAATTACCGCGCTGAAAGCCATTAAAACGTAGTTTTATTATGTATACAAGTCATGAAAACTTCAAATTCACTATTGTCTTTTAACTTTTAACAGTTTTCGCGATCGCATCGGTCTATCAGTAAATCTATACGCGTATAAAGTATATACGTAATTAGCCATACTTACTTCCACCATTCGTGAGGATTGTATTGAGTGACTCCACCCGACGCCTGTCGAAACCATTCCGGCGTCTCGAAATTGGGGTAAAAATTCTGCGACTCGTAGTAATTCGGATTGTAAACCCCGAGTCCTGGGCTCGGATTTCTGTAACCCTTCTTGTCGTAATCACCATATTGGTTTCGATTCTGATCCCAATATCCGTTCGGTGAGTATCCGTGGAAACCGAATTTGGAAAAGTTGGCAGACTGGAACGAGTTTATGTTGTAAGGTGACGGATCACTCGTTGATGGGGGTTGCAGGGGTGCTTTGTGGGCGTATATATCTGAAATGAAGGTTACTGAACAATATCCATGCCTATGCTTGAAAATTGAAGACAATCGGCCAAGTGCGTATTGGCCCACGTACTGTAAAGGATTCCGTAGTAAAAATCGTTTAAAAAGAGAAGAAAAACCCGTTAAAAGGAACTTAGGTTTATGTCAAAGTTTCTGTGCGTAAACTATTTGCTAGTATTATCTTGAATAATTAATTATACAACATCAGGCGCAGTGTACAAAGTAAGATCAGAGAAGACGACTAGACTAAAGGTGTAAAAGGCTAGTTAATCCTTCTATAAAAAATAAAAAAGATTAAAAGACAAAACAAGTTACAGTTAGGTTTCAGTTTTACTAGTTTAGGATTCGGAATTTCCTGTTTATGTAACAAACTAACTGTACCCGCGACGTCGTCCACGTGAAAATTGTTTTCAAAATACCCCGATTTCGAAACATTATTCATTGGTGCTCCGCGCCTATTGGTGTTAGCGTGATGATATTTAGCCTATAACCTTCCTCGATAAATGTACTATCCTGAAAGAATTTTTCAAATCGGACCCGCCGTTCCTGAGATTAGCGCGTTCAAACAAACAAACTATTCAGGTTTATAATATTAGTATAGCCTTTAACTACAAGTAATGTCTTGCAGTCGGATAGCCATCCGTCCATCTATCATTGGCAGCCGCAATGCTAACTGTAATAGGTTTGATCCTAGTGTGGGGTTTTGGCAACTACCTGACTTCATAGTTTGCTTTTTTTATGGAAATATTGGTTTGCGTTTGACCACTGTCTCACCTGATGTTGAGTGATGACACAGTCTAGGATAGAGCAAGCTTACCTAGAAGATACCTATTCACTCGTGACTTGAAGACTTCAAGGTTGTATTTGTTAGGAAAAACAGACTCCGGCAAATTATTCCAACAAACGTTTCTTTGACAATTCTGTCTTTTTTATGACCTTTATTTGTAACATAATTTGTTGTAATGACTATGAAATATTTATGTTTACAGATATTTATTTATTTACAAATATTTGGTTATAGTTCATATTATGATTGCCTCTGTTCAGACGAAGCCACTGTGGTTGAGGGGGTAAGTGAGTCTTTGCCGGCCGACGTCACTATAACCCTCTGCGTTATAGTGACGTCGGCCGGCAAAGTCCGGGTTCGATTCCTCGCAAGGAAAATTTCGTACACGAGCTTTCTGTTATTTACTATGGTCTGGGTGTCTGGGATCGGCCCTAGAGTGGTCAGTTGTATATTACCCATAATACAAGCGTAACTTGCTAAGCTTGGGGATGTACTATGCGTGTGGTTATCTAACGATTATTAATGTCGATTAGGAATTCTGAAACTAATAAAGAGGGCAATAAACTTACCGTGATTGTACCTATTATGATACTTGGTATTATAGCCTTTAATGAATGGATCCTCGTTCACCAATGAGATCTGGTCGATGTGAGGCAGTGAGTTGGGTCCATAACCGTAAGGGTATTCCGGCTTCTTAGTCGTCGTGAAGTCATCTCTGCTTTCATCCGATAGGAGAGTTCGTATGTCGTACTGCCCGGCGTCTATCAATTGACGGATTATTTTTCTGAAAGAGAAAATAACATACTATATTTATTTTCTGGATCGTTAACCACGACGTACCTGATAGATAGGGCTTTAATTCTTAGTAATATTTGGATAAAAATTAATGAATTAATTAATACCAATCATCGATGTAGGAAACCCGCAGTCTTTCAATAATACTTCTTATTTCAATCCATTGGTTCGAATGTGCCGCCCTTATAATGAACTTACCAAATTAAATGAGGACATTGATTCTTTAAATTGTACTTACTCAATTTAAGTTTATCAATAAAACCAAAAAACTTCTCTCACACAAGTAATCGTTAATAATATCTATCTATCTGTCGATGTTTTATTCACTTTCGTTATATTATTTGATAAATAAACTGTGAACAACTTTCCTCACACTTGGTCGTTTTTCTAATAAGCACATGGTTGGCATTATAATCTGGCCCTGTAAATTACATTGTTATTGTTTGTTTGATTTATGATTGTAATCTGTTTTGTGCTTAATATAATAAATAAATGCTCATAAAGCTGGCTATGTTACGTTAGATCGCAGTACTGATCTGTTGTCAGCAACAGAGGCAACAACCTTCTGATCACCTGAAGTTATTTGTAGAAATAGCTAAACTCCTGATTCAGCATCTATGCAAAGGAAACCACCATTTAATTTCGAGTTTAAAAAATGCAAGGGACCGCGATAGGGTTGTGTGAACTCGCCGGCTTACTTGTTCTCACTATAGAAAGAAAAAGTATTTAGGGCAAGATATAAAAAGTCTTGCATGATAATATATCTAACAATTAATTGTGGTGTCCTAAAAAGGCTATTGCTCGGCATAATGCTAGTTTCACAACCAGCGCTGATCTTCCGCAAGTACCTCTAAGTGATGCCACGGCTTAGCTCCACAAAGCAAATCAAAACACTAATCGGTAGTTATAAAATTATGCAATTAATAGTGTATACGAACATTGTTATAATTACAAATAAAAGAAAACAAAAAAAAAACAACGGAGAGAAGTGACGAACAAGACAGAAATAATTAATTGGTAATGGTTTGTTTATTATCTACTAAAATATTCCGCTATAACTGTTAGGGCGCGTGCCCACTATGTCGTAACGATTAATTAAGCGTTGGACGACTATCGTCTCTAGGTGTTCCCATTATAACGATTGTTTTTCATCAATTTTTTTTATCGTTTAGCGACTATCGTATCTAGCTGTTCCCATTGGATTGCGACGACATTGTATCGTTTCACGGCAGTCGCTTTGTTGTTTACACATTTTTAGCGAGGGGGAAGGGAAAAGACGTGTAAACGACGAGACGATATTTATAACATGCCTACGATTTGCCGTCACCATTTAGTCGTAACGATTTTTTATCGTTTTACTTACTGTCATGTTTCCACTGTCATGACAATCTGTCGTCACTGCGAAAAATTTCGTAGACGACAGTAAATCGTGTCGTTCTATATGTGAACACCACCATTTAAACATATAAGCCACGACACTTAAGACTACACGATTATCTGTCGTCACGACAAAGTGGGAACGCGCCCTTAGTAGCCATTGTCCAGGTCGTGGGTTCGCTTACGCTTACTCCTCCAGCTCGGACAGAAGAGGGAAACCACTTTTTTATTTAATAAACTGTAGGTTTCGTACGTACTCTGGATAAGGATCTGGGTGTAGGCAATATGTGAGGCCAGGTTGTGCGCAGGGAGGAGACCGGCCTGGTGGTGCCGGTTCGTACAGGCAGTGCTGTCCGTATGGGCAGCTGTATCCATCTCCACCACGGACTGTCATCCATATTAACTGAAACAGACATATAGAATATATCAGTCATGGTGTTGGTGTAAGCACTTACCGTTACTTATCATATTTTCTATGGAACCATAACAAATACTCGAAAACATCTCAAAAACTACTTAACGGTTTTTGTTCCAACCAATTAACGTCGAATATTTTTTTTTTTTTGCAAAACTTTATACTTCATAGTTTTAAAATTTGAAGGACTCTTACATAACTGCACACTTTTTACGACTTTGGCAATTAATACCTCGCTACCTAATATAGACTTAAGTCAAAAATGCATTAGGACAGCATTTATCAATTTGTTTGAAAGTTTGAAATAACATTCAACACAGTCGTGTGTTCAACGTTTAGTTATATGTGGCATCCACAATCCAGCCCTAACGGTGAATTTTTCAAAAATTTACAACATTACAGTGTATTAATTAGTATACCTATATGATATGAACCTTTCTGTTAGATTCCATATATACACTCAGGCTACGTTCCATGAGGGACTCACAGCGACCACGTTCACGATGGCGATTTTTTCCGTGCCACTTGCTTGCCGGCGTTTCAATCTTAAACCCAAGTGGAACGGATATTCGACCCACTTCTTGACATGGTTCGTTGTGAGCGTTGTGTGATCGAAAATTATGACGTAATTAGTGACGTTTTCGCCACGACCACAACGATCGCGGTTGCCTTTTGGAACGGCTCACGGAGCAATCTGAGCGTTGTGAGCTACTAATGGAACGCGCTGTCAGTAATTTCCGGAAGAAATGACTGTGATATAAAAACAAGTAGTCTGACGGAGAAAAGGATGGAGGAACATAACGATTTTATAAAGATTTTTTTTCACCAAAATAGCTAAGTTTTTATTTTTAAAGTAAATTTCATCATATAAAGCACGTCGTCGATGAAATTAATATTAATTTTATTGAAGTGTTTATTATTAATTAATTAAAAATCTAAATATTTTCAAATGACTTTTAGATAACTGACAGCATTAATAAATTCGTTTTAAATAACATTCATATGCATAGAGATGATATTTCAACCAAAATATTTGCTGTCATTAATAAACGGATCAAAGTTATAGTTGAGCCATTAAATCTTGTTTTTACATAACATATTAATTTTGTTGACACACAAGAACTATTAATCTTAGATAAAGGTGAGCTGATTTTGATTTCCTAGTTTTAACTTGGAAGTAAATTACAATAGTCCGATTAGTTATTAACTATCTCAGACAAACAAAAAAGGTAGACCGAGTCCCAACTTCTCAAAATGAAGCCGCCTAAAGGACTACTGCAGTGCGTTAAGAGAACTTAGTAATAAATAATCAATTTAGGGCCTTACTTATAACCGTTTCTTAAATTTAAAGAAATTGCTCAGCAACTGATTAAAAAAAATCTCACCCATAAACTCCTCTTTAGTCGAATATTTTGGGTACAACCTACGTTGATCATTCAAATTTCGTTTATCTCTGCTCCTCATTGGTACACATCAGGTAATACACGTTTATAAGTGAAAAAAAGAGATGATATGATGATGATTAGGTACTGATTCTGATTCTCCCACTTAAGAGATGCCTAATCGTGTCTTAACGAGGTTAGTGAATAATAAAGGTGAGTCCTGACAGTGTTTTATAAATCAGGTTCAGAAGCATTACTTCTCTATTGTGTTCAATAATTCACTAACACTGTGATATATATATTTATGTTTGTATTGTCATATGTATATGTACGTGTGTGTATATACATATGTGTATATATTTATATTATATTTATATTGTTTTTGTACTTATAAGTATTGTGTATACTTATCATTTATCATTGTTTCAGTATTAAAAATCCATTAATCACTGCCAAGGGTTGCCTGGAAGAGATCGCTTTTTAGCGATAAGGCCGCCCGTTGTACTACTATCTCTTGTATTTTTCTATTTCTGTTTACAAAAAAGTGTTCTCTATCTATCTAAAGGTAGAATACTTTCCATTAGATATACTACTATTAACCACACAAACTACGTGTATACGAAATAAGTTCACGCACACAAGTGATACAAACATGCTTTGCGTGATTTGACGCTTCTGTTCACGTAGGCTACGTCTATATTTTTAGTTGCCGAAGTCAACTGTGAAGTGGATATCAAAAAATCGAGGTTCTAGAGCTTAAACATATTTCTATGAAAATTGGTTTGAAGAAGAACTGAAACCCTAAAGACACTTTCAGGGTATCGCGGATTAGTAGTACGAAAATTTTTTTTACATTGTCAGACGCTGGCAAAGAGGCAAGCGGCCCACCGAAAGCGCTCACCGCCGCCCAGGTTCGTTTGCAACACCAGGGTTGTTGACTGACATGACAAGTCCTATAAATCCTATAATCCTATAAATATTATAAATGCGAAAGAGTATAAGAATGTATGTATGGATGTATGTTTGTTACTCTTTTACGCAAAAACTACTGAATGGATTTTGATGAAACTTTACAGTAATATAGCTTACACATCAGAATAGGCTATCTTTATATATATATTTCTTGTGTGCGTGTGTATGTCACTGAACTCCTCCTAGACGGCTGGACCGATTTTGATGAAATTTTTTGTGTGAGTTCAAGGGGATTCGAGGATGGTTTAGATTCACAATTGGACCCGGTAGGTGGCATTGCAATTGGTTTCAAAATTTGTTTTTCAAGGCAGGACGTCGTCTGCCGGGACCGCTAGTAATTTATAAAGATATAGTGTGAATTATCTAAAATATAACGATTTTCCATCAGCACGCGGGTGAAGCCGCAGGCGTAGCTAGTGTCAAAATAAAGTAGAACTTTTGCTAAATCTTACAACTACCAGTATAAAAATGTCTCAAAAGAGATTCTGAAAAAGCCCGTGTTCAGGAGTTTTTGAGGTATTTTATAGTATGCGTAAATAAAAAATAAAAACAATAAACTATCATCATTTCCACAGAACATCATTCACTGTGCATAGCCTGACACGCACTTGGCCTACTTTTCTTTTTTATACAGCAAATTATCACTAGTTTCTATATCGCTGAAATAAACGTACGTCTATATCTCATATATATATATAGATATAAATAAAATTGAAGTCTCTGTTTATCATGTCAAAATAAAAATGTGAAAAAAATCAGGAGGGATAATTCAGACTAGGAGATTACAAAAATGCAATTTTTAGATTTTTGTCTGTCTGTCTGGCTATCTGGATGTTCCGGCTAATCTCTGAAAATGCTCGACCGATTTGGACGGGACTTTTACTGGCAAATAGCTGACGTTATACGTACGGAGTAACTTAGGCTACTGTTTTAGGGTTCTGCGAAAATAATTTTCACGTAGACATAGTCGCGGGCACAGCTAATCTTTACATAAATATATTGATCGAGTATTTAACATATATAGTAATTTGAGATTTGTTATTGAACAATAATTTTATGTTAATTTAATTTAACAAATAAATTATTATAATGAAATAAATTGTTTACTTAATTATTTAAATGCAATAGTAATCATTGTCAGGTAATCATTAAAACAACATCATTAATAATTTTACAATTTATGGTAAGGTGAATGTATAGTAAGACATAGGAGCCGGCCATAAGCTACCACGGCTTGTTCTTTTATAAACATCACAATATATCCTAGCAACGTCCCATAGATCATATCTTTTGGGTGTGCACACGCATAACGAATTCTAAGCGCATAATCGAAAGCGGCACACAGGCTAATCTGAGTCACAGTTTGAATACGACTTCGCCTTCCCACGGCATCGAAAGTATTATGGAAATATACTACAAGGTTCGTTCATATCATGAAAGATAGGAACAACAGTAACCCAGTAAAAAGGTGACATTGAAAAATCAACAATTTGCATTAGTAAGGATGCTTATTATCGTGTGCATAGACATTTAAAGTCAGATATCTAAAGTCAGATGTCTAAAGTCAAACTTCTAAAGTCAAACATGTTAAGACAGATATCTAACGTCAGACATCTAAAGTCAGACATTTAAAGACAGACATCTAAACTGGAAATGTAGAAATATAATGTAATCTAGTATGGTGCAATAGTGTAATAGTTATAAGGACCGTTTATAAACATAAAAATTAAAAAAAAGATAATAAAAAAACAACTAAAGTAACAATGCCGGACAAAACATGTTCGTCCGATGGAAAGCGATTAACAAAAAGGAAAAACCATTCATTTGACTTACTATTTGTTAAAATGTGACGGTCGGCACAATATGTCTTTTCCTTCCACACTACTCTATTCCAACATACATCTTCTGTCACACCACATACCATCTTATCATCCTTCACACAATCCATCCATATTTTTTTGGTTTACCTTTACATTTGTACCCATCCGTCTTGTAGTTTAACATTCTTTTTGTCATAGTTTCCCAAGTGCATCTGTGTGTCCGAATCATTCATTCATTCTTCAAGTCATTCTGTAACATACTTCTTTATAAAACTTATAAAAATAAGAACTTGAGATATAAATAGAATAAGAGAAATATAAAGAAAAACAATTTTTAGCTAGACGTGTTGCTGGGGAGTTTCATGCCGCTTCTTCTCCTTAACAGCAATAACACGTTACGAAGCGGTGTACATAGACTAGGAAGTAAAATTAAATTTTAACCTATATGTATGACCTTCAAAAAGTGTTATCCAGTGGAACTTATCTATCTACTTATCTATACTTATAATAAAATTGTAGAGGTCGAATTTCTGTACAATTAAAAAAGATGCTAAAAACCGAGTCAGGGCGATGTAAGAAGTGAAATAGAACTAATTTAGATTTTTTTAGAATTTTTTGTTTGTCTGTCTGTTTGTACCGGCTAATCTCAGAAACGACTGGACCGATTTACATGAAATTTTGTATGGTGATAGCTTATATCTGGTCAACATATAGGATACTTTTGATCCCGAAAAATTAAATAGTTAAAAAGCTTTAATTACTTAAACAGCTTATAACAGACTTAAAATAATTTCTCTGCAACGTAACATAATAGAAGCGGATAATTTGACAGGGTGTGGTGTCAGTGAGAGAGTTTTATCTTATATATATAATATATAAAGCAGATAAGTTTGTTTTTTTGTTTGTTTGCTTGAACGCGCTAATCTCAGAAACTACTGGTCTGATTTGAAATTTTTTTTCAGTGTTAGATAGCCCATTTATTGATGAAGGAAGGTTACAGGCTATAAACCATCACGCTAAGAGCAATAGGAGCGGAGCACCAATGAAGAATGTTTCAAAATCGCGGGTGTTTTTTAACTTCCTTTCCACGCTTATGAAGTCACGGGCACAAGCTAATCTTATATATAAAAACGAATAGCAAAATGTGTTGGTAAGCGCATAACTTGAGAACGACTTTACCGATTTTGATGAAATATTGTGTGTGTGTTTGAGTGGGTCCCGGGATGGTTTAAATCCACAATTGGAACCGGCAGATGGCGCTGAGATCGGGTTCTAGAATCCTCCTAATCACCGGGAGCGATTTTGGTGATTTTGTTTTTGTGTCATGAAACAAAGTCTTTTAGGAATTCAGAAAATATGGCGGTACGAAGTTAGCCGGGTCATCTTATATATAATAAAAAAAACTTCGTTTAAAAAAACCGACTTCAAAAACTAAAAAGTATAAAATAACTTATTTCTAAAGCTATGTATTATTATTAATATAAATTCTTAAAGTCAGTGCTTAGTAATTTTCAAAATATAGTCATTTTTAACCGACGTCGAAAAAAGGAGGAGGTTCTCAATTCGTCGGGATCTTTTTTTTTTTTTTTTTTGCTTTTTTTAATGTATGTTCGCCGATAACTCCGTGATTTATGATCCGATTTACGTGATTCTTTTTTTGTTCGACGCGGAATAGTTTGGCCCAGTAGTTTTCATTTTATGAACATTTTTCATGGAAATAATTTTCACTCCGTTCCATATGTACACCGATTACTCTGAGATTTGTTCGACGCGGAATAGCTGCCATGTGGTCCCCTAAAAATTTGACATAGTTTGGCCCAGTAGTTTTTATTTTACGAACATGTTTTTGTTCCCGTTTCTTGGAACTTATATTTTTAAGAAGCGCGGCTCCATTCGTATGTCCACCTATACATACCTAGACACTAAAAAGTAATAAATAAAATTTAAAAACTTCGTTTAAAAAACCGACTTCAAAAACTAAAAAACTAAAATGAATAAAATAACTTATTTCTATAACTATTATTATTAATATATATTATCTAAAACATCTTGAAGTCGGTGCAAAATAAAACATAAAAATTACTATATTTTGAAAATTACTAAGCACCGACTTTAAGATGTTTTAGATAATATATATATTAATAATAATAGCTTTAGAAATAAGTTATCTTATTCATTTTAGTTTTTTAGTTTTTGAAGTTGGTTTTTTAAACGAAGTTTTTATATTTTTGAATAAAAACTTTTGAATCTCAATCCTTGACAGAAGGCATTCACCTCTTAGGCAACTTTCTGGTCTAATACATATTGTTACATTTATTATAATTATGCTAATGCCGAAGGAAAACATCGTAAGAATACCTGCGAATATATTTTTCTTTTTTATTTAACCGTACGAGGTTAAATAACACTTTTACACTCTTAAAACACAAGTTACAAACCATTGGCTGTTACTACATAATTATGCATAGATCATGTTGCATCATCTGAATAAAACCGTGTACTTAATCATCTTCATTAAAACAAGGTGAGGTATCACAATAATGACATTAATGAGATGACAGTTCTGAAATCATCGTGTGACATGCGCAGATTAATTTCACACATTGGCCAATAGTGTCGAGTCTGAAGAAGGCTAATGAGATCTAATGCTTATTGTAATATTGCGTTGAATCAGATTCTTTACCACGTAAAGAGAAGAGTATAATAAAAGTTTTAGTGCAAAATTTAGATCAAAAATCATAAACTTAGGGTCGCTTGTATAACGATCGCCTTTAAATAAAATTAGTTAATCATATTGTTGCATACCGACAAAGAAATGCACACCTGGCTGTCGTAAAACGCAGCTTATTACCTTTCCTGCATTCGGAGTTCTTTTGTTTACTTCGTGTCTAAATTTGCAATTAAGAAAACATCCTATTGTTATCGTACTTGTTTTAAGGCCGTCATTAGTATCGAACTAATCCTTGTTGTTATTGCATTGCGTCGAAGCTTGCCAGCTGTGCGGATTAACTCAGTGAACGCGGCCCTTTGTCGGTATTATACAGTTTAGTATAAAACAATGCCCGAACGGAGGGGTGGGGGCATTCAAAGCGATAATACAAGCGAGGCAAGACGTGTGTACATCTTAGCGACGGACTTTGCGCGTGTTATTGAATTGTGCATTACATTGGGACTATACTATTGGGACAATAACTAGACGCAATAGCATCTAGTTATATTTGTAACTATGTTATACGTGTTGGTATAGTTTTAATAAATTCTATAGTAATTCCAACGGCATTTTAATTCGAGTCCTGTAGCTCGTAACAATATTAAACTGCCTAAATACGTTATACACAAAACGTGTTGCCAGTTCTTTAAACATATTTAGCGGTTTATTTTTCGATGTGCAAGACGCTAATTGTATTTAAGGGTGTTAAATACGTTTTGTGTTTCTTAAATAAATTTAAGCAACCTTATGCAAGCGGCCCTTATACTACGTATTTATTTGAAAGAAATTGTGATAAGCATAACTTTTCTGCCTATATGTAATTAAGCTAAAATTAATTAAAGTTATACCTATTCTCCTTTAACAAAAGCACCTTTGAAAATTTCTAAAATCTTACTTGACAAGATGGCGCTGTAGATTGTTCTGCTAGGAGTTTTTACATTTATTATTTAGAATATCTGAAAGGAAGTACTGTTGTTTCATTCACACACAATAAGCTAATAATAAATAAAAGAAACTACCGGATATTTTGATACTTACCGTTAATTCATTATAATTATACGGTGGGACCTACAACATGCGGCAATATGTTTAAATGATGATAATAAGGACTTCTTCGCAAGTTAATTGTCTACTTAACTAATATAATTCAGTATAATATAAAACTTAATTCGAAAACAATAAAATATACTGTCCAAAGGTAAATGTTATTGAACATACGAAATGCCATTCTACAAAATAAATGTCAACATCTTGCAGTGAACGCTTTACTTGTGTGACTAATTTAAACTAAACATTCTTGCGAGGTCAACTTAAGTATAATTGTATTTTTAATTTCATTTAATTTCAAAAAAACTTCGTCAGCGAAGTTCTTTTCTCATTTGTGTATGAATCCCTAAAACGGCTGTTACATGTGTGAACAAGTACGGGCACATATGGTTCAATGACTTTCTTCGCTTCTAAAGTTCGCATATTTACGATGAAAGACGGGCGAAAAAGTATGCAGATCCGCAAGTACGCGTACTAACTACTTTTTATTCGTGCAGAAACGGAGAAAGAATACAAATTCCTGCGGCCGGGCGGTCTTTCGTAAGAGGCGACAAAACAACCCACAGCCAGGTGGTAGAGCATTTTCCCGACTGGACGGCTACCACCCCTGGTCTAAAGTATGTCGCCTTAACAACCTTGAGTTGTGTTCCGGCATTAGTGACCAGGTTCCAGTCTGCCTTAAGAGTGCAGCAGCGCATTTGTAGCACCTTTGGTGTTGCAAATGTCCATAGGCGATGGTAACCGCTTTCCATTTAGCAGGCCGTCTGCCTGTCTGTTGAACTCCTGTAATAAAAAAATAAAAATCTAAGGCGGTAGTGTCTTATAAGCGCCGTAGGCGGCGTACGGCGTGACGTAGTATGCAACCAACGAACACTTTATATGAAAATGCATATAGTGGTCTCTCTGATACAGCTGAAGCGATATACATTACGCCGCGTACTTAATAATTATTGAACATTCCAGTGTACAGACGCCATGTTTTTGATGTCAACTAATCTGTTAAACAAATCTATTGCATCAATCTGTCAAACAGAACTGTCCAATCACTTAATGACCATCGGTATAAAGTCAATCCGACCCCGAAAACAGCATCCAATGTGGATTGATGCTAAATGCTGCTTTCAACGTCTGTGACAGACCACAGCTTTACTCGCAAGTCTGTCACCACCTTAACAATTATATCAAAAAAGGCTAGTTTCTTATTACCTTCTACAATTTCACAACAAAAGTATACACAAAGTAATTTGTGGTACAAATCTCAAAAGTATTTGACATTTGAAATTCCCAAGGATCTAGAACATTGTTATGAAACAGACACTAATTGTTCCAAGTGACTCAGTGTTTGTGAACAAGGTTTAACTTTCCAGTTAAACTGGTTCAAGGGTAAGGTGGAGTACATAAATTGTATCCGCTCTTACATAATTCAGGTTACATGTTTATTCTTAGAAATTACT
The DNA here is from genome assembly GCA_949752895.1 of Dendrolimus pini. NCBI lineage: Eukaryota > Metazoa > Arthropoda > Insecta > Lepidoptera > Lasiocampidae > Dendrolimus > Dendrolimus pini. Next base: position 4,073,219 of record OX457131.1, read on the forward strand.
TATTAGAATTAATTTGTGAAGATATTTTTTATTAATTCTTTTATTTTTAATCTATATTAATATATAAATCTAAACATGCCATGTATGCACATTAAAGCTATTTAAAAAACAACTGAAACAGATTATATAAACGATGGACAACATGATGCAATTTTTTTTTAGATTTCTTGTCTGTTTGTTCAGGATTCACGTAAAAACGACTGGGTTGATTTCGATGCAGTTTTCGCTGATCGACAGCTAATTCTTAGACTTACACTCGGCGCTACTTTTTATCCTGGGAATTTCGCGGGAATTTTCTCGGCAGCGGTTTGCAGTAGTGCGGATGCATAAAAATTAGCTAATACCGATACAGTTCAACAAAACAATAGCTGCGGTACTTTGTGCCTTAGGAATCCCACGGGAATTTCAAATCAACCAAGGGTGAAGTCGCGGGCATATCCTACTAATGTAATAAAACTAGATTAGTACCTGGTTCTGGTCGGTTTTCGTCTAAGGACGTACATACAATCGACTTCAAGTTTTCTATGCCTAGTGATTATACATTATTCCGGAAAACATACAAAATAAAAACAGGTAGTTCTTAACTGTTATTGTTAGAAAGCGGTAACATTAAAGTGAGCATTAAACTTTGATCTTAGTGAAAACGATGAGATAACGTTGGATTTACCGCGAATAATAAACATGTCCTTGCTGCGGGCAGGTGTAACATACGGGACTAAAACACGAGCGGTAACGCTGCGTTTGCAATATTAAGTAGGAAACAAACAGCGTTGGCATTAAAAGTAACAGTGCAGATTTGAATATCATATAAGTGATAAAATAAAGATAGATAGATAACACTTTATTGCACACCACAATATACAATTGCAGAAACAGACCATATTTATAATACTTTCTAGGCAATACAATAGGCCTTATCGCTCAAAGCGATCTCTTCCAGGCAAGCTAAATGAGAAAAAATTGAATCAGGTGAAATAGGTGGTTCAGGAAAAAGGCAATATATACATAAATATTCAAAACTATATATAAAAATATATTAAAAGAAAAAAGAAAAGAAAGAAATAATTTATTTTTATAATTATTAAAATGAAGAAGAAATATTTATACATACATTTTTTATGATAAGATTCAATATACTGTACACCGCATTTCCTACAAATACGTTCCGCAACTCAGCTTTAAACTGTGTTGGAGTTTCCTCCAGCACAGCGCTGATTTTCAGTGCCGACCCCGCGTCATTGATTTAACTATATTAGACCCATCACCCTAGTAAATGTACACAAGTAACAGGAAAAATAATAAGGCAGAGTAACACAGTACATGAAACATAAAAACAGATAGGAAAAACACACGCACACAGAATAAAAAGAAGCTTTCTTGCAACACGCAAAACCACGCCTCTCCCGGTCAATTGCATGTTTTGCTTGTTCAAAAGGCAGATGGTTTGTTTATTACATTATTTCTTAATTTTTTTCTATTTCAGAATATTACTATTAATACCATAAATATTAACAAATTCTTTATGGACAAACAATATTTTACGCAGTAATGGATTGATTCTATATACTGGCTCCTAAACTTGTTTTCATTATATTTAAGAGTTATAAATAAAGTAAACAAATTATATTTAACAAAAAAATAATGAAAACTGGACTTTGCATATTGATAAAAAATGTATGCTAGAAAACAGAAAACCCTGGAAGAATTATATATTACCTATGTAAGATATCTCAATTTAAAAAACGCACTACTTAAAATGCTTTGTTTAGAAACTTTATTTTTAACTCGTATGCGTCAATGTTAGTTTAGGAAAGTCTCATTTAAATTACCAACTAGTAACACTTGTCCAAAAAGCCTACTTAGTACGTGTTTTTTTTTACAATTAGGTAGTCAAATACAACAATAGCAAACAATAATAAAATTCAGTACAATTTTACCATGTGGGATTAGAAGGATCATATTGTAACAACAGTAAAAATAGTTATTTATGTAATGTAGGCCAAGTTAGGAAAGACAAATGTATTGATCAAAAGCGCTTCCAAGGAGGTCCAATCATTCAGCTTATTTACTTTAGTAATGTGAACTCAACTCAACAACTCAACAACTCCTTGGTTGAATTCATATATTTATTTTTCCCCTAAGTACCTATTTTCCGAATGTTTTATTATGTGTTGCGTAATTTTTTACTTTAACTTTCGACAAGTTTCGTAAATGTATTGCATGGATGTATTATTTGTAGAGACGGTATAAAATGGTACAGACCTTAAAAAATATTGCACTGTAACTTTTATAAAATACACAAAATTAAATTAAGTGCGGACATGAGAGACTGATTTATAATTTAGTTTTTTTCACATTTTTCGTTTTATCACTTATTTCCTTAATTAAATATTTTAAGAAAGCTCGGAGATTAATTTTAGTATAAAATTATTAAATTAGTATCAATACGTGTAATATTTTAGTTTCAGTCACAGATGAATCTATACTAATTTGAAGTGTAAGGTGGCCACTATGCCACTTAATTGGCGTTATCATAACTTAGTTTGTGATTGGTGTTAGGGGAGTTGGTCAAATTTGATTTGTGATTGTCATTTATTCGGATATAGGCAAATTATGTATTATTATTAAAAAATGTATTGTGGTTATAGTATGTAAGCATTCGTATTGTTTATTGTAAGGGGGACCAGCGCACAATAATTAAGTATTTGCACACTTAGCATAAATGTAGTATATAAGGTTTTCATTTTGTTAAACGTGCACAGAATAAAGACATCACTCAATCAATCACCTCAATCCGCGAGCAGCCCCCGCACCTACCACATGGTGACCCCGCACCTACCACATGGTGAACAATAAAGATTTATATCTATCTATCTTAAGGTGGTAGAGGGGAACAGGATTCTTGACTTTAATGGTTTAAGGGACTAAGCAATTAAGTTTCTTTATCGATAAATATTTTTGATAAACGAGACAGCGCCCACGCGGATTAGCATCGTGATTTATTAACAATTAACTACTCAAACTCAGCGAAAGTGCACGACTATACTCGTTACAGAACCCTTGATAAACATGAACATGCTTCCTCCTCAGGTACAGTCAGTAAAATAAATCATTAAACTGTCAACCTTGATTTGACAATAATGCTAATTCGACTTTGACAGTTCCGATTGATATTATAGATTTGTTTTTTTCCGTAAAAGCAATTATGCCACGTTTTTAATTAAAAGATAAAGACATCTTAGATGCTATAGATTCGTAATATTGAGAACTTGTGGCTAACACGGCAAATCAGCAGTTTCAATAATCTTGATGGCTCAATAGCTAAGACCTAAGTATACTTTAAATTATAATGAAAGAAAGAAAGACATATTTTGTTTAAGACAAAAACTGTACAGAGTATTATGCAACAGTAAAATAATAGAAAGAGAATAAGTCCTAAAATTGGACCCAGTCACAGCACATGCTGACCAATTAAGACCAGCCCTGTTTTTCCGCCTGGCAGCAAGTGAAGTCACGAAGGACAATATAACACACATGATAATACTGTTAAGAGTTGAAGGACTCGAATTAAAAGGCCGTTAGAATTACTATAGAATTTATAAGAACTATACAAACACGTATAACACAGGTACAAATATAATAACACGCGCATTTTGTGACGGACTGTCACTAAATAGATTACCGAATGTAGTACACACGTCTTGCTTCGCTTGTGCTTATCGCTCGACTGCCTATATCTTCATTGGGGCATTGCTTTATACTGCACAAATACAATATGTCTCTCGGCCGCGTAGACTGAATTTCTTAGAATCACACCTGGCTAATGACTACCATAAACGATTACAATACCCAATGGGCGGTTTTTCTAATTACACATTTTAAACACAAAGTAAACAAAAGAAGTCCAAATGAAGAAAAGGTAATAATATGTCTACAGGTATGCAGGTGTGAATTTTCCTTTTGTCGGCATTCAGGTCGTAACAATACATACTGACGAATTTTAAATTTTGATGGAGAATTTGCAGCACTTATACTATTTTTGTGATTGAATGTGCATATTTTAAAATTCACTATATACTTAGTATAGGAAACACTCGTAAGCAAACCAGCATATCAGATATATATGAGTAACACACTCCCGAATTTTATGATTCAGATGAGAGATATTTTAATTAGTTAAAATTAAATTTTATGATATTCTAAAAATATACTTATGAGATTAAATTAGATTTGTTTAATAAGTTCACTTAATAATGAATTTTATTTCTACATTACGCGTATCAAATAACACTTGTGTGCTCGCAAATCCGACCTCGCTCTAGTTGCATATACTTATGGCTAACAATGACAATAGAACTGTTTTTATATGTAATATTTAATTACTCACGCCTCACTTATTTATTTATCTATATTATGGGATATAACTTAATGTAAGCGATGAGGTAAAAGGTTGAAAGTAATGGAATTACATATCTTTATGTCGTGTTATCGTAATGGCTAGCGCACGCGTCCCAAACTCAAAGGGCGTCGGCGTGGATTCGAGTCCTGGCAGGAACGCACCACTTGGCAGTTTTCTGACCTGCATAGTATTACAATTACCACGTGCTAACAACGGCAAGGGAAATCATCGAGAAAAGCGATGTGTCAAACCTGCCAAGCCGCCTTGTACAAGCGGATATACCGTCCGTTCCCCCATATTAGGAGAACCGAGCCCAGCTTTGGGATGTTTATGTGCTGAGAATATATATGTAAAAATTATGTGCATGTGTATGTCACTGTACTCCTCCTTAAACGGTTGGATCAATTTTGTGTCAATGTCACGGTAGATGGCGCTGCAATCGGATTCTAATTGGTTTTTTTTTGGGCAAGACAACGTCTTCTGGGTCCACTAGTTATTTTAATATTTTTTTGAAAATAAATAAACAATGTACTAATTATAGAAACATATATTTTTTACAGCTGGAGTATAGCAGACAGACTGGCGGCCTACCTGATGGTAAGGGCTTACCGTCGCCTATGGACGACTGCAACACCCGAGATGTCACTAAGGAGCTTCAGGTCTCGAAGTAATTTTACGATACCCTTTTTGTCAAACTACATATCGAAGCGCTGTGGGGAAACCTCAGCTGGAAGCTCATTCCGAATCCCGATGGTGGGCAAGCGACCTTAATTAATTTAAATAAGAAGAAATATCTTTAAGGGGATTTTACTAGATTAATTGAATTCATTAATGTTTTTATTTAGAATAAAATAAGGATTTGCATGAAACATCTACTCAGAGTTTACGTAAGTAAATCGACCAAAACTTCCTTGTATACAGTTAATTAAACAACCAGAAAGTTATACTTCATTAAACAATGCCATACAAAACTTGTTTTTTTTATTCATAGTACCAATTATAATCACGTTTCACGTTGTAATTAATTCATAATGTTATATAAAAAACGACTTATCAATGATCTAGATCTAAGCCTGTCATAAACATACATTTGATTGTATGTCTGCTTGTATGATTACAAGGCAAATTTATGAATAGTTCGTTACTAGGAAATCCGGTAAAGGCATTTGACAGACTTTATGGCTTGACACAAATTATATTAATTACTAATGTACGTACATAAATTTTTATTTGTATATGACTTTTAAGCTTGATTGCAAACTGTAATATCTTTACTACTACATAATTCGAATTTTATTGTATGTAATAATGTACTTTCACAGACATACCCTTCAGACTACTCCTTCGAAAATGTAATTTTGATTTGAGATAAAGTCATAGTATTCAAGGACACCCTTGATCGTTTTTTACTGCATACAAAGTATGAAAGAAGGATTCTAGGAATGATAAAAGCCCAGTTAAATTTTATTTCTGAAGCCTGAAAAGTTCTTAATGACACCACAGGACCCCAAGTCTGCTAATACAATCGTGTCAGAATGATCATTCATTTGTGCGTAATTGTGACGGTAGTAAACAACCATTCCGATACGGTTGTAATGAATACCAAACTTAGACTATGTAATATTGCAAGTTTTAATGGTAATATTATTTTTTGACCTTAAAGTATGTCTTAAATAATATCTTGAATAATCTTAAATAATAACTTTATAAGACGGGACATGCCCTAGCTTTTGTGTTATATTTCTTTCTCCATCCCAAGGTTGTTTGGAAGAGATCGCTATCAGCGATAAGGCCATCATTTGCCACATTTGCAAAAAAAAACATTAGTACAAATAAACTATATTTTAATTATAAAACAAAATCTTTAACCCCAACAGCTTAAACTATTTTTCTTAAACCATCATTTCTCAACCTGTAGGTCACGACCCTCGTGGGATTTGCGTTTGTTATTAAAGGGTGTCGCAGTTTGATAAAACAATAAGACCCATACACAAAAGATTCATTCAAACAAACCTATAAATAAAATATCAATTAAACTATCACTATAATTTTGCAGCGAAAGGGTTGCAAGATTTTTTACTTATCTATCTTCATGGGTCGCGACCTAAAAATCGCTGAGAAACCTTAGACCAGTGCTTTTCAATCTTTTTGAATACGTGACCCCTTTACAGGTTGAAAAATTTGGCGACCCCCTTGGGCGACAGACAGACAAAAAATTAGTAATTTAAATGACTATGTCTATGTCTTTCTCTATTTTATTCGATTTATTTATTATTACGGCCTATATACTCTGCAAAAAGGTGCTGAGCTTAGAAAGTACCTAAGTATGAGATATAAACTTAAATTGCCATTTCCCTTTTGACGGCGGCCCCCCGAGCAAGGTTCTGCGACCCCCTAGGGGTCGCGACCCACAGATTGAATAACACTGCCTTAGACCAAACCATTTATATATAACAATGTAATATGCCTCTTATCCTAACCTAATACGTGAACGATAAATGTTACAAAGCAATTTTATAGTCGGTTATTTTAACACCTCTGTTAACAATTGTACACGGATCGTGAGATCAAAATGGGGACAAAATTATATATGAGCACATTATTGTATGATTTATTGGCAAATTGGTTTGTGAAATTCGGGCAAGTGCGTGTAGTCCATGCGCAATGTAGAGTTTAGTTGGAGTAACAGAGACAGAGTTCCTTGTTTTTCTTAAGAAATATTTTTAAGTAAAATTTTTGTTAGTATAAGTTATACTAACTAAAATATAGCTGTAAAGTAAAAGATAAAGAGATAAGATAAAGTAAAAGATAGTAGACAAAGAATATGAGTATTCCGGCGAACACGAATTGGGAACCACTTAAGTTTTTTACGGAATTCAGAGACGAGGTCATATTTCCGTAGGCCATATAATATCGCCATCCTTTAGAAGTCAATGGGCTATAAACTTAAGCTATAAAGCAAAGCAGTATAAGATTAAATTTGGCCTTGGCAACAAGACATAAATAGTAAATAAGTAGCCAGGATATTGAACAAATTGCGAACTGCAGGTGACTGTTTCGTGACCTACTTTAATATGCTGGCACGCGCCAAGCTCAATTCAAGCACGATTTTTATTGTTAAACATGGGCGCTGTCTCAAAATGTTTTATTTATTTACATACAAAACTATTGTTCAATTGAAAAGTTATATATAACAAGAATAATCAATATTACAAAATATCCATTTTTTGTATTTTTTTATAACGAAAAACCTCCAACTAATACACATGAATAAACATTTGAAAGCGATACAGAAAGTCAAAACAGGTTTTCGCGAATAAAATCTTGATTAAGTAACAAAAATTAGAGTACATTATAAAACGAGTCGTAAAACATATGGCTTAAACACTTCTTGGCTTATACGATAATATAGGATATTAATAAGCCTTATTAATTCACAAAACTTGCCTCTTCACTTTTCTTCTTGTTATTTGAATCATTTTACATTTTGAAGATTATATGGAAATTTTAATCTCTCTCGATCTAATAATGTGTGTAAAATTTTGCATTGTCACTACCTCCCTTACAAAGTATTTGTAATAAAAAAATTACTTCTGAAAATGTCTAACGTCTACTATTAAATCAAAACAAAACTTACTACTACACTAGTATCTTTACAAATATTACAAACGCGAGTTTGTAAGAATGGATGTATAGACTAAATTTGTCTAATCTAAATTTGGTTTACTAGAATAAAGTAAACCTAAGTTACTCCCTATAACATCAGCTGTCTGCTAGTGAAAGTACCCTCAAAATCGGTCTAACCGTTTCAGAGATTATGTGGAACAAACAGATAGACAGACAAAATAAAAAAAAATATTTTTAGATTTATATCTATGTACCGTATATTCTTTCATATACGTTTAATAAAAAGCTGTTATTTTGATATTACAAACGGACACTTTAGTCGTATTAATTTGTATTGTATTGGATAAATGCGAAAGCGATATTTAAAACTATGACCAAAAAATACTGCCTGTAGTTCGAGTATGATATTTGAATTCATCTATAATCGAATTATATCGATGTAGCGATTTTGCTTGTCTGATAGCAACAGGAAGTGCGTTTCAAAGCTGTATAGCCTTAACGGTAAAAGAATCGTTGTAAAAAGTTGAATTATGCGCAGCAGTGTTCAGTTTAAGTTTAGTAGAAAGGCTTGTATAATTATATCAATAAATATTACTCCACTGAGTGTCTGTTTTTATGTTAGACTTTTATGAAAAACTAGCTGACCCGTCGAGCTTCGTACCGCCATATTTTCTAAATTCCTAAAAGACATTGTTTCGTGACACAAAAACAAAGCCACCATAATCGGTCCTGGTGATGAGGAATCTAGAACCCGATCCAGCGCCACCTGCCGGTTCTAATTCCGAATCTAAACCATACGGGAACCCACTCAAATACACAAAAACAAAATCACCAAAATCGCTCCAGGTGATAAGGAAGATTCTAGAACCGGATGTCAGCGCCACCTTCCGGTTCCGTAAATTAAAATTTCATAAATCTCGGTAAAGTCGTTCTCAAGTTATGCGCGTACATACATTTCTATGATTCATTTTTATACATATATATACTAGTTATCCCGGCAGACGTAGTCCTGCCCGGAAAGCTTCAATCGATATGCCGACAACAGCGCCACTTATCGGGTCCAATTGTGAACCAACTCAGAAACATTATCTGGCTCATGCACAACAACTTTGCTAAACATCATCCCATGATCAAATGTATAGTTTACGATTCTATAAAGGACATACACACAAACATTTATTGTTATATATATGTATGTATATAGATGGGATAGTTTCCGCGATAAAATCAATTTCCGGGGACGATTGGCGCGTATATAAGAATTTAATTTTGCTTACTTGCTTTTAAAATAAACTATACTACTAGATAACTTTAGTAGAAGTATACTCGTATTGCTTATTCCCCTTTGTAATCCGTATTCCACATGCAACGTTACGCAACAGAGCGTTGCAGCTCTAAACTATCTAAAACATCAGAATATTTTGTAGCAAATTAAAGAATTTGGTCATAAAACGACCGTGACCTTGGCGTGTTGGCTTTCTTTCTGCTTTAGCGCAGTAATGGGGTCCCCGCTAGGGTTGTCAACCGTACTCTAATATATAGTATCGTACTATATTTTAACCAATTGTACTATATATTATAGAAAAATTATATAGTACGAAATGTACTATACTTTCATGCTATTTCATTTGTCGCGCTTTTTGTTCAGATACTCACGATTATTTAAAACATTACAGATCAACGCTGGCCAAAGCAAAATGTAGTAATAAGAACACATGGAAAATGCAATAATGAAATAAATAAAATATATAATAAATAATGAAAAATAAATGAGTACTATTTTTTTCACCTAAATTTCCCATAAGTACCTAAATTAATACGCTTTTATTAGCTTCATATGTATGTTAGTATGTAACGGTATCTTTCAAGTTAAATCTGACCGACTTCCCGGTTTCCGCTTGAGCTGAAATTTTCCATGTATGTGTATATCGCGTGACAATGTAATAATATGGTACCATGGAGCTGATCTGATGATGGAGTCGGAAGGTGGCCATAGGAACTCCTGTACTAAACAAGATAGACCCGTCGTGTTTGGGCTCGTTTTACTTGTCATGGCTAGCACTATGCTGCTATATGATATGCAGGATATCAAAAGCTTGCATTTAAAAACCTTTTTAAAAAAGCTTATTTTAAATAACGTTCCATTTTATAATAAGAGTGTATTTAATTATTTTTTCAAAGTTTCCACGGAGAAGGGAATTATTTTTAATTCTTAAAAACAAAAATACTATATTTTCTTCAAAAAAACATGGCAACCCTAGCACACGTCTCCGCACAACGTTATGCAACACATCTGACGACGAGAACGATAAAATCGGCGTTTTCGTAACACAGATAGACGTTGTTTTATCTTTTTTCTATCTCAAGATATTTATAACTCCGGTTTCAATTTATGGGCACACAAACCCGGAAAAGCTTTTATTAGATGGTAGATATAATCTTAGAATCTCGAGATGTATGTGTGTGTATGTGAGATGTATGGATGTGCCTTGAATGTATACTTAATAATAATTGGACCTACTTACGCAAAATGGAACCAACCCACATACTGACAGTTTTGAGAAAAAGCCGTTTTTGTTAAATTATATAAATATTGCATACAAAAAAAATGTGTATATTTTGGAAAAAAGTTTGTTGAATATTGTATATTATATTTTGTCCTATATATTCAAGTAAACCTTTTAGGTTTTTTGATTACCATGGGTCATGGATCTTGTTAGTTTATTATACTCTTGGTGTTTTGTGGGTTAGCTACTTTGTGATAAAAATGTTTTATTCTGTAAATGTTGTCAGATCTTGTTATGATTCTTATTGAGTCGATAGAAGGTGCATTTTGAAAGCCTCCTGCATTCTTAACCCAATTTTGGCATGTTTATGGATTGGTTCTGTTTTGCATAAGTAGGTCCAATTAATGTATCTTCTTCTGCATTTATAGATAGATTAATAATAAACAATTACAAAAATGCATAATTACAATACTTCTTGGTAAAACAACAGGCTGCTTATCGTTAAAAGCGATCTCTTCCTGGCATAAAAGAAATTTTAATTAATCTGGCGATGTAGGATATAGAAGATTTATATTTTATCAAAAACGTAATGTTCCTTTATCACACACACACACACATATATATATATATATATATATATATATATATATACTGTTACAACTTAGGCTCCTACAAAGACAAATTCCACGTACAGATCTGTAAAAGCACATTTAATTACCTGTCGGCATTGAACTAATTGTAATCCTTTTATGATAGCCTTCTTTTGTTCACTTATTTATTGGCATACGTTTCTAGTTATAGTGAAGAACAGCCTATTGTCCTATTGTACTAGTTTACGGCCGCTAATTAGCCATGTGTTGCGGATTATAATTACAAGCTGATTCTAGGAAATTATGTCAACGTTGCGGGCAGGCACATTTGCATTTGTGAAGTATAAAACGATGGCCTGATTGAGAGAGGGAGTCAGTTGAGCTAAAACTACTATATATACAATAATAAATTGATTTCAACAACTATTTTTGTAACCTCTTTTGTCAATCCTACTGACCATCGACGAGTGACATTATGACGCTATTGGCAAACCTGCGCACGGGTAGTAATCTATACATATAATAAAATTGTAGAGGTCAAATTTCTGTACCATGAAAAAAAATGCTAAAAACCGAGTCAGGTAAGAAGTGAAACAGAACTAATTTAGATTTTTTCAAATTTTTTGTTTCTGTGTTTCTCTGTTTGTCTGTTTGTACGGGCTAATCTCCGAAACGAATGGACCGATTTACATGAAATTGTGTATGGTGGTAGCTTATATCCCTGATCAACATATAGGGGATAGTTAAAAAAGTTTTAATTACTTAAACAGCTTATAACAGACTGAAAGTAATTTCTCTCCAACGTAACATAATAGAAGCGGAGATTTTGACAGGGTGTGGTGTCAGTGAGAAAGTTTTATATAATATATATAAAGCTGATAAGTTTGTTTCTTTGTTTGTTTGCTTGAACGCGCTAATCTCAGGGACTATTCGACGATCCATTTATCGAGGAAGGTTATAGGCTATATACCAACACGCTAAGAGAAATAGGAGCGGAGCACCAATGAAGAATGTTTAAAAATCGGGGAGATTTTTTAACTTACTTTTTTTAAACTATTCCACGCGAATAAAGTTGCGAGCAGAAGCTAGTAAAAAATACGATTAGAACATACATATAAATAACAGAGTAACATACGTCCGTCCTACGGTGCAGTTGAAAACCAGCGTCAGGCACCTGTTGCCTGACACATGTTGAACTGCACTGCACCTATTTGGTACCATCGCGAGTCTTTTTTTGGTATATACCTATATCGTTTTTTTTTACAATACCTACTACATTTTACTCACTGATTTTTTTCTGGCAGGTAAACATTTGTTCTAATATTTCAAAAAATACATAAATTGTAAACGATGCGAAGAAAAACTTTACTAGATACTTAAAAATAATCCAAATTATAAATAAATTAATGTGAAGTATGTAACAAGCATCGTTTAATTCATCGCCATGTGAAGACCAAATAAACGTTCTTTTCTTTCTTTCTATTACCTTGACCACATACTTAAGGATAAAGCAGAACAAAACTTGCATATCTATAGTATAGGTAGATAACATATGTATCGAATCCGTTAACCCTCTTTGTAATGGAGACCTAAGTTCAGCAGTGTTCAAGGGCTGACATTGTTAATCTTATGTAATCTTTTTAAACTAAGGAAATAAATAAGCGTTTATACGGAACACATCTCAATAATCTAACCAAATGAGATCAAACTAAATGCAAAGCTATGTATATAATATTATAAAATTCTAAACATGCCTTGTACATACATTGTGAAGCTATTAAAAAAATCAATTGGAAAGACTATATACACGATGGAGAACATACTGCCACTTTTTTTAATTTCTTGTCTGTTAGGCGGTTTGTCCGTTTCTTAGACTTAACATCTGCCCTACTCTTTATCCTGGGAATCCCGCGGAAATGTTTCTGGGAATTATTTAATATGGTCAGATAAAAAAGAATCCAATATGATTTTTTACTGATTGATAGCAAATTTTATGTAAGAAAATGTATGATCCCGCGGGATCTTTCCCTGGAGCGGTTTGTAGTTGTTCGGGTGCATAAAAATTAGCTTATTCCAATACAGTTTTCACTTAAACGATAGCTGACATATTTTTTAAATGCTGTGATACCACAGAGTATGTAACGAACCCCCCTTTTTGGGTCTAAAGACTATGGGATGACATACTCAAGCCGAAGCATAGAGTGAGAAATAAAATATTTATAAAGTAGAAATTAATAAAATTTATTCATAGAATAAATCTTGTAATATTGGCCATAAATCGTAATCATCTAGTAGCAGGAACCCTCGTCGTAATACCGTTAACCCTATGTTCACAAGGTAGGTTATATAAGAGTGTTGAACAGATGACAGGAAGACTCTCAGAGGTTGATGTAAAATATATATATATAATATTGTAGTAATATGTTGTAAGTGTAAAATGCTATGCATTTTATGAATTATGATAAATGTATTACTCATGACATAAGCTCATCGCCTGAGTACGCCCGTGCCTTTATTTTGCCAAAAGATATTTTAATGTAGATTCATAACAAATTATATAATTTTGTGTAGGCACCCCACCTAACCACCTCTCTTATTATTATTATGCCACCGCGTTAGCTGTCAGTAAAAGAGCTCATATCGAGATAAACGAAGAACCTCCAATTTTTTAATTAATACTTATTGAATCAATTATAAACATTATCTAAAACTAGCGTCGGTTCACAACGTACTATTGCTGGTGAGAAGAGCCGACAAGAAACTCACAGCAGTACGATCTATCCATTTAAAAGAAACTCATTTGGAGTGCCTTGTGTGTAAAATGAGTTGGAAAAGCCAAAAGACTTAAGTGAACATTTCATCTTAAAGTCACCTTTCCAAAATATCATATAAAATTGTCATTATGAGGAACGTCACCTCAAAGACCTCCCCTGATGCAGTAATAAGAGTTAATTGAAGTTTAAATAGTGATACTCTCTACATCTCATAAAATTCCCATCCCTAAATTGTCAGAGTAAGAGTTTCAGAATGTCTCTCTATGAATTATAAGTAAATTTTAAATTAAAGTTTGGCGAGAGACAACTTCACTCATATAATAGATTCCCTTGTCGAAGACAGGTTTCAGGTTCGCCGTGAAGGTTAAAATGAAGGTTAAATTAAAGTAAATTAGCGAAACCTTACATCTGTCTAACGACCCTAGCGCCCAAGAGATGAGAGTATAGCCCCGTAAAAGTAAGTTTTTTATTGAGATTCCCTTGTCAAAGACAGGTTTCAGGTTCGCCGTGAAGGTTAAAATGAAATTGAAAGTTAAAGTGAATTTGGCAAATCCTTACATCCGTCTAATGACCCTAGCACCCAGAAGATGAGAGCATAGCACCGTAAAAGTAAAGTTTAGAGTTATATTTAACATAAAATGGTGATACTCTGCATCAAAGATGTCTTCATTGGTAACAATGCTCAAATGTAGATATCTTTAATCATCCTTTCTAATTCAGTCAAGTCCACTTGGCCTAACTACATCTAAGACTCTCATGAAGTCACATATCGTAAAAGAAAACAAATTTTGATACGATTGATCCTCCTACAACACGGTAGCTTATCCCTAAAAGCAAGTGCCCACGCGCCTCTAGGCTGATCCGCGGCTTAACTGGCTCCAGACCTTCAGTTACCAATTCAGTTAATCTTAATATGTGAAACCATTTTTAGTCTCGTGAATACACATATTATAAAAACAAACTAAATTTGCTTAAAAGCTGTACGCGCGATAATCCTTGATAATTGACGAAATTATCCAAGGGAACGTTGCCACAATAAACGAATGGGTCGTGAATCCATTAGTCCAAGGTTGCAGAGCTCATAAAACCCGGTCCTAATCTGAATCTTCATAGAAACCTTCAATATGTGCTTTCACCCTCATCACTTCATTTTGTAATAATATTTAAATGCCTATTTTATACACATTTGGTAACAGTAGAGCTGTTTGTTTAAGAAAGTGTAATTAATCAACAGAAACCTTTAATAAAATTTAAATTGTAATCAACAACATCTCGTCACTTCATTTTGTAATCATATTTAAATGTCTATTTTATACACACTTGATAACAGTAGAACTGCTAGTTTAAGAAAATATAACTAATCAAAAGAAACCTCTAATAAAAAATTAAATTGTAATCAACAACTCTTTTGCACCAAACAAAGCCAAGTGCCAAAGTAGACTCTCTCAACAAGAAAGTATTTAAAATATTAAAAACCTATAAAATTAAATAAACTTTAATTTTTCTAAAGTCAATTAGCCCTCCCATATAGAGTGCATGATTGTTGTATAGTGTAATGTTATCATGTAATTCCATAGGATAAATACATAAATACTTAAATAAAAGATATAGTAAAACCCCAAAAGCAAACTTCAAATATGAACTAATATACTCCAGACTCCAGCTGAAACTCAAATAATTATCAATCTAGTTAGATATCGAACAAACTTAAACAAACACACCCCCTTTCTACTCATAAAATCACTAAAGTATTGCAGCAAACCACCCTAGAATTCAATTATTCAGCTTACAGTTCCCTTAAGTCTCCATTTATAAGATTTGACAAAAGAATCCATAATTCACCCTAAAAGAAATAAAGTTTATTGTTCCAGCTCCTGAAATACAACTGCTCCTTAAGGTCCCACAAGCTTCTACACTAAACCTACAAATAATGGCTTTAATAGAAAATTATAATGAAATCATAATCCACTTCCGCTACAAATAAACTTGTATTAATAAATTTAATATATAATATTTAAACGATCATAAACAAATTGAAACCCCAATGAATAGACCCTATAAGTTGCATTGGTAAAATAATAACTCCAGTTAAACTGACATGTTATCCACAAAAAATTAGAAATTCAATTTTTTTAAAATATAGCGCGTCAGTCACAGTTGAAATTCAGAAATTTTATTAAGTGAATATTATTTAATCAGTCCTTTAAACCACATCTTAGTTAAAAGAATGTCTGATGAAATCCTTAATTGTTCAAAACTCACTAAAAACCTTTATATACATTCAAGATATAACATGAAGATCTGTTATGAATATCAATGAAGAAAGTATAATAAAGTAATCAAAAATAGAAAACAAGTTGCATTAAATCAACTCAGCAAAGTCCATTGGACTATTAAAAGTTCAAAATAAATTATGAAATTCAGTTAATTAAATTAAATGTTTATAAGTTTAAAATCTTTAATAAAAGGTAACAACCACCTAACAAGTCTAATACCTTTTATGTAATTAGACAACGTTGAAATACATTAATAAGAAAACAATAATTATCAAATACATACATAAATATATGTAAATACTTAAACAGTTGTTCTAAAATTCATTGATTGAAATTGGAATTCTTACACCTCTGTCACCTCACATTTGATTAGAAGTGTGTGTATATAAGTTATTTCTTACTATGTGTAAAATTTATATGAATACATAAGACAAATAATTGAATAGAGTTCTTATAAAGCTCATCCTATGTAAACAGTCTAATCTCAAACTATTTACCTTTCAAACAAACAGACATGTTAACATATAAATATCCAGATAAATATATATATATATACATACACATAAATATTGAACATTTAATACTATTTTTACAATCCTAGAAGGATTGATTCGTGTAAAAGAAAACTATTTTTTTATCTCCGCTAAGGTTATAATTCTTCATGTATTTCACTATCAAGTTCTAGTAGTTAATTTATAATGATATAATGTCTATATTCATAGATTTATGTATAGGTTTAGATTAGTTTAAATGGTTTTAGAACTCTCAGCTCTGAGGTATAAGTACTTATTCGAAAATAAAGATTTTGGTTAAATATTAATAAGTTATTAGTTCACACTAGAAAACGGCTGTATCAATTATTATAAGAACAACACAAAATTTATACAGATAGAAAATAAATTAACCTATGGATGGTTTTCAAGTTAATATTTGCAAGCAAAAATTAAATAAGAATATTAAAGAACAGACACACAAAGACAAAATCCAACTAACCATCTGAAAGAAAGAGATTTATTAGCTGAAATAAAAGTATTAAAATACACATTCGCATAGCAAAGATCTAATCATATTCAAGGCCATATTATAGCATCAATCCAACAGGTAAAGTAACCTACCAAGATCTGGGAACCTTGTGATTATAAGTCTCAACATTTCACATACTTATGTTAAATGTTTAATATCCTAAACATTGAAAGCCATATTGTAGTATCAATCCAACGAGCAAAGTAACCTACCAAGGTCTGGGAACCTTGTGATTATAAGTTTCAATATTTC
Source organism: Dendrolimus pini (assembly GCA_949752895.1). Lineage (NCBI taxonomy): Eukaryota > Metazoa > Arthropoda > Insecta > Lepidoptera > Lasiocampidae > Dendrolimus > Dendrolimus pini. Next base: position 4,090,667 of record OX457131.1, read on the forward strand.
ACATACCTGTGTTAAATGTTTATTATCATAAAAATAGAAAGCCATCCATATATTAATAGTATTAACTTGCAATATAATACATCAAAACATCTTTAACAATTTTTAAATATAACCACACTTCAGACTGACAATTAAGAATCAACCAACATGGCGGCTTCCACAGAATTGAAATATTTGCCTTAGAGAAAAAGTTTATGAATTGTTTTAAAATTTCGTAAATAATTTCTTAGTAATTTTTATAAATTACTAAAATGTACATTGCAAGTTAATTAAAGTAAATTCCACTTAGCTTTCGAAGACAACAGGAACAAACAGGACTGCCGACGAAACACGCCGCCTCAAGCGCGGGAATTCAAATTTCAGCTCCCAGCACCATCTTCAATAATTTCACACTACACTCACATTTATCACTTCACGACACTGCACACGCGAGGTTTCAAACTCTGAAGGCTAGCACTCTTTAGAGGAAACCTTTAGACCTTTAAATCATTATTTTCGGTTTAATATATTTTTACGCGAGCGGGCAATAAATCATTTTAAATCACTGCATCCAAGCTTCTCATCTCCAACTCTTCTATCTTAACACACTAGAATTTATTAAAATTCTTTTATTTTCACGGACTTCCGCTGACCAAAGCGGACACGTTAACGACGTCGACCCGACTGTCTCGCTTCCTCAGCAGCCCTTTCCAACAAGCCTCGGATTGTTCTCAATTCAAAAATATCCAAATTCTACGCACAAAAATCTAACAGAATTTACTCTTAATATTCAACCAGTGTTTCAAAAAAAGGACTGGCTATAGACAGACATACAAAAATATTATTCCAAAGCGAACCAACGCCATCTATCCAAACACGTCTAAGCCAAACTATATTCTTATTGTCAAGATACCAATATACTGGTTCAATCAAATTAATGACGATTGCACTATTACTAAAAACATTATCGCCAAATAACAGATGTCGCTATAAGGCTCGAAATAACGATAAAATTACTAGTTTCAAGCAAAAAATTTAACATGAATAATTGATCAAACGGGACCGTTACACCACCCCGAAATTTATTTGGAGTTTACGGATAAATAAAATTCTAACTCACGGTCTGATCAATTAACCATTCTTTATTCACAATTCAAAATTATAATTATACACATACATGTATTTTTTTTTTTTTTAAAAGCGGCCTCCCTTCACCCCACCAACCATATATATGTATTCAAACTCGTGTAAATAAAATAACAAAAGATAGGGTCTAAACGCGCAACGATCCTCCTCGCCAACTAAATATCGAACCTCATTAAAATAACAAATCATAGAAGTTTAAACACACAACGATTCACCCCGCTGGAGAACAAAACAAAATTTAATTCAATTAAATTTCATTGTAAGGTCAATGAACTTTAAACTTGAACTCTGAACTCACAGTTCATCTATATATATGGTTGAGCCACTTCCCTAGCCCATAAACAACATTTTGTCATTTATTTTTATTAAACACACAATCAACAACTTAATGAACAAAACCAAGGAAATGTCTTATCTTAAACATTGTGTTTTCTTTTAAACACTTAAATATTCAACTAACTAAACAATAAAAGTAACGATCTTTAAAATTTTTTTTTTTTTTTTTTTTTTTTTTTTTTTTTTTTTTTTTTTTTTTTTTTTTTTTTTTTTTAAACTGTAAATAACATTTAAAATATGTCACATACAGACAACATATTTACCATTAATAAATCATGAAAAGAATCATATGGCAAGTACAACACAATGTTCATTATAAAAGCTACCTAAATATAGCTATTTAACCAAGTCATAGCATACATAATATTATCTATAATATTTACTTAAATGAATAGTATTGTAATTTCCTTTAATTATACCCTTGCCCTCATCATACAAAGTATAGACATTTGAAAACGGAACAGCCGCCACTATATACGGCCCTTCATATAGCAATTCAAACTTCTTTGTTATTTTCTTTAAAGCAATAGATTTATTACACTTCCTAACTTTAACAAGGTCACCAATCTGATAAGTAATTAACTTATGGGTCTTGTCAAATTTAACCTGACGTTTCAAACTATTTTTCTTTAAATTTTCCCGAGCTAACTCCCTTACTTTAACCACATCCAGCGTTACGGTCTGATTAGATAAACAAGTATCAAACGACAGTGAAGTCTTGATACCATATAAAATTTCATTGGGAGTAAAACCAGTACTTTCATGAAAAGTATTATTGTAAAGTGTTTCAAGCTTTCCCACTAGCATTGACCATCTTTTATGATCTGAATTACAATAAGTTCTAAATAACCTACCCAACTCTTTATTCACCCTTTCTGTAGTATTTGGACGTGGGTTTCTAACCGTGGTATATAATGGCCTAATACCCATGTCTTGTAAAGTCTTCCTCCAACCATTACAAGCAAATTGACTTCCATTATCAGTCATAATAATTTTTGGTTTAATAATTTTAACGAAATGCTTTAACTTTGCAACCACAGCACGAGAAGATGCCCTGACCAGACTATATAATTGTATGAATTTACTAAACGAATCTTGAAACACTAAAATAAATGTCACCCCCAACTGCCCTCTAGGTAATGGTCCAAAAAGATCACACATAACAAGATCCCCAATTTGATTAGTAACAATAGACTGACACCTTCCCACATATTTAAAATTATTACTTTTCGAAACTTGGCAAATGTGACACCGCCTCAAAACTAATTTAACATTCCTATTCATTTTTAACCAATAAAATCTGTCTTTTAAATATTTCAACGTCTTAAACACCCCCTGGTGTCCCATTTCCTCATGTACTTGTAAAATTATTTCTTCCCTCAAAGCAAGTGGTGCATAAATTACATAAATACCAGGCCTAGATTCAAAATACAATATACTATCTTTCACAATACAACGTTTTGCAATTCCATTTAGTCTACTCTGAATATTATTACCCTTAACTGGATCCAATAATGATAAAATCTCCTGGATTTCACCATCATTCGACTGCCAGTGAACAATATTTGATAATTTCTGCATTAAAATCTTATTTTTAGATGTTTCCATATAATGAATTTCAGGGCAATAAATTTTATTTTCCTGGACAACAGTCGTATTGGGTGGAAATCTAGACAATACATCCACAGCTACATTGTCTCTGCCATAAACATGTTCAACTTGGTAATTAAACTGTTCTAAATATAAAATCCAACGAGTTAAACGATTATTATATAACTTCCAAGTTTTTACAAACATCAGGGCCTTATGATCAGTCCTAATTATTACTCTAGCTCCCCTCAAATATGTCTCAAATTTCCGTAAACAACAAATCACGGCCCAGAATTCAGTTTCAGTAGTAGTCCAACGTAATTCTGCTCCCCTAAGAGGCCTACTATAAAATCCCAAAATTAACATTTCCCCTTCATCATCTAATTGAAATAAAACTCCAGCGACACCAATCCCTGAACTATCTGTTTGTAAATAAAATGGTTTCGACATATCAGGGTGATGAAGCATAATTGTATTAATAAATCTCTGCTTCAACTCCTCAAACGCTTTCTGTGCCCCTGATTCCCATGACCATCTACGACTCTTACTTAACAACTTACATAAGGGCTCAATCACGTCAGCGTATCCTGGTATAAACCGACGATAATAATTACATAAACCAAGAAAAGCTCTCAAATGCTTTATCTTCTTAGGTACAGGGAATTTCTGTATAGACTCTATTTTCTCCGGATCAGTCCTAATACCAGAAGTGGAAATAATATGACCTAACATTTTAACTTCTTTACATATGAATTTACATTTCTTAATGTTACAAGTAAGACCAGCATCTTGCAATTTCTTTAATATTATACTCAAATGTTCTAAATGATTAGTCAAGGTACCACAAGTTAAAATTGCTAAATCGTCTAAATAATTTACACAAAACTGTCTAACCTCTGAGCCCAATAGAATATCCATAGTCCGACTGAAACTGCCCACTGAAGTCTTTAAACCTTGTGGAAGTACATTATACATGTATGACTTTCCATTAAAGGTAAACCCAGTATATTTCCTACTTTCTTTAGAAATAGGTATTTGAAAATAGGCATTATTCAAATCAACCACACTAATATATGACACCCCATGAAAGGCATTTAGTACATCTATTTGCATAGGTGGTGCTTCAGACTCCGCTACCATGAACTTATTTATCTCCCGCGCATCTAACAATACACGTAAAGACCCGTCGGGTTTAATTGCAAACGTTAATGGACTACTATATGGAGTGGAACCCCGTGAAATAATGCCCATTTCAACCATCTCTGCTAATTTCTCCTCCATCTTTTGACGGTAAGCATAAGGTACAGGATATGACCTTCTTATAAATGGTGTACTATCTGACATCTTAATCTCATGTTCATAACAATTTGCACGACCCAAAACATTAGAAAATATACTTCGAAACCTTCCCAAAACTTGTTTTAATTGACCTAAGTGTACGTCCGATAGCTCTATCCCCGTTTTAATTTCCTTTAGCTTTTCTTGGAAGTCTGAATCATCAACATCTCGAGTAGATATCTCTGATATTCCACTCTCAAGGATTATCTTCCTAAAAGGCAAAACTACATCATGTTCATTAATCTTTAAACATAACCCCATTTCAGAACCTTGTAATTTAATTGTGGCTTGAACCAATGATAACCAATCAAAGCCTAGAATCACAGATTGCAATAAATTTGGTACAATTAAAAAGCTAATATCAATAATGCTATCTCCCAAGTGAACTGGTAACAATACCATTTGTTGAATCTTAGTACTTTTCTGACCTACTGGACCCCTAATTTGGATTGGCCTGATGGGCAATAAATCAATTTTACTACATTCTTTCGATATTAACTCCCAAAAGGTGCTGGAAATACATGTAATGTCACTTCCCGTGTCTACCAAACAATTCACTTCCTTCCCAAAGATTTTAACAGTAATTATAGATTTCACTAGCTCAAATTTATCTGGTAAATAAGCATCTTCTTCCTCAAACAAGGAAGATACACACCCGCTTGTTATAACTGAATTAGAATTTACATCCTGCAAATGTAATTTTAAAATATTAGTAAATGTTCCCCCCAAAGCTTCATTAATATAACCTAGCCCTGACTTATCTAATGAGGACTGACCTTTGGCTATAATAGGTGTAAGTATACCAGCATTACAATTGCCTAAAGACTGACCAGGTTTCCACCCATTCGACATCATAATTCTTAACCCTATTAACAACTTATCAGTCCCTCCTATAGTTGATGGGTCGGGCACACTCTCACCAACATCACTTAGTTTAAATTATAGTCATAATCTTCATGAGGTATAGTTAAGTCTTCTATGATATTAACATTAGCACTGTCCACTGGAGGTACTTGAACTGGCTTCAAAGCTTGTTTCTTGAATTGCCAACTGGTCTTCGCCTTGTTATTACTGTTATTATTTTGTTCATGTGATGATGAAGGTATCCGCAGTGTAGTATTCAGCACTTCACCCCTGTTAACATTATCTAGCTTCCTTAGGAATTCCGACGCTTCAATAATAGTTTTGTTCTGACTCGTGGTCCATGCATATTGTACATCTTTAGGGAAATGATGTATGATATCATTTATGAGTTGTGTCTCTTGGATCGGGTAAGTGAGCATCTTCGCTTGTCCACATAAAGTAATAAAATAATTCAGCATACTAGTTCCAGATCGATTCCATGTGCCATGCACTATTTTCTTACGAAGCTCTCCTTGCTCAGCTTCACCCCAGTATGTTTCTAGGAAATCTCGTTTAAAATCCTCAAAATTGGTCCAGCGTTCTCGGTATACACGAGCCCAACTCCTGGAACCACCATCCAAACATTCTATAATGAGATCAATCTCATTGTTAAATCCCGCTGGCATTCTCTTCAAATAGGCACATAAATCTTCTATGAAGGTAACTGGATGTTGTTTTTGTGATGGAAATTTCGGCTTCTCCAAATTATTAATTGGCATAGTAGGATAATACGCCATTGGCATATGTCTTTCAACAGTATCTGTTTGTGAACAGCATGTCTTCATAGTATTTGATTGTGTAATGTTGGTCTCAACTGGTCTAAACCCCGTTGATCCGCCAGCCACAGGCTCAAAATTCTCCACAACTCCCCGAGAGTTGACTCTCCCAGAAGCCAATGTCATATCACTATCCATTTGATCTAATCTCAAGGCCACAGGCCTCTGCGAACCGGCCTCCCCATTATTTGATGTCAAACTGTTTTCTAATTGATTAATCCTTGTAAGCAAAGGGTTCAATGTCTGATCCAACATCCTCTTCATAATCCTTAAAAATCTCGGGTTTTCTCCTTGAGTAGTAGTCATAGGCCTGGTACTCTCCGCACCCCTCGCAGCACTCCTCTTTTCTCTTCTTGTAGTCATTCCAGGTTTCTGAACTTCCTTTGGCATTTTTTCTTTACTTAATAAACTTCTGCAAATTATTCAATATTTATTCTCCAAATATAATGACAGCAAGATATTAATAACTCTTCAGCATCAAATGATATGCACTAATCTTCAATTAATATTAATAGAATAGCTCCTTTGCTTATATGAGAGCGCTTCTGCTCTTTTGCTTTTGTAGCAATTATATAATATCTCTTGATTTATTATAATTAGCAGTGAACTAGCACTGTTACATCTCTTGGTTCATCCTGAAATATTAGAATTCCATTTTTCAATTATTTCATTCAAATAATTACACAGCGCTAGCAAGCTATAAGTAATCATAAACTATATAAATTATGTATATAATATAATTTAAATAATTAAAATATTAAATTTTATTTCTAAGTTCGTGCCTCATAACAACATCTGACTTCAGCATAGTAGATAATTATTAACCTAACTCCCATCTATAACACAAGGCTGACTAACAATCAATTAACTTCCTCAACTCTATTATGAAAATAAAATTTAATAAAGTCCTCAATAAAGTTTCAAAAAAAATATTAATGATTAATATTTCATTTAATTGAAAATATGCACCCCATAAAATTAAATATGTCTCGCTATATAAATAATCAACAAGACCAAGAATATCAACAAAGTTATTGTGGCGCCCCCATCGGTAAAGTGTTGAACTAATCCGAATGTGAAAAATAAAATTTTCGAAGTCACTTGCAACACCCGTAGTGACAAAAGGATAAACTAATTGCAACGCTAGAGTTGAAATTCAAAGTCACTGCAGCGCCCATAGTGACAAGGTGACAAACTAATTTGAACGCAAGTACAAAAAAAAATACCAACATCACCATGGCGCCCTCCAACGGCAAGATGACGTATTAATACGAAATTTAAATTTCCAAAACCACCGCAGCGCTCCCTAACGGCAAGATGACGAACTAATTCGGAATTCACTGCAGCGCTCCCTGACGGCAAGAAATTGAACTAATTTAAGTTAAATATTTTAAACTGAATCGTCCCTGTGGCGCCCCGTAACGGAAAACTGACAAACTAAATTAGACACATAATTGAAATTCGCAACACCACAGTGGTGCCCCCCAACGGTAAACCTGTGGACTAATCTGAACATGAAAGTTAAAATTTTCTTTCACAATCTCAAAATCATTTACCTATAAAATCAGACTGTTAATTATTACACCAACCACCGATCACCCCCTGTCATCCCCGAAATAAACTACAGCCCCTCTATAACCTTTGAAACCTTGCTCCGCCTCACAAGCAACAAATTGTGTATCTTTCAGATACACAAGAATAAGATAACTCAGCCCAAAACAGCAGGACTTGTTCACCATCATCAAACCAGACACCTTGGATGCAAACCCCAATTGCTCCCTTCGAACCTGAACGAAATGTACTAAATAAGACACATCATGCTGGAATCTTGGGAACACGCAGCGAATCGTAACGTTCCAGGATTCGATTCTACTGTCCTAGAATCACTCTACATCACGCCCAGAAGACCAGGTCCTGAAATCCTGGTCACGGCACCAAATTGTAACGAACCCCCCTTTTTGGGTCTAAAGACTATGGGATGACATACTCAAGCCGAAGCATAGAGTGAGAAATAAAATATTTATAAAGTAGAAATTAATAAAATTTATTCATAGAATAAATCTTGTAATATTGGCCATAAATCGTAATCATCTAGTAGCAGGAACCCTCGTCGTAATACCGTTAACCCTATGTTCACAAGGTAGGTTATATAAGAGTGTTGAACAGATGACAGGAAGACTCTCAGAGGTTGATGTAAAATATATATATATAATATTGTAGTAATATGTTGTAAGTGTAAAATGCTATGCATTTTATGAATTATGATAAATGTATTACTCATGACATAAGCTCATCGCCTGAGTACGCCCGTGCCTTTATTTTGCCAAAAGATATTTTAATGTAGATTCATAACAAATTATATAATTTTGTGTAGGCACCCCACCTAACCACCTCTCTTATTATTATTATGCCACCGCGTTAGCTGTCAGTAAAAGAGCTCATATCGAGATAAACGAAGAACCTCCAATTTTTTAATTAATACTTATTGAATCAATTATAAACATTATCTAAAACTAGCGTCGGTTCACAACGTACTATTGCTGGTGAGAAGAGCCGACAAGAAACTCACAGCAGTACGATCTATCCATTTAAAAGAAACTCATTTGGAGTGCCTTGTGTGTAAAATGAGTTGGAAAAGCCAAAAGACTTAAGTGAACATTTCATCTTAAAGTCACCTTTCCAAAATATCATATAAAATTGTCATTATGAGGAACGTCACCTCAAAGACCTCCCCTGATGCAGTAATAAGAGTTAATTGAAGTTTAAATAGTGATACTCTCTACATCTCATAAAATTCCCATCCCTAAATTGTCAGAGTAAGAGTTTCAGAATGTCTCTCTATGAATTATAAGTAAATTTTAAATTAAAGTTTGGCGAGAGACAACTTCACTCATATAATAGATTCCCTTGTCGAAGACAGGTTTCAGGTTCGCCGTGAAGGTTAAAATGAAGGTTAAATTAAAGTAAATTAGCGAAACCTTACATCTGTCTAACGACCCTAGCGCCCAAGAGATGAGAGTATAGCCCCGTAAAAGTAAGTTTTTTATTGAGATTCCCTTGTCAAAGACAGGTTTCAGGTTCGCCGTGAAGGTTAAAATGAAATTGAAAGTTAAAGTGAATTTGGCAAATCCTTACATCCGTCTAATGACCCTAGCACCCAGAAGATGAGAGCATAGCACCGTAAAAGTAAAGTTTAGAGTTATATTTAACATAAAATGGTGATACTCTGCATCAAAGATGTCTTCATTGGTAACAATGCTCAAATGTAGATATCTTTAATCATCCTTTCTAATTCAGTCAAGTCCACTTGGCCTAACTACATCTAAGACTCTCATGAAGTCACATATCGTAAAAGAAAACAAATTTTGATACGATTGATCCTCCTACAACACGGTAGCTTATCCCTAAAAGCAAGTGCCCACGCGCCTCTAGGCTGATCCGCGGCTTAACTGGCTCCAGACCTTCAGTTACCAATTCAGTTAATCTTAATATGTGAAACCATTTTTAGTCTCGTGAATACACATATTATAAAAACAAACTAAATTTGCTTAAAAGCTGTACGCGCGATAATCCTTGATAATTGACGAAATTATCCAAGGGAACGTTGCCACAATAAACGAATGGGTCGTGAATCCATTAGTCCAAGGTTGCAGAGCTCATAAAACCCGGTCCTAATCTGAATCTTCATAGAAACCTTCAATATGTGCTTTCACCCTCATCACTTCATTTTGTAATAATATTTAAATGCCTATTTTATACACATTTGGTAACAGTAGAGCTGTTTGTTTAAGAAAGTGTAATTAATCAACAGAAACCTTTAATAAAATTTAAATTGTAATCAACAACATCTCGTCACTTCATTTTGTAATCATATTTAAATGTCTATTTTATACACACTTGATAACAGTAGAACTGCTAGTTTAAGAAAATATAACTAATCAAAAGAAACCTCTAATAAAAAATTAAATTGTAATCAACAACTCTTTTGCACCAAACAAAGCCAAGTGCCAAAGTAGACTCTCTCAACAAGAAAGTATTTAAAATATTAAAAACCTATAAAATTAAATAAACTTTAATTTTTCTAAAGTCAATTAGCCCTCCCATATAGAGTGCATGATTGTTGTATAGTGTAATGTTATCATGTAATTCCATAGGATAAATACATAAATACTTAAATAAAAGATATAGTAAAACCCCAAAAGCAAACTTCAAATATGAACTAATATACTCCAGACTCCAGCTGAAACTCAAATAATTATCAATCTAGTTAGATATCGAACAAACTTAAACAAACACACCCCCTTTCTACTCATAAAATCACTAAAGTATTGCAGCAAACCACCCTAGAATTCAATTATTCAGCTTACAGTTCCCTTAAGTCTCCATTTATAAGATTTGACAAAAGAATCCATAATTCACCCTAAAAGAAATAAAGTTTATTGTTCCAGCTCCTGAAATACAACTGCTCCTTAAGGTCCCACAAGCTTCTACACTAAACCTACAAATAATGGCTTTAATAGAAAATTATAATGAAATCATAATCCACTTCCGCTACAAATAAACTTGTATTAATAAATTTAATATATAATATTTAAACGATCATAAACAAATTGAAACCCCAATGAATAGACCCTATAAGTTGCATTGGTAAAATAATAACTCCAGTTAAACTGACATGTTATCCACAAAAAATTAGAAATTCAATTTTTTTAAAATATAGCGCGTCAGTCACAGTTGAAATTCAGAAATTTTATTAAGTGAATATTATTTAATCAGTCCTTTAAACCACATCTTAGTTAAAAGAATGTCTGATGAAATCCTTAATTGTTCAAAACTCACTAAAAACCTTTATATACATTCAAGATATAACATGAAGATCTGTTATGAATATCAATGAAGAAAGTATAATAAAGTAATCAAAAATAGAAAACAAGTTGCATTAAATCAACTCAGCAAAGTCCATTGGACTATTAAAAGTTCAAAATAAATTATGAAATTCAGTTAATTAAATTAAATGTTTATAAGTTTAAAATCTTTAATAAAAAGTAACAACCACCTAACAAGTCTAATACCTTTTATGTAATTAGACAACGTTGAAATACATTAATAAGAAAACAATAATTATCAAATACATACATAAATATATGTAAATACTTAAACAGTTGTTCTAAAATTCATTGATTGAAATTGGAATTCTTACACCTCTGTCACCTCACATTTGATTAGAAGTGTGTGTATATAAGTTATTTCTTACTATGTGTAAAATTTATATGAATACATAAGACAAATAATTGAATAGAGTTCTTATAAAGCTCATCCTATGTAAACAGTCTAATCTCAAACTATTTACCTTTCAAACAAACAGACATGTTAACATATAAATATCCAGATAAATATATATATATATACATACACATAAATATTGAACATTTAATACTATTTTTACAATCCTAGAAGGATTGATTCGTGTAAAAGAAAACTATTTTTTTATCTCCGCTAAGGTTATAATTCTTCATGTATTTCACTATCAAGTTCTAGTAGTTAATTTATAATGATATAATGTCTATATTCATAGATTTATGTATAGGTTTAGATTAGTTTAAATGGTTTTAGAACTCTCAGCTCTGAGGTATAAGTACTTATTCGAAAATAAAGATTTTGGTTAAATATTAATAAGTTATTAGTTCACACTAGAAAACGGCTGTATCAATTATTATAAGAACAACACAAAATTTATACAGATAGAAAATAAATTAACCTATAGATGGTTTTCAAGTTAATATTTGCAAGCAAAAATTAAATAAGAATATTAAAGAACAGACACACAAAGACAAAATCCAACTAACCATCTGAAAGAAAGAGATTTATTAGCTGAAATAAAAGTATTAAAATACACATTCGCATAGCAAAGATCTAATCATATTCAAGGCCATATTATAGCATCAATCCAACAGGTAAAGTAACCTACCAAGATCTGGGAACCTTGTGATTATAAGTCTCAACATTTCACATACTTATGTTAAATGTTTAATATCCTAAACATTGAAAGCCATATTGTAGTATCAATCCAACGAGCAAAGTAACCTACCAAGGTCTGGGAACCTTGTGATTATAAGTTTCAATATTTCACATACCTGTGTTAAATGTTTATTATCATAAAAATAGAAAGCCATCCATATATTAATAGTATTAACTTGCAATATAATACATCAAAACATCTTTAACAATTTTTAAATATAACCACACTTCAGACTGACAATTAAGAATCAACCAACATGGCGGCTTCCACAGAATTGAAATATTTGCCTTAGAGAAAAAGTTTATGAATTGTTTTAAAATTTCGTAAACAATTTCTTAGTAATTTTTATAAATTACTAAAATGTACATTGCAAGTTAATTAAAGTAAATTCCACTTAGCTTTCGAAGACAACAGGAACAAACAGGACTGCCGACGAAACACGCCGCCTCAAGCGCGGGAATTCAAATTTCAGCTCCCAGCACCATCTTCAATAATTTCACACTACACTCACATTTATCACTTCACGACACTGCACACGCGAGGTTTCAAACTCTGAAGGCTAGCACTCTTTAGAGGAAACCTTTAGACCTTTAAATCATTATTTTCGGTTTAATATATTTTTACGCGAGCGGGCAATAAATCATTTTAAATCACTGCATCCAAGCTTCTCATCTCCAACTCTTCTATCTTAACACACTAGAATTTATTAAAATTCTTTTATTTTCACGGACTTCCGCTGACCAAAGCGGACACGTTAACGACGTCGACCCGACTGTCTCGCTTCCTCAGCAGCCCTTTCCAACAAGCCTCGGATTGTTCTCAATTCAAAAATATCCAAATTCTACGCACAAAAATCTAACAGAATTTACTCTTAATATTCAACCAGTGTTTCAAAAAAAGGACTGGCTATAGACAGACATACAAAAATATTATTCCAAAGCGAACCAACGCCATCTATCCAAACACGTCTAAGCCAAACTATATTCTTATTGTCAAGATACCAATATACTGGTTCAATCAAATTAATGACGATTGCACTATTACTAAAAACATTATCGCCAAATAACAGATGTCGCTATAAGGCTCGAAATAACGATAAAATTACTAGTTTCAAGCAAAAAATTTAACATGAATAATTGATCAAACGGGACCGTTACAAGTACATTAATATAATAGTGTTGCATGCCGACAAAAAGTAAATGCACAACTGCCTGCCATAAAGCGCAGTTTATTACCTTCCCGCATTTGGACTTCTTTTATTTATTTTGTGTTTGTAAAATTCGTAATTAGAAAAACAGTCCATTGTGTATTGTCATCTTTTATGGCAGCCATATTGTTTCGGTGCAGCAATGGCCCAATGGAGAGATCGGTCGTCAAGCGAGGATTACGACACGTGCAAGACGTACATATTCGAGACTGAGCTATATAGTGACGGACTTTGCGCGTGTTATTGAATCGTGCAGTTTGTACTGGTTGCGTCAGTTATATTTCTACCTGTATTATACGTGTTTGTATAGTTCTAATAAATTCTATAATAATTCCAACGGCATTTTACTTCGAGTCCCGCACTCGTAACAATAGTATACTTTGTGTACCGGGCGGGAATTTCTAGTGAAGCATGGATGAAGTCGCGGACAGATCCTAGTTTAAAATATTCTTACCATATTTCTCTTTCACATAACTGTTAATTGCAAAATAAATCAATTTATATTCGACAGAAAGAAGAATCGTTTTATGTTGAGATAACGATGTCGGCGCCGAATTTATGTATATTTTCCAAATTAAAATTTAATCAATCAGTCTGCGCGGGCGCATAGCGTAATCAAACGCTCTTTCCTAAATACAAATTTCTATCGCAAAAGAAAAATATATTAGCAAATATCTTTATTAAAATGATTTCGTAACCTAGGTCACAGATTTGACTGTTTTAATTTGGTTTGGCATTTGGTCCGGTTATTATGGGCGTGTCGCCGGAATTTTTAGTATGAAACAAGTTGCAGTATACACTTGAACTGTACAACACTAATTACAAAAACGGCTTATAGCGATAAGGACGCTTTTTTACAAATTTTTTTAATCAGCAGACACGCAGACGGCCCATTTGATGGGAAGTGGTTACCATCGCCTATAGATATTTGCAACATCAAGGTGTTACAAATGCGCTGCTGCTCTCTTAAGGGAGACTGGAACCTGGTCACTAATGCCGGAACACAACTCAAGGTTGTTTTGGCGACATACTTAACTGTTATGCATAATTAACCAATATTATTAAATTAATAGCATTCTTCGTCTACGTTGGATAGATAGAAGAAGACGATAACTTTCTAATATGAAAAGATACGCATCCCAGAAATTCCTATAAAAACCCGGAATAAGTAATGTCACTAAAGTCATACATAATTATAATTGGAATATCGTATAATGTAAAAGATCGCTCGAAATAATCTAAAGTAATGCACTAGTAAATTAAAAAAAAAACTTATGAGCGACCTTTTATTCAAAATTTGAACTGAAATTTTGAGAAACTTATTATTTTTGGGTCTATAAAATTGTACCGTAACGGGAAAAAAAATTGCATAGAAAAAAAATCGGTCTTTGGCGATTTACATATGTAAAAAAAATTGAGCTGTCCTTTGGCGGGAGTTCTTAAAACATCAAAACCTAACATTTTTTCACACGTAGACTCAAAAACAAAAAATACTTTTGCGCCACCATAATATACATATATACGTATCGGCCATTATTTAAGCACGTACTCGGATAGATTCCCTCACTTTATCAATACTGTGAATGCACATATTATTATGTCATATGCAGTCTCAAACCTTTACCAACCAACACGGTTCGTTTGTCTAATTGTCGTTTTAAGATCCCTGTTTAAAAAGATTACTTTCAAAATACTGACAACATGTTAACCTATTTGTTAATTCACTGCAACTTTTGTTGCGTAAACTAGTTAGTATGAAACATTATGTTTGTTTTATTGTACAAATATATAATCTCTTATAAATTGTCAATTATCCGCCTTAAGGTAATAATGGCTGTTAATGTATAATGCCGTATGTAAAAATCGATCGTTTTCTTGAGTCACTGAATTTTAAAGATCAGCAGCAAATTTTGACAATACTTAAATAATATGTAGCTTTGAAAAGTATTGGTACAGCCATGGTTGGTAATAGTATTTTAGGTAGAGGATGGGTAATCACTAAAAATAACAATAATGGAGGTAGCATTTCATTATTAAATTGTTTACACTATTTGTAAACATCACACAACATTATTATTATTATCAATTACATTTGTAGCAACAGTAACTTATTTACTAAGGGCCTTACTTATAATAATCTCGTTAAGAAAGGATTAGCCATCTCTAAATAAGAGACTCTTAAGCCCCTGGCTGTTTCAAATAAAACTTGCCATCTTGATTCTTAGCAGTCACTTAAACTTCCTCTCGATATTGGTTATTTTTGACAGTTATTTATGAGTTACTTTACCACCACCTCTTATCCTTAAGAGGAGATTATGGGTAAGATTTTCGTTAATCAGTTGCTGAGCAGTTTCTAAAAATTTAACAAACGATTATAAATAAGACCATAAGTGATTAATTGATATTTATCTATATTTAAAACATTACTTCGTGAATAGTTCTTACACCATGTTATACTACATCTACCTATGTTATGAAGTACTTACGACTATAATGTAATCTTTGAAGTAGCATAACCAATATTAAAAGATGGAAAACGTTATTTTGCAAAGAATCCACTTCCAGGTGTATTGCTTTGTAGATTTGTTATCACGTAGGTGCTTGTACAATAAGAGCTAGTAGTTTTAGTGTAGGGCCTTGAGACAGAAATATGAAAGTACTATTTATACTTTAAACACTCGATTTATTTGCTTAGATTATATGTACTTATCAAGCAGATGTGCATTGCTTCAGATTGTCAAACTGAATTGAATATGAGCGCAACTGTTGCAAAACGCTGCCAAACTTGGTTCATTATAATAACTTGATTTATTCTGTAATTAACTGTGACCGCAAGGATTATAAATATTTACATAAATTAAACAGTAATTTATTTAACTTTAAGTATGCCATTATTTAAAAATTTAAAAACTTCGTTTAAAAAAACCGACTTCAAAAACGAAAAAACTAAAATGTATAAAATAACTTATTTCTTAAGCTATTATTATTAATATATATTATCTAAAACATCTTACCCGCAGAGGGCCTTACACATCAGAATAGCACATAGGTTATCTCTTATATATAAAATTCTCGTGTCACAATGTTAGTTACCAACCTCCTCTGAAACGGTTTGACCGATTCTTATGAAATTTTGTGTGCATATTGGGTAGGTCTGAGAATCGGACAACATCTATTTTTCATCCCCCTAAATGTTAAGGGTAGTCTAACCCTAAATTTTTTTTAAATTTTTTTGAAAAATTTTATTTAATTTTTTTTATGATACTACAGCATTTAAAAATACACACAACCCTAAATTTTCAACCCTCTACGATCAACTCCTATTTTTCATTTGTTAAATATCGATTGAAGCTTTTCCGGGCAGGACGACGTCTGCCGGGACAGCTAGTAATTTATAAAGATATAGTGTGAATTATCAAAAATATAATGATTTTCCATCACCACGTGGTGAAACCGCAGGCGCAGCTAGTTAATAAATTAAACATAAAAGTATTCAGTTAAAATCTTCTATGTAAACGTGATTTATACAATTTTGCCAAAATTGGAAATGCAAATAAGTGTAGCAACAGCCAAACGGACAAAAGAGATTCCTCAAAACCAACTAGACTGCATGTGGTGCAAGAAACGCCGGACATTTTTAACCATTATTGCCTAAATAAGGCCGTCGCGGACTAGTCGTCCTGACACCTCAATGTTACGGTTCAATAACCTTTTGTATTTTCCCTATTTGTATTATATTATATTGATATTCCTTTACCAATATCTATACTAATATTATAAAGCTGAAGAGTTTGTTTGTTTGTTTAAACGCTAATCTCAGAAACCGCTGGTCCGATTTGAAAAATTCTTTTAGTGTTGGATAGTACATTTATTGAGGAAGGCTATAGGCTATATTATATTTTTTTTTAATTTGGGATCCTTACCAAAAGTCCAATAACGTAACCCAAGGTGTAAAAAAAATGATCCGAAAAAATCCTTACACGGCGTGGGCTACGATAACTATTGATTATAGAACAAAACAATGTACTACCACTTTGCAGAACATAATAATATAATTGTCTACAAAAAATATCGTTTAACCATATGTCTAACTATTGTAGTTATCTCACAATAAGTGTTTTCTTTTATTTTTTTAAATAATTAAAATGCCGTCGCTTCAAAAACTCTTTATTTTGTACCTTGGTATTAATCCTTATCAAAATAAATTACTCCATATTCAAGACGAATTCAATACCTTACTAGAACTTTTTGAATTATTCAATTCCGACGTTTCATTCAAAATATATCGCGATATTTAAAATGGAAGTATTAGTGTTGTACCCAAATAAGTATTAAGTATTGCGCGCGCATGTATGATTTGGTGGCTGGTCATTAGGGGCGATACCAGGAGACAGGAGGACATAGGATACTTTTTATCCCGTCGGAACCGGTAGGTGGCGCTGGGATCGGGTCTTAGATTTTTATTTTTTCATAGCAGGACAACGTCTGCCGGGGCCGCTATTACCTTATAAACTACACTATGGATTGGTGAAATAGATAACTCTTTATTGTACACAAAAGCAAAGACAAACAGAAATAAGAAATTACAATGGCCGGCCTTATCGCCAAAATGCAATCTCTTTTAGGCAATCCTTGATAGATTTTTAATACTGACGGTGGCGCAGCTTTCAAATAATGTTAAATGTATGCACAATACATATAAGTACAAAAACAATATAAATAAATATACACACACGTATATATACATATAACAATAAAAGCACACATATATATTGTTACAACAAAAAACAAATTCACACCTGCATACCTGTAAAAACAGATTTTGTTACCTTTCGGCATTTGGACTTCTTTTGTTTACTTTGTATTTAAAATTTGTGATTAGAAAACAGCCCATTGTTGTATTGTAAAATGTAATCTTTTACGGCTTATTTTTGTATTGTGATCATTAGCCAGGTGTTCGGATTTAAAGTACAAACTAATTCTAGGAAATTCAGTTCACGCGGCCGGACGGATATATTGCACCTGTGCAGTATATAGCAGTGGCCTGATTGAGGGACGAGGCAGTCGAGCGATAACCTCGAGCGAAGCAAGACGTGTGTAGTACAATCAGGAAACTTTAAGTGACTGCGCGTTTTTATGGAATTACGACCTTCTGTATTACGTTGGGGTTTGTTGTGTTCGGTTATATTTGTATCTGTGTTATACGTGTTTGTATAGTTCTAATAATCTCTATAGTAATTCTAACGGCATTTTAATTCGAGTCTCGAACTCGTAACAATATATATAATATATGGCTTATCGTACAACGATAGGTAGGTAGCTCATTCCAAAGATAAATTATGGGAACAAGCATAACAAAAATTTACGTATTAGCAAAATGTGCAAAGCAAGACTACAAATACAAAAACATGAATAGAATATTCGATATACATTGATGTTTTTTAATTGATATCGCTATAATATATTCAGACTTCCTAAGTAATGAATAATGTGCTGAGTAATTTGCACCAGCGTAGGCGGGTATTGCGTAAACAAACGATCTAAATTATAATACAGGTATTCGCAATAAAAGGCATTAGCGCAGACGCGTGTCAACGTATTAAATGTTGATATTTTAATATTAGAACTGTCTTAGAAAATATATGAAACAAGCTTAACAGATACCAAATGGAGTCTGGAACTACTTAATATTAATATATATATGCGAATGTATGTTAGTTTGTTTGTGACGCTTTCACGCCTTAATTACGTAAGAGATCCTCATTAAATTTTGTATACACGTTGTATAGGAAAGGACATAGAGTATCTTTCATCAAGAATAAAGTACTGAGTCCTATTACTGAGGAATAGACCAACATAGCCGAAAATATAGCTCTGTGATCGCGTTTTATGGGCGCCACTGTTGCAATTCGTCAACAAATACATTGTTGTGGCAACGAAAAGAATAACGTAATTTTAATTTGTTGCTTTCATGGTCAGTTCCACCTTGGCTAGATGGCGGTACAGGTATTATCAATATGTGTTTAAATTAAAAATTAAGTTTGACATTTCTAAGGATTATTTCATGGACTTTTTTAACGTTGAGAAACTAATGAAACTAATTCAGTGATTATTAGTTTTTTTTAAATCGCCTTTCCTCCTTCGTGTTTCAAGAAAGAGAGTTTTATTTTTCTGTATTTTTCTCTCTCTTTTCATTTAACGTATTCTTAGAGAATAGGCGGATTTTTTTATTTTTTAAATACGTTCAAATTATATGTTCAAACTACACGAAAGAAGGTTACCGGGGGGCGTGTGGGACTCCCAACGGCAGGTACTGCTCTCTGTCAAGAAAATTTACATTATAACAAGCAAAGCCGCGGGCAAAAGATGCCTGTTTCGTACTATATACACAGCGAAATGATTCAGCCTTCTGGGCATATCCATAAATTACGTCGAAGTGTGATATTGTGTGACAAGGGGTGGGAGAGGGTCCTAAATTTCGTGTCGTCACATTTCAAAATCGAATATATTTAAGCTTTAAAACACGAAATTTGAATTACTAAAGAAAAACTTCAAAATATTACCAACTCTATCCGAATGGGCATAGGTTTAAATTATTAAAAAATAATTTAAACGTAAATAAAATTACTATGGAATGCTGTTTTAATCTACTAATTTTTTGAAGTAAAGTATATGAGTAAACTTTATGACGTCACATAGAAGGGAGGGAAGAGTCTCACGAATGTAATCAACCTTGACAAGGATGGGGGAAGGGTCAAAAATCATGAATTTCGTGTGACGTAATTTGTGGCTGGCCCCTAATTTTATAACATTTAAAGTTCATTGCATGTTATGTGTCATTGAAATCCATAGGTGGCTGGTTCCTGGTATCTGGATCGAAGGACCAAAAAGATGTTATTGTTTGTTTGACTATTTTATTTTCGCCTGAGTTATTTGCTTGCTGAAAGAGGTCACGTTTAAATATATACTAGCTGTGCCCCCGAAATTAGTCCGCGTGGAATTTTTTCTCGCAAAACCCTAAAAATAAAAAGTTACTTTTTATAACATCAGCTAACTGCCAGTGAAAGTCCAGTCAAAATATATCCAGGGCCATAAGTGTTAGTGTTAAATATTCTAATAAGACATTATTTAAAGCATTTTTTTCGCAGTATTGTTAAAGTATTTATTTGTCCTAAATAAAACAATGCTTTATTTCTCGGATATTACACAAAAATTCCGCACCTGGTCAGAAACTTGCTTATTTGTGATTTTACTACTACCACACTTTAACTGTATAAAAACAAATTCCAGATGTTGCTACTAATTAAAAAATCATAAAAGTCCATTCACGACTGTATAACACAAAGTGACACGCTAAACAAATTACATAAGGCCAGTGGTCAAAAACGTCATAGTAGAGCCGCAATACAAAAAGGCAGCCCCCGAAACGCGGTGCCGCTCGAATATGTGTCAATAGGTGTCCGGCTCATGTCAAGTGCGTCATGTCGCAACGCAAGCGCAACGTCCGATGATGAAAGAAATGTCTAGTTAGTTTCACATTAGACGCTTTTTACGGAAAATACATGTTATAACGATGTTTAGTTAACAATACTATACTCTTTATTGTACACCAACATGATTTTTTTATCTAAAAAAAAACAACTGGAATAGACGGAGTATATATATGATTTTATTTGACATTTCTTGTCTGTTTGTCATTATGTCGGTTTCAGCATCGAAATCGGCCCTGTAGTTTTAACGTGAATCCCGAACAAACAGACAAACCGATAAACAGACAATCCGCCAAGAAATCTAAAAAAAATGCAACTTATTCTCCAATTTTTACACAATCTATGTCAGTTGTTGTTTTTTAATAGTTGCAATGTACACGGCATTTTAGAATATTATATATTAAATAATTATTTTTCATTATACTCCATCCATATTGCCAGTGCCTATAAGCAAACTTAAAAAAATCCATTATTTCATATTTTTTTATTACAACCTACATTGTTCTGTTTCTTGTGTTTTATGTTTTAATCTTTGGTACTTATACGTTTTATAATTACTTGTTTTGTTTAATGTTTAGCACGGACATGCCATATGTGATTTAGATGAGCTTAAAGAGTACATTATATATATAAAGAGATGGGTACTGAAAAATAGTGCTGTGTCGGACTATTTTGGACACAGTAAAAAATTCCAAATACAATTTCGGCATACAATTTCTGTATAATTTTATGTCACTTTGTTATGTTAGTACTATATTGTGGCGTGTCGCAATTAAAAATAAATATTATTCTTTCTTTCATTTACATACATATGCAATTAAAATTAATAATATTTAAATTAAAAATTCTTCCAACGAATTTAATAGGGCGTATGATTGTATATGTTGTCCTTGAATCGCGCCCAGGGATCTTAAATCTCGTCTTGCCGCTGCCGTGACGAATCGAACAAATTACCGTCTGCGATTTATTGCCGCTTCCTAAGTTGTCTTACTATACATCCATTGACCTTACTATTGGTCAAAATTTAACATGAACTCCATACAAATAATGCCGTTTTCTACCAAAGTGCAAGGTATGAGTAATAAGAGTAAGAGTGGGTAGTAAAATACAGAAACCCGGATTTAGACGAATAATTATAATAACGTGTCTTAATTATTCATTTTGAAAATTATACAACAATAGTAATTTAATGTTGTGATATTGTGAAATACTGTGGTAGTTTAAAAAAATTGAAGTATTTGGTTGGTATATTTCGTCCATGGTGTAAACAAGCTTATTTTGGAAAAATGGACTCTCCGCATTATTTTAATAAGGATTACTCTCGATTTCTCTGGGATCCACTCATCAGATCCTGACTTGGTGACCATGAATCGCCTCGGGAGCATACACGTTAAGGAATAAAGAAAAACATTCAAAATCTATTGACGGAGAAATCGCGTAACATGCATATAAAAAATTAAGCACCTGTAGAAAACGTAATACCGACACGCATATGCAAGCTATTTCCCAAGAATTTAGGCGCACGGCATTCTTTAATAAGGGTTGTCCCTGGACTCCGATCCACCCATCAGATCCTGACTTGGTGACCATGGGAGTACATCGGGAGTATACACTTACTATTACACGAGTTAAGAAAAAAATCGAAAATCAGTTTACAATTAACGGAGATATCTTGTTACGAAGAAGTTGTTTAACAATTTTCGTGAGTTTCTCTAATTATTTGGAATCCACTTATGAGATCCTGACATAGTGAAAATGAGACTGATCTGGGAGTATAATCTTTCGATTAAAAGAAATATTTTGAAAATCGGTTCACAATTGATGGAGAGATCGAGTACCGAACATACAAAAAAACTGAGAATTTTTTAACCAACTTGTAAAAGGAGGAGGCCTTTTTTAAGTTGGTTAAAAAATTGCTTTCAATGAAACAAAACGTTGAAAACCGAGAACAGAATCCCAACTAGTGATGATAGGATCTAGGAGTTAACTCGTAGATTTATGAGACGGTTCTCATTCTACATACATAATCCCAAAAATTAAAATCTTGCATGTCTCGTATGTCGTCTCGTGCAGTCAAAATTACTTTTTAATTTTGAGGAATTCAAACATTTCAAACTTCAAGAGATTTGTTTTCTTCAAAATGTAACCTTATAGGTTTCTTATTGAAAATCACAATCCTATAACTACTCCAAAAGTAATTTTATTTGCTTTTTATGGATAAGAAGTTCTGAATTTTGCATGAGTATTTTTCTAGAACAATCCAATTCTAGAACTAGCAGTGCAATTAAATCAGAAGACTCCTAAACAGTGCAGAATATTTTGAGATTCTGGCCGATAATAGTGATAAGTAAAAAAAATATACGCTGAGGGTGCGAGCCCAACTAATGTAAACGATTTGATATTTTTATATTACTTTGGAAAAATGTGATTAAGTATTAAATGAATTATGATTTTTTATATATTGTTAATTTCTTTTTTATTTCTTATTTTATTAAACAATAAAAATAGCGTAATTTTTATTGTTTAATTTATAGTCTCCTACCATTAGCGATAAATCTCAAATTGCGTTATTTTTTTTATTCTTAAGTATACTATAAATGAATGTTATTTTGTAAGCTTAGGGCTCTGTTGTGTGTAGGTATTGTAAACCAATTCGAAACTCACCAATACAAAAGTCCTTAGATGTAAACTTAGTCTTTTAATTTTTGTAGCCATGGCTTCTCTCACTCAAGTGATTGTGTTATCTGAAAAAGACGCAGAGCAAATCAAAATACAATTATTTATATAAAAAAAGAATTATATCTTAATATTATAACTTGCTTTAACATTATTGAGAATTATCATTGTGTATGTATCCTTACATTTAAAATTTGTCGCGAAAATCTGTAATATTATAAAATTCTAAACATGTGTGTCGTCGCGTCTGTACATTGAAGCTGTCTAAAAAAAACAACTGGAATAGACTAATATAAACGACGAAGAATATACATAATGATTTTATTTTACATTTCTTGTCTGTTTGTTCGGGATTCACGTAAAAACTCGACAGCAAATTCTTAGACTTTAAAACTGTGCTACTTTTTATCCTGGAAATCCCGGGGGAATTTCTTGGTAATGATATGAAAAGGCCTGATTAAAAAAAAACAAATACCAATGTGATTTCTCAGTGATGATAGCAAATTGTATGTCATAAAATATGTGATATTTTTTATCTCGGGAATACCGCGGGTATTTTCCCGGGAGTGGTTTGAAGTTGTTCGGGAGCATAAAAATTAGCATATTCCACCACAGTTTTCACTAGAACGATGGCTTACATTCTTTTTATATGCTTATTATACTGGGGTATACAGAGTACCCCGGGAGTCCCGCGGGAATTTCAAATCAAGCATGGGCGAATTCACGGGCATATCTTAGTATATTATATTTCGATGACCTGACTGAATACTCGTATACTTATGTGGTACATTAAATCTAAACATAGGCGGCGCCACTAGTCCGTACTTAAACAAATTCTTTTAAAACTTTCTATCAACGTATTATTATCTATACAGGTAAATAAAGTTGAAGTGTCTGTTTGTAATGTCAAATTAAAACTGGGGGAGGTAATTTGAACCAGTAGATTCCGAAAATGTAAGTTTAGAATTTTTGTTTGTCTGGATGATCCCACTAATCTCTGAAACGGCTGGAACGATTTTGACAGGACTTTCACTTGGCAGTTAGCTGATGTTATAATGAGTACATTTAGGGTTCCGCGAAAAAAAAGAGTGCGTGTAACGTTCACACGCGATTGAAGTAAAACTTTTTTACTATTTTTTTTTTCAATTTTTTTTTCAAAATTTTTTGAATCATTTGTTTATAAACTATATCTATTGACAAAAAAATATTTGAAAACCGGATGGTACACCATATTGCGACGCCATATTACGACGCCATATTACGACGCCATATTGCCGTACCGGACTTCCGTTGCATTGTCGTCCAGTTACCTTCTAGTCGTGCCTAAAGAAGTTTTACTTCAAAAAGTCCACGCGGGCGAAGCCGCGGACACAGATAGATTTCAACAGATATGTACACATATTATTATAGTTATACCTAAATATTTTATTTTAGATTAATATATCTTTAATTATGTTTATTAATAATTATTTATATTATGTAACTTTACGTTATGGGTAATATACAATGGGGCCGATCCCAGACATCCAAACCATAGTGAATAACAGAAAGTTCGTTTTCTAAATTTACCGTGCCAGGAATGGAATCCTGATCCTCTGGGGTTCAACGAGTTCGGCCGGCTAAGACTTAGGCCACTTAACCACAAAGCTCAAAGTCAATTGAGTAATTCTTTTTCCATGCTAACACCAGTTTTGGGGGACAACAAATGCGAGGTAGCTGTGTCTAATTTACGTTATGACTCAACTGGCGAGTGACGCACCTAAAATGTTGCCTACTTAACGTCGATTTTATTGCTGTACGTGTTTACGTTGCGGTTTTGGATTGACATAGTTGTTTAATTATTGTGTACAGTGATCGGCTAAGCAAAATCTTAGGCGCGTGTCTCAACGACTAATCTTTCAGGGCTGTTATACAAGTTTGTATAATAGCCCTGAAAGATTAGTGGTTAAGACACTCGCGTCTCAATTTCGACTTTTAATTACGTGGTGTTTCCAATCTTAACTAAGCGTTGTTTAATTAGATTTCTGACCTAATGGACAGTTGTTGTATGAAAATGTTCGCCAGTTTACAAATTGATTTATTTACCGAACCGCGAGCAAATGTTACCTTTCAAATTGTGAAACTCAATCACAGAACAGACTGTTCCACAGAAAATTTTGTTTTACTTTACGTTACGTAGATCAAAGTTGTTTGATTTTCTATCTTATCTAAGGAGATTGTTTAGACTTACTGTCAGAGAGGCCAAATCCTTACGAACATTTAGAAATTTGCTCAGAAAACACTATTTGTCCACAGATAGCTATATCTGATGAACACAATATATTCATGCTAATACATTAAAGTATTATAATATGTATTTGTATATTTATTTCTTAAATTAGTACAGCCTTTTTCCTCCACCACCTATATATAAATATCGCCTGATTCAAATTTCTTTCCTTTAGGTTGCCTGGAAGAGATCGCTTTGAGCGATAAGGCCGCCTATTGTATTGCCTAGAAAATATTATAAATTTGGTCTGTTTTTGTACTTGTATATTTTGGTGTGCAATAAATACTTGATGGACATTGAGTGTAAATCTGAATGATAATTTTCTTGGGATAGACATAAAAAAAATACTATGTACTGTACCCTAAAATTAGTTGTATAAACAATAAAGGAAATGCTGACATAAAAGTCTGCTTCTTTCTTTCAAAAGTGTTACGTATGTTTGAAATTTTTTAAATGTGCTTATATAATATCAGCCCATAAATGTCCCACTGCTGGGCTCGGTCCTCCCATTATAGGGGGAACGGACAGTATACCCGGCATGCCTGTTCAAGGTGGCTTGGCAGGTTTGGCACATCGGCTATTTCGATGTGCGGGTTGCATCACGATGTTTTCCTTCACCGTTGTTAGCACGTGGTAATTGTAACAATATACACATTAGGTCAGAATACTGACTAACTATCCGACTGACTAAGTGGTGCATGCGATCCAGTCAGGATCGAACCTGCGCCCTTTGAATTTGGGTGGCGTGCACTAGCCATTGCGTTACCACGATATACACACACACACACACACACACACACACACACACACACACACACACACACACACACACACACACACACACACACACACATATGTGTGTATTTATATATGTATATATATATATATATATATATATATATATATATATATTTATACGTACTTAAGTAGACTTTAATTAATTAGCACTAAAAATAAAATACAATAGGCTAGTTAATTTCAGCATACTTGTATAATTAACACTGTAACGAAGCACAATTTTCGTGAAAACAAAGGTTCGTTAATTTTTTTGTATACATTTGTAAAATTAGATTTAAATTAAATTAATAGTGGGGTCCTATATTTTACCAATCGGTTATTTGCCTTATCGGTTAAAATTTGATAAGTAACGTCAACGCAAAGCAAAGGTAACACGAGTTAATTAATAGTAAGATATCGGAACCGGCCATAAATCTGAATTACATATAATAGAATAGAAAACAGTTTATTGTTCACCACATACACATAAAATAAACAATTTACAGTAGTCATATTAAACGGTAAAAGTAGGAGCAATCATTTTAGAGTAATCTCTTCCAGACAACTCGGAAAATATACAATACATAGTTACAATATTTAATCAAATTGAATTGATTTTGTTGAAAGGTGCAGAAATGAAAGGATATAACGACCTTCAATGAGATTGAATGGTTTAATTTTATGTTTACAATTGAATTCACATTGGTTAGGGTAATGTTAAACGGTTCAGTTTCGTCTTTCAATTGGGGCTTATTAATAAAACAATGACGGCCTCTGCACTTAAGCGGGCTAAGCCTTTGCCGGCCTACCTCACTGCAACGCAGAGGCTCCGGGTTCGATTCCTGGTATAGTACATTTCGGTAATGTATTTACTCCGTTATTTACTATGGTCTGGGTGGCTGAGATCAGCCCCAGAGTAGTCCGTTGTATATTACCCATAACACAAGCGTAACTTGCTTAATTTGGGAATATACAATATGCGTGTTTGTCTGCCGATTATTATTATTACTATTTGTACGGGCTAGCAACAATGTACGGCACATTGCCGTGTCAGCGGTTTACGCCGACACGTGCATTTTAACATATTTAAATCAGTACTCATTTAGCACCGTACTCGGTCAGTCGGCAAAACAGCCACTGATCTTAGAGCATAATCACCATCATTCCATTATTATATTTTATTATTATTATATTATATTTTATCAATAAACAATTACATCATGAAAACCTCTATCATTAGCATTCCATGTAGGACAACCCCCTACACTATTACTATTGTAAAAGTAGTTCATATTAATTATTATATTAATTATAAATTAATTATTCAATGCTATTAATTGCCGTTGTGTCTTTGCCATTCTGTAATGTTCAACCAAATTGATTAATTTTGGTTGACTCGTCTAATGTCAGCATTATTTCACACTATGGCAGAAAAACCTAACTAGTCACACATTCTGAAATAGGGTTGCCAACCGTACTATAATGTACAGTATCGTACTATATTTTAGCCAATCGTACTCTATTTTATATTATAGGAAAAGTATCGAAGTTCGAAATGTACTTATATAACTAACTAGCTGCGCCCCGCGGTCTCTCCCGCGTAGTGATTGAAAATCGTCATAATTCCAAAATAAAAGCATTTTTCTAAAATAAGAGTAGCCTAAGTTACTTCTTATTACATCAGCTACTTGCCAATAAAAGTCCTGTCAAAATCGGTCCCGCCATTTCAGAGATTAGCCGGAACAAACAGACAGACAGACAAATATTGTAAAAAATGTTATTTTGGTGTATGTACCGTATATATATTCATATGCATATAAAAGTAAAGTAAAAAGCGGTTATTTGAATATTACAAACAGACAGTCCAATTTTATTTATATGTATAGATTAGTAGGGGCCATTAGCCATTTTTTCTGTATTTTTAAAATCGGGCATGAATTTTGGTCGCGTCCAAATCATCAGTCTTTTAAATCGGAGTTCTTTTAGGGTTTACTTAACATCCCTTCTAAATATCTGACGAGCTCGATTTTTTATTTATTCCCATTATCAACGCTTTCGTACCGGCCATTCCCACCATGCAAACCGGCAGACTAATATTCCTCCGTTATTAGAAACACATGAGGCCCATATAATATTAATATCGCAAGCGTTTAAGTATTTTTGTCTCTTTTTTTACATTTTTCAAAACCTGTACACGTTCCCCCCTCCAGTGGAAAGGCATAGATCATATAATCTTTTTCTTTTTAGCACCAAATTTTCACAATCCAAAAGGTCCCCCGACGCTCGAGTAAGTCCACATTTAGCCTCTTGGGGCTCCCCTACTAATATATTACATACTTTCAAATAAAACAAAATTTTTCCATCGAACGCGACGCACTAATTTATAACTTTGAACTTAATGTAATATATATTACTTACTTAACTACTTACTTAAATATGAACAATAGTCGTGAGAAAATATTTTTAATGAACAAACCTCATTACGTATAATTGAAATGGATCTTGTTATTTTTAGAGCATGTATGTACGTTATGTAAAATTAACAAATTTTTATTTCTGATTTTGTTTGAATCTAGATATTATTATCTTATACTTACGTTTTTAAAATCTTTTTTCATAAGTTAGCACTAGCTAAATTTGCCCTATACCTGAAATATGACCCTTTACCATTGGCATCATGTGCTATATATACACTTCGATTTTTACCACATAAAGTCTGTTTCAAATATGACTGTTTGGGAGAAACTACATATATATTGAAATAAACATCGTGATTCTAAATATAAGATTATTATTAATTAATGATAGGATTAAATGTATTTTCATATAATTAAAATTAATATTTATTCCTTAGGAAAGGTTACGTAATTGATAGCGTTATGCTATCAATTACGTTTTAGGGCTGTGTTTGTCATACCGCCCTATTTGAAATAATCTTTATTTACTGTTGGAATTTCCAACAAAAAAAATCTATGTGCCTGACAAGGCATAAGACTGGGCACAATTTAATTAGTAAAGTTTGCCCCGCGGTTGTGCCGCGTGTCAAACCCAATACAGTAGCTTTGTTTTACTTAGACAAAAACTTAATTCGGTTTTTTAGATATAATAATAACAAAGAAACTAAGTCCATATATTAGTCTACACAACTGCCCAGCAAAAAATAAAGGCGAGTCGAAGCCAACCTGATTTGAAGTAATATAATGAATGACATGTTGTTTATGACGACGTAGGTACAATAGGCGGCCTTATCGCTCAAAGCGATCTCTTCCAGGCAACCTAAATGAGAAGGTATTTCGTTAATCCGTCTATTATAAGAAAACAACTTCATTTCTCGAGATAAAAAGTATTCTAAGTTACGTCCCGTGATGTAAGCTAGCTCCGTTTCGAATTTCATTTAAATCCGTTCAGTAGTTTTTCCTTGGTGCTCTTATAGACAGACAAAGACACAAAAAAAAACTAAAAATTGCATTTTCAGTATCTCCTGGTTCGAATTATCCCTGCTGATTTTTTTCACATTTTTAAACGCATTATCCAAACCCGAAATATTTACGGATTTGTTGTAGTATCATTATATTAATACGCGAAGCAAAAATTTGTACCCCTTTTTACGCGGACGGAGTATGAAATTTCGCACACTTATAGTTTATTAGAGGAGTGCAGAATGATAATTTTTTTGTTAAAATCATGCATAAAAAAATACATTAAATCAATAAAAAAAACATTACACATGTATTTGACACACATATGTATGTATACACTTTTGTTTATTGTTAAAGTCAAATTAACAGTGAGTGAGTGATCACTAGTAGATTTAAAAATGGAACATAGATGATCTTTTATTTTTTTTCTTTATATTAAAACGTCATACATTCGCACGTCTAGATTTAGTTGTTAAAATATTTACAGCCCGGAAAGGAATTAATACATATTTAGAAAAGTGTTTTACAGTAACAGATATTTTAAGTGTTGACGAGGTAAGCAACGGACTGCTACCTTTGTATTGCAAATAACTATGGGCGACGATAACCACTAACGATCAGGTCATTCACCTATCCATCTATTTATCTATCTATTTACTTACAAGCTATATATATAAGAAAGTAACGCCGCAAGAAACTTCGTGAACACATCATTACGTCTGGAACAAGTGGTCTGTAAACTTAGACCAGGGACTAAGCCTGTAAGACGTTCATTATTTTCAAAATAGAGGAAAAGGATCAAAGATATTAAGAGCAGTAAGAGCACGGGCAACTAAATAGTTAAAACTAGAGTTAATTATGTAGCATATCACTGCTAGTGGGGAGCGTGCCCAAAAGGCTGGCTTTATTACCACGGTGTATTGAAATGCTTATCTGTTGGGCGAAATACGAGCCAACCATCTTGATTTCGGGTAATGTTAGAGTTCCTTACAGATAACTTTCTTTCGTTTCGAAATTATTTTCCGTGGCTAAAGTCAGGGTCTGGCTTTTTACTTCAAGTTGTCCACTTTGTACAATGTTGATACATATATATCGTTTTTCAGGACTTTTGGAGGGTTTGCGTGGGGCTATGGGAAGGCCAACACGTAGAGGCCCTTCTGACAAATTTAATCTAAATGTGGCGTGACACTGACCGGCGATTATCCTTGTCTACAGCATATAAAAATGCACTCAACGACAAGCCCCGGTTAGAGTAGGATTATTGTGAGAATTGAGAACAAAAAGTACCAGGCTGTTGGGATGAACTGCTAGTGAAACTACAGGTCGAACACTATGGGGACTGGAATCGGGATTCTAATTTCTCAGAAAAAAACCTAGGTAAATATTGTTTACGTTTTAGAACAATTTTAGTAAACTTATTTGCAATATTCAGAGAATAAATTAAGAGTAGAAGTTATTAAGCGCGAATTATCTAAACATTAATCTATAGGCATCAATCCAAAATATGCATGATAACCTACCCTGATCTCCAAACACACTTTAAAACTTATCACCTATAAATTTAAAAAAATCAATACGACCCACTATTCACGTATATCACAGAGCTGCAACGCGTTTGTCGCTAGCATCGTTTTATCGGCATTTGGCGCTTCGTGAGCGGCGGCAGCGCGTGCAGTCGAGGGCTGCGGTTCGACATACTGTTGGTCTTGGACCACGGTTAGTCCATCGACACATCGCACCAAATGTTTATTGGTGGTGGTGGAAGTTTATGGAGCTGTTGTAACCACTATTTTCTATGATACAAAAAAAGATAAATAATTCGACAAACCACAATATTTTCTACTTCTACGCAAATCTCCATCATGTTAACAAATTGATATTGTAGTCATATTTTCCACATGGCATGGTTTAAAAAATATTAATAATTGGCACGCAATATATTGTAATATCAACAAACTTACGCTTGTTATGAATAATATACAACAGACCACTCTTGGACCGATCTCAGACACCCAGACTATAGCAAATAACGGAAAGTTCGTTTACGAAATTAAATATGCCAGGAATTGAACCTTGAAGACTTTTCCAGCCTAGCTTACTACAACACAAAGGTCCCACTTTGAGTTACAGTAAGCTAGGCTGGAAAAGTCTTAGCCCACTTAACCACACAAGCTATCCAGATTAAAGGAAAATAGAAAAAGTTACAGAAGGGCGGACAAATAGGTATGGAATGAAGCTAGGCCAATAAAGAGCTTGATGAAAATATTTTATGTTGCATTAATAACTCAGTAATTAATTGTTTATGGAAGTATTTTTTATTCTTAAACATACTGTGGCCAATTTTAGAAAATCCAATTATTTACCCTCTACGATTATACAAGAGAGTTTAGTGGATTTCATATACATACATACATACATAACTTCACACCAGGTCCCTTGCGGGGTAGGCACGAACAACAGAGCGCCATTCAAGCTTATTCTTACACACTTCACTTGCGTGGATTACACAAAATGGTAATTTGGATGTGCAAGTTTCCATACGGCGTATTCGTTCATTGTAAACAAGTACTAATTATAAATTGCTATGTAAATTGGGTATGACAGTTGTGAAGAGCTACTTAAGTGGTGTATGGTCTCTACAATAATGCGAAACTCATTTTAATGACTTTACTGACATTTGACTGGCATTAGCCAATGACTTACGTAATGACATGCTAATTGGATTCTCTCTCGACATCTTGTAGTGACTTATAATAAAGTTTATGTTAAATACACAGTGGCATACTAAAATAAATCACTCTAAAATTAACAGCTCTAAGAAATCCTGCACCTGACATAACCAAAGCAACCTACTTACGAGGCGAGGCAAAGAAAGCAAAGCAAACTTTACAGCAGTCCTCGACATAGGTTATGTTAATTTTTCTCTGTTCCACCATTAATCATATAATATGTGTAAGCGAGATACGTATAGAAGTAAAATTGCTTAGGTTTTGGCAAACGCATAATAATTCGATCGATGATCGAATAAGTTCTATAACATTTTAAGCGAAGGTCAACTTTATTGATTAGCTTATATGGATGATAATAGCTATTTCGCGGTTCTAATAAGTTTAGATAACTTTCGTAAGAGGTAATAAAGTGCATCGAATTTTAATTATAAATTTACTTTCTGAATATTAGATGCGTGTTGCGGAAGGAGGTGGTAAAACGTGGAATTACCCACTAGGGTCATATCCCTCTACTTGTATGGAAATAAAGAATTGTGTTACTATCTTATTTACGTTATGATCTTTTCCTCGGCAGCAAGTAGGAAAGTAGCAAGGGAAGTAGGAAGCGCGACAATGCCAACACAGTATGGTTTGTTGGTGGTCTTCTTTCTCTCTTACAAAATTAAAAGTTTAAAACAACGAAAATTATTAATAAAAAAATGAAAAATAAACATTTCCTAATTTTTCCACCGGGGTTCTATTCTAAAGCCTTTCAAAAATTGCTCCAAGAAAGGAAAATATCTTAAATTTATAGTTTAACAATTATCACACTTGCAATGTTCATGTTCAAGCAAAAAAAATTATTAATTAACTATTGAATAACTAAATGAAAAATTGTTATAAAAAATTTTTTCAAGCAGATTATTGTTCATTCATCTATTCAGGTAGTGCCTGAATTTTTTCAATTTTTTATTTTCATATTTAGTATGTTTAAATCATATTTATTCATTAAAGGGCCGATGTGGGTGTGGCTTGCGTAAGCCAGAGTAACCGTTTTCGGCCGTATTTTCATCCATCTGGGAAAATTATAAATATTGGTCTTACAGTTTCGGGAGTCGAGACTTTTTTTAGGAAATTTCCTCCTCTTTTCGAATCTGTTTTCAAATTTGAAAAATCTGTATTACTTTTTGAGATATTTGCAAAAAACTAAACCCCCCCTTCTTTTTTTTACTTAATTGTTAATAACTTTTACAATTTTTGCAAGCGGAATTTCATTTTTTTCAAAAATCATCTAGATGCCATTCCGAATCGAATGACACCTCATTTATAATTTTCGGAGACTGCTGAAAAAAGTTGGTCCAAAAGGCACTTGTTTACTAGTCTATAAGTAAAAGCAAGTAAGACAATTGCATTAGAAATAAGAAACATAATATGTAAGACCTTTTAAGAATAAAGATAACAAAAGAAAATATATAAAAGAACAAAAAAGACAAAAAATATACAAAAAAGAAAAAAAAACAGTACCCAATAAAAGTAAAGATGTATAAGATCAGACAAATCTTGTTCGTCCGGTAAAAGGAAGAAAAAAAAACAGATAATCTTGATGTAACTGCCTAAGCGGTGAATGCATTTCGGCTAGGATTCCAACCCGCGTCCTTTGAGTTGAAACGCGTGCGTTAACCACTAAACTACAACGGGTGACGATGACGCCGCCGGCTCATAACTGTAAGGAGAAACAGAATCGCATAAGTAACCTCTCTTCTTGGAGATGCATGCAGTCATTATGCGTAATAATATGCTAATCTAGTAGATTGCATAATTCATTAGTCTTATGCTCAGTTGCGCGTAACCCGTGAAAAACAAAACGGTGAAAGTCCATTGTCAAAGGTCCTATGTTTCTTTTAAACATATTTGCTTATTTTGGAGAAGTTACATTTTGTCTACTCAGGTCTCTAGTTGTTAAAATTCTGATGGAGTACAGGGTGGTGGTAGATAAATACAATAATTATGACAGTTGCTCTGATTACAGCAATTTTATTGAAACTAAATATCCATAGAATTAAGGTTTTACATTAATGGGTAATAAAAAGAAATGAATAAAATGGAAGTAAAAACTCATTAGAAGGAAAGCCTGAAAGGAAGCCTGCTTTTGATCATAGTAAAGAGAATGAATGATTGCTCCTTCAGATTCTTATTTGAATACACAGACACTCACAAATATACACGGACGCACTCAAGCACTGAGTGTGCTCTTGGTATTATTTTACTCGCTCTTCCATATGACTTTATATATTTTTTGGTATTACATATTCTAAGCGTTGGCAACACTTCTAGTGTTGCACACGTCCATAGGTGACTTTTCAGCAGATGGGCCGTTTGACTGCTTACGGCAATAAATAAAAATCTGAACTAGTGGTGGTACCTTTTTCGTCTCATTAAGGTAAGGATAAATACCCTTAATCCTTTGTTTGCTTTGTTTGTTATATATACGTTGGAAGTTTTGGAATAAATAAGCATCACACATTAACGCATCCTAGATTTGCATTGGCATCCTTCACTATCTGTGCAGGAACGAAGAAAGAATACGTTTTCCTGCGACCGGGTGTGGCTTGTCGTAACAGGCGATAAAATAACCTGTAGTCTGGTGGTAGGGTATTTGCCCGTCTGGATGGCTACCATTCCTGGTTTGAAGTATTCCGCTATAACAACATTGTGTTTTATTTCGGCAATAGTGACCAAGTTCCAGTATCCCTTTAGAGAGTGGCAGCACATTGTTAGCGCCTTTGGTAACAAATGTCCATAGGGGATGGTAACCGTTTTCCATTAGATGGGTCGTCTGCTCGTTTGCTGAATAAGCAATTTTTTCTCTTGTATCTTTGAATGGCCGACGACTCGGAAGAGAATACCGCGTGCAACAATGATCTGGAGGAAACTTCGAACCATTGCTATCACATGGGATTTATAAAAATGCATTATAAAACTTTAGCGACAGCCTCGGTGTTGCAAATGTCCATAGGCGACGGTAACCGCTTTCCATCAAGTTATTACCAAACCTCAAAACATTTGCTTTTCATTTAGATATAAAACTCTTTAAATTAGTTTTATACGTTCTCAAAGGCTAGAAATGAAAGGATATAAAGACTTTTACGCGGCCACAGCCCTATCGGTAGATAAAATAAACAAATAAGCAAGTCTTCAAAATTCACAGGATCACGCGTTAACTACACATTTACTTCAGTACGTGTTACCCATTCTACGGTGGTGACGCAAAGATTAGTTGCGTGAACAGTTAAG
Organism: Dendrolimus pini; assembly: GCA_949752895.1. Taxonomy (NCBI): domain Eukaryota; kingdom Metazoa; phylum Arthropoda; class Insecta; order Lepidoptera; family Lasiocampidae; genus Dendrolimus; species Dendrolimus pini. The sequence continues at coordinate 4,126,594 of OX457131.1, forward strand.
AAAGTCAATGACTCACAGGACACTTCTAAACGTAATTATTATTCTGTGTGCAACATTGTTCTATAAAAAGCAGATGTCATGAGTTTCTTTTATCTGCCTAATAAAAGTGGCTGCAAAAGGAATTAAACTGCTTTCCCTTTTTATTCAGATTGCAGACACTTCCGACGCATGTTGAATTATAAATTGTCATCTTTGCAATACTCTTGTTTGAGCGTGTTTTCGTTGTTGTACTGTACGATATAATTTAACGGACGTGACGAGCAAACGTTTGCAGTACGATTAATTCGGAGACAATTAAAACAACGTTACTTATAGACTGTGTAATATTTAAGTAATACCTAAATTACCGTTATTAAATAATATTGTAAACGCTCATTTTCAATAATGTACCATCTTTTTCGTTAGAATAATATAGCATAAGTAGTATAAGACCAAGGCGAGCATTTATGGATCAAATAAAAGAAAAAGTAGGTGTCGTGTCTTACATAGAAGTAAAACAACTGGCCCATAATAGAGAAAATTGGAAGAGGCTCCACCGACAAGAGCATGCTCTTAAATGATAAATGAAAATGTAATGAATGAAGTATATTTGGTTTTTGTATTGTTGTTTATTTTATTTAGGTATTCAAGCAGGCAAACAGGCAGACGGTCCTCTTGATGGATGGTGGTTATCGTCGCCAACGGATGATTGCAACACTGGGGGCGTTCCTAACGCGTTGCCTTGCTCTAAGAAATTTTATAACGCCCTTGTTAAGCAACCCAATTTCGTAGTGCAGATGGATAACCTTGGCGGGAAATTCCCTCCAAATCATTTTCGTACGCGAAATATACGTTCTAGAGAACTGCAGTTGAGCGTAGGAGGTACGAGTAAGATTTTTCTTACAAAATAAATTTTCGAAAAAAATTTTGGTTAAATTCTGTGGTCCGATTATTAATTAAAAACATTTCATATAATATTTAACTTTAAAAATTCAGTCGTTCATTTGCCTTACTATTGATTACAATTTGACCTAAGCTTATATAATAACTTCAAATGAATAGACATAATATTAAGACATTCAAACTTATTCAAGTGTAATTGATTGCAAAAATCCTGTGTATGTTGTACAAAAATTATCTTATATATACATATACATTATATATACATATATTATATATACATATGTGTGTGTGTGTGTGCTGTGGAGCTGGCTAGTGTGCCTGTTAAGGTACTGATATTAGGTGCGTATTATTAGTCAGGTGACAGTGAAAACGCACAAAATAGAACACCATACGAAACGAGATCCATTATTGCGTAAAGACGCGTGGGAAGAAACCTGCGCACGTTCCTAGAGTTGGTTGTATGCAAAAACTGAAACTCACACCGGAACACGTTTCCGCAACACACAGCTTGTGTTTTGATTTTATCTTTTGAAATAAAATCCTACATTGACCTATTCCAGATAAATAATATATTATTATAGTTATCAACTTTTGCTCTGCTTTGAAAAGATTTTCGAAAAACTTCAAGTGATTTGAATGATTTTTATACATTTACCTACAGACCTACCTGTTTAACTCAGTATGTTATCATTGTTCATCAGATAGGTTAATAATATAATGGAAGAAGATATATGTTTTTAGAAGAAGGAGGTATATTATACTACCAGTTTTAAATTAATTATTCAAAGAACATCATCCGCGGTAGTTTTCATGCTTGTAACATAGTAGATCAAATGCAAGAGAATCGCCTTCTTTGGTACGGCCACGTTTTACGGAAACTAGGTGAAAGGGAATTAGTCTGTCTGGATGGATACCAGTTCCAGCTCCATTTACGAATCCGCCAGCACAATGCTATCAGCTTTAGTGTTGCAAATATTCATAGGTGACGCTAATCGCTTTCCATCACAATTGGGCCGTCAGCGTGATTGCTGTACTCCAACGATAAAAAAACAACTAGTTAGATGGGGAACATATTTCTGACCATGCCTGCTCACAGGCCCAAGAAATGCTCGCTTGACGTCGTTAAGTCATGCATACTGTTACGACCTGAATGCCGACAAAAGACAAATTCAAACCTGTAGACATTATATTACCTTTTCGGCAATTGGACTCCTTTTTTTAACTTTATGTTTGTGTTTTTTTAATGTGTAATTAGAAAAACAGCCCACTGTGTATTGTAATCTTTTATGGTAGTCATTAGCCAGGTGTGATTCTAAGAAATTCAGTCCACGCGGCCGAGAGACATATTGTATTTGTGCAGTATAAAGCAATGCCCCAATGGAGAGATCGGCAGTATAGCGATAACCACAAGCGCAGCAAGACGTTAGTGACGGGCTTTGCGCGTGTGATTAAATCGTGCATTACGTTTAGACTGGTTGTGTACAGTTATATTTGTACCTGTGTTATTTGTGTTTGTATAGTTCTAATAAATTCTATAATAATTCCAACGGCATTTTAATTCGAGTCCTGCAACTCGTAACAGTACTTTTGGTTTCAAAACTAGAGATGCTGAAGACCGCGCGAAGAAAAGATTATAAGAAAGTTGGCCCCGGGCGTCGAAGTAAACGCTCCTAAGGCAGCTGGAATTGAACGCTTTAACGAGAATTCCAAGATTTATCTGAATTCGAAATATACTACCCGTGCGCAGGTTTGCCGATAGCTTGATGATGTCACGCGTCGATGGTCAGTAGGGTTGCAATAAATGTATTATTTTATAACACGGCTACTGAAAAGCGGCCGAAACGTTAGAATAACAAAAATCAAACAAATTACCTCGCTGAAAACCGTTAAAACGTAGTTTTATTATGAATACAAATCGCGAAAATGTAAGAAAATATTATGTATTATTTTAATTTATTATTGTATATACTTGACATATGTATGTACAATAATAGTAATACAATACAATAACAGTAAAAGTCATCGGCAAACCTTACGTGGTCCGCTTATAGGATAAAAAATCCATCGGATGATACTGTTTGAAATATATTCTAAAACTTTAGTTACTTATTATGATTTACTAAACCCCAAACTAGCCACTAGAAGTGCAGTAGCAGCGAAATCTCTCAAAATGTTTGGTTATGTTTAGAAACCTTCGAGAAACAATTGATTATAAATTCGTTTGTGGTATCTATTGTCTCAACTGTAAAACAATTAAGGTTACCTACAATTACAATGAGAAAACGTCCTTTTAATTAGGAAGGATATTTAAATTTACTGGGAATTTCGTCAGCAAGCCCGCTTTGTTTGGTAATTAGCTATGGTTTTGTGGTGGCCAAGTTAATGTAAATTGTTTGGGGAAAACACGGATCTAGGTTAAGTTCTGGTAAAAAGTTAACAATATTACCATAAATTATGTTTTTTGTTTATTTTTTTAAGGACTTTTGGACTAGCTAGTAACTAGTATAAGTCCGTGAAGACAAAACCTTACATACAAGTACAAATAAAATAATAATAATAAATAAATAAGTCTAAAATAATAGTTATTTTGCATGTTCATGCATGTAAATCACTTATTTTATGCTATTAACAATAAACTAACTTTGTTTTGACAGACAAGAGGTCGGCTAAAAATGAATGAAAAACTCCAAAGCGCAAGTTTTTTTTATTGCAAGTGTTCAGCAGACAGGCAGACGGCCCACTTGATGGAAAGCCGTTACCTTCGCCTATGGACATGTGCAAATGCGCTGCTGCTCTCTAAAGGGAGACTGGAACCTGGTTACTAATGCCGGAACAAGGTTGTTATGGCGACATACTCTAGACCAGGAGCGGCAGTCATCCAGTCGGAGAAATGCCCTACCATCTGGCTGTGGGTTGTTTTATCACCTCTTACGACAGGCCGCAGGAAATTGCATTCCGGTTGTCTGGAAGAGATCACTTTGATATCGTGATTAAACTAACAATCCTTGTGCAATAAATTAATGTACCTAATCCGTCAGACGAAATAAAGGTATAGGCGGAGCCTACGCGAACAAAGGCGTGATGTGAAGCATTTTTTAAATGTGCGTGTGGGCAAGTTTATGTACACGTGTAAGTCTGTAAAATAGTAATGTATGTACTAGAAACCATTCGACCTTTATCCGTATTACTTAATTCGATTTAATACTGAGATCTCGTAATCGATATCCCTTATCTAGCTTCACTTTGAATGTTCGAGACTCCCTCTTCCATAAATGGTCGAAGTCTAATCCTAACTATTCATTTTCAAAATAGGGTTGAGTCAAATTTATCAAGATACTATTTATCACTTTACAAAAGGAACTTTTTAGTTTCCTATATCAATCTCATTCCTGTAATTTGCGCTCAAATGAAAATCTCCTGCTAACGATACCTAAGCACACTTCGTCCTTTGAGGAAATTCTTTTGGCGTAAAGGCTGTTCGCCTGTGGAACTCCCTTCCCCTGAAAATCAAACAAGCTATATCTATTTCTACATTCAAACACCTGATCAGTAACCATTGTTTGTCCATTAATTGAAATTTGTTGCAGTAAATGGAATTGTATTATTGCATGTATATGTAATTTATTTTATTATAATCTGTTTAATTATGTATGTCATATTAGTTTATTATTGTTATAATTTTGTTTTTACTTTAATTACGATTGAATTCGTTTTAATTTAGTCAAACGACAAACAAACATATATTTATTTTTTCTTGTAATGTCTCCATTGATCTGACATTAGGCTGCCTGGAATAGTTCGGTATAAGCGATAAGGCCGTTCATTATTCTAATGGAAATGCTTTTATATTAAACGTCTAGGTTTAAGTTATGAAGAGTAATGAAGAGTTTTAATTCATTCATTCATTCAAAACCCTGCATCCTCACTACCTTTACGATGTAATAGAGGGGTCAGCCAGGAGAAATGGGTATAGTGAAGACTGAGGAAGTGCGCCATTGGAACTCTCATTCATCCTACGAAGCATGATAAGCCAACAGCTAACCGTTTTACGCAGATATTCTGTGAGAGCGTGGTATTACACAGATCGAGCCGGCCTAAGAGTTGTAATCTAGATGATTCAAGCGTGGCTCTTCCACGTGTTATGATGCTTTATAGCTTTTCAGTTACTTTTTTTAAGACTTATCCACATGCCCATGCGAATCCCATTTTAGCAACACTATACTATTTACTAATGGCTTGTTCCTATATCTTAGCAACCGTTTATTTATTTGTCTATTGATTTAAATTTGACATAAGCTCCATACATGTAATGTCAAATGAATACCAACGGTAACGCTGGGGAATAATAATATAAGAACCGGCCAAAAATGTAGCCACGTTACTGGTAATATTTAAAAACGCTATCGTTACCTCATAAGTAGGTAGCACACTTTAAATTATATCTATTTGTAGTATTTATTCCATTTATTTAACTACCAGAAACTCATCACTCTTATAATACTCACGTTACGTACCTTTGTTTGCTTGATTAAACAAATAACAATTAGCTATGGTTTTGCGCTTATCTCGATGTATGAAATATTCTGTGTTGCCTTGGTTTACTGCACATATCTTTCTATGATCTGTGGTTTACTGTATCCGGGAGAATTTCTGCGTTGACGAAGCTGAGCCTTGTGCCACAGACACTGACGAGAAGGCTTAAGCCGAGCTTCTATTATATTACTATCTATCCTTTTAACCATGATTTAAATTTTTAATCAAAAAAAGAAAATACTTTATTTGAAGAAATAGCGACTTTTTACTTATTACGACTTTGACTTATTAAACTTCTAATAAGTCAAAATAATAGATAATAAGAAATATAAACTTATTAGGTAGTTTGAAAGAAAAGATAAGAGTCCACGAATACAAGGATTCCATTTATTTAGTTCAAATACGCAATAAATAATTTAATATTAACACTTCTAGCGCTACAATACGTTATCATCGCATGTAATAAACAAATTACACCATTAATAAACGAGCTGACAACATCCTTAACAACAAATAAAATTATTTGAATAAAACATTTTTTTATCTTTAGCAATGTGGCTATGTATCAGAGTAGCCCTAAATAGTCAATAACACTGGTCGGCAACCAAATCCTCCTTTAAATAAAAAATCTATAAATATATAGAATTTGACATGCTGAATTTAGATCCGGTTTTAGTTTGTTACTATCACGTATAATTTTTTTCATATTTTGCTCCTAACTGAATATTTTTTTGTGCAAAACTTTTTTCTTATCATGTCAGTAGATTAAATTTTCTTTACCACAAATCTTTAAGCAACATACTATAGTTACGACCTGAATGCCGACAAAAGACAAATTCTCATCTGCGTCTGTAGAAACACATTGTATTACCCTTTTGGCATATATAGAGAAACGATACGAATGGTAAATGCTCAGAATTATATGTGACTTCATTCGCCACAAAATTACAATAGAATACATAAAAATTGAGAAAACTACAAACTGGAATGAGTTTATTAATTAATTAGACATATAATTTTGATGATTTTAAATGTTTTCGAAGGAATTAAATGAGCTATTGTCATAATAATTCAATGTGCATTTTGTATGTATAGCAAAAAAAGCGCTTAATTTAAAACATCAATTACAAAAAAAAATTGACGTGGTACAAAGCTTTTAATACTATATTTATATTCATAAGTGTCGAATTTTCATATTTTTTTTGCCGAGCAGTGTAATTTGTTGTTGTAGCAGCGATACGGAATAGGAGTTCTCAGTACACGCAATGCTGAAATCTTATTAAGCAACTATATTGTGGGGAACAAATGTCTAGCCATGCCGCCTCCGCCAGGTCCCGGTCGAAGGGGAAGGCCCAAGAAATGTTGGCTTGACGTCGTGAAGGAGGACATGCGTGCCAATGGTCTCAAAACGGGGGATGCTGAAGACCGCGCGAAGTGGAGTAGAAAAAGTAGGAAAACGGACCCTGGGCGTCGGAGTGAACGTTCCGAATGCAACCGGGATTTAACGCTCGGATGATGATGATGGTTGCCATGAGCGTTTCCTGATTCGCTCACATTCCGCCGCTCCCGCATCGATACCGAGCGCATAAGGAAACGCTCATAAAATTGTAGACGCTCGGTAGTTTTCTTATTGCGAGGCTGGCGAACAGGTAGAGGGCCCAACTAGTGGAATGGTTACTATCGCTTACAGAAGTTTGCAACACCAGGCGCGAAGCCGACTCGTTGCCAGCCTTTAGGATGGAATAAAGGAATCAGAGGAGCTTTTGGCGGGAACTGAAAGATGTTGTGCTGTGCAGTTTTATTTTCTAAAAATGTGTAAAAATTACTCTAAAATGAACAATAGTTGTAGGATATTGATTGTTTTTGAGTATTGAGAAATGTGAACTGTATAGTCAAATGTGGCCTTTTGAGTTGTCACAAAGACTCCGCTGAATGGCACTAGCTGATTACCTACAGTTCAGCTATGCTACACATATACTTAAGAAAATGAATAAACTATATTGTATACTAAGATCTGGCTTAAAGGCCTAGCTGCAAGCCATAAACCTAAATAAAAGAAAAAAAGGAATAGCATTCCAGCGGATAGGATTCCATCACAGGGAGCCGCTACCGGGTTTCCCAGAGTTACCCGAGCGTATGGGCGTCCCGATGCAGTAACTGGATCTCGTGGCAACCCTTAAGAGCGCGGGAATAGGGGCAGAGGTTCAGGTTTAGTGGTCGCTTTTTAGCGATAAGACCGCACTTTGTACATAACTAGATATAATTTTAGTCTTTCAGTTCATATTATTTTTATTATTGGTGTATAATAAAGTGTTATCTATCTATCTTTAGTAGGTAGTTCAAGGGCCGGTTTCTTACGACTGCTTTCCGACCGGCCGCTGAGAGCGTTCAAAACATGTATCAACAAAACTGATGGCAAACAGCCTCTCACTGTTTATCTAATGGGGGACGGCTCTAGGCTTAACTAATCGTGTTTTGTGTGATGAGTCAAAGTTCTTATAGTCCACGTCCTACTCCCCCTTTTTGATAACGCAGGGGAATGTCTTTGGACATATCCTCAGGCCTCAAGTGAAGGCATACTGCATGCACAGAACCATGCTGAGGAGTATGTGGGCCCAGTCCTATAAAGACATTGTATTTGGTTTCTTCGAAAAGGACATTATCAGCTCGTCTTCTGTGTTAAATCTACTTAAAACAAATTGCATTTTTTAATACATTTACTGTTTTGTGACGAGTTCACAATATTATAGAATATATTTTATCAACAGTCATCTCAGCTGTGCAATTTAAAAACCTAACAAGTGATATTTATTTAAATAAGTATTTTTGCAATGTCGTTTGCTAGACACCAGTCAATGTGTTGTTTTTCAAAACATGTAATCAATGTATCAAATTGATATTGTATCATATCACTTCCAATGACCATTTGCTAGGTTTCGATTTTTCACAGCCGACCTGTTCTGTTGATTATTTGCGAAAATATGCAATAAAGGAACACAATAGGGGAATGGTCACATTATAAAGAATAGAACATAAAATAAACATTGCAAGTGTTAACTGAATATCGTTTTTTTAAAAACGTAAATTATTTTTAATTTATCACATAAATATGTATAAGAATTTTATATAGCTAACTTACACAATAAACACCAATACTTTCAAAGTTATTATAATATTTATCAACGCTAAATTCGACTTGAATGAAATGTAAACTTTACGTCTAGGATTAATAATCTATGACAAATAACGAATGAAATAATTTTGGTATTTTAAGTATAAAATATAAATAAAGAATTTGAATGGGTTTATAAGGTAAAACATGTACATTGTAGAACTTATATGTACACCATGTATCCCCATTAACAAATGAATCGATTAAATGTAGGTACATATAGCATTATTAGTGCAATGAAGAAAGATAAAATACTTCAGTATATTTTTTTATTGCACGAGAACAGCAAACAGGCAGACGGACGACCTGATGGAAAGCGGTTAACATAGCCTATGGAGATTTGCAACACAAAAAGTGCTAGCAATGTGCTGCCGCTCTCTAAAGGGGGGCTGGAACCTGGCCACTAATGCCGGAACACAACCTAAGGTTGTTTTTGTATTATTATTATACTCTATACCAGGGGTGGTAGTCATCCGGACGGGCAAATTACCGCAATTTTATGTGGTTATATAAGTATAGTCATTGTGTAAGGAATGCTACATATTTAATCTTCTCTTATTTTGTACACAACCTAATTTTTTTTAAAGAGATGATATAAGGGGTTCACTTTATGTTATCGAATTCTGTTAAATGAAATGTTGCGGGCGTTGCTTCTTTGTAATTAGATTTTGATAAAATTTTAGTAAAATATACATTTCATTCAAACAAATACAGTAAACATCCAAGTTCGTAAATCAACGAGAAATAAATCTATAAACTGCGGTAATTACACTTTACAAGATAAATTGTAAACTCTGTATTTTTTGTCCTGTGGCAAGTAGACAATTTCAAACAACATTGGTCCTTATTAAAAAATTAATATATAAAGCTATAGATAAGTAAGCGTTTTGTTGAATATAATGTAAAAATACCATGTTGTCGGACATAAGCTTGCAAAAGATATTGTTTTATAACTGTCTTCAATAATCCATTTATCTTCTTATACTAATTTCAGATATAAGATTTAAGATAAACAGAATAGAACAAATGTTATGGGTATGTAAATAGGAAAATAATGGAAAATAAACAAGTCATCTAAAATGAATTACCTCGTTTTTGGCCAAATATATATTTGGCATCGTTAAAAGAAGGGCAATTCTGGTCTTAAATAAAAATAGCTTTATATTATGAAATAAGTATTTTGAAATAGTCCGAGAGACAATTTAATATAATTAATAGACTTAAAATGCTATTTACAAAACTAAAAACTAGCGATCGACAAGGAAATTAATAAAATTACAAACAGCGCGTGCGCAACAAAAAGGTAACATAAAATCAACGCTACAACGCCAACGTAACGTAAACATCACATAACATCACAAAACTTAACAAATCGTTATATTTTAACAAAAATATATAAGAAAACAAAACTAAAGTAATCTTTATATTTGTTATAATTTTTTAATTTAATTAATAAAACTGATTAAAGGCTGTATCTTCGTCGCGTATCACAACATCGCGTATCACGATCATTATAATCTGCACTAAGCTTTACAACAACTCTTAAGGCGGAAAAATAATATAACACGCCGCTTGACGGAACGTTTCGTCAATCGACGCTTAACGTGCATATATACAACATCCGATGTCACATCAGAATCGCAATTTCGCAAGTTAGACAGAGGATATCGCTTGTCAATGTAAATTAATTGTACATCTGGCAGTTTTTGTTGAAAAAAAATCTAGAAAGTACACATTCCATGACAGTTTTCAAACAATTGACGCTTGGCATCGAGTGTTATCCACTTCACCACACACTTGAATCTGGGCCTTACTCTCAAACGGCTTTCGTCATTCGTTTTCGTCCGATCCGCCAAAAAACAAGCAATGCAATTTTAGAAAGAAGAAAGATTGATTTAGAACTTCAACAACAATGTTAAAGAAATGGAAAATACAATGTAAAATGCACTTTAATATGGAAAAAAAAACAGTTCTAAATCGAAAACAAACAACGAAAGAAGTTTAAGAGTGAATCCTCTGAAGCGAAGGGATCGCGCGTTGCGTCGCATCGGGTATTTATAACGTATTTGGGCAAATATAGTACGTTTTGATTTAATTTCAGAAGTGTCACGTCGCGTTGGCTCACGTCGCTTTTTAATAGTATGTTTCCGCCTTTAATCACAAGTGTAAGAAGCCGTCAACGGCAACACCGTATTGAATATTTAAATCAGATGTCTATCAGTTGTTATGCTATTTGAAAACTTATTCATCATAGACTGGAGTTTAAAAACTGATATCATACTTGATTAATTTTTGAAAAACGCGAGCAATGATACGTAACGTAAATACGTGTGAGCTTAAAAGGAAGTCAAATTCAAAATGTATACTTAAATTACACATCTGCGTTAGTTTTAGCGACTGTATCCAAATGCGTCTTATAGCATTAAATGTCGCATCTCAGATAACGCATTCATCCCTTGGCTACATCTGTGTGACACAGTCACTAACACTAACATAATCCCAGTAGTAGCTGAGGCATTTATTTAGCACATAAGCAGTCGATCATTTTTCAGTCAAAGACTAGCTTAGAAAAAATGCATAAATTCCCTGTCTAATCCAATGAGTATATAATATAATACAAATTATAAATCCTGATAAAGACATTACTGCATTCGATTTCAGGATAGTAATACATTTTATACAGTACGAGCAAAACTTAATTGCGTCTTTGAAGTTTGTGCAGAACACAGTTAATAAGGTTTACAGACAGTGCGAAGAAGGGAATGTTGCGCTCTCGCTCTGCCACTGTGCTATCGCATGCCATCTCTTTCGCACAAAATACTGCAGGGTGTAGTAACAAACATTACACTTGACTTGACGTGCGCAATCTCACGGAACTAACTGCACTTGAAGCGCATATAAGTTTTGTGCGTACTCTAATTACAATTAGATTTAGAAGGTCCGACTTCTCCCTGATTTAAATAGATGGCGTGGTGGACAGTAACATTTTATTTCAATCACGATTAACAGACTTTTAATAATATTTCACTAAATTGTACGATAAAAGATTAATTCCCGTATTCATAACAAAGTATTTTTTATAATCACATTAAAATGCGTTTCTGTGATTATGAAAAACACATTTTTCACTCTTTTTTAAGGAGGTTATAAATTTCGTATAACTATCTATTATGAATAAGAGAGTAAGTATCATAATTTAGTAGTGTTGGGCTAAAATGTGTGTTAATTCTTAAAGTGATATTTTAACCTAATGGGTTAAACAGTTCAGAACTTTTTTTACACAAATAAACAGACTTTTTTACACAAATATTAAGCTTCGCAATTAAATTTAGATGTCGGCCATTTTTAGTCAGTTCCTATATCTTTTTACTTTACTACTGGTTAAAAGACAAACTACATTTTGATATCACCTATAAACATGCCACTGTTGGGCTCGGGCCGCCCGTTATAGGGAACCCAATATAGAGATGCGTAGGTACGAGCAATGTAAATTTTGTAACGGTGGTAAGGTTATAGAAATCTGACTTTTACTAACGTTAACGCTATCTAAAGCAGGGAGTGAGTCAGATAACCGTACAGATAGAACTTACTTAGTTACACTAAAAGTTCAAGAAAAAGCATTAAAATAGTACACAACACATATAATTTACTAAAACTTATACTTAGCATAAACACGTATATAATTCGAGTGGATTTAATGACGATACAACATTTTCGACATAATCTTAACGAATATAAATATCGAATCTATCAAATTAGTTCGATTAATTGATCAATTTAATATCCAATAACATATTATCAAATTGAAAACACCATTATAAATTACGCCACATATTTACAGTGGGCGCTTTGAATCTTGACCGCTTATAATCTTCGAAATAAAGCGTAATTAAAAGAGCTAGAATGTAAAAATATTTAAACGCGTGTAAATAACAATAACGACTATGGAAGCCAGCTCAATATTTTATGCGTTCAACATAAAATGATCAAAATTTTTTGTTTTTATTACATCTAGATACTTTCGTATTGTTGATTTTGGCAGTAAAGTGTTTATTAAACCTTTTTATCTTCAATAATATAGTCAGTTCGTATATGTTTTTACTATTTGGAATTTAAACAAATTCTTGTATACATATAAAAGTGATTACAAAAGACCACAGTTCATTACACCCACTGTAATTTTAAAGTCACTTGGCAGCATCTGTAATGCAAAACTCGTAAAATTCCTATTTAAATATAAAACAAATAAATTTTAATTCGGTTCTTTATTGCAAAAACGTGAAAAAATGCGTTCAAAGAAACGCTCACCGAAAAGCCATTTGGAAATGATAAGAGTACGAGACGACATCAACTATAATATTCCTTTCTATAAATTATATCTATATTTATTTAGTTGCATAATATATTTTATATATCCTACTAAATATAGATTTAGGGAGATTTTTATAACTATTTTTTTTTAAATCTAGGAAATTGGAATTTTTTTACCCATTTTCACTGCTCATATGTGTAAACATGTAAATTTGAACAAGTGAGCTCTAGCATTCTAGATGGTGTGCAAACTCACACATATAATTTGTGAGATTGCTTTATGATAACCACATTTCAATTCAGGTTTTGGCAAAAGCATGACCGGTGATTATTTTAATAAAGTTTCTTAGATATATTTTGTATTATAATTATTGAAAATTATACGATTTCTTCGCATACTTTACTACAATTCATACAAACAGTCTGTATTCTGAGGGACTTCCAATCAACTGGGAGCTTGTACTCATCGTCCTTAGCCGCAGCAGATCAGAATATTTCTCTAACAGACCATAGGAATTTGGAATAAGCTTCCAGATGAGGATATATAGAGATTTTTTAAATAAAATTAGTATGTAGTCACAAAATTCCTTTAAGGCCTCTGGTATATTCAAACCTACATAGCCATTCGGCTATGGTAACCACTAACCCTTGTTAGACTACTCTGCACATAGGGCCCGGTATACATGGTGAGCGTGGACCGTGTATAGATTTTGGCTCTCTTATTCTTATTACACAAGCCTGAATCAGGAAGTGTCTCTGTATATCGTAGGTGTGTAGTAACCGCATTAGATCCTTAGCCTATCTGCAGCTGTACTTTGGTCATAAAGTTAAATATGTACTTTTTTATGTTTGCTAGTAGACAAACGGACCACCTGGTGATAGGTGGCTACAGTCGTATGTCGACAACTGCAACACCAAGTGAGCCGATGCGTTGCCTACCTCGTTGAGACTTTAGGAATCTGTTCACGTCCTTAAACGTGACCACGGACTACAACGATGTCGTTCAGATTTCTTTAAATTTTTATTGTATGAGTTCAGCAGACAGGCAGACGGCCCACCTGATGCAAAGCAGTTACCACGGCCTACGAACATTTGCGAAGAACGGAACCTGGCCATTGATGCCGGAACACAACTTAAGGTTGTTATGGTGGCATACCCTAGACCAGGGGTGGTAGCCATCTAGACAAGTGAATATCCTACCACCTAGCTGTGGGTTGTTTTGTCGCCTCTTACTACAGACCACCACAATGCAGGAAATTTTATTCTTTTTCCGTTCCTCTATGGATAAAATATATCTTCTACTTCTAGATTAATTTCCCATGTTCTCATCTAGTTCTTTCTAGTTTTAAACTACCACAAAAATAAGACAATCTCCTAATGCACAAACGGTCATTTTCAAATGTCAGCATTCAAAGACATAAACAGGAGTGAAAATGGGTAATACATTTAAAATAAAAATCCGTTCCGATCTTAATATGAAAAATCTAATAACATCAGATCATGTTAAATTGCGCTAAATCGCTTTAATGGATGCTTGATCTATTTCTTTGGTTAATAGATGTTATATCTTTTCTAATATGTTACTACAATTATTTTTAAAGACTAGAATCAAACTGCATGTTAATATTTCAAAGGTACGCGAGATATGTTCGTATATTAGGGCATGTTCACAATGTGCCGAGAAAACGTTGCGATTATTTTTTTAAGTAAAAAACGCGATAATATTATAAAGTGCTTACAAGTCGTTGAAGTAATCACAGGGAAGGTATATCATGATGCTAAAGTATAAAGCCGAGTAAAAAGACATTTAAGAAATTTAGAACGGAAATATAAACCTAGTTTTAAGACCATTTTTTCATCCGTGTTATTTTTTAACATGGTACATTTGATTACAAAAAATCGAAATAAAAACGCACTTCGCAAAATTGTATGATAGTTTGTTGTGTCTTAATAGTGAGAACGTTAAAAAATAGTACATAGAAATAGTTATAGAAAAAATTGGCACGCATTAAAGAGTTTAAACCGCAGAGTTTTTTCTGAACAGTGTGTCAATGCCTTTCACAAAATCTGTAGTCAATATGAAATTTAATACGATAAAAAGAGAATACCTTTGTATTTAACTATATCAATTACCTCATGGGTAGCGTTTAGGGTATCATGTTCAGTATATTCCTGTGCTCAAGCGACTCCTTCAAAGCATAGAACAGTTGTAATTGTTGCTCCGGTTTTAAGTTGTACACCTGAGAAAAAAGAGTCAGTGAAGATAATATATAAAAATAAATCTTCTTATAAATGAATGTTTGTCTGTATATCCTTTATAGAATCGTAAACTATACATTTGATCATGTGATGTTTTTTAGCAGTTGTTATGCATGAGCCAGTTTTGAAAATAGAAGATTTTGTAACCGCCGTTGATATTCGGCCGCAATTGGGCGCTATCATGTCTGTCTGCTGAACATGTGCACATGATTTACATAATTTACTGTTTATAACCGATTTTCAAAGGGAGGAACTTCTCAATTTGATTGTATGCTTTAAAGTTCGAGCTAACAATGATTACCATATTTTTATATAATTTTGTTTGTTTATGTATATCAAACAATACATACAGTTTTTACTTCAATGGTTTTTGAAAGTTTTCGATACTTATTAACACTTTTTCAGACCTTTGAAATTTTTTAGGAAATCTTCGTTCCAACCAGGTGTCCCAAAGAACTTCATTAGTTTTTTTCTTATTATGGTCTGGGTGTCTGGCATCCGCCATAGTTATACGTGTATGCATAACACAAGAGATAAGGAGGAGGATATTTATTACCAGTTGGAGCAGCTTCTGGGGGGTAGCGGTGCGGATGAAGCTGGTGATGTAGACATTGACGAAGGTAGCCATGAGGAATTGGCAGTCGAACCGATCCATGATGCCACCGTGTCCGGGGATCACGTCGCCAAAGTCCTAAATATAAGAAAATAACACAGAGGTAATTCATTACAATTAATGTTTGTCCATTACGCGATTACTCCGTCAATTCGGTAGTTGTCAATTTTTGAGAAACAGGTTTGTTTTGAGCATTATGGTCTATTTTAGCCAAAATATTAATATTTCAGCAAAAAAACAACATGAACATATTTAATTTAGCAATTTTATAAATATTTTGACATTTCGTCACAAAAACGCGTCAAGCTGTCATGGCGTCTCGCATGACGTCACAGTGTGCAAAACAAACATCTGTTTCGTTGAAGTGTTATCTGAGAAGTCATTGATAACTTCTTGTGTTTTGCACGCTATGACGTCACGCGCTCTGAGCGGCGTTCATTGTCACGTGGCTAATGGCTGCAATATAACAATTTTATTTCTCAAAAATATCAATTAATATTTAATATTTAAGTTAAAACAATTTATTTTTGTCATATTTAGATCGTAATCTACGATATATATTAAAATCTGCCTATATTTTTCATATTGTCATGTATCGTATTGTGTACCGATTTTTTTTTCTTTAATCATTAAGGTATGCTCCCGAGGTGGTCCCGTGGACACCAAGGTGTGTTCTGATGAGTGAGTCGCAGGGAAATAGAGAGCAACCCCTTTTGACGAGCGTCTTCAAAGAAGAGTGAGATAACGACCTTGTATATTATCCCCGCAAATTGGTAATGAGCTGCAACCTTGTCAAATTAACATTCACGTGACTTCATCCGCAACTCGATATGTAGGCGTACTCGCCGGCCAGTGATGCTAACAGTACTGAGTCTTCGGCTACGGTTACGTCACCAAAATGGCGGTCAGGCGCAATAGCAATTTGCGGGGATAATATACATACCAGTAGTACAATTTCTACAGGCGCTTAAAATATTACTTCTAAGGCTATTGAAGTATATGCGTAACTAAAAAGTAAACAATATTTCATGAACATAAGTAAAACCGACTTCAAAGTTAAAAGCAAAAAATAAATAATGAACCGACTTTCTACAACACGTAGAAGTCGTGCGAAGTAAAATACAAAAATTACTATATTATGCAAATTTGTTATTGTTTTTTTTTATTATTTACTCGATCCCCAACTTCAAAATGTTGTAGAAAGAAGTCGGCTAAATATTTCTTTTGTGATTTTTAGTTTATAGTCTGTTTTGTTTTGAAGTGATAACTTCTTATGGGAGGGTTAACAGCTTCCCTTTCTCTCACGCATACGACAGCGGTAGGCAGGCTCCTCCTTTCTCACTCCAACCCACAGCGCTAGCCGTATTTCGGTAATTAAATTTGAAAAAATAATGATACTAATAATGTACATACACAGAATTCTAATGTACATATTAAAGAATTGTATCTAAGAATAAAATATATTTTATAATCAATAAATGATTTTATTAAAAAAATACCTTTCCTTACATTATCATATTAGAATTTAAGTAATAACGTAAGCTTTTCTCAAGTTAAACCATTTCAATATTAGATAGTTGAACTTAGATTAGTTTAATTTACCACTTCTGTCGGGCGTCCCGAGACGCACACGTTTTTTTGTTAATTTATACTTCAATTTGACAATGTCTGGGGGGGCATATAGTTACAGGGCACATTTATTTATTATCAGATCCTAACTTACTAAAATAGGTTAGAAGGCTAAAGAGGGAGCAAAGCTTCGTGGTTGTTTTTTTATAACCACACAAAATTCACTTTATAACACAAGTAATAAATAAATGTGCCCGCCCTATCTATAACATTTTGTAATGTCGGTAGCATTCGCAACCCACGATTCGCGACGCTATATCTAAGACGGATCGACGGGTTTCACACCAAAACGCTTCCAGAGCTCAGTAATAAATAATTTTACCTTAATCTTGAAAGCCCTTTTGAATCCAGACGCGAAGAATCCACCGAAAGGTCCGATCACGGAGCTGAATATGCTCAAAGCCAGAGAGTGAATCATGTACGGGTACATATTGAACTTCTCCATTCCAATCTGAAAGGAAACATGATATTTTTAAATATTTACAAAATAATAGATATAGGTAATAATAATAATAATAAAAAAAAAAAAAAAAAAAAAAAAAAAAAACTGTCAATCAACTAATTGTCTGTTTCCTAAATTCCTCCGTAAATAATTAATAAAGTGCTCACAATATATATAATAGCTTTTGAAAACACGCAAAAATAGACGATCCTTCTTTCCAAAATATTTACAAACATATTTTTTTCGATTTATAACTAACATAAAAAGACCTACTACCATTATGACATACATAATGTCAAACGTGCGAACAAAAATGAAAAATCGTAAGGAAATGTATATCACGACGAAACTATAATATGAAAAAATAAAGACGGAAGCAGACAGAAAATATTGCAGCAAGACGAGGATGCGCACGCCTACCACCTGCTGCGCCCGCCTTGCCTAGCTCCACGTCTCGGTCGTCGTCATGCGATGAAGACTTCGTGACGCCGGCGGCCACCGGGGCGTCGAGCAACAGCGAGGAGGGGCCAGCGCCGCCCGCCCCGCCAAGAAGAACTGTGCGAGGCCGAGGACGGCCACCGTCGGCACGCTTGGGACCTGCGGGACGTATCCCGCACTCGGCCCCCGCTACCGGTGGTGCAGTGCGCCGCATGAGATGGTCTCAGCAAATGAATGAGAGCGTCATGCGAGCGTACTTCGAGGCAACAAATATAGGAACTAACCTCACTGCGTATCGTGATCGGATGCTGTCTCTGTTTCAGGTGCTTCACCCAGATACCACCGTAACGGCACAACGCTTATCGGATCAAGTGCGGGCTATCCAGAGGTTACACCTGCTGGATGAACCTGTTCTTGACCGTCTTCGCACTGAAGTACGAACCAGCCTTAGGATTTCCGAAACTTCGCAATCTCCGGTACCGCAGAACAATAACATAATAACTAATACAATGACTGACCTGACTTCAACAGCAGCGGTACCGCCAGAGGCGGATTTAGGCATTCCTACGGCTGACTACGTAAGTAGCCAGGATAATGAGCATATGAGGAGGAGTCTGGAAGCAGCGATTAATGATTTTAAGGATATGCCTACATTAAGTAGGCCGCGATTACCTCGTTTGCCCATTCATAGACGTAGCTTGGCTATTGTGGGCCACATGAACTCACTTTTAGCTTCACACCTTATGCAAAGTAAAGACCTAATTGAAACACATTCTATTTTGTATTGTGGAGCTGTAGCTGTGTTACGCACAGTTGGAGTAAATTTCGCTGGCAACCCACAACCTACTCGACATACATGCCAGAAACCAGCTTGGCAATACAGAATAGAACGCCGAATCAATACAGCTAGAACCTTAATAGCCAAGCTACTCTGCTTCCGGTCGGGAAATACTCGACCTAAAATTATGCGTTTCGTGACCCAAGCATTCGCTGGAACTAATATCGGACCTAATGACTATAAAGAAAGGGTCATGGAACGCATAGACTTCCTAAAGCAGAAGGTTTATGCATGGTCAAATCGAATCCGTAGATATAAAAAGCGTACAAAAAGATTTTACCTTAATCGCCGCTTCCAAAGGGACCAAAATGGGATTTATAGAGGTTGGGAACAACCAGAAGAGCAGGTTGCTGACAGGCAGCTCCCAAATGCGGATGCTATTTCGGCTTTTTGGCGTGGGATTTGGTCAATGTCTGTTAATCACACAGAAGGCGACTGGATGGGTGTTGTCGAACAGAGATGCGAACTGATACCAGAAATGGATCCTATAACCATCGAACCATATGATGTCGGTTATGCAATTCGTTCGGCCCATAATTGGAAAAGCCCTGGGCCGGACGGCTTGCATAACTTCTGGATCAAATGGTTCAAAGTTTCGCATCCCTGTTTGGCTACACAGTTCCAGGACGTCTTAAACTCAGGAAACGTCCCAACCTTTATGACCACGGGTGTTACCCATCTGCTATTCAAATCTGGTAGTACCACGGAACCCAAAAACTACAGACCAATAACCTGTCTTCCCACTATCTACAAGTTGCTTACATCCATTTTGAGATCAAAATTAATAAAACATTTAGTGGATAATACACTTTTGGCCAAAACTCAAAATGGATGTAGGCCTGGGTCCCGTGGTACTAAAGAACTCCTCCTCATAGATATGACCATTAATCATCAAGTCCGCCGAAATAGGAAAAATCTCTGCACCGCCTGGGTAGATTATAAAAAGGCATATGACTCAGTGCCGCATACGTGGCTAGGGAGGGTACTGGAGCTATATAAAATTGATGTAACTCTACGTGCCTTTCTTGGCGTATGTATGGGGCAATGGGTCACTAGACTATGCATGCCCGGCGGTGGTAGCTTACCTATCTCGGACGGACTTATAAAGATAGAGCGAGGGATCTTCCAGGGTGATAGCCTGAGTCCATTGTGGTTTTGCCTGGCCTTGAATCCTTTAAGCTCTTTGCTGGAGGATTCAAAGCTAGGCTTTCATCTTCGTAGAGGGGGTGAAGCCATATCTCACCTGCTGTACATGGATGACCTCAAACTGTTCGCATCGAAAAAACATGACCTACTAGAGCTGCTAAACCTAACGGAAACGTTTAGCAGCTCTATAGGAATGGAATTTGGTGTGGACAAGTGTGCGGTTATGTATGTGCAGCGGGGGAGAGTTGTAAATTCTAACGGATTGCAGCTCTCCGAGGGCGTGTGCTTCAAAACCCTCTCCGAAGATGAGACCTACAAATACCTTGGTATATCACAGTCACTGGGTATAGTTGACGAGGATGTGAAACAGCTGATAAAGGAGCGATTCTTTAGCCGCCTGAGAAAGGTACTAAATTGCCTTCTCTCAGGTGGTAACAAGATTCGTGCTTTTAACAGCTGGGTCATGCCCTTGTTAACTTACTCCTTTGGTATACTAAAGTGGACTCAAACAGAGCTAGACGCACTGGACCGGAGGGTCCGTTGTATGCTGACAACATATCGGATGCACCATCCACGATCATCGGTAATGAGATTGTACATCCCACGGAAGTGTGGTGGCCGGGGATTATTAAATGCTAAAGACTTACACAACCGTGAGGTGTACAATCTCCGAGAGTATTTTCTAAAAACCAACGAAAGTATACATCGAGATATGTTGTCGGTAGATAAAGGATTCACCCCGCTCTCTCTTGCAAAACAGAACTGGCTCAGGCCTCCGGTATTGAGTACCTCCGAGCGAATGGACGTATGGAAGAGCAAGGAGCTGCACGGAAGGTTTCATCGAGCACTATATGGGCCCGATATAGACCTTCCGGCGTCGGTGAACTGGCTACGTTTCGGTGACCTCTTTGGGGAAACCGAAGGGTTTGTCTGTGCAATTATGGACGAGGTTATCAAGACGAAGAACTACAGGAAGTACATCTTGAAAGACGGCACGCTCGACATATGCCGGGCGTGCCACCGGCCGGGCGAATCCATCAGGCATATTATCTCCTGTTGTTGTCGTCTTGCTAACTCCGAGTACTTGCACAGGCACAACCTAGTAGCCAGGATCATCCACCAGCAACTTGCTCTTCGATACGGTCTGATAGCGACTGAAGTACCGTATTATAAATATACCCCTGAGCCAGTTCTTGAAAAGGGTCATATCACGCTCTACTGGGATCGATCTATTATTACAGACAGGACTATTGTTGCCAATAAGCCTGACATTGTGATAATAGATCGATCTGCGAGACGTACGTTGCTCGTTGATATAAGTATTCCACATGACTGTAATCTCGTAAACGCTGAAACTGATAAATTAACAAAATACCTAGACCTCGCGCACGAGATTACTGACATGTGGCATATGGAGTCAACGATCATCGTACCGATAGTGGTGTCCGTTAATGGTTTAGTATCGAAGAGCCTCGACCGACATCTAGAGAGGCTCTCACTCGGTAAATGGGTGAAGGGCCAGATACAGAAGGCGGTTCTCCTGAGCACGGCACGCATTGTGAGGAAGTTCCTGTCTCTGGAGCCTTAACCACCAGTAGCTTGGACCCTAGGCCCCGCTGCCGATGGACATCATCTTTTTATATTTTTTTAATATATGTTTAATTTTTATATTTATATGTATTAAAAAAACATAAAAAAGAATATGAATAAATATACATGTGAAATAATAATAATAATCGGCAGACAAACACAAACATTGTATATCCCCAAATTAAGCAAGTTACGCTTGTGTTATTCGCAATATACAACGGACCACTCTGGGGCCGATCCCAGACACCCAGACCATAGTAAATAACGGAGAAAATACGTTTCCGAAATTTACCATACCCGAAATCGAAACCTTATATATTAAATTTTCATAATAGTTGTACGATGTTTATGGGCACGTTAAGTTAAGAAATCTCATTAATAATGTAATTATGAAAAACAATTTTTTAAATGCGTGCAGGAACGAAGAAAGAATTACAATTTCCTGCGGCCGGGAGGCCTATCATAAGAGACTGTAAAACAACCCACAGCCAGGTGGGAGGGGATTTGCCCGACTGGATGGATGGCTACCACCCTTGGTTTAGGGTATGCCACCATATCAACCTTGAGTTGTGTTCCCGCATAAGTGGCCAGGTTCCAGTCTCCCTTTAGACAGCGGCAGCATATTGGTAGCACGTTTGGTGTTGAAAATGTCCATAGGGGACGATAACCGCTTTCCATCAGGTGTGCCATCTGCCTGTTTGCTAAACTTATACATTTAAAACAATAATAAACATATCATTTGACTTTTGGAAGCTGTGACATCATAACTTGTTACGCTCCTACAAAATCTAGCAGGCCTTTTGTAGGGTGATAAATGTGACTTTGTGGATCTGACTGTCAATCAACCCATTGTTTCTGATACAGGATTACTTACGACTTTCATGATGGGCTGGACGAACTGCGGGGGGGTGTACTCCTGGAGCCTGAAGAGCAGAGATGGCTCGCAGTCCATTGTCATGCGACCCAAAGATTCTGAGTACTCGATAGGGCACACCAAGTATGGGTATTGGGACATGAAGTACGATATCTGAAATTATTAATAAAAAAAATCTATTCGATAATTAATTTCTTTATTCTATAACTAGGATATGCCCTAGGGTGGGCCAAAATTATCGATTTACCTTTTCATAGTCATGTTGAAAAATGGGTTGCTAAACACCTTTTTGAGAATTCTCCAATAGGAAGGCAATGCGGAGGATTACAGTTTTCGATTTTTTCCTTAGTCCAATAGAAAAAAATCATATCTCCTTAAGTAATTGATTTAGCAGCAAAATGCAATGTACTTTTTTGTGGGAAATCGAAAGCTCTACAAAAAAGGTCTTTTAAATTTTTATCGTAAATATTTCCATTTAACAAATATTGAAGATAACTATTATTTCTTCTTTGTTTATGAATTTTGTAACTCGAGAACGAATAAAGTTTTTAAAATGAGCCATGTTGTAGGAAATTGAACACTACAAAAATGGTCTGTATTGCTTAGTCGATTAAATTGAGTATTTCAAAGATATTCATTATCGAAACTTTGATGCATACTAATTATACTAATTTTTACAGTATTTGATTGATTCAGAAAATTCCACTTTATTTTATGAGTTTAAAAAAAGATACAATAATTGGGCGAAATAATAGGTCAACTTTTATCCCTAAAATAAAACTTTTCCCGGGTTATGGACTCTGAAGATTACGTACACGAACTAGCTACACTTCAGTTTAGTTATTGTGGATTTTTTATTGTCAAATAAAATAGAACCACGATATTTACGGTTCGAAGAAAAATAATTTCAAAGACAATCAAAGCTCCCTTACCACAAGACCAAAGACAACAGTAGATATACCACCTCCGATGAAGCCCTCCCAAGTCTTCTTTGGACTCAACTTGATGAGTGGCGTCTTGCCGAAGAAGAATCCAAAGACATAGGCCATAACATCATTGCAGATTATCATCGACACTGGCACTATGAACCAGATAAGACCTGTAACAAAAAAATAATACTATAATAATGTACCTACTTTGCTTACTTACTTTACTTAAAGATATTTTTAAACTCAAAGTCGACTTCAAAGTAAAAAGCAAAAAAAAATTCTACATCTCGAAGTCTGTGCGAAGTAAAACATAAAAATTACTATAATATGCAAATTTTTTGTAATTTGGTTATGGAAGTAAAATAAATCAATTAATTGAAAATAATCGTTGCTTCAGACGAGGAGCACTTTTCGGATCACCCTGCCGGAGTACATCAGTCCCACGCCACGCACACCGCTGACGCTAGTAGCTTGCTCAGTTAGCAGCTAGTCGTCGGGTGAATGACGGGACTTAAGCGCGGCCTTGGAGAATCAAAACAGGCTCTCGACTCACTCACTTTTCTATGAATTTTCATCGATCATTCATTCTGTTTTCTTTTTAACCTGATTCGTAATTACGTTTATTCTTCTCCGTGTTGAATTAGAAATCTTTGTAAATAATTGTAACTCTAAACTAAATCGATCTATACTAATATCATAAAGAGGTAAAGTTTGTGAGTTTGGACGTTCGGGGTAATCTCCGGTACTACTGAACCAATTTTGTGACTATAGGCTATATTTGATTATAATTAATAATATTTTGTAATTTTCTAATGCGGTAACATGGGCACAGGAGCGCCTGTCAAATATGTAACAGCAATAACGTTCCACGCAAGAATTGCGCACATCACCGTACGAGGCACTGCGAGTGTTTTCCGCGTTTGTGAATTAATTAAATGTTGCAACACTTAATTAAACCTTGATTTGCGTACTTGCGTGCGGGCGTATGTGCGTGTTTTTGTACTTTTTAATGACGCCCAGCGAAGTATAAAGTATATAACGTCTTTATACAGCCATTTGTATTAGACTTTAAACGGTCTAACAGACAAAAATTCTAAAAGGTGTATTTTCGAAATCTACTGGGTTTAATTAGCCATCATGATTTCTTCGCTTTCTTGAATTCAATGTACAGGCTCTATACGTACAACAGATTGTATTATAATATACAGTAATATACATAGATTATAAATGCTTTCCACAATACGCCAAAAATACTGAACGAACTCACAAGTGTAAATAAACGCAGTGATAC
Source organism: Dendrolimus pini (assembly GCA_949752895.1). NCBI lineage: Eukaryota > Metazoa > Arthropoda > Insecta > Lepidoptera > Lasiocampidae > Dendrolimus > Dendrolimus pini. Next base: position 4,151,541 of record OX457131.1, read on the forward strand.
ATATCGCAATGAAATTGGGTCGCATAGTTGGACGTAGAACAATTTTGTTGATTGCAATTCGCCATGACCCGTTGCCTACAGCATACGGGAACGATGATATATAGTATAGTAGATGATATACAGTAAAAGTCGCGAAGTTTAGCGGTTGTTTTTACAGGCAGAGTACACCGACAAATGCTTAACAAGACGGTCAATGCACAAATATTCATAATCAAAAAATGTGTTGTTACTAGATTTCGGAATTACAAAACTCCAGTTGAATTCACAAAATTCATTACACAGCTATTGTATAAATTGCGTATTATAACAGCTGTAAGATTAATGCAAATAGAGCTTTATTTCTACATTAACAAAATCCATAATCGTCTAGAGCCAGTGTTAAAACCAACATACTGAATTGTTCCACATTTTCTGCACGCTAGACAAAGCGACTTGTGCGTGATCTACTCAGCGGCTTCCCTGCGTAAATGAGGTTAATAAGTATTTGGTAACGGGAGGAGCGATTAGCAATTTAAGGTCATAGCTATTAATTTTGTTATGCATCTGCTCCATCCGCATTAATGTTAGTGACTGTGTCATAATACATAAATTATCTGTCAATCTCATCGCATCGTCGAATCTCAAATATCGCAATAAACCATTGAATACAACTGCTTGACACAGTCATTATCACAATAACGTTATCCCAGATGAAGTAGGGGCTATAAAAAATAATCTTAATTGATGTGTTTTGTTACACCAACGAAGTTAGAGCTAAGATGAAAGTTATATGACAAAAATGAATCTGAATGATCGATGGATACAAGTGTATGTAGAACAAAAAAGAGATGAATGTATTGAGTGGATGACATAATGGTTTGTGGTGTGACAGCGAAATCATTTACCTACGTAGGTGTGTGTAGTTCTAATATTTTTCGAGATAAAATAAAAAAAAGATAAAATGTTAATGTTGTAGTATGGTACAATTTAGGCATTTACATATTTCAGCAGAGTTATTATGATTCATTACATTTAAAAAATAGATAAAACTTTACGCCGAATCATTATTTCACTATTTGATGATGATGACTATCGTAGTTAATAATAATAATGTTTTTTATTTATTTTCTCCCTTAAATAAAAAAGTAAAGTAACAAGAAATTTTTTGCTTAACTATAAAAATGCTATAAATAATTGTGTGAATTAAATTTAAAGTTATTACATAATATAAAGAGTCACAAAGCTATGTAGCGGGAGACAGGATCCCAAGCTGAGTAAAAACCCGTACTATAGAACTCCTGGCCTCCGTCTTGTCAAGTATTAATTAAAGTATAATAATTTGAAAATTTGTTCATTGTATAAGTGTATAATTAAGTGTGTATGTGTGCGTGTTTTATTTAAATGTAAGCTGTGTGTGTGTGTGACTATTTGAGTTTAAATTAAATTATTTAGGTTACAATCTAAAATGGCTTTGTAAAGTTTTCAGTTTCCATATAATTTAGAGTTAGAAGCCACGCTATTAACATTTTCTTACATTCCGATTTTCATGAAAATATGAAATAGTAATATTGATCAGTCATCGTGAGTTTGCTTAGTATGATAGTCGTTTTCGAAAAACATTATACATATATATATATATATATATATATATATATATATATATATATATATATATATATATATATATATATATAATCCTCATTTGACAGATAAACAAACGAGCATTTGTAAGTCGAAAAAATAATCCGTAATTTAGAATTCATTTATACCACATAACAATCGTTCCACGCATAAAAACAAACATTTCCTGCGTATATGAATAAAAATAATCTCCCGCTCAGACCTAACGCCATTCCGAGGCCACTTCGCCACCTCCCTATGTCCCTTTGTCCTAGTTGCGTGAATGTTGCGGGGCTTCTACGCCCGTGACAATGTTGACTTGACACGAATAGAAGCGGACGGCGCGCCCACAATGCTATCGATAGACATTGTCCGATAGTAGATACCTCCCCTACACGGCTATATTTACTACTGACGTTAATACACTACATAAACGTATCTAGATATGTAACAGTTAGGGCCGCTTGCACAAGTTTGCTTAAATTTATTTAAGAAACACAAAACTTATTTAACACCCTTAAATACAATTAGCGTCTTGCATAACGCAAAATTTGCCGCCAAATATGTTTCAAGAACTGTCAATACATTTTGTGTAAAACGTATTTAGGCAGTTTAAGATGATTAACTAATTTTATTTAAAGGCGATCGTTATGCAAGCGGCCCTAACTGTTTAAAATTAAATCAATAGCGATGTCTGGGTCTAACTAACCTACTTTAACGCAATATTATTTGTATATAATTTATTGTCGACGTATCTACAGTTAAGAACAGTTAAATTTTTTTAGTCAATCTAATGTCTATATATAGCTCAACAGTCGAGCCATGGTAAAATCTCGAATATTGCCATTGGTTATGTATCGTGTAAAATATTATAAAGAAAATTTTGAATTTTTCATTATATTATTATAAAAAAAGGAAAACACCTTTTCAACTGACTGAAAAGCGACTGTTTTTCATTGCTTTTTTAAAAGTATTTTTTATTATTTACCTATATTTCCAAAAAAAAACCGACGTCTGACGGAATATAGTTTCTATTGTTGCAGTCTCATTGGTGTTAAACCTATTTTTCCCATAGAATAGAATTTTGAATGTGATTTTTATTTTTATATGTCAAATTTTTTGTTTGTTTTGTCGAGTGAAAATTATTGAGAGATAAACACGTTTAAATATCCATTGTCGTATTTATTAAGTAAATATATATGGAAATAATACAAAAGCAGGATATTTCTATTAAAATTATTATATCTCTCGTTCAACGACCACAACATCTATTTTAGGATATACTTTTAAGCCCGATAGTAAGGACAAGTCAATCGGACACATAAGTATGTAATTGGATGCCTGGAATATAAAAAAAAGGTATGGAAAAGAGTTATATATTAGAAAGAAAGAACAATGTGTTTATTTAAAGTTATTTAAAAGAGAAATTATACATTAATAAAACTTTAAACAAGCCCTAACTCAGTAAATGCTGCTTGATAACAACCAACGCTGGTTAGCGTTAGTGCCAATCAATAAAATCACCTTCACAGAAGAAAAAAAAACTAATAAATATTTAAAAGATTTATACCCGTACTTAATATACGTATATATAATATTTATTTATTGTACAAAAATGCTACATAAAACCAAGAACATTAAATACAAGTACAATCGGCGGTGTTATCGCCCATGGCGATTTCTTCGAGACAACCTTTGGATGGATTATAGGAAGGGCAACAAAATTCGGTAGTTGCTAAACCAGCACTCGTACAATAATTTCGTTTATTAATAAATAAATAAATAGTAATATATATGATAATATATATACAAAAATAAATACTCATATTATATTATATACATACAAAAGTAAACAATAACACTATAGCTTGAGGTAGTAATCTTTAACTAATCTGTTAAAAGAAGGTAATGATCGTGTCTGCTTGATGTTTAGTGGTAATGCGTTCCAGAGTTGAATGGCCTGGATGGTAAAAGACTTGTTGTAAAAACTTGTTCTGTTTACAGGCGTTTTCAGTTTCAAACAATCTAAAGAATCTTGAATCACTGTAATTAAGGAACTGAAAGCGTGTTGTATGTTTAATCTAAATATCACGAATGTATAAACTATAATTAGCAGACTGTAATTTTAGATATAATGAATAAAAAGAAAATATTATATTATTAGTGCGTTTGAATATGATGTTGGACGTGTGATGTAAGGCTGTTAAATTTGGTCTACTTTTGTTTATCAGAGAAATACATTGAACTACTTGTTTTATTGCGAAAGTTTCTAACAGACATGTATAAGCGAATAATTGAGTTGGAAACCCAAACGCATGGTAACCAGGATCATGGTATATTAAACAAATATTATTTAATTTTTTAATGCTATGCGCGTGGTAAGTTTATCCAACATTTTTGACATAACATAAAAGAAAATCAAACAACAAGAACTTATAGACTCGAATAATTTAAAAAGAACATGTCCAACTAGTTTTGGACATGCTGATCAAAGTTAATATAAAATGGATTTATTTACCAGTTGTATTTGGTAGCAACAATATCATTGATAAATTACATTCCTATTGATGAAATCGGTACAAACAATATGAAATAGGTTCAAGTTCAACAACTGATAGCTGTAGGAAATTAATTCGCGTTTGAATCACGTATACTTTGAACGACTAGTGCCTCCTCCATATGGCGCATTGTTTTATCTTTTTTTGGTGTTGTACATATAAGATTGCGAATTGCTTACTGCCTATTTGTCTAGCAATAGACACTTAATAGCAGATTTTTAATTAAAAGGGCTCACTAAAGGTTATAACGCTTTAACTAACTGCTGCGGCTCAACGACCCAAAATAAGTCATGGCCTCCGAAATGTGAATACTCCACTGCTTTCTGTTCAGCGCTGTCTCCTGCCAGTCATAGGCATGAAGCTCGAGCCGATCAACCTCCACTACGCCACTCCAGCGATATCTGGGACGACCAACTGATCACCGACCCGTTGGTCTGCCCAGATAGGCTCTATTCAAATTCAAAAGTTTTTATTCAAAACAAGTTCCACTGGAGAACACTTTTTGAAGGTCGTACATATAGGTTAAAATTTAATTTTACTTCCTAGTCTATGTACACCGCTTCGCAACGTGTTATTGCTGTTAAGGAGAAGAAGCGGCAACAAATCCCCAGCAACACGTCTAGCTAACAATTGTTTTCTTTATATTTGTTGTTACAGAATGACTTTTGAAGAATTAATGGAGTTGTAGCAAACAGTGCATATTCAATAAGACAGAGCGCAATAAAAGGATAGAAAATATTATTATAGTATTAAATATAAAGACATAGCGTACTATTTTTTTTTTTGCAACATATCTCCATATATTCCTTACAAGTACGGCAAGATAAAAACGTTATACTCGTACAAAACACAGTATAAGAGGTTGGAGCGAGCTGCTATGTCAATGAAGTTTTGTCATTTAAATATTCTTCAATAGTGTAGTATCCCTTTTTAAGCAAGATACTTTTTAATTTGGTTTTGAATTTAGTGAAGGGCAGATTATATTATTCCTCGTGCGTTCCTGCCCCATTCTATGTATATGGCCAAACCAGCGCAAGTGATGTGCCTTGCTCTCGCCCATTATCCCACTCATCAACCAGCCCTTCGATCCGCCAGTTGCCATCGCTTCTCGTGTCGGACCCAGGATCTTTCTTAGGACTTATAACGCTCAATGTAGTGATGTAACAGCTGAACATGTAAGATTTTATACTAAACTAGTGAGCCAGGTAAATATTTTCGTGCCCTGAAGAATATAAAAATAAATATCTAAAAAAACGATTGCAACGCCATCTACCGGGCCCTATTGCGAATCTGAACCATCCAGAGACCCGATTCAAATATACAAAATTTCATCAAAATCAGTCAAGTCGTTTTTATGTATGAGCGAGACTAACGAACAGCAATTGATTTTTATATATATATATATTTTGTTTGTTGCTGGAGTTCAGTAGACAGACTAACCGGCCCTTCTGATGGAAAGTGGTTACTGTCGCCAACGGACATTTGCAATACCAAAAGTGCTACTAACATGCTGTCGACCTCGAAGAGGGGACTGGAGTTGGCAGCTGATGCTTACCGGAACATAACTTAAGGTTGTTATGGCGGTAAACTTTACACCAGGGGTCGGGTGTAGAGCTATTCAGAAAAATCGCCGAAAACTATCTTAATAAACCTCGAAATGTTTAAATGTTTGTTGGCTTTTCAATATTTATTTCGGCTGAAGACATTTCTGCTAATGGTAATTCTACTATTACTCTGCCGCGACGATATTGAGAAGATATTGCAGATTTAGTAGAATTTTTAACACTATCGCAGTGGAATCGTACTTTGTACATCTTTGCTTGTAATAGCAGAATTGGGCTCCTGATGGAAAAATGCCATACGAGCTGGCTGTGGGATGTTTTTATCACATCTTACGACGGGCCGCCTGGCGTCAGGAACGTATTATTATTTATCATTTCTTGCACGGATAAAATTTCGTATACCATTTTAATTAATATAATTGTTGCTTTGTGATTATGTAGTCTCTTTAGCACATTTGTTAGCTTTATTTTGTCGTAGTATATTTTATATATCTACGTCTCATCCAAGCGCGCAAGACACTCGCGGAAAACTTGTAGGAACCGCCATCTCGTCGGCCTTGGTGAAGACGATGCTTAATTAAATTATTATACAAGTTTAATTACTTGGATAATAATTGGCCGTTATATACAATTAATTTTTATTATACATCTATATTAATATTATAAAGAGGAAATATATGTATTTTTAGCTGTTTCTAACACGAACACAAACACTACTGGATTGATTTTAAAAATTCTTTCACCATTCGAATACTAAATTATCCTTGATTAATATAGACTATATAAAAAATTAGGGATCCCTACTAAAACTTCAGTAATGTAACACATCAAACTTGGCGCTGAAATCAGGTTGTACGATTTTGATGACATTTTATGGGTATTTTTCTGGCTCGTTTATATTCACAATTAGACCCGATAGGTGGCGCTGGAATCGGGTTTTAGATTTTTATTTTTTTAGGGAAGGACAACGTCTGCCGAGACCACTAGGACTATATAAAATGAATAGTATTCTCCCACTGAATACAAGACCAATAAATTAATAAGCCTTAAGGAAGTATTTAAAAACTTCTAGTGGTTGATTTTTTTTTAATAACAATATATTATATATTTAAATAACATATAAACTTCTTGATGTTATTCATACTATTAAATGTGACAATAAGTTTAATTCATCTTTACAGTTTTGAATATTTCTCAGAGTTCGAATAATTCCTTTGTCAATATACGAGTCCAAAGATTATGTGGACAAAGCTACGAAGAAAGTTACTTGGTTAACATACGATCTCATCATGTACTTGAATTTGTATTTTTATCAACAAATATGTCGAATTTTCCAATTTATCGCGGTACTTCACTTTATCTCGAAAAGGCAAATAAATGGGTTGACAATATAGCGTTCGGCGGGCTATTTGTAAACGGCCTACTAATCAAGGACTGCCGACATCAAAGAGTATCTATTATAAAAATAGTCAATTGCTACGAACACGGGTTCACAAATAAAAAAAGTTGTGTGTGCTGGATGTTAGACTATGATTTCATGGCGTATTTTTCCCGCTGAACACGAATCTGAAGTGAAAATTGGGAGTCCATGAGCAAATAATTCAGAAAAATCCAAAAGAACTGATAGTCTGTAAATATTGTAAGCTAAATACACAAGAGGCTCACATGATTAAAATTCCAATAATTTCACTATAGTTAAATTATATGCGGCTTGGCTAACATAAAAAACACAAAATAGCAAGTAAAATTTTAACTAAAAACTAGGCTTACCTTCAAATATGTTCTGAATGATGAGATAGCTTTGGGTGACGACGATCAGCAAAGCGACATGCGTCCATGCGAAAAGGCTGAACTGGCGCATGTAGTAGCGCTTCACGAGGGATAACACGAACCATACGAAACCAACACAGTAGAGACTGAAAGAGATGAACCTGTGGTATGTCACTAGGAACCGGAGATAGTCCTGTAAACAATAGAAAGAACAAATGGATTCATATTTTGCCGCGTAAATAGTCGATATGGATCTAATACCATATTATCTATTGGGAACTTAAAGGCAGTTTGGAATTCAAATAATAATATGAGTAACTAACTAACAAACCGTGCGAAGGTATATTTAAATGAGGAGATAAGCCATTATTACATTATACTTGTGTTACAACAGAATGAATCATGCATACAAATAAATCTGAGAGCAGTTAAGACATTCATTCATTGACATGTAAATAGAATGATAATACTATAATTGAGTGCATTTTGATTACTAATTAGCGATTAAATCACGAACGAAATTACTGATAATTTCAATGAGTACATCTATTCTTTGCATACTAGTCTTATCAAACAGTTTAGTTCTTATGAATGCTATGTACGTAACGAAATTCCATAATTAATTTAAATTATAAGTTTGAAAATTATTAAGGTTCTGTTGTCAAAGACTATATACTTCTATAATTTACAGATTTCGTCAAGGCCACACTGTTAATTTGACTCCGTCTTTATATAACCTATAAGGGGATATCGGGAATTTCATACTCTTCCGTCCGCACAATTTTCGTAAAAAGGGGTACAAAGTTTTTGCTTCACGTATTAATATTATTATCTTAATATATATTTAGGTGGCGTTCGAAATATTTGCATAAAACATTTTAGATTGTACAGAAATCAAATTAATGATAAGTATTAATAAGACGGTATCGCCTGCCGGGTACAAACTGATAGGTAAATGCCGAGTCAAAACAAATGACGCAGTGAAATTATCGGTTGATCGTACGATCTACGGCGATTACGTTTATCTTTTAGTCTATTAATTTTTATTACATCACTGTGCTATTATAACATTGCATGAATCATATCTGCGAGCCTCTATTGCGCATGTAAGCAGTATTAGGTTCAGTATCGACATCATTTTTTTAATATAAAATATTGCGGCGACCGAGGGTAAAACTTTCTGGCAGCGTTCTGGAAGGAAAAGACAGAGATAGATAGATTTTAGAAAGGGATAGACGATGAACGAAAGTTCGGGAAGGGAAAGACAGAGATAGAGAGATGTTTAGATAGGGATAGATAGTAAATAAATGAATAATGAAAAGAATATCGAAATTATGGGTTCCAGAAGATTGTTCCAGGTATATAAACAGCGTATGGTGCGCCTATCGGGCAGTCTAGTTCATTTGAAGACAGAGAACCGACAACCGCAATAGGAGAGAGTTTGAAGAAGAGTTTAGTAGAAGACGGTGACGAGTTTAGTGGGCAGTTTAGTGAAGGTGGAGTTTAGCATAGTTTAAAAGGAGGGCCAGAAGCGAGCTACGCGCGGTAAATTCGGAGGTGAACAACGCAACAGCAGGAGGCAGTCTACGCAACATCGGCGACGATAGTGAGTGAGACATCTTAACGTCGGGACAGTGCGTCGTTAGTAGTGCGTGTAGGGACAACCCTGCGGAGAGGAAACACGCACGGCTGTGTAAGTCAATAAAAGCGTTTTGTTAAAAAAACTTCGTTAAAAAAAAAGACTTCAAAAATTAAAAAGCATAAAATAACTTATTTCTAAAGCTATTATTATTTATATATATTATCTAAAACATCTTAAAGTCGGTGCTTAGTAATTTTCAAAATATAGTAATTTTTATGTTTTACTTTGCACTGACTTCAAGATGTTTTAGATAATATATATTAATAATAATAGCTTTAGAAATAAGTTAAATAAGTTTGAATAAATTTGAATTTGAAATAAGTTATTTTATACTTTTAAGTTTTTTAGTTTTTGAAGTCGGTTTTTTTAAACGAAGTTTTTTTTTATTTGTTACTTTCTAGTGTCTAGTTATGTATGGGTAGACCCTAAGAAAGGTGAAGCGCTCCTTAAAAAATATAGGTCCCAAGAAACGGGAACAAAAAATGTTCTTAAAATGAAAACTACTGGGCCAAACTATGTTAAATTTTTAGGGGACCAAATGGCAACTATTCCTCATCAAACTAAACAAGAATCACGTAAATCGGATCATAAATATCGGAGTAATCAGTGAACATACATTTAAAAAAAAGATCCCGACGAATTGAGAACCTCCTGTTTTTTAAGTCGGATAAAAAGAACTGGTGTTTCCTTTCAATTTTAAGTGCGTACCCCCGCTCGCACGAGACAATACAGTGGAAACGAAACTTAAATGTTTTTCTTTTCAAAATAGAGTTTTGATGAATTAGTATATTTATTTGAAAATTACACACGTGACTGAAAAATTGTGAGGAAGAAGGTTAGTCTGGTCTAGACAATTGGGCATGAAATGAAGAGAGATGACAGACACGTAATACAAATAATGTAAAACTGAAAAGTTTATTCATATAATAATGAAAGTAATCCATCAACTATTAGAATTGTTTCAGAATGATAATTCATGATGAATCGCTGACTTCGTAATTGTTGATTTTGCTCGGTTTTGTCTAGTACATACAGGTTTTCTCATATTACACGTATCTCTATTACATTTCGAGATATTGGTGAATCCCTTACAAACTGTTTAAATAGAAAAAAATATATATTAGTAAAAAAAACCTCAATCAGAAACATCAATACTGTAATGGGTGAACTGGTTTCTTGTTGTAAAAGGAATCGATTCCATTATTAATTTACGTTTTGGTAATGATCATGCGTAATGCACGCGCGAGTCAGCAGAACAGCCGGTATTATGAAAATTTTGTCGCATATCTGCTGCCCCCAAAGGTCACGAGGTCACGGGTCACGCAAGCTTACTTTAAGAAACACAGGTCTATTACGACCAAACTACACTGTATGTAGTATATACACGTAATAGCAGAATTAAATCCTAATGGTGTACTTTAAGACCTGCTAGCTGTTCTGGAGTACAGACCTAAGATGTTCAAGATAATATTTTAACCGAAACTACGTGTAATTGGTAATCTAGCTTTTCGTGGATTGTTAACAGTTTATTATATGCTGACATCACTGCAGAGTTTACTCGATCAAAAAGAAAATTGGAACACCTGTTGTTACCGAAATAACTTTTCACAAAATCCCATCTAACACGGAGAGCAAAACCTGCTCGTATGTCCACATTAATTGAAACTCTAAGAGATATAAACGGTTTGAGATTTAAAAAATGTATCATTTTATTCACTGCCAGGCTAGTGTTTATCATTCAAACTATAACTTCGCTTACCACCAGACGAGATCCTGGTCAAACGCGAATTTATAACACATTATTTTTTTGTAACAGAACTCGAATAGTGAAAGCGCAAAAAACCAATAACTAGGGATACTTTATTTTTAGGTTTTTCGCGACCTAGAGGTGACTTATTTCAGTGTACGCGTTTAGGTTGTAGTTAGTATGATTTAATTATAATTAGGTCCATTATTGACCTATTTTATTTTAGTCAATTGGTGGGAATATATTAGCTTTTAAAATCATGAAAACGTGTAATATTTTAACTACTTCGTGGACAATTATAAAAAAAAAATATTAGAAAAATTCGTTGAGTAGTTTTAGAGATAACTATAGTGTATTTTCGAATATATGTTTTTTTAGGGTTCCGTAGCTAAGAAAGGAACATAGTGGACGACTGTCACCTCTAGGGAACCCATCATTGTGTGTCGACTTAAAACACGCTTGTCCGTTTTTTAATACCTTTTTTTATTGCAGGAGTTCGGCGGACAGGCAGACGGCCCACTTGATGGTAAACGGTTACCATCCCCTATGGACATTTGCAACACCAAAGGTGCTACAAATGCGCTGCTGCTCTTTTAAGGGATACTGGAACCTGGCCACTAATGCCGGAACACAACTCAAGGTTGTTATGGCGACATACTTTAGACAAGGGGTGATAGCCATCCAGTCGGGCAAATGCCCTACCACCTGACTGTGGGTTGTTTTGTCGCCTCCTACGACAGGCCGCCCGGCCGTAGGAAATTGTATTCTTTCTCCGTTCCTGCATGGATAAAATACCTACAAAAGTGTATACAAACTAGAGTGCATATCAAAGGTGAAGCCATAACTTATTCTCTTTGTTACCATTGTTGAAACATGCAAATTAAGTTGTCAATCTTTGAACCTTCGTATGTGTTATATATTTATATACGAAACGACCTGCACGTGACCTGGCGTTGAACCGAATACATTAATAAATGTGACAGTTTTAAATGTACCATAAAATCTTATATATGCCGCATCGCTGGCTGGCCGCCTTTTATGCTAACTGACTAAAATTAGTTTTATCAATATTGGATTAACATACTTTCAACCGGCTATTTTTAATATGTTTACTTATGCAAATGTGTTATCTGTATGAAAATGATTCGTACAACATTGAAAAGGGCTTGCCTTACAATACTTATGTCGAAATATATATTATAATATATAAACATAATTATATCCAAGTTTTAACACTGCTAATTCGGGACAATAGTTAATCTCTGGAGGCATAGAATGACTGATTAACCGGTAAACCAGTAACCACTTTCCATCAAGTGGGCCGTCTGCATGTCTGCTGAACTCATGCAATAAAAAAGAAGCCCGGATTGGTGTATATGAAATTTGAATGTGTGCGTAGATGTCAAAACTTTATGAGCCGTTCAAAGCAAAATAAAGAACTGATCAGGACGAATTTGGTCGACCGTACATCGTTGTATATTCAGCTAGTCAAAGATTGACAATTTGCTCTACTTGATACAGATAATTGAAACACCTGTCGAGGCTATATGGAGTTAGAATTAGCCATTGTGGCGAAACGACAACATCATAAACGACCGTGTGCTAAAACGCGAGTGTAACGTATCTGGGGTGTTGATTGATGGGTAATCGGAGCCAGCTTCTGATACGTTCATTATCCGCTTTCCCGGAATACCTACATGAGTGAGTGTTTATTATATGAACGTTCCGAATTTAAGACTAATGCCGATATTAGACAGCGCACAAAACTGAAAAGACTCGATGGTATTGAATGAGATTGAAAGGTTCAATTTTGTATTTATATTGATCACTTTGGTTGATTCATCAGAAATGAAGCGTCTAGGGGCTATTAACAAATTATGTCACACGAACTTCATGATTTTTTACCCCTCCCCCGTCCTTAACAGCACACATTCGTGACATGACATATTTTGCAATTTTATTTACATCAAGAAATTATTCAATTAAAACAGCTATTCCGTTACTAGTCTTATTTAAATTATTTTTTGATAATTTACTCACACAAATAAGAGTTGGAAATATTTTGAACTTTCAGTCTTCTAAAAGACATAAAAAATAAAAATAACAACAGCCCATAACTTCCCACTGCTGGGCTCGGGCCTCCCACGGTAGGGGAATGGACGGTATACCCGCCACGCTTGTCCAAGGCGGCTTGGCAGGTTTGACACATCGGTTATCTCGATGTGCAGGTTGCATCACGCTGTTTTCCTTCACCGTTGTTAGCACGTGGTATTTGTAACAATATGCACATTAGGTCAGAAAACACCCTAAGTGGTGCATGCGTTCCGGCCAGGATCGAACCCGTGACCTTTGAGTTCAGGACGCGTGCGCTAGCCATTACGCTACCACGACTTAAAGACATAAAGACTTGTCGAATATAAAAAAACGCTTACTACTTATTTAACAGTTAAAAACCCATTATTATGTCTTTAAGAAATCAAAACAGCCACTTATGAAAACAGTTGTAATGACCTAGTTCTTATATTTTTATACATGTTTTTTCCCTATTTCTATTAATTTTGAAACACAAATACGAACTGTCTAATTTCGGCTGGATTTACTGAATATTACGTATAAGTCATGATTCTACCACCGCTTTTAAACCAATTTTAGTTGTTTTTAAAGGAGAACAAGTAAGGCGTAAAAATTCCCCAACAACATGTTTTCCTTACTTAATAGTTATCTATACTTCTATATAATATTATAAAGAGGAGTGCGTTTGGATGTCCGGTGTAATCTCCGTAACTACTGATCTGATTTTAAAAATTCTTTCACCAGTAGAAAGTCACATTATTTCCAAGTGACATAGAATATATTTCATTGTGATTAATAAAAAAAGTAAACACGTTTAACGCCCGGCGACGTGGGCACGAGAACACCTATCAAATGTGTCACAGTAATAACGTTCCACACAAGAATTGCGCTAATCCTCGTTCGAGGCACTGCGAGTGCTTTATAAGTTTGTGAATTAATTAAAGGTTACAAAGCTTGATTAGACCTTGATATGCATGCGTGAGTGCGTGGGTGCATGTGTATTTCTTTTTAATGACGACCGGGTAAGTTGGTACGGGTCAGCTAGTTAAAGATAAATAACTTACCGTCCTATTAATAACGACTCCGAAGTAATCAATCAGATTCTCGCCATAGAAGAAGTAGTTGGACGTCAACAAGAAGTACCAGGAGAGAGATCGGAACCAAGGCAGCCCGTGGACTCGGTACACCGCGTACCCAATATTGATGATTTCCTCGAAGCACTTAACTTGGACGCACAGTACCTGGTGAATTACACAAGTTTATTAACATTCTGAAATATCAACAAGTCGTTGTTAGAGTTCCAATACATAGAGGTAGAAAGGAAGACTTATGTTCTTAGTCCGGTGTTTTGTACAACGTTTCTTTGTAGGTATAGTTCTTGCTGTTATCGTAAGTGAGCGGGCTTTCGGGGTGGTTCTCTGGGGAAAGTGAACCCCCCCCCCCGGAGTTATGTCGTCGAGATGGGGACGCACCGTATTCCACGTGCGATCACCTCTCCTCCCGTGGGGCGCGTTACAGACCTCCCCACGCAACGAGAGCATGAAGATGCAGGGGGACAAAAGTAGTGGTAAACACGTGTATAATGGTGTCTGTGAGACCAAAAGCGGGTATGTATGATTCGAAGGCACGCTTGCATCTGATCGTTCCGTCGGACTTACACACAAGGGGAAATTAGTTGGAAATGGGGAGTGTGGCATTTGCCACGTTCTCGTGGCACTAGCACCACAAGAAAGAATCGCTATTGCCACCCAAATCGGGGATAACCCACTAAAAACCCCTCGGTGTTCCGTTATTCGCCCTTTTACTAGGGTCACGGATATGGCCTTACCGCTCTGCGAAGTTCTGGCAGGCGATGGCCGGGAGTCCCATGCCCCCGGCGTCTAGTCTTTCTGGTGGTGCGGTAAGGAACGCGCGCCTGGAACTCCAACGCGCCTCCATCTCGATGGCATAGCGGCGGGTGTGAACCCTTCTCTAGTGACAAGCTCACAGCAGCCGAAGATTTCAGGCACACACACTATTGCACTGTCCATGCAGTTTCACACGTTCAACCAATCTTTTTAACCGACTTCGAAAAAAGGAGGAGGTTCTCAATTCGTCGGGATCTTTTTTTATTTTTTATTGCTTTTTTATTTTATGTATATTCGCCGATTACTCCGTGATTTATGATCCGATTTACGTGATTTGTTCCACGCGGAATAGCCTCCAATTGGTCCCCTAAAAATTTTACATAGTTTGGCCCAGTACTTTTCATTTTATGAACACTTTTCATGGAAATAATTTTCACTCCGTTCCATATGTACACCGATTACTCTGAGATTTATGATTCGATTTACGTGATTCTTTTTTTGTTCGGCGCGGAATAGCTGCCATGTGGTCCTTAAAAAATTTGACATAGTTTGGCCCAGTAGTTTTCATTTTACGAACATTTTTTTGTTCCCGGTTCTTGGGACCTATATTTTTTAAGAAGTGCGGCACCATTCGTAGGTTCACCATACATAGCTAGACACTAAAAAGTAACAAATAAAAAATAAAAACTTCGTTTAAAAAAACCGACTTCAAAAACTAAAATGTATAAAATAACTTATTTCTAAAGCTATTATTATTAATATATATTATCTAAAACATCTTGAAGTGAATTTAGCTTACTTTTAATTACGAAGGACTGTAATAGCCTACATATTATTATGATTTTAAACACTCACAGTGATCATAAGTGCGAGTGGTCCACCGTAGATTAGAAGGCAGAACCCCCCGATCATCAGCCAGGTGAAAATGCCTCGGATCACCCAATTTCTCCATCTAGATAAATATATTTTTATTTATTGTAAACCACTAAAGAAAGCTTCAATGCAAATACTAATTAATTCTAAAGGTTACACAAATCGGTAAACATCTGTCTCTTCCAGGCATCCCGTGACAATAACCAAATTAGAAATGGTGATAGTGATTAGTAGTGTGACAGCGGCCTTATGCCAGAAGACAGGAATATGGAAGGAAAAGACATAATGCGTCGACCGCGAATAATTGAGTGGTGAAAAAGAAGTCCCCAGAGGGAAAGCAATGTCTAAAAATTTGGAAGGTATTTAAATTCTAATTCGAAAGTTTTTTTTTCAGATTTAAATTCAAAATAAGTTCCATTGGAGAACACTTTTTGAACGTCATACATGTAAGACAAAATTGAAACCTACTTCCTATTCTATGTACACCGCTTCTCAATGTGTTATCGCTGTTTAAACGACAAGAAGCGAGGAGAAACTCCCCAGCAACTCCTCTAGCTAAAAAAAGATTTTTTTCATTTTTCATATTCTGAAAGTATAGCTTGGAGTTGCCTGATCACAAGGATGAAAACAACACTTGTTGTCCCTGGGAATATCTGTTGCCATTCGTTTTCCCACTTGTCCATTGCGATTCGTTTATCCACTTGTCCATCGAAGTCTCACTTCTACTATATGGCCCAGCAGTCAGCACACATTTCGATTATTCGCTTGTTTACTGTAAATTAATCATAATTTTTATAATTTGGTTAGGTACATTTTAATGAATGCATTTTTTATTTAAACTTATTTTAATTTATCAAACAAAAAATCTGAATTCGATCCCAAACCAATAAAAACATCGATATGGCATAATGTTAGAGTAGCCTCTATCATTATGCAGCCTCTCCCCACGTCTACTCTAAACCTAAGCCGCCTTACTTCATCTATGGCAACCATCTGTATTTTTTTTGCGCGTTTTCACTAGAGCATTATATAGCGGTACTTAGATTACATATTCTTAAAAAGTGTAAATCCGTCTAATTATACCTAGTAGTTGCAAGTATTTCTGAGCAGCGCAAAGAAAGATCTTTTACTTTCTTTTCCATCTAAAGGGTGTATTTAAAAATATTATCTACTTTTACAATAGAGATAGTCAATCTACATTCGGTTTGTGTGATATTTTAGGAAATAAAACCTCTAAATACTCATCCAAAGATTATTTAGATTTGTTTAACTGGGCGTGAATTGTATGGTCCGCTGAATATTTCTGGGCAAACAGGTAATATTTCTACTGTAGAATCTAATTTTAAGCCACTAAAATAACAGATATAAATATATATAATGTTAGAAATAACAATTATTTTCTTGTAACGAAACTGTCATTTAAACCCAGTTTAAAGCCATAAGTCGACTAGTAATTAGAGCCATGCTTTTATAGCTCACGAGTCAAGTTTATCAATGACTAGAGTTTACCCCGCGGCTGCGCCGCGGGTTAACCTTTAGTGCGTGTCTCTTGTTTATAGAGCAAGAGCTACAGGTTATATTACATTTTTATGTATTTGCCCACGGAAGATTCACTTCATTTTATATCGCTAATTATACCATCCCCCGACTATCTGTCCACAAAATAAATTACAAAACTTGACCAAAAAGGCCAAAATGGTCTAAATGACCAAAATACCACAGTGACCGATATGGCCAAAATGACAGAATAGGCAAAAACAACCAAAAAGACCAAAATGACCAAAAAGGCCAAAAGGACCAAAAAGGTCAAAATGACCAAATAGGCCAAAATGACCAAATAGGCCAAAATGGCCAAAATGACCAAAAAGGCCAAAATGACCAAATAGGCCAAAATGGCCAAAATGACCAAAAAGGCCAAAATGACCAAAAAGGTCAAAATGACCAAATAGGCCAAAATGACCAAATAGGCCAAAATGACCAAAAAGGCCAAAATGACCATAAAGGCCAAAATGACCGAATAGGCAAAACGACCAAAAAGGCCAAAATGACCAAATAGGCCAAAATCACCAAAAAGGCCAAAATTACCAAATAGGTCAAAATAACCAAAAAGGCCAAAATGACCAAATAGGCCAAAATGACAAAAATGACCAAAAAGGCCAAAATAGTCAAAATGACCAAATAGGCCAAAATGACCAACATGGCCAAAATGACCGAAAAGGCCAAAGTGGCCGACATGGTCAAAATGAGTAAAAAGGCTAAAATAGCCAAAATTACCAAAAAGGCCAAAATGAAAATTATCCCTTGTCCACCCTCAGTATTTAATTTACATACGTACCGAATTTCAGCCAAATCGGCCCATTAGTTCTTCCGTAAAAGCATAACAAACAGAAAGACAAATATATTTTTATCCCGGAAACTATCCCACTTTTCGGGATAAAAAGTATCCTATGTTCATTCTCGGTATCGAAAACATATATACTGAGTTTCAGCCAAATCGGTCCAGTAGTTTTTACGTGACAACGGAACAGACAGACAGACAGAGTTATTTTCGCATTTATAATATTAATAGGGATTGACATGCAGTTTTATTGGTGAATGTTCCATAGTAAAAGATCCAACCCGCTAACAGGCAATATTAACCCTAAACTTGTCCCTTTAATTCCCTTTTCCCCTCTATCATTATTAGCTTGGTAATTAACGAATTTGCATCTCATTTGGGTTTGAATGGATTTAAATCCTGAACAAGAAGCATTAGCAGCTTACGAGTGTTTCTGACCGACCGAATGCCCGTATTGTTACTTATTAATGATGTGCAGACTGTGACGAAAAATATCAGAATGGAACTTGCGCATGGACATAACCATGTCTGAAACCCACTGATCCTCTCTATTCAAGCGCGGCAGTTATATTGCTAGTTTTTCTAAGAGGAGATCAGAGGCCAGTAAGAGATTTACAGGAAAATATTATTATTAGCAGTTTTTACCAGGGCATAGGGATTTAGGGGATGCAAGTTAATTGCCATATACCTACATGGACATGCCAGTTCTGTTCTTTTGCTAAGTTGCTAGTTTTAAACAGACAATATTAACTTAGATGTCTGAAAACATACCAATTTTACTATATGTGATCAAGTTTTTAAATCTTATTGTGGGGCTTAGACTGATTTTCACACCCCGGTGTCTGAACCTTATTCTGGCCCTAATTATTAGCCTATAAGTACCAGCAACAGTGGAGATGAACATAGGATACTTTTATCCTGGAAAGAAATTGTCATGGTATACAGGTTCCAGGTATATATGAGCGCCACCTGGTATGGTCTAGGTATTATCCGTGGAATACCCTACTTTTTTGTTTAATGAGGTAAACAATGAAAAAATAAATTTACAGGAAATGTAATAAAAAAAGGAAAAAAACAAGTCATATAAACTGCCGCATCAAGTATTTTAATTGGTGTCATTACATTGATCTACTGAATGCAGACCATAATAATATGTAATATGTTAGGTATTAACTATTATATTAAAATTCATACTTGGATTAACATTAGCATTGGTCCTAGGTCATTGTGTTTTTGCTGGCTTGGTTAAAACAGTTACAAAAAATTGTTTTTATTTAGGATATTGAAATTATAAGATCACTAAAAAGCCTTTTTCATCACTGATGCTAATTTATTCACTCTGTCACTATATTTGTCATGTTCCAAATACAAGTTATATAAACTAAACGCTACTGGAGAACATTTATTTAAAGTTATAGATATAAGTTACACAGGTAGAAATTGTAAAGGTAGACCAGGAAAGAGATGTATGAAGGATAATATGATGATTTCTGGAGTGGCAGTGGATGTATGTCAGAATAAAGATCTATGGAAGGAAAAGACATATTGTGCACACCCAAATAAATGGGAGCTTAAAAAGAGATATTTAAGTTAAATTAGGGCTACATCCTACTTTATGTATAATAAATACTTTGCAATGTTAACACTATACTAAACTCATGTAGCTAATGGTAGCCATACACCAAGCCTATTGTCCAATGGACATGATCCTGTAGGCTTGGCTATGGAGGTCAAAGATGCTTGATATCATAGCAATTTTTCTTGTCATCCCTGGTGTAATGTGATCCCCATTAATGTAAAGTAGCAATGGTAAGTCCCAGGCAACAATAAAGATGTTCTGTCTCCACAAAAGTGGAAACAGGCCCTTGAGGACTAAATAGTAAGTAGTAATAGTAAGAACCTGGAGTAGAAGACAATGGGAAACCACTATGACTAAGATTCAGGGCTGCCCTGGGGCACCATGAAAAATACTACCCTATTATCTATGCACGGTAACTGGACTTCGAAACATACATATTCGATAAGAACTCAATTTTTAAGATTTGACATGAAACCAATAACTTTTAACTTTTGAAAATCATTGTTTTTTTTTTGCATACACTCCAGATTTTGCCACCCTCAAAAATCTCGCTGCCCTAGGCACTAGACCTTAGTGCCCCTAGTATAAATCCATCACTGCTAAGATTCCAAAGACAACTGTGATGATACTTCAATTGTATGTCTATTATTATTTTTAAAGGTGCAAAGAATTCCTTCAACCTCCATACTCCTCTGGTGTTATAATGTCCTTAGGTGACAGTAACAACTTTTAATCATGTTATGTAATTTTTAGTGTTCATTAGCAAGAAAAATCTTTATCTCAGAGAATTGCTTTATTGTCTGGAAAAAGTTGCTAATAGCAATAACTCCATCAATTTTACTTTTTCTTTACTTTACCATTTTATTTTTAAATTGTATGCAATAAAATATAACTATAATAAATAAATACATTAAAGTTCAAAATCTCAGGTGCGGCATTTTTATAGGGCGCATTTGTTTATTATTTCAATTATGTTTAGGGCATACTTTTTTAAAACTCCACTCAGTTATGATATTAAAATCAGAGTTAAAATAATACTACCCAATGGCTTTGCCCAATATTACCTTTCTTTGCGGGTTCTAATGTTGACGAAGAGTTATAATAGATAGATTACCTTGAAGATAATCCAGAAAGAGCGGAGTCTAGGAGCTCGGGCGTCTTGTCAGTACCTTGCGGCAAGGATTTAGCTAATTCGTCAACATATTTCTCTTCCAATACCTTCTCCTCTTCGGAATCGACCTAACAATGAAACACTTGCATTAAGGAACACCGGAATATAAACACAAGAACAGGTTTAATTAAGAAATAACAAAAACTAAGTACGTGATCGGATTCTCCCGCAGTTTCTACTTTGTCGTTCCCATCGCCTTCGCCACGGCGTTGTCTTAATTCACTCATGATATTTAAGTTTTTACACAATTTAATAACACAGTGACAAAGATTTTACATAGAAACGACACCCACTAACGGGAAAAATTGACGATGTTTTCCAGCGACTTGTCAAACGAAAAATCAATAGTTACTTTTTTAAATTATGTTGCCATTTTATAAATACTATAACTTAAAGGATTCTATCTATTATATATATATATATATATATATATATATATATATATATATATATATATATATATATATATATATATATATATATATATATATAAGAACAGAGGGCAGCACCATTTAAAATGACAAAACTTTTGGGGACTTTTTGGCGGGAACTGAAAGGAGACGTTGTGCTGTGCAGTTTTATTTTCTAAAAATGTGTATAATTACTCTAAAATGAACAATAGTTGCAGGATATCGATAGTTTTTGAGTAGAAATTATGTGTTTTTGTGAGAAATGTGAACTGTATAGATATGATCTTTCGAGTTTTCACAAGAACTCCATTGAATGGCGTCGGTTGTAGCCTGCAATACAACTACGCTACTATACGAAGACTATTAATTAATGACATGTTTCCGACTGAAAGACTTTGAAGACTTTGATTCTGTGGTCATGAATAAATAATAATAAAAATTAAAAAAAAACTCTAAAATGTGGTCATGAATAAATTATTAAAAAAAATATCTCTAAAATGTCAAAAGTATCAAACTTTCTAAAAGTAAACATGGCGAATGATGCTGACGATTTTGATAAGGCTATTGAGAACGTAAGTATTTTTTACATTAAAGTATATTATTTTAAAACGTTAAAAAGCTCTTAAACAGTTTATATTTCTTTTACAGTTGAAGAGTACAGTGAAAACATCTTTCGCGCATATATACGCGAGTTTAAAAGCGAGGGAATTAAAAACTTTACGTCAACTCGACGCTATACGTAAACATTGCCAAGACGACAGTGAATTAATGAGAAATTGTGTTCAAAATATACGAATATGCTATGAAAATGAATCTAATCTACTAGATAATGTAAGTAATTTTGGTGCTATTGATTTTAAGGAGTTGAATTTCGACAGTCGAATATTTTCGCTCGAAGATTATGTTAGTCCGGCAGATGATCATATGTACTTGTATAAGACGATTGAAGATTTATCCAAGGACGATGACTTAAATGCTATAGAAGAGGCTGCTTTAAAACAAATCACGACAACTGAGAATTGTGTGTGTTTTGTGAATATTAGGAGTGAAGAAGTAGCAAGGAGGTTTAGAGATGTAGATATTGAACCTCCAAAGAGTCCAACGAATCCGCCTTGCGAAATCGAAGTAGTTAATAATGAAAGTGAAGAAGTAGAACTTGAGTGTATAGAAAGTAATTCAGAAGAAGAAAAAAGTAATACTTCAGATGTTGAAGTGAAGAAAATTGATCCCACAGATGATTGGTTAAATTCAATAAAGGGTCAAACTGAAACAGAACCTATACAAGTGGCAGATGTAATGGAGCATAGCACTATAGCATGCTCATAGCAATTAGTGTTTTAGAATTCATATGATTTTACTTTTTATGTAGATTGTAATAAATTTTATATTTTTATGTAAAAAGATTTCTGCTTTTAACTGCTCTAATGGCAAATCCTTTGTACAGACTTAATATGATAGCTGAAATTTTGATAACCTAAGAAGAATTATTTAGAGCTTTAATTTTCTGAAGAAAATAAATAAACAAATGTGTACTATCTGATTGAAAACATGTTATAAGTATTAATAGGGATTCAGATTTAGTTACATCATCATACATTTTTAATAAGTGCACTTAAAATGTCACTTAATGGTTATATGGCTATATGGTTAGCCAGGTTTTTAGCTCTTGATTAGATATAAAAATATTTAAGACTGAAATATCATTAACGATTATTGTTGAATAATAATCCATTAAGAGTGAATAGTAATGATTGGGAGTCTATTTATTCACTTATTGTGGCAAAGGTATAAGTTGTTTAATATTAATTTGTCCATTAGAATTTTATTAAAAAAACAAGTTTTATAATTAAGCTCAAAGGGCAGTAACTAAATTCCATAATGGAAACAATGGTACTTATCTCTTTATATTTATAAGCTCTTAATTTAATGAAAATTGTATTAATTTTTAAATAATTTTGAATTCAACTTTGCACTGTCTTTTTGAATCTCTGATTTCACTTAAAGGATTGCTAAATTTATACTGAAAGACACCCCTGAACCCTATAGTTCTAGAGGACACCATAAGTCATTATTGTTTTGTGTTACAGATATGGCAAAGCACAAACTTTTTTATTTAATAATTATTAGTTTTAGTTGATCTTGTAATCCTCCATGTTCTTTTTCAAGTCACCCACCTAAATATGTTTCAGCCTTTGCTTTGCTACATTTTAATTTGTGAAATGGAATATCTATCATAGGCAGATATTTTCTATACATTAAATTTAAACTGCATTATCCATCGTCTCTGCCTACCCTTAACATGTATGTATGTTAAGTAAGGTTTGGAAAATAAAACAAAAATGTTTAAAGCATCAACTTGTATTGTTAATAATATATTTTTACAAATGGCATTACTGAACATTATATGCATTGACTTCCGATTACGTCCACTAATTAATAAATATTACCCATTGACCCCCATACATAGGAGTCTAGCAACAAATTCCTTACAAATAAAAAAGATATTAACATTTTTCGTATTACCCATTTTGAAGTCGTAGCCAGTAAAATTTTGTATTTTATTTTACTATTAACTGAATAAAATTTTAAATAAGCAATATTAATTATATCAGGGTAACCTACTGGGACCATTATTCTACATAACACACTGGATATTAAAACTAAATATTTTCTAGTTTCTATAATCTGTATAGGTTTTTTTTAAATAACCCATATACGAAATAGACGAAATACCTTTTAATAAACCATACAGTAATACCCATCCATACATAAATTGAGACAGGTGAGGTTTCTGCACTATTTAAGAGGCTTGAGATAATTACTTGAGGAAATTAAATAGAAACACAACTTAGGAATTGGCTGTAAACTACTCAAATCCAGTTTATTTAAGTTTGCCATCAGTTTTATAAACTATACTAAAAGCTTTAATTTTTGTCAATTGTCTACTATTTGAACCAGAAATTTTCGATACATCCTTAATGAATTGTATTTATTTATCAGTAGGCTGAATACTGGCCATTTTACTACTACACTGTTACAAGTGTACTGGCTACGAATTCAAATTCCCATCGTTTCAGTCCACACGACGTGTAATACTATGGTTTTATGGCACTTATTACATGACATTTTACATAATCATTCATATTAAAATTCCCATTGTGGATGGAATCTGTTTTTTCAAAGATGACAGGTATTCTAGTTTGTACTCAACTTCACTGGAAATTTTGTGATGGCACGAAAACGAGTGCTGGTATAATAAAAAGGCATATTTATAATTAAAGCGCTTGTCAATCCATTCTAATAAAATACAGCTTTCAAGGGGATTAAAATTTATTTTAACTTTTTGAGATTTTGCTCAAAATGAAATACCTCATTTTTCCGAATATCATGTCAATATCCCCTTGAGCTAAAATACTAAGGTCATTAAAATGTATTGACAGACTGTACACAATTTAAGTAATTGATATTGGAATTATTAATATGGGAAAGCAAGAGATTACAAGTCGTTACATGAATAATATTATTGAATTGATTACAGTCACTAAATTTCAGGATTATTCAGAATATTTGCATTCATTTGACATTATTTTTATTGTCTTTTCTTAATGTGAGATACAAACTAAGAATGCTCCGATTAATTTTAAAGATTATACACATATTGCGTTAAATAATTTCTACTTTGATACTTTCTT
This sequence comes from Dendrolimus pini, assembly GCA_949752895.1. Classification (NCBI taxonomy): domain Eukaryota; kingdom Metazoa; phylum Arthropoda; class Insecta; order Lepidoptera; family Lasiocampidae; genus Dendrolimus; species Dendrolimus pini. The sequence goes on from OX457131.1 coordinate 4,176,402, forward strand.
TCATTGATAAGTTAGTAAATGACGAAGAAAAATTTTAATATAAAGGGATACAATGGTATTAAGATATTCCATAAGTAGGGAGTACAAAATTCTTAGGCAGTAACTAAATATAGTATTTAGTGCGTATCTAAAGCATGTTACAGAGTAGTTATTACTAATAAGTTATACAACTACCTTACGATTATTATGTGTTATATCTACTATTGTACATTTGAAACAAGAATAGACTTTAAGTACTATACAAGGCCATAATCGTTGCACACAGCAGCAACGTCGCGATTGTTCTGTTTCTCGTTGTTAGCCGCCATATTTAACTCTACCAATGTGTCTACGCTATTTATACTGACTCCTTTCAAAATCTTCTGCGCAGCTAAACTAGTGAAATTAAAGCTCAAGTCGCTTAAGCTAGGAAAATTGTAGAAATCCTGATTCTCCTTCTTGCTGTCCTGACTGAGGCTATACCTTTTCTGTTTGTTCTCCAAACAGTTTAACTTCTCAGAGGAGGTGTTAATATCTTTTAACAGCTCTTGATTCTTTAACGCTAAGTTTGGCTCAGATCCCAATACCGTAGGCTTCTGGTCGATCGCTTTCGTCAACAGATTCGCTATCGAGTCCGAACTCATCCTGTTGTTCACGTTCGGCAATCCGTTCAACATCTGAAGAGCTGCCGCTTTCTTTAGCAAATCCACGCTCTTCAAATCGCTGTTAGAATTGATGTTACTCTGAATCCCGCCGTGTTGTGCAGAGAATGAATTTTTCTGGTACCTAAGAGATCCTAGTGATCCGATTATGTTATCGTAACTCTTAGTCGGCGTTGACGGGATACTGTTTGCGGTGGTCTCCAAATTATTTATGTTGTTATGTATCGCCGGTGACGTCGGATTCGACGCGACCTCGTTCGTATTGTTCAATTGGTTTTTGTACACAAAACTGTTGTTATTAGTGGCACCACCGATTTGCAACGAAAGTTTTCTGTTATTATTCATACCCGTGTCGTTTATTGAATTCTTATTGAACTTGTTCTCTTGCACTTTTATCGGTTCAGGTTCCTGATACAATTGTTTATTTTTTTCAACACAAACGTCGAACGATGTTTCGGTTGGATTTTTTGTTGTCTGACTCGCGACTCCATTCTGTGATACCGATACGACTTGTCTGTCATCGTTGATTATGTAGATGTTGCTACCATTGCTTGTCTCGGTCACTTTGCCATTTTCAAATGTAATCACTGATCTGACTGGGGAGTTTTGTACATACACTTTTGTGTTAGTGCCGCCACCGTTCTGTGAAATCGTATTCGTGGTAACTTTTAATGTAATGGAGTTGTTAGAATTTGAACTCGCTAACATGGTGGTCGATGGGTTTTCTACTTTATTAGCTGTTAAGGATTTATGAACAGGGGTTGCGGTTTTCTTGGGTGTGCTTGGACAGTTTTTTGGCGATGTATTGGGTGACGTACTTTTAGCGTTTTTCACTGTTTCTCCGCCGACTATAGGAGGCTTATTTCTGAATTTCTGCAAGCTTTTCGGTGAACTTTGCAAGCTTTGTACTTTGACGAGTGATTGTGCTCTGCTGAGGCCGGGAGCTGTTGGGTTATTATGATTAGGCGAAGGTTTCAACGTGCGATCTGATATATGGGACTCCAGACTGGAATGGCCACTGCTGCTCGTCTGGTAGCTCCTTTTCATGAGCGTGTTTTGGTCTGACTGTCCATTTTTAAGATCTTTTCTCGGAGTTCTTTGGGGCGTTGTGCTCTCTAAGCTTGAAGGACCGCTGGTGGACATAATATGGTCCGAATTAGAGTAGTCTCTTCGTAAACTACCGCTGGAACTATCTCGCAGTTTCGGGTCACTGTTTCTTTGTGGTGATCCAAAGTGGTCTAGAATGGTCTTGTTTGTTGAACTTCTGCTTAATGTAGACCTCGGTAAGCTTCCAGAACTTGGACTGGATTGACGGACTGGTGAGTGGTCGTAGTTTCCAACTGAGCCTGCTATGCCCGATTCGGTGGACAGATGGCGCTTGTGCCTGCGTGGTAACGTCGATGACCTGTTGCTGATCTCTGAACCGTCGTAATACGTAGACACGAATGATGTTTGACTCTGCAACGACTCCTGAAAGCCATAAAAAATATTTTAAAATCGAGATTGTTTTAAAAATTTGCAAAAGTTGTAATAATTTTAATGATGATATTTAATAATTCATACTAATATGAGTATTGGTATGTTTTTGTAACTTTTTGTAAATGAAACAATTATCATGAAATTAAGTATACCTAATACATCTCATGTCAAAGATGAATATTGTTATCCCTGTAAATGCGATATTTCTTGCAGGGGCAAACCCTGTAATTACCAATTATCATTAAATTTTAAGGAATTCGAAGAATGGTAACCGATGTATTTATCATAAAACAGGCTGTTGCTCACGGAGCGGATGCTTGCATAGATTAAAACTAGTCATAGTTTGAGTAAGTACTCAAAAATAGTTAAAAGGTTCTTTTCTGTGCTTTACCACCTCCTTAGAGTTAGAATTTCCAAATCTCCGATATACGTGTACATTTATTTTTAATCATGAACAGGTATATATGTATCGTGCTTTTTACTTTGAGAATAACGGATTTTCGTACAAACTTTTATCTCCCTTTTCTCCTAAGGGTTGAATTTTCAAAAATCCTTTCCTAGTGCGCACCTACAGTATACAAAAATCATATCATATCATTTTTACTTATATAATTACTTGATTGTATTACAATGCACACACAGCGCTACGATATGGAGGTTTTTAAAAAGGGTGTCATAAATTTTCTTCTAGGCCGGCAGCGCGTTGGTGACATCTCTGTGGTTGCAAACGTCCATAGGCGAGAGTAACCGCTTTCCACCAGGTCGTCAGCCAGTTTGCTGTACTCCAGCATAAAAAACAATGATTTTCTTACGTTAAAATAGGGGAGCATGGAAAAAAGACATTGTGCTAACTCCAAATAATTGGGACAAGGTGAAGAAACCAAAAGGATGATTTCGTTACCTTTGAGTTGGTTTGCGTGGCGACGCAGTGTAGATGCACCGCCTTGTTGTTGAACCACTCTGTTGGCGGGAACTGGGCGGAGAAGGTGCTCATTGCGCGCGTCTGCTTGCTGCGGCCGCTTCGTCTGAATAAGCGGGACAGCAGGGACACTTTCTCTGAAACACAGAATACAGAACTTATCATTCACATAATCATGAGGGTTTTTTGCATCAGGCTCGGAACTCCGGGTAATATGTATGTTGTCTTTAATGTTAAATAGGTACGTATCTAGGATATCCTATATATTGTTACGAGCTACAGGACTCTAATTAAATAAATCCCGTTGGAATGACTATAGTTTATTAGAACTGTACAAACACGTATAAAACAAGTACAAAATAAAACTGGATGCAACCAGTTCACATTGCACGATTCAATGCAATTTAACACGCTCAAAGTCCGTCACTATGTCGCTAATCGAAAGTACTACACGTCCTAATCGTATCGTAGTCGTCGTTTGACTGCCCACCCCTCCGTTCGGGCATTGTTTTATACCAACTATACAGTACAAAAAAAATCGACCTCGTGGACTGGAGTTTCCGAGAAACAGTAATTTGCACACTTTGTTATCTATTCCTGCGAACGGCCAACAAAGTCAAAAACAATAACAATAGGCTTTTGTCTAATTGTAAATTTTAAGTACCAAGTGAACAAAAATAATTCCGAATGCGGAAGGGGCATAAACCCGGTGCGCAGCATTTCTTTGTCGGTATGTAACAATAGGTATGCAGGTGGCCCAATTTGTAACACTACTAGAAGGCGTAAGACATAGCTCAAACTTTCATTCTATCTTGATACTCATCATACTCGTAGTACGAATCTGCAAAAGCGGCCGCATTGGGTCCTCAGGTCTTAATAGAGTGTCAAATCACGGTTGCATTCGAAGCCTTTGCTTCGAAGCCCGGGATCCGCTTTCCTGCTTTTCTTGACCACTTGGCGCGGTTTTCGGCATCCCATTTTTTAAGACCATTGATTCGTATGTCATTCTTTACGACGAGCGATTTCAAGGCAGTACTTATTTCTACCTCTTGTACGTGGTGAAAGCGGGATGGCTAGACATTTGTTCCTTACGTAACGAGACAGTGTCGGTTTAAAATGCAGTTGTACCAGCGTATTTTTTTTTATTGCTGAAGCACAGCAGACAAGCCTCTGTGATGGAAAGTGGTTACCGTCGCCTATGGTCATTAGCAATACCAGAGGCGCTGCCGGCTTTGAAGGAGAAACTGGAACCTAGCCACTGACGCCGGAACAAAACTCAAAGTTGTTATGGCGGCATTCTCTAGACCAGGGGTGGTAGCAATCCAGACAGCATACCACTTGGTTGTGAGTTGTTTTGTCTTCTTACAACAGGCCACCCGGCCGCAGGAATTTGTATTCTTTCTCCGTTCCTGCACGAAGGTAATGTAAGGTAATGTGTGATAAAGGCGTATGTGATTCTCTTACATTTTGTCTGCTATGTCACGGACATTAAGACTAGCGCGGATTTGGGAGTTCCTGAAGCAATCTTCCACGCATCCATCACAGCATATTTAATATGAAAGTATAGCGCGCGACGCTATCCCAGTTGAGCCTCACGGTTCTCGGGCGCCTGGCACGGATGGTACAGCCACCCTCCCCCTCCCTCGTCCTCGCAGGAATCGCCGGCCACCTGGCACGGATGGTACGGGTGATACGGCCACCCGCCCCCTCCCTTGTCCTCGGAGGAATCGCCGGCCGCCCCGTCGCTTAGTCGCTTAAGTATGTCGGTAAACAATGCCTGTGCGCACTGCTGTATTTTCCATGTACTTGAATTATGACGAAGTATATTGTTTTCAGTTTATTATCTTGTTTTCATTTCTTGCAAACCAAAATGTTCCTCTACAAAAGCAGTTAAAAAGATTCCACTTACTCGGCGATGCAGATTCAACACTCGGCGGGTAGTCGGTGGAAGACGAACTGTCGGTGGTGTTTGCATTCTTATGATGTAAACTTCGAGTTGACGCACATCGTTGGAGGTATTTGCTCGAAGAACCGAAAATCCGGAGCGAATGCCTCCTGTCCAGTGATCGGGGTGCTGGGAAAGAGGCACTACGCCGCTTGTTCGGCCGGCCGTACATGATTTTGTCGTTGGGATTGCCTGTAAATATAAAAAAAAAAATTTGTTTATTTTAATTTTAAGTTTGTCTGTTTAAGTTAATGTAAATTTTAATTGTAAATAACCAATAAATACAAAATTCTATGTAAAAAAATGAAAAATATATTAACTATGATGTATTTTACGCATGTGTGAAGTACCTACCACAAGGCCGATTTTTTTTTATTTGGATGAATTATCTCAAATGGCGATTGATGAATGAGAATTGTTTTAAAATGCGGATCTTAGACGTGCACTATGTATCAAACATGAAGTAATTTATTGTCACCTTAATTATTCTATATCCCATTGTAAGTAATATCAGAAAACCGCACTTTCAATAAGTTTTCCGTAGGTTTAAAAAAATGACAATATTTCACGTTTCCTATGAGAATACTAGTTTCCTTATAAGAGATGCCCTTTCAAAAATGGTAATGTAAACTGCTATTTATATTGTTTCAAACTCACCTACACAATTGGTACAAATAAAATATCGAAGAAACAGAGATACGCTGACGGCAGGCATTTTGTATTTTTTTTATTGCATGAGGTCAGCAGACAGGTAGAGAGCTCAACTGATGAAAAGCAGTTATCATCGCCTAAGGACATTTGTAATACCAAAGGTGTAATAGATGTGCTGCCGCTTTCCAAAGGTAGATTGGGATCTGGCCACTGATGACGAAATAGGACTCAAGTTTATTATGGTGACACTCTAGATCAGGGGTAGTAGCTATTCAGACGGGCAAATACTGTACCATCTGGCTTTTAATTCACTTATTCCGTATATAAAAGTAAATATTAAGAAACTGAATTTATATAATAGAAGAATTGCACTCATGCACACATATGCGCGCGCGCGTACACACGTCCAAAAACAAGCACGCGCGTATACCCATGCGTGTACCTATGTATTATTATAAATATGAAATAGGTACACAAATTGAAAGAGATGCCGGTCGCGCTTCCAAACCCATTTTGAAAAATATATATAGAAGGATTGTCATATCAATTGGTCTAAGCCCGGAGTTCTTAGAAGGAACTGAAAGGTGACGTTGTGATCTGCAGTTATATTTTCTTAAAATGTGTTAAATTACTCTAAACTGAACAATAATTGTAGGATATTGATAGTTTTTGAGTAGAATTATGTGTTTATGTGAGAAATGTAGGCTAGGCATAAACCATGATAATTTTATTTCCTCTGCAATGCACCATGATTTAGATATTTTAGCCATAAATGAAACATGGCTTAGAGCCGGTGAAGAGGGTCGTGCGCCGACTTTGCCGGGCTACCGACTACGACACATACCTCGTCCACGCGACGTGCGATCTCGTGGAGGTGGAATAGAATTTTATGTGAGGCAGGGTTTAAACATTCGAACTAGTTCTCATCCAGTTGACCCGCTACATAAATCCGTGGAGCAAATGTGGTTGAATATGTCGCTAAATGGGAAAAAGTTAGTAATCGGCACAGCATATCTTCCCCCTTGGATGGATGTTGACCTGTTTTTTGATGCGCTTTCTGACACTATCAACTCTTTATCCGACTATAGCTACCTAATACTAATAGGAGATTTTAACATAAATTTATTGAATAAAATTGATATGAAAACAATTAAATTTACAACGTTTTTAACTTGTTTCGATCTTAACCAAATTGTATCTACACCAACATATTTTACAGACACCTCACAGACTCTTATCGACGTGGTCTGCACCAATTTGCAGTCTAAAAATATTTGCTTAGATCATTTAGGTTGTCTTCACGGCCATTGCCTGGTAGCATGCGAATTTAACATAAAACAAGAAAGACCAACACCTCGTATAGTAGTGTATCGTCCGCTTAAACGTATATGTATGGACAACTTCATAGCTGATATGTAATCTATAAATTGGCACCTATTCAATCAATTTATTTTGTCATTATTTGATTATCATGCGCCTGTAAGATCCACTGTTATTAAACAACGTTCTTATCCTTGGATTACTGATACTATAAAATTGATGATGAGGTTGCGTGATAAGGCACTAATGGAATATCATAAGACTAAGTTTTACAGACCAAAAAAGATTACTATAGCTGCTTAAAAACCACAACAAATCAGGCACTATATTACGAGAAAATTGCTTATTTTAAACAAAATATTAATGGTAAAATACAAAATCCAAAACTATTATGGAAGAATTTAAAGAATATTATTTTGCCCAATGTTGAAATTGAACTTCCATCGCACCTTAATGATCCTAATATTATTAACAATAATTTTTTAAACATACCTGGCACTTCAAATGTATGCCCTTCTTTACTGACATACTAAAATAATAACAAATTTAGTGATAGAATTTTCAGTATAATAATGGTCACTACAGATACGTTACAAAAAGTCATAAGTAGTTTAAAGTCCAATGCAAAGGGATGTGACTTGATTACTCTAGATATGCTTCTAATGACACTACCTTACATTTTGGAAACTTTAAAGTATATCGTAAATACTTCCATTAGTACCTCCACGTTTCCTGACCTTTGGAAGCTTGCAATTGTTCGTCCTATCCCCAAAACTTCTAATCTAGCAAACTTAAAAGATCTTAGGCCGATAAGTATCTTACCCTGCCTGTCTAAAGTATTGGAAAAAGTGGTGTGTCAGCAATTAACAAATTATCTGGAAAACAACCTTATTCTACCTGAGTTGCAGTCAGGATTCAGAAAAGGACGCGGCACAGTGACCGCTCTACTCGATGTCACTGACAATATCCTCTGCGCTCAAGATGAAGGTATGTGTACCTTACTTGTATTGCTTGATTTTTCCCGGGCTTTCGACTCAACACTAATTTGTTACTGTCGAAATTACGGTATTATGGGTTTGATAGCAAATCAGTACTATGGTTCCAGAGTTATCTTGATAATCGTTAACAATTTGTAAGCCTTAATAATGGTAACGGTTCTAACTCACTATCTGACAGGTTATCGGTCGATAGAGGGGTTCCGCAGGGATCTATACTTGGTCCTATTCTGTTTATCCTATATTCGGCTGACATTATACACCACATACAGTACTGCAAGTTTCACATCTATGCTGACGATACTCAAGTCTACATTTCTTGCAAACCATCAGAGATTGACACGGCTATTAGAAAATTAAACGAAGACCTTACAAGAATAGCCACGTGGTCCAAGCAAAACTGTTTATTACTTAACGCGACTAAGACCAAATACCTCATTCTTGGAAGCAAATATCAGCTTAATGGTTTAAATCCTTCAATAAACGTAGAGCTCATGGGTGATTTGGTTGAAAGGGTTTTTGAAGCTCGTAGCTTGGGACTATATATTGACAGTGATCTTAGGTTTGAGAACATGTAGCAAAGTCTGTTAAAACATGTTTTTACAAGCTTAAGTTGCTATACCAAATCAGACCATATCTAAATCAGAGTCTCAGAATTCAGTTGGTTGAGTCGTTAATCTTATCCCAGCTCAATTACTCTGATATAGTTATCGGTCCTCGTCTTTTAGTAAGAACACAGAAACTCATCCAACGAGTTCAAAATGCATGTGCCCCATTCTGCTTTGAAATACCATTTAGAGGACATGTGACCCCGTTCTTAAATGAATTTTCAATACTTAAAATGAAACACCGTCGCAAGCTTCATCTCGCGTGTCTACTTTTCGGTGTAATTAAAAACAAAGCACCTAAGTATTTATTTGAAAAACTTATATGGGCAGGCTCACATAGAACTACTAATATACGACAATGTGCGGTACAGCTTATTACTTTGCGACACCATTCAGCGGCTTTTAAAGGCAGCTTCCGGTATTCGGCTTCCAGGTGCTGGAACAATATTCCGCCACCAATAAGAACCGTTCGAAGTGCATATATTATTTTTAAAAGTAGACTGAAAGCGTTCCTGTACGTCTGTACGAACACCAAAGGCAGCAAGCAGATCTCGCATTAGATACAAGCGCCTTTTAGTAGCGTTGTTGAGTCTTTTTAATATTTATAGTTCCTTTTAATTTTTTTTTTCTTTTTGTTTGCAATTTATATATTATTATTTTTCCAAATCATTATTTTCAAATTTCAATAATTATTTCATAACATATTATGTACTTATATTAAATTATTCAAAATATGTCTATTCTTTGATTTCATGGTGGTCTAATTATAATTAATATTAAAATATTAATTGTTTATTACTTATTTTGTTATATTTTTCTTCTGTGAAGGTGACGTTGCTGCTAGGCACTAACGGAAGACCAGCGTTGGTTGTTATCAACCAGCATTTGCTGAGTTAGGGCCTGTTTAGAGTTAGTTAAGTTTTTGGTTTTATTAAACTGTTTATGTATATTCTAATCACTTTGAATAACTCTAAATAAACATTATTTTCTTTCTTTTCTTTTCTTTTCTTTCAAATGTGAACTGTATAGTTAAATCCCGCCTTTCGAATTTTCACAAGGATTCCGTTGAATGGCGTCAGTAGAATGTACTTAGCCTACAATTTATCTCCGCTAACTATACGAAGACTGTAATATATTATAATTTTCTTATAGTAAATACAATTAAAACTAAAAATAAAGTAAGTTATAAATAGTACAAACTGTTATAGACTGTGTAACAAATCGCTGCCAGATGGGAGCGTGCCCAGAAGGCTGGCTGCATTGCCGCGCTGTATGGCGATGCTTATTTGCTGGGCGAAATGTGAGCCAGCCTTCTGATCACGAGTTTCTTGCAAATCTCTTTGAAAAACTCTTTGCCGACGGACCGCACGGACCTAATGTTTCAACTCCAAACGGCACAAATATGTAACCCTTTCCTAAGGTTCCATATTTGCGCCGTTTGAGAGCTTCAGCTTTTGAAGCAGCGTTGCCAGCCTCTAACTCAGTCATTGGAAGATGTGACGGCTTTAGAATGTCTATAGGTACATGTCGCGTCCCAAACAAGCGGCCGTCCCATCTTCCAATGAATAAGTGACATATATACGAAGACTTATATATGCAAATTAGCTGTATGGACTAAGCTTCCTTTGCCTGCCTTTGTGGAAAATTCTACTACTCGTTTGAGACCAGTTTCAAAAATATACATTTGAAAGCCATGACAATGAATTTACGGTAACATAAGCAAGTTGCAATGAAATGTAGCATTTTCGCAACAGCTGCACGCGAATGCTCGTTAAATCACAGAACAAATGTGAACAATTAACATCGGAGAGTGGTTATTTTGCAGATATTTTAGTTAACCGACGCAATAACAAGAGTTGAAAAATAAACACTAAGGCGCATGTCGGTTGACGGATGAGTAGTGTTGCGGTGGTGGTAAATGTTAAGTAGCTAATTTTTGGAGAACTTATTACCAAAATGTTTATTTTGTGCAATTTTATTAGAACTCGAAAATGAACATTATATACAACTAACACACTAACTAAATATGGACCCCGGTCCGAAATAAAGTTTTTATTATTATCTTGTATGTCTTGGAAGACCACGGGCCATAAAAATGGCCCGGACTTTTGGAGGGCTTGCGCGGGGCCATGGGAAGACCAGCACGTAGAGGCCCTTTGACAAATTTAATGTAAATGTGGCGTGACACTGACCGGCGATTATCCCTGTCTACACCATATAATAATGCACCCAAGGACAAGCCCCGGCCAGTGTAGGACTATTGTGGAAAATGAGGACAAAAAGTACCGGGCTATTGGGGTGAACTGCTAGTGGTACTGGGGGTCTGGGAATATGGGGACTATGGCGTCTGCCCGTCGCAATGTTCGGGGAACATGGAAAAATGGGCAGACGGTGACTCGCCACTCTCTGCATGGGCCCCAAAAAATGCCATAAAAGGCAGGGGCAACATGGGTATGAGTTGCTAAGGGGTGTAGAGAGGTGGGCTGCAGGTTCACCGAAGCTACTTCCGACGTTAGGCCATTTATCACTTCCACCCCTGGAGCTTGAGTCTTAGCTCTAGCGATCTCCACTCCGTGCCGGCTGGTTAAGGCAAGTACGGAGGTGGGGGCCTTGCCTTGACCCCCGGAGTCAGGTACGAGGTGTCGCTACTCACCTAAGGCTTCGCCACAAAGCCCCCCTGCGGGATTATTATTATTATATTTGTTACTTCAAACAGGAGTTAAGGCTAATAGGAAGTAAAGAATTTTTAAATAAACATTATATATTTTAATTTTATATGTAAAGGTGGTTTACATTACTATAGGTAAACTCTAAATAAAATAATAAATTCTTCTTGTTCAGTCAATCATTGTTCACTGCTGGATGTAAGCCTCACCAAGTCTCCGCCACATATCTCGATCCCCGGCTTTCCTCATCCAGCCCTTGCCGGCCACCTTACGCAGGTCATTGGTCGGCCGGGCTGAAGGGCGTTTTACGCTGTTTACTAGGATGCGGTCTCCACTCGGTTCCGCGACACACGTGACTGGCCCACTTCCACATCAACTTCCTAATTTTTCTAGCTATGTCAGTTACATTGGATACGTCATTTAATAAATAATTCTAAGTGGTATTTTGTCAGATTTCAAAAATTAAACACAAAAATATAAATCATGCGCAAACGCAGTGACGCACAAAGAAAGATCCGGTACAGTTGGCAGCATAAATCAGTTCGTAAACTTGACACGACAGAATTTATTTATTGAAGTGTGCCGGTAATTAGAAACGGAATTTAATATGTTTTACATGTTTAATTTAATGCAATTTCGTGAAATAACGAAGAAAAGTCTATCCCCCTTTATTCATAATACTTATACGAGGTTTATCCTCGTTAAAAAAGTGTCATTCATAATCTAATTCCGAATGCATTTACAACAAACACTTTTTTAACTCGAGTGTATAGTAGTGTAGTCGGTATTTTTTTATTTCCCATTGATATGGTATTTTCAAAGGTTTCTATGGAGATATATATTTTGTTATTACATGAGTCCAATAGACAAGCAGACGGCCTACCTAATGGAAAGCGGTTACCATCGCCTGTGGACATTTGTAAAACTAAACGCCACCTGGCCACTAATGCCGGACCACAACTCAAGGTTATTATGGCGGCACACTAGACCAGGCATAGTAGCCACCCAGACCTGGCTGTGGCTTGTTTTGCCGCCTCTTACGACAGGCCGTTTGGTCTCAACAATTTGTATTGTATGTATGTTTTTTAATGATTAATTAATCATATACTGGACTGAAATTTTTTAGGCAACCCATATGCAATATATTTATTGACACATTAAATTAAATATAAAATAGGTTTCATCAAATAAGCATCTCGATGAAGGTCATTGTATAGCGGGATCCTATACTAATACATATACAAAACAGCAATTTTATTTTAAATATTGGTGTATGTTCCATTTCGACACCTTGCAGACTGCAGTAGAAATGAATATAAAGTCCAAAGATCGCGCAAGAGAAATAAAGGCCAAATTAAACAGACCCACATGCTAGATATTAGTACAGATTTGAATGTGATAAGTGTATAATAATTTATACTATAATACTAAGTGCAAAACGCTGGTAAATAAAATGTCAGTTTAAAACAGGATCACGATGATCGTGGCTAATGTGAATGCACGGCCGTCAGATCGGAATCCCGACATTAAAATACCACCCAGGGCCTAGCAGGGCGGATAACGCAGACCACATTCCTCATGTGATTACTCATATAATTTGCAAACATTAGTTGGGGTGGATTGATTACTTAATATTCAATCCAACGAATTTAATAAACATAACTTACCTATATATTAAGTTTTATTATAATAGGATAGTAGACACATATCACGATAAATTCTGAAAGAATGTTCATTCATATAAAAGAGTGGGCGTTCAAATGCCATGTCTAAATCATAACTTTACTTTTTATTGCTGATGCACAGTAGACAGGCCGACGGCTCAACTGTTTTTTTTATTTTTTTGTTTGCAGGAGTTCAGCAGACAGGCAGACGGCCCACTTGATGGATAGCGGTTACCATCGCCTATGGACATTGGCAACACCAAAGGTGCTACAAATGCGCTGCTGCTCTCTCAAGGGAGACTGGAACCTGGTCACTAATGCCGGAACATAACTCAAGGTTGTTATGGCGACATACTTAGGACAAGGGGCGGTAGCCATCCAGTCGGGCAAATGCCCTACCACCTGGCTGTGGGTTGTTTTGTCGGCTCTTACGACAGGCCGCCTGGCCACAGGAAATTGTATTATTTCTCCGTTCCTGCACGGATGAACTGTGGTGGTATAGTCACCTACCAAAATGTATTATTGACATTCAAAACACTTATAATTTTAAGTATAGATTAAAGACATTTCTAATTGACAAATCATATTACAATGTTAATGAATATTTTAATGATAAGACATTAATTTACTGAGGTAGTATATTGTTATATAGACTAGTGGATAAATTTTAATTTTTATGACATTTATTTTAAAAAATGACTAAATTTAAATTGTGATTATTATTTAGAATTATTTTTTATTCATTTAAATATTAATGTAATATTAGTACTAACAGAATCGACGAGAATTGTTAATTATAATACGTGCATAATTTTGCACGCACTAGAGGCTAGGTTATTATAAGATCATTGCTAGAACATGTGAAGCTATGAAACTATCCTACGATCTTATTTATGTACCATGTTTTATGCAATAAATGATGATTTGATTTGATTTGAAAGTGGTAACGGTCGCCCATAGACGTCAACACCAGAGCTATGATTTTTTTTACTGAATGCTTATATCATACACTCACTATTTATTTTCAAATTACTGAAGCCATTCGCGGTATATTCATGTACATTTTGTACATGTATGTATAATGAAGACGGATTAACAAGACGTGGTATTTATCGAAAATACAGCGTACGCAAATCTTTTTCCCTCATAATTTATTCCTCACAAATATTTCTTACTGTACAAATAACTAATTAAGAATCACTTTCATGGAATTTAACTTGTTTATTTCGTTTTTATCTTCGATCTTGTATCTCTATCTCGATCCTGCGCACGCTTTTCACACGTAACTACTTAGGAATGTCATGCGTAAATATAGCCTATCTTAGCTAGTACGATTTCTGGGAAATTGTAAACGCTTGCGTTGCGTTATTTGACCGTGGGATCGCTGAAGATTGCCTTAAGATTAGAAATGAAATTAAATAAGCTCTAAGTGTATCGTGTAACTGTTTTGTTTTTTCATTATATAATTAAAAAGTCCGAATACGTATGGAAGACATTTGATTTTATATGGGGGGGGGGGGGGGGGTTAACGGCTGTAGTCTTATGAACAAAAGTTACAGAGATACGTAAAGATAAACTATTCATAAGTCTCTACAAAAGACAGATGAAATATAAAAAATAAATGTAAAATAGTAAAAAAAATATACAATAAGTAAAATGACCGTCAAACTTCATTAAAACTATTTAAATTTAGTTAGATTAATTTCGCATTCACAGATGCTATACTGTCCACAAACAAGAAAAGGTCCACATAACGCGATTTGCTGATTTGGTTAAATTCGTTAACTGTTCTGACAAAAAATGAACTTAGATTAACAGTAGCAATGGAGTAGTGGCGGAGGTGACGTGTTGAATGTGGCCCTGGGGGCCTACCAGGGTGCGCGGAGTTGGTCGGGCTTCTATTTTCCCGCAGCCCTAGTATAATGTGAATGAAGGAAAACCGAGGGGTTTTAGTGAGTATCCCTGACTCGGATGGCAATAGTGTTTCTTCGGCTATGTTGGGGTGGCACTAGTACCATCCCAACATGGCGAATCCCACGCGTCCTTGCCGCGTTTCCTCCGCGACGGTTAGTACTCCACCGGATTTCCCCTCGTTAAAAAACAGATGAAGACATGCTAACATGTGCTTAATATTCATAAGCACATTTGAATAGAGGTCAGGAGCTATCGTGTAGTTTCATACAAAAACACTCCGCTTCCGCTGTTAATCAGAAGCGGGGTTTTCAAACAAGAATCAAGACGGAGGTACACGGAGATAAGTGGTGTTTACAACACCACACAGACATAACTTAGACCTACGGATTGTGAGAAACATTACAAATTTAGGAACCATATGATAAGCGAATTAAGAAGTGTTAGTGGAAGGCCTTCTAGTATTATCTGACTTTTGCAAGATAGGGCTAAAATAGGTATTATTTTATAACCCTCAATAGGTTCACTTAGACATTATTTTCTCACGCCATTATACTCTAGACTAAATGTTAGTGAAATAATTTAAGAGGTAAATAATATAAACTTGCAAGATGTTTGTGATCAAACTGGTCTCATTCTAAGATAGCTGTAATCTAGATCGTCCTATTAATTCCAACTTTAAAATTATCTTCTAAAGTGGTCGCATATCTAAGGACGTGTCCTGACAAGTAAACCAGTCACGAATCGGGTTGCCACTCTAGTGTATTACAAAAACTGGAATAATGTACCTAATGTCTTAGCAATATTTTATACGAAAAGGGGTAGGCTTTAAGTATTTTTCCTATATTGGTGTTGTACTTATAAAACCGCACTGGTATAGAATATTCATTTCAATTACCCACTGCAGACGTTTTTATGAATATTATAGTAGTTACAATATGAAGAGCAGCTGCTACAGTAACGACCTATCATTAGAACCTCATACACGCTGTTCTACATTTATATCATCAGATATTAAACCAGTTACAAAAAAGTTATCTTTGTTTATAACAAATACATCTAAAATATTACATATTATGTGATATTCAGTGAAGAGTACGAATATTTAATTTCTCAAGAATATGAAATATTTATCATATTATTTAGTTCTATTACTTCTTTAAATTTCTTCTTTTGCAGCCGTAAGATTTTTTGATGTATGAAAATTGTTTATATTCGAATGGTTTATATTTGAACAAAAAGTCTTTTTGCCGTGAAAAGTCTCCACTAAAATAGTCTAGGTTATTTGTCTGGTGTCTATATTTGTAAAAAATACATCTTTTATCGAGCTAAATAGATACTTCGATCGATAGACCCAGAATTTTTCGAAACAATGTACAGACAGATATGATTTGGCAAAAACAAAAGCACCAACAGCTTTGCTAGCAACTGCTTCTGTAACTATAATAAAGTTTGCACCATTTTCTCACGTCTACGCCCGTCGCATTTCCTGAGCGTAAACCAAAAATAAACGATTATTTATCGGTTAATTATCAAAACAATTTCCATACTGGCAAATGTGGAAATTCTCGCGTTAAATAGGCACTGAAAGAAATATAAACATAGAAACATGTTATTATTAGATGCACTTCAGGAATTTAAAAATAAAATGTGAGATACCAACTCGATGTTCGATTCCGTATGGAAATAAACATTCGATGCATTCGTACATTGAACCTTACCACATATCTTCGCATATTTATCGATATATTACTTGTATCTGATTCTACGTGCAATATTGAGGCAGGCTTTTTAATTAAAATCCGGTTGATATGTATTTATTCACGTACTGTAGAGGTCTGTAGAGGTGACAAACGTCGATTGTTTTTTGTATATGACTAAGAAACCTCGCGAAACCATCCTTCAGATGATCAAAGGACTGGTGAATGAATGAAAATACTTTTTGGTTCACTATAAATTGATCGGTTTCTATATCTTACCGACCGTAGCAGTTCACCTGAATAGCCCGGTACTTTTTCTTCTCATTCCCCACAATAATCCTACACTGGCCGGGGCTTGTCCTTGGGTGCATTAGTATATGGTGTATACAGGGATATTCACCGGTCACTGTCACGCCACATTTACAATAAATTAGTTAAGGGACCTCTAGGTCTTGGTCTCCCTCTGGCACCACGCAAGCCCTCTAAAACTCCGGGCCATTTATATGGCCCGTGGTCTTGAAAGACATACAGTATAATAACAAGGTTTGTTAATACACTAATTTAAGTAGCAAAAACCTCCCGTGCACAGACATATTTTTGCTGAAGATATTATAGCGTGTCTGTGTGTGCACAAGACCAAAAACTGGTATGATTGAACAGTAGGTTAGCAACTGATCGTTCCGTCAGATATGCACCCTTTTTTTAACGAGGGGATATCCGTATGAGGACTATCCATCGCGGGGAAATTGCAGTGAGGAGTGTTAGATTCACCACATAGGTGTGGCACTAACACCGCTAATAAGAAATGCTATTGTGACACTACGGTCGGGGATACCCATTGAAACCCGGGAGCCGAGCAGGATGGTGCGCTTACGCTCCCGTGGCGAGCATAACCCATAAATTCTTGCAACTAAACAAAATCGAGAACTTATAGTAAACAGAAACCCGTTGAAAGTTCAACTCACGTTAGAGTTGTTAACTATTTTAGTTGCATCTCATAGTATGCATTTATTACTTTCAGCTTGATCTCTATAACACGTGTAACTTGTTAACGCTGCCGATAATGCGATTGGACTGCTGGGGAGCGTGGCTACGCGTGATTTAGCTTTCAATCTCCATGTACCTAGGTAGCTACAATGTAGAGTTGTTACATTGTTTAAGCTAAATATAGTTTATTTATCTATCAATACACCAGCTTCGTGAATTAATAAGTGTTTTTCTTTTATACTCCGAAGCTGGCATACGGGTCTGATGGCCCAGCTCATGTAAAGTGGTTACCGCCGCTTAAAAACATTTGTATCATCAGAGGTGAAGACAACGCTTTGCCAGTCTTTAGGATGGGATAAAAGGAAGAGATACATGGATTAGATAGGATTCATCAGACAGTAAGAACGGGATAGAATGGGTGGATTATGGGATTGGAATTGGGCGATGGGATAAGGAAAATGCGACAGGGGGAAGAGGAAGTGGGCCATCGAAACTCTGTCATTGCACGAATCACGATTAGTGCAAGACTAACTGCTTCACACCGGCATTCTGTGCTAGCGTATCATACCAATCGAGCCGGCCCTAATAACTCGTAAGCATTTGCATAGTTACATTCGTCTATACGTTGGTAAATACTAATTTACCGCACTAGTCTCGTAAATAACTATTATTTTCAGCGATACAATAATAATATAATAAATCGATCTGCGCGACGAGCGTGACATCAGTATCTCGCATGACGATAACCTCGTGAAAAAAAGAAAAAGAAAAACTAAGATCTTGCTCACGAGGTTACCGCAATGTGGCGTCTGGAGTCACGATCATTGTGCCGATAGTTGTCATCGTCAATGGTCTTATAGCGAACAACATCGATCGACACCTGGAGAGGCTCTGGCTAGGAAGCTGGGTGAAGGGCCAGATACAGAAGGCAGCAATCCTGAATACGGCATGAATTGTGAGGAGGTTCCTGTCCCTGGAGCCCTAATCACCGGAAGTTTGCACCCCAAGCCCACCTCAAGATTGTATATTTTTTTAATGAATATTTTACTTTAGATGATTTGGGTAAAAGATTTTTTTATAAAAAATGTATTTGTACCATATATAAAAAATGTAAACCTTTGAATTACAAAATATTTTCCCGAGGCTACAAATAAAAGTATTAAAATTTCTTATTACCTTCAATAAATTTATAGGGTGGCGATTACAGGAGGGCAGTGTCAACAATGGTATATAATAGATTACCCTTTATAGAGAACCATTGAATCAATTATTCGCCAGTTAATTTAGCACATCAACGTGCTAAATTAAATGGGCGTGATCTATTTCTCGCCTCACAAACGTTGTGTCACACAAATTCCACTGAAACACCTTACGCATCGTAGTCACCATTCGAAAATAGATATTCCCTAGATTTAAATAATCCATATGCAACGCGGTGCATCAGTATTCCAAGCGACCTACATTCTGATCTCCAGAGCATCCGTTCTACTAAATATAGTCACTGTTCATTAGAGAAAACCATTAATTATACACCGGGTATCGATTCCCCGGCTGTTGATCGCAGTCATGTGCATTTGTAGTCGGAAGGCCGTATGTGGGTCAATTAGCATTTTCAATAAGCTAATCACATGGACTTCCTACGAATATAGATGGAAATGTTTTAAAAACTTATCGAGTTAGAAGATATTGGTCAAATACTGGGAAGCTGATATCAGACGATCCATTTCCGTCGTTCAGTATGGATGGAACTAAGTTGGTCTAAAGTATATCTGGCATAGGGGTGCGGTAATCAGCTTGCGTCCCTCTTAGCGTGTGTGGATGAAATTTGACAGGAATAAGTACTCTATATGACGCTACAAATTAGTGTAATATATATTGATTTTTTCTGTCTATACTAGTACATAGTCGTACGGGGCGTCGTTAATCAGCTCTTGTATAAGAATCACGATGTTGTTCATTGACATTTGAATTGAAGCCCCTTGATTTATTTGAATTGAATTTTCATGTAATTGTAGTATATGTGCCTTCTAGTTCCATGTGTGCAAGGAGTAAAGACGGCCCTGAATGGAGCAAACGAAGTAATCCAAATAAACATAAACTTGCATCCTGCCTATAAGTTAGATTGCCTATAAGAGACTGCTGTAAGCGATAAATCCGCCTATTGGCCTGCCTAAAAATACTGTAACTAATGTATTGTGTCTGTTATTTTGGTGAGCATTAAAGTGTTATATCTATCAATTAATGGCAGAACCAGTCAGATATTTTATCTCAAGAAACAAATCAACACGGGGCCCATCCGCAATCAATTTCTACAAAAAATTGATAGGAAAATGTTCGATGTCACCCATGACCAGAAGGATGGTTTATATTTTGCACAGTGAATTAGCATTGCCATCCAGGGTGGCACTTACTTATTTATTAATTTAGGCACACCAACAGCACACACATTATGGTTACATTACGTATCATTCAATACAAAGGTTCTGATGTGTGGACCCATTAGAGGGGTGCACAGCATTTACAATTTAATGTCAATTTCTAGTAATTTAATAAATTAATGTCAATATTATGTATATGTCAAGTACAAATATAATAAAAAGTTAATGAATGTAAATAATGTTGTCAAAATTAATAAGGAAAGCAAAAAAAAAATGCAAGAAGAATTAAATTAAAAATATTTATATAACTAAGTACAAGTGTAAACATGAACGGCCTGTCAATTTTTTTTAACACTAAAAAACCTACTTAAGTCTTTAATACTGAAAAAAACTATAAGTTAAATTTTATTTTTGATATAATTTACTTTATAATAATATCTTGTTTATGAAAGTGAAATAAAAGAAAAAATTCAACATAGGGAACAAATAACCAAAGTACTTCTAAATAAAAAATTACGCAAGAAGAGAAAAAAGGCACTATGTTGTCATAGATGAAGATATCTAAAACAAACGGTGTGGTGTAATTTTAACACATAATCGCTACCTCATATTCAAATCTAGCGAGAGATTGTAGCTACGTTCATTCCCAAAAGCAGCAACTTTCGTAAGATTACAATCATGATTGACGTTTGGGAAATTAAGAGAAATAATAAAATGTATCCGCGGAAATATGTGTTTCTGATATATAACCAGATAGTGATTACGTGTCAAGCCAAATACGTTTGCAAATTAAAATGCTTAACTTAAAATAAAGTAAATGTAAAGAAGCACTTTATTTATCACCAGTAATAGAACTTAGTTAAGTACAATATGATTTCATTTTTATTTAAATTGGACTTCTGTTTATGAAAATATGTTAGTCCCAATGTACCTTATGTCTAAATACAATCTTATTATTTCTTTTAAATCTATTAATGTTTGTCTCGACGCATTCCACTTTATATTGGAGAGCATACAACAAACATTCCTGTGTTAAATCTACAAACCTTTTAATGAATGTATTCCTCACTTCCCATCTGGGAAAGGATGGGAAGATGATCTTTGCCTGGCCCTGGGACCATATTGGATAAGAGTCCAGGCAGACAGAGAGCAATGGAAGCAGTTGGATGAGGCCTATGTGAAGCTCGGAACAAAATGCTACAGCATCATCATTCCTCATTTCTTTAGTCCTAACATTCAGACTATATCATTTGTTTTCTACTCTTGCTTAATTTAACATCGAATAAGACAATCTTTACCACCCAAGTTTAAAACTGTATTATGGCAAGTTAAGGTCTCATATATATGATCTCTTATGATCTATCTAATAGATAATTATATCGGTTAATGTCTATTCACTCGACTCTTGCAAACTTTGTATAAGCGATTTAAAGATATTCTATTTAAGATTATGAGTTTGTAAAGTTTAAAAAATTCAAATGTTAATGTATCAAAAACAAAGTATTTAAATCCGATTCTAAATAAATAAGGCTAAAAAGTTCATTGCACCCATAAAACCTCATTCAGTCGTATTGACCAAAAACGCATAAAATTTATTATGGACGACCGTTACACGTTCAGTTATGCCTCCTTTTATTTAGGTAATTTTGTATACTTACTGTAAAAGCAATTAAAGCGCATTTTTACAGTAAGGTGTATTACTTATATTCGTGGAATTTTAATAACGCTATTTAATGCTAGATTTAATTAAATATATGAATTACATATTAATTTAGAATAATCATCATCATCATTGGATTATTAGCTAGGTAGGGCTTATTTCGTAGATTCGCTCACGTAAGATTCGGGGTTGTATTCAAAAAGGTATATTTTGAAGTTATACTTCTTTTGGCGCGTTAGGGAAAAATGATGAGAGTAAATTTTTACAATACGCGCGCACACCGTCACGAAAAACGACCTTCTGAAGTTAGCTATAGTCAACATTTTAGTTTTTCTATTGTTAGTGTCGTTTTTTCTACAAACGTAGAATAAGGCGAAAGATAAAAAAAATTGAAAACATTTTTATCTTGTTACGCCAAAGAAGTATTTGAAAGTAAGAACAAAATGCAAAGAGTAATCTTTAAAAAAATCACCAAATTTTCTTGATGTGACTTTGTTAGAATAATTTTTTTAAGACCGTGTTCCGTGGAAATATGAGTTTTTCTATATAAAATATTATGCTTTTCAATATAGGTATAGTATGTCAAATCACATCAAAATAGAACTATATTCATCATTTTTAGATTTGTATGCGTACGAATATTAAGGCTTCTGGGTTTACACTAGAAATGCAATAGATAAATAAACGAACCTGAATCTTTTTGATTCAAAGGACACGATATATTCATGACATAGAATTTTTAACGTGACCTTCGTTGATTAATCCAAATCGAAACAGAATTGAACCGTCTGATATCAGCTTAATTGAAATGAATTAAATATTCATAATAGTAGGTGGTATCGCTAAGTAACCTTCTTTCGGCCTATTCAAAGTTTACTGTTATTAATTTAAATTCTTCCTTTAAATCTCACGACGTCGCACCTTTTTCGCACGCATCAATAAATCATTCATCTCATGTCATCATAAATTGAATTAAATCGCATATGATTGCATGAAATAACTATATTATAACTTGTACCGTGCCGCACCGTTTAAACCTACATAAAAAATTACATAAATATTATCATAATACCTATGCTGTAAATAAATAATAAGATCAATATAAATATTAAATAAACTATAATAATATACATTAAGACAGGTGAAAGTGAAGTGTACTGAGGAGTAGAGGAACAGCTGCATCTCATGCCCTTTAACCAGGTACGTGCATGCTATTTCTTCCCACTACCCTTCAAAATTGTTCTATTCTTCTTTTTGACCTTCAAAATTGTCCTATTCTTCTTGTTGTCCTTCAAAATTGTCCTATTCTTCTTTTTGTCCTTCAAAATTGTTTTTTTTCTTACATTTTGAAACAATTTGCTTATTACCAAACCCAGCGCCGCCGCAACAGTAGGAAGAATAAATTTGTGATTATCTCAACAAAATGTGTAAGGAGTGGCATTGAATAACGAATTCCGTAAATCAAAATTTATTGCACTAAATATAAAAGTTGATGCAAACATATCGGAATGTGATTTGGTCGTGTCTTGGGCTTTTATGAGTCATCAAGCAAGCATTTCGCGGGTGATTACCGGGCGCGAGATATTTTATTTGCCTTGGAAGTAAAAAAAGGGAGTTGAAATTCCTTGTTGAGTAGTTTATGGATGAGTACTCTTTGCATGGCGTCTGTTAGGGCTTGTGTGGGCAGGCGATAATCACGTCCTGGGGCACTGGCTATAGACGACTGGAACCAACACGGGGAGCTGTAATGGGTATTCCGGCAAAGGCCCGGTAAGTCTACGCACATCCTCACCGTGATGCCCACGCAGTGAGATGTACGTAAGTAGATTTTCCCTCGTCAAATAAAAATGTCTGAGTAGATAGTAATTCTACATGTATTAATATCAACAATAGAAGGACGGAAGTGACAACCAAAAAACAGATGGATTGTATGAAGGATGACATGATGATATGTGTTGTGACACCGGAGGTATGTCAGAATAGAGGAGTATGGAAAGAGAGAAAAGGAGTGACGGAAGCAATTTTACTTCGTTTATACTAGACTGGAACTTTATTTATCTCAACTTAATATTATAAACGCGAATAGTATAAAAAGGTCATAGGGTACCATTCATCCAGGAACAAAGTATTGGTCCCGAGGGATAGGTGAATAAAGTCGAAAAGTGACGCTCACGATCACGTTTTCCTACCGCCAACGTTGCAACTCACTAACAAATACATCGTCCTGGCAACAAGAATGACAACATAATGTGGCGACCGAGAGTAGAACTTTCCGGCAGCGTAAACCAGTCGCAAGACTTTTGGAAAAGGTAGAAGATTCTGGAAGGAAAAGACAACAACGGATATATTTTAGAAAGGGGTAGACGATGAACGAAAAACAGAGATAGATGTTAAAAAGGGAAAGACGATGAACGAAAGACAGAGATAGATAGATGTTAGAAAGGGATATATGTATAAACGAAAGTTCCCGAACAGAAAGTTCGGGAAGGAAAAGACAGAGGTAGATAGATGTTTAGAAAGGGACAGATAGTAAATAAAAGAATAATGAAATTATGGGTTCCAGAAAATTATTCCGGGTATATAAACAGCGTAATGCGCGCCGCTTACCGGGCAGTGTTTAGAGTTGAGTTGAGTTCGAGACGGCGAAGCGACAAGTGCGATACTAGAGTTGGAAGAGAAGGTTAATAGAAGACAGTGACGAGTTAAGTGGTGAATTTAGTGACAAGTTCAGTGGACAGTTAAGTGAAGGAGGTGTGTAGCGTAGTTCGAGGGAAGAACCAGAAGTGAGCTATACGCGGTAATATCGGACTGTAGTAGCAAAAGGTGGTCTACGCAATATCGGTGACGGTATTGTGAGCGAGACACCTTATCATCGGGACTGTGCATCGTTGGTCGTGCGTATAGGGGCAACCCTGCAGAGAGGTATTACATGCGGCTGTGTAAATCAATAAAAGCTTTTAGACAAAAACTGGTGTTTGCTTGCAATCCATAAGTGCGTACCCCGCGCGCACGTAACAATAATTTTAATGTGTGGCTCGGGAGGACGTCATCAGGCGACGTGTGGGACTCCCAACGGTTGGTTCTTCACTCAGTCTACGAAATTGACATTAATGCAAACTAAGCCGGGGACAAAACCTCGTATTATATAATATAAATATATTTAAGTCTCGTGGAATTCCAAACGGGAAGCAAGATGTGAGCATTTAGACAGACAAATGACGTTAGATTGTGACTGTATGAGTAACAGCAACAAAACTGTTCCTTAATTTGCTTAAAATAGTTTAATTAATTGTTTTGTAAACGAAAGTTGGCGTTTGGAAGCACGTTTCATAACGCTCTAAGTCCATTTCCATTATAACTGAACGTTACATTTTGAAATGTATTAATAACAAAGTCCCGGTGATCGGATGTTTTTTCTAAAGCCCTCCTGAGGGTCATGTTATGAGTCAGTATCGGCAGGAGCTATGGTGACCTCTGTATAACGCGCATCACAACACAGTAATGAAAAAAAAACCGTATGGCGAGGGATTATTATTTATAATATTTTTAACATAT
The DNA here is from genome assembly GCA_949752895.1 of Dendrolimus pini. Classification (NCBI taxonomy): domain Eukaryota; kingdom Metazoa; phylum Arthropoda; class Insecta; order Lepidoptera; family Lasiocampidae; genus Dendrolimus; species Dendrolimus pini. Next base: position 4,201,481 of record OX457131.1, read on the forward strand.
CCACTTAAATAAACAATGTTATTATTATATATGTATTACTAGCTGACTCGGCGAACTTCGTACCGCCTTATTCAAATAAATTAATAAACAAACAAATTGAGAAAACACGGGAAATATATATATATATATATAGATATATATAGATAAATAGCCATAAACCATCTAGGAAAAATTTCGCATCGAATGGTGGTAGTTTCATGTCGATACGATCAGTGGTTTAAGCGTGATTGAGCCTCAAACGAACACCATTTTCATTATATATATATAGAAGATAGAAGATAGAGAGATATAGATAAATAGCCATAAACCATCTAGGAAAAATTTCGCATCGAATGGTGGTAGTTTCATGTCGATACGATCAGTGGTTTAAGCGTGATTGAGCCTCAAACGAACACCATTTTCATTATATATATATAGATAGAAGATAGAAGATAGAGAGATATAGATAAATAGCCATAAACCATCTAGGAAAAATTTCGCATCGAATGGTGGTAGTTTCATGTCGATACGATCAGTGGTTTAAGCGTGATTGAGCCTCAAACGAACACCATTTTCATTATATATATATAGATTATAACTGAACGTTACATTTTGAAATGTATTAATAACAAAGTCCCGGTGATCGGATGTTTTTTCTAAAGCCCTCCTGAGGGTCATGTTATGAGTCAGTATCGGCAGGAGCTATGGTGACCTCTGTATAACGCGCATCACAACACAGTAATGAAAAAAAAACCGTATGGCGAGGGATTATTATTTATAATATTTTTAACATATCCACTTAAATAAACAATGTTATTATTATATATGTATTACTAGCTGACTCGGCGAACTTCGTACCGCCTTATTCAAATAAATTAATAAACAAACAAATTGAGAAAACATGGGAAATATATATATATATATATATATATATATATATATATATATAGATATATATATAGATAAATAGCCATAAACCATCTAGGAAAAATTTCGCATCGAATGGTGGTAGTTTCATGTCGATACGATCAGTGGTTTAAGCGTGATTGAGCCTCAAACGAACACCATTTTCATTATATATATATAGAAGATAGAAGATAGAGAGATATAGATAAATAGCCATAAACCATCTAGGAAAAATTTCGCATCGAATGGTGGTAGTTTCATGTCGATACGATCAGTGGTTTAAGCGTGATTGAGCCTCAAACGAACACCATTTTCATTATATATATATATAGAAGAAGATAGAAGATAGAGAGATATAGATAATAGCCATAAACCATCTAGGAAAAATTTCGCATCGAATGGTGGTAGTTTCATGTCGATACGATCAGTGGTTTAAGCGTGATTGAGCCTCAAACGAACACCATTTTCATTATATATATATAGATAGAAGATAGAAGATAGAGAGATATAGATAAATAGCCATAAACCATCTAGGAAAAATTTCGCATCGAATGGTGGTAGTTTCATGTCGATACGATCAGTGGTTTAAGCGTGATTGAGCCTCAAACGAACACCATTTTCATTATATATATATAGATAGAAGATAGAAGATAGAGAGATATAGATAAATAGCCATAAACCATCTAGGAAAAATTTCGCATCGAATGGTGGTAGTTTCATGTCGATACGATCAGTGGTTTAAGCGTGATTGAGCCTCAAACGAACACCATTTTCATTATATATATATAGATAGAAGATAGAAGATAGAGAGATATAGATAAATAGCCATAAACCATCTAGGAAAAATTTCGCATCGAATGGTGGTAGTTTCATGTCGATACGATCAGTGGTTTAAGCGTGATTGAGCCTCAAACGAACACCATTTTCATTATATATATATATAGATAACATTATTTATTTATAGTTATTCGTTGATAACATATATTATACACACACTAAGGTGGGATTGGTAGCAGCATGCGAACAACTACAAGAGTATCTAGGGCCCGAAGAACATCAGGGGTAAACAGAGAAATTTTAAAAAATAAATCAACAACGAAATTCATTATTGTACTCCTATTTTTTTTTTTTAAGTTGTTGCAATCAATTTATTATTGTATATAGGTACTTTACATAAGTATTTTTTCTGCATCTATATCTGCATCTGCATGCATCTATAATAAAAAAATACATTATAAATACTAGTAAGGCACCACTTATGAGGTTTGCGTGTGATGCATCACACCCTCGCAATTTCAGGAAAAAAACTTATACATGTATATACACATATAACTAATCACGTCGTATATGCAGATAACATATACGTAGTCAGGAACGCTCATACACACAGACTGTCACTGCAATTTTTCTAAATGATAGTTTTTTTTAATTTTTGTTTTATACTTTTGTAATTTAAAGATTCCCTTAGTGTAGTGTAGTGGGTTAAAAGATACAACTCATTCCCTTGTTTTAATAATTGATCTTCAACAATTAGAAAAATAAACGTGGCGAACCTCACACGTCTCCACTGTACTTCCCCCATGGTGGATAGAATATAATCGGATTTGCTTTTGTAAAAAAAAGGTAGTTGAAAGTCAAGTAAATTGAGATACTTTTTATCATCTTAAAATAGCTGCAGCCTCCTACAGATTGTACGAGAATAGCAAATTATAATGTCACACCCCCTCTTCTATATGAGAACAATTTTAGTATTGATCGTATATACCATGTGTCATTTGAATAAGTCAGTTTCACCAGTTCAGCATAGAGATAGCCGACCTGCTGGAATGCGGTTACCATCACCTATGGACATTTGCTATACCAGAGGTGCTATTAATTTGTTGCAGCTCTCTAAAGGGAGAGTCGAACCTGGCCACTACCTGACCGCAGGAAATTGTATTCTTTCTTCGGTCCTGCACGAATATTCTACTTGTATGGAGTTTATGTAAAATTTTAGACAAATGGATGGATAGTAAGATATAGATGCCCGCCGGACACATATGGATAAACAACGGAACTCAACGTCAAAAATACTCCCACGTTTCTATTTTCACAGTCAAATAAGCTTATATTGAGTTTGGGGACATAATTTGTTATTAATTTAAGCGTTATGGTCCCAGGAAATCGGATTAGTAGCTTCCGTTACTTTGATCTCGATCTATTGAATTGGTAAAATGAAGTGGGTATATTATCCCAAATTATTAAATGTGACACAGATTATCTTAGATGGTGGTCTGTTACAAATGCCGCGCTGTAGACTGCATCCGACGGCACACTGTACGCAGCTGACAATTCTAAAGAATGTACTTACTACAGTTATCTCTCGCAGATGTTTGACGCCGTGGACATACGCTATGCGCAGCATCCATACGTCAAGGCAGGGTCGTAGCTACCGCCTTTTTTTGTTCCCAATACATTTTGATACGGGGCCCGTCTAAGGCAAGCTATGCCACTGGGTCAAGGTGTATGAAAGAGACCACTCTGATGCATTTTATAAATAAGCTTCTCTTAGCTGCATACAGCGTCACATCGGACGTAGCCTAAGCACTTGTAACAGACCAAATTGAATTATATTGATTGAAAGGAAACGCCAGTATTTAATGCAGTGAATGATTCAAATTTACGTTTAAATGGATCACTTTGATTAATTCATCCAAATTGAAAACCAGAAATAATCCGTCCAGTATCGGCTTTAGATCGGAATACTTTCGACCAGCTGTGTCTGCCACAGCATTCGCACGACACTCTTTATATTTGTTTTCATGTAAGATTATCATCGTTGACAGAAGGATTCGTGTTATATAAAAAACTTATGCTATAGTAGAAAACTGGGAAGGAATAAATGTGTTGGGTCCTATCACAAATTACAGGGCAAAGCTAAACAAAAGAGAGAACAAGTGTAAAATTGAAACTTAATTAATTATATTTGGTTCATTCAATTTCATTCCATGATCCCTATTCTATCTTCCGAGATAAAAGTATCTTATGATTATTTTCTTTATAGAAATTATATATTTTAAAAATTACATACATACATATATAACTTCACGCCAGGTCCCTTGCGGGGTAGGCACGAACAACAGAGCGCCATTTAGAGCCATAAAAATTGATTGCGTGAAAATCGTTTAATTCTAAAGACCAAATGAATAGTCATTTTCGCGTTCCTATTGCCATTCATTACCGTCTTCGTATTTTCAAAGAATAAAAACATAAGTTGTTGTACTTGCATGCTCTGTCAAAAGTTAACACACTTTGGCAGGACGAATCGATGGTGTTTATTTTATACGTTCCGATGTAAGAGATGTTATTGAAAGAAAATCATTTGTCCAAAATCTTTATTTTCATGCCAAATACTAAACAAGAGAGAAGGGGGCTGAGGCGCAGGTAAGAAACAAACTTTCGACCCCTTTAAAAGAGAATAGTAATAATTATGTGGCAAAAAAGGAACCGACTTCAAAAATAACTAAAAAGCAACAATAAATATTTTCTACACCATCCTATAGTCTCTTTTGAGTTGTTTTTGACGTCGATTTCTTTTCTGATAAAAAAATAATTAATAATTAAAAAGTTCAATTATCCCAGCAGATAGAGATTCACGGATAAAATCGCGAGGAGAACCCAGGTATTGCATGAATCCAGAGGGCGCGAGTGCTTACCGCCCGACCCCCTCAGATCCGGGGAAGCTCATCTCCCCGGCTCACATAGGAGAGGCCCCCCTGTTTATGGGGCGGCCCACCGCCCGCCGGGTCGCGGGTAATATACCGTGCCCCAGCACCCAGACGGAAGAAGGCATCCATAGGATTTTAGTGGGTATACCCGGCGCTGGTCGTATTGATTAATCGGCGTCAGGGGAGCCCTACACACCGGCTGCGATAATTCCCCGCGGGGCTGACGGTGCGGCAACACATTTCCCCATGTAAAAAAAATAATTGTACGAATATCCGTCCAATATTTACTATACCAATCACTAGTAGCGTATTAGAAAGCCAATTATGTTTTGTTATAGTAGAAGAAAAATAAATTATCATTAAGAAATCTTTTATTAACCGGACGTGCCTTTACCAAGAAGTGAATAGCGAAAAATTAAATTTGCATAAAAGCTTTTATCGAAATGCAATTGCATTCCTATGGATGAGTAGCTGAGACAATACTTTAGTCTTTTGCGAACAAAAAGCGATAAAAATCGGTATAAATCGACGATAGTACGTGATTCTTTGGTGCGGCGGTGTGGAAAATTTGATTTGGCCTTGAGAGGTTACATTTTTTCAGCTGCTTAATTACCTAACAGTTTATGGACTGTGAACAAGTCCGGGTTTGTAATAAGACTATTAGCCTGCTATATTGTATTATTTAATATCTCCCTGCAGGACAAGGATGGCGTTGTTATAGTTTTTTTTGTATATTTTGAACTTTCTATCCTTAATTTTAGTTTTTATTGTGTATTTTGTATTTATGGAACGTTTATATATATATATATATATATATATATATATATATATATATATATATATATATATATATACACACACACACATATACATATATATATACATATATATATGTATATATATATGTATGTATGTATATATTATCCCTCCTTTTTTCATATTCTTCCAATAATTTGGGATCGTCTCAATATAATTTTTTTCTTCCATACGGACTTTGGCCGTACGGCCCCTAATTACACATTACATTTCCATTGAACCAATATTACTCATTATAGTCCTCAACTTGTAAATTATTACGTAATAATGGGTTTTATCCCCCTCCCTCCCCAGATAAGGATATTTTTAGATTTTCGTAACCCCCTCTCCCCCTGGGGATCCTTACGTAATTAATGAATGACCCCTAACTACACATTATATTTCCATTGAACCAATATTCACTATAGTCCTCAACTTGTAAATTATTACGTAATAATGTGTTTTATCCCCCTCCCCAGATAAGGATATGTTTAGATTTTCCTAACCCCCACTCCCCCTGGGGATCCTTACATAATTAATGAATGACTCCTAAGTACACATTACATTTCCTATGAATCAATATTCATTATAGTCCTCAACTTGTAAATTATTACGTAAGAATGGGTTATATCCCCTTCCCTCCCCAGGTAAGACATCTTACATTTTTCTAACCTTGAGGACCCTTACGTAATTAATGAATGACCCCTAACTACACATTACCTATCCATTGAACCAATGTTCATTAAAGTCCTCATTACCAAACAGCCTTGAAATCTGCCAGCTTACGTTACGTTGGATCACAATTACGTGATCTCGATGCGATTCAGCATGGTTTCTGCAACTCGCGTGTTACATACGCATTGGGCGATTCAATTACCGAAACGATGGCGTAACTTGTATGTTTTTGAAATTGAGATAATTTGGAAAACGTGAGAAGTGTTCAATTCTATAATAACATTACAGTTATTGCAAATCGGCCGCCTGGACTGGCTGTTGATGAATGAAGTTGCTCTTGCTTTAATGCTTGTTTATATTTACACATATTAAATTATGATATTGTTACGACCTAGTCGCCAAATAAAACAAATTCACACCTGCATACCCGTAAAAACACATTTTTTTACCTGTCGGCATTTGGACTTCTTTTGTTTACTTTGTGTTTAGAAAACAGCCCATTGTTGTATTGTAATATTTTATGGCAGTCACTAGCCAGATGTTACGGATTGAAAGTACAAACTGATTCTAGGAAATTCAGGCCAAGCGGCCGGACGGACATATTACATCTGTGCAGTATAAAGCAATGGCCCGATGGAGGGACGACACAGTTGAGCGATAACCACGAGCGAAGCAAGACGTGTGTACTAGTTTAGTGATGGACTTTGCGCATTTTATGGAATTACGACCTTCTGCATACGTTTTAGACTTGTTGTATTCGTTTATATGTGTACCTGTGTTATACGTGTTTGTATAGTTCTAATAAACTCTATATTAATTCTAACAGCATTTTAATTCCAGTCTCAATCACTCGTAACAATATAATGTCTTCATATATGTTATAGTCAAAGGTCGATATGCAGTCTCTTTAGGAAATGACTGGTGTATCCTAAGAGTGACCAAGGCCTTTCGACAAAACCCGAAGTTACCCGAAGAATAAAGTCAAATTTCGGTCACTGTCTGAAGTATTTTTAATCAAACCTAGAAGTACCTAACTTTTCAGTCAAATTTCGAACGTTACGTTACTTAGTCAAACGTCGATTTGTACTGCACTTGTTACATTTTTAATGACTGTATAAATTAGTCTCTCCTAGGTTTGACAAAAAATCGTTAGTCAAAAGGCAAAAAAAGTCATTTACTTCGACTTTAACTAAGACTTTATGTAAGACCTGAGGTTTGACTAGTAAAACTTAGGAGCGCACGAAACGTCGGAATAATAAAAGTCAAAAAATTACCGCGGTACTGCTGCATGACAGTTGTCAAGTTTCAGTGAATTTAAAGAATAAATGAACATTGTTAAAATATAAATACGTGGTGAATTATTTTTGATATAATAAATTTTACCGACGAAATGCTTTTATATTTAATTTTCGTCTGCGTAAATTCTTTAATTTTTAATATTTAATTAATTTTTAGTTGTTATCTGTTACGTCTAATGAGACTTATTTTCACAAGAATTTATTTTCGTCAATGATTTTGTACTTAAAAAAACCACGTTATTTGTATATTAGTTGTGTTGATTTATAATTTTAGCTTATTTATTAATTTATTTTCACAGCCCATTATTTCAACGCCCAAGTGTCGTTGTAATAAATATATTTTTAAAAGACTCAAAATCTTTGAAAAACAAAATTATTCGCTAGTAATTTTTCATATTTTTGCGTGTCTTCGTGAAGTGTAATAAATACTCTTGATATATGATGTCTTCACATATAATGAGTGTTATAAAAGCGTCAGTTTAGTGCCGCACGCGCAAGATGAATTAATTCACTTTGATATGATGATTTAAAGTCATAATTCAGAGGCAAATCAGTTTGTGTATTCCCTTAGTGTAATGATATAATCAAAATGAAGTCAATTAAGTATAGGATATCAACAAATATAATACCAGCTTTGTAGACTGTAAATCATAAGCAGCTAGCTGTGTCCGCAACTTCGTGCTTATGGAGTTAAAAATATTTTTTCATCTTCAGGGTTGAATGTGTTAAAAAAAACGTTTTAGTACTTGTATTATATTTATTTGGCGGACAGAAAAGTATACAAATACATCTAGACCAAGTAATAAAGCAACGAAGGAAAATGATTTTAAAATAGAAAATAATTAAAACAACTATGCCATAGTAATACTAGGCTCTGAAGAATATCTAAGAGAATGGTGAAATAACAAATATATAAAAATATCATACCCAAACTTGAGGTAGTATGGGTTATCCATACCGCTTCAGGGGGCCTTTAGCTATCAAGGGAGCAGAGGATTCGTCACCCCTGTCGTCGAAGTAGGTGTGTTTTGATTCCCGGGACACATTCAGGCACTTTTTGCGCTAGGATCGGACTGGGCGTAACTACGTTCTAAGTCTCAGCCTTTCCTACACAAAAGCGCGGGGCACATGGGAGGAGGGTGGTTTTAGTGGATATTGGTTGATGCCCGTGCAGCTTCTCGGAGTCTCCACACAAGCTGGTCAATTGCGATCGGATTACGACGAGAAATCGATTAATCCCCTCGCATGCGATAACGGTCTAATCTCTTGCAAAGGACCCAGTATTGTGCGTAAACAGCATTTACCCGCCTTAAAAAAAGTATGGGTTATCCATAAAAAATATTTCACATTTCACTTCAAAATTAATATATTATAAAATAACAAGTTTCTATTTAAGTTACTAAAGACAAATAATCTTTGAAGAAACACTAAACTCAACTTAACTTTTGCAACGTTCGTCATAAAAACTTGTCGCGATATTTCCTGTGTAAAAGAGATCGGCTATGCAACCCGAATACGGGCAGCGTCGCTGACAGTCATCTCCGTGGCGTTAAACAAACATAGCCGAAGTTATGTATGTGATAAAAAAACAAAGTACCGTCCCGTTTTTTTTTTCGCCTCAATACAGTATCAAAATACGGTTGCCATCGACGCGCTGCCAATGGAGCTTTATGATACGTTCTTTCAAAACCCCTATATAGATAGCGCTGTGGCAAAATCTCAACAGGTAGCTCATTCTACACCGTTATAATGCTCAAGACAAATGTTCTTGGAAAACTTTGTGTACATCAGCGAAGCGGCTTAAGGAAGTGAGGATGCACGCTCAACCGATCACACGAGAACACAAAAACAACGCAGTAAAGTCCTAAATTCACACAGTCAGCTAATAACCATATCCGTATAAGTAGGGTAGAGAAGTACGGAATCGTAGCGAACACGCGAATTTGCGGTGACGTAATATCAAAACCTGAATTCGATTAGCCTAGATGCGGTCAGTCAATAGTCGTAAAGTTTGGTAGAACTACCCTATCTACAACTAAATTACATCGCGAAGGAACAAATTGTTACGTAATTGGGTAAAAGAACGCTTTTTGATAGGATTGAACAGTGTTGGCTTCGCATACGCTGAGGACGCTTTTATGTATTTAACTGACAGTAGTGAAAATAAATAATAATTGTACTACATAATAGCGTTTGTAAGTTATACTCTGCCACTGTTAGCCTTAGGTTTCCCAATGTCAGAGACTGTAGACACATCAGGGGCCCAGATATTTCAATATCTCAGCGTTGAGAAGATATTCGAAGTACGATTCCATTGCGATATGTCAATCGTATTCTACTATTTCCGCAATATCTTTTCGATATTGTCGAGACTGAATGATAGTAGAAAAAATTGATATTACCATCAGAAGAAATGGCATTAGCCGAATTGAATATGGAAAACTATCAACATTTTAAACATTTATTTCGTTTCGTTTTCACTTATAAATATTTATAAAAGATAGAGTGTCGCGCCACGAGCATTGACCTTTTTTATAGCTTTAATTCAGCAGACAGGCAGACGGTCCCCCTGATGGAAGGCGATTAGCATCGGCTATGGACATTTTCAACACCAAAGGTCCCACAAATGCGCTGCTGCTCTCTAAAGGCAGACTGGAACCTGGTCACTAATGTCGGAACACAACTCAAGGTTGTTATGGCGGCATACTCTAGACCAGAGGAGGTCCAGACGGGCAAATAACCCACCTGGATGTGGGTTGTTTTGTCGCCTCTTACGTCAAGTCGCCACCGCAGGAAATTGTATTCTTTCTCCGTACTTGAACGGATTACGGCTTGACAAAATAACGAAATCAATAACAATATAGTAATAGCAGAATGTCATACATAAATCTCAGTGTGCAGGAATTTTTCATGATATTCTATTTTGCCTTTGGCCCGTGTCAGTATGTGTGAAGTCTTTATAATATGCATATCAGATAAAAAACTGCGGTGTTCCAAAAAGCACGAGTGGTGGTGAAAAAGAAGTAAAGTGGACTCTGAGTTATGAACCGGACATTCGACACGCAAAGGTGATTTAATGTTAAGATAATGCTTGTACTTGAACTGTCTTAAGTTTTTATACTCATCACCAGAATCAGAACCCGTGTCGCTTGAATTAGATGCAGTTGCCTTAACCGCTGAGCTACTCCTCAGTCCTAAATTATGTTATATTTAGTGCATCCCAATAATTGACACAAGATGCGAGAACAAAGATAAACACGTGTTAAATTATCGCTGTACTGTAGATTAGCTGTACGCGCGCCAGCAATAGATTACACACTGCGCCGGCGCAGGCGCCGGAATGACATGCTTACACGCTATGATGCTTAGATATGAATACATTAACGAGGAATGATTTATTTATATTCTTTCATTTATTACAGCACAGCATTACTACTACCAATAGCAATTTAAATGGTAATTAACACAATTAAATTGTGATGATTATGATCTTTTAGATTTATATATATATATATTGTTAATGTCACTGCTGGAGATTCTACTTCGGAGAAATTCTCTTCCAAAACTGTAAAAAATATGCCATCTAACTTATGAAGTATGAATTGCAAAATTGTGAAAATAATTATAGGTTGCAGAGATTCAAAAATACTTTCAATAAAAACTAAATTTACAACAAAAAACCTATAAGTAAAAAAATCGCTGTCGGCAGGGAACGTCACCAAAATGCTGGCCACATTGCCAGGTTGCCAGGCCAAATATTCTTTATTGTTTTTTACTGCAGAAAAGAAATCAGACCGTTTACTTACTTAATTTTTATTGTGGGAAATATACGTTCATTGGCTGCAACTTACTCAGTCCCCACAAGTCTCTCTATATTATTTGGGTTCTTCTGGACTTATACAGACAGCAGTTTGTTAAACATACGGAAGACAAATTCCCTTTCGAACCTTTGTCGTAATAACACAATATCACTACGAAGCTTGTTTAGAAATAATTACAGGTATTATAAAATCACTTAACGCGCTTGTATTATTAACCTGTATCGGTTGAAGCAACAAAAAGGTATAATTACGATCTCGCCAGCGATCGCCACACCTATCAACTGATAACGATTTGAAAATTAATTTAAATACTTTTCCTACTTTCATTTTCAAAATTCAATTGTGGCTTCCGCGGTTTAATGGTCCAAACTTTTGTCTATTTAGTTTACTATAACGCTGGAGTTTTGGGTACGATCCCGATTGGGATAGGTGTGGTATCTCATGAAATTCATGTGGGTTTGAATAATACATATATTACAATTCTTTTTTAATGTAAATAATGTTACAGGTCGCGAGACTCGAATTAAAATGCCGTTAGAATTACTATAGAGTATAGTATAACACAGGTACAAATATAACCGAACACAACAAGCCCAATCGTAATGCAGAAGGTCGTACGTAATTCAATAAAACGCGCAAATTCCGTTACTTATTAGATTCCCTATTGTACACACATCTCGCTTTGCTCGCGATTCTCGCTCGACTCCCTCCCCTCCATCAGGTCATCATTTTATACTGCACAAATACAATGTCCCCGTATCTAAGTCGACTTAATCCGCCACATCTGGCTAATGACTGCCATAAAAGAGTACAATAAAACTATGGGCTGTTTTATAATCACAATTTTTAAACACAAAATAAAAAAAGGACACAATCATAAAAGAGTTACAATTAGTTTAAATACCGGCGGGTAATAAAATGTGTTTTGTTTCAGATATGCAGGTGGATTAAGTTTTTTTCGGGACCTGAGTAACAATAATATAAGAATATAGAGTAACATGTGTAAATATCCCTATTGACATTTTTGAAGACAGAGTAAAATCTAAAAAGAATTAACAGAATCATAAATAGTATTACAAAATTTCATTGAACTATAACGTGAAAGTTATACCTAAGATTTTGATCTATAATAGCAACCGGATATTGGGTCTTAACAAACAATTAAAACAAACAAAACGTGGACCGCGAATCATTTGTTGGTTCTAAGAACTAATTATTCAAATCGAAAAGGAAAGTTAACATTAACACCTCACTGTTGACACATTGTTGCTGTCCCCAAATAAAAACAAAAGACAGCTGTTGCAAAGAGAACAAATGTTGATAGAATATGCTGTGAGTTGATAATATCACGTAGAGGTAAAAAAGTCAATTAATATCATGTCATCTATGAAATCGTTCACAATACACATGGCAGCTAACAAGTGATGTAAGATCACTGGACTTGAGCCTAATAATGTTCACCTTCATTATCCAAAAACTTGTCGAAATATTATACTATTTAGATTATCTTACATCAACAAAACATTTACGTTCTTTTGTTCATATTGAGTTAGAGTAAGTTTCAAGGATTCTTTAAGAACGTTAAAGAAGCTTTCATATATAAATTAATTTAGAGTTCAGCGTAAATTGTATCATATACCTATAATATGACAGTTATATAAATATGTTAATTTTAATTTATATCTAATACATTTACAGATTCTACTGCATATATTGTGCTTAATGCTGAAAATTCGTATGTAAATAACGATATTTGTTCATAAATTATATTACATAAATTTCATGATTATGCTAGGATATTTTCTCATCGACATGGAAAGTGCTCATTTGTGGAAAGACGCATCATAACACTTTCCATATGCTCCGAGCCGTCATTTAATAAGACAGTTATAGCCTACCATTAACACAGAGGTGTCGTTCAACAGTTTCTCGTGGGTATTAGGATTATTTAATTTCCTTTTACATTGAGAAGATATTTTGAAGAACAATTGAAAACTTTCTCTCCTATAGCAAGATAATATAAAACTGTTCATTTCTGTATTTCTATTTGGGAAGCAAGCTTAGTGATCCATATAAATAAAGTAGTCTCACTAATGCGGAACTTCAGTAGTCCGGTACGCCCAATAATCCGGCACTCTCCGCCCACGTTTCCCTTATAACTATCCACTCTCGTTCCACGTTTTTTTGTTGAAGTAGGGGAAATACATTTCGTACAATACCAGGCCCTTTCTGGGGGTGTAGACCTTGAGAGGAGAGACTCTGATAAAGGCGTTCTCAAATAGACCACTAAACCTGTACCTGCCTTCCATGTGCCAGCACTTGTGGTTGCAAGAATATGAGTTTTAGAACGTAGTTACACCGATGTTCATCCACGCATCAAGGCCTGAGTTACCCCGGGAAGCATAACTCACTTCACCAATAGTTGTTCCACCGCACCCCCAAATACAGGTGGACTCTTGTGACGGAATCACGGTAGGAGATTTTGCACATATCTGCACGTCCGCACACCGGACTGACGTCGGTAACGTCGTATGCGCACCTATCTCCCCTTCTCGTTAAGCGTCCTCCTTGGTAGACATTACTGCATTGCAAAAGGCTGATGCAAGCCCCCAATGATCTCCGCTGTGCAGCATGGCCTTACCCAGACTACCCAGAGAATTGATCGGCCCTACACCAACCAACCTCGTTCCGCGCTTGGCGCAACACCGGCATCAGTATGACATCAAAAATTAATACAATAAAAAAATATATTATTTATTTTTTAAAATATACAACGGACTAATAATGGAGAAAATTAGTTTCCGAAATTTACCATACCAAGAATCGAACTCGGAGCTTCTGCTTTAAGCCAATAAAGGCTTAACCCGCTCAACCACAAAGGCCGTCATTTTACTTAAACATTATTTTTTCTATACAATCCAGTAATCCGAACTTTCCAAAATATGGCATCCCCTAGTTTTTAATAGTGCCGGATAAGTGAGACTACTGTATAAAGTTGAATCACTCATTGTCACTTAACACCTTCGTGGCCTTTCAGCTCTGGGCTTTTCAACCAAATTGAACAATAACAATGTGTCGATAAATAGCTTTGGTATATGCACGTTCAATGCCCAAAGCGAGCGTTCCCGCCTAGTGCGGGCAATGTTTTTGATAATCTAATGATGATTCTAAACAAAGATTTATTTAACTTATGGACGGTTCCTATATCTGACAATTCGTTAACTTTCCTTACCATCGGTTGATTGTTGACATAATTTATATGGAGCTAATGTCAAATTTAATCGATAGTAATGCAAATAAACGGTTGGCAAGACATAGGAACGGAATAAACAAAATGTCACAAATACTATAACGCTTCCTAACCTTTAATCGGGTTATTGGAATTAACATCCTGGTCTTCATTCAGGAAACCAGGTCAAAGCCGTCATTCCTTTGACACATGCATCCGGCTCTGCCATGCAAGTGAAACTGATCTTATATGGCGAGTCCAGATGCGTAAAGTTTTTACTTTTAACCTAGAGAGCAACGCGAGAAGACTGTATAATACTGTGTTAAATACGTAAATTGGCTAAAGGATGCCTCTGGGTTCTGTAGAATATCTTTACTTCTTTTGGGAATTTGGGATCGGTACAATATGTCTATTTCTTCCATACTCCTCTATCCTGGTACATGTCCTTTGTCGCACCAAAAACGTTATGTCATCCTTCACATAATTCATCGATCTCTTTTTTAATTTACCTTTACATATTCTCTAGAATATCTATGCTATAATAAATCTCTAGTGTTGTAGCAGCGAAGGTAGTGATTAAATAATAATTCAGATGACAGAGAGTAGTATTCACCGTTGAGTGCTGATGTGAACTGATTTATTTTGGAAACGGTAACCTTAAGTACAAATGTCAACAAGTCGTACTGCTAGTACAATGTATAGCACAGTGTGTGAGCGGGACGGATGATGTGCGAGTGAGATAGAGCAACTATTAATATCTGCGCTCCCGTGCGCTGCGCTGCGCTACCGCTAGTCAGTGTCAGTAGTTCGTTGTCCACTGCGATGACTAGACGTATGCAGCGCCCATAGTATCTTTAATCTACCTTTACAGATTCTCTAGAATATCTATGCTATAATAAATCTGTAGTGTGGAAGGTGTCAAATTTAGATTTTGGATTCAACTACTGAACGAATTTAAATGAAAGTCGACAGAGAGCTGGCTTATATCCCGAGCCCACACCTAGGATACTTTTCATCCCGATAAATGAGGAGGCTAATCCTGAGCGTTAGACTAGATTTTTTTTGTCTGTTTGTCTTTCTATTTGCCTGTTAGAGCAATCATATGAAGACTACTGAACGAATTTAAATGAAAGTCTAGACAGAGCTAGCTCATGCTCATATACTAGGACAACTCTTAAGATCTTTGTAATCCGCGTCGCATTTTTTGCAGCTACACATATCAGAGTTATATATCTGTCCTGATATAAAATAATTGTACATTTTAATAAAACAATCAATATACATACATACATACATACATAACTTCACGCCAGGTCCCGTGCGGGGTAGGCACGATCAACAGAGCGCCATTCAGGCTTATTCTTACACACCTCACTTGCTTCTTTGACATTCATAGTTCTTGTCATGCACGCTCGTCTGTTCTTAAGGCTCCTAACATCACCTTCTGTTAATGCACGAACAAACAATATATCCAATATTATTGTAATATAGGATAGGATAATGCAGTGGCGTACAAATAGCAACCCTACAAATAACTACCATAAGTGTAATGTCATTGGTGTCAGCACCAGACTTCTTGTAAACATCGCCATGTGTGACACGATAACGCCGTCTCATTTTAAAACTTAATATTAACGAAATAAGATTTAAAATCAGCCGATTTATCAGACGTGTAATAAAAATTGATTGTAGCAGCTTCCTGTAAATTTGCGGTTCTGCTTTCCATTAATTCGATAGCTTACATACCCAAAGCACGTACGCCTGTAATTTTAATTGTCTTGAGTGACAAATCTTCACTTTTTAGATAAGCGCAATGATAAAATTACACACAATAAATATTGAAAAATATAATAATTTTCATGTTTTGCTCGAAACTGACTTCATTTTGTAGAAAAACTAATTAATTAAATTTAACATACAAGAACATGGTCAGGAAATACTGTCTGCAATATAATGATATGCAAATTTATATAATTAGTATTATATTGCATATGTTTATGTTTATTAGGTTTAAATAGGTGCATTTTATCAAAATATCTTGTGTATGTATATAAGTTATGTGTATATATAGTATAGTTATATATTTATTATTAAAATGCCAGTAATCGTGCAATAATTAAGTATACCACCATCACCACTCCTAATCAGCAATAGTCTTGCCACGGGTTGTTTGGAAGAGATTGCTTTTTAACGATAAGACCGTTTTGTAAACAATAAGAATAATACTAGTTAGTAAGTTTTTTACCTCAAATATATATTTTTTCTTTTTAGTTACTCCTTCTAAGTCGACTTTGACTATTGAAATTGATAAATTACGTTTGTGCCGTTTGCTTTTGAGATGTTTGGACCGAGGGGCCTGAGGCCATGAGCCACTACCAAAATTTATCAAAACGGCTCATTGACTTTTTAGGACTTAGGTGATCAGAAGGCTGGTGCTTATCTCGGCCAACGGATCAGTATGGCGATCCAGCGAAGAAACGTAGCCAGCCTTCTGGGCACCTTACCCATAGAAGACGGTGATCTAGGCTCAGTATTCTACTTATAGTCTTGAGGGACTATGGGTAAAATACAATACAAATAAGTTCTCTTTTATTGTATTAGATTATTTATAAATTCCTTCATTGTACTAACTTATGAAAACAACTTCATGAATCGGATTATAATCGAGTTAGAATCATAAGCTATTCACGGGACTTACGGTCGCGTTCGTTTTTAGAGGTCAAACCATTGACTTAGAAAAGAATCCGTTAAAATGAAGCGAATTCTTTAAACGTGTGAATGTTCGAGTGCTCAATTTGAATAAATATTGATTCGATTTATTGTTTAAATCATTGTGAACGGTCACGAATTTAATCGATAAACTAAGAATCGTTTAAAAAAATATTCTACATTCAATTTGTTTAATTGCTATAAAATCACAGTGTAAATAATGGATATAGGTATACTATATATACCTTGAAATATATGATAAAATGATTTTCGGGTTTTTTGATTTTACTAATATATATTTTATTTATATATAAACATATATACCAGCTTAAACCATTATGTTGAATTTAGAATGGAATTTAGTATGGTCTTTTATGTTTGGTCTTTCACGAGGCTTAGGCGTTAACTCCGAATATGTGTTGAATGAACGAAATAATGAATATAATAATATGTAAATCATTGCATATAAGCCGAGTTTTTATATTTTATCCGGGTAGTGTGTCTGTGTGTGGCCTGCCGTAAGGAGCCATGCATAAATTACGACACGTTAAGGAGGGGAGGAGGGGGTCGACGAAGTGTGACATTGTGTGACAAGGGGTGGCAGGTGTTCTAAAAATTTCGTGACGTCTATTTTTATATTATAGTTTATCAAATTTAATAAAAAGCAGAATTTCTTTTTTTCCCCAAGGACGTAAAGTACTGGTTTCTGCCCTGTCATCATGCAACTCCAAGCGTACTTTCAGAATATGAGAAGTGAAATGTAACAAAATAATTAATTGGCAGATAAACACATTGTATATCCCCAAGTTATGTTGTTTAATAACAACGGACCAATGCCGTCATCCAGACCCATAGTAAATAACGAAGCATATCAGGAATTGAACCCGGAGCCTCAGTCCTGCAATGAAAGGCCGGCAAAGGTTTAGCTCACTGCGACAGAGAAGCCGTAAAATGAATGAACAGTAAGATATTATAGAAACCGGTGGCTAATGTTTTAGCTGCGCCGCTATCTTGCTTCTCAAATTGATCAAGATACCGTCGCGGATTTCCTTAAATATATTTGACTGAATCACGAAACGCTGCGACCGTGGCGACCTTTAGGCCCTTCCATTTTAAACAGTTCAATGTCACGTTGACAAGAGCTTGCAGTGACGCGTATGTCATTTTCTAATTGAACCTGACTGTAAAGATTTCCATATCATATTTCGATTTGATTCCTAAAGTTATATTTTTTCTTATCTATATATACGTGTAGTAGTTTTTACGTGAAACAAAAACTTCATACCCTTTTTTAAGAAAATGCGCGGGCGGAGAAGTATGAAATTTCTCACACTTTTTTTTTGAAACAACTCTACGGACTCGAGTTCCGTGCCCTTTTTTACAACTTAATTTCTAGATTTACTTTTTTTTTAATTTAACACGCTTAATAGTTATTTTGGTTCGTGTGTGTGACCTTAATTTAGTGATTTTTGTGTTGAGGTGTATGTATCTTACGAAAAACTTATCATATTAATTTATTCTATTTTTAATACTAAACTTATACTAATGCAGAGTGTATCTGTTACATGCTGGTGTTGTGAGGAAGTGCATGTGCAGTGTCATGTGTGTATGTATGTGTGTAATGTATGTGCAGTCTTATGTCTATACTTATATATATCATCTTATCTAGTGCCTCAAATTCTCACACTTATAGATGCTAATATTTTTTAAACTATGCATAAAATATATATTAAATCAATAAAAAAAACATTACACACACTACCATGTATTTGACACACGCACGCATAATTATATACTCTTTTGTTTATTGTTCAAGTCAAATTAACAGCGTAGCCTTGGCGAAATCCGTGATTATAGAAGCATAGTTTTTGAAATTAATAATGGTCGAATTTCGACCACGGGCGACCACTAGTAATAATAAATTCTCTGTAGTTGCGAACTTTGTTCGCGAGATAACGCTTATACTCGACTGTTTGCTTATTTACGGTATAAAAAAGAAACTTTATGGTCCATATCTTGTGTATTCATCAAAATATCGAAATAAATCATAAAGATACGAAAATTTGACATAAATTTGCTATTTTAATTCTTTACGTTTTCATTGAAAATTGTTAGGGATCAAATTTAAGACAGAATAACCAGATTTAAAAAAAGTTCTGCAAGCAGAATTTTTTAAAGCCCTCGATATGTAGGTTCAGTTGGTAAGCATAAACGATATAATAAATTTACCTTTGGATTTTACGTATACAAAAGACTAAGATAGGTACAGTAGTTATGTTCCTTCGGGGCAACCTACTTTTCACGCTTTTTCTTTGAGCTCAGCACTTCTATTGCAAGGAAATCCAGTGATAAAAGCAAAAAGCCGAATGAATACCGGGAAATACCTAACGTGCCACTTTTTTTTAAACAACGCTATGACGGATATTATGAAAGCTACGAAAATATACACTGGTAAGTAAATCTTTTCGAGGTTGGTAGCTTCGGGTTCCTTTTATGAAATTAAGGCAATGCCTTTTACAAATGTGGTGGTGTAGGAATTTTAAGTTGAATAGGATTTAGTTCATATTTCATAGTAAGTTAAGTTAAAAATTAGGTGGGTATGTAGATATACTTATGATATTACGCACTAAAAATATTATAAATGTGCTCAAAGCCTTCCTATGCAAGACCGACTAGCATAAAGTCAATTGCTTTCATCTTAGACTATGAAGGTGAAACATAACGTGAATTAACATTAATGTCTCTTAATATTGAATATATGATTATATAAAAATGCCTTCCTATCGACATATTTTTGTAAAATTAATAATGTTTATTGTAAATTAGATTTTTTGATAATCGTTATTATGACTACGTATTTATATTTCAGAGATAAATGTTTTTGTTAATGAATTAATATAAATAAATAAATATTGCCTGTGTTTGTTTTTAATCTGTTCAATATATTTAGTATACTATTATCCCTTAGAAACTTATTCGTTCGTCTTCGTTTATAATTATGTTGACAGTGTAATTATAAAATGTCGTGATAAACCATCCAAGCCAATGCAGTCTGGAACCAGGCCACTGCGGGTTGGCCCACATAGCGCCTTTGTTTTTCCCCTCCACCCCTTTACGAGTCTTTAGACTACGAACAAAATTGGGTAGATTGTCCATATAAATTGTATTTACAATATTTTAAATATTGAGCGAACGTTCTGAACGTAACCGGAATTTAACGCTCGGGTGATTTTGATACTAAAATTAAAATGAATTAATAAATAGTATTTTCTTATATAAAAACTAAATACTTTACCGCGATTAAAGCCGTTAATACGTAGTTTTATCGTGAATTCATTAATATTTATTTGCAGATATACAAGTACAATAAATACAGAAGTATGTCAACAATAGTTAGTAAATAATGTATCTATGCTCTTTCCAAGCATAAGCATTTTAACGTTTGCACGTTTATGAAGTTACAATTTGTTTTTACTTACATGCTACTAATGTCACAACTACCATACTTCTTTTTGTATACTTCGACCGTATTTGACTAAAGGTTGTACAAGTATTACAACTGGAACTAGATTTTATGGTTTAATTTTAGTTTGTATATATAGCTTATTTTTAGTTTAATTTATTTATAATTTAGTTTATTTTTAATTAGGAGTTTAGGGTAAATTTTCTTATTTTAATTTATTATAATTTCGTTGATTTGATTGATATAAAAAAATATAACAAAATATACAATATTATATGCAATTCAGTATTACAATGTATGCTAATTATATGTATCATCTTATATTTTAAGTTATATGACAAAAACATTAACTAAATTTTTATTTGAATAGAATAGTTTGAAAAACACATCTTGTACAATCGCACATTTAATCATGCAATAAGAATTGTACCTAATTACTACAATCAAATAAATTATCATATTTTTCTGGTTATTATGAAACCGGATAAAATAAAGTCAGGCATTTGGCGCACCCGATGGAAAGGCGTTACCATCGCCTATAGACACTTGCAACACCAAAGGTGCTTCTGCTGGTCTCTAAAGGGAGATTGGAACCTGGCTTGACTTGTGTTCCACTAATGCCGCAACACAACTCAAGGTTGTTATAGTGTTACGTTATGTAACTCGACTCTAGGCCTAGACTATCTACCAGATGGTAGCCATCCAGACCAGCAAATACCCTAACATCTGGCTGTGGGTTAATTTCTCGCCTCTTACGACAGGCCGCCCGTCCGCAGAAAATGGTATTCTTTTCAGTTTTAAAAGTTATATGATTTATTGACGTCGATTATTGTCTGGAAGAGATCGCTTTTTAGCGATAAGACCGCCCTTTGTACATAAGTAGATATAATTTTAGTCTTTAAGTTCATGATTGTATTGGTGTACAATAAAGTGTTATCTATCTATCTATCTATTATTTCGGTGAAGGCGTACGTAATATACGTCGTCTGACGGTCCGTGTTTATACATTAACTTTACTGCACCAAAAACTCGGGTGACTGTAGGAATGAGTAAGGATTTGCTTTCGTGTTTATAATTTTCCTTTACTCACGTAATCTTTTAAACTCAAATCGGTTAGTTTGAAATGTGCTGTTGCTAATGGAATTTGCACAGTAATAAAATTGGTTCGGCAATTGAGTTTAGATGTTCTTTTATTTCATGCTAAATCGATCCTGTGAATAATGGTATTTATGCACGCTTTTTCAGTTTCCCATGAGATTTGTAAGTATATTTTATGTGTTTTTCATTGTTTTGGTCATATTTATTCGTCATCGACATCAGATGGCTTTTGATAGATATTTTTATGTCTCGTTGGTTACTTCGAAGCTGTTTAAGAGACGGTTATTATTTTTATACCTGTTTATATGAAATGAGATACCTATCTCTAGTGTCGCTAATTAGATGTTAAGAGCTCTTTGTCTGATTACACAAAGTTCAAACTTTTCACGTCTTGTATCTTACGAAAGTACTATTACCTCATTACAATAGTTTGTTTTCTAATATGAAGTATTTATTTATGAAAATATTATATATGGGTGCTTTATCAATAATCCACGTCATTTCTCCATCATCAAAATTAAGTTGCAATTCTTATCGAAGAAAATAATTATAGTTATAAATTAAACAATACCTAATATCGTTTTATCCAATTGGACTTTCTGAAGTTAGATTTTTTTATTGCTTGAGCACAGCAGACAGGCTGATGGTAAGTAATTACAATCGCCTATGGACATTAGTAATGGCCACTGATGCCGGAACACAACTCAAGGTTGTTATGGGGATATACTCTAGACCAGGGGTGGTAGCCATCCAGACGAGCAAATGCCCTGCCACTTGTTTCGTCGCTTTTTTCAGCAGGCCGCCCGGCCGCAGAAAATTGGATTTCATCTCCGTTCCTGCTCTGATATAATTATAGTAAATTAATTTTAATAATTAATTAAAGTTCTGATTTATATATTTCTATGTTCTAGTTTAAAATTAAACCAAAGTTCCAATATGTGTTCAGGAAGCAAACATCGTGAAATCCATCATGATTGCAAGGTGGAAAACGCTAGGTCAGCTTCGCTTAATAAAACTAGGTCACCAAACGACCGAGTTTAATGTGATTTTAATTAGAGCAGGTAACGTTTTAATTACGCATGAGATGAAAACGTTCAAAGCCTTTAGTAATTAGTGTAATGAGTGGAAACGATTTTCAGGGGTATGATTGTGGTTAGAATAAGATTGGTTGGTATATTTGAAATTGCAGTAATATTTAAAAGTTACATTTCTTAGTAAGTCATTGATATTATTAATTTATGTACATGGTCATGGTGGAACGAAAGAGAAAGTGAGAGAGTATACTTACTTATATTTGTGTGTACGAGTATGATTGCCTTGACATATACAGATATGTACGTCTTCCGTAACTGTCTTACTAATATTATATCCGCGAAAGTTAGTAATAATGTATGGATGTATCTTTGTTATTGTCTTGATGTTGTTGTCTTTCACGCAAAAACTACTGAATGGATTTTGATGAAACTTTACAATAATATAGCTTACACATCAGAATAATACATAGGCTATAATTTATAAAGACATCGTGTGAATTATCCAAAATATAACGGTTCCCCATAACCACGCGGGTGAGACCGTGAGGCGTAGCTAATACCTAATAATATTATATAGTATAGGTACCTTATAGATTTCTTTTACTTTTTCTTGAGTTAGAAATTACAAAACATCACTTACCACCACATATGACATCGGCTAGATTGGTCTGCACACATTGGTGGGTGATAGCGCCGTCTCTGACCGTCGTTATCTCCCCATAAAGATGATGCAGAGCTTCCTGGTCTGACATCAGAATAGTCCTCGGCGAAGAGCACTCATCGTCATGGCTGCTGTGGTGCCGCGACGAAGACCGTGATCTTGAACGACGACGTCTGGAATATAAAAGAGAATACAAAAAGAGAACAGCTCCGTGATTGATTTTTGCTTGCTTGCACATAGCAAGCTAATTTTCTGATTACACCGGCACACAAAAAATAAAGGGAGCTACATTATACATTTGACCAGACCAACAAACTTTGCCTTGCCTACCTTGTTCTTATACCTTACCTATGTTGTTATACCTTGTTCTTTCTTACAAGATAAATTTTTGGGATAAACCTTTTTTATGCTTATAAATTCTGCAATAAAATGAATTGTGTAATGGCAAAGAATTCTTTAAAGTTCGCACTGTCACGTAAGGACGCATTTCATTTGCATATACAATGTTTTTTTCAAATATAGCCGTTTCTCAATCAGGGAAATAGAACGTGCATATTGCATCATCTTTTTTCGCGGGGTAGAAAGTGCGCGGGCGGGGGGAGCCTGCATCGTTGGGTAGGCGGGCTCATGGAGTTTTAGTCACTATGAGTCACTTCGACGGGAAGCGTCGCGCATTTTGCGTGCGCGCATTTTACGAGAACTCTCGTTCATACATTACTAGGCGTTTATATTGTTCTGAATATGGACTACGAAAAATTAGTGAAGCTCCGAGTGCTAATTTAATTAAAATATGGGTACAGCGTTTTGACGAGACTGGTTCAACGTTTAAACCACAAGCAAAAGGTCGTCCAAGAACATCTAGGACCGACGACAATATTGAGAGAGTTATGCAGTCTGTACGAGGAGATCTACAAATGTCTACTCGCAAGAGATCGTCTGTCTTACACTTATCGCGACGAAGTTTGCAACGAATTTTAAACTTGGATCTTAAACTGCATCCTTACAAGCTGCAGTTAACACAAGAATTGAAAGAGTCTGACTTCGGAGCAAGGCTCGCATTTGCTAATGAAATGCTTAATCGATTTTCCAATTTTGACAATATCCTTTTCTCAGATAAGGCCCACTTCCATATCAATGGGTTCGTAAACCGTCAAAATTGTCGTTACTGGAACAGTGAGAATCCCAAACTCAAGCACCAGAAACCACTGCATAGTCCTAAAGTGACAGTATGGGCAGCAATCTCTGGTAGAGGAATAATTGGACCGTTTTTCTTTGAAAATGCGCGGGGGCAAAACGTCACTGTTAATACCGAACGCTATGTTGCGATTTTGGAAGGTTTTTTGGCTCCAGAGCTTGAAAATTCAAGAATAGTGAATTCTAGGACTTGGTTTCAACAAGACGGAGCTACCTGTCACACATCAAATGACTCCATGGCGGTTGTGAAACAGATGTTCCCTGGCAGACTGATTTCGAAAAGAGGTGATATCCCATGGCCCCCACGTAGTCCAGACGTGACGCCTCCTGACTTTTTTTTGTGGGGATACCTCAAGAACAAAGTCTACAGCAATAATCCGAAAAACATCGATCAGCTCAAGGAGAATATCCGTGGTGAAATGGCAGCAATTACACCAGCATTACTGAAGAAAGTTTTCAATAACTTCCGTTTGCGATGAGAGGAGTGTCGTCGTAGAGAGGGTCATCATTTAGACGATGTTATTTTTAAAAAATAAACTTCAGTTATTTCTTAATAATACCTCAGTTTTATTTTAACTATACCTTTTGTATTTATTTTTTAATCAATATTTTAAATATGCACGTTCTATTGCGCCACCATGTAGTCTGTAAGCGTGCCTAAGAAACAAACCCCACCAAAAAATCCTACTGCATGCTCAATTAAAGCCTACAATTTAATTACTAATATGTATATGTACGATCCAATCAATTTGCTAACAGGTCGAAAAACATAAATAACGTTTATGATACAAAATCTGCATCTTACAGCAATAATCTTGATTAAGACAATTTTGATGCAAACATTAATTAAATCGATGCACTGACCTTTTTTTTCAATTACAGAAATTCACATTCTGGTAATGAATGTATCGCAACATGACGTAATACTGTTCGCGAAATAATTGACGAATCGATTCGACCTCACACGTTTTGAAACCGCACTCCTACGTGAAGCTTGATATGTAAGAACATGATTGTTCCTTGTTCATGGGAAGGACACGCTTACGATGTCCGATCTTATTAATGAATTTTCGTTGCAGATTTTAAATTATATGACTCATTACTTATAGCACAGTATCTTTTGTTGGTAGCCGCTAAATTTTATTATTTATAAGTACTTTATAATTCAGAAACGGACTAGTTATGTGGGGAATAAATAAATCAAGCGATTGTAGCCAGTTTATAGTAAGCCTAGTCCAAAGTGACAAGATATGATCCAATGGATGATTTTGAAGGAGGTCTTTATCGGAAAGGCAAGCTAAGAAGAGTTGCATATTAAGAAGGGGGTAGTTATATTAAATATTACTTTCGTTAGTACAGATGTAATGTAGTTCAGTAATAAAGACTATCTTTATCTTTTTAATGTAAGCGATTTTGTAACTAAATATTTTTTGTTGCAAGATCTTTATGAACCAAAAATTTAGATAAAATAACTCTTTGAAATATCATTTGTAACAAAAAAAAACTAATTAGGCACAAATATTGTTTACGATCAACCGGCAGTAGACTGGAAAAATATAGCTACGCCGCATTCGCTAGGTCCCGGTAAAAAGCCCACGAAATGCTCGCTTGACGTGAAATGCCGAGCCTCAAGTGCAGAAGAAAAGTTAGAATAGCAAATCCTGGGCTCTAAAGCAGACACTTTAAGCTGTACGGGACAGGATTTAATGCTAGAAATACATAACGACTATGGTGTGACTTAAAATTAGAGTCCGACTAGTCCAGCTTCCATCTTGTGCCTATTCGCTTAAATATTACCCTTAAAAGTTACTATTCAAGAATGTCGAAAACTGGCTAAATAAACCAACTGTGCAAGGCTGTGTTTATACAAAAAAAAACAATAGTTTAGATGAAGAACTGTCAAAGATCATAGACCATACGAGTTTTTGGCGGGAACTGAAAGGGGACGTTGTGCTGTGCAGTTTTATTTTCTAAAAATGTGTAAAAATACTCTAAAATGAACAACAGTTGTAGGATATTGATAGTTCTTGAGTAGTAATTTATGTGTTTTTGTGAGAAATGTGAACTATATAGTCAAATATGGCCTTTCGAGTTGTCACAAGAACTCCGCTGAATGGCGTCGGTTGTAGCCTACAATACAACTGCGCTACTATACGAAGCCTTATACATCAAAATTGGCTGTATGAACTAAGATTCCTTTGCCTGCCTTTGTGGCAAATTCTACTACTACTACTACTCATAGACCATACTGCATAAGCTGTGCATTGTCATGTTTGGCGCTAAAAGTGCACAGATTATATAAATTTCAATCGCGTGTCGCGTTCGATTTGCACAACATGACCGTACTTGGATATTGGCGACATCTTAAAATGGCGTCGTGACTCATTCGATCGAAGTTTTAATAAATATTGAACGCACGAACTGTTTTCAAGTTTGCTTTGTGTTTATTTTGACACTTGAGATTTATTAGAATTTACATATACACACCATGACAGTGTGTACTGATGAGAAATGTCAAACAAATATGATAGAAGTTTGTTGCGAAATACCTAATTAGACTGGATTGTACAAAAGATAAATTTATCGTAATAGTGAATTTATTTGGACGTTTGTTTGTTCCGTTTTTGAAGTGAAACTTCGTTATCGACGTTGGAAAAAAAATTACCGTCACTTTTTTCGGTTACGCGCCATCTTTTTCTTGTCCCTATCACGGTCGATTCGACTGTGGTAGGGGCTTTATTATTTAACCAATTTCTGTAAAGTTGCATATACATACATACATACATACATACATAACTTCACGCCAGGTCCCTTGCGGGGTAGGCACGAACAACAGAGCGCCATACAGGCTTATTCTTACACACCTCACTTGCTTCTTTGACATTCATAGCTCTTGTCATGCACGCTCGTCTGTTCTTAAGGCTCCTGACATCACCTTCTGCTAATACACGATCAATTTGATCATGGAAGGTTGCATATAGTAGATCATTTTTCGAAAAATAAGGTCATAAAGAAGTTTCACTTCTTACGTGTGTATACTAGTACACGCACACATTTTTTTTTAAACGAAAATTATCATGAAATTTAGCATATATGGATAAATATGGATTTGCACTTTTTATTCTGAAAAATGAAATAAGTTTCCGCGCTGTATTATGAGTTCTAATTTCAAGCAAGAAGCTGCATGAAAAGCTCTTGTGCCTAATAATAAACAATTTAAATAATAAATATATATATGTAATTGTGTTTAGTATCTTTTGAGTTACCACAAGAAGTAAATTATTTAGCGTTCGTCAAATTTCTGCAATTTTGTCGAGGCTTTTCCTTGATGAAAGTTCAAGAACTCGAATGAATTCTTGACGCTAAATAATAGTATAAGTAAATATTTAATCAGAAAAAAGATAAATACTAACTCAGGTGTAACAATAAAAAACCCCCTTGAAGTCTGGTAGATTTTCCTCTCCTGCATCAGCTGCGCCAGCGTGTCGTACACAACTTCCGGTGAAGGCGTTTGCATCGACGGGAACTTGGCTGACAATGATGTCCTTATGCTTTCAAGAGTCGCTGATTGACCCTATAACCAAAAAAATATAATATATATAATATATGTATTCAGCAAAGTAATGCTGCCAGTCTGTGCTGTCTGGCCGAGCTGGACCGATTATAGTTTATAGGGTTTGCTTTTCTTTTTAGTATATATATATATATATATATATATATATATATATATATTGTTAGTCGTTTAATTTATTAGATCAAATAATAAAATATAATTTATCTCTGCCCTCCTTATAGTAAACGCAGTACTTGGAAATAGCGCTTTCAAGAAAAACGCGGTATTTTTTATTACTTTTTATTGCAGGACAGCAGACAGGCAGACGGCCCACTTGATGGAGAGCGGTCACCATCGCCTTTGGACATATCAACACCAATGGTGCTACAAATACGCTGCTGTCTCTTAAGGGAGACTGGAACCTGGTTACTAATACCGGAACGCAACTTAAAGTTGTTATGGCGACATACTGTAGTCTGTGTTGTCGTCTCTTACGACAGGCCGCCCGGCCACCGGCGACTCTCTTGGCAGGCGAGCTGCCCTGGCCTCTCCAGGCAGACGTCCTGTCCAGAGTTCGTCGCACACGGCAGGATGCCCTAGCTAGAGGACTGACCTTCTGTCAAGTCGAATTAGAGACGGTCAGGAAACGGGAAACCGCTTGCTGCCTCGTCGCCTGGTCTCGTGACCTCGAACACCCTGTGGCCGGCGGCTATACGGTGGATGCAATCAGGCCGCAGCTGGAGAGATGGGTGACCCGCACCAGCGGAACCCTGACCTTCAGGACGACTCAGATACTGACCGGACACGGTTGTTTCGATCAGTATCTGTTTCGCATTGTGGGCTGCTTGCCTTCCCCGGACTGCCGCCAATGCGGCGCACCCGATACGGCGTTCCACACGCTTGTTGAGTGCGCTGCATGGACGCCTCAGCGTTTCGAGCTCGAGACACACGTAGGAGCCGTCCGATCGCTTGGCGACTTGGTAACGGCCATGTTGCACAGCGACGACCGCTGGGAGTCTGCGGTTACTTTCTGTGAGGCAGTAATGTCTCTCAAAGAGGCCGCAGAAAGGGATAGGGAGCGAAGTCCTGCAGCGCGTGCTAATGTCTCCACCCGAGGTCGCCGGCCTTCAGCTAGCACCCGGAGAGGCAGGTACGCGCATTACTTCCCTCCCTGAGTTAGGTTCCGGTACGAGGGGCCCCTTGCTACTAGGCAACGCAAGGGATTCATCTGCCCCCGTTTCGAAGTGGGGTGTGTTCTCCCAGGGCACACTCCAGGCACTTTATTGCGCTGGATCGACTGTTGCGTAACTATGTTCTATATCTCAGTCTTTCCTTCACATCAAAGCGGCAGGGTCGACGGGAGGAGGGGGTTTTTAGTGGGTATTGAGGTTGCTCGCCCGTGCGGCATCGCTCTGAGTCTTCCACACTCCTCAGTGTCAAGCCATCGCGGACGGAGCGCAAACAAAGCATACTATTGCTAGCGCTTTCGCCCCCGGTGGATGCGCGCCGTTTCCTAGTGACGGCCCTGAGAGTGCGTAAATCGGTTAGCATTTTTCCTCGCCTCAAAAAAAAAAAAAAAAAAGGCCGCCCGGCCACAGGAAATTGTATTCTTTCTCCGTTCCTGCACGGATGAATGATGAAACTGGTGAAACTTATTTTTATATATCTGAACAACATGTTATGTGACTAAGTTATGTAACTTTTGAATGTATCTAAAAACAATAAAAGATCATGTTTTATGTATAGATTAGCGCATTTATTTATTTATCAAAGATAACACAGCTTTCGTCAATACATTAATAAACGATGCAGTTTAAACAGCGCATAAGCGAATAATATATCTTACTTTATGGGCAAAATTTACATAAAGAGACGTATTTAATTATTTATTCAATTTATAATTTAATTTAAATCAAGCTGCCATTTCTGCAAGAAATGAAAATCCCAAAAATATCGTTTACTGCAAGTGAATTTAGTAAGGCAGATCTACTAATAGATAGTGCAAAAAACCAATCAACTGGAAAATAACAGATTTTTTTTAAATATTGTAAATTAATGTTATCCGTGCATTAACGCCAAAAGATATATAAATATAAATAAGTCTTTGCTCTTTCTCTCTTCTATCTAAAATTTCATTGGCTCTTTCGGGCTGATCGGACGAGAACGAATGACGAAGAAGTTTGAGAGTAAATCCATTATGGCCTCTGTTACGGAAAAACATTGTGAGCTACTGAATGTAGGTATTTCACTTTCCTATTGTATCATATCGTATTGCATTTTTATCTTGATATACAAACATTCTTAAGTCCATATCAACGATAATGACAAGATTATTATTGTATGAAAAATCGGAAATCTATGTGTAACGTTCCATAATTTAAAAATCTAAAGTAAATTTTTTTTAAATGAGCGACCTTTTAAAATTCAAATTTTGAACTGAATCTTTCAAAAACTTATTATTTTTTGGTCTATAAAATTATATCGAAACGAGAAAAAATCGGTTATCGGCGATTTTTTAAATATTAAAAAATTTGAAGCAACCTCTTAAATTTTTTTGTGCTGTCCTTTGGCGGGAGTTTTTAATACATCAAAAATTATAATTTTTCACACGAGACACAAAAACAAAAAAAGTCGGTTTTTTTGCGCCACCCCATTCCACATGTTTATTATTCATAGATGTATTTTATAAAATAAATCTCCTGTACATTTTTATATTGTTTGTTATACAAAGTTCTTTCGTAACAGGCTGGATGTTTAGAATTTAAAGATTAATTTCCAGTTACAATATCAAAGGTCGTTCATTATAGAATCGAATAGCATATCTTTCGAAACAAACCTATTAATTATACAGTCTTAATTTTTCGCAATACATAGTATTATATTATTATGTATACATAGTTCGATAATATTTGGAGTATACAAGTCACGTTTCTTATTCAACATCTTCAATGGAAACTGATCATTACCTATCTACATACCGTAATTGATTACTGATTCTTTAAGTAGTAATCATATTCAAAGAAAAATAAAACGATACAAGTGCCCCAACATGTTGACAATCAATCAATAAGAATCAGTAACATTCAAAACAACAGGAAGTATTCACATGACTTTCGGTACATTTATTTGACTATTCAATATTTTAATTTTAATAGATAAATCAGGTACAATCGAGAGCAATAATATGTGCACGCTTAGATTTTACAAATATCTACTTAGGAATGTATTTCTTTCTAAGATGCATGAAATTACTTAAAAATAGTAAATAATTGTTTTTATTTCAGGTAACAGAACCAGAGTGACTTACACGATACGAAAGATAAAAAAGTACAATAATAAATAACAACTGCATTCTGTATTAAAATCGGAAACTGAATTAACTTAAAAAAATATTACAAATGCATATTGTAAATATGGTCTGTTTCTGTAATTCTATATTTTGGTTTGCAATAAAGTGTTATCTATCTATCTATCTATCTAAATACATAGTAATAATATAGTCGTGGTAGCGCAACGGCAACCGCACGCGTCCCATACTCAAAGGGCGCGGGTTCGATTCTGGCTGGAAAGCATGCACCACCTAGGCAGTTTTCTGACACGGTGAAGGAAAACATCGTGATGCAACCTGTACATCGAGATAACCGATTTGTCAAACCTGCCAAGCCGCCTTGGACGAGCGTGGCGAGTATACTGTCCGTTCCCTTAATAATGGGAGGCCCGAGCCCATTAGTGGGATATTTATGGGCTGTTATTATATAGAATAATATAAGGACCCAAATCGCTGTCGGTTGGAAATAATAAATAATCGATTTTTAAATCGAGCAAGAGCGTGTAAGTACATACATACGCACATTACGTACAATGAAATGTTCCATAGAGGTGACCAACGTCTACTGTATTGATTAATGTAAGTACAAGATTATATGTATTTATATATATATTTATTTATTATTATTCACACTATATGTATATATATACATATAAATAACAGTGCAACATCCGTTCGTCCTAGGGTGCAGTTGAAAACCAGCGTCAGGCATCCGCAGTTGCCTGGCACATGCTGAACTGCACCTATTTGGTACCATCGCGAGACTTTCTAATTCTTATTACCGTACCGTGTAATTCATTCCATGTCTGTCTCGTTGTGTGTTTACTAAATAAACGTCTTTTCTTTCTTTCTTTCTTATATGCAAATATTTAAAAGTCAGGGGGGGCACAATCTTGGATGCTAATATCTCGCCCCCTATTGACTTGTATATATGGTAACTTTTAATAAAAAGTTATTGTGTATATATTGTTGCCCTTAACTGTAGGTAGGGTTACATCACACAGAATCGCCGCTTTATTTTTTTTTCTTGTCACTATTGTTAAAGAGAATGATTTTGGTTTTGTGAATCTATAATTTTCATGTGACCTGTTTTTCAATTAGCGATTTCTGCTTTGTAGTTACCGCTTTGTTATTTCCTTGTGCCTTTTAAATACTATCATAATCATCTACAAAGAATCTTTTGGGCTGGGTTTAGACGTGAGTTAAATGTCTAGACGTAAATTTATAATGAACAATGAAGACTTTAAATGCATTCATTTATACATATAGATAATTTATAGTTTTTACAGCGTGTCAGTACAAATCCTTGTTAAATTGCTGGATTATAGCGGATAGATGGACGCTCCAACTGATGGAAAGTAAGTAATGTCGTCTATGGACATTGTCAATAATACCAGAGATGATACCGACCTCATATAAAGGAACTGGAACTTGGCCACTGATGTCAGAACACAACTCAAGGTTGTCTTGGCGACATACTCTAGACCAGGAGCTATTATTAACTCGTCAAAATCGCCGGACACTAATGTTTCAATCATAGGTTTTCCTGAATTCGGTATTCTATTAATTCCGATGGTGTGCCCGTGGCACGCCAGTCAACTTTTATAAATATTTATAAGCGAAAACTCGCGAATTTCGGCTAATGCCATTTCTGCTAGTGGTAACATCTACTTTTTTCTACTATTATTCCGCCACAAATGTCACGACGAAATCAAGAAGATATTGTGGATTTAGTAGAATTCGAATTATTAACACTATCGCAATGGAACCGTACTTTGAAAATCTTCGGAACGTCAACATGTTCAAATAGCAGAATTGCAGCACCTGGCTGCAGGAATCAGTGTTCTTTCTGCGTTCCTGCACGTCATCTTTAAGGTACTTTGTTTTACTTGTTCAAAAACTGTCCTAAAATAACATTTCTTCAGAGCATACATGTTGTCTTAAATCTTAAACGCATAGAACGCCTCCTTTGGCCAAATGCAAATTTGATCTTGTTATTTTATCAAAAGCCAATCGGTAACATTGTTACCCGACAACCTTCACTGTTTAGAATGTGGCAGATATTAATGTACATTACTTGCGTAATTGTGCGTAAATTTATTCCTAAAGTATCACATTACATGACTTGTTGGCTGGTTCCTATTCCTAATCGTTTTTGTCATGGAATTTGCATTATTATTCGGAATTCCTTTGAAGTTTTGCTAAGATTCCTTGTTGAGATTATTCTGTTTAGTTAAGTTATTGAAATTAATTGAGTGTATTGATTTGATTGAAATACTCGTGACTAGGTATGACAGCTCAATTAGGTAGATAAAGATACGCTTTGCAGGACACATTTTATTGAGAATAAGAACAAACCCTTTTTTGTTTCAGAAGAGCATGCAAATATTGTTTATTGAGAAAATTCCTTTGTTTTTTTTTTATTGCAGGAGCTCAGTAGACAGGCAGACGGCTCACTTGATGGAAAGCGCTTAGCATCGCCTATAGACATTTGCAACACCAAAGGTGTTACAAATACGTTTCTGCTCTCTTAAGGGAGACGAACCTGGTCACTAATGCCGGAACACAACTCAAAGTTGTTTTGGGGACATACTTTAGACCAGGGGTGGTAGCCATCCAGTCGGGCAAATGGCGTACCACCTGGCTGTGGGTTGCTATGTCGTCTCTTACGACAGGCCGTCCGGCTACAGGGAATTGTATTCTTTCTGCGTTCCTGCACGGATAGAAAGAATCTTGGAGATTCGAATCTGGAAGTTAATCAGTGTTTCTTTTTTTGGCTTCTCTTTTTTAGGATTTGGTTTTTGTTATAATGTATCTTTTTATTTCATCTTCTCAATCAATCTATCAATCATTTGGGATCGACAAAATTTATATATTTTCTTCTATTCTTCAATAAGTCCTCTGGTACACCACAGGTTTTTAAAAAGTATTAGGTAACATTATCATCTCTTTTAATATGTCCTAGGTAATAATTATGTACATGATTTACATGACTGTTTCTGTCTGCAATTTAATATATATTTATTGTTTTTTTTCAGTCTGGAAATTTACAAGTCAATTGTAAATTGGTATCTATCTCGTAGGTAAGCTAGCTCCATGACATCGAGTGCGAATTTAAACAGATTTAGTAATTCTTGATTACAGCATGAATTTTGAAACGAGATCGAAGTATAAAAAATAATCTGGTTTGAACCCATCGAACTTGATGCAGCAATTATCAATTACATTAAGTTTACATTTACTTATGAATGCTCGATAAAAGTCATTCATTTAACCGCTGAAATGAAATCTTCTTGTGAGGTAAGTTTGAATACCTCAAAATATGGGCAAATTTTATCAACCTGCGTTATATCAATGAAAGTAAATTGTGTAATTTGTATTTATAAATAGGTACTACTGTACTTATCAATATGAATTCAAGTACCATTTTATAATATTAGCCCACATTCTAAAAATATATTTACGTAACACTATAGAAATGATCTACAAAAATAATCTTACATTTAAGTGATGGGATAAGAAACAGTTTGATAGGGGAACGTTGTGGATTGAAAGACGGTGAAGTGACAAAAGATGAAAAAGGAATACTAAGGTGGTTTGAGAATACAGAAAGAATGAATGAAAGCAGAATCAACAGGAGAAAGAAAAATGGTAATTAATGGTCTCGCGGGAGACCGTTTCGCACTCACCATGATCAAATGGATGAAATTTTGAAGAAAGGTCAAGTAAAACGAATCTCAAATAAACATGTATGTCTGAAGAGATTAATGAAAGAAGAAAAAGCGAAAAATATTTGTCACGATCGTAGCAAATGGAGATCCATTATCTCTGCCTACCACAATGGAAAATAGGCGTAAGAATATATATATAATTATATATAAATAGTTTCAATGGTTTCAATTAATATTCAGGTCAGAGTGAGTCGAAAATAGAGTCATATAACAAAATAATAGTTTAAAATTATCATTTGCGATAAAAAGAGACTATAGTCATAAAAGTCGTCTTACATTAAGCAGCTGTATGGTGTATATCGGTCATCCTTGCAAAAGGATTGACGCAGAGCTTAAAAAAACTTTAAACGAACGGTAGTTTAAACAACGCAGCGTTAATTAAATACATACATTTCTGGGAGTGTTCCTTCTAATTGCACGACCTGATTCCTCCATCCCCATTTTACCATCGGACAACCAGACGCACAGGCTTGCGTCACCTTTACATGGTGGAAACACCACCAGTCAGAACCAAGCCTTCCGCTTCATGTTTTCAGGTGCCCAGTGCCGAAGAGTGCAATAATTTGCCGGACACTCTTTTCCTGACAAATACAATTTTGAAGTCATAAAGTCACGAGTGAATAGGTATCTTCTAGGTAAGCGTGCTTCATCCTAGACTGCGTCAACACTCAACATGAGGTGAGATCCATAAAAATGTGAATATAATTGACTTTGTTTAGATTTCGTAACTAAATGGAATAAATTAAAATTAATTACAGTTTCAATAAGTGCCTACATTGTATCCAAAAGCGCATAACACAAAAACAAAACGCGATTGGAACCTGCCGATGGCAACGAAACCAGTCGTGATTTACTTAGACCTGCTCAGGTATTCGTTTCGAGATAAAAGCCGTTTATTTATGCGGACTCGTTTTGGGCGGTGCTATTCGCCGACTGACAAGATGATTGTGTCACATTCAACGACTTATATGAGTATAATGTAGCAGTAAACAGCATTATATTGATCGTTGTCGGTGACAATCAATATAACATTTGACACGGATTCTTAATTATTATTTATCCAAAATCTATATATTAATACGTGAAGCAAAAACTTTGTACCTCTTTTTACGAAAATTGCGAGGACGGAGGAGTATGAAATTTCACACACTCAATTTATATAGACAAGAAGTGACGAACGCTAATATTTTATTTTAATATTATGCATAAAAATACATTAAATCAATAAAAAAATATTACACATACTACCATGTATTTAACACTCACACGCATATATACACTTTTGTTTATTGTTCAAGTCAAATTAACAGTGTAGCCTTGGCGAAATCTGTGATTATAGAAGTTATAGTCTTTGACATTAATTATTATGGTCAAATTTTGACTACGAGCGACCACTATTTAATTATTCAAATATACAGACAATTAAATCCAAATATTATCGTGCTTAGTGGACCTTAAACATATGTGTTAGTAATTAAAGTAAATTACGATTTGGTCAGAGAACAATCATGCTTATTGGCTATTATATTCAGGATGCTGTTGCTGCTCCCACACAGTCTGCTAAGCAGGGAGACTCTTTTCTTTCGCCATATGGCATCAAAGCCATCCGTGCGTGCAGCCACAAGCATCCTGGATGCAAAGGTTGTTTTAATTCCGACATCAATTGAACCTGATGTTAAAAGAACTATTGAATAACAATATATAAGGAATGTAATTACGTCGCTATTTTTGCAAATAAAGTTTTTCTTTCTCTTTCTATTGATTTAAATTCAAAATTCTTAACCAACAATCAATATCTAGCACGATAACTCATAAATCGGTTACGAAAGGGATCTTATTCTGCATGGAATGTCATCCAGTAACATATTTGTAGCTGAAGGATTTATTGATAGTTTGATTGGTATTTTGATTACTAGCATTACCATAATGCTTTTGATCAATCATTGAAGAGTTATTGATAGAACGTATCTTTAATCTCAATTGTCGTAAAACTTCATTTAAATTTGCATTAGTTAAATAGTTAGTTAACTTGCGAGTTAAATCCTTATCACCGTTTGAATAGACGTTTTCAAGTTAAGTAATAAGTTAGACGTATGTACAAACAACTACAAAAATGAACTCGCTAGTTATCAACTACTTAACTAGTGCACATTTAAATTATACTTTCTTAGACACTTTTTAAACATTTTTTATTTATTGCATTATAAAGTATTTAAAAATACAATATAAACTTAAACACAAACTATAAACTGTTATATTAGAAACTAATACTAAATAAAAAAGGGAAAAATATCTAAAGATAAATAGTGTGTGTAGTCCCATACCACTGTCTATGATAGATTTGATTTAATGAAATAAATATACGTTTAAGACAATAAAACATCAAAAACTCTCCAAATTGCGCTTCAAATTAATCAACAGTAGTTCAAAAGCTTAATATAGGATTAAGAATTTTAATAATATTATTACGCCTTATTTGTATTTCTGTTGCAGCCGAGAATTTTATTTATTACTTTTTTTAAAGCGAGGGTACAACAAACATGTTTTGTGGTATTATTTTTGTACGCCATCTCCTCCGTCATAGTTCAGGACAGAGACATTTCTTTTCCATTTCTTACTTTTCTTTTCTTTTTTATACAAATCTTATATACTATTACACATTTTCTTATTTTTTATTACAATTTTTTAACCGACTTGGAAAAAAGGAGGAGGTTCTCAATTCGTCGGGATCTTTGTTTTTTTTGTTGTTCCTTTTTTTTTAATGTATGTTCGCCGATTACTCCGTGATTTATGATCCGATTTACGTGATTCTTTTTTTGTTCGACGCGGAATAGCTTCTAATTGGTCCCCTAAAAATTTTACATAGTTTGGTTAGTTATTTTTATTAGTTAGTTTTCATTTTATGAAAATTTTTCATGAAAATAATTTTCACTCCGTTCCATATGTACACCGATTACTCTGAGATTTATAATTCGATTTACGTGATTCTTTTTTTGTTCGACGTGGAATAGCTGCCATGTGATCCCCTAAAATTTTGACATAGTTTGGCCCAGTAGTTTTCATTTTACGAACATTTTTTTGTCCGGTTCGGGGGACCTATATTTTTTAAGAAGCGCGGCACCATTCGTAGGTACACCCATATATAGCTAGACACTAAAAAGTAACAAATAAAAAATAAAAACTTCGTTTAAAAAAACCGACTTCAAAAACTAAAAAAACTAAAATGTATAAAATAACTTATTTCTAAAGCTATTGTTATTAATATATATTATCTAAAACATCTTGAAGTCGGTGCAAAGCAAAACATAAAAATTACTATATTTTGAAAATTACTAAGCACCGACTTTAAGATGTTTTAGATAATATATATTAATAATAATAGCTTTAGAAATAAGTTATTTTATACATTTTAGTTTTTTTAGTTTTTGAAGTCGGTTTTTTTAAACGAAGTTTTTATTTTTTGTTTCTATTTTTGCTTTAATACAATTTTTACTTACTTATATATTTATTTATTGCTACTTATAATATCTATCGTTTTATATCTATTTTTATTAATATCTTTGTTCCTTACCACGTTAAAGATTTTACAACCACTTAAGAGTTATTCATATGTTTAATTATCTGTTATTGTTTTGTGGTATTATGAAATGTTTCAGTTACTTTTTTTAATCTTTCCTAGTATTCTATTTTCATAAAAGGCTATAACATTGTTTAGGCGTAGGAAATCCTAGAACTACTCATCCAACTATTAATTGGTTGCGTGCAACTATTTCTGTACGCCATTCAAATTCCTAAGTGCATTTTAGTAAGTTGATTGAACTAATAAAGCCATGAGGTTACCACATACCGCGCATACGCACGTACTATTTGCTCCCTGTTCTTGCACTATACCTAATATAGACGGTATGGACTTCTGATTTTTATTATAATTTTGTTTCGCGTTAAATTAACATGCTTGGAAGGCCTACAACGTTTTATGCGATAGGTACCGCAACTAAGATAACGCATTGAATTCTAATGACCTGGTTTTGAATCTTAATAATCTATACTAATATTATAAAGAGGAAAGATATGTATTTTGGTATATTTGTAACAAAGAAACTCAAGAACTACTGGACCGATTTAAAAAATTCTTTTACCATTCAAATGCTACATTATTCCTAATTGATATAGGCTTTATAAAAATTTGGGATCCTTACTAAAGCTTCAATAATGTTACTCAAAATACTTGGCTTTGGAATCGAGTTCAACGATGAAATTCATGTGTGTTTGAGTGGGTCTCGGGGTGGTTTAGATTCACAATTAGACTTAGTAGGTGGCGCTGAAATTGGGTTCTAGTTTTTTTTTATTTCTTCATGGCATTACAACATCTGCCAAGAACGCTAGTGTAATAATATAATCGGTAGATAAAAATACATATGTGCAATCCCTTCTTTTTAACGAGTCGAAATCCGATTGATTACTAACCGTCATGGAGAAAACGCAGCGCGGCGTGTGGGGGTAGCACTAGCACCCCCGAAGAAGTACTGTTGCCATCCGAGCTAGAGATATACATTAAAACCCCTACTTCCTTTGCATTATGCCATGGCTATGGGAAAAGTGGGAGCTTGACCAACTCCACTTGCCCTGGCAGGTAGAGTCTCAAGGACCGCATCCACTCCGTGGGGGAAACATAGCTCCCGGCATCGTCCCCCAAGTGTGAAAACCCAATGTTTTGATGTTCTATTAAACTCTGGTACAGAAATCGTCTGTACGTATATTTTATGAATTTGGTGATTTCAAAGCTATTTATTATGTATTTAGATTTTATAGAGATAATTTTGTGCTATTTATGTTAGACGTATGTAAGGCGAGTGACATATGTGTTTTTTAATAATATAATGTTATGATATAATGAGGTTTTACGAAATGAAGAAGTTGCGTTAATCGCAAACACCAAGTTAAGTAAATTTAGTTTGTGTTATGGGTAATAAATACACAAAGAATAACTCTGGTGCCAGATAAGATACTGAGACAATAGTAAATAACAAAAAAAACGTGTACAAAGTAGGCTATGACATGCGATCAAAGTCTCACTTAAATTACTAGTATTGAATAATCTGGATAGCATCTCAGAACAATAACCAAACGTTCTGAAGATTATATACATATATACTTTCTCAGAAATGTGTATACAAGCTATTAGCTACGCAATCAACAAGGTAACATTAAAATTGACACGAATGCAAGTATTATCCTATTTTTTCGAAAAGGTCAGTCAGTTTATTTATACACATCTCCAAAACATAAATTTGCATACAGAATAGACAATATTTTATTACCGGTCTGGCTGCTGACTCTTGACCATGAATGTAAAACAACTATGTCTGGAACTTGTTTTTCTTATGGTCATTTTTATGGTGTGGTCCAAATGTTATTTTGACCTTTACGTGAGGTTAGATTTGCATATTGTTTTTGTAGAGCAAAGCTATTTGGTCATTTGGCGTAGGTTTGTAATTGTGTAACGGAGTTTTTGGCGAATTAACAGGGCTATAAACATTCTACTTATGAACCTACGTGGTTTTTGGTGTAGACGGAAAGGTTTTTCATTTATTGTCTCAAGTGCAATTTGTGTCACGGACAACGAATATGAGATGCTGAAGAACGAGCGAACGCTGGCTGCCAACCCGTGATCTCATACGCTCACCTAATCAGGGCGATGGCGTGAGGTCGCAAAACCCACAAAGTTGCTGACAGGTTACCAGAAGCTACAGATGGCTACCTAAATAAACACACAGCTTCGTTTTAGAAGCGAGCGTGGAGAACCGGTCGCTGGGAGTCCACACACCCCCGATGCAGGCCTTATGTCTGAATTTTGGCCATTCCCCCGAAGGACCCGAGGATGGTGTCCCAAGACATTCATCCTGCGTTATCAAAAAAAAATGGCTACCTAAATAAAGCCCGAGATGGCCACCGAACGTCATCGAATGGCCAATCAAGCCGTGGAAGTAGCAAAAGCAAAGCCACGAAAGCCACCAAACGCCGCAGATTGGCCAACGAGAGCTGCTGCGAAGCCATCGCCATGCGGAGAAGACTCCAGTAGCTCCAAACCCAGTTACCGGTGGGTAGTTGCCCACTGAGTTTCAGCCAGGGGTCTAGAGGTAAATCCCAACCTCCTCATTGAAGATAAAGAGGAAGAAGACCTTGGATGACTGCGAATGCAACTGGCATTTAAAGCCAACATAAAAACGCTTCCAGGTAAGCGTACTCCATCCTACATCGTATCGTCACTTAACATCAGGTGAGATAGCTATCAAATGGGAACCTACGCCATGATAAAAGTAAATTCTATACCGCATCATCACATAATATCAGGTGAAACAGTGGTCAAACGAGAATTTATACAAATGTAAAAACAAGATGATGAGATGAATCTAAATATTTAGGCCTGTTATAGAAAGTCCATATTTTATGTAACAAACATGAT
This sequence comes from Dendrolimus pini, assembly GCA_949752895.1. Classification (NCBI taxonomy): domain Eukaryota; kingdom Metazoa; phylum Arthropoda; class Insecta; order Lepidoptera; family Lasiocampidae; genus Dendrolimus; species Dendrolimus pini. The sequence continues at coordinate 4,243,128 of OX457131.1, forward strand.
AATCCGTTTAATAAGCCTCGTTTATTTAAACGTTAGGTCCAGACTGTAATATTGTCCTGGAATAAAAATTATATAGCATCAACATAGTTTAGCTTGTATTCGTTTATCTATCTTACTATTGATCTACATTATAAAAGACAACGAAGAAAATAGATATACAATGTCGTGGGGTCGAATTGTTTTCAATAAAAATACATACAAGCAATACTTTGGGTCCCCGCAAACCCTTCAAACTTGGACCATTCAATTCTGCGGAACTTGTTAAAAGATTCTTAAACCTGGTGTTCTTTTTAAAGCTACATCTAACATAGCAGAGAATACTAAAAATCTAAAGTCTCAGATATTGTTTTTTTTTAGATAAACACATTATACAGCTCAAATTAAGTAAATTACGCTTGTGTTACAGGGAATATACAACGGACTACTCTGGGGCTGTCCCAGACACCCAGACTATGATAAATAACGGAGAGAATCGTTTCCGAAATTTACCATATCAGGAATCATTCCTGAAGTCTCTGCGTTTCAGTAAGGTAGGCCGGCAAAGGTTTAGCCCGCTCAACCACATAGGCCACTAAACACTAAAATACTATATCAAATTAATTAAGATTGAGACTTGTCTCATTGGAACCAATGTTACTGTAAGCAGTGTATAACGTCTATTATTGAGGATGTTTAGACTAATCTGTTTTTCGGGCAAGCAGACAAACTGTTGATGATACCTAAAATGCACGCAAAATAGACGCAAATACATCATTCATTGTTACCAATATGTAGTTCTTCATATTTGTTACTAGGTCATGATTTTTAATTTTTTAAAATATTAATATAATATTAGTACTAACTGAATCGATGAGAATTGTTATTTATAATATGTACAACATTTTGCACTCCCTAGAGGCAAAAACATATGAAGCTATGAAACAATCCTACCATCTTTTTTATGTACCACGTTTTATGCAAGAAATGATGATTTGATTTGATGAATATCATGTGAAATTATGGTCGTACTCACAATAAAACAAAATGTCAAAGTAATTATTTTCTGCTACTGTATTTAATTATATCTAATACAAATCTATGAGAATGAAGTTAAATCTCAGAAAACATTTTTATTTATGTAATTTAACAGAGGGATTTGTAAAACAATAGCAACAAATTCATCAGAACTAACATACTTGATAGTGAAGAATTTCTAGACCGTGAGTTGTTTGATACGTTCTTTTGGTTCTGTAGGTTAAACAATAGTCTAGGATGATTTGAAAATTTACATGCTCCACTTAGGCAGTATTCTTACCTAATTAATGTGCATATTGTTACAACTTTCATGTGCTAACAACGGAGAAGAAAAACATCGCGATGAAACCTGCACATCGAGACGACCGATGTTTCACACCTGCAAAGCCGCCTTGGACACACATGGTGTGTATACTGTCCGTTTCCCAATTGTGGGTGGCCCAAGCCCAGCAGTGACACGTTTATAAGCTGTTTATTGTATGTCTTTGACGACCACGGGCCATAAAAATGGCCCGGACATTTGGAGGGCTTGCGTGGGGCCATGGAAAGGCCAACACGTAGAGGCCCTTGGACAAATTTAACGTAAATGTGGCGTGAAACTGACCGGCGATTATCCCTGTCTACACCATATAATAATGCACCCAAGGACAAGCCCCGGCCAGTGTAGGACTATTGTGGGAAGCTGTTATTATTATATATAATTCTGCAGTCTTTCAGAGGCCTAAGTGTACAAGTATAGCGAATGCAAAACTGAACGGCACCTCTACAAGAGTTGACTCCTCAGATTAGGTCTAGTTAGCGTTAGTTTTTTTTAACCTAACAGAATGATGTGCAAAAGAGATGCTATACGAGTCCAAATAATGACAGCACAATAATATGCTTTCTCACGTCTATACTTACAACCCCGTGAACCTTACTATTGTGAAGTATGTATATTGATCCCCAATAGTACGTATATTGTTCTCCAATAATGGGAGGCCCGAGCCCAGCAGTGGGACGTTTATGGGCTGTTATTAAAACTATACTATTAAATGGTTGTATTTATTATTATTACAAGCTTTTATTTAACTTGCAATGGATGTACCTATGTATGTATGTAAGTTCGGGTGGAATCTTGCAAGTTAAATTTGACCAACTTCCCGGTTACCGATTGAGTTGAAATTTTGCACACATATGTATATTACCTGACAACGCAATAATATGGAGCTGATCTGGTGCTGGAGTCGGAAGGTGGCCCTAGGAACTCCTGTACTAAACAAGATATACCCGTCCTGTTTGGGCTAGTTTTACTTGTTTTGGCTAGAACTTTGCTGCTACATGATATCCAGGATTTCAAAAGCTTGTATTTAAAAATCATTTTAAAAAACATATTTTTTATATTGTAAGTTTAATTTGATTAAGTGAGACCAAACCAACTTATCACGTTTACTTTAAGTCTTTGAGTGAAGAACCCTAAAAGATAAGAAGAATAATTTTCTTCAAAGGCATCCTTCTTAATAATTTGTTTAAAATATTTAATTTAAGAGAAAGTACTGGGAACCTTTGTTTCACTTTGCTCCAATTCTCACATCTTTGTATTTTTTAGTATAATTACATACAAATATTTGTATGAATGAAAAACCGATGAGTACAATTGAGATTATATCTTTAAGTAATTACAAGTCATCTCGTTAGCAAAGTACTGTTTGAAAAGATGTCGAATCATTTTGTGTTTGTAAGGAAAGTGGGGCAAGAGGTTTTAAGATTTAAGGTAGTGTTTCTACATAGCTAGAGAGTTGAATGAGGGGCGATGTTGTTTAGTCACTTCTTATAATTTCTCCTTCCTTTTTTCAGGATTCCGTAGTAATTTTGGTAAAAGCGGAATACCTATGAAATCGTCATGTCACTATTACTGTCACAAATTGTATGTATCACAACCAAAAGCATAGTAACTCTAGTGATATCTGCCTATCAGTACTACCGCTGAAAGAGTTTCTGCATTATTTTACTATATGGAAGTAAAAGCTGATTTTTTCCAAATTTTGTAAAGCGACGATGGCGACGGTTTGTATGTAATATGTACCCTTTTCCAGTGGACGGAAAAACCTGTATGTGAGCTGCTCGCCGAGAGCCATGGTGAATGCGTGTGGAGTCTCGTCACAACTGGTGAGAATCGCGTCTCCCTTATGTCCATCCCACCTAATACCCGTTAATCACCCGTTCTCGCCTTTTCCATTCCTTGCGGGAACCCTATCCTACAGTCACCGCGGGTGTACATGTAATGCACTCCATGATATTTTTATTAAAAACCATTGAAAGTGGGGAGAAATTCGCTTCAAAATCAGAACAAAACATAACTAACTCTTAATAAAATTAAAGAAAAGTCGTTATTACCTGTGACGTAAGGTCCATAATACAATCGCAAAGCGCTTCCGGTAACGGCGTGAACTGCCCCTGGTAGGCTGGCGTCACTATGCAGTCCTCGATATCACCTGAGAACAATAGGAAAAATCATTTAAAATAAAATAAAATAAGAAAAATACTCATCACACATTATCAATACAAATTCTTATTGTAGATAGTATTTTTAAGTTCTACCACCTTTACAAATATAGATGAAAGATTGAACAGACATAAGGATTCTGTTTCTGCGGAACCCTTCGCCTAAACCCTATTTCTTATCGTTGTATTGTCGCTTTTCTAGCAAATAAATTCTTTACATAGAAGATGGTGACCTAGGCTCTAGTTATAATAAGATAGTTCGGCATAGCTTACTGGAACACAGAGGCTCCGGGTTCGATTCCTAGTATGGTAAATTTCGTATTATACGAACTTTCTTTCAATTAGTACGGTCTGGGATCAGCCTCAGAATGATCCGTTGTATATTACCCATAGTACAAGCGTTATTTGTTTAGGAATATACAATGTGTAGGATTGTCTGATATAGGGATAAGTAATATAAGTGGAATACAATATAACTAAGTTTATTAAGTTTCCATTATTTTGATATTTAAGAAGCAAGACTATATTATTAATTCAATCTCTGGTACTAAGAGCGACATATCATCGCTTATCAATCTTAATCAAATACTTTAAGATAGGATATTCTACTAATTGTGACATTCAATACATCATAAACTGATTTTTTCGCTGCGCATGATTAATTTACATTCAAACAACTTTGTAATTCTTGGAACGGACTTATAAATAATCTTATCATACTTTGGCCTGCGACTGCGGTTGAATTATTCATTTGCTTACGTTTTGCATATCGCTGCTCATTCATATAAACGAACCGCACTGATGCATCATGTTTAATTACGTCGATGTGCGATTATAATTATGAATTAATTGGTCGAGTATTACATCAACTTGCTTTAATATTTAATTCGCCAGAATAACTGAACGGATCTGGACAACATTTGGCATAGGGATAGATTATATTCTGAAATAGGACATAGGCTACTTTTTACACCGGTTTTTTTATAGCATGCACAGCGCACGGTCCGCTCTCAAAAACACTCCATAGCGTCTGAATTTGCAACAGCCAGGTTACCTGGCTGGGATACCCCCCGCCCCTCAGATTCGATCCATTCATGCAGTCAGCAAAACAAATGTAAACTTTCTTTTGAGACACATTGTATCTTTGTATTTTATGATACTCAGTTTGAAAAAGTCACGGACAAATGTAATTTTAACATCTACATAATAAGAACATGTATCTGTCGCGATGGTAATAAATTACACTTTGGAATCTAAGACCTGACTCACATTAGACTATTAACATGTCAGCCGATCCCGCCTCAATATATTAAGCAAAGCCACAGCTTAGTTGGCTAACATTATATCAATTTGATTAACTGGACATCAACGTATACATGTCTATGGTTAAACATTAACATGTGGTGTATGTGTGAGCTAGAGCTACAATTTAACGTAAATAATAGTAAATTAGATCTCAAGTTAGAATCGTATAAATTGTTGCTACAATGCAGCCGTGGATGTCCTTAGGCTATGCATTTTGGAATACAGCCAAAATTGTATACGGTTTGAATATAAAAGGCGAGCGATGGTCGATTACGAAAAAATAAAAATTGCATTTTTTCCATTACTAGTCTTGTGACGTAGCGGTTTGCGACGCTACTCACTTAAAATCCCCATTCAAATTCCCGCCATTTTAAACTACGATTATATTACCATTCGTACACAACGTCCCACCGTTAAATTACTTATTTTTCCAAACAACCTCGTTTCTTTTAGAAATAAAACATTTCTCACATTCTAAACCTATTAATTTGTTTCATTCAAACGATAGTTATTCACTATGGAATATCGTTCATTCATCGCATACAACCTTAACAAGGCGGTATGAATCGGTTACCTCGCCTGCCTACCTGAAACGTGAGTTATGTCAATGTCGTGACACGACAATATTATTGCTTTCTGATTCGTTCTAAATTCTATGAAGTGTGTCTCAAAACGGGATTGGCACAAATAAAGCCCTCGCTTTGCGATTGGGCCAGCGATCAGAGTGAAGTGCTTATCCTAGTGCCACGGCAACCATTTTGATAGCTTCTTTCTGCTGCCGGTCGTCCGTAGTGATACACGCGTCGATTTTACCTTACTAGGGAGCGACGCACATCTGCCTTTCTTGTAAGTAACCCTACATCTTTCTTATCTGTTGGCGAATTATATCTTACCACACCTGAAGGTCAAACGTCATTTCAGTACCATGATCTGGACGGTGTTAGCTGACCTTGGCCACGCGGTTCGTCCGCCCGAGTAAAACTACTCGCCAGTCTCCTGCATTTTGCCTGCCTTGCTGTCGAATATATTAAGCCAGTAAGTGCTCTCTTTTCTCCTAACAAACTATTGTTCACGTGTCCGACTCAACATGGTCTGACACGTCGGTATTTTCTCCAGCAGGACCCGGCGTGTATGTCACGCGGTCTAATCAACTTTTTGCACGTACTCTCGATGTTGGTTATTTTAACTACAAAGATTATAAATGTAAATCGTACCCCTTTTATCATTATTTAACTGTAATTACCATAAGGCATAGCATCTACCTTTCTTGCCCTCGCTTAATCACCGCCGCCTGTACGCGCTATTAACATCATCACCTCGGCGTATTCCAGGTCTGAAGTTCACCCACCTAGTGAGCTGTTTATCTGCGGCCTGCCGTTTAGGCTGCTCATCACCACATAGTTGGCTCGGGACGTATCGCACCCAGCCTTCCTGTAATTCCCGCCTGCTGCGCTTGGAATCCAGCTAAGCTCGTTCATTTACTCTTCGACTTCTAAAACCTAAATCAAACTTATTGGAACACCTAGATTTTGACACCACCGAAAGTAAATTGATCTGAAAACATCGGAATACCTCTCAGTATACCTCCATCTCTTACAGAAACCTTCAAGCCTGTTGCCTGACAGCCCACATTTTTATTCCCCCAAAACGTCCGTCTCTGCTTTGCCCTCTGGCACTTTACTAATCTATTATGAGCCTTTAATCTTCGAAGCATATACCTAAGTTTATATATAATTATATGTTAAGTTCTGTTTATTAAATACCTTTGTTCCTTGTATAGTTTTGTTAAACTGAAATAAATTTGTTACTTCTAATCCGTCTCATTCTTTTATATACCTCCCGGATAAAAAGGTAACAGTCTCTTGCAGAATATCGACGTGAAACGGTTAGTCTTAAGCTAAGTGTTTGGTACAATAAGTGGGAGTTCTGATCTCATCCTCTCTATCCCACTCTTCTTGTCTACTCCCTCTAACCCATCCCACCCCAAAGGTCGGCAATGCGTTGGCTTCGCCCCTGGTATACCTTCTTCTTCTATAGACGACCGTAACCACTTTCTATCAGATGAGCCCTCAACCTGTCTTGCTCTACTGCAACAGGAAAAATAACCAAATAAACAACACGAACGAAATACTTAATCTATATTTAACATTATAAAATTCTAAGGATGCCGTGTCTGTACATTGAAGCTATGCAAAAAAACAATTGGAATAGACTATATAAACGATGTAGAGCACGATGCATTTTTTTAGATTTCTTATCTGTTTGTTCGGGATTCACGTATAAACTACTGGGCCGATTTCTATGCGGTTTTCGATTGTCGACAGCTAATTCTTAGAGTTAAATTTCGCGGGAATTTTTCTGGGAATTATTTAAAATGCCCATATAAAAAAAACGAATACCGATGCGATTTTTTCACTCATTGATAGCAAATTTTATTTCATAAAACGTGTGATGTTTTTTATTCCGGGAATCCCGCCGGAATTTTCCCGGGAGCGGTTTGTAGTTGTTCGGGTGCATAAAAATTAGCTTATTCGGATGCAGTTGCCACTAAAATGATAGCTTATGAAGCATACGAAGTCTTCAATGAAGCAACTTTTCTCGAAATATTATTGCGTATATTTAACAATTTTTATAATAAAAACTTGGTTGCACGTAATAATTCGTTTTTCGTTCAGTATTAGATTTCGAATATTGGCGGTTGACTATAGACTAGGAGTGTTTCTCATAGACTTATATTATATTGCGCGTACACACCGGCGCGAGGTAATTATTTCAACCCGGTTGGACCAGTGTGTATCTCTCTAGGCAATTCGTGCGCCGACAGCTTTCATTCTTTTTTAAATGCTGTGGTACTTTATGTCCCGGGAATCCCGCGAGAATTTCAATCCAGCGTGGATGAAGTCGCGGGCATATCGTAGTGTAAAATAAAACAAGAATTTCTCCAACCTATTTTGGCTAGATTTCGATTTGGAACCTACACGACAATATTGCATTTATAAAGCCGCTTATCATCCAAACCCAGGCAGTTGTGGCCGCTATTGTGAGAAACAATAGTCTCAACGTGTGAATACTGCTCTGCGGATTTCATAGCAAATATTCTAAATGGTTATTTCATAAAATGCTTTGTTTCACAGTAAAACTATAAGCCAGTAAGTCATAGTTATCCATTGGATTACTTAGATTTTAATTGGCTTTTAGCTCAGGTAAACAAATAAACGTACAGACAGGCGGAGCCTAACTGAACAAAAGCGGCAAATTGTGTGAAGCATCTTTTAGAAACTGTGTGCGTAACTTATCTATACTTCTATACTAATATATAAAGCTAAAGAGTTTGTTTGTTTGCTTGCTTGAATGTGCTAATCTCAGGAACTATTGATCTGATTTGAAAAATTCTGATTCTTTTATATGAAAATCATTTGAGAATTCATCGTAACTTGTGTTATCTAATAAGCATTATATTTTTAAAGACAGAGAAGATTTGATCTTCTCTGTCTATAAAAATATAATGCTGATTATAGACAAATTAACTAAACTAAATTTATTTAGTTAAAGACACAGAACTGATAAATAATACGGTATTTTATAATTGCAGGAGTTCAGCAGACAGGCAGACGACCCACTTGACAAAAACCGGTTACCATCGCCTATGGACACTTGCAACACCAAAGGTGCCACAAACTCCTTGCTGTTCTCTTAAGGGAGACTGGAACCTGGTCACTAATGCCGGAACACAACTCAAAGTTGTTATGGCGGCATATTCTAGACCAGGGGTGGAAGCCATCCAGTCGGTAGTCGGTATTTAATGACGTTGAACAATTCAAGCTTATGTTCATATTATAGATCGTCTGAGTTGATTCATCCAAATTTAAAGACAGCTGTAAATCGTTTAATATCAGGTTAAGTATCAAAATTGCGCAAAAAATTACTTATTATCGAAAAAGGGTACCGAAAAAACAATACAAATTTAAATTAGATAAGTTCTTTTTACACGCTTTATATTAGCTTCACTTGTATGTCAGTCAGTATGTCTGTAACCGACCCCTAAATTTGACCGACTTCCCGTTTTCCGATTGAGCTGAAATTTTGCACGTATGTGTATATCGCGTGACAATGCAATAATATGGTACCATGGAGCTGATCTGATGATGGAGTCGGAAGGTGGCCATAGGAACTCCTGTACTAAACAAGATAGACCCTTCGTGTTTGGGCCCGTATGTTTATATCGCGTGACAATGCAATAATATGGTACCATGGAGCTGATCTGATGATGGAGTCGGAAGGTGGCCATAGGAACTCCTGTACTAAACAAGATAGACCCTTCGTGTTTGGGCTCGTATGTTTATATCGCGTGACAATGCAATAATATGGTACCATGGAGCTGATCTGATGATGGAGTCGGAAGGTGGCCATAGGAACTCCTGTACTAAACAAGATAGACCCTTCGTGTTTGGGCCCGTATGTTTATATCGCGTGACAATGCAATAATATGGTACCATGGAGCTGATCTGATGATGGAGTCGGAAGGTGGCCATAGGAACTCCTGTACTAAACAAGATAGACCCTTCGTGTTTGGGCTCGTATGTTTATATCGCGTGACAATGCAATAATATGGTACCATGGAGCTGATCTGATGATGGAGTCGGAAGGTGGCCATAGGAACTCCTGTACTAAACAAGATAGACCCGTCGTGTTTGGGCTCGTTTTACTTGTCTTGGCTAGCACTCTGCTGCTACATGATATGCAGGATCTCAAAAGCTTGTATTTAAAAACATTTAAACAAAAATCAACTAAAAAATGAAAAATAAATAATAGTTTAAAAAAACTAAAAAAAACACGCTTTTATAAAAAATCCAACTAAAAAAACAAAAAATAAAATTTAATATAATATAAAAAAGCGTGGGGTGTATTCAATTAATAATATAATATCTTAAAAAGCGCTTTGAATACACCCCACGCTTTTTTATATTATATTAAATTTTATTTTTTGTTTTTTTAGTTGGATTTTTTATAAAAGCGTGTTTTTTTATTATTTCTAAAATCCGAAATGAATCGAGTAGCGGGCATAGCTAGTTTTCAATAAAGTCAATATTGATTTTAATAGCATTCTGTTAACCATATTGATATAGCTAATCACAAATATAGGAAACCAGTAATAACTTAAAAGATATTTACATTTCCAAGTTAAATAATGCTTTACACTTAGTACACACAAGCAATTACTCACAAGTGCCAATATTAAATAGTCGTATTATAGTGCTGAATAAATATGGTGTATGTATGTCTTAAAAAATCACATTATGCGTTTTCATTTAACGACGATATTTATTAATATCGGATAGTTTTTATGCAATCGAATATAACTATAGTGTACATTAGACTTTTACTGATTTACGCCTATTTGTCGTCGTATTTATATAAAAAATGCTGAAATATTTGTAATGATTATATTACTATACGTCTTTAAAAATACGCCTAAAGTGGAGTAAATTTCATAATTGAATCAGTAGTTATTATTGCCACTGATTCAATATTGCTTAAACGCTTGTAGATGATTTTATTGTTCTTACCTTTTATGCACTAAATCATAAATAAAAAAAGTGAATGTTTAAAAAAATATTAAGTCCTCGTGACAGTGAAAATAAAGATCGACTTAATAACACTCGTGGTCGCACTTAGGTGATTCAGAAACGAACGTCTAAAATTAATCATTAAACTAAGACTTCCAATAGAAATATTATACTTGAAATATGATATGAAGTAGTCTCAATTTAATATTCAGTTTATTACTGATTGTCAAGTCTAAATGTAGAATCAGGTAACAATTTTATACAGGACATGGACAAACTAACGACACAATTGGACTTTAACCAACTTTGAGCGCAGGGGTTATATCAGTTTTTTGCATGTGGTTTTGAATCTAAAACAGTAATTAATATTCATTTAAACGTTGATAGTTTAGTTCTTGCATTATATTGTTGTAATAAAGGAAGAACAGCTATCCACCTGTAACTTTAATTTGTAAGCAGGACGCATATAGCTGATATATGTAAAGAGACTGATCAATGATCTTTATTTATTCTAAGAGTAACATTATGCAACATGCATCACGATATGTAAATTTAAAGCGGTATAAAGTTTTTGCCTTTGTTCTAAAAGATAGGTTATGTTGAATAACTTAATAGACCAATGACCATCACACATGTAAATTCATAACTTACATATGCATTTTAAGCTTTGACAGTGATGATATTTTTAATAAGGGTTAGGGTAGCAGTTAATATGTTGAATACTAATGTAGATAGGGGCGAATTGCTATTACACCTGCATGTGATGGATTTTGAAGACGGGAAAAAGAGATTAATGGTCACTAGTACAAAGGTACAAGAAACAAAAGCGCTCCTATATTCAAAGCATGCGTTTCACACGTGGATAAGATAGGTACGACATATGTTGCCTGGGGCGCTAAGGACCTGGCTATTAGTAGAGCGTGTCCTATTTATGAAGTGCTGGGCAAAGGGTTTTGGAGACCATGTTCGCTATTGCATTGGCAATGCTGCAATCCGAACGACCCTAATCGGGACATTTTAGGAATATCGGGGTGTTATGAATGATAATCGGCAGTCAACGTGATTATCATTAACTCAATATTTGTTCTTGTAATCTTTGTTCAACATCGTGTGTAGGTTTTGAAGTAGTTTATCCATATATATATATATATATATATATATATATAGAGAGAGAGAGAGAGAGATATATATATATACAATTTGCCTAACATTCCATCGACAATGGAAACACGCGCCCGCCCATTAACTCTCGACGCGACGAGAGGAAACAAGGCAAGCATTTGCTTCCCCATTAGCCAGACACCAAACGTTGGATTTTATGCAACCCATTAACATTCTTGTTCTCCTGCCACTTCTAACAATGAGAGACGCCGCCAGACTACTTTATTGTACTACAAGCCTAGTACTTATCGTAAATCTTTATGTACGAGTATTCCTGTTACCTGCCTACCTGTTTTTCAAATTTCCTATTTTAAGACTAGCCGTGGTATATAATCCCTAGTTGTAGTAAAAGTGGTGAAAGATAATGCGAGAAGGCCTAGCAAAAGAGTTAGAGAACACTTGAGTGGAAATTATTTAGTTCCCGTGAATTCAACTGCCGCCATTCCTTCGAAAATGAATTTGGAGATAGCGGTGTGGCGACACTATGTGCACAGCACTAGTTGCGCGTCACATCACAAACCAAAAAGAAAAAACTATTCTGTCATATTATGACAGATAGAAATAAAGCACTTTCCGGCAAAACCACTGTAAATCATCAATATCAATTATTGTCTTTTAATGTGTTCTTTTGTGACGCTCTGCCTATGAGATTAAAGCATCAACTATCCATGTGTTCTGGATTTTCATTTATCTACTGTCGACCCGGAGGTGTCTAGTACCTCCACAGCGGCAAATCTTTATTCTAATCGTCAAATAAAGATTTATACAAAGGAAACAAACGCTTAAGCAATTAGAACAAACAAACGAGTAAAACAAAAGCCCCTTCACACATACTCTGCTAACCTCAATTTGCGAGGACATCCCACCGTGTTGAGTGTGAAACACGCGGGTCAGCAATGTTTATTCATAACGTGTGAAGATATTTTGTAAAATGGGATTTGTTTGTTTGTTCAATAAAGGGATTTGAAATAGTGCATCCAAATTAAAGGTTAATGCGTGGAATGCAAAGGACCAGAAGTGCCGAAGGTTTTTTTAGTTCAAGCAGGGAAACAGGCAGACCCATTTGATGGAAGGTTGTTGTCGTCACATATGGACGGTTGACGGGCCTCTAATAAAGTTTATAACGCCCACCTTAAACAACCCCATGTCGTAGCGCACAGGGAAATCCTCTGCGAGGGATATCCAAATTATTGCTGTAAGCGGAATAAATCCTATACAACCCGTGCGGATTAACATGGCACCTGGCTCGATTAAATTACGTTTAAAGTACTTAGTGTAAAGAAAAAAGAATTTTATTTAGTTCTTTAAATACCATCATTTATTTTGCGCTAAATAGTTTCTCTTATTATAGTACTTTACGATGCTTTAAACGTGACAGTACAAAGCAGCGGGAGGAGGGTTGTCTTCGAGCCACGTGCCATGTTAATGCGTACGGGTTGTACATAATCCTGTCCGTGCAGGGACGGAGAAAGAATACAATTTCCTGCGGCCGGGTGGCCTGTCGTAAGAGGCGCCAGAATAACCCACAGCCACGTGGATTATTTGCCCGTCTAGATGGAGACTATCATTGGTCTAGAGTATGCCGCCGTAAGAACCTTGAGTTGTGTTCCGGCATTAGTGACCAGGTTCCAGTCTCACTTTAGAGATCAGCAGCACATTGGTAGTACCTTGGATACAAATGTCCATAGGCGATGGTAACTGCTTCCCATCAGATGGGCCGTCCGCTTGGCTCCTGAACTCAAAAAAAATGTTGCATAAATAAATCAACCATCATCAATTAATCAATCAAGATTTTCTCTTTTTCTCTCTCTCATACACAGTCAAAACGGTGCTCGTAAATTTTTGAGCCTTGCACAAATTATCCGGGTACACGCCCAACTATGTAATGTTGTATAGGTAGTATATTATTGTATTATTTTTTAAATGTATATAAGATATAAGTTTAGGTTAAAAAATGTATGTATGTGCAGTTCACACGCAGGAGAAGTGAAACTTTAGAGAATATGCAGGCGAACATAATTATATCTACAACGCTTAGTAGACAACAGTGAGGAGGCTACTATATACTATAAAAATTACCAAAACAAAAATAAACTATCATAATTAGTAAACCTACAAAAACTTACTTGATTTTCAACTTAATTACTATTTGCATGCCTGAAAAGGCAAAAACATGTGAAACATTACACAATATATTGTCATCTAATATTTATATAATACTAACCATGTTTTTAAGCAAATAAATGATTTGATTTGATACCAAAATTACCAATATGACAAAAACTAACATTATTACCAAAATGACAAAAACTATCAAAATTACCAAAATGACAAAAACTACCAAAATCACCAAAACTACCAAAATTACCAAAGTAACCTAAATGACGACACTAGCAAATCCCAAAAAAACCTAGGAATTTTGTGTCGCTTGTTCATTCCGCTTTTTCGTCCCATCGGGTTTCAAATCACAACGATTCTAAAGAAGAAAAGACGTTTCACTTCAAAAAACCATTTCTCCAGCAACATATCGCGTTACAAATATATCATTATAACGATCTACTACCAACTGAATTACTAATTTATAATTTTATGTATTTAATTTATTATTTATTCATGAAATTTATTATTATATTTGTCGCACAACGGCCTCGTTCTCACGACATCTTTAGTTATTGCAGGTTTAGTGGGCGTCATCAGGATAAAATGCGAGCATAAAACACAATAGCCACGGTTTATACACTTTTAATTTAGATTTGATCAACATTATGACATAGTTTAGACCGAGCAGCGGGTTCAGGGCACCCGCTCATACTTCCAGCTTCAATACTTTCTTTAAAATACTCCATGGTCCAACACGACCTGTTGCCACCAACCAAATGTGCCACAAAAACTCCTCAGTCTACCCAAGTAGATATTACTCAAAGTATAGAGGGCGCTGACCCCGCTCCGCCATATGCTCTGCTCTGATTGGTCGTTTATTAAATTACAATATTCATAACTTTTATTAGGTTAGAACGATCTTTAAGTTATAGAAACATTCAACAAATCAAACTAAATTACATTAAGAATTTTAGAAGTAATTAAAATGTAAACAAATGATATTGTGCGTTATACATCCAGTCAACGATACGTCCAATTAAAGCTTCCCTCCGACATATTCAAAATAATTCTAATTAAAAAAATCAATGTACCATTAAAACTTCGATTAAAAAAACCGACTTCAAAAACGAAAAAACTAAAATGTATAAAATAACTTATTTCTTAAGCTATTATTATTAATATATATTATCTAAAACATCTTAAAGTCGGTGCTTAGTAATTTTCAAAATATAGTAATTTTTATGTTTTACTTTGCACCGACTTCAAGATGTTTTAGATAATATATATTAATAATAATAGCTTAAGAAATAAGTTATTTTATACATTTTAGTTTTTTCGTTTTTGAAGTCGGTTTTTTAAACGAAGTTTTTAAATTTTATTTGTTACTTTTTAGTGTCTAGCTATGTATGGGTGGACGAATGGTGCCGCGCTTCTTAAAAAATATAGGTCCCAAGAACCGGGAACAAAAAAATGTTCGTAAAATGAAAACTACTGGGCCAAACTATGTCAAATTTTTAGGGGACCACATGGCAGCTATTCCGCGTCGACCAAAAAAAGAATCACGTAAATCGAATCATAAATCACGGAGTAATCGGTGTACATATGGAACGGAGTGAAAATTATTTCCATGAAAAATGTTTATAAAATGAAAACTACTGGGCCAAACTATGTAAAATTTTTAGGGAACCAATTGGAAGCTATTCCGCGTCGAACAAAAAAAGAATCATGTAAATCGGATCATAAATCACGGAGTTATCGGCGAACATACATAAAAAAAAGCAAAAAAAAAAAAGATCCCGACGAGAACCTCCTCCTTTTTTCGAAGTCGGTTAAAAAGAAATGCAATCATAAGTTAAATTTTACTTTCGCTTCTACTTCGCTTAGCCACTAACAAAAGTTTTCAAAAATGAAATTGCTAAGCTATCTAATAAGTGAGAGTGTTAATATTTGGTTTAATGTCATGAATTAAAGTGTTAATCAAATGTATAATGGGGTGGCCTCGAGGCAAGAAAGCGATGCATCGTCTAAGTGTGGGATAGCTAAGTATAGCGTGAGAAATAAACAAAAAATGTATGTAAGATAACAGTTTAGATTAAAAAGAACCCATTTCTCCAGCAAAAGCGGATATCGTGGCGAGCAAATAACTAAAATGGCTACCATTTTTATTATTTATATCTGTTTTAGTTTAGAGTAAATAACTGCTTTAAGTAGGCATGTGGATACAATGAAATATAACGCCATCAGTTTAGATACTTTTACAAAATCTATGAGATTGAGACGTTTTGTAAAATCTCAAAATAGTATTTCAATTCATTTCACTATTTGCTCTTCTATTGTGATGTAGATTTATATAATATGACATATTAGGATCATGTTACTAGCATTTAATTAATTAAATTACGGCCTACCTCACTGCAACCCAGAGGTTCCGGGTTCGATTATAGTAAATGTCGGAAACGTATTTTCTCCGTTATTTACCATGGTCTGGGATCGGCCCTAGAGTGGTCCGTTGTATATTACCCATAACACAAGCGTAAATTGCTTAATTTGGGGATATATAATGTGTGTGTTTGTCTACCGATTATTATAATAATTATTAAATACAGGTTGCATCTTGATGGCCTCCTATGGGATTGAAGCTCTTGCTCGCTTAGCTTAATGGAACGCATAATTTCGGGTTTAATTTCTGGCATGGTAAAGTTCTTAAACAAACTATCTGTTATTTACTCTAGTCTGAGTGTCTGGTCCCTCCACAATAGAAGTTATCCATAATACAAGCGTTACTTGCTTAGCTTGAAGATATACATTGTGTGTGTTTTCCGATTAAACTAATCATTTCTGATATAAACATAAAACTTGAATCATTTAATATTGAATACCGTCGTGTGCTTTCAATTCGGTACTTTTCAACCAAAATTATTCAAATTAATATATTTGATGCATCTAATATAAGCATTGTCATCATAATGAAAGCTAGGAACGGTCAATTGTTATCTTGCAGGTATTCGATAGCCGTAGGCAACATTTCGAAGAATGCTTTATCATCGATGTTCCCATACTTAGAATGCACTTGTAGACTTTTCAGTATTAAATACATTCGTTTAATCGCAATTCGATTAACCCAAATACCCCCACGTTCAATAAACCCATTTGGTACAGCGCACCGTGTCAAGGACCAACCCACGGCCGTAACCCAAAAGCACAAGTGTGCACTTGCGATCACGGTACCAACCAATCAAACAATGAACGATTCGTGAATATAGAATGCACTTCGGGACTCATGTACTTGATTATGTACACTAGAGATGCCATGAATAGTGGTTTGGTCGAATACCGAATGTTACCACGATCTCGGCCGAAGCGCCGAATATTCGGTTACCGTTCAGCGTTAGATATGTGCAATTCAGGCACAGCAGGTAGAATTAAAGCAATAATTTGTAAAGTATTTTCTTACATTCTCGCGAATGAAATGTACACGTAATTAAAATTACGTTATAAAGGTTGTAAGAGCAATTTTTTATTTGTTTTTGACGTTTTATAACTAGCCAAAACATAATATTAAAATAAAAAAAATAAAAATCGCTAATTAACTATCAATTTGAATGGAAATAAATATATACAATTTTGAATAATAGGTGCGTTCTTTTTTCACGATTTGGTATTCGAGGTTATAGGTCGAATACTGAATAGGAACCGAATAATCGTAGCATCTCTAATGTGTGTACATATCGAGAAAGTAGCTTAGTATACGGTGTTTAAATTCTAGAATCTGGAAACTTACTGCGCACGCTCTTACTGCACTTGAAGCACGGGAACAAATTTCGGCCACACCATGCTCGTTGACCAAAGCGAGTAAGATGGTGTATGTAATGGCCCATTTGTCTATAATAGACTGCCGACTAAAATAAAAGGGACTGTAAGTCTTGGTTTTTTAAGAAAATATTAAAAATTATCTTATCGCGCAGATGCTCTATTCCTTTGATTATAATATAATCTCTATAATCAAAGCTCTATTCCATAGAGTTTTTTTTATTAAAGTTTTTTTAATTACATTGTGTATGTAAATTATTAAAATGTTTATTACCGACTTATAAATAATATTCTGTTTTCTTTCACCTTCTCCCAACTATTTTAGGTCGGTATAATATGTCCTTTTCTTCTATACTCCTCTATTCTGACATATGTCCTCTGTCACACCACAAAACTCCTTCTTGGTCTATCTTTACATTTATATCCATCAATCTTGCAGTTTAACATTCTTCTTGTAACGTGACTTTCATCCTTTCTGATTAGATGCCCATACCACCTCAGTCTTCCTCTCAAGTTTTCAGTCCCGGGTGCAACTTCCAAAAATCCCCTTATGTAGGCATTTCTCACCTTATTCATTCTTGTAAAACCACGAATCCATCGTTACATTCTCATCTCAGCTGAGTGGAGCCGTTTGTGGTCTATCACTTTTTTTTATTGTTAGAGTACAGCAGACATGCAGACGGCCCGACTGTGATGGAAAGTGGTTACCGGCGCCTATAAACATATGCAACACTAAAGGTGCTTGCAACCAATGTGCTGCCTGGCTCGTATACAGGGCTAGAACCTAGTCACTATCTATCTCCACTTTAGCCAAGTTTCATTGATTCTTCTTCACTTATATAGCATTAATTTTACTAACCAAAAGACTTATGACTTATATCGTGGTCGCTATATACGGAATCGGTTAATTTAAAAGATTTTTGTTGTTATCTCCGTCTTGAGATACAAATAAAAGTACTTATGCCGTAGAATACGCCCACTTTAAGTTTTACCAATCTTGATTAGATTATATTTTGGACTAGTTTCTACCTGCGACATCCTTCACGTTGTACCGATACCGTGAGATCGGTGGTGGAGGTAGCACAATGGTATTTTGGTGTTGTAAAACTTGATTATTTTACAGATTTAATCTATAATATTATAACATTCTAAACATGTAAATTGAAACGTGCACAAAGTCACAGTAAAAAAAATTAATTCAGAAGAGCTGCATCTTATAAAACTTTCACAGTCAATTTATTGCTTGGAATCTCTCAAAGAAAATACTCGGTAAACAAGACCTTTTCTGGACTTGAATAGTTGATCTATAACTTACAGTTCAAAAATATAAAGACAACCTTAACTGTTCCAGAAACAATGCTAAGAATTTTCTTTTTAACATAAGTTCAAAAACTTATTGAAATGGTTGCAAGATACAGTAAAATGTATCCATGCATGTTAACTCCAGCAAATTGGCCATAAAGTTGGTCACACAAACGCGTGTATGGATAACGAATGGCATTCGTCTTTCGCTGTCATGTAGGACGCTCGAGGTTACAAGGGAATAAGGGCCACTCATGCATAAATGGCTAAATATTGTATGTACGCGACTAACGGAGTTTTTCTCACGGTTATTAGTTTGAATACAGAACAAAAATTTGAAAGTTTTCTCTTAAATGTTTTTTGAAATTTTGAGTAATATTTTATTAATAACCGGACGTGCGTACGGGATTACTATAGGAAAACAATGTCTAATGGCTTCTGTAAAACCAATAAATTTTTGAGATAATTTGTTTCTCAAAAAGGCGGAAAAGCGGATAATAACGGAGATGGACGTGGCTTGTTTCACATAGTTTGCAGTTAGCATTTAGAGAATGCTATAGATACTTTCTACTCTGTATACATTTATTTTTCGGATATGAGGGATATAAATGCAAAACCGCTTCAGTCCAAAATCTTGATTTTCTTTCTAAACTGAATACAGCAAAACGTATTAGCTTATAAACGGTATAGCGATTCAGTTCAAATAGTGATTTTTTTGTAGATACATACTTTTTGGGCTCAACAGAAGATGAGATCAAAGATTTATTATTCAGAGATAATAAATCTATTTCGACGTATAAGGCGGAAATAAGCCAATTTTTTTTTTTACTGAATTTAGTGATGGTTTAAAAAA
Source organism: Dendrolimus pini (assembly GCA_949752895.1). Taxonomy (NCBI): domain Eukaryota; kingdom Metazoa; phylum Arthropoda; class Insecta; order Lepidoptera; family Lasiocampidae; genus Dendrolimus; species Dendrolimus pini. The sequence continues at coordinate 4,262,721 of OX457131.1, forward strand.
AAGTTTACTTCTATTGTACGCTCAAAGATCATTGACAGATTTTCCTCTTGACTTAGAAACAAAATACAATTAAAAAAAGCTGCTGCACAAACCAACAATTTCTTCAGTTCTAAAATATACCTCTAGACCCAACATGTTTTCAACAGAGAACGTGACAGCTTAGCGAATATTCTTGATACGTTGAGTGTAAAGTGATCCATCATTCAAGGCAATTGTACTAAATCTATGTAATTTAATCCACTATTAATCTAACGCCTACATTTGGATCGTCAATAATAATATGGTAATGATGTTTTCAGTAAGATTAGCTGCTCGTTTACAATTTGGTGAACATGGCAATTTGCATACTGTTCAAATTGGGTGAATTAAACACAAATAAATATTTCTTACGCATCGGGTAGCTCTAATGAGCTATGATCGTATTCCTCACTAGCTGTGCCCGCAACTTCGCCCGCGTGGATTTTTTTCATGGAACCCTAATTATAATATCAGGTACCTACCAGTGAAAGTCCCGTCAAAATCGGTACGGACGTCTTAGAGATCAGCCGGAACATCCAGATAGACAGATAGTTAAAAAATGATTTTTTGAGTATCGTATATACTTTCATATGCATTTAGTAAAAAGCTATTATTTTGATATTACAAACAAACACTGCAATTTTATTTATCTGTTATAGATTTCTGATCCTCTGATTCATATTTTTTCCATCCCTCCTATCGTAACACCTCTGTCCCATCATAAAAGCAGGCAGAGCGTTGGCTTCGCTTTTGAATGAATGAATGAATCTTTGTTTGTAAAGTTAGTTGTATAAAAGATAGTAACAAAGTCAATTGGTCTTACTGTATTTGGACCTACACATGGTCACATGGTACTTGCTGTTGCAAATGTAGGCGACGGTAACCACTTTCCATTAAATCCGTCTGCCTGTTTGCGAGCTTCATAATAAAAATGTATCAACTTACAACTTAGTAGATGCCTATCTAGAATACTGACGACAATGTACTCGTTCCAGAACACAAAAATCACTTCGAAGCAAAACAAGTCGTTGAAAGACGCCACAATCGTTCCATTTGCTGCCAACACAACCAAACAAACTGCAACTGAAGGATTTCTTAAGTGCTTCTATTCTTGAACATGAAAGCTTAGTTCTTGTTTGTAAAAACTTTAAAGGTGCTTTTGTGGATGAAAATCAAAGGAATGCATATTTCAATTTTACTATTGAAACAAGTTTAATCAATGCACTAAGAAAAATAGTAAAGAAATATTATTTTTATTTCAAAGCGTTCCAATAAACAATTCTCATAGATTATTTAGTTTTAACTTTGTTTATGGTTATTATTTACTCTATGGGAGCCTAATCTAAATTACCACCGCTTCACAGCATGTTATGGTTTGAAGAGAAGAAGTTGGCGATAGGCTAAATAAAATTTTAACAATACTCGTCGACAATTGTCATCTTTAATTCTCATAAATATCATTACATTCAATTCATTTCCTAATTCGGGTAAAAAATTATTCAAACGATTTGTTAACTCTATTGCAAGTAACTAAAATATAAAATCCTGTAACACTTCTTTCTACAATAAGAAAGTGTTACAATTCCAAATAGGCCTCTTAAATTTCGTATAGAATTGATTATATGAATGGTCACGTAGGTCGCGGCTTTCATCCTCTAAGTGCCAAACCTTTGGTACCTAGTCATCACTCTGTTAGTTGCTTGTAGTGATACATTTTTATGATAGACTAGTATTTATCTGCAACTTCGTTTACGTTGGACAAGTAAAACAAGGTACAGTTATTTTGTGAATATTTAAAACCACAAACAGTAATTCCAGCCAGGCAACTAATTTTTTAATATAAATGAGTTGAATCCTGAAGGTTCCCTATAAAACCCTGGATAAGTAACGTTTCTAAAGGCATATATAACTACAACTGATCCACTAAAGATGATCTAATACATATAGAAACTATCACAACAAGCAGGTTCTAAAATCCCGTCCTTTCGAAGTTAGAAATATAAAAAGTGTTGGATTAGACTGATTTGCAAATTGTTACGTCACAAGAGTAATTTTCATGCTATTTTGACTCGTCATGGTTACGTTCCAGAAGGGACTCACAATGACCATGTTCACCACCGTGATTTTTGCCGTTCCACTTACTTGCAGACGTTACCATCATACACTCTACGGAACGGATTATGGGGCGTTGATGTCATTAACGACGAAATATACAAATTTCATTGGTTGATTTGAAAATTGCGTCTTTTTCAATGTCCAGAGATAGAGACAATTAATGCTCTTTGGTCAACGCCCACTTCGACCCACCTCTTGACATGAGTCGTTGTGAGCACTGTGTGGTCGAAAATTATGACTTCATTGGTAACGTTTTCGCCACGACCATAAAGACCGTGGTCGCAGAGTGGAACGGCTGACGGAGCATTTTGAGCGTTGTCAGCTACGAACAGAACGGCTCCCATATAATTTCCCAGATAAAAATCAGGATTCGTTCATTTAAAACAAGAATGGTAGTTGAGACTACTCAACGATTAATCTTATCGCAAATGAATGAAGTAATAATGTTAGGAAACCACGGCAATAGAATAACATTAAGTATGTAACAGTCACAATATTACGTTGCGTAATATCCTTATGCTCTCTTTCCTTAATCAGGCGACATTATGTGAAAAGCGGAAGATTTTTGTATGGAATTCCATTGTCTTTGTTATTTAGTACGTTTATTTAATTAAATTCACGCTACACTATGAAGTCTTTTGAACGCAAGAAATATATTAGAATAGTAGGAAAACTTCGTCTTCGCCAAAAAAAGAGATGATTAAATTTTTTTTACTATATATGTTTATCCCATCGAAACAGGATTATTTATAAAAAATAGATTAAGTCTTGACTCGGGATAGTTAGCTTAGATCTGTGCCGAGTTTTAATTAACTCCTTTCAGTAGTTTTCAAGTGATACTCTAACAGACAGACATACAAGAAATTTCATATCATCAGTGGAAGATCAGCGCTGGTTATGGCAACCGACAATTATGCTGAGCTAGGACCAAATCAGTTGTTTAAAAAAATAGTTTAAGTGGGTTTACATTAAAGTTGTTGGGAAATCTTTTAAGTAAAAGATTATGTTAGCAGTTCGTCATTTTTATTGAAGTACGTTTGAATTTAAAAATGTATTCCACAAATTATTATGTTTTGTCTATGACATTAATGAGGTTTTACAACAGTAGTTCCTAATAAATATTTTTTTTGCTTTCTAAATTTTATCTCATTTTTAAACGCATTGCGCAAACTGAAACCCTTTACAGACTCATTCTTATTATAGACAGTTGCGGAGCAAGACCTAAATTTCATGTGGGCAAGATACATTTTGCGAGGCCCTCTCATAAAGTACTACTGCCACTGGCGCGCGGTGTTTTTCGTTAGTTACTGCAAATATTTTTTTTTATTGCTGAAGGATAGCAGACAGGCTGATGGCTCAACTATGATAGAAAGTGGTTACCATCGCCTATGGACATTAGCAATATCAGAGGTGCTGACAATGTGCTGCCGGCCTTGAAGGAGAAATTGGACCCTGGACACTAATGCCGGAACGCAACTCAAGTTATTATGGCGGCATACTCTAAACCAGGGGTGGACGCCATACAGCCGGACAAATGCCCTATCACCTGGCTGTGGGTTGTTTTGTCGCCTCTTACGACACGCCGCCCGGCCGCAGAAATTCATGTTCTTTTTCCGTTCCTGCACGGAGAAAAGAATAGAATGCCGCTAGTCGAAATACAAAAAAATGGATATGAATAAGTATTATTGTTTTGCGTCGAATAGGTTTTCGACATTTTAAACGGGACAAAAAATACTCGTCCTGTTTTCGAGGTGCGAGTCCTCTAAGAGTGCGAGGCCGTAGGCAAGGGCCACGTCGTCCACGCTCTACGCCGTCTCTGTTTATAGCTTTCATTTAACTAAATTAAAAAGGCCTAGTGCCTTTGTTTTCAGTTTTGCCCGCATAATAATCTATGCCTATGTCGTACAGGACCTCTTGTTAATATATTTTTAATAAAAAAAATAGTAAAATTTACTTCACGAAATATTTGTAACAGAATTTATGAACCGACTATGAGAGATTATTAAAAAATATTCTTTGTTCATATCCCGTCTTTAAAATATGTTCATCTTCGGAAATCGAAATTTATTATAAAAAACATGCCTCATGAAGAAAGAATAGACCAACATAAAAATGTATGTAAAATAAATAACTTACATCCACATATGTGTCAGTATGAAAGCTTATATAAAAATCATGACTAATTTTTGCTAACACTAAGCTACTTTTAATCTAGTATTAGATAAACATCGTGTTTCAAACACCAAACTGATTTAAACTTTCTATTTATATAATTACTTTTGATTAAAATAACAATGCTTAGGGCTATTTTATGTGAGAAAGAAGTAATCAATAGGTCAAAGAACAACTAGAAAGTTCGGAAGAGTGGACAAAATTCTAATAGTCGATAATGAAAACTAGCATGCCTTAGGATGAGAAATTAATGTGGATTTTAGTTTATATGTTTTTGTACTTATATGTACTGTGTTTATTTATCATTAATTACTAACTGCACCACCGTCAGTATCAAAAATCTATAAATCCCTGCAAAGGGTTGCCTGGAAGAGATCACTTTTTAGGGATAAGGCCGCCCTACTATTTCTTTTTCTACTTCTGTTTGTCTATACTTTGGTGTATTATCCCCGCAAATCGATAATGCGCTGGAACCTTGTCAAATTAACATTCACATGACGTCATCCGCAACTCGATATGTACGCGTAGTCGCCGGCCAGTGATGCCAACAGTACTGAGTGTTCAGCTACGGTTACCTCACCAAAATGGCGGCCAGGCGCAATAGCAATTTGCGGGGATAATACAGTAAAGAATTATCTATCTATCTATGATGTGTAGGATCTCCAGATTTTCAGGAAAATATTCTCCATTTTTTTTTTGTGTGTGATCAAAAATTGTATATGGGAATTTGAACTTGTCTACTTGACATATCAAGTTCAACAATCAATCAAATATGCATCGATCCGTGGTACAACTACCAATTGCCAATTCTTTTTGAATTTCGAACACAATGAAAATGAATATTTTACACTTAATAATCTGTTTGCTATCTATTTTGTCTGATCAAGCGAAACTAGAATTCTAAGAAAAATATAGTTTTATACAAAAAAGCAGACGTTTTCGGAATGAAGAGGTTATCGACTTGTGATCTTTTTAAATGTCGAATAGTAAATTTTATTCTTTGGCATTCATTCTGACACCGATTGAGGTAAAAAGAGTCCACCTTTTCATATTTTATTAAATGTTGTCTCGCATGGTTTGTGTATTTAGCTAATGTCAAGTGGTCGTGAGTATTCAACTTTTAGAATGAGCTTTAAGTAAAAAGGCACCACGACATTATTTCAAACAGGGCAGACTATTTTCTATAGTAAATTAGTCGGAATGTATGTTTATCATTCTAAAATACTTAAGTGAAAATTGCTATTCAAACGATGCTCAATCATATATTAATTTATTACTGTTTTTGAAATATTTGTCGATTTATCTTAATGAAAGTTGCTCTCCAATTACTACAAGCTTTTATTTAACTTGCAATGGATGTACCTATGTATGTATGTACGTATGTAACGTGTGTAAGTATGTATGTATGTAAATAAGTTCGGGTGGAATCTTGCAAGTTAAACTTGACCAACTTCCCGGTTTCCGATTGAGCTGAAATTTTACACATATATATATATATCGCGTGACAATGCGATAATATGGTACCAAGGACCTGATCTGATGATGGAGTCGGAAGGTGGCCATAGGAACTCCTGTACTAAACAAGATAGACCCGTCGTGTTTGGGCTCGTTTTACTTACTTTACTTACTCTGCTGCTACATGATATCCAGGATCACAAAAGCTTGCATTTAAAAACCTTTTTAAAAGCTTATTTAAATATAAATTGTATGGACTTAACTTGAAATTAAATCACATTTTTTACGTAGTTTCATTTCGATATGTTGTAGGTTTCAAAACATACGAATATTTTAATTTACGCGCGACCGATAGAGCAGTGACAGGACAGTGAGTAACCTAGTTCCACTAATATATCTAATGCGAATCAAAGTAAAGTTAGCATTATAATAAGGCAATCCCACAATACTAATCACAAATCTCTTCCTCGGAGTTATATCCAAACGCTGTTTTAATTAATAGCGAAGTACTCCCAACAATGGCCCTACTAATCCAGTTCCCAGTACTAGTTTCCAATCTTAATTATAATAAGCATACCAAATTCACACAACTTCCGATATTGTGCTGGGAGAGTAACTTTCATTGTTAAAGTGAAAAGGTTTTTATTTTATATTGCGAACTTAGCAAACAGGCAGACGACCCAGATAATGGAAAGAGGTTAGCATCACCTATGGACGTTTGCAACACCGGGGCGAAGTCAACGCCTTGCTAACCTTTAGGATGGGATATCAAGAGTCCCACACAGCCCTCGGTGTTAAGCCTTCCCCCAGGTCCGGTCCTAAGACAAGACAATTTTGTTTTTTTTTCATGACTCAGGTGTTCATGAAAAAATAAAACAAAAAGAGGAATGAGATAGACGGGTCAGATAAAAAACATGATTGGACTTTGATTTTCAGTGCAAACTTTCATACAAATGCATACCTACAAACATTTATAACAGTTTACAGATGAATATAATCATAAATTCAAATATCATCATATTCCAACGACAAGTAATATGTTCTAATAATTGTTTTAAATAATGGTAGTGATTTTGCTTCTCTGGTAGTAACAGGGAACGCGTTAAAAAGTATTAAGTAATTTATATCTATACTTTCGTTTGATTTTTAAATACATCACTGGACGATTATGTATATGACTTCTTTTGCTTACTTTGTGTTTAAAATTTGTGATTAGAAAAACAACCCATTGTGTATTATAATATTTTATGGCAATCATTAGCCAGGTGTGATTCTAGGAAATTCGGTCCACGCGGCCCAGCAGACATATTGCATACGTACAGTATAAATCAATGCCTCGATTGATGGACGAGGCAGCCGAGCGATGACCACAAGCGAAGCACGACGTGTGTACATTTGGTAATCTATTTAATGACGGACTTTGCGCGTGTTATTGAATGGTGCATTACGTTTGGACTGGTTGTATAGTTTATGCTATGTATAGTTTGTATAGTTCTAATAAACTCTATAGTAATTCTAACGGCATTTTAATTCGAGTCCTGCAACTCGTAACATTAACACCAGTATCCCACACATCTTATGATTATGGATTCAGTATGAAAGTGTGTTGATTCATAACAATTTAGAAGATTACTTCCAACCATTTAAGGCATCATGAGAACAAGTCTAAATATTGCCGAGCCGAATCTCGTTTAATGGTCGCGAGTAAAATTTTGGAGAGCTCTTTGTTCTTTGATATGCTACGTTGATACGTCAATCACTTTATATGCGCCAAAGAAAAATAAAACGAGTAAGTGCTTGGCAGTACAAAGGGTTCCTTAGACGCGACATACAGTTCTGTTTTAGTTATTTGGCTACAGAACTACAAAGTACATCTAAAAAAAATCTAAAACTATTCAACGCATATTGTTTGAACTAAATCTTCGTAATTACTCGTATTTATTACTAGCAGTACCAATAGACGCTGTCTTGCCCTGAAACAATATATGACCCAATTCTTGTGCTTCCTACCGGTTCTACTTGTGAGTTAAACGATCCATTCGTTTTTCCACTTGTCCTTTGCGATTCGTTTTTCCACTTGTCCGTTGAAGTTTCACTTTTACTATGTGTCCCAGCACACATTTTGATTTTTCGCAGGTTTACAGCTAATTATGATTTGGTTAGGTTAGATACATTTTAATGAATGCATTTTTTATTTAAACATATTATATTTTGTCAAACAACAAAACTGAATTGGAACCGAAACCAAAAAAACGCGTCCATAGTTTGCTCTAAAATTATGCCGCCCCCTCCACGCGGCCGTACCACTTTTTCGTGACAGAAAAATCGTAAAGCTCTGTCTATATAGAAGTTTCACTTAAAAGGAAAAAAACAACAGACATGACGCTGACAAAATAATTCATCTTTTGCCAAATGGCGGAACCCTAACAACGGTTTTTTTACGAAGAACGTTAACCTTGTTATCCGAAACGAAAGTAAATCTATTGTTATGACGACCCCGGTGGGTCAAAGATCTGTCGCAGGTCGTCACTTTACAAGTCCAAACCGACACTTTTACGGCTCGGCCACGGACTCTGGCTTCGCGATAAGCGATACGAAGTGGTCAGGGGTGGCGTGGTACGTGACATGGTATATACTTCATAATGCTGATATTAGACAAAAATATTCGACCTACATGCTATTATTATACACTGAGAAAATCTGGCTGCTGTTTAGAATATTATTATGCAAATAAATATGTATGTTCCATAGTCCGCGTTACAGACAGATAACCTTTCAACTTGTACCAAGTGAATATCTAAATATATTTTTTTGCTCTGCTGTATATAATTTTAATATTCTCCACTTAAAATAGAATGCAGATAATATATTGTTCAGGTTACCTGGAAGAGATCCCTTTTGTTTTGTCGTGAAAGTATTGTAATAATGTAATTCGTAATTTGACATCTTTGTCTTCTGTGATCAAGACTACTGAAAAGTTCGAAAGAAAATCAAATAAAATGAATGCCGCGCTTAAAACCGTTAACATAGTTTTAATCATTTTACAACTGTTTATTTTTGTGAACGATAAAGTGTTGTCTATCGGTCTTATACGGTTTAACCAAATTAAATCAATATGATTCAAAAGCGCAGAAATGAAAGGACGCGATAGTATTCAATTACATTGAGTGATTCAAGTTTCTGTTTATATGGATCACTTTGGTTGATTCATCCAAATTGAAAGATATAAATGAGCCGTTTAATATTGGGTTTAGATTTTTATACTTTTGTTTGCCGCTTGTCGCGTCGCACTGAACTGTCGCTCACAGCGACTAGTTCGTAGTCAGCCCGCAACTGCGCAGTGGTAGTACCTCATCTATAGTAATAAATAAGATACAAGTGTCTGTTGGTGATTAAAAAAATAGAAAATTCAATTCAAAATTGTTATTTGAACGATATCTAATCACAAATGACCGTTTTTAGGCCTTTGTCCGTTACGTTGTCTGCAAGTTTTTCCCAAATGAAGCTTCGAAAAGTTCCAACGGATTTCAACAGAAAATTGAGGAATTAAAACATTGTTAAGAAGGTATGAATACTATAATAATTATAATTATATGTAATGTGATTCCCGGGACACAAAGTACCACAGCTATCTTTTTAATGAAAACTGTATCGAATAAGCTAATTTTATGCACCCGAACAACTACAAAGTGCTTCCGGGCTTAGTTCTGGGGATAAAAAATGACACACATTTTGTTACATCAAATTTGCTATAGATCAGCAAAAGAGCCCATTGGAAATAGTGTTTTTAACATGGCCATTTTAAATTATTCCCAGAAAATATCCCGCGGGATTCCTCAGATTAAAGGTAGCGCAGATTTTAAGTCTATGCAATTGCTATTGATTTGCGAAAACCGCCTCGAAATCGGCCCAGTAGTTTTAAAGTGCATCCCGAGGAAACAGACATGTGTGATATTTTTTATCCTGGGAATCCCGCTGGAATTTTAATTTAAGCGTAGACGAAATCGCGGGTATATCCTAGTGCATTATATAAATATGTAGTACAAATCTACTATCATCTAGCGAGTATCATCAACATGCACTTTAAGGATGTTTAAAGTAGAAAATTCGCAGGGAATGACAGCTTAAAGCATGCTTAAACCCTACTCCTACTGCTCATTACTGTACGGACCCGGAACAGAGAGTGGGCAAAGTCTGAAGATTTCGACTAAACTTTTACTCACGGATCACCTAGGGAGGTAATGTCCCTACATCACCATGATTTAAAATTGGAGCCCCCTTATTAAATTCCTAACCGCACTACAAGCCCACGATTGGCAAGACACTGCGCAGGACAGAGAGAAGTGGCGTGCTCTCGTTTCGGAGGCCAAGACTCACTTTGGGCCTCTGAGCCAACGGAGTTTTAGTTTAGTTCTTATTAAATTCATTTGACAGGTAGTAAATTGAACTTTGACGAAATTCCTATATCTCTTTTGTCGTATTTACAGTAAATAAAAAAAGAAGTGCTGTACGTCCAAATAATACACGAATGAAGTCACGGGCACAACTAGTAGTAAAATAAAGATCTTTGAAACGTACACCGACAAAGCACGTCACGAAGTGGTTATCACGATGATAATTTCACGAAATCACGTACCGATATTTGACGGTGATAGTGTCGCGGCGATCGCTCCACAATCGCTTTGAATTCATTTAATTCTGTTATTTTTTGGAAAAATAACAATGAACCACAAAAGTAGGTATCAAATTAATTCAATACAATGTTTCTTAAGACTCAATAAAGGCTAGACTAGTTTTACGTTATAGCTTAGGAGCCAGTGATCGGCTACCTGTATGTATTTGACCAGACCTGAGGTTTTGTACATTGAAGCACCTATACCTACCATGCATGGTACGGGGGGGGGGGGGGGGGGGGACTCACTAAGCTCTAAGTGGTGGACGCGACGAGCGCTGAGGTAAGGCAGTATCGATTTTTGACGAATTTTAAATTCATTTGACCAGGGCTGCCGTTTTGATATTTGAAAATATAGGCTTATTATTATCGGAAAATAAGAATGGCAGACCATTATCACGCGGTTAACTTTGTGGCAGACCATTTTGAAAATGATAAAAAAAAAAAACAAAGTAACTGACCAGATCTGCCATTGATATATTTTGTTTATTATAGTCTTAAAAACGTATATTGATCGCGGCAGACGTCTACTTTGCGTATACACATCAATAAATAATAAAATCTTAGCTACTATCCAGTCAGATGTATATGTTTTCCGTTCGCTGTTTTACATCAATATAATTTACTTGCGATTTACTTTATCACTGTATTTACAGAAATTAATATTTTTTATATTCTATATGCTAAACTTCATTAGTTAGTTAGTTTACACTTAGTAGGAGTCAAACTTCAGAGAATATACTAACACATTATTCTTCTTCAGCTTTAATTAATATAAATCTATGGAACACTTACAAGCCATTAGATGGCGCTGTGTAATAATTGAGGTTGCAAACGATTCTCGAAACGTACAAAGAACATACAAATTTCCAACAGTAATTAATGGGTCAAGGCCTGCGGGGCCTAACAGATAACAGTAGCCTCGGATGAGCATTTCATCTCTTTCCTCCACCTAGTATGGGACATCCCTAAATAAAAATAATTCCTCCCTACATAGGTCAACATATTATAATTCAAAATAAACTTCTTAGGTATCTCTTTAAATTTTTCTCCGTTTTAGTCAAACAATATTATTAGCAGTTTTATTACGGTCAAAATTTTACCTATGTGTAATCATCGACCTTATTGACTCTCTAATCTGTGCTGCATATTGTAAAACTCATATCTCATTCTCTTGCAGGCTTAGTCCTATAGATTTGTGTTTATCTCTTTTTAGTGTCGCTTTTCGTTTCATCAAGTTTCAAATCACAACGATTCTAAAGAAGTTTCACTTTAAAATGTATAGTTGCTTAAATTAAAGATATGAAAATTATGGATTAGCCTTTGGTAAGATGTCACAAATAGTTTTTTTTTGTAAAATAGTCTGAAAATTGATTAAAATTGTTACAGTATGAAACGATATTTTGTATTTTTGTAAAGTTTTATGCTGAAATCAATGCGTAAAAAACAATGCGGGGGTTATCACACTTTAGACTTGGCAAACGTAGGTTTAAATATAATATTGTTACAACTCAGGTCCCGACAAAAACAAAACCCACCTGCATATCTGAAACAAAACACATTTTGTTAACGAGTCGGCATTTAAACTGATTGTTATTCTTTTATGATCGTCTTCTTTTGTTTACCTATTGATTGGCATGGGTTTCTAGAAAACATCCCATTGTTTTATTTTACTCTTTTATGGCCTTTGCGGACGAGTCATATGCCAGGTGTGGCGGATTGAGTCGACTACGATACGGACACATTGAATTTGTGGAATATAAAACGATGGCCTGATCGAGGGAGCGGCAGTCGAGCGAAAACCACGATCAAGGCGAGACGTGTTTACATATCGGGAATATCTATTAGTGACGGACTTTGCGCGTTTTATTGAATAACGACCTTCTGCATTACGTTTGGATTTGTTGTGTTCGGCTATATTTGTACCTGTGTTATACGGGTTTGTATAGTTCTAATAAAGTCTATAATAATTCCAACGGCATTTGAATTCGAGTCCCGCTAAACTCGTAACAATATTTAGTTTTATTATTTAGTTTTATATTTAATATTTAGTTTTATATTTAGTTTTATTATTTATTTTATTTAATTTTAGTCAATGTAAAAATAAAACAGAATAGAGATATCACTTGTCGATAGAACAGAATGCCGTTTTACTAATACAAACCTACGTCCGGACAGAATTGGCGGAAAACATACAGTAGGTAGGCATAAAATATCAGAGTTCATCAGGTCATGTATTGACAAACGCAAAAAACTAGACCAACGAGACACCTGTATGAATCAATCAATCATACAACTTAATTACAATTTCTTATTTTTTTGTGAGCACCACTTACTTTCTATGTAACACATCGATGTCGAAGGAAGCATAACTTGCTAGATTTCAGGTCAAGTGCTTCCAACAGATTTCAATAGACAAATAAGAACAAAAATTTACATTATTGTACCAAGATAAAAAATGTAATTACCAGTTGGTAAGTGAAATGATGCGTTGATTAATTTTTTTTTGCGTTCTTCTTCAGATAATATAACAAAGATATTTTTTTTTATAAAAGAATAATGTTTGTATTTAATATGAAAATATATTTGTAGGTATTTATTAGCTTTTCAAACCCAATATATTGTTACAACCTAGTCCCCGACAAAGACAAATTCCACGTACAAATCTGTAAAACCACATTTATTAATTGTCGGCATTGGAGCTAATTGTAATCCTTTTATGATCGTCTTCTTTTGTTCACTTGTTTATTGGCATACGTTTCAAGTTATTGTGGAGAACAGCCTATTGTCCTATTGTACTCGCTCAGGAGCATAATTAGCAATGTGTTACGGATTACAAGTACAAGCTAATTCTAGGAAATTGTGTCGACGTTGCCGGGCGGGCACATTTTCATTTGTGAAGTATAAAACAACGGCCTGATTGAGAGAGGGGGCAGTTGATCGACAACTACGATCTAGGCGTGGCATGTGTACATTCGGGAATCTAATAGCGACGGACTTTGCACGTTTTAATGAATTACGACTTTCTGCATTACGTTTGGGATTTGTTGTGTTCTGTTATATTTGTACCTCTTTCTTATACGTGTTTGTATAATAAACTTTGTAATAATTCTAACGGCATTTAATTCGAGTCCGGCTAACTCGTAACAATATTTTACATGTTATTATGTAGCTATACATGTTTGTTTTGAAAACTAGGGCAAGTGGATTATTCTTTATAAAATAAATAAATTCGACACCATCATACTCTTAATAAGTTCCTTTTCGAGGTTTTAATAACTTACAACACTGGAATGAGTTGCCTGTTACGACGTAAGAGGCAACTCCATTTTGCTAAACGTAATAGGATAAGGTAAAACATTACACAACAGCTATGAGAACAAATACTCTTATCTCTACTCTATAGCGTTAATATGAAAAACAAAACGACTTTTCCCCTTTGTTTTAATACAATCAATTTACTATATAAAGCGTGTCCGTAATCGTGAACCGAACCTTATTAGGAAAAATCCAATCGCTTGACACGGAATTGAACTCACGACCTTTGGTTTTGCGTTTGTATTTCATTAATAAATCAATATACTTTGTAAATCCATAATATTAGATAGTATTTTTTAAATTTTGGTTTTTGTTCAGGCTTTCAGTGACAGTATTTTGAACTATTTCCCATTTTGTCTATAATACTTTAACTGGAATAATTATTTTTTAAGCAAGTCAACTCTATCGAAACCCCTCTACGCGTCCGATAGAGATTTTTCGTAACCAAAAGGCTGGCCTTTACCTGGTGCAACGCATTAACCTTGCCATCCAACGTGGCCATGCGGCCAGCTTTTCGGGAACGCTCCCCGCCGACACTGTCTTTGTGTATTATCACTTAAGAAGACGATTTTTTATTTATAGTATGATACGTATTACAATACAAAGTTACTTTCGTGAAATTATAGCTAATGAAACAAAAAAATATATAGCTTAGGTCTAAAACCAAACAAACAAAGCAAAACGTTTTAGATCAAATACGTCCTTAGATTTCTATTTATATTAAATTTATTGCATTAAAACAAACATATAATATAGTTATATACAGCAGATAAAAGGGATAATTGAGGTAGCAAACGATTCCCGACACGTACAAAGAATATATACAAATTTCCAACAATAATAGACGGGTCTAAGCATGCGAGGCATAACAGTAGCTTCACTGGAAGATCTTCCTTTGAGACGGAGGAACATTCCACCTCCTTCCAGCCTCCTCCTTCCATCATTACACCCTGACGGGTCACCCTAAATTATATTTATAGCGTTCAGTTTGACAAATAACAGATGTAAACTATTATTTTTGTATCATATTACAAACTACCCACAAAGCGGAAGAAGAAGCAACGGTATTTACTTAAGTGTACCGGCAAAAATTGCATGGGAACTGGGCAGTTCACTGCCAAGGCTATTTAGTAGGTATGTATATAGTGAATTTATTTAGAGTGGAATCATAAGTATAACAATCGTCTGATGTAATAAGTTGAACGTTATTACTTTTACGTAAATGATTTTTATTTCTTGGAAAATGTTCAGCGATACTGTTTGGCTCTTAAGTAGAGCTACTAAATCAAAAATTATATTTCTAAAAAAAATCGGGTTCTCTGAATTCCGAACTCTGATATAAGACATATCGTTGCACTTGGCCCAGCTTTACACCTGTATGTTTGGCTTGCTAAGTGTGCTAGATTTGATCAATACTGAACTCAGCTGTCAAGTTCGGTATTAACAATCATAATGCGCGCTTAGTTTTAGAAGCTAAGGGTTCATTCACACTGACAAACATTCGAAGCGCATCGAAGCGTCATTCTAAAAATTACATAGCATGACCTCTATCTCCACAATGTAATTCACACATTATATAAATAAGACCTTTGCAAATAAAAAATAATGTATTGATTTCAAAATATAATGTTACAAATTCCTTATTCAAAGTTACGAATCTACCACTACTACCAAAAGCAATTTTAGTTACTGTTAAATGAGAAGAAGCGGCGCATCAAACGCTCCAGCGACATATCTTCACTTTATAATTCTTATATATATACATTCGTGACACAATGTTGTCCAAATAAAGCTCCGATTCTCTGATTGGGTCCCTAAGTCAGAATATAAGATTACATTGTGATAGTATCAAAAATTCATATTCTACTAAATCCACAGTATCCTCTCGATATCTTAGCGGCAGAATAATATAAGAAGAAAAAAAAGTATTACCATTAGCAGAAATGACATTAACAGAAATGAACATTCAGAAACAACACAAAAATTTTAAACATTTCTTTCTCGAGTTTTCGCTTATATATTATACTTAGTCGGGTTATAAGTTCTGTCAAAACCGCATTATTAAAAAATTTCCAATACTGGCTAGATGAACTTCACCAATTTTAAAAATAGAACGTTTGCGCTTGCCGAAAATAAAAAAGACATTCATTTTCATTCATTTTTAAATATGGAGTGGTCGAAAAAAAAGATAGAGTAGCGGTTATCGCGTTGCACCGCTGTGGTTACGCGCCAAAAGAGATTTTCAATATTCTACAAACATTGAAAATAACCCTACGATTTGTTTATCGCACTATCAAACGATTCACTGAAGATTCAAGCTTTGAAGATCGTAAGAGAACCGGCCGACCTCGTACAGTTAGGACACCCGCGATCATCAAAGCAGTGAAGGCGCGAATCCAACGAAATCCTGTTCGTAAACAAAAAATCTTAGCTCTGCAGATGGGCCTAAGCAGAACCACGGTCAAAAGAGTGATAAATGAAGACCTGGGACTACGAGCTTATCGTAAGAAGACCGGAACTTTTTTGAATGAGCGTTAGAAAAAAATTAGGCTGGATAGATCCCGCGCTTTATTACGGCGGTACGCGGGAAAAAAAATACCGCGATATTTTGTTTTAGGATGAAATTTTTTTTAACATCGAAGAAAGTTATAATAAACAAAATGATAAGGTGTATTCCCACAGCAGTGAACAAGCCAGCACGCGTATTCCGAGGGTTCAACGAGGACATTATCCTTCATTACTCATAGTTTGGCTTGGAGTCTCATATTCAGGCTTAACTAAGGTGTTTTTCTGTGAAAAAGGTGTAAAAACCAGTGCCGAGGTGTACCAAAATACCATCCTAACAAACATAGTGGAACCTGTTTTTCAAACAATATTCAAAAACTGACATTGGATATTCCAACAGGACTCTGCACCAGCTCATAGGGCACAAAGCACGTAAAACTGGTTGACCGCCCGTGGAATTGACTTTATCGGACATGAGAACTGGCCCTCTTCTAGTCCAGATTTAAACCCACTGGATTACAAGATATGGCAACATTTGGAGGAGAAAGTCTGCGCTAAACCTCATCAGAATTTAGAATATCTCCCAGCATCTTTGGCTAAAGCAGCGGCAGAAATAGATATGAATGTGGTGCGTGCTGCGATTGATGATTGGCCGCGTCGATTAAGGGCATGTATTCAAAATAGGGGAGGGCATTTTGAATAATGTAAATAAAATTGTATTGTAAATTAAATTACCTTTCATTCCATATATAATAATCAAAAAGTGTATCATTAATTTTATAAAAAGTTTTTGACAGAACTGACCAGACATGACCTGACTAAGTATATATAAAGAAAGAGTTACCGGGTACCGAAATCAGGCAACGACTGTGTCGGGCGATTTTGATAAGGCAATAATGGCAGAATTGGGCCCCTAGTCAGAATAAAGACAATTTTAATTAGTGCTACCAGTCCATTGCCGCAACATTTAGAAGCGGCTTCCAAGCGTAATGGCCTTGGTTAACAGTAAAACTTATAGCACGGAGGCCTAGAAAACTTGCATTGTGAATTGTGACGGGTGTACAAAGGAATGAGGGGTTCCAGCGATAATGGGCCTGCCAGTACGCAGTTGGCAATATCATGGGAAATGAGACAGTACGCTTGGTGCAACAGTAACTCTATTTTTGAATGATATAATAATAGGGTAGTTGACAGTCAAATAGTAGAGATACTTTTTATTATCATACAAAAGGCCGAAGTCGCCTAGATTTTCTACGAGAGTAGCGAGTTATAACGTCATAGATTAATTAATGAGTCAAATAGCGTATTAATTATTGTTCAGAATACAACTTACTCTTTACTGCATACGATTCAGACACAGTGTAAGAAGTTTAAGTACAGAAAAATATAAATAAGCGGCCTTATCATTAAAAGCAACTTCTTCCAGACATCCTTAGGATGGATTAGTGTTGGAAAATATCTTTAAGTAAAAGATTGTGTTAACTGTTCGACATTTTTTATTGAAGTGAGTTTGAATATAAAGACGTATTCCACACATTTGTTACATTTGTCTATGACATTAAATGAGGTATAACAACAATTAGAAAAAGTTAAACAGTTATTTATCTTTATCATGATATCTTAAAACTATAATAATAGTCTAGTATTTTAGCGCCTGTTCTTTTACTTATACATATAAAAATAATGTTAAAATTGATGGTATTTTTTTTAATACACGAGTTCAGCGTACAGTCAGACGGCCCACCTGATAGAAAGCAGTTACCAGCACCTATGGACATTTGAAACACCAAAGGTGCTACAAATACGCTACTGCTCTCTTAAGGGAGACTGGAACCTGGCCACTAATGCCAGCTCAAGACTGTTATAGCAGCATGCTCAAGATCAGGGGTGGTAACCATCCAGACACATAAACACCCAGGTGGTAACCTGGCAAATATGTCTTGTGTCATTTACCCAGTTGTATTATAAAGATATTGTTGACTTAATATGAATTCAATATTGTAACATATGACCATCATGTGAGGAAAATAAATGTCAAAACATAAATCTTGGTGTTACATTTGTATTAGTTAAGTAGTTAGCTAATTAGCAAATTAAGATCTTATCATCGTTTAGACATATCATTTTTGGGCCACCTCATAAGCAAAGTTGATTCTCCCAACCGCCTACTATGTGGAATGCAGCAAAAATAAGGATGACAGAGTACAACTGATGATGGAGTTGGGACTGAATTGTTTTATGTAGGTATTTTTATAGAGATTGTTGTTGGTTGTTAGCCAGCTCATTATTTAAATTATCAAAGTTGGCATGCCTATGTGGGAGAATTCCCAAATAAAAAAAAAAGTCGTTTGGGCAGAACTTTTCCACTTTACTAATAAGTTGTCGACTTATAGCCAGTTCCTGTATTTAATTATTCATACACTTGTCTTACCATCGGTTGAATTTTTTATTACTTGTACGAAGCTTATGTTGAACTTGAACCCATAGTAAGTCAAATGAACGGTTGGTAAAATATAGGGATGGGTCATTATGGACTTATGCGCAACTAAACTGTAAGTAAACTGCTACTTATACAACGCGTAATCAAATACTATAGTTTTTAGAACATTTGTAACTGTTTAAAAGTTAGAAATAACTTTAACTTAGAAAATATTATTCGATTTGCAAAGGTGCCACGAGAAGAGACTGATGACGAAAAAATTCGAACACACAAATTAAATAAAATACGAAATTAATCTTGCCCCAGTTACGACTCTTACAATTTTGTTACGAAACCATAGACTAATTCAATTTAACCAACAGTCAATTAGTTTTTAAAAACTGCCAGTGCCCCGTAATGTAGTAACTTCTAATAACTCATTAATCTTAAACATTCTCAAACCATGTTAAAAATTAGAGCGTGCCTCGGGCGGCTTCACTTGCGCAAAATTCGCGACATAATCATTATTTTTATTTATTTCAGATATTACCATATCCGATTCAAAATTAAACTCTTATGATATATTTAGCGATTTGATGAAAATTTTGGTGAAGTAATAAGAAACTGAGCAAAAATCGATGAAAAAAACGCTAATTTATATTTGACTATAATAGGAAAAATCTATTACAAAAATTGTTACTATAAACAGGAAATGAGGTTTTTATTCTGTTGTATACATAAAAAGTTCGTTGAAGTAAAATTTAGTTCCAATATTCTAAATATGACATCTTCAAGAAGTCTTTCTGCCGCACCCAGATATAATTTAAGAAACTATTAACTTAAAGAGAAATTAAATACTCGGCCTCGGCGGGCTCTGTGGTTGAGTGGACTAAGCATTTGCCTACTTCACTGGAGCACAGAGGCTCCGGGTTCGATTCCTGGTATAGTAAATTTCGTAAACGAGATTTCCGTTGTTTACGATGGGATGGGTGACTGGATTGGCCCTAGAGTGGTCCCTTGTATATTATCCCTACCACAAGCGTAACTTGCTTAACTCGAAATATCGACAAGATAACAATAAAATTTGTTAGAAGTAATAATTACTTTATTTATCATAATTTAGCATTTGCCGGAATTGATACGAAAGCCCAAAAAGCATTAACAGTTTTAAAAATAGAATGCCTAGTAGCAGCTGGAGAGTTACTGAGAATATAATCAGATTTATTTATACAGCAAGGTCATAACCGCGACTGGTTTAACAATTGACATCGGAACACCGTTAACCAGATTCGTTGACCCGTGAATTTCTTTGTGGCTGTTCCGCATTCAAGCGATTACACGTGTCTAATTGTCGTGGCATTTGCATTTCTTTTATTTAAACCAGTTAAGGCTTTTTCGTTTTATTTCTGTAGTTTCCAATTTTGAACAGCAACTTATTGTTTGGATAACAGACAACTTTATTAAATAAATCGGACTAGTACTCTTGAATTTAGCGAATTCAAACTCTAAGAAAAAAATAGACTTGTTTATTAGATCTTTACAAATTCATAGGATTCAAAATGATCATCTATTTCGGAAAATATCCTTTCTACAGGTTAAAAACAAAATATATGAAATGGAATAATATATGAAAATAATGTGCCAAAAAGATGGTTAAGCTGGGAGTTTGATGGATACAAGTATGAAAATAAAGCAGAAAAGAAATGGTTAGACTGAAATGAAATGAAATTGAAATGAAATATATTTACATAAAGAGTACTGCGAACATAAAATAATCAAAATACGATGACAATTCTGTAGGAGCGTCCAAAGTTAGCTCTAGTCCAAAGTTAGATTGTGTGAAGGATGATATGCAAGTTGTTAAGCGACAGAGGATGTATGTTAGAATAGAGGAAGTAGTTAGTATGAAAGAAGAATGTCTGAGAAATAGCTATAATCATTATAACAAAAATTTTAATTACCTCTTTGCCGTCACGAACCAATAAACAGTTCTAAGATCATAAACAGTTAATGATCAAGTGTAACAGAAAATTAGTTGTAAACATAATTTAACGTCTCTATTATCTCAGGAAAGTGCTTCAATGATACTATAGCCTTTAAGTCGTAAACACAGGGGTACTGTCACGACATGATCACGCATGACCCTTGCTTTTACTTCAACTTAATGAAAGCGACTCTTAGTGATGTTCTCTACAAACGATTATGTCACTTGTGGTGTTGAAAACATCCGAGTGGACAAGCATGATACAGGTAATAAGAAAAGATTAAAATAAGAAGCAATTAGAACTGATTGTTAAATATCTATCAAAAAGTGTTTTCACCGATTACGTACAATGATTAAAATTAATAATCACTACTAAATCTTAACTACAAATGGAAATATAAGAAAGATGTGCACCGTGGGGCAAAGTTAATATTACATTAGTTACTGTATAAGTTTAACGCACGATTATTTGAATTTGAATGTGGTGGAAAGTCACAGGATGAAAGATGATTTAATTTTATTGAAATAGTTTTCGATAAAATTTAAATTTAGCATGTAAAACCATCCAACGCCCTTTGATAAATTTTAATCTGACCTCATTTGCAGTGTTTGTAAAGAATATTACATTCTACAAATCTATTCATAGTATACGAAACCCGAAGTTAGTCGCGTATACTTCTTCTTCATCTAAAAACTTACGTGACTTCAATTTGCTTTGTCGGAAATTTGAAAGATTTGCCTATGCAATGCTATTTTACAGTTGCGTGATATTAATTATATTCATATAAGTATTGTACATTTACGTTGAAAACCTAAACTGTTTTGTGACACATGTCTTTTTGATCTACCCCAAAAATTCGCTCGTTAGGCATCAGTTAAAAGCCTACAATTCCATTGAGGTTTCTTTCTCTCTTGGTGCCAATTTGCTTGAAGATTATTTTACAACTGGAATATTCATGAAATCCTAATACGGACTATATAGTATAGGCAAATCATGAACAGTCATATTTAGACGAAGGAGAATTTGTTCTTCGTTCACGATTGTAAATCTTGTTTTTAACACTGCAAAACATTCAAATACAGCTTCTATAGATATCAAATTTTACACTAGTAACAGCCTTATGGATTCACTAACGCCATTCAAGATTACGCATGACGTAGCAAACTACCGCCGACGAAACTGTCGTATCAGTGGCATAAATTGAATCACATCACTAACTCGTGTAGGTACTCGAGAAATTCTCTATAATTGTATGGAAACAACTTCTCTCTATTCAAAGCCGTGGAATGAAATGCGATTATTGTGAGAAACCGTAGGCTTACTAGTGATGTTTAACCAGTTCATTTGAATATATTTGTGTTGTCACCGGAAGAAATTTCGTCTTATGTTGCGGTAAATTACTTTCTTAAAGGTAGATTGGTGTTATTACTTACTTTATGTTTTAACACTACAGATGACTTTACTGTATTCAAACTTAATAAGATATTCAAATTCAAATTCAAAAGTTTTTATTCAAAATAAGTTCCACTGGAGAACACCTTTTGAAGGTCATACATATAGGTTAAAATTTAATTTTACTTCCTACTCTATGTACACCGCTTCGCAACGTGTTATTGCTGTTAAGGAGAAGAAGCGGCAAGAAACTCCCCAGCATAACAAACAACTCTTTATCCTATGTAGAGTTTGGACTAAATGTTAACTAATGTAACCCAACAAATAACGTGATGCCTGTATTAATACAGAACTTACAATAAAATAATAGGAACTAGATAACTATGTATTATGTTAACTGTTAAATTAAACAAACTTATATTTAGCTAAAACTTCGCATTTTCAACTGAACAAAAAACATTTTCATCAACAACAGTTTTTTTTAAGTTTAAGTATTCTTGATGCTTTCACCGTCCCAATTCTTCCTGTCTAGCTTGAAATATATAAAAAAAATACATAGATAGAAAACAGAACAGGTTTGGTTTCACCAATCCTCGAATATCATGACAACTTGACAATGTTGTGATAAGTACAGTCAAAACCGGGCGCATTTGTTTGACTTCATTATAACAAAACGTTTACTGTTCACAAATAAGAATGATTAACTAATATGAACCTTAATACATTGTAATACCGTGTTACACTAGGTTCTGAAAACGCAATCAGGAGATTAGTGAATGAACTTGTCAAAATATTTGACCAGCTACTAAACGATAGCGATGGTTATCACGAAGAAGCAAATATCGATTTTGAAAGTGAATGTGAAATGTTAACAGTTTAAAAGAAAGCAATAGTCGGTATAGAGTGATTATTATTAATGCATGTTAATATGCTAATGTTGGACAGTTTACAAATGAAGTTGACAACAAGACAAATAAAGAAAAGTGTAGATTTTAACATGATGTTTTGAATTGTAATGCAAATACAAGCCGTAATACAAAATAAAAAAAGGATGAAATAAAAAAAAATATAAGGAAGATTTTCCTCCTATCTTTGCCAGTGATAATGATAATTTTAAAAGTGATGATAGTTTGATGAATTTTGTTAAATGTGAGATTGAGTATTTTATAGTAGCCGTTATAAAAGAACTACTTAGAAAATCTACTAACATAGCTCGAATAACTAATAAATAAAACGAACTAAGTTCAGACTAATAATAAAAATTCAGGTAAAACGACAGAAAATTAAATTATGACAACAGACGAACATGACAAAAATATCAGAGCTCCGTTTTTGCCTAAATTGGTACGTAATGCTAGAGATATTAAAAACAACGAAAACTAGCAAAGAATTTAAGATAGACGTAACATTATTTACGCACGCTTCGATCATGTAGCAATTACAGTTTGTTGCAAAATAGCGTGATTTCCCTACATTTGTTTGGGCAATCATTGTGTGCGATTCGGTTAATAACCTCATGGGTACAGCCTAAAGTGTTTATTGTTCTCAATATTCTATTGGTAATTGGGCTAACAGATTCCTTAAAATTTATCGTTTAAATCGTTTAATTCAATAAACGTGCAAATTTTCATTGTTATTGCTCTCTGTTATAGGCGAAATAAAATAATCGATTGATATAAAGTTTACTTTGAATACATTTATGTATAATTTCTTGATGGTGTTATTCGAATCAATTTATATTGTTGGGGTCATGTCAGAAGCGTGCTCGTCGCGATCCCCGCTGGCCCAGAGGGCCACAATTCTGACCAGAATCCACCTGACTGCAGAGCATAATAGGGCGTCCCCCGCAGGCGACGCTCACCGATGCGCCCCCGTCGGTGTGGACTCTTGCGCATGCGGCGAAGGGGGCCGCCACCCTTCACGCAGCGCCAAACCTGGCGGGTCGAGAGGAGCAGAGTGCCGTATAGGCACGTGGAATGTGAGAGGTGGAATGAAAGATAAGATGGACGAAATGATTGATATAATGAATGAGAAAAGCCTGGATGCCTTATGTCTGACAGAGACAAAGCGGAAGGGGTGTGACGTCGATGACCTCCCCGATGGCATGCTTGCTCTGTGGTCCGGCGTGGACCTGGACAAGCGTGCAAGTGGGGGGGTAGGCGTCGTACTCTCATCCCGCTTTGTGTCTGGAGTGAAAGACTATTGTCTGGTGAACCCGAGACTTCTTTGGGTCCGTCTAAAACTGGGGATCACGCGAGTTTTTCTGGTCGCAGCTTATGCTCCCGTAAGCTCAGCGGATCCCCAAGAACTCGAGAAGTTTTGGGAGTCTGTGAGAGAAATTCTGGATCTGGCTGAAGGAAACGAAAGACTAATTATGTGTGGTGATCTTAATGGCTGGGTGGGGACCAAACGAGACGGCTTTGAGGCTGTCCTTGGACCCTATGGCGACAAGAGAGCAAACGATGCTGGTAAGCCAATCATAGACGTATGCATGGAAAGAAACTTGCTTGTGTCGAACACCTTATTCCATCATAAGGATATACACACGTATACATGGAGAATGAACGAACAGAAAAGTATGATTGATCTGATTTTAATAGATAGTCGCCTCCGAAACACAATAATGGATACAAGAGCCTACAGAGGCCCCACTCTTGGAACGGACCACTACCTGGTGATAAGCCGGTTTGTGGGCCTTTTCAAGAAGTGGAGGCACTGGCGAGAGCGTACCAATTTCGGGGAGCTTGAAAGAATAAAATGTGAAAAATTGGAAGATGTTAGTATAAGGAGTATGTATGCGCGCCTAGTCGAAGAAAGGCTTGCAAAAGCGGACTTCTCCGACTTAGATGTGAATAATGACTGGGATAGTATGAAAGAAAGTATAGTGGAAAGCGCAAAAGAAGCATGTGGATGCGCAAAGAGGCATATAACAACGAAAGGTGACGAATGGTGGGACGCGGATGTTAAATCTAGCGTAGAGAGAAAGAGAAAAGTCTGGCTGGATTATATTGCATCTTTGCATCAGAATGACAGCATGAAAGAGATGAAGAAAGAAATGTATGGCCTCTGCAAGAATGAAACCAAAGCTTTAGTGAAAGAGAAGCGTGAAAGAATAAAATTGAAAGTAGAAGAGAAGCTGACGGAGAACTTCGAGGCAAATACCAAACTCTTTTGGAGAGAGGTTAAGAAGTCTCGGGGATGTTCGTCAGCTTCCAGAATGGAAAGAATTAAATCTAAAGGAGGGGACATTCTTGCTAACCCACAAGAGGTTTTAGCGCGATGGAGTGAATATTTTAGAGAAATGTATGATAATATCCCGGATGCTGGCATCACGACTGAGTCTGTGACTGACTTCGAGGAGTCAGCATCCGAGATCACTTTGGAAGAGATCGAATGGTCGATAAGAAGTCTGAAAAATGGAAAGGCAGCAGGAATCGATAGTGTGTCTGCTGAGATGATCAAATATGGTGGCACCTGCGTCCGGGACGCTTTCCTGTCCTTATGCAACTTGTGCTGGAGGACGGGAAAGGTTCCCAACGACTGGAGGCGCGCTGTCATCGTGCCCTTGTATAAAGGCAAGGGGTCACGTATGGAGTGCGCCAGCTACAGGGCCATCAGTTTGATCAGCACAGCATCTAAAGTGTATGCGAAAATTGTTGAAAGGAGAATGAGAGTGGTATCCGATGGATTACTGTGGGATGCACAAGGAGGCTTCAGAAATGGAAGGGGATGTATGGATCAAGTTTTCTCGCTCCGCAATATCGTGGAGAAGCAGCTGGCTATGGGCCGGAAGGTTTTCTGCGGTTTTGTGGATCTAGAGAAAGCATTTGACAGGGTTGTACGGAAGGACCTCTGGGACATATTGCCCGGATATGGGATTGATGGCCACTTGCTGCGTGCTGTACAGTCCACTTACGAGGACTGTATGGCATGCGTGCGGGTGAACGGCAGCTTGTCGCCCTGGTTTGACGTCAATATTGGCGTCCGGCAGGGCTGCGTGCTGTCGGCTTTGCTGTTCATCCTATATCTGGACAATTGTCTCCAGAGATTAAGATTGATGGATGTTGGGGTGCGGATGGGTGATCTAGTTGTTAGCAGCTTGCTTTATGCGGATGATGCCGTGCTTTTAGCCGAATCGCCATCAGAACTGCAAACACTAGTCACAATGATGAAAGATGACTGTCAGGCGAGAGGCTTACGTTTGAATACGAAGAAAACAAAGGTGATGGTGTTTGAAAGAGAAACAACCAGAACGAATGCAAGGATAATGGTCGATGATGTTATGCTGGAACAAGTGAATGAGTTTGTATATCTCGGATGTGCTTTTAGCAGGGATGGAAGGTACACCGCTGATATAGAAAGAAGAGTGAATTTGGGGAATAGTGTGAATGGAGCGTTAGGTAAACTTCTAGGCGCTAAGAACCTCAGCCAGACGGCCCAGCTTGCCATACACAACGCGGTGCTGGTACCTACGCTCACGTATGGAAGCGAGAGTTGGGTATGGAATAGAGAGCACGAAAGTAGAGTAAACGCGGTTGAGATGCGAGCACTGCGCAAAATCTGCGGAGTGACGCTCGCGGACCGCGTTCGTAATACCGAAGTAAGAAAGAGAGTTGGTCTGAAAGAGAGTGTCGGGGTGAAGGTAAGGAAAGGAATGCTCCGGTGGTTCGGGCATGTGGAAAGAATGTATGATGAAAGAATGACTAAACAGATATACAATGCTAAAGTGGATGGATGCAGAAGTCGCGGAAGGCCACGACACACCTTCCATGATCAAATTGATCATGTACTAGCAGAAGGTGATGTCAGGAGCCTTAAGAACAGACGAGCGTGCATGACAAGAACTATGAATGTCAAAGAAGCAATTGAGGTGTGTAAGAATAAGCCTAAATGGCGCTCTGTTGTTCGTGCCTACCCCGCAAGGGACCTGGCGTGAAGTAATGTATGTATGTATGTATGTAATTTATATTGTCTTGAATCGGTTTTTAAGGATAAAATATCTCATATGCACATTTATGTAAAAAAAAAACTTCGTTTAAAAAAACCGACTTCAAAAACTAAAAAACTAAAATGTATAAAATAACTTATTTCTAAAGCTATTATTATTAACATGTATTATCTAAAACATCTTAAAGTCGGTGCTTAGTAATTTTCAAAATATAGTAATTTTTATGTTTTACTTTGCACCGACTTCAAGATGTTTTAGATAATATATATTAATAATAATAGCTTTAGAAATAAGTTATTTTATACATTTTAGTTTTTGAAGTCGGTTTTATTAAACGAAGTTTTTATTTTTTATTTGTTACTTTTTAGTGTCTAGCTATGTATGGGAGGACCTACGAATGGTGCCGCGCTTCTTAAAAAATATAGGTCCCAAGAAACGGGAACAAAAAATGTTCGTAAAATGAAAACTACTGGGCCAAACTATGTCAAATTTTTAGGGGACCACATGGCAGCTATTCCGCGTCGAACAAAAAAAGAATTACGTAAATCGAATCATAAATCTCAGAGTAATCGGCGAACATACATAAAAAAAGCAAAAAAAAAAGATCCCGACGAATTGAGAACCTCCTCCTTTTTTCGAAGTAGGTTAAAAATAAACGATATATGAAATACTCGTGGTATAAGCAATGAACCATGTTCTCATACATAATAATAATTTCAGAAATAGTACTATAATTCTAATTTTAGTGAGTAGTTCAGATCAAAGTGGAATAAATGTTTTTTGGTCCAAAATAAAGCTCCATATTGAGACTATTATGATATAATATTTTCATCTATCATTATCCGATATCGGCAGAAATAAAAAAGGCAAACAGAACTAATCCATGCCAAGAGCCAGAGGAGAAGGCATAATTATAAAGCTTAATATTATATGCATAAGTCAATCATATAATCGTAACACTGTAATCTAATAGACAGAAAGTACGACATTGAAATGTCTTGAAGTTCACATGATAAAATCGGAAGTGAAAAAAAATCGTACACATCCAAGTTCTAAAGATTAAAACAAACAGGACACATTAAATAATTTCACTCCGATATAAAGTGGAAGTGACATTGGCATTGATTTTAATGTTAATGTATCATCAAATAATAAAACAAGACGTGAATTTAATGACTTCAAATATTACATAGAAAGGGAATCAAAGGATTTCGAAAATTAAAATACATATGTAAATCTCTATGACTCGTTGAAATAAAACTACAAAAATTACAGGAAGTCAATTAAATGTTATTGATAATTATAATTAACTACGTGTGACCTTTATTTTTTCTTTTCTCAGTGATGTGAAAGTTGCAAGTTGAGCCTTTGTTGCCAACAATATAATGTCTAATAGGAAAGTTTCACTAGTTAACTCACATTTGGTAACGGCGTGGACTATGTAATTTCATTCATATAAAATGAAATGAACTGTTTAATTGAACACCACACCGGTTCTTATCAGAACTCTTTCAATCAGCCATCTCAGTTAATATGTCTAAACGAGACAAAGGCATCAGCTAATTTGCTTGTCAGTACAAAATAATCAACATTGATCAAGCAGCATTTCTTCCATCTACACCGTTGAGATTGCTACTCAAAACTCATTTCTCTGGAATGTATTCTAAGGTTTGATTTCGCATATTTTTTATTTCCAAGTCGTAAAAATTATATTAATCAAATTTCCGCTGTGATGAATCGTGATAAGTACCATTTTAAGCTGCGAAAGAAATTGAGCGTCACGTCAATCGTAAGAGTGTGTCAAATGACCGTCTATTTGATGTTTGGTTGCCGGTGTACGCCGCTGATAGCCCGAGGTGCAACTCATTAAGAATACTTTCGCTGTTCAAGTGACGTGATATACTTGTTCTTTTATCGTCACCGCCCCTTATCTAAAATCTCTGGCCCGTTGGGAAACAAATTCACACGATACGGATCCGCTCAACCATGATTTCCTGTAGAATTAATTTTAGAAATTGCAACACCCACATATCGTATATTTTCTATATTACTAAATTACATTTCGCAAGTTGAACTTTAAGCTTGTTTATTTATTATGAACACTAAAAATACTTTCACGTTTGTTTTGAACCACGGACATTTCTAATTGAGCGTATAACTACTCATATAACATCGTAAGAGAATATTACGGTAACAAAGAACAATATTGGATATTCATAAGAACGCAAATAGATTCGACCTTACCTAGTTCCAAATATTTACGATAAAAAATAATGAATTAAGGCTAAATCGATTACAGAGTTTGTTAAGATGAAATAAAAACAAGACAAGAGTATTAAAGAAAGTAAGGCAATCGTACCTAAAGTTAGTACAAGCTTCTTAAATATTTAACCGACTTCCAAAAGGAGGAGGTTCTCAAGTTTCTCTCAAGGTTCTGTTTTTTTATATTTATGTATACCGATTACTCCGAGATTTATGATCCGATTTACGTAATTCTTTTTTAGTTAGATGCGGAATAGTTGCCATTTAGGTCCCCTAAAAATTTAACATGCTTTTACCCAGTAGTTTTCATTTTATGAACAATTTTATGAAAAAAAATCCTTTCCGTTCCATATGTACATCGATTACGCTGAGATTTATAATCCAATTTACGTGAGTCTTCTTTAGTGTGATGCGGAATAGTTGCCATTTGGTCCCCTAAAAATTTAACATAGTTTGGCCCAGTAGTTTTTTTTCCCCGATTCTTGGGACCTATATTATTAAAGGCGCGCGTCACCTTTCGTAGGCCTACCATAGCTAGAAACTAATAATAGAAAAAGTAACAAATAAAAAAAAACTTCGTTTAAAAAAACCGACTTCTAAAACCAAAAAGTATAAAATAACTTATTTCTAAAGCTATTTTTAATTATAATATCTAATTTTAATATATATTATCTAAAACTATATATATTATCTTTAATTCTATCGCAGACTGCATAGGACCACATTAGTGTTAAGAATTATATTGTATTACTTAATAATTGTTATTTCAATCTCATTGTAAGTGAACTACATGTTCTTATGAGAAATAAAGTTCTTTAAACCTAAAACATCTTGAAGTCTGTGCAAAGTAAAACATAAAAATTACTATGTTTTGAAAATTACTAAGCACCGACTTTAAGATAATATATATTAAAAATAAGATATTATAATTGAAATAGCTTTAGAAATAAGTTATTTTATACCTTTCAGTTTTAGAAGTCGGTTTTTTTGTTGATAGCAACTATAATTATCACCATGAAATTTATAAATAATTTGCCTGACAGAATATTTCTAATTAATTAAGCAGATCCCCGCTGGCCCAGAGGGCCACAATTCTGACCGAGATTCACCCGAGTGCAGTGCATGATAGGGCGTCCCCCGCAGGCGACGCTCACCGATGCGCCCCCGTCGGTGTGAACTCTCGCGCATGCGGCGAAGGGGGCCGCCACCCTTCACGCAGCGCCAAACCTGGCGGGTCGAGAGGAGCAGAGTGCCGTATAGGCACGTGGAATGTGAGAGGTGGAATGAAAGATAAGATGGACGAAATGATTGATATAATGAATGAGAGAAGCCTGGATGCCTTATGTCTGACAGAGACAAAGCGGAAGGGGTGTGACGTCGATGACCTCCCCGGTGGCATGCTTGCTCTGTGGTCCGGCGTGGACCTGGACGAGCGTGCAAGTGGGGGGGTAGGCGTCGTACTTTCATCCCGCTTTGTGTCTGGAGTGAAAGACTATTGTCTGGTGAACCCGAGACTTCTTTGGGTCCGTCTAAAGCTGGGGATCACGCGAGTTTTTCTGGTCGCAGCTTATGCTCCCGTAAGCTCAGCGGATCCCCAAGAACTCGAGAAGTTTTGGGAGTCTGTGAGAGAAATTCTGGATCTGGCTGAAGGGAACGAAAGACTAATTATGTGTGGTGATCTTAATGGCTGGGTGGGGACCAAACGAGACGGCTTTGAGGCTGTCCTTGGACCCTATGGCGACAAGAGAGCGAACGAGGCTGGTAAGCCAATCATAGACGTATGCATGGAAAGAAACTTGCTTGTGTCGAACACCTTATTCCATCATAAGGATATTCACACGTATACATGGAGAATGAATGAACAGAAAAGTATGATTGATCTGATTTTAATAGATAGTCGCCTCCGAAACACAATAACGGATACAAGAGCCTACAGAGGCCCCACTCTTGGAACGGACCACTACCTGGTGATAAGCCGGTTTGTGGGCCTTTTCAAGAAGTGGAGGCACAGGCGAGAGCGTACCAATTTCGGGGAGCTTGAAAGAATAAAATGTGAAAAATTGGAAGATGTTAGTGTAAGGAGTATGTATGCGCGCCTAGTCGAAGAAAGGCTTGCAAAGGCGGACTTCTCCGACTTAGATGTGGATAATGACTGGGATAGTATGAAGGAAAGTATAGTGGAAAGCGCAAAAGAAGCATGCGGATGCGCAAAGAGGCATATAACAACGAAAGGTGACGAATGGTGGGACGCAGATGTTAAATCTAGCGTAGAGAGAAAGAGAAAAGCCTGGCTGGATTATATTGCATCTTTGCATCAGAATGACAGTATGAAAGAGATGAAGAAAGAAATTTATCGCCTCTGCAAGAATGAAACCAAAGCTTTAGTGAAAGAGAAGCGTGAAAGAATAAAATTGAAAGAAGAAGAGAAGCTGACGGAGAACTTCGAGGCGAATACCAAACTCTTTTGGAGAGAGGTTAAGAAGTCTCGGGGTTGTTCGTCAGCTTCCAGAATGGAAAGAATAAAATCTAAAGCAGGGGACATTCTTGCTAACCCACAAGAGGTTTTAGCGCGATGGAGTGAATATTTTAGAGAAATGTATGATAATATCTCGGATGCTGGCACCACGACTGAGTCTGTGACCGACTTCGAGGAGTCAGCATCCGAGATCACTTTGGAAGAGATCGAATGGTCGATAAGAAGTCTGAAAAATGGAAAGGCAGCAGGAATCGATAGTGTGTCTGCTGAGATGATCAAATATGGTGGAACCTGCGTCCGGGACGCTTTCCTGTCCTTATGCAACTTGTGCTGGAGGACGGGAAAGGTTCCCAAGGACTGGAGGCGCGCTGTCATCGTGCCCTTGTATAAAGGCAAGGGGTCACGTATGGAGTGCGCCAGCTACAGGGCCATCAGTTTGATCAGCACAGCATCTAAAGTATATGCGAAGATTATTGAAAGGAGAATGAGAGTGGTATCCGATGGATTACTGTGGGATGCACAAGGGGGCTTCAGAAATGGAAGGGGATGTATGGATCAAGTTTTCTCGCTCCGCAATATCGTGGAGAAGCAGCTGGCATTGGGCCGGAAGGTTTTCTGCGGTTTTGTGGATCTAGAGAAAGCATTTGACAGGGTTGTGCGGAAGGACCTCTGGGACATATTGCCCGGATATGGGATCAATGGCCAATTGCTGCGTGCTGTGCAGTCCACTTACGAGGACTGTATGGCATGCGTGCGGGTGGACGGCAGCCTGTCGCCCTGGTTTGACGTCAATATTGGCGTCCGGCAGGGCTGCGTGCTGTCGGCTTTGCTGTTCATCCTATATCTGGACAACTGTCTCCAGAGATTAAGATTGATGGATGTTGGGGTGCGGATGGGTGATCTAGTTGTTAGCACTTTGCTTTATGTGGATGATGCCGTGCTTTTAGCCGAATCGCCATCAGAACTGCAAACACTAGTCACAATGATGAAAGATGACTGTCAGGCGAGAGGCTTACACTTGAATGCGAAGAAAACAAAGGTTATGGTGTTTGAAAGAGAAGAAACCAGAACGAATGCAAGGATAATGGTCGATGATGTTATGCTGGAACAAGTGAATGAGTTTGTATATCTTGGATGTGCTTTTAGCAGGGATGGAAGGTACACCGCTGACATAGAAAGAAGAGTAAATTTGGGGAATAGTGTGAATGGAGCGTTAGGTAAACTTCTAGGTGCTAAGAACCTCAGCCAGAAAGCCCAGCTTGTTATACACAACGCGGTGCTGGTACCTACGCTCACGTATGGAAGCGAGAGTTGGGTATGGAACAGAGAGCATGAAAGTAGAGTAAACGCAGTCGAGATGCGAGCACTGCGCAAAATCTGCGGAGTGACTCTCGCGGACCGCGTTCGTAATACCGAAGTAAGAAAGAGAGTTGGTCTGAAAGAGAGTGTCGGGGTGAAGGTAAGGAAAGGAATGCTCCGGTGGTTCGGGCATGTGGAAAGAATGTTTGATGAAAGAATGATTAAACAGATATACAATGCAAAAGTGGATGGATGCAGAAGTCGCGGAAGGCCACGACACACCTTCCATGATCAAATTGATCGTGTATTAGCAGAAGGTGATGTCAGGAGCCTTAAGAACAGACGAGCGTGCATGACAAGAGCTATGAATGTCAAAGAAGCAAGTGAGGTGTGTAAAAATAAGCCTGTATGGCGCTCTGTTGTTCGTGCCTACCCCGCAAGGGACCTGGCGTGAAGTTATGTATGTATGTATGTAATTAAGCAGATTACACGGATGATACTATAAAACAATTATTTGCATCAGCACGAGTAAGCTCGTGTTCTTGCTTCATGGTTTCTTCAATATCATTAATACAAGAAACAGAAATACTAATTGAATCTTTATTTACACCGAATCAAGAAGAGTTTTCGATTCTAGTCGCTACATTAAATGTTAGTAAACAGAAGGCACCCACCATTGAGGAATGAATACAGAATGTCGACAGGCGTTGCATCTGTTTGTGGTATATTGCAATTTGACATTAGTGCTGCGTATAAGCTATGCCTTTAATAAACTTAATTGACTTGTAGATTGCAGGTGTAATCCCTTTCATGATTAGTCTGTCGTAATAAACAAATGTGCTAATAATTACCTATTAAAACTTTATGATTAGATAAACATTAATTGTGCGAGTTACGATTAGTAAAATGTGTCAACGGTCGATATTAACTATAAAGGGTGGTTAGATTTCCAATTTAATTTTATAGTTTATTAATTAAATCGATGAGTCAATATATTGGGGGTTTAGTGACTGGCTTCCAGACATTACTATGTAGTTTCTCGGTAAGCTATCGATAGCAATGACGTTTTGCGAACTCTTAACAATAGTATCAATAAGGAATACTTTCGAGTAATGTGTATTGCATACGGCAGAAATTTAACATAAATAAAATACAGAACCAATAAAAGAAAATTTTCAAATTGTAGGTAGGTTAGGAAAGCAGCCAGTCAAATGAACTTGAATGCTTTTTATCATCTTTCAAAACGACGCAGCCTCATAGATTTTGTACTAAATATGACGTCATAAGTACCTATAAGTAAAATAAATCAAATATAATTATTCTTGCAATTAATTATGCGTTTCTTATAGCTTAAGCAGTTTGGAGTCTCTCCGTTTTTTCCGCTACTACTCTCTTTCTTATAGGAAAATGGTAGGACACAATAAGTTGAAAGTGAAGAGGAACTTTTAGTTAGTTATAAGTGAAGAGGAACTTTCAGTTAGTTATGAATATATTAAAATTGCTACAGAGTTTGATATCAAACCCCAGCATTTTGAGGAGTATAAACTTCTATATACCTGACAGCTATACCGCGGTAGACAACTTGTAAGACTGTTATGACATTACAATGGAATGAAATAAATAATTAAATATTTCTATAATAACTATTTTTAAAAAGACAATAAGATGTTATTTTAACGCTTATTCTTTTATTTGTAGATATAGTAATATAAATATGTCCGCATCGATATTATGTATCTCTCTTTTCTGTCACCATATTCCACTTATTTAGGGTCAGCACAATATGTCTTTAAAGTCCTTCCACACTCTTCTATTCTGACATACATCTTCTGTCACAACCACATATCATCATATCATCCGTCACACAATCCATCCATCCATATTTTATTGGTCTGCCTTTACATCGGTATTATGTATATCAAATTATTATAGAATTAATCTCGATTGGAACTTATTAACACGCTTTTATTAGCTTCACCTGTATGTATGTATGTATGTTTGTAACCGACCTCTTTGAGCTCGATTTTGTCCTACTTTGAACGATCAGATTTAATTCAAACTTTGCACACCTGTCAAAGGTCGATGACAATGCAATAATATAGTACCATGGAGCTGATCTGATGATGGAGTGGGAAGGTGGCCATAGGAACTCCTGTACTAAACAAGATAGAGCCTTCGTGTTTGGGCTCGTATGTTTATATCGCGTGAAAATGTAATAATATGGTACCATGGAGCTGATCTGATGATGGAGTCGGAAGGTGGCCATAGCAACTCCTGTACTAAACAAGAAAGACCCGTCGTGTTTGGGCTCGTATGTTTATATCGCGTGACAGTGCAATAATATGGTACCATGGAGCTGATCTGATGATGGAGTCGGAAGGTGGCCATAGGAACTCCTGTACTAAACAAGATAGACCCGTCGTGTTTGGGCTCGTATGTTTATATCGCGTGACAGTGCAATAATATGGTACCATGGAGCTGATCCGATGATGGAGTCGGAAGGTGGCCATAGGAACTCCGGTACTAAACAAGATAGACCCGTCGTGTTTGGGCTCGTATGTTTATATCGCGTGACAGTGCAATAATATGGTACAATGGAGCTGATCTGATGATGGAGTCGGAAGGTGGCCATAGGAACTCCTGTACTAAACAAGATAGACCCGTCGTGTTTGGGCTCGTTTTACTTGTCTTGGCTAGCACTCTGCTGCTACATGATATGCAGGATCTCAAAAGCGCTTTTTAAGATATTATAATACACCCCACGCTTTTTTACAATAATGTACATTCATTTTTTTTTACACTGTACTTAATCAAATTGATTAATTATTTCTTTTTTGCACTCCACGGTAATACCCCATTCATCAGAAACCAAATTTTTTAAATTTTATTTTCTGTTTTTAGTTGGATTTTTTATGAAAGCGTGTTTTTTTTAGTTTTTTTTTAAACTGTTATTTATTTTTTATTTCTGATGCTGTCTGCTTTCCTATCTATTCACCTCAGCACTTCCCATATCCTTCGCAATCGTTTCTCATGAGTCCATTGATCGAAACATTTATATAATCCGTTTCGAAATTTCACCAGCATGCTGCCCTTAGCTCTGTTCTGACATAGGTAATTCTTGCTGAGAAATTTTTACATCAAAGTAGCATCAGTGTAGTTTTCTAAAAGTACTGACTGTATATGGAATATTTATTATTAGTGTAGAAAAGTATTCTGATATTTCGTTCTAATGAAAAAAAACCATTATTAATTACAAATTCGTTTTTCTAAAATTAAGATATTGTTTTGTGTAGTTTCTTTATATAAATAGTATTACTTTACTAAAGTCATATTAATTAGCACAGAGGCGTATAAACGTCTCATACACACGTTTCCAATCTCGTTTTGCAGGTTTCCTATATTATTCAGTACATACTAAATATATGGTTTTCAACTTTAATATTTCGTATTTATTTCAAATAACACTAATCATGTTAAAATTGGATATAAAAGCTAATATATTGCCACTAGAATATAAACCCTGAATGAAATGTCCATTTAAAATCTTGGCTCCATAATGAATTGAGATGTGAATGGAATTTTAGCTTGGAAATGTAGTCGGCATTCTTGGCTCATCGCCACAGGTCAATATACTGCTCTAGGAGTTTTATTTCAGTGTATATAACATAATATTTCGAGTAATTTTTAGATGATGAC
This sequence comes from Dendrolimus pini, assembly GCA_949752895.1. Taxonomy (NCBI): domain Eukaryota; kingdom Metazoa; phylum Arthropoda; class Insecta; order Lepidoptera; family Lasiocampidae; genus Dendrolimus; species Dendrolimus pini. The sequence continues at coordinate 4,299,453 of OX457131.1, forward strand.
CAACTAGAATCCATCTTTAACAATAATACTGTGTAGGTACGGTCGTATAATGTGTTTTGTTTGAGTATTTGTGTTTAATATACGAGTAGATAAATAACTAATTATTTCTATAGTTACAAGAATTTTATGGACTAGAAGTATTGTAATTGGGTACAAAGTACATTTTTTTTTTGTTACAGGAATGGAGAAAGAATACAATTTAGTGCAGCCGGGCAGGTTGTCGTAAGAGGTGACAACACAACCCACAGCCAGGTAGTCGGGTATTGGCCCGTCTCCATGGCTTCCACCCCTGGTCTAGAGTATGATACCATAACAACTTTCGAGTTGTTGTAAGGCATTAGTATTGGAATAAAAACAAACTCATGCTCACCAAAACTCACTTTGGCAAAAATATATCGTCCATAACACAGTCAGTCCTATCTTTGCATGCCACTGTCAGGAAATTTCTGTGTCTACATGGATGAAATATTTGACTGGAAGGTGGTCTATCTAGCGCCACGAAGTCATATTGTGAAATCCCGAAAAAAGTAAAAACTAGGGATGTGTGTGTAAAGATTATGTAACATAAGTTTTTTTTTACCGACTTCGAAAAAAGGAGGAGGTTCTCAATTCGTCGGGATCTTTTTTTTTTTTTTTTTTTGCTTTTTTTTATGTATGTTCGCTGATAACTCCGTGATTTATGATCCGATTTACGTGATTCTTTTTTTGTTCGACGCGGAATAGCTTTCAATTGGTTCCCTAAAAATTTTACGTAGTTTGGCCCAGTAGTTTTCATTTTATGAACATTTTTCATGGAAATAATTTTCACTCCGTTCCATATGTACACCGATTACTCTGAGATTTATGATTCGATTTACGTGATTCTTTTTTTGTTCGACGCGGAATAGCTGCCATGTGGTCCCCTAAAAATTTGACATAGTTTGGCCCAGTAGTTTTCATTTTACGAACATTTTTTTGTTCCCGGTTCTTGGGACCTATATTTTTTTAAAAGCGCGGCACCATTCGTACGTCCACCCATACATAGCTAGACACTAAAAAGTAACAAATAAAATTTAAAAACTTCGTTTAAAGAAACCGACTTCAAAAACGAAAAAACTAAAATGTATAAAATAACTTATTTTTAAAGCTATTATTATTAATATATATTATCTAAAACATCTTAAAGTCGGTGCTTAGTAATTTTCAAAATATAGTAATTTTTATGTTTTGCTTTGCACCGACTTCAAGATGTGTTAGATAATATATATTAATAATAATAGCTTTAGAAATAAGTTATTTTATACATTTTAGTTTTTTAGTTTTTGAAGTCGGTTTTTTTAAACGAAGTTTTTAAATTTTATTTGTTACTTTTTAGTGTCTAGCTATGTATGGGTGGACCTACAAATGGTGCCGCGCTTCTTAAAAAATATAGGTCCTAAGAACCCGGAACAAAAAATTTTTCGTAAAATGAAAACTACTGGGCCAAACTATGTCAAATTTTTAAGGGACCACATGGCAGCTATTCCGCGTCGAACAAAAAAAGAATCACGTAAATCGAATCATAAATCTCAGAGTAATTGGTGTACATATGGAACGGAGTGAAAATTATTTTCATGAAAAATGTTCATAAAATGAAAACTACTAGGCCAAACTATGTCAAATTTTTAGGGGACCACATGGCAGCTATTCTGCGTCGAACAAAAAAAGAATCACGTAAATCGGATCATAAATGACGGAGTAATCGGCGAACATATGGAACGGAGTGAAAATTATTTCCATGAAAAATGTCCATAAAATGAAAACTACTGGGCCAAACTATGTAAAATTTTTAGGGGACCAATTGGAAGCTATTCCGCGTCGAACAAAAAAAGAATCACGTAAATCGGATCATAAATGGCGGAGTAATCGGCGAACATACATAAAAAAAAGGAACAAAAAAAAAAAAGATTCCGACGAATTGAGAACCTCCTCCTTTTTTCGAAGTCGGTTAAAAACATCTTGAAGTCGGTGCAAAGTAAAACATAAAAATTACTATATTTTTAAAATTACTAAGCACCGACTTTAAGATGTTTTAGATAATATATATTAATAATAATAGCTTTAAAAATAAATTATTTTATACATTTTAGTTTTTTCGTTTTTGAAGACGGTTTTTTTAAACGAAGTTTTTAAATTTTTCAATGTACATAGTCGTGTGGGTAAGATTCACTCGTTTTTGATAACGGATATTTTAGAGTACACATACATACATACATAACTTCACGCCAGGTCCCTTGCGGGGTAGGCACGAACAACAGAGCGCCATACAGGCTTATTCTTACACACCTCACTTGCTTCTTTGACATTCATAGCTCTTGTCATGCACGCTCGTCTGTTCTTAAGGCTCCTGGCTCCTCCTCCTCCTCCTATTTTAGAGTAAATACCTTTTTACAGTTAAGTAGCTAAATGACAAACACAGTGGACATAATGGTTTGACACGAACTTGGCCAGTTTATAGAGAGTAGAGAATTTACATATAAAATAATATTAATCCAGCAAACATATTACAACTGAAAGGTCACATATGAAATATTACAGCAACATTACAGACAATGTAAAAACTTTTGTTATTGCCCATACAATTTGAAATTAAACTCATAAATATCTTTGACAGATTATAAATTATGTAAAAAATTAAGTTGCAATTCTATTTGATGTGCCATTGTAGTTTAACGACATCTCATTTTGTTGAATGGAAGCGGTTACTCTCTCTTTATGGATAGAAATCATTGTGATTTCTGTTATGAAATAGCGAGAAATTCTTTTGTGTCGAAATTTTGTTTGTCTCAAACGTAATAATGATAACAATGCATTGATAGCAAGAGAACGGTCTGCTAGCTATGTGGAAGATAAATAATTTGATGTGCTAGAATCTTGATTACAGCTCTTAGGGTATGCTTAATCGGTGTCAAAAGATATCGGCGTGAAACGGTTAATATTGTGCTAATGGCTTGATCACACGTAACTTGTACAGTGGCGAGACAGTAAAATGATACTAGGCCTACAGAATTGGGCGGGCAAGTAGGAGTTCATACGTATTTTGCTTCAACTGCATCAACAAGATGGATCATAGATAAAAAGAATATAAACAGATTTTCAACGATTTTAGACAAATAATTTAAGAATTGTGGAATATAATAGACGATGAAAGTAGATGTGTTTGGACGAGAAAATTCGACTCTAACACTCTAATTCTCTAATAACTCTAATTGTAAATGTCTATAGGTAATGGTAACTACTTTTCATAAGTTGGGCCGTCTATACAAGATTATATCATTATTCCTTAGTATCGTTCCTCTATGCTAGCACTAAAATAAGGCCAAAGTGTGGGCATACTTATTACTACAGCGGGCAGGTATCTGACACATCATCGGGAAAAACGGACTCAATATGACTAATCAGAATTAGAGTATATCATAAAAATGCAAATGTCAGCGATAGATTTACGAAGTAAATAAACTACTTCGTCAAAACCGAAAGGAATAAGGTTTCAAGTCATAAGTTGTATCGTAACAAAATATACGCCGATCATTTAATTAATAATTGATATTATGCGTAATTTAATTAATTGACACCATTACCAAAACCGCTTTTAACATGACCTTAACCGTACTGCACTCTCACTTTCACTACACTAGTTCTCCATTTCGGGCCATTGACAGACTACTCCATATAAGGGAGTGAAAGAAATGCTGCAACTATCTTTTTATTAACTGAATGACCAATACGTTGGTGAATTTTCAAGTGAGCCTTCAGGGTTTAGTCCTAAACTATACGAAATGGCAAAAAACACACAAAAGAGTTCCGAGGCCAATTTTGACGAAAACTAAAGTATCATTACATTTTAAATAATACTTTACGCGCCGTGTTAACGGCTTAGCCTGCTCAACCACAAAGGCCGTCAATAACGCTATATAATAAACACGCTATAAAGCGTTGTTTAGACGCCATGGGCGTGGTTTCCCCAGTAATGGAAGAAGCCGATGGGCCATCGTCTGCCATGACCCGCGGAGCACCTACTCTGGCATTAGGGCGAAACTGGACACCGAGGGGTTTTAGTGGGTGGGTAGTGGCGACATCAACTGCCGGGGGAAACATGACCCCTAGCGTCGTCTATCACTTGTACCAAACGCAAGTGAATTGCTACGTCACGTAGTAATAAATAGCATGTATAGTAGGGTACATATTAAAATCTATATACGATTGTTAATTTATTCTCTTTGTAACAATAGTGATTTGGGATCTATATTGTAAACATGTAGATATTAATCTATTCTAGTGGTCGCCCGGTGGTCGAAATTCAACCATAATTAATTTAAATTATAAGTTTGAACAACATCAGTATAGTCATTGACAACAGATCCTTAGATCTGTTGTCAAAGACTATACTTCTATAATCACAGATTTCGATAACGGTGTTAATTTGACTTTAACAATAAACAAAAGAGTATATATGCGTGTGTGAGACAAAATATACATGGTAGTGTGTGTAATTTTTTTTTTAAAAAAAATGATTTAATGTACTTTTTATGCATAATTTAAAAAAATATTAGCATACATAAATCTAAGTGTTCGAAATTTCAAACTCCTCCGTCCGCGCAATTTTTGTAAAAAGGGGCACAAGTGTTTTGCTTCAACTAGTAATGATTAAATATCTCTTTTCCTACAATAGTCCTACACTGACCGGGGCTTGTCCTTCCGAAGATTTTTATATGGCGTAGACAGATATAATCACCGATCAGTGTCACGCCACATTTACAGCAAATTTGTCAAAGGGCATCTACGTGTTGATCTTCCCACGACCCCATGCAATTCCTCAAAAGTCTGGGCCATTTTTACGGCGCGTGATCATCAAGGACTTGGCAATATACTTATATATAAAAAATAAGTACTAATACACATTAAGCAAAAATTGTTATTAACACCTCACAAAACAACAAAATTAAGTAAGTTATAATTAACAATCCAAAAATATAAAGATATGAACTTTATAGTCCGTACGATTTAAAAAGCATTCGAAATTAATCTTAAAGAGGAAATTTTTTACAAAAATATCGTTAATACAATATCAGTACCCAACAGGAGCATTTTTAGAAATATAAACCTCGTTAAAATACGTGTAACGTCGGTTTTCGCAAGATCACCAAAAGCAGTTGCGTAAGTTTACGCGTAAACGCTCGTTGGCGTGTTAAGATGACAACCTGTAGTAGCAGTGCGCGGGCGCAGCGGCCGTGAAGGTCGTTGGTGGTAGGCACGGTTCAAACAACGAGCGTAGAGCGATTTTAAGTATTCACTTTTACTTAAGAAATAATTGAAATTGATTAGAATATAATTTCTTGCTAAATGCATGATTAAAGTAATCTCCAAATTCGGCAAAGTATTATATTTAATAGGATTATTAAAAAAATATTTTAAGTCTGCTTGATACTAAATAAATTAATATGCTTGGGTCTAAAAAATATGTGTAATTTAATTTTTGTTTTTCAATAAATACATTTTTCATACGAAACTGATTTTTTGTGTGTGTTCTAGTGACTGGAATTAATAGTCCTATAAAACAAATATTTGCCCGTTATGGCCTTATTATTCAAGAAGCCTTATATAGCATATATATTATATACTTATATGTATATATAGGCATCACGATATACAGTTAAGAGCAGGACAGTAATTAAATGCAGATCTCTTTGGGCCTTACTTATAAATGTTTCTTAAATTTAAAGAAACTGCTCAGCAACAGATTAATGAAAATCTTACCCATAAACTCCTCTTTAGTCGAATATTTTGGGTACAACCTACCTTAATCATTCAAATTTCGTTTATCTGTGCTCCTCTTAGATAAACAACAGGTAATACACGTTTATAAGTGGAAAAAAAAAGATATTCATTGATTAGGGTCTGATTCTGATTCTCTTACTTAAGAGATGCCTAATCGTTTCTTAGCGAGATTATTATAAGTAAGGTCGTTTATGTTTATACACTTTTAAGTAATCTAGACTACTGTCATTTGTCAATAATATGCAATATGGTATAAGCTGGCGTAACGCCAAGTACGAGTATTTATTATCCAATCAAAGTTAAACAATCTGTAACAATAAAACCGTCAAAACAGCAATACTATCGGAATTATTAGACGCAATAAGGCTAGTGTCTCGCACGTAGCAGAACGTATTATGCTTCAAAATGCGATGCACATATTCAGAAGATAGAATAGGAAATAGAATATCTCTTATCCAGAAAAAAGTACTGTTCCCGACGGATGGAAAATATAGCCGAAAAAGTGGCATTCCAATCACATTTTATTAGCGCCACCGTTGCAGTGAACTAGCAAATAAATCGCCGTGGCAACGACAATGACGGGAACAATTTTAATGTGTTGCTCTCATGGTTAGTTCCACCTTCGCTTCACTAGATGGCGTTACGAGTATTTATCATTAGGTAAGTAAAAATTGAGTTCAACATTTCTAAAGAATAATAACTTACCCACTTCATGACATAGTCATGTCATGTCAGTATATAATGTATAGGTATCACGATAAAAGTAAGGATAGGGTTGCCATCAATTTTAAAGGAAATATAGTAAGTATTTTTGTTCTATAACCGTAAAAATATAATATTTTTGGGAAATTTAAGAAAAAAAATAGTACACATGTATTTTACATTAATTATTTTATTTTTAATTTATGTCATTATTGAATTTTCCATGTGCATTTCTTACTTCTTTTTGATTTGGCTAGGAAAGGTCTATTATTTTTTAACATAATCATGAGAATCTTAACAAAACACGTGCCAATTGATTTATTGATGAAAATATAATATATTATTTTTCTACAGTTGGAAATATTACTATTTTTTACTACATTTTGTATTGTACTCGAAACTATTATTATAGTACGGTTAGGAACCAATTAAGGAGCAGGATAGTAATTTAAGGCAGATCGTATATTTCTACACTCTTAAGTAATCTAGAATACAGTCATTTGTAATAATCTGTAACAATAAAACCGTCAAACAGCAATACTGTTGGAATTAGTAGACGCAATCAGGCAATACTCCCAAGTAGCAGAACGTATTATGCTGTAAAATACGAAAGCCGCGTTTTCCATCGAGAAATTAATGGTGTCAGCTCTCTATCAACTTTGTCGACTTGTCCTTACCGTTTCCTATTATAAATTAATACCATAATAATATTTGAATTGGCAGTTTGCTAACGTTTCCGCGAGACTACAATGTTGTGATTTTCTTTAAAAAATGTTAATACAGATTTATGTAAATGTTGAATAATAAATTGGTTGAAATGAAGTAAAGAATACGATACTTTTGTTAGGAAATTGAATGCATTAATTTCAAAATGTAATCTTACAGATTACTTATTGAAAAATTATATATATAACTAGTCTGGCCATAAATACTGTTACATAAAAACTTTTATTTTTCAACTTTTTAATTATTTTGAATTTGGAACACGTATATTACTTTAAAAACTTCTTTCGATTTTGCGCTATTTAATATATTTATTTTTTCGTGCTCATAATCAAATTACAATATGGAATCCATTCATATGCAATTCTATTTTCTTTAACACTCCAGTGTTAAAGAAAATAGGATTGCCGTGATCACCTTGCACAAAGTGGGTATAGAGCCGTCGGTCATATTCCAGTTTCAAGGAGTCACAAAACTACAATTGTGAAAAAGGAGTGAAAAAAACAGCCAAAGTGTATCAAGATACAGTGTTGGATCATGTTGTGAAACCTCTCAACAATACACTTTTTAAAAATATACCGTGGACTTTCCCGCAGGTATCTGCACCTGGTCACAAAGCACGAACTACCCACGCCTGGCTTGAAACCAACGTTCCGGACTTTATAAGAGCTGAAGACTGAACCTCATCTAGCCCAGACTTCAATCCTTTAGACTTCAAATTATGGTCAGTTTTAGAGGACATCGTCTGCTCTAAACGACACGGCGACATCGTGTCTCTTAAAAAATCATAGGAGCAAGCAGTGGCGAAATTTTCCTTGGAAACAGTCCGTAAATACATAGATTCGTGGCCAAACAGATTAAAGGCCTGTATAAAAGCCAAAGGTGGCCATTTCGAATAGAATATTTTTTTATTTTTGCTGGGACTTTAATAAATATGTATAAATTTTAATAATATTATATTACTTCATTAAAAAAAATGCATTTTCATTTGTAACAGAACTTATGGCTGGACTAGGTATATTTTTGAATCCAACGACAGTTTACAAAAGTCAAAATTATAAAGGCACTATGAAACAATCATGGTTACATACGGCACATCCTCCAAGCACGAAAAGAGATACTTAAACTTTATTTCGAGGAACTTCTTTATAATATTAGGAGGAGAGCGATTGACAATTTGACAACAACGCTGTCAAAACGCCTGAACAAATGACTAAAAGTCGTTAACTTATGATTTATGTATCCTCAAATGACGGATATAGGTTGTTCCTAGTTCCTATTTAACTTAGCAACAATTCCCACGGAGTTACATGAGATTGTTACGCATACTCCTATGAGGGAATTTACATAAATGAGGCATACAAGTTTCGCGTTGACATGAAAATTATATTCCTTCTCGATTCCGTAAGAAGTTATTATTAAATTTAAATTTCGTTAAAGCGGGAATTACATTATCCAATTTGCGGAATACTAAATCTGGTGCGCTAGCTACTGCACTAAATGAGCAAGCATAGAAGAGCCCATTATAATCGTACTAGGTTGGTTCACTAACTGCCTGACTGCCTGTACACTACCCAATTTTAGCACGTTAGGTCACTTAGCGCTGTGTGAATCATCATACATATGTTTGTCAAAATTTGGATCAGAGAAATGCAGAGATCGGTAATCTCATTCTAGACGCGTCGACGCTTGGATCAAAACATTAATAGGTATTTGTACTTAATATGTAGGAGCAATGAATTACTGATATTTTGCTATACAGTTTTATTAAAAAAAAAAAAATGAATATAGTGATTTTTTTTGTAAAAATGGTGTATTCATGTCGAAAATTAGAACATTTTAGTGATCAGTCAAAAACAAAGACAACACACCAACATTTCTGTTGAGGTTGGGTTCAACAATTGCATAGCAAATTAATATCAATAAGAATGGCTCAAAACGACGTATACCCTGTACAATACAACAACATAAGTAGCTATAAAGTAACGAAATCGAGAAAGTTTCATCCAATTACCTCCAAAAGAGTAAGCCAAAGGCCTCATAACAATAACATACTCGTAAAATAACTTATTTCTCCCACTAAACTCCAATATAGTAGTACAACTGTATGCGTGTATTTGCATAATATTATGTTTTATGTTGAAAAGCTGCGGTCGTATAGCGAGCGGACATTAGACCGGTGAGTGTTGCTTACGACACTTAACAGTCGATAGCCTGAAGCACATGTTAACACTCACAACACATTATCACTGTAATATGTTTTATATTATATTATACTTTCGTAGAGCGAAATGGTATTGAATTTCCTTTAATATTATTGCATGAGTTCAGCAGACAGGCAGACGGCCCACTTAATGGAAAGCGGTTACCGTCTCCTATGGACATTTGCAACACCAAAGGTGCTACAAATGCGCTGCTGCTCTCTTAAAGGAGACTGGAACCTGACCAGGTTCCAGTCTCCTTTAGGAGAGCAGCTACTGTCACTAATGTCGGAACACAACAAAAGGTTGTTATGGTGGCACTCTAGACCAGGGGTGGTAGCCATCCTGTCGGGAAAATATCCTACCACCTGGCAAAATACCCTACCATCTGGCAATGGCTAATTGTAGCAAATATTACTAGTGGATAGTAATTAATATAATATGCTTTGCTCACTAATAACTACTGCATGAAAGTTCAATTAATTTTTATACAACAAGTTACGTCTACTAGACATTGGGCTCTAATCCAAATCATGGCCTAATGTTGTGAAAATCAATTCGTATACAAGGTGTTGCTATCATAAAAACTGACTTTCACATAATTGACTAAATTGATACTTGTTGTAATAAAAAAGTCACATGAGCGGACACTACATCTGATGTGTGTAGTAGGTGGCTTTTATTAAAATTAAAATATTTGACTATAAGAGTTCGATACCCTGATTATACAGTCAATATAAAAGCTTTTAAAGGCTTTAAAAGCCTTTAAAGGCTTTGCAGGAAACATAAATGAGTATGTGCAGAAATTAAAAAGCGTTTGTGAAGAAGCCATGCGGTAATATGACCAAACTTTGCTTAGCTGCGATCTTGACTTGGAGCGATTGAACGAACACTAGAGTGATTTTAGGAGGTACACTGCATATGCTACGAGTGCGACATTACCCTGCGGTTAGTACATTACAATCTCGATTAAAAGTGTATTTACTTCACGTTTAACTTGATTTGAACGTAGTAAAAAAATATTTTGTTGACCTATAGTTACAATTAGGATCCCAGCATATTGATTAGAATAGCTTGTAGAATAAATACTTAATTTTGTGTGCGTCGTTTTAAAAAAAAAACGTTTTAAATTATATACTCATTGGCAGCTCAGTAGTCCAGTTTGTGGTAATAACAAATCGCTATCTTCCCCGCTTCAGCCTTTATCAAGTTCGTCCAGTCTTTACATAAGTCCATACATGATCAACAGTCGATGTATCATGTTTAAAATCGCCAACGTTTATTGATTACAATTATCGTAACATCGATCGACTGCGCGGGCGCATAATAAATTATAACTTGTCATAATACAAAACAAACAGCACATTGTGTTTAGAAAGTCTATCTATTATCAGTACATGGTGTAAATGTGTGATTTGTAATATTACAATGTTGCGCAAGAGGGCCCAAAGGTTGTCTTATAGGTGAAAATGTTAGAGAGAGGCCGTTGATATTTAACAAGAAGACAGGAGAGGCTTTTTGAATTTTGTATTTTTTTTTAAGTGCACTATTGTTATTGCGAAGCTGATAAACAGGTAGACGTCCTATCTAGTGGACTGTGGTTACCATAAGATAACTCTCAAAACTGTATGAAGTAATATGTAATAAACTAGGATATGCCCTCGAATCCGTCCACGCGTGACTCGAAATTCCCGCGAGAGTCTCGGGACACAAAGTACCGCATCATTTAAAAAATAATGTAAGCAATTGTTTTAGTGAAAACTGTGTGGATAATTTTTTCGCACCCGAAAAATTTCAAACCGCTCCTGAGAAAATTGCCGTGGGATTTTGAGGATAAAAAGTAGCGCAGATTTTAAATCCAAGAATTTGATAATCAGCGGAATCCGCATCGAAATGGGCTTAGTAGTTTTTACGTGAAACCGTTTCCGATGTTTAGTCTATTCCAGTTGTTTTTTTAATAACTTTAATGCACAGACACAGGCATGTTTAGAATTTTATAATATTCCAGATATTGTTATTATTAAACATAAATTACAGTTATATTACCGAGTAAATAGAATATTAGCTCAATTACCACCATATTTTCGACTGTTTTAATTACTAAACAATTATTCAGCACACGTCCGTGATATAGTTTTTCCCAGTTTGTTACACAATAGGCGTAAAAATAACAGTATATAAAGACAGTTAGCCCATCAATATGCATGGATCTTTGCGGGTGGTACCTGTATTTCCCTTTATACCAGTTGCCTTATAAGCCGCTACGGCTGCACCCATTCCGTTGGCGGTTTATATGTTAGTCTATATGTTAAATTATACAAATGTAAAATGTTATTATTAACTAACTAAACCTAGTCACGTTTCATTGTGGGCCGGACTTTTTTTTCATGTAGATCTCTTATCTAAACAGTGGAATAAAAATTACCTCTATAAAAATTCTTTAAAAACGCAGCATTGAGTAAAATGTACTTAAAAGCCACTCCATCGACTACTTTTAGAATTTTGTGGCTGCAAACATATTGTTACAACTTAGCCCCCCGACAAAGACAAATTCCACGCAGCACATTTTATTACCTGTCGGCATTTGAACTAGTTGTAATTATTTTATGATCGTCTTCTTTTGTTTACTTTTTTATTGGCATACGTTTCTAGAAAACAGCCCATTGTTTTATTGTACTCGTTTATGGCCGCCTGCGGCCGAATCATTAGCCAGGTGTTGCCGATTACGTTGACTACGATACGGGCACATTTGTATTTGTGAGGTATAAAACGGTGGCTTAATGGGGAGAGTGCATTCAGCGACATCTACGATCAAGGCGTGACGGGAATCATATTGACGAACTTTGTGCGTTTTATTGAATTACGACCTTCTGCATTACCGTTTGGATTTGTTGTGTTCGGTTATATTTGTACCTGTGTTATACGGGTTTATACTTCTAATAAACTCTATAATAATTCTAACGGCATTTTAATTCGAGTCCCGCTAAACTCGTAACAATATGGAGGTTGAATTTTTATATGTATAGTTATTTAGTAATGGAGTGCCACTCAACGCTATTTAGCTGTGTGTCGGTTAGTGTGGTTCTCTTTCTTGTCTCTTGATGTCGCCAAAGGTCTTGTTTGTCTTGCTTTTGAAATTGTGTGGTCTATTTTTTTTTATGAAACAGGAGACCCAGCAGAGAAATTTAAGCAGGTTGATTGCGACGAACTGGTTATGTTAATCTTGACATCATGCTACCTGTGGTATATATTAAACGATTTTAACGCGAGTGAAATCGTTTGAGACTATATAAAATCGATAGCGTCACTTATTTATCTACGACTGTAACTAATAGTTTCATTATGTTTTGTGTAAACGAATGTACGTGGAATTCGATTTATAATGACACTAGCAATAAGGTTTTATTCATAACAGAAAACTTTATAACTATATAATTGTTTTAACATTGTTTTCATCCATGCAGGAACCGAGAAACAATACAATTTCCTGCGGCCGGGCGGCCTGTCGTGAGAGGCGACAAAACAACTCACAGATACAAAACCTTGAGTTCTGATGTGGCGTCACTAGACCAGGTTCCAGTCTCCCTTAAGAGAGCAGCAGCGCATTTATAGCTCCTTTGGTGATGCAAATGTCCATAGGCGATGGTAACCGCTTTCCATAAAGTGAGACGTCTGCCTGTCTGCCGAACTCCTGCACTAAAACTAAAATATAAAAACATTTCGTGTTTTAATTCTACAGTGTCTACACCAAATAAGTATTGTTTAGTATGTATGACCTATGGAAGGATTTTGCGTTTCTCTGCGCATTTTACCGTCTGCACAACAGGAGTGTTCCAAAAACCTATTTCATCTAGTGTCAACGCTGTATTTTCACAACCCGTACCACTCGCCACAGTAGGAGTATTCACCTTCATTTCCTCCGTCTACTATTCTCAACTACGCAGTGATTTTCTATAAAGTCATTTCGCCTTTAATAAGAACTTGGAGAAGCTTCCCGCCGAGGTTTTCCCTCTGCGCTACTACACAGGATCATTCAAGAGGTATGTCCTAAAATTCCTTCGAGGTCGGCAACTCACGACCACTTTCCATCAGGTAGGCCGTTTGCTTGCTTTTGCTTCGGCAGCTTTTGGCAATAAATTGTAAGTTGTGTATAGCGCTGCACCTCAAACCTGAACATAGACATGCTAAAAAGGCATGCAGAGCTTAAACACGTGATTCAACACCATGTTGTAAGGCTTTTCACACACAGATGCGCACAAATAAACTACTTAATGTAAACAATTAAATTTCAATGTCATACAGCCTATTAAGAATAATACAATCCATGTCACGTCTATGAAACAATGAAGTGTATGACAAACAATACATAAACAGTGTGAATATTAACATACGCAATTTGACGTAACTTTGCCTTTTTGGATAAACAGTAGATTAAACTAAGTTATATTTATGAGTGCGTAGTTTGTATATGAATTAATTTTAACACTAAGACTTATGTCAGGAGTAAACTCGGGAGGATCCCTTACCACGCTGGATGACAATCTGTTCATTGGCCACCTACAAAAATCAGCCTGCGCCGTTACCAACCGACTAGTAGTTTTAAGACAGTATAAATATTCAATTTTATTTGATATCTGTCATGTTCATCATATTATGAATTTCCGAAAACGACCGTTTTGACTCTCACATCTTGAAATGCCATGATTTTCTTTAATGACTTTTATATTGAAGTTAATCGACTTGTGCTTCGTGGATTCCTGCGCCCCGGTGCCAGACAACCCTTGCAACCCTGGATAAAGACGATCCTAACAATGAAGTTATTATGATCTGATTATAAAAACCAGAACGATCTGGTGGCACCAACTGTAATTGCAGAATGTGTTACTAATGACTTATTTAAATGGACGATTGTCATGCTTTAGGTAACTTCTTCCATAGTTTTAGGGACGAAAAGGAGAAAAAAAGAAACACTAGCACTGTTCATTCATCATTACACGAAGAACATACCTTGTTTAAATTAGGTGGCTGGTTTAGCTATAAACGATTCATAGACAAACAAGGTCGAATATGCATAATATATTGATTAGTTTTATAATGTAGTGATTAAAAATCAGACGTAATGTGTATAGGATTAAGATAAACAATCGGCTTGATCATTTTAGGAATAGCGATCATTTTAGGACTACGTATGTCTGATGAGTGTCACGTAGTCCTTCTGTCACCTTTGAAACGAATTCATACTTTTGGAGTTCCGAATTCATTTTGGAAAATACGGATCGTCAGATCTGTCTTGTCTGTCTATGTATGACGATTTTTCTTAGAAACTAATAGGTGTATACGAATGTAATAAAGCAGATATTAAAATCGCACAAAACATTTATTCAAGAAATCGCTGCCATACAAGTTTATGTGTATTACTCAAGTTATAAAAAATCAAAACTATTTTTCGTGCTGATTTTTTTAATTGAGTCGATAAGTGGAGAATAATTGTTTTTATTAACAATTTACAATAATCTGTTTATTTGGCTGGAAATATTTTTTAAATAAAAAAAAAACTAAAACGCTACAGCTTTGACCAGTGGCACCATAGAGTCTTTAGAATTCTTTCATAGTTAATCTTTTTTCAGGACGATTGTGCTGTAACAGGTTTGTCTTCCTCATATTCTCCTTGACGCCCGTCAACAGTGCGAGTGCTTAGAGCAATCGGTGTGTTTTGAGGGTAGCCGTACCGTAGTGCATATAGACCTGAGTTTTACACACATTATCAATTTCAGTTATGACTTTAAACTATTAATAGCAAGGCTACGAGTGAGAGAGACGTTGAAGACCGAAGCGAACTCCACTGTCCAGGTTTTGTAGAGACCTAGTGCGGTTACCACTAGTTAATTTTGGACGCTCCTGTCTGTAATAATGTTCCTCGTGTTACTAATTAATCTTACGTTCTCTGCACTTCTTATGTTAAAAAAATCTCAAATTTTATTAGTTGAAAAATTGACATTCTTTATATTTATACTTGATTAAATATTAAAAGCAAGTAAATTTATTGAAGAATTTGTAAAATTAATATTAACTAATTAAAATTTACCAAAAAATATATCTCAGTCAGAGAGGCGACCGGACAGAGGCTATCAGCGTAGTACGCAAGAGACCTTATTGTTATTATTGTATACTAAGTATACCTAATTACGTTGTGTTTATCTAACAAAGAATCTTAAGCCACTTGACATTCGTTAGGCTTGTCTATGGTTACATAACGCGCGCGTCCTTGCAAGGCCAGTACGGTGGGCGTGCGCAGGCGCACATAATTAGGGTCACCATGCTTAAGCGCATGAGTACATCGAGGTTTTAATACCGAATATGTATTTAAGTATTTCATTCAATACAAACGCTTGAGGGACTGTTTTAAATGTGTTTATATAAAACTAGCATGTGTCAGAGAAGCTTCGCATTTGATAGTTAATCATAACGACGCAGTGCCACCTTTTTCCTTATAATCGTTGATATTACGGAAAAAAATATCCCTTATATTGACTCCGCATATAACGGAGCTCTGTGTCCAGTTCCATTTAAATACGTTCAGTAGTTCTTATGTTCACTAGCAGACAGACAAAAATTCTAAAAATTGCATTTTCCAAATCTGCTGGTCTTAATTAGCTACCCTGATCTATCTCTCATTTTTAAACGCACAGTTGAAAGTCGACACCCCCGATAGATTTGTTATATTATGGATAGATAAATACATAGATTTAAAGAAATTAGAAAAGAAAGATTTAATATGTACAAGAATAAAATTGTTGATCATAAGTGCT
Source organism: Dendrolimus pini (assembly GCA_949752895.1). Lineage (NCBI taxonomy): Eukaryota > Metazoa > Arthropoda > Insecta > Lepidoptera > Lasiocampidae > Dendrolimus > Dendrolimus pini. The sequence goes on from OX457131.1 coordinate 4,315,684, forward strand.
TGCTTCTGGTAACAAATAGTATTAAGAGCTCATGTGGCAAGTCTGCTAATTATGTATAGGTAGTTCTGTTCCTCTGATGCCTTCTTTACGTATATCTTTATGACCATCATCATCATTCTAACGTTAAAAATCCCGGTTACGTTCAGAACGTTCAAGCTCAGTGTCAGCTTTTGTAAATTTTCTTCTACACTTCGCGCGGTTTTCGGCATTAGCTATTTTCTGATCACTGGCACGTATATCATTCTTTACGATGTCATTTTAGCGTTTCTATCTCTTGTATCGTGAGTAGGCTGAAGTGGTACAGCTAAATATTTAGGTATTCTTCACATACCTAAACGTTTTATAAAGCGGCCCTAGGTACTAGCGTAGGCAACACTCTACCATGTATATCACGGATATGAAGACGGACGGATATCCGTGACACGATGCTCGATACACGTTGTTATGCGCAATATACATACAAGCATGTTACAATGGAAGGTTTGCATTGAAAATCAGTTTTGTGTCGGGACTGCAGTAAGCTGAGATCAAACCTTCTTTGCTGAAAATGCGGCGTACAAATTCTCAAAATATGTTTTTGTTTTTAAGATATATCGCTATTTTTACATATATTTTTTCTTTCTTTCTATGCTTCTTTATAATCGTGGGACTTAACTGCATCGTACATTACGATTATCGAGTTGTAGTGTCCGATCTGTGATCATGTACACCAATTCAAATTTAGCACCATAAAACCGCTTCAGATTAAAATACTTTAAAGTTTTTCTTACAACCCATTAAGTAAATCATAGAGATGATCATAAAATAAAACCAGCCCTGCGCACCGGTAAGATGCAACGCACCGCTGCGCCCACGTATCCTTTACGATGCGCATAATGATTATGCCGCTTCTATTCACCGTGGGAAAACGTCGACAGGATAATGAGACTTGTTTTTAACATGTGTTTCACTGACAATATCACAAATACAAGTAGGAAGTCGTTAAAGATGCGTTTTTCAACGTTGAATTGTTTTGATGTTTTGTCTTCCTGGTAGTTTTGATACCCACGTCACTTTAGATTTACGTAAATGAAGATGATCTAAACGGTTAGCAATTTACTGATAAGGTTTGGTTTTTATTATTCAAGGATATTATTTATTTATATAATCTTAGTAATTAAATTATAATTAATTCTATTTAACATTTTTGCAGACGTTATGCTAAGAGACGATTTTTCAATCACCAGACAAAAGTTAAGAATAAAGTACAACATGGAAAAATTAAAATGGCTGTTGCGTGAATAAAACAGTTGTTTCACTTTTGAATTCAGTCAGGCTATAATTTATTCCACTGATTTATCCGATGATTGAAAAATAGTTCGCTTAGCATCGCTGTTAGGTTATTTGTATAATGTCTTTATCTCACATTAAAAATCTTAAATAAAAATTAACAGTACGCATTTCATTTAATTTCATTTGTAGTACGGAACCATTTCTTTCAGAGAATTTGAAATATTATTTCTCGATCAAAAATGTATGTTGCATAATATTCGAGGTGTTGAGAACATGCTGCCAGTTTGAAAGTTTGGTAAAGAAGACCTTTATCGTTGCGAACCAAGATCATATAAGACATGTAAAGATAGAAAACCTCGGAAAGAGAGAAACATATTTCATAAAAAATATCCTGAACAATTTTAAACAATATACAATAATATAACAAATTTTCTCTCAAAATGTTGGTACTTACCAAGCCCGCATATCAAATAAGTAGGAGGTGGCTTCAATACTGATCTCGAGTACGCTCCGCGTACCGTCTCCAGGGCTCTCGGTGCTCCGGCGACTAGGAGTACTCCTGGAGACACGTAACCTGCGTATCGGAGCTCGGCTGTAGCAGCCGCCAAGGCACCCGCCCACCAGCATTTCGCATTAGCTGCTAGGAAGCTCTGGAAACAAACCAAATATTTAATTATTAGTAATCCGTGCTTTGTGAAGGGCTTCTAATTGTAAGGGTTTTGAAAATATTTGATAAGTGAGCATTATTATTTTATAACAAGAAATCTAAAAAAAATGCATTGTATTCTCCGTCGTTTATACAATTTAGTCAAGATTTTTTTAATACCTTCTATGTACAGATAGGGTAAAAGCCGGATAGTTGCCACACTTTTCGAAAAAGCTTTATTTTTTAAAAATATGAACTTACTGAAAATTATTCAGTATGTTTCTCACAACATAGGTCTTTTATCTTCTATAAAAGTCTATTTTTGTATACATAATTAAGAATGGTTTTGAATAAATACTGTTTTATTTCATCTCTCAGAAGAGGGATAGTTGCCTACTATGGCGGATAGTAGCCTAGCGTGGAAAATGCTTCAGGGGATACTTGCCTCGTGCGGGGATAGTAACCTCGGTATGATTTTTATTTTGGATACAAAAAAATTTATATCAATTATCTAGAGTAATTTTTATTATTTATTTAACAGACTTTTTAATTTACTGAGATCTTTTGAACTATTTGTTTAATATAATGTATAGTTTGCCGTGACGTCGCTCTCGGTTCAAGCGGAAGACCAGCGTTGATCTAATAGATCGACATTATTGCTGAGCTTGATCCAATTTTTAGGACTTATGTATATCTCCTGATACTTTGTGGTTGTGTTCTGTTTTATTTGTTTTTTTATGATTTGTTTATTACTTTTGATGTGTTTAGTTTACTTGTGTATGTCCTAAAAATAAACCTGTTTTCTTTCTTTCTTTCTTTCTTTTTATTAAGTACAATGCAGCTTCAATATATGAGCTACCATTCTTTTTTCATGCTCAAAGCCAAGAACAGGATATTTTCCTAGAAAAGACAAAAGATACAATAAGGTCAGATAAAAAGGTAGGTATGTAGTTAGAATTTTGTATTTATAACGCTAGATATATACCTTTAAATCAAAAATATACATTGAGTTAGCAGTTGCTATTTACTGTTTTCATAGCGTCTTCTTAAGGTTCGAGAGGATATTCCGTATATTCGTGAAATTTCATTGATACCTTTTTTTTGTCTCAATTCTTTGAAGGCAAGTGCTAAGCTATCTGTCCAGTGGATGTTGCGTTGCACCACCCCTAGTTTTCGCTTATATTTGCGAGGCATTTTGCTTATCTAGAATAAATAGGTAGGTATATAAAACAGTGAAGTATATATTTATTTAATTTACAACAAGTTAGAGTCAAAGTAAATTTGAAAAAAACAGCAAAAAGAAACATCCTTTACTTGTCACTCTAGGGGCAACTATCCGCGACGGTAAGTAGGGCGACTATCCTTTTTGATGCGGATACTTGCCCTTTTCATTTGCGAAATAAATAAAAAGTATTTAGCAATAAAACATAATAAACAATGTAATTTAAACTCTAATGCATGCAATGAAACAAAAAGTTGACTGAAACCACGATCAGTAATAAAAATATACAAGAGAAATTACTTACCAATATAATTATAACGCCTGTCAAAGTTTTGCCGCGGAAGATTTTTGCTCACACGGACAAAACACATGCGCCTATTCCGATGGCTTACACGAAATTGAGGCCTGCGGGGTGGTCACTACTTATTGTAGTAAAGCACCAACACAACTTATAATCTTAACATAGTTTATTAAAGACCGGGGCATGTATCCGACCGAGGCAACTATCCGGCTTTTACCCTACAGCGTTTTTAGGGATTTTGTAGATTTACTAGGATTTGCCCGGACTTAAAATTCCCGCGGGATTCCCGGGACACAAAGTATCGTAGCATTTAAACAAGAATGTAAGGTATCGTTTTAGTGGAAACTGTGTCGAAATAAGCTAATTTTTATGCATCCGAACAACTTCAAACCGCTTTCGGGAAAACTTCCGCGGGATTCCCGGGATAACAAGTAGCACAGAGTTTAAGTCTAAGAATTAGCTGTCGACTACATTTACAAATGCATCGTTTTTCCATTATTTATATAATCAATTCTAATTAATTTTGAAATAGCTTTAATGTACAGTTAGATATGGCATGGTAAGAATTTTATAATATTATAGATAGGTAAAATACCAAAGTGGTATTTATTTTAATCATTTACTTTGTGGCTTCCTCTTAAAGCATAACTGTCATCAATGAATAAATGAATCTCTGTTTGTAGAGATAAAGGTAGTAGTTAATATATCGACAATAGTTGGTAAATAATGTTACTAGTATTACCGTATTAAATCAACTAACTGAAGGTAATTGCACGTTTTTAATAATAAAAGGGTTTAAATTCCCTTAATAGTTGAATAGAATTTTAATTGCTCAAAATTATCGAAGACAACCTGATTTCAAGTAATACAATGAATGACATGTTGTTTATGACAACGTAGGTATTTGTTAGTGCATTGAAAAAATGCGATTGCAGCGCTATCTATTTTGCTAATACCTCTATTCTAAGGAAACGACTTGATTTATCGGGATAAATGTATACTTATATATGTATGTATAATTCGAGTTATAAGCCAGCACTATGTCAAGTTTCATTTATATACGTTCGGAAGTTTCCAAAAGAAATATGAAAACAACGTTATTTTAACTCGGTATAAAAAGTATCCCAAGTTACGCCCCGGGATATAAGCTAGCGCTATTTCGAGTTTCATTTAAATCCGTTCAGTAGTTTTCACGTGACGCTTTAGCAGACAGACAGATAAAATTTCGAAAAAATGCATTTTCGGAAATTCCTGGCCTGAATTGTCCTGCCTGATTTTTTTCTCATTTTTAAACGAATTGTACAGACTCGAACCACTTACAGATTTATTATATAAATAATAAGGTTAGGGAGTATATTTACTGTATAAATAGGTACATGTCTATTTTACATGTGACCTTCCATCTACCCACGACAGACAATCTCAATTTGAACATTTGCTTAGACTTGACCTCATCATCTAAAATCAGATAAGTTCAGGTCAAGTTTCAAAATTAAAGATAAGCCAAAATGACGATTCACTGACCGAATAAGTAGTGAAATGATTTGATGTTCTCGACTTGTTTTGTGATATTATCAGTTTGTTTATAAATCAAGGCTATTGAATTTTGAGAGAATCATAAAAGAACATCGGCAATTAAATCGTTGTGATATGAATCTACTGAGGTTATGAAATTTAATATTTTTTTTATTAAAATTAACTCAATGACCTATGCAAATATCGGCAAAATGCTTGTATAGCGGTACAACATGGAGGACATTTCTGGAATATTACAGTAGAGACAGTGGGAGCGGTGCGGAAAGCGAAATCCGCGGCCTAGTGTTTAAGTTTCTTTCTGTAAATGATGCATCTTAATGCATTGAATGTTAATATTAATAACATTCTAATCTAAAAAAGAAGATTAATCAATAATTGTACTCTGACCTAAATTAACTACATATTTATGCTAAGAATGTATTCAATGACATTTCTTATTGTCTTTGTTAAGGAGAAGAAACTTTGTTCACGTGTTCTTTGTCATTAACAATATCGGTCAAACCAATATTGATTGAATATTGAGCCGAGATGGTTTACAGTTTACCAAAACCGTCAAAAGTTACGATTCTGATTCGATTCGATTGCCAATTTGAGTTACAGACTCGGGGCCCTGGTGTGTGGAAGCCGCTGCGGGACAAGCGAACGATGTCGGTCGCAAACTAGATGCAGTTTTGGTCGAGAGGAATCAAAAAATTCAGTTCATTATTTTTAACCGACTTCCAAGAGGAGGAGGTTCTCAACTTGGTCGGTATTTCTTTTAATGTATGTACATCGATTACTCTGAGATTTATGATCCAATTTACGTGATTCTTTTTTGGTTTGATGCGGAATACTCGTAGTTGCCACTTGGTCTCCTAAAAATTGAACATAGTTGGGGCCAGTAGTTTTCATTGTATGTTTTTTTTCCGTTTCCCTTTCTTGGGACCTATATTTTTTAAGACACGGTGCACCTTTCGTAGGCTTACCACAGCTAGACACTAAAAAGTAAGGAATAAAAAAAAACTTCTGTAAAAAAAACCGACTTCAAAAACTAAAAAGTATAAAATAACTTATTTCTAAAGCTATTTTTAATGATAATATCTTACTTTAATATATATTATGTAAAACATTCTTAAGTCGGTGCTTAGTAATTTTCAAAAATAGTAATTTTTATATTTTACTTTGAAGTCGGATTTTTTAAACGAAGTTTTTTTTATATTAGAACAGTGAGACGGGCGTGCGTCTAGAGTATCCGCGAATAGTATGTACATGAGTTTTCCTCTAGTTCAATGTACGCTTCTGCTCACCGCGCCGCCCCCACTGTGTATCTCCTCTCCTACTTAGAGTCTCAATACAGTCTGAGGAATATCGAACATCGTGTGCAGTAAAGACTAATAACTAGTAAAGAGAACCGACAAGCAGGAGCATGATTGTAATTACAACAGACTGGCTGACACGTACTAAATATAAGTAAACTTTAATTAATTAGGTGACTTATTGCGTATAAAGGATGATTTTAGTTATAATTTACATAGAAAATATTAAGTATTCAACTGTTTCATATCTGTACACCAGCCTTGTGGTTTATTTGCTTACTACAAATGAATACATTCACAGAAGCTAAACATTGTTCGGAACGATATGTTATGTTCGTATCAACAATCAATCTTAGTCTGCTAATAATCTTGTGAACCAATCTTAAACAGTCCTTGACCTGGACGCCAAAAGCTACTGACATTCAACCGTTACACAATTATGATCTTTAAGTCCTGTAAAGCACGTATGTTGCAACAAGGAGCTAAGTGCTATCCGTTATAAAAGTAAAGCCCCAATTCATCACAAAGTATTCCATTTTTGTTTAAAGTGTCGGAATCGATGATATGGCAGATTGGCTATATAGGTCGAGAAGATCCAATACGGAATATCAAATAGCCGTGTGCGAGTCGGACTACGTTCATTAATCAAATAGATCGTGCATTACATATCGAGGGCTTCATAACAAATGGGCGTACAGTAAAAAGTGCAGTTTTACACAAGGGACAAAATTGTGAATTAAACAAAACTAGTTGATTGTATAAGGCTGAAATTTGGAATAATCTTCTATTTAGGTACACTTGCATACCGGTAAGACTTTCTAAATTGTAACATACATAGATTTTAGTAAACACCATTTTTTATGAAGCCCTCAATATAGGTATACTTAGTATATATTGAGTAGAGAGTAAAAAATTTTCGAAGCACCATTAAAAAAATACAAGTTAGTAGTTATACTTTAGATTGTCCATACTACGCTAGCCTGTATAGGTAGGTAATTAGGTATATAGTCAAGGTGGCGAAATCCGTCAGTGGGGGAACACCATGCATCTTTAATTATTTTCGTGTTTGAATAGTTGCGATGACAGCAAATCTATCAGTGAAGCTATGACAGACACCATAGAATTATGTCTTCGAATTAATTCCGATTAAAAAAGTTAATAACGAGCGGTCTATGGACTTACCCTATTGATGAACTTCGCCACTTTGACTCTAACTTCAAGTTAAGTATTTTAATCTAATATTCTAAAATCAATAACTTAATCCATTATTTAGTTACTATATGTTAAGCTTGATTTATATTTGTAATACTTGAGTAGTTAATTTGCAAATGCGTGCTTATTATTGTTTGGACAGATATTTACTTAATCAACACCTTATTACTTAGTTGTAGTCTGTCCAAACAATCATAGGGTCTTAACATGACAGTTTCGCAAGTTACCTAAGTACTGTACTATATAATAAAATACAAGTGTAAATTGGGCTTTAGGGTGTATACATGGTCTTGTGTTATTAAACTTTTCTCTTCCAACTTTTCGCTGTAAACTACACTAACTTGAAGGGTTTAGGTATAATTCTTTTGATTCTTCGCACTACATTTTATTGTCCAGTAGTTGAATTGCCTCGAATTACGATAAAGTCTCTTCTCATAAGTTTCTGCATAAATCTTTGCAATAATTCAGTTAGTATTAATTTTCATGGGCTTATTCATAGATTTTTGAACTAACCCATTCACTAACTCCATTTTCTAATCCCAAAATGTAACTGTTTTAATTGTTGTGATATTCAAAACTTTAAATTAATTATAGTTCTGTGATTTCGAACCACTCCGTCATTTATTCTTCACAAATACTTACATAACGGAAGAAAATGTTTCTTAACTAAAATCCATAATAAACTCTTTAATGATTTTAACACTGTTACAAAAGGTCTACAATTTACACTATTTAACTATTAAATATCTTACCTATGTTACGTGAATCAATTAACCGATATCCAAGACACGATATTCTGATAACAGTATAGATGTAACGATGTTAACTATAGAAACGTGTATAAAATATTTTTTATTTTCTTTTTTAAACATCGCTATAGGTGCGGTAGCGGCATAGACCGAGCGAATCAGTAAACGCTCATCAAAATATAGGCGTTCGGTAAGCTGCAAATCAGAAAGCGGCCTTAGTTGTTGAAATACTTATCGTCTATTCAAATAGTAACAATTTAAATTATGAATTTAAAGTAAAATTAAACTTCAAGTACAAAATACCTAATAAGAAGACGCTTTGCTTACTTCCTATCTTTAAAGCTATAAAACAAGTTTGACGAGTAAAATGGGCAGGTATACCACAACCTGATGTCATGTATACCTCACGAGCATATTGACCTTAAAATGATGTCATAATTATCATGACTCGTTTGTGCGAGCCTTTTGGAACCAATATTAAGAGCATTAATGGCCGGTTTCTGTATGTTACAATTTATTCACTTGTGTTTAAATCTTTTCAGTTTAGCACAAGCTGATTACTATTTAATATAGAATTGTCTATTTACTCTCGTATCTGACTGTGTCAATAGACTGCAAAATTGTAAAAATTGAAATGATGATGTCTATCTCTGTACAAACAACATCTTTTATTTCTTACATCTATTATGCCACCAAAAAATTGAGAAATTTTGTGCGTTTTGTTAGGGACTGTATGAATTTAGCTAAAATATCGAAATAATACGCTGGACAACGATGGTGAAAATACATAATATAATTGGTAACAAATAAACAAAAATGTCATTCTCTTATAAATAAAAATAAGAACTTCGTTTAAAAAAACCAACTTCAAAAACTAAAATGTATAAAATAACTTATTTCTAAAGCTATTATTATTTATATATGTCGCAGAACGGCCTCGTTCTCACGACATCTTTAGTTATTTCAGGTTTAGTGGGCGTCATCAGGATGAAATGCGAGCATAAAACACAATAGCCACGGTTTATACACTTTTAATTTAGATTTGATCAACATTATGACATAGTTTAGACCGAGCAGCGGGTTCAGGGCACCCGCTCATACTTCTAACTTAAAACACTTTCTTTAAAATACTCTAAGGTCCAACTCGACCTGCTGCCATCAACTCAATGTGCCACAAAAACTCCTCAGTCTACCCAAGTAGATATTACTCAAAGTATAGAGGGCGCCGACCCCGCTCCGCCATATGCTCTGCTCTGATTGGTCGTTTATTAAATTACAATATTCATAACTTTTATTAGGTTAGAACGATCTTGAAGTTATAGAAACATTAACAAATCTAATTAAATTACATTAAGAATTTTAGAAGTGATTATAATGTAAACAAATGATATTGTGCGTTATACATCCAGTCAACAATACATCGTCATATCGTCATAGTCATAGCTTCCCTCCGACATATATATTATCTAAAACATCTTAAAGTCGGTGCTTAGTAATTTTCAAAATATTATAGTAATTTTTATGATTTACTTTGCACCAACTTCAAGATGTTTTAGATAATATATATTAATAATAATAGCTTTAGAAATAAGTTTTTTTAAACATTTTAGTTTTTTAGTTTTTGAAGTCGGTTTTTTTAACGAAGTTTTTATTTTTTATTTGTTACTTTTTAGTGCCTAGCTATGTATGGGTGGACCCACGAATGGTGCCGCGCTTCTTAAAAGATATAGGTCCCAAGAAACGAGAACAAAAAAATGTTCGTAAAATGAAAACTACTGGGCCAAACTATGTCAAATTGTTAGGGGACCACATGGCAGCTATTCCGCGTCGAACAAAAAAGAATCACGTAAATCGAATCATAAATCTCAGAGTAATCGGTGTACATATGGAACGAAAAGGAAATTTTCTTCATAAAAAATGTACATAAAATGAAAACTACTGGGCCAAACTATGTAAAATTTTTAGGGGACCAATTGGAAGCTATTCCGCGTCGACCAAAAAAGAATCACGTAAATCGGATCATAAATCACGGAGTAATCGGCGAACATATATAAAAAAAGCAAAAAAATAAAAGATCCCGACGAATTGAGAACCTCCTCCTTTTTTCGAAGTCGGTTAAAAATAAATTAAGAACAAAATTACGAAAAAGTTCGTAACACGTGTGTTCGAGTGGGTCTCGGAATGGTTTTGCTTCACAACTGTAATCAGTAGGCCGCGCTAAAATCGGTTTTCAAGAATTTGATGAAATGTTTTGTGTGAGTTTGAGTAGGGGGGCCCTGGATGGTTCAAATTCACAATTGGACCCGGTAGACGAAAAAAAACTTATAAAAAGAGCTTATTCAATATAATAATCGTACCTATAAATATTTGTCTAAAATCTTCAGCGTTTTTCTAACATGTTAATGTCTGAATGAAATTACTTCCTTCATGGACTGAGATGATAATCGTTTAAATTTTGTACAACAAATTTTAGTTATTACTACATAATGAGGCGATTTGTAGTCAGCACTAATATTTACGATGCAATTCTGTGCAGAAAAAAGGATTTTTATACAATATCTGTTAATAGCTATGATGCTATAAGGCAGTCAGTTTCTCAAGTTATTTTTACCAAATACATAGTGTTACGAGCTACAAGACTCGAATTAAAACAAATGCCGTTGGAATTACTATAGAGTTTATTAGAACTGTACAAACTTAGGTAACTGTATAAAACAGGTACAAATACAACTGGATGCAACCAGTTCACACTGCACGATTCAATGCAATTCAACACGCGCAAATTCCGTCACTATATCGCTAATTGAAAGTACTACACACGTCTTACTCGTGTCGTAGTCGTCAATTGACTGCTCCACCCCTCCGTTCGGGCATTGTTTTATAACTAAACTGTATAATAGAACAAAGGCTCGCGTTCGCCGAGTGAATCCCGCTCACCTGGCAAGCTTCAACGGCCATAAAAAGTTCAATAATAATAACATGTTTTTCTGGATTCGAAATTCGAAACATACAGTAAACGAAAGAATTGTTAAATCAAAGATGGCAAGAAACGGCGTTTTACGACGGGGAGGTGTGAGCATTTCTTTGTCAGTATGTAACAATATATAAGTATATATAGCATTTCCCTTATAAATCGTTTTACATTTTCAACCTGTGCCAACAGATACCTTAAGAGTAACAGAAACAAAATTTGGATAAATGCTTGGCGACGAATGAACGAAGCGTTCAGTACAAGTGACAAATGTCACCAGTTTTCGATATTTGGCGAAGGAAGTATATCAAAGCGTTTTATCCATATTATCCCTCAGCGGATATTCATAGTTCTAAAGTTGGAAGGATTGGAAGGCAACACCATTTTGTTTTCAGAATTTTGTGTTTGTCCTTTTGTTCGGGATTCTCATAACTACTTATCCGATTTCGATACGGTTTTCCCTGATCGATAGCAAATTCTCCTGACTTAACATCTGTGGCACTTCATATCCCGGGAATCCTACAGAGATTTTATTAGGAGCGTTTTAAAGTGGCCCGGTTGAGAAAGCCTACTTTATATAACCCAGGAATTCTGCAGGATTTTACCTCGGGAGTGGTTTAGAGTGGTTAGGTTACTTATAAATTACCTAGTAATTGAATAAAAACTTAATTTTTAAAGTTTTTATTCAAAATAAGTTTCACCACTCAACGTAAGTACGAGTGATTTCATGATGGTCACAAATGAACAATGTTCTCGCTATATGACTGCAGAACCGTAATCACGAATACTACACTCATAAACCCTTTCACATAATTAATTTTTAAATTATTTTAATTTCCTGCAACTTTTCACTGCATATTATAAAACGTTCGCACATAAGAGACAATTGGAGTTACACATAAAGCATGTGAGATCTTGCGAATAAACTAAGTAAGCGATGATAGCGACCATTGTGTTCCGGTCTGGCGGTCGTTCCCGTGTGAGGATGCCTTTCTTTGTACGTTTACGAGTAATTTAATACGAAAAAAATTGTTACTGCCTTTGTGAGAATGTTATTTTCATTGATTGAGGATGGTAGATGAAACAAAAAACATATTTATGCGAGCGAAACTTCGTTCGCGTTGCCATGATAAAAAGTATGCTAAATTTCGTAGAGGTAGCCTTGTGTGATTTTCATTTAAATTAGTTCAGTAATTTTCACGTGATGCTTTAACAAACATACAAACAAACGTCACAAATGTTTTATTTCCCGAAGTCTGCGAGTTCGAATAAGACACTCTTTTGTTCTTTTTTTATTGCATGCGTTCAGCAGACAGGCAGACGGCCCACTTGATGGAAAGCGGTTACCGTCGTCTATGGATATTTGCAACACCAAAGGTGCTGCTGCTCTCTTAAGGGAGACTGGAACCTGGTCACTAATGCCGGAACACAAATCAAGGTTGTTATGGCTGCATACCCTAGATCAGGGGTGGTAGCCATCTAGTCAGGCAAATAACCTACCACCTGGCTATGGGTTGTTTTGTCGCCTCTTACGACAGGCCGCCTGGCCGCAGGAAATTTTATTCTTTCTTCGTTCCTGCACGGATGTTTACTAGGGGAAATACGCTTGAGGACAAACCACCACGGGGGAAGCGCGGTGGGGCGCGTGGGATTCGTGTGTAGAATGTATTGCCACGCCGCGGTTAGGGCTACCCACTAAAACCCCTGACTGATTCTCGTTGAGTCCCATATCCAGGCTGTGAGCTCGCTCGCGCATTCACCTCTAGCATGGACGGACGATCGCCGGTTCGTTCACGGGCTGGCTCCTCCATTATAAACTGGAGAGTTGGGCTTCTCCAGCTACCCCGGGTTTCACCACCAGGTGTTTATCTCATTTATTAAATTCATTGTACAAACTTGAACTTCTACTGTCTATAGTAAAATATATGTCATATTATAGGCAGATTGCTATTTCAACAATTAATAAATTAGTGCACTATTTGGCTCATTTCACTTATACAAACTTATGACGTCAGAAGTTTGTACTCTCATGCAAAAGTCTATGAAGCTGCGACGTTATGTAAGAAGACAAAAAGTATCTCAGATGATTTCAATTTAGGCTAAACCATATTATTATTCCCTTTACGGAAACATTTTTAGCTTTATTCATAATATCACATGAACACTTAGTGTTACCTATATTAACGTAATATTACATTATTATTTACTTTAGACTAATTTAATAACCGGGCAATGCTCTTTCGTAACTGAGGCCATAAATTTCAATCAGTTTGATTGTCCATTGCGCAGTTTGGGCCCTTATTGTCCCTTTAACTAGTTACAAGGAACGATTTTGAATTATTATTATATTATGTCCATGACTAAAACGCACATGACTTCCTGACTGACCCATTTCTTCGCTGTATGGTCAGGATGTTAGGAAATAAAGGGTGATAAAACAAAATTAACCACTTGACTATAAGTAAGTAGTAGACTTTGGCCAGACTAATTTACTACTTCAAATAGATACTTGGGAATATTAATACACAATTACATACATTACAGGTTTAAGGTGTAGAAAAGCGGGTTGTCTGGAAGAGATCGCTTTTTAGCGATAAGACCGCCCATTGTGCACATATAGAATATTTTTAGGCCATAAGTTCATCTGTGTTTTCTGTAATGGTGTACAATAAAGTGTTATCTATCTATCTATCTAAAAGCTCGCCCTTGCTTTGATTTTTCAAGATGTATTTAAAACATGTTATTGAGATTAAATCGGTCCATAATTAAAATCCTGATAAAATATTAGAAAAACTTTCAGTTTTGATAAAAATAAAAATACCTGTTATAAATAACAATATGTTAAAAACCGAGGTACTCTCTAGTCATATAAATAAGGTTTAGGTATTATAAGATAACAATTAAAACACCTAAACCTTGTATGTGTACTAAAAGCGTATTTTCAATTCTGGTCTACTTCTTCTATCATTTTATTTACTGCAGCCAACAAAGATTTCCTAATTATAGTACACTACACTACACTAGCTATTACCCGCGACTTCGTCCGAGTGGAATTTAATTTTTCTTCGTGCCTTCCAAATTTAAAGAAAAATATTTCAAGGTAGACTAAGTTACTCATTATAACATCAGCTATCTGCCAGCGACTCGTCAAAATCGGTGCAGCCGTTTCAGAGATTAGCCGGAACAAACCGATAGACTGACAAAACAAATTTAAAATTGATTTTTCATGTCAGTACCTACTTTCATATGCGTTTAGTAAAAAGCTGTTATTTGTATATAATAGATTTTTTTAATAAAATAGAATAAATGCAATAATTGGGCTATTCTCAGCAATAATATCCGATCTATCATTTATTTTAAAACTTTTGCGTAACTTAAAGATAAAAGCATATTAATATACCTACATGGATACATTATGTAATAAGAATAACATGACAATCTTGAATACTTCAATTACTTTTAAACATGTTTGCGGAAATGCAAAGGAAGTGTAGGTAGTAATAATTCAAATTAAAAAAAATACTACAAGAGCACGACTTCCTTTGACGTGAACAAATTATTGGCGACATACAAAAGTCTACAGAAAAAATATTTCTTAAAAATACTTCAGTGCATTTCCCGGACTTGAAACATCGCTAAAATGCGGTAGCAGGAAACAAACCGTAAATCCAAATGCAAGGGACATTAAAGTTGACTGGGCGATTCGTTTGGTGACTCAAAAAGAAAAAATAAAATTGGCCAGCGCGACAGAAGTTCGCTTTTTAGCGACACGCGCCTTACTAAAATAACGTAGGAGCGTTTGAATGACAGCATAAGTGCATTCTACTACCAATAAAAATGTTTTGGTATAAATAAATTTTATCGTTATAATAAATTCCAGGGAAAACACTGTGTTAATTTCACCATAAAATACTGCCAACAAAAGTATCTTTCGTCTTCCTAACTAAAAATCTGAATACCTGAATCTAAGTAAAAAAATATTAACGAGAACATTAATGAAAATCTGTTAGTCTGCTTAACTTTGAAGCTGTAAACTGCCTCCTATCCGTGCAAGAACGGCGGCCCGATCCACGGTCAGGTGGCTGGGCATTTATCTGTCTGAATGACTACCAGATCTGGTCTAGAGCATGCCGCCATAACAACCTTAGGTTGTGTTTCGGCATTGGTGACCGATTTCCAGATCCCTTTCGAGGCTGACAGCACATTGACTATACCCCTGGTGTTGTA
Source organism: Dendrolimus pini (assembly GCA_949752895.1). Taxonomy (NCBI): domain Eukaryota; kingdom Metazoa; phylum Arthropoda; class Insecta; order Lepidoptera; family Lasiocampidae; genus Dendrolimus; species Dendrolimus pini. The sequence continues at coordinate 4,331,115 of OX457131.1, forward strand.
AATATCTGTCTATAAGCGATGGTAACTACATTCCATCAGGTGGGCAGTCAGTCTGTCTGCTGTAAACTAGTAGTAAAAAATATTGTTAAGTAGCAATATAATTTTCAACATGATATCTGGATCACTAATGCTATGTTCCACAGAAGATTCACAACGACCACCTTCACGACTTCACTTCCTTGCGGAGGTTACAATCATAAACTTGGGAGGAACGGATTATGGGGCGATGATGACATAAACGACTAAATGCACAAATGTGATTGGTCCATTTGAAAATCGCACCTTTTTCAATGACAATGGATAGACAGAATTAATGCTCATTCATTGTCAACGCCCATTTCCACCCACCTCTTGACATGGGTGGTTGTGAGCGCTGTGTAATCGATAATGATGACGTGATTAGTAACGTTTTCGCCACGACCATAACGACCGTGGTAGCCATGTAGAACGGCAGACGGAGCATTTTGGGCGTTGTGAGATACTAGAGGAACGAGTCCAAGTCAGTGTATTAAACAATATAATCAAACTTGGGTCAAAATTCAAAGATAAAGACAGGGTCGATAAAGTTTAAAAGATTAGGAAACTAAGCCTGAGTAAGTCAAATAACCTCAAACTAGTTCTTTGTAATTCTACTTCAAGATCATAAGTAGAATACTGAGCCCAGCATAATGTATCTAGAAGAAAACAAAGTTACGTCGTTGAATTATCATACTGATGATCTATTTTCTAAACATCATCACTTTGATCACCTTTTTTTTTTTTAACGAGGGGAAATCCGATTGAGGACTAAGCCGCGACAAGGGCAGAACCTTGGGGGGATAGTTCGCGACCTAGTGTGGGATTCGCCAGATCGGGGGTGGCACTAGCATGCCCAGTCAGAACTGGTGCCATGCTATTACCACTCCCCAGTTAGGGATACCCACTAAAACCCCTGGGTGTTCCGTCCTTCGCCTTACGCCAGGGCTACGGGTATATGACCTAGCCTCTCCGCAGCCCTGGCAGGCGTGGGCCCCCCTCACGAGGCCTCTTCCATTGCCGGGGGACTCATCCCCCGGCATCGTCATGCTCCCTTTGGCGTGGGGCGGTTTATAACGCGCCCCACGGAAGGAGAGATGAGCGCGCGCGGAACACTCGCGACTTTGATCACCCACCCAGACCTTTAAAGACTCATAAAGTTCTCTATACAAGAATACTTAATGAGCTCGCAGAATCCTTATTAATATTATAAATGCGAAAGTAACTCTGTCTGTCTGTTCGGTTTTCTCGGAAAAACTACTGGATCGATTTGGTTGAAACTAAGTATATAAATATTTTCGATGCCGAGAATAAACATAGGATACTTTTTATCCCGAAAAATGGGATAGTTTCCGGGATAAAAATATATATGTCTCTCTGTTTTTTGTCGATGTGGTCGATGTGGTCGGTGTGGTCAATGTGGTCGATGTGATCGATGTCGTCGATGTGGCCGATGTAGTCGGTGTGGCTGATGTGGTCGGTGTGGTTAATGTGGTTGGTGTAGTCGATGTGGTTGATGTGGTCGATGTGGTCGATGTGATCGGTGTGGTCGATGTGGTCGATGTGGTTGATGTGGTCGATGTGGTCGGTGTGGTCGATGTAGTCTTTTTGGTCATTTTGGTGTACTACATATGTAGTTTTAATACCAAAAATTGGCATAGATACTTTTAATACGCGAGATGGGATAGTTTGCGATATAGAGTGAAGTGAATCTTCCGGGGCAAATAGCAGTAACACAATTTAATATAATGTAACCTCTTTAAACAAGAGGCACGCACTAAAGATTGACCCGCGGTGCAGCTGCGGGGTAAACTCTAGTAAATTAATATCTATAATATTATAAAATCCTAAAAGTGCCATGTCTGTACATTGAAGCTATTTAAAAACAAATCAACTGGAATACACTATATAAATGATGGAGAACACGATGCAATTTTATTTAGATTTCTTGTCTGTTTGTTCGAGATTCACGTAAAAACTACTGGGCGGATTTCGATGCGGTTTTCGATGATCGACAGCAAATTCTTAGAATTAAAATCTGCGCTGATATGTACACTGATCGATAATAAATTTCATGTAATAAAAGTGTGATTTTTTATCTCGGCGATTCAGGTGCATAAAAATTATCTAATTCCGACACAGTCTTCACTAAAACGATAGTTTGCATTCTTTTTTCAATGCTGCGCTACCTGGTTTTCCGGGAATCTGGCGAGAATTATAAGCTAAGCGTGAACGAAGTCGCGAACATATCCTAGTTATTTATATAAGCAAAGATATTACTAAACATGCAAGAAATGAAGCAAACAGAGATTAATATGGAAACAGTGACCACGAAGTCGTGTCCACCAAAGCCCTTAGGGTCAGACGTAAACTTATCAATGGAGTGAAAGTGGACATGCTCAATGAAACGATATCAATGGGAAAATACGGTAACGCAGAGCCCAACAGATAACTATGTCTTTAAAGCAACATTCTTGACAATAAGTTGTATTGGTTGGCGACTGCTTTCCATGAGTAAAGGATTGTTTTCACCACTTATATGGAAGATCAGGAAAAAGTGATTTGTTACTCAATACGTTGTAACTGACAGTCGCACGGCTTTGTGTTTGAATAGGGGTCAACTTTTTTAGCCCTCATCGACCCCCGAAATCAATTTTCGTTTATGTCAATCACTGAGAAACCGCTTTCGACCCCAGGGGGTCGATATCGACCACTTTAAGAATCCCGGATCTAAATTTTATTAGCTGTATGTTAATGTTATGCGGTGCTGGTGCCTACGCTCACGTATGGAAGCGAGAGTTGGGTATGGAAGAGAGAGCATGAAAGTAGAGTAAACGCGGTCGAGATGCGAGCACTGCGCAAAATCTGCGGAGTGACGCTCGCGGACCGCGTTTGTAATACCGAAGTAAGAAAGAGAATTGGTCTGAAAGAGAGTGTCGGGGTGAAGGTAAAGAAAGGAATGCTCCGGTAGTTCGGGCATGTAGAAAGAATGTATGACGAAAGAATGCCTAAACAGATATACAATGCAAAAGTGGATGGATGCAGAAGTCGCGGAAGGCCACGACACACCTTCCATGATCAAATTGCTCATGTACTAGCAGAAGGTGATGTCAGGAGCTTTAACAAGAGACGAGTGTGCATGACAAGAGCTATGAATGTCAAAGAAGCAAGTGAGGTATGTAAGAATAAGCCTGAATGGCGCTCTGTTGTTTGTGCCTACCCCGCAAGGGACCTGGCGTGAAGTTATGTATGTATGTTAAAAAAAGTAAAACACCTTAATTCTATTGTTTACGATGTTTTTTCATGGCTTGAAATGTTTACATACACAGGAAGCAAGCAACGTTATTTAGTTAACAAATTCAAAGTATTATAGCACATTACACCGACTCAACGCCGACATAACTCCAACTCAACTCACAGTATGGCATTGAAATGTAAGCTCTATGTTATGTTAATTAAGAGAGAATTTGTCAACTTGAAAGTTAAAGGTATACGACGCGTGGTCAACCCGTTGTTCACCTATTGACTGTCACCGACCCGTTTGCCCCTCGTTAACGACGAATTTGTCACGAGACGACAATGTTAGTTCTTGATATGTGAAGCGAGACATTTTACGCTTGCTCTAGATGAAATTCGAGTAACGACTGATAGATCTGGTTGAGGCCGAGTTGGTTGACGACGCGCTTCCCACTCGTTGACGACGCACTGCCCACTCATTGACGCCCAGTTGTCCACCGGTGACCGATGCGTTGATTGCCTAGTTGACGACTCGTTGATACCGAATCGATAGTTCTAGTTTGAAGCGTATTGGATTGACGTTGAGTCGGTGTAATGTGCGAAGACCTTTAAGAAAACTACGTATTAGCAAAGCAGCGAAATGTATATAATCGAAAGCACAAAAGGTCAAGGAATCAAAACTTCTAAACTCCGCCAAATTTCGCCATTACAAATTTCGACGTCCGGATGCCTATCACCCACAATTATGATACACGCCCCAATAATATCATAATGTGCAGAAGCAATAAATCAATATAACGCAACTATTGACTGGTTATCGGACGATCTAAGTCATAATTTAATGTATTAAGTGATCAGAATAGTCCCCGGACGAAATTTTGTTTAACATGCTATGCGCCGTACAATACTCTAAATTATGTTACAAAATGAATGTTACACACGGACGTTTCGTGTGTCGAATCGGTTGTGTATTGCAGAATTATTTTAGACTTGTTTTACTTGTGCTATGAAGTATTTAATAGATGTTGAACAAATTGAAAAAATCACTCACTAAATTCAAATGAATTCAACTAATAACATTTCAACTGAAAGTTGTATTCTCGTTAAAATCAGATGAGTCAGCAATCAAACGTGAACCAACACAAACATACTAACTACAATTAAAATTAACGAAGAACCGAAAGTATTCAGGGCCGATTTTTCATTCTTCAGATAAAAGTTATAAGTCGAATAAATTATAATCTGACTGAACCTAAAAGTGAATATTTAATCATGCAATTGTAATTTTTAATTTATTCATCTTATATCTTATTCGATGAATAACTTTTAGTGCTCAATGTACAACAACAAGACCTATTGTAAAACCATGTTTTTATACAATAAATTATTTTGATTTGATTTAATTTAAAATGATTGAATAATCTGCCCTTAATTATATTATTCAGCCTTCCTGATATTTGAAGTAGGAAGTTAGTATGTCACGACATTTAACAAGCATCTGATTTGTTAATCGATTGTGTTCTCAATGATTTGCGATGGAGCACACTGACCGAAAGGATATAAAAAGATAATACGTATGTATAAAATAATTAAAGACGGCTGAATATTGCATCTTTTCTAAAACACGTATTCATAATAAAGTAGAGCAAAGCTTTTCACTGATAGTATATCTACCTTGTTACGATGGAACAGACCAAATCAATGTCCATGTCGCTTTGGCTTGTTCCATCGTCAGAAAATACTCATGTAAATGCAAGAACTGTGATGACAATGCAGAAAAGGTGTGCGCATGTTCGAGGTTCAATCCGACCGTGTGCCATATTCTTGTATTACACGACAGTTATGTAAACGTTAGCCTCCGACCCGCGCTACTCACATGCATGAACTGTATCAATTATCCGTAAGGAAACACTTTCGATCTCATTATGTCGATATTGTATCGATTCGAGTTACGGAATAGAATCGCTTGTTACTCTTGATTTATTTAATCGGTGTGATTTCTAAATAATTTTGTTTTCCGGTCTTTTATTAACCAATCTTATTTTTTTTTGTATTAGATGATTTATATTCTTTATTTGGTAAACTTATTATTTATATTATGATGTAATGCGGGGGACCCACACCTACGACGGTCGTACTGTTGCTACAGTTACTGGCCAGATTAATTTCTACCCATGGTAAGGCAAGTTGAATGAATAGTTAAATATGCATAGGAACCGGCCATAAGAGAATGCCGAAGTGGTTTCTGTGGATCTTCGACAATTGCTGCGAGTCCCCACACTGCTCCACTCTTTTACCCCGGGCAGTGGGGTGTGCATAATCTATCTTAATAAACAAAACCTTTTTCAGTGTGTGCAACTGTACATGTTGAAGAATTGAAACTGTATTTTTACTTAACAAAAGCTCACACATACACTCCAGTACATGACTGTCTTAGTTGTAACGCGTAACGAACATTTATCTATCATTCATTTTTTTTTCACAAATACAAAATTGCATAAAAATCTTTGAAGACGACAAGACAATATTCTATACGAAATTCATGATTACAATCTAGCATTTCCATTTGTAATTTGGTCAATGTAAATATCGATAGTTTCAATATCGAGTAGGTACTGTCTCGACCTTTGACCCCAAACAAATGGTACGTCGCTATCGATATAGCTATCGATAAAGATAGTGTGCTCATCTTTCTTTAGCCTGCCTAAAGAAGTTTCGCTTTAAAAAAAAAGTAAGTAAACGCAAATACAGAATTTTATCAAAACCTTTAAGGTATCTCATCCTATACGATATTCAAATCACAATCTAGCAATTCCATTTTTAGATTGGTCGATGCAAATATCGATATTTTCAATATCATGTACTGTCCCGACATTTGACCCCAAACAAATGGTACGTCGATATCGATACAGTTATCGATAAAGAATAGTGTGCTAACAGCCGAATAGCTGCGTAATTACGTGTAACTTATGATACCAATCGGATATTTGTCAGTTTCTTAATCTCTATCGTGTATTAGATTAAACAATGTTACTTTTGTTTAATGTATTACAACATTTTGTGTCTAGATTATCTTTTATATACAATATTGCTTAAATGGTTTTTATAGATTTAAGTTTTGGTTTGGGCAATTATTATTGCAGTTTCAGAGGTATATGGAATGCAATACTGATTTGAAATCATTTATAATAAGTGGTCATTTCCATCGCAACATTCCATAGGTAAAGAGTTATGTGTTAATCTTTGAGACTAACAATTTGGAATTTTTATCGGAAAGCTGAAGGGTGATCAATTTTTGTGCATTTCTGTTTTCAATAATATTGCTGAAAACGTCAAACAGTGAAAAACATGTGAAACAAATATATATATTATCATTATATTAATACATGAAGCAAAAATTTGTACCCCTTTTTACGAAAATTGCGCGGACGGACGAGTATGACATTTCGCACTTATATTGTTTATATAGAGAAGGAGTGCAGAATGTTGATATTTTTTAAAATTATGCATAAAAATACATTAAATCAATTTTAAAATTAATATTACACACACACACACACACACACACACACACACACACACACACACACACACACGCACGCACACACACATATACTCTTTTTATTGTTAAAGTCAAATTAACAGTTGTTAGCCTTGGCGAAATCTGTGATTATAGAAGTATTATATATAGTCTTTGATAACAGAAGCTGAATAATGTTCAAACTTATAATTTAAACTAATTATGGTAAAATTTTGACCACTAGTTATCTTAAATACACCATGTATTAACAAATATATAAATAGAAATTGACAACGCCATTCACTTATTACGAACCATTAAAATTCAATAAAATTAGTACATTACATGAAATTCCATAAACTTTGTGGTATTAGAACCTATCCTAAAGGTTTTTTACAAATCGAAATCGCTTTGTATGGGACCACTTGCTTGTGCTAAAATATACCTTACCAGCTGTTGCCCGCGGCGTCACTCGCGTAGGTTAAAAATAGTCATAGTTTGAGTATTCAAAAAACTTAAAAGGTAACTCCTTTTTCACCATCATAGGGGTAGCTTTTCCAAAAACGCCGATATACGTGTATAAATATTTTTAACCAGAATTAGAGACATCAATTCATTGCTTACTTTGAAAATTACGGATTTTCATACAAAGTTGCATCCCCTTTTTCACTCCTTTAGGCGTTAAATTTTCATAAATCCTTTCTTATTGCGACCCTACAGTATAGAAAGAACTTGCATGAAAATTTTCATTGTCCAAACTCCAGCAGTTTGGGCTATAAATTGATATGTAAGTCAGTCAGTCGGTTGACTCAATATATAATGTATATATAGATTAGGATTCGCCCGCGACTTCGTCTACGTTGCAAAAAAAAAAACTCATTTTTACATGTCGTAACAATTTGAAAACACTCCCGGGAAAAATCCCGCGAGATTCCCAGTATGTAAAGTATCACAGATTTTGTTATAGAGAATTTCCTATCGATCAGTGAAAATACTACATCGGAATCCGAATTTCTTTCAAGCTACTTTAAACCATTCCCAAAAAAAATCCCGTGGGATTCCTGAGATATAAAGGAACACAGAATTTAAGTACAAAAATTTGCTATCAAACAGTGAAAATCGCATCGAAATTGGCCTAGTAGTTTTTACGTGAAGTCCGAACAGACACAAAAAATGTAAAAAACAAAAGACAGTTACAATTTTATAGATTAATTTAGGTCCTACTAATGTCCAGTAAGAAAAAAAAAGAAACTTTCTTACTACATTACGAAAATGAAGAGTGCTGAGTGAGACAAACGATTAATTATCACGACACTTTTCGACATGACTGTCATGTTGCCACTCAAGGCTTAAATAAATTAATGTTGATGGTACACTTGTACGCAATTTTGCAGTTCTTTGTTCACACGATTGTACCTTACACTTTCGTTTCTCTTTGTTATATAGTAAGTTATGGCATTTAAATTTTAATTAGCATTTAAATTAACTTAGCGTAACAGATAAGCCCATTTGTTATTATTCCGATATAATGAAAAGAAATCTTACATTAGTGATAACTTCTTGTATATACATCGAAAGTGTAATTTACTATATCTCAAGCGATTCCTATTCCACGCAAATGATGTAACTTTTAGAGATTCAAAGTATTCTTCAAATCGATCTTGACTCGAAGCTATGAGCTGGCTGTGTCCCACCCCTGGTCTAGAGTATGCCGCCATAACAACCTTGTGTTGTGTTCCGGCATCAGTGAGCAGGTTCCAGTCTCCTTTAAGAGAGCAGTAGCACATTTGTAGCACCTTTGGTGTTGCAAATGTCCATAGGCGATTGGATGGATCGATGGATATTTGATCATGGTGTGTTCGTCTCGGTCTACCGGTAACAACTCCATACTGTCTGCTGCATTTTTTTTATTGCAGGAGTGCAATTAAAAAAAACACACCTGTTTTGTGTTTCTACCTTTATCCATTGTCTCTACAAGTACATATCCAGACCACCTTAACATTCCTTTTTCATCTCTTATTATTGTATCTTCTTTCAATCCACAACGTTCCCTTATCACACTGTTCCTTATCATATCATTCCAGCTAACCGCACATATACTTCTCAAAGCTCTCATTTTAAATGCGTTTATCATACTTTCATGCTTCTTCTACCATACGCAACTTCCACTGCCATACATAAGAGTTGGTACCATGATGTATGGCAGTGACTGTATCTGTAATTGCATCCTTTATGGACAGCTAAACGTTCTTTTACAGACACTTTCTGGCAGTTCATAAAAGAGTTTAAAACTATATAAATATATCTTTTGAATTTTTCAAACTATTCCACGAGACGAGACTATTCCATCCAATATCTTGCAACAAACGGATAAGCACAAGTACTGGTTTCCCTTTCAGCGAATCTAATCTAAGTTGTCTGCCCGCAAATTGATACGTCTGGGCTAAACTGCGAGGCGTCTTTCAATAAATCCACCAATTCCACCCAATAGTCCCATTACTATCTGTGTGGGCGAAAAGGCAATCGCCGATACACTACTAATAGCTACAAACTGAGGACCTACTGCGTTAACTCGAATTTGTATTTAATTTACCAAAACTACACAACAAGTTATACTTATTATTTTAGGCTTTTACGGCTTATCTTAAAAATCTAGTATAAATATATATATATATGTACAAAAATTATGGTGATCTCACATCGAATTGTATTTATGTGAATAATACATATATTATTGTACATTTTCAAAATTCCATTTTAAGTAATTAAGAGCTTAGATCGAAATTCAATCATAACAATTAATGTCAAAGACTTTATTTACTTCTATAGTCACCGATTTCACCAAAGCTACACAGTTAATTTGACTAGAACAATAAACAAAAGAGTATATATATGCGTGAGTGTGTGTAATGTTTGTTTTATTGATTTAATATATATTTTATACATAAGTTTGACAAATATTATCATTCGTCGCTTCTTCTCTATATAAACTATAAGTGTGCGAAATTTCGTACTCCGCGCAATTTTCGTAAAAAGGGGTACAAAGTTTTTGCTTCACGTATTAATATATAGATAAGCTTTTATTATTGCAATGTTAGTTACTTTGTTCGATTTATTTGTTTAGGTCATATTTTGCGAGCTGGATTAGAACCAGTTCCTTTAGAGTTAGACCCTCGCGTTTCCACCATTGTGGGTTAACCCCATATTTACTTATTTTATCAGTAAATGTATATAAAAAAACCTAATTAAGTTTTTATCCAAGAAACATAGAGCTGCTACCTACGGTTTACCATGCGGCGTGGCCGCGGTGAAAAACCTAGTAGTTAATATTTGTAATAGTGTAAAACAAATTCCATACAATATCCGAAAGAAAAATAAAGCATCCACATAGATCTTTAAATTTTAGTCATAATTATGTATAAGTATTATTGTACTTTGAAACAAAAGTGAGTATACTTCGAGTTTGCATCCTCTAGTAATTGATTTACGTCCACAGTCCAATAGTCCGGAACTGTCCCAATTGCTCCGATATCGTGTTATTGGCAAAACTGCAGACGCAATCAACGTTGTCTCCACGTGCACTGGTAACGATTATTGCTCCTTTGATAAGGGTATTTCGGCGTAGAAGTTGGGATAAAAACTAGCATACTTTGTGATCGGATTGCACGGAAGTTTGTCTCGAAGAAGTGTCATAGTTAATTTCTTTAGTCCCGAGTCCCGAGTCCCGAACTATTAGATTATTATTATTGAGACCCCTTTTCTAAAATGTACTGATACCTTAGTCATACCCCCCCCCCCCCCAGAACCAAAGTACTTTAAAGACCATCTGTAGTTTTTTGCGTATTAGTATAAAATAATTTGTAATTTAAAACTTTGTGGTTGGTTGAGTAAACTCGAGATTATTTTCTCATCAAATTTATCAAAATAAATAGACATTAAATTTGGTAAATATCAAGTAACTCTAATTAATAATTATTGACAGAACTTACGCAAAAAAATACTTAAGTAGGTAATTATTTTACGACAAAAAAAACATTAAAATCTAAAAGTACTATTAAAATATTGGTCATTCTTATAACAAGTTGGTACACGTAACACAACTTATACAGTATCTACAAAGTTTCAAATAAGAACCCCCCAAAATTAGTTTTCATTTATGTCGACCCCTGGAAAACCGATTTTGACCCCAGAAGGTCGATATCGAACATTTTGGGAATCCCTAGTTTAGAACAACAGTCCTACATTTTAATGCCTCTAGGTGCTGAATTAGCTGGATTTTGGTCAGTAGAAACATGCCTCCGAGTGTAACCTTGGGTAAGTTCGTTAATTTCTTGTATTATAATGCATACAAACGTTTGGAAAACTGCAGTTCAAGTTAAAATTTTGTTGCGATTCATTTTGTCACTTGTCAGTTGAAGTTTTTCCAGTTGTGCGTTGCGATTCCTTTTTCCACTTATCTGTTGCGATTCATTTTTCCACTTGTCCGATGCGATTCGTTTTTCCACTTGTCCGTTGAAGTTTCACTTCTAATATGAGTCCCAGCACACATTTCGATTTTTTTATATTAATACAGATCAAAGCTGTAATTTTTAACCGACTTCAAAAAAAGGAGGAGGTTCTCAATTCGTCGGGATCTTTTTTTTATATATGTTCACCGATTACTCCGAGATTTATGATCCGATTTACGTGATTCTTTTTTTGTTCGACGCGAAATAGCTTCCAATTGGTCCTCTAAAAATTTGACATAGTTTGGCCTCGTAGTTTTCATTTTATAAAAAAATATATTGAAAAAAATTTCCATTCCGTTCCATATGTACACCGATTACTCTGAGATTTATGACCCGATTTACATGATTATTTTTTTGTTCGACGTGAAATAGCTGCCATTTGGTTCCCTAAAAATTTAACATAGTTTAGCCCAGTAGTTTTCATTTTGCGATCATTTTTTTTGTTCCCGTTTCTTGGGACCTTTATTTTTTTAGGAGCGCGGCACCTTTCGTAGGTCTACCCATACATAGCTAGACACTAATAAAAATAAAAACTTCGTTTAAAAAACCGACTTCAAAAACTAAAATGTACTTACTGTAACTTATTTCTTAAGCTATTATTATTAATATATATTATCTAAAACATCTTAAAGTCGGTGCAAAGTAAAACATAAAAATTACTTACTATATTTTGAAAATTACTAAGCACCGACTTTAAGATGTTTAAGATAATATATATTAATAATAATAGCTTTAGAAATAAGTTATTTTAGACTTATTAGTTTTTTAGTTTTTGAAGTCGGTTTTTTTAAACGAAATTTATTTATTCTATCAACGTTCCTTCGACGTACGGCAGAATTGTGGAATGCCCTACCAGAGTCCGTGTTTTCCGAAAAGTCTCGTGTAAATAGGTACTATCTAGGTAAGCGTGCTCCATCTTCGACCGCATCATCGTCCGGCATTGGACCTGATCGTGGTCAAACGCAAACCTATTTAATATTAAAAAAAACTTTTATTCTAAATGACCATTATACTATGCTTAGGATTAGATGGTAAGATAGCTAGTATTTGAACCTCATTAACATTGAATATTATTATTGTTATAAATGTTCTTTATTGCATATACCTACCTATACAGGTGAAATCAAATCAAATCATATGTATACAAAAAGAGGTCTTGACGCCGCCGGCGATATCTTCCAGTCCACCTTCACATTTATTAAAAATAATTTAAACATAGGTATATAATATTATCATAGATTATGAAAAGAAAAGTTTAAATGTCAGAATGTCAAATTTCAAATTATTGCATGACATTATTGTTGTTCTACATGTTTTTACATTATTAATATATCGATATATAACTTGAATACCTTTTATAATGTCTATGTATATATTTTATCGATCATGTTCATACAACTTCTCTTATGGGATTCTTTAACTTCTAAGAACGGTAGTAATCCATTAAAATCTTACAATTTAAGGACCGAATATTGCATTTCTTAGAGGACGCAATTTTATTTTTGGGACATGTGTGGGGGGTCAATAGAAGCTTAACCTCAAGTTTGTAGGGTCGTCACCCTTGTCCCCCGGCAGCCATCTTGTTAAAAGTGGTGAAAACACTTTTTTCGTGATATCTCGGAAACTATGCGTTTAAAAAAAAATTGTGAAGTCATAATTTGTAGCAAATTATTTTGCCTACAAATATGTTTATGTAACTTTTTGCCCTAAATTAAAAATTAAAGAAGTTATAAGCAAAAAAGTGATAATTTTTTTATTCATTCCAAACTCTTTTCTTTACCATAGAACTATCCAAATTTAACTTATCGAATGTTTAGCAGGTAGAAAAGGTCCCCCGTTTTCCCCGCCACCTATGAGGTAGAGTCCGTAGGCGCGTTTTTTTATGTATGTTCTGGCGAAACATGCAGCAACATTATTAAACATATCTGTAGGCAAAACAATTTGCTACAAATTATGACTTTACAATTTTTTTGTAAGACGCATAGTTTCCGAGATATCGCGAAAAAAGTGTTTTCACCCCTTTTTCCAAGATGGCGGCCGGGGGACAAGGGTAGCGACCCCACAAACATGAGGTTGAGCTTCTATTGACCCCACACATGTCCCAAAAGTAAAATTGCGTCCTCTAAGAAATGCAAAGCTCATGTAAAATTTCAATGGACTATAGATAGTAACAAGGTACATACTTGCACGTCAAGTCTGATTATCCTGTGTCAAGAAACCCCTTACGAAAGTTTAACTTTAAATCCTAATATGGATGTGTCTTTATTAAATAATTTTCAATCTATACTAATCTACAACTAAACAAACTTATTTTATTACACCGATAATTTAAAGACTGGAGATACACATAGGATATTTAATACCCTGAAAAATAAGTGTACCCGAGGGATACGGAATTAAAGTTCACGGTTATTAAGTCACTAGGAAATCGATAATCACTCAAAAACGTAAAATATATTTATAGAAAAATACTCTTCCTGAAAATATTGTATATATGCAGCAAGCTAGTTGTTATAAATATGTTAAGATTAAGATATCCCCGCGACTTCATCCACGCTTGACTTGAAATTCCCGCGGGATTTTCAGGACACAAAGTACCGCAGCATTTAAAAAAGGATAAAGCTATCGTTTTAGTGTACGCTGTGTCGGAATAAACTAATTTTTATTCACCCGAACAACTGCAAACCGCTCCCGGGATTTTTTTTACAAGATTTCCGTTATAATAAAAAAAATCCATTAATTTAATTAATAATTATAATTTAATTATATTAAACTTGCTATCGATTAATGAAAAAATCACATTGGAAATAGAATAAAAAGTAGCGCAGACTTTTAGCCTAATAATTAAATGTCGATCAGCGAAAACCGCATTGGAATCGACCCAGCATTTTTTTATTGCAGGAGTTCCGCAGACAGGCAGACGGCCCACTTGATTGAAAGCGGTTACCATCGCCTATGGACATTTGCAACACCAAAGGTACTACAAATGCGCTGCTGCACTCTTAAGGGAGACTGGAACCTGGTCACTAATGCCGGAACACAACTCAAGGTTGTTATGGCGACATACTTTAGACCAGGGGTGGTAGCCATCCAGTCGGGCAAATGCCCTACCACCTTGCTTATTTTTTTACTTGAATCCTGAACCTGTTTGTTCAGGTTCAAAAAATCTAAATAAATTGAGTGTTCTTCATCTTTTATATAGTGTATTCCAGTTGTTTTTTTTTAAATAGCTTCAACGTGTAAGTAAACACGGCATTTTTAGAATTTTATAATATTATAGATAGATTTAATTACCTTTGGAATTTCAAATATCCATAGGCGATTAATAATTAAGTGCTCCATATCGATATAAAAATCATTTTCCTAACCAATCCATTTCGCACAGCGTGTTGGACTCTCGTTTTATGTCAAAAACAAACTGTGTATAAATTCTATGAGAGCGTCATATCCACACAATTTTAACGTAACTTCTCAAGTACATCTCTACCGTAACCATTATCCTCAAACCCCCAGGATTTATTTGACTAAATGAAAACTAGGCCTCACTCAAACATATTACAAATATCTAAAGGTCTTTACAAATTGGTCGGATTATTTGTAGGGTCCACACCCCATCTGTCAAATACAGGACTCGCTAAGTGACTAATGCACTGAACCCTCCGAAATCGTTGGGTTTTTGTCTTCGCACGCATTATAGCTATAGTTATAAGGGCTTACTTGGGATTTTTATTGATTAGGTCGCAGTGAAAGGGAGAAATTTGTTAGCAACTTCCTTTTTTGAAAATCGATTATTTGGAGTTGACATCGTATTTCCTATTATTGATAATTTCTTAAGCAAGATATTGCGACATATTTGTATAACTCTTCTGTACGTGTGCATGGCACTGAATTCCTAAACTATTAGACCGATTTTGATTAAATTTCTTGTGTGTTTCGTTGCATACCGGGATGACTTACATATACAATTGGACCTAGTAGGAGACGCTGTAATCACTCCTAGGTTTTATATAATAATTTTAACTGAAGTTAATATGCTACTTGCTAGCTAAGCTAAGTTGCCCGGAAAAGATCGCTTTTAGCGATAAGGCCGCCTGTTGTTTTGTCAAAAAGTATTCTAATTATATATTTTGTTTGTTTATTTTGGTGAACAATAAAGTGTTATCTATCTATCTATCTACTTGACTATATTCTAGATTATATTCATATAGGTTCAGGGAGCTATAATTTTTTATGAATAATTAAAAGTACCTCAATTGATTAAATGGTCACACGACATTGATGAAATGAAAGAAAGAAAACAGGTTTATTTTTAGGACATACACAAGTAAACTAAACACATTAAAAGTAATAAACAAAGCACAATAAAAACAAAAAAAAAACAGAACACAACCACAAAGTATCAGGAGATATATGTTCATAAGTCCTAAAAATTGGATCAAGCTCAGCAATAATGTCGATCTATTAGATCAACGCTGATCTTCCGCTTGAACCGAGAGCGACGTCACGGCAAATTATACATTATATTAAAAAATAAATAAATAATTACTAATAAATAATGATATTATTCTGTTAATAAAAACAAATAGTTCAATATATGTCCAGATATTTTTAGAAATTGAAATACAGCACATATACATATAATATATACTTACAATAAATTACACACATACACATACATATATATTTTAAATTAACGATATTAGCAAAATATTATTTGATAATCAAGGCAAATAAAGAACAACAAAAACTAAATAAATCAAAAGCAGCCTTAAAACGATACCAGAAATTATAATATGCTGGTGTCGTGTCTTTGGCCCGCCTGTGATTTCTGGTGGTCACCAAGAAACTTCTTAAGTTTGACCCTAAACCCTTGAACTGACTGCAGGTTCCTTATTGGCGGGGGGAATGTTGTTCCAAAATTTTGAAGCGGCATATTTAAAGGTACCTTTAAAAGAAGCTGAGGAGTGCCACTGCATCGAGAATTGTACTGAACACTTTCTTGTCCCGATCGACCTGCGACTTGACATCCAAGTTAATTTGTCGTACAAGTACGAAGGCAATCTGTGCTTGATTAGTCCAAAAAGGAGACAAGCTAGATGTAACTTGCGGCGATGCGTCATCTTTAATAGTGAATGTTTATTAAGATATGGTGTTACAAATGTATACATATAAACGATATAACATCATACTACGTGATAAAAGTAAGTATAAATTGATTACACGGCAAAGTTTAATATTCAAACAAGTGTTTCTAGCCTTATTCGGTGTAATCTGATTAAAAAGAAGCATTGAAATCAATCGTTGTAAATAATTACAAATGCTACTGAACTTAGTTTTGAAGCGTAAAATGAAAACTTGCTTACACCGAGAACAAATTGTTATTATCACATTACATTTTAAACCTTATTGTCAAGGCCATAAAACTCAGTACTGGTAACGGCTCAAGTCAGCAACTATGTTAATTTCTTCAAGTCAACATCCAACTGTCAGCCGCTGTCATTCAAGTTGAAGGCGGTTTCGCGTTGTTAGCTGTCAAAATATCAAGGATCCGAAATCCGATCCAACTGTACGTCAAAGTGACGTTTATCACTCCGAAGCAATTTGACTTGTAGGTATTTTGTTAATTGCAAACTAATCCTAGTTCAAGGTGTGATGAAATGTTAGACTCAAATTTATCGAATCATGGTTCAATAGCTATGTTATGTTTATATCGAGGGCTTCATTACATATAGGCGTAACCGCAAAAAATACATTTTTCGTTGTTTACTAAAATCTGTGCATGTTAAAATTTAGAAAGTGTTACCCGTATGCAAGTGTACCTATATATAATAGAAGAGTCTTCCAAATTTCAGCTTATACAATCAACTAGTTTTGTTTAATTCACAATTTTGTCCCTTTTGTAAAACTGCACCTTTGTCTGTACGCCCATTTGTTATGAAGCCCTCGATCAATAACGTGGTTTGAATTTTGGCTGAAGGCAAGTTAATTTAATAGTAATAACCGGTAGCAAACCGACATTTTATATGCCTAAAATGTAAGAAGGTTAGACTAGTATTAATAGTACAAAAATACGAACTGTTCTGGGGCAGATTCCAGACTCCCAGCAAATAATGCTAAGTTCGTTTGTGAAATTTACCATTCCCGGAATCAAACCCGGAGCTTCTGCGTTCAGTAAGTTAGGCCGGCAAGGGCCTAACCCGTTCAACCACAGAGGCTGTCACTCATCACTATTTGGGCTAAACCACCTTCGAAACCAGAAAACCCTTAAAGGTTTTTCAATACCGTCCGTCCCTCTGTTTTTGTATATGAATGACAGTCATTTTTGCATTTTTAGTAATGTGATTTAATAGAAATGTCACTCGCGGCCTATAAATAGAGGTTAGAGCGCCATCAAAATCCATTAGCTCCACAACTCATTGACACAAATCACAAAGACTACGTTGCACTTGTGGTTCCCAACGCCAAAATGCTCCTTTAACTTTTCCACATAGCTCCATGGTCATTTTGGTCGTCGTGCAAACGTTACTAATGAGACGACATAATTTTCGACCACGCAGCGCTCACATCGACCCATGTCAAGAGGTGAGTCAAAGTGCGCGTTGACCACAGAGCTTTAATTGGCAAAGGCGCGATTATTTAAATCAACCATACAGCAACAAATTACATTGTATATTTCGTCGTTAATAACATCAACGCTCCATAATCCGTTCCACTTGAGTTGTTTTTTAATATTAAATAGGTTTGCGTTTGACCACGACCACGGCCGATGCCGGAAGATGATGCGGTCGAAGATGGAGCACGCTTACCTAGATAGTACCTATTCACACAAGACTTTATTAGAGTTTGTGAATGTAACGCCCGCAAGCAAGTGGAACGGGAGAAATCGCGATGGTGAGCGTGGTCGTTGTGAGCTACAAGAGGAACGTAGCCTGAGTGTTCCGTTTGAAAAGGACACGTATTCGCAACTCTAAGATTCTAATATGAGTTGACACATGTAGATTGCATGTGCCATTATTAAAACGGCAATGAAAAATCACATCTGATTATAGCTTTTGGATGATGACAGATAGAGACGAAAGGATAAACAAAAAAAAGTTGAATTATTTGTAATCCATAGGCTGCTACGCAGTACTGTAGTGGTATCCGCTGGCTGCTACACATTAATAAATAAATAATCGACAGACAAACACGCATATTGTATATTCCCAAATTAAGCAAGTTACGCTTGTGTTATGGGTAATATACAACGGACTACTCTGGGGCCGATCCCAGACACCCAGACCATAGTAAATAACGGAGAAAATACGTTTCCAAAATTTACTACACCAGGAATCAAACCCGGAGCCTCTGTGTTGCAATGAGGTAGGCCGGCAAAGGTTTAGCCCGCTCAACCACAGAGGCCAGACTTTAACAGAGAAGTGGAAAAAAAACAATATGTATAATGCAGTGGTGACAATAGAATAGTATAGAACATTCTTCCGCGCATACAAGAAAGCAATGCACATCAGGGTTCACAATACTTCAATTATTACAGTCGGCGGTCTTATCGCTTATAGCGATTTCTCCCAGACAACCTTCTGGAGATAAATTTGCACATATAATAGTGGGTCAGTATTGAGTGCGCAGAATTTAAAATCGTAAATCTTTAGTCAGGTTTTACAAAATTATAACAATAGTTTTCTCGCTGGCTTTTCTATTTCAATCGATCGATGGGTAAATATTAGCTTTTAAAATTAAAGAAAAAAGATCATTTTATAAACACAAGGTTTCTTAACAAAATAAATAATTTATAAACATTTAACTTATCTCCGTGGAAAAATTTATTTTCACTTATTTTGTAATTCCGGAAAATTTACATTTCTTGTTAATTTACCCAAATAAGATTAACTAATGAGAATAATTAAATACACTTTTAGTAACGTTTCCTCATTTGTTAATCAAATTAGACAGTTAACCTCGAAGCACTTAACCTCAAAACTTTCAGTTCAATTTAACACATGACAGCTGTCATGTTGACATATGACATAGCAGTAATCAGCCCTAATTTCTTATCTTTTGTCGCTTTATACTTGTAATAACATTTTAAAACGCCGTCGATTTTAATAAATTAGATTAAACTTGTCATTAAGGCGCGTATTTTGAAATTTACCGACGACATTTGAGATTGAAATCCGAGCATTTTAAGAAGTATTTGTAAATGGACAAAATTTATGTTAAAATGGAAGACTTATAGAGTGAAGTGGATGGATTGTGTAATGCCTAAAATAGACTGTTTATTTGTAGCTTTGAATTTAGTGGAAATGACGCACGGTCAACTTTAAAAAATTAATGAACTTAATTGTTTAAAAAAGGTTCCAAATGTGACTCTTAAACTGAATTGCCGCTTATTTGTTATTTAGTGGTGTAAGGTAGGTAGGTGACTATTTATTGTAAACCGAAGTAGAAAAATACAAAAAATAGTACAACGGGTGGCCTTATTGCTATAAGCGATCTCTTCCAGGCAACCCTTGGCAGAGATTAATAGATTTAAATTTTTACAACTGATGGTGGTGCAGTCTATAAATAATAACGATAATTACGTAAGACAATGATATATAAATAGAAAAACAATATAACCATATATACATATGTATATACACATAGGTATATACTCATGTATACATACGTATGACAGTAGGTATATGTACACATAAATATAATTATATAACAGATTAGGAATTACTACAGACAATAGGAGGATAATACTTCTGAAGCATTGTAAGGTTTTGGTCTGTCTTATAGCAATATAGTCTTATAGCTTATAGGTGTAAATAACTAATAGAAATACAAGTAACAAAATTTAGAACCCTATGCATTAAAAAAAATGATGAAAACGAAACAGCAGTTAAAAAATTCACTTATGAAACCATTTTTAACAAGACTCATTTTATTAATAGAACAGTACAGAAGGAAACTACAGTACACCTTAAATTAATCGGAAAAGTCATAGGAAAGAGGGCTTTATAGGGTCACGTGACGTTTTATATTTAAATATTGTATATTTTTATTTTTGAATCAAACCTAAATTTACCCTTCTAGAACATATAGCTTAATCAACAACATGATTATTCATGTTTCAAAACGTATGAATTAATATATGACCTCATGCGCCGGCGCAACAGCCGAAATTGTAGGGTGTGGATTAAGTACAATGTCGACTACCTGTAAGCGGTAACAGGCTTTCGATGAATGTGTTTTATTTAAATATGTACCCGTTCTACTTTCTTTGTATTGTGAAGATTATAAAGTAGTTAGCCCGTTTTGCTTTTGAAGTATATGTAAACATTATTTTCGTGTATTCCATTAAATGATTCTCGTTTTAATTTTTTAGACATTTTGAAAGCTTTAACAAGTTTAATACATACATACACATACATACATAACTTCACGCCAGGTCCCTTGCGGGGTAGGCACGAACAACAAAGCGCCATTCAGGCTTAATATGTATGTTTATTTACGGTAATTCTTTAAATAACTTCCGGGTATATAGGTTTTTAAAGATTTTTAACATACTTCAAAAAAGAAGAATTTTTATGTATTTTAGTTCGCGCATATTTTTTTATTAACCGATTTTAATTATTATTTTTGCGTTACACTCAATATAGCTCCAAGGTGTTTACTCAGTTAATTCTTCAAAATGATACAAAACAAATAAATTGTTACAGAAAACATTTGCTTCTTGTTTCTAGTTGCTTTATCTTTTTTAACTTATTTAAAACTGCGCAAGATGCTTGAAAGAGTATAAAATAAAAGTTAAGGAATGTAACAAAAAGCATTGAGTTTTTTGTATGTATCACATAAGCGACCTTTGTGTCCCGAAATACGACTTAATTAAGAGAGAAAGTCCATATTTGTTTACTTAATCTCAGCTTGAATTGTATTAAGTATTCCTTTTACCGTTGTATTGGTTTGCTCTCACAGGAATTTGGGTTATGAGTATCAAGTGCATTTTAAATGTAGTCATGAACGTAAGATTCGAAATTAAGTTTATCCAAGGTTGAACGAGTTACAAGATTCATGCCACGTATGGACACCATACTAATTTGTATATAAATGTCGTGAGGAAATTAGAACATTAAGATAACAGATCTGTGACACCCGCATCTCCGCTTTAGACTAGCGTGGCGGGTATGCAACTTGTTTCCCTAAAACGTGTATTCTCGATGACCATAGAGTTTCCAAAAAGTGAATAAAACCTGGCTTCCATGATAAAAAGATAGATAATAAATAAGACGCAATAAGAATCAGTATAATATGAAAACTAAGAAGATTAAATGAATTGTATATTTTTTGTTTGCTTTTAGGAAAGCTGGCAAACGAGTCCAATTGATGACAACTGGCTGCCGTTGCCCATGGATATCTGCAACACTAAGGGAGCCGATGCGTTGCCTACCTCATTGAGACTTTAAATATCTGTTTACGCTCTTTTTGAAGAGCCCCATATTGTAGCGCTCTGGGAAGACTACGGGAGGGAACTCATTCCATAGCTTGCTCAGGCTCACGTATGACATAAAGGAGCGCCACGTACAGCGGGTAACTTCCAGATGTCAACGAAGTGTGGATGAACTCCCAGTCGCCGGCGAGCAGTGCGGTAGTAAAATGGCGACGTAGATACCAAACCAAATAGCTCCTCAGAACACTCACACTACAGTATGTAGGTTGTTAGGGATATGTATAATTTAGCACTAATAAAATGCATTAAAGGAGTGTAATCTAATGCCTCTTCTACACCTGCGCTATAATGCTTTAACTCACACAATACTAAAGCTATTACGCAGATGTAGCCAAGGTTTTAATGTGTTATTTTACATGCGATAAAGTTGTTGATTTTAAAAACGATAACTCAGTTACCTATACTAATGTAGTTAATTGTTAACAGGTTATATTTTAAAGTAATAAATAAGACGCTTATAGACCCAGACACTAATAAACTAAACTAACATAAAGATAGAGTAGTAGCATAATAAAAAAAATATGACAAATAGTGTTAGAAAACGTAAAAAGATAAATCGTGCGGAGAAGGTTTGCCGATGATAACCCCTCTTCCTACAATCGCGACCCGCAGTCGTCTACTTCTTCTTCTTCTACTACGTAGAAAAGCCCCGGTCCTAGTCGTAGGAAGTGGGAGTGGCTACCATCGGCTAACCTTCTGCGGACAATTTATAAAAAAGATATGCAAATAATCCTACGTCATCTGGAGATTTAGAGGGTCTAACGCGGCTGATTTTGGAGTAAAAGCTTATTGAAATTGACACGTGTCTAAATAGGTATACTGGTAGGTGTAAGCCGTAGCATAACAATTTATACATAGCATAACATATTTTCATATGTGTCATATTAAAAATATCTACGAAAGCAACCTCTTTAAGATCCCTGAAAGAGAAAACAAAAAAGCAGCTCCGCGAGAACCTATTTTTTATATATGAAATCGGCAGACAAACACACAAATTGTGTATTCCCAAGCTAAGCAAGTTACGCTTGTGTTATGGCTAATATACAACGGAAGACTCTGGGGCTGATCCCAGACACCCAGACCATAGTAAATAACGGAAAGTTCGTTTCCGAAATTTACTACGCCAGGAATCGAACTCGGAGCCTCTGTGCTCCAGTGAAGTAGGCCGGCAAAGGCTCAGCCCACTCAACCACAGTGGCTGTTAAATGTCTATATATCACATGTCAGTTGTTACACGCCAAACTTCCCAAATACAATATGGATCTAATCAATCAATTTATCTAGCATCGATACGAATCAATCATTACAACTTGTATCGATAACAATGGAATGATGTGTTCATTCAAACTATTATTGATGTTAAATAATATCTACATTTTAAACTATGATATAATGAAACTGATCGTGTATGTATTACATAACTTTTATGCATGGAATGGGAATATTGATTTTAGGAGGTAGCTGTACACCCCACTTCGCGCGGGACTAACATAATGGGTGAACATCCGCATCATTATCCACAATCACATATTTTAAAGTCCTAAATCTTATTAAGATTTTTTTCGATTGAAATGTTGATAACAATAATAAGAATTAATCAGGGATATGTAACCAGCATATTTCATTTTATCAAACAAAAAACTGAATTCGATCCGGAACCAAAAAACATCCAGTCTACTCTAAAATTATGCCGCCTCTCTATTTTAAATTATGCCGCCTCTCCACGTGGCCGTAACGCTTTTCCGTGACAGAAAAAGACCTAATACCTTTATATAGTAGTTTCACTTCAAAAATAAATAATTGGTTTAGCAAGAGTATAAAAAAACCTGTCATTCATAGGATTGCACGTCAGAGTGAAAACTTTTTACTGAGTTCACTGCTTCTTCCCCATTCCAAGTGCCCAAGGTGTTAAAGAAGTTTTGCATTAATTATTCTAATGAAATATTGAGAGACCGTAATCTATATTAGGTACTTGGCTTTCTAACAGTACACTATAAGGGCGCTACTACGAGTATAATGCGGTTAACCACAAAACCCGGCTGCCGTATACTTTGCTCTTGTACACGTGCTTTCTATAATATGCGTGAGACCGACCCGTTTGGGAGCGCTTTCCATACCTTACGGTTTGAAATGAGTCAATATTTCTGTTATTGTTAACTAAGGTACGTTACATTGTGAATGCTGTTAGATGTGTATGCAAACATGCTTTGTGTTACGCGAAGTCCATCACAGCAGTTATGAGAACCATAGAGTATATTAATATCACATAGATAATCGTCATAGATAATAATATGATCCTGGCAACACTATGATGTAAATGCTGTTTTTGGCAATGTTGTAATATTATTATTTTGTAGGGTAGTTTCGTAGTATTTTCGTATAAAAAGGCGGTGTGGTGTGTGGACGGTGTTCATTGCTTACTGTGTGATGTGAATAGTCACACCAAAGGCTAGACAATAAAGGGGAAACTCTGCCCAAATAGTTAATATTTGGTATATATAGTACTTTCTTACTCAAATCTCTGCAAGGCTGTTTACATTTGTGTTACGAATGATGCCAAAATATCGTCGGAATCTCTCAGTCCACGCATAGGATACGGTTTGGTAGATGACATGGATATCCAGTGTTTTTGTAACAAAAGCAACATCAACATTGAAAATCAACATATCATTTACAAACTACTTTTCGTTGAAAGTACTTTTGACCTTTCTATATTGAATTATTTTTCAGAATTTTCTACAACTTTGTTTTAAAACTAAACGAAAAAGTTACCTTATACGGCTCTGGAGATAAACATCTCCCGCATATTTTTTCTTAAAACAATGTTATACGCGAATTCACTATAGAGTTTAAAAAAAACCAAAAAGAGTTATATTCTCATATGGAGTTTTCGAGAATAATGGTTATGATTAAATATGAAAATTGTATTTTCTTAAGTTTTCGCGCCTACACTTAATCAAAACTATGACTTATCGGTTTTAAGCGCGGTATTTATTTGATTTTTATGTTTATTCAAACGTTCTTTCTTGTCCCCTTCTATCTTATCTTCGTCATCCGTGATCATGGCTGCTAAAAAGTGACCGAATCAGGTTTAAATAAAGACATAACTCGAATTTAACAGATTTTTGTTTTTTACTCAAGTAACCCTAAAATGCTCATTTGCTAAAATCAATTGAACTTGTATATATCTATACGTTGAGCGTTCTGTATAATATTATGCACGAAGAAACATACTTCGTCCTAACAAGCGGTAAAATCCAACCCCAAAATGTCATTATCGAGCACATGAATAGACAAAATTTCTTCGTAATTATTAAAACCCAATATCCCAGCTCACCCTTGCTAAACGATTAACGCCCGGCTGACTTGTCAAATTTCATAATATCCGCACCGATTTTAGGGATATGGGGCAACTTATAAAAGTAATTCGAGTGTTCCTGACAGATTTATTGTGTACCAACCCTTGTGGGAAGTACCTGCCTATAAAATAAGAGTATCAGTGTATTTATTGCCTGTTTATGGCAGTTACTGACCGTTTTCCTAACGACCGTTATTTTGTGTGGTTTAAAAATACAATCTTGTTAAAAAGGAGAACAAAAAAGGAAATATAATCTTAAAGCTCTAGCCCTAGAAGCGCTGATTTTCTTCTACGACTGAAAATAATAAAACAATTGTAACAAATTCCATATAACCTTACACTATTGTTTCAAGCTCGAACTCTTGCTCCAAGTGATATTCACCAATCACTATAACTACAGACGATAGGAATAACAATCGCTTTTGTTACCTTTTCTCCGCATTTATTGGGGTCGGCTCCTCTCCTCTATCATGACATACGTCTTCTGTCAGACCATCCAGCCATCTTTTTATTCATCACATCTCATTACAAGCCACATTAGCCTTCTTCCTTTCAATTATTCAGTCACGGGTGCAACTTTCAAAGACCACTTATATATTCATTTTCACCTTATCCATCCTTGTAACACCACACATACACATCCATATCAACATTCTCATTTCAGCTTAGTGAAAGTTGAAGATAGAAATGACCATGGCCTAATAAAAAAACCTAACTCCTAAATCCTATACGACTAGGTTACGGCCTAAGTCATTTTTATCTCGATTATTGACATTTTATTATTTAAACACAACGAAATAAACAAGACAACAACAACTGTTTAGGTCCTTTTAGGGTTAAAGTTTTTAATTATTTTCACTCCTAGTATATATATTTTCCACGAACTTGATATATACATAATTTTTACCTTACGATTAGAAGTATAAAAATAAACAAGTATTTTAAAATAATATTATGATCACAAATCAAAATAATATTATCAACCAATTCATTATGTTAGAGGTTTCCAAAAAAAGGGACACTGCGCAACTCTCCCGCTACGCACGTATTTGAACCTACAAAGGTCTACTCCAAAATCTTTAAAGACCTCAATATAAGCCACTGCGCCGTAATGCAACGTGCGGTAAACTTTTAAAATAATTAGAATAGAAAATGTAATAGTGGTGGTGTGGTTTTACTGTTGCCTAGCTCAAACCAAGCTATCGAAGGAAAAACAGCAAATTGTGCAAGGTACGAGTACATACATATAAAAATGGAAAAATATTAATTAATGTATGTGAAAATTAAATTTTTTAAAGTCAAAAGAAATATGAAAGAATCAAGGTAATGTACACGTAGTTCTAAATAAGTCTTGGCTACGATACGACGCGACGGTCCAATTGTAGAGGTGCCAAGATCCGTGCTTATTCAAGTGAAAATGCTCAGTGATATTACAGCGAGTGGCCTAAGGGTGCAAGTTTGCAGATTTTCTTTATTGGTTTAGCGTCGGTGAAGCCGTGGAGTGTTTTATCCGTTTTGTACGACAGAATTTTTTATAGCAGTTTATAATATAATAACTGTTTTTTTAGAGTTTATCTATTTTGGAATATATTAGTGATTACAACTTAGGTTTTATGTGAGCTTAGTGATTCAGTCATTAGCGTGTGATTCCAGTGAGATGAGTTCGAATTCTAGCTGAGAACCCACCGTTTGGGCACGTTTTTGATATTACGGTTTTGGATTATATGCTCTTTTATGTTATAATACGCTTAGTTAGCTGATGACACAAGAGGTTGGCTCTCTTGAAAATATTTCTTATATATAATTTCTAGCAGTATAAAAAACAAAATACTTCATATATAGAAATCATAGGCCAGAGTTGGAGGGAATGTATCTTTGTTATTGAAGATAGAAAATTTACTGAATGAGAAACTTTCAATTTTTTTAATATCAAAAAAATCAACCCATACCAGGTGTACCTTTCGATATCTTTACTGATATTACAGAGAAGAAAGATTTGTAATTTTGTAAGTTTGTAACGAATAAAATCAAAAACTATTGTACCGGTTTCAAAAATTCTTTCACCATTCGAATGCTACATTATCCCTGATTGTTATAGCTTATATTATGTGTGTTTGACTAGTTCCCGGGATGGCTGAGATTCACAGTAAGACCTGTTAGGTGGGGCTGGAATCGGGTTCTAAATTATTACTTTTTCAGTGCAGGACGTTTGCGTGTTTACATGAAGTATAAAAAAAGACCTCAAGAAAGACTAATAATGAATTTAGTAAATATAAAAAAATAAAAAAGTCTTTTATTCTTACTTTTTACAGTAGGCATTCTTAGTATGTTAATTGGTTAGTAATTTTAAATTAATTGTTAGTATTATTGTTGTTAGTTTGTTAGTTGAATAAATTAAGTAGGAATCCCAGATTGGGTAAGACGTCCTCCAAAGACGCCCATCTATCTCTATCCTCGGCTATTTGATGCCAGATGGTCGGCTACTTTTTTAATGTCCTCTTCCCAACGCATCAATGGTCTCCCTCTGCCTCTCTTGCCTTGTAGTCCTGCCCACAGAGTTGTTTTTAACTATTTTAACTTCTGTGCATAGCTCAAGGCATGAGTTGCTTTTTGGATGAATGTAATACATTACATTAATTAACAGTAAGTATTCATGTATGAAAATGCAGGTGTTTTCTATTTCATATTTTACCATTTCGATTCTCAGCTCAAGCATATGATTTATCAAACACCTTTGGAATGCTCTTTTATTTATTTTGTAAATAAAGGAACGTTTGTGTACATTTGCTATCGTTGTATTTAGGGTACTGTTCAATCATGGCCTTAAATTTGCATACTGTATAACACAAGCAACTTTTGCAACAGCATTTCTGCCAAGTGCAATATGCAAATGTCCGTGAAGTCAATAAATATGTTTAAATATCTGCACCTGACGTGTCCATGAATGAATGCCGTCTAGCACGCGAGACTTTAGTTCGCTACTTCATTAAATTACATAGTTTTAACAACTGTTTACCTAACCAGCACTTAGCGTAATTAATGTTAAAACAGGTTATCAAGAAATTCATGAGATTTGTGTCTGTAAGATTGTCTGGTTGTAGCATTCGTTTTTAGGTTATCAGTTTTGTAGGAAATTGTTTACTTTACTTAAAGAATTTTTCAAATCATACCAGTAGTTCCTGAGATTAGCGTTTTCAAGCAAGCAAACAAACTCTTCAGCTTTATATATTAGTATAAGATAAAGAAAAAGCTGAAAAATTATCTTTGTTTTTTAGTATTTACTTGTTATGAAAAATTATATTTATTGATATTTTCCATGTTTGCTTGTAGGCAAACTGGCAAATGGTCCTCTTGGTGGTAAGTGGTTATTGTCGCCCTTGGACATCTGCAATACTAAGGGAGCCAATGCGTTGCCTACCTCGTTCCGATCTATTTACGCCCCTTTTGCATGCCATTGCCACATATTGTAGCGTTTTGGCAACTTGTCTTGGTAAAAATTTGAAAATGAATTTTGATATAAGAAATATGCTTATAATCCTTGATCACATACCTTTTTCTTACAAACATAGGAATAGATTTATGGCTCTATCGCATTTAATTTTTATCGCATTTAATTTTTGAATAAGGAACAATGGTCTGTCAAGGTTATAAATAGCTCATAGCTCGCTAGAGATACTCAACACCTTACTTGTACCATCACGGGATCGCCGTGATCGCAAGCAATCCATGCGCGACGGATATGTACCACCACTTGGTGACAGTCCGTTACTCGAAGCTATTGACGCATGTATAATAATAATACGAAGAGCTGAAAAACTATTCGGCAATTCGTGGACCAAGTGACGTCCACTCATTGACTACATGAGGTTCAGTGGTTGGCAATGCGGCATTATGAAAAGCGGTGCCTTTCAGGTGGCTCTCTAATAAGCTACGACTTTGAAATTGTAATGAACAGTGCACTCCTAGGAAGACAGAAGAAGTGTCTGTCTTATTGAATATGCACTGTTTGCTAAAACTCTATTAATTTTTCAAAAGTTCTTCTGTGACATACTTCTGTATAAAACTTATGATAAAAAAGAACTTGACATATAAATATAATTTGAGAAATATAAAGAAAAACAATTATTAGCTAAAGATGTTGGTGGGGAGTTTGTTGCCGCTTCTTGTCCTTAACAGCAATAACACGTTGCAAAGCGGTGTACATAGACTAGGAAGTAAAATTAAATTTTAACCTATATGTATGACCTTCAAAAAGTGTTATCCAGTAGAACTCATTTTGAATAAAAACTTTTGAATTTGAAGATGTACCTTTCGGAACATAAATCATAAAAATGTAACAACCATACTGATAACGTTACGCATTTCCAATATTAATTTGAAGTACTCTTTGTTAACCGTTTTACATAAAACTTGAGTGATGTTTTATAATATACATTTTACGATCCATTTCAAACACTTACCCGATTGGGCAACAAAGAATGCATGTATGGTAACAGTTAAAAGTCAAGTGTTATGTTGGTAATGTTCGCATGAGATGATGTATCATTACGCTGTAGCCTCAGGGGCACATCCAAAGGTTAATTATGAAAGTTAGTTCCGTTCTCGTGCGCTCTTATAATACATACTCCTAAAAATGTTTGGATGTCGCTTAATTTAATTCTTAGGGTTGTATCTCAGCATTGTTTTCAAACATATTAGAAATTAATTATTTTTCCCTCACACACTTCTATTTTTGTATAGTTATACATTTAAATCTATTTGTAACATGTGTCTGTCTCATCCCTATTATACACATTAGATCAGAAAAACTGCCTCGGGCGGTGACCTGTTGCTAACGCCATAGACTGCGTACTGCGTGACCCCTGACACGCCGTGGACAGCGTATGAGCGCCGCATGAGGCATCTGGAAGAGACCACTATTAAAAAACTAATGGGGTGTCTTTGGGACACTTCATTATAACTAAGTTTCGAAGACTTTCGAAGGCCATCGGAGACCATCGTAACAATTGTATAGTAAATAAGGGCAATTATTATTTAAAATATATATTATTATTATTGAAAATAGGTCTTCTATATTCAAAACAACGTATATTACTCTCAATTAAATTATTTTAGATTTTATTTCAGTGCACTGAAAGTGCGAAATTGTATAATAATATACAGTGGTCAGCATTTTTTGTTACACCACTTTTCGTCTAGCCCCCGTCTGGAGAGTAAAACGTAAAGAAACTTCGTTCCAATAATGCATTTTCATAATAAACATTTATTGGCTCACGTATGTTCGGAGATGCGCGGAGGACAAGGGGCCGCCCCGCAACCACGGCTGGGCCTCAGGCCTCGGTTGCCGTGGTATCGCCGGACACTCGCCCGCACGGACGGTTAGTGCAACGAGCCTATACTATTGTTAATTGTTTCCATATCTTCAGAATAAGCTAGCATCATCAAATAAAGAGTCCACAATCATTTATACATCATTATCAGTTTGTTTATTACGCTACTAGAAATGCATACTAGTTCAACATTTATTACAACATATACAACGTGACACTGAATACAGCTCACGCTTCTTGTTAGAAGCCACCACCTAAGCGGTGCATGCTTTGCCAGGATTCGAACCCATGTGATTGATATAAGACGCGGTTATGTTAGCAACAGAGTTATCAGAACTTTTGCCTACGCCTACTCATTATATTATCCACGAAATACCTTCATCCAATTACCTTATGTAACGAAGGTACAACACGTTATCGGATCAATTATTTAATACCTATCTAAAGCTTTATATATTCTAGTCATTTACCATCAACTAGCTGCGAGCAGCAGTTTCACTTGAGCTAAATAAATGCCTAGCTCATTCGTGTTGCAGGATGATGTTATAACACGAAGCCAAAAGGTCCCTTTTTATACACTTAAGATATTTTAAAATGTCTTTGTTACTGTTACAGTGATATCGCAAAATATTTAGTTAAATAAAAAATAAAGAAATATTAAATATTATGTACGGCTATTCAAAGATGAACTATGTAACAACGGGAGAGTCTCTTATGGATAAAAATGAATATCCGTAAGAGACCCAAAGTTACCGGCATAGCTTGTAAAATCAGCAAACTGTATTAGTACTGCGCCGGCGGCCGTGCGGCTGGAGTGGAAACCACATCTCGACACACAAAGTGTGAAAGACGTTATCCAGCCCGATGGACCGACCAGGACGAAGGGCCAGAATGCGCTACTTGCAAACTTGGGGAGGTCTACGTCCAGTCCAGTCTAGTGGACAACGGCTGACTGACAACGATGACGTTGAGTAGTTTTTCATAGGCAGTGAACCTGTACTAGAAACGTCATTAGCAGAGCAGATTTTGACAGACGCGTCAACCGTGACAGATATTAAGGACACCCTGGGTTGTCGTACGTGGAGCCTCCCTGACTACATATTAATACTAAGATTGCTAAATTAAGATACCTTTATTGTACTGTAAAATAAAACCACTGAAATCTTTGAAATATCTTTTATTAAATGTACTACAGAATTACTCGTAGCCGCTGAGTTTCGTAAACTAATAACAAAAAGTTTATTGTGAACACGAAACCCTTCATTGTGCGTGAACCGACACGCACTTGATCGTATTTTTTTCTTTTTTTAAAACAGCTTTAAACTTTCGTAAACGCAATCAATAAAAGCAAACAACTCGACTTGCAGCGCGAGTGGCACGCAAACGTTTACGATAACATCTACCGAGCGCACCGATGAGATAATACTGTTGCATTTTATTAACACCGATAATAAAACAATTACCTGTGCAACCATGAACTTTGGTTTTATGATTGTTTTTAAAACCGTTACAAAACCATCATAACCAATCCACCTGTCCGTGCGTATTTGTATGTTCAGCGATTATTCTATGCCGTATCTCATTGGATATTTGACGAGGTACATATGTCATATATAATATATATCACTCTACACTAAAACTGTGGAGACTGCGAAAAAATTAAAGATTGATTGGTGAATAAAAATCATAATGATGTTAAGACATCCTTTTTTATATGGGAAATATATCGAGGGCTTCATAACAAATGGGCGTATACGCAAAAATGCAATTTTTTGTTGTTTACTAAAATCTATGCATGTTACAATTTACAAAGTCTTACCAGTATGCAAGTGTAACTAAAGAGAAGGGTATTCTAAATTTCAGCCTAATACAATCAACTACTTTTGTTTTATTCACAATTTTTTCCCTTGTGTAAAAGTTTTGTCTGTACGTCCATTTGTTATGAAGCCCGTGATATGCTTCCAAAATCGTAAAAAGCATGTTTATCTCCCCAAATTATAAAACGTGAAATGAAAATTTTGAAAAAAAATAAAATTTGCTTTCATTATATGGAATAAAATCAAACAATAGGTATTACTGCGAATGATAATGTAAAAGGCGAAGGAAATGGTGTCTCATCCGAAAAATATTATATGAACGAGTGTAGTTTTAACGTTTCATTTTTTCCCTCGATTTCTATAGATAAATCGACACCTACTGTGAAAAAGGTTTAGCAAAATTAAAATTACTACTAAATTACAAACGACTACCAGTGACTTAGAGTGTAATGATGTCACAGTTCTCCCCATTGTGTGCAATTACTCGGGGTGTGCAATTTATCGTGCGATTTCCCACCACGTCGTGACTTACTCCTAGCTTTCTATCATGGGTCGTCTGTATTACGACAGTTCATTGTTGAAAGGTCGGTAATTTTTGAATTTGTTCACAAGGGTATATAGCAAAAGTATTTCAGAATTATAATAATATTTATAATCAAACACGGTAGTTGCGTTCTCCCAAGTTTTGCTTGGCAATCATCTACTCAAAGCCCGAGGGAGTCAAAACAACCTTTGGCGTTGTCTACAGGCGACGGTAAACAATTTAGATCAGGTGGGCTACTAGCCTGTATGCTAGACTTACAGCAAAACAAAATATATAAAAAGCAAAATAAAACATGCAGAAGAATAAATTTTTAATGTAACAAATTCTTTGATCCACATTGAAGAAAAACAATGTCACTTTCACATGTATATATTAGTATAGAGTAGGGCTGATAAATACAATATCAGATTATAAAAGTTCCAAAATTTTGCTCGGGCTTCCCCATTTTTTAAAGATCGGATGCTTTACATGTTTTTATACTTGTCATTAATCCACATAACATTCACAACATTAAATACGAAAGCAAGTACATTATCCTTTTTGTGTACTCTCCATCTGACATAACATAAAAACTTTAATGTTACATAAACACGAAGACAAGGTATCAATCAAAAACAAATTTTATTAATATCGGAAACTGTTTAATAAATCATACACCGGTAGTCATCTAGTGCGAGTATCATTAGAAGATAATTAACTATCTCATGTCAACCAAATACGGCCGTGTAATTCTGGAAGTCTATAAACTGATTAGAATAATAATTACTATCGTCGATATGTCATTATTGAGTTATTTATTGGTTGTTACGCCACATCCTATATATTTAAATCTAATATAGTAGTAAGAGAATTAACAAGGATTCCGTAATGGTGGCTAGCGTCCACTACTTTAGTCATTTTGCTACAGAACCAAAAAGAACTCGTATCTCAACAACTACTGCATGATACTTTTCACACTAACTTTTAAGCCTTAAATTTTTCACGTCACCATTGAAAAATTAGAGAAGGGGGAATATTCAGTTTTACAGGACCGTCCATTTACAAGTAACTTTAAAGCACTTGAAAACTATATGTGTGAAAATTTCAAACACAACAAATTAAAGAAACCACAAAAAAAAATTCTTTCAATTACTTAGTTTTACAATTTAAAGCTGAGGTGATAGACGTGCGACCGAGTGTACTCATCGACTTTGGTTGCTTCAGGTAAGTCGCACACTTTACGATGACAAACGGGTGAAAAAGATAACAGAGTCATCAGTAATCGCACGTTTAAAGCCGTAAGTTCTCATTATGATAGTGTTTTTAGAGATGGAAATGATTTAAGCACATTTCACTTCGCGTGACTGGATACTGACTGAAACAGATCGATATTCCCCTCACCCTGTGTTAGGATTGCGTTATCTACGACAGTAGGCTCTAGCTGGAACCGACGTACAGTGTTTATTCCAAGTGTCAAGACCGAGTGCTAATATCGTAAACATCTGCCTGCGAGAACTCAATTACCTAATTTGACAGTACATTTTTATACTCATCTTGCAATATAATGAATCACTGAATTTAAAACCAAGATATTATTACGTTCTGGTTTTATATTCTCACCTAAATTCCATTTCAAAATCTAACACAAATTCCTTTGTCCCTGTGTAGTGACCGCAAATGCAAAGTTCACACGAGAGATTTCAATTGAAAGAAAGACCTAATAACACGTATAAAACGGCTAACTACCTAAGAAATATCGAAACAATCCACAACGGCAATGAGCGTACTAGAATTGAAACGAGTTTCACATACAATGAATTTAGAGCATTTCGTATTTTTATTAATAAGCTTTAATCAATGAAAGATGTTCTACTGCTACTTTTGTTTTATACTTACACACAGTGCCTTAAAAAAGACGTTGTTGATCTAAGTGCGTTCGCCCAACTGTACAACAGATCCCCGTTGTATTCTGATTAATTATTTAACTTCATGCCTGGGTCGCCATTCTATGACGTTTCATCGACACTTCGAAGTCATTCACTGTACGCTGTTGCTCAATC
The DNA here is from genome assembly GCA_949752895.1 of Dendrolimus pini. NCBI lineage: Eukaryota > Metazoa > Arthropoda > Insecta > Lepidoptera > Lasiocampidae > Dendrolimus > Dendrolimus pini. The sequence goes on from OX457131.1 coordinate 4,365,975, forward strand.
CTTCATCTCAAACCTGTGCAAGCTGTAGAATGAATCCCTTCTTCGTCTTTCTCAGAGCTCTACGTTTTTGGGTTGTTCAAAAATATTTAAAGACTCAACGAGATTGACAACGCATTGGCCCATTGCCCCGTTGTAGTACACTGGTAGTACCCATTTGATATCAGGTGAAACGTCTACCCGTTTGTCTAGAAGCAAACAAAGAAAAACTAACAACCACAACTAAAACAATGAATTTCAGAAAGATTTCATTGCTGTGCGCCAAATTTAAAATCAAGTTAAAAGTATTTATATAGAAAAGGCACTGCTATACTAAACTTTTAAAGAATATCTCATTTCATCTCAAATTTCTTGCTGCTTCTTCTCCTTAAAAAAAGCAATAACACGTTGTGAAGCAGTGTATGTGAGCACGTACATAGAGTAAGAAGTAGAATCAGAGCTTAATTAAAATTCGTACAACTTTCAAAAAATGTATTTCAGTGGAACTTGATTTGAATAAAGGCATTTGAATTTTGATTTAATCTTGTAAACCGATGTGTCATTTGATCTATCAAGTCACATTTATTCTAAGTTACCAACAACTTTTATGACTAATACTAAATAGCAATTTCAAATAAAGTAGTACGGCAATCAAGAAATATAGTTAAAAACACGGAACTTGATTGTCGGTACAACACTGATATAAATCTCGCAAAAGTGGCTAAATAAAAACAATAATACAATGTGAGAACTGAGGGCTATTGTGCTATACAATCACATGCACTCGGCTTAACCTCGTGCGAACTATTGTCTGCAGTGCAGGACTGGCTTGCGTCACTGCGATGAGATCTGATGTAAAGGTACTAATTTCGATTTATTAGATATGGATGTAAACGAAAGCGAATGCACCTATTGACACTTAGTCTAATAATGTACATATAATATAAATTATAACATTATCTACGAAAACAAACAACCTATATTCATCCCTGTTATTGAAAGTATAAACAGGAGTACAAGAACAGCGAGATAGGTCCCACGCTGTAGTACCTTATTCTACATTATGCTAAAAATGCGAACAGCGGAAAAGAATGGAGTGGTCCTAAAGTTGTATATTTATATGTTTAAAGTTTTTTGTCTTTGGCATCAAAGTCTCTGCCGTTCTTCTGTTAGTTGAATTGGTCAAAGACTTTTTGTGTAAAAACACTCTTTAGGTTTTGCTCCAATTCCCCCTCAGTTTCCAGTAACGTTCTATTATACATTATTTATTCATCTAGTGTTATTGCCGGTCAAATAATGCCATACAATAGAAATACATACATTAGTAGAGAGATTAAATTAAATTTTAGCAATGTTTACGTCAACTCGCTATCTATGCTCGTACGCATTTAAATAGCCTAATTTGTTACACTTGCTTAAATTCACGAGTTCATTATTATTCACGTGTCTACCACTTTGAAATTAAAACAAATGTTTGTTGATTTTATAATATACGATCAAGCAAATTTCAATTAATTCCCGGGGGTTGTATGAAAGATATTACTTTTTAGGGATAAGCCCTGTGTGTACAACTAGATATAGTTTTACGGTGTTAGTTATATTGAGTTAGATTAGCTGATATAAGAACATTAAAAAAACCTACTTACTTACATTAAATCAATATGAATAAGACCGTAAGTTTCTAAGTATATATTTCGCCGGCGTCAGTGCAGGACTTTGTAATTTTGATTTAGAATATTTTGAATGTGATGGAGATACACTTAGGTAATATTTGAAAAAGAGTAATTCCCTTAATAACGATAGCAGCTGTCAATTTATTTGAACCACGCGTTCCATATCCTACAGTGGTATTCTTAACTTTGCGAACATATTTCGTCAAAGTTATGATATATACCTATACGTATTAAGTAGCAATTTTGACCAAAAAAATATGTTATCAAATTTTTTTATTACAAAGTCCTGCACTGACGCTAACGATTTGTATTGGTGTACAATAAAGAGTTATCTTTGTATCTATCTACTAAATTTCAACCTAAGAAATTAATTATCGACGTCCTAGAATTCCACTTAATATACACTCTGAATTTTTTGCCTATTCAAATGTCTAAATGCTTTGTACTCCAAAGTTACCTAAAAAGATATTTATTTATTTCCCACCTCTAATACCATTTCCTTCACGTAACACGGCAATCTAAAGCCTCCGCCAGACGAGGTTCATCAATCAGACTTTCTGAATTTGCGTGCATACAACCAGGGTATTTGCTACCACCCAAAAAGGCCTAAATGAATAATTTAGCACAGGGGATTATGAACCCATTTACAAAGACAAAAGGTGTTATAATCGCATAAACTTCTCAACGACGTGACTTATGTTATACGTATGGGCCATTAGTGAATAAAAAGTTTAATACAAGTACAATTGTTTGTTTGAGTCTTTTGCTTAATAGTTTCCTATAATTTTGTTTGAAAAAGTTTAGGAAATAGTGAAATTGCGATGTTTTTATTAGTAAATTATTTATTTGCGGGTTATATTAATGTATTCTCGGCAGGCGTGACAATAAAACTGGGACCATCATTATGAAATGTCTTGAAATTGTTCGTGATGAAAAATCTATTAACTTTATGAATACCTACTTCAATCGTTACAGCGTTTATGGCATTTCAGCGTTGCCATATGTCTATACCTTATTTTTGTTAGAAGATAAATTTTGGATAAAATTTAATTAAATTTGTTGATTAATATAAAACATTTTCTACTGTAATATCTTGATACTTAAGCTGTCAAAGACATGTAAATATCATTAAATAGTAGTGTAATGTATTAAAAAATCCTATATGTAATGTACGAAAATGATCTTCTAAGGAAAAACAATGTATGTACATTCTGTACTTGTCTGGTATATAAATAACAGCCCATATGTCCCACTGCTGGGCTCAGGCCTCCCATTATAGGGGGAGAACGGACAGTATACCCCCCACGCTTGTTTGTCCAAGACGGCTTGGTAGGTTTGAAACATCGTTTATCTAGATGGGCAGGTTGCATCACAATGTTTTTCTTTATCGTTGTTAACACCTGGTAATTGTAACACTCTACACATTAGGTCAGAAAACTGCCTAATTGGTGCATGTGTTCCGGCCAGGATCGAACCCACGCCCTTTGACCTTAGAACGCGTAAGCTACAACGACTTTATATACTTATTTGGTAATATATGTTATTTATTCCGGAATGAAAGTACAAAATATACAACTTTTTGTGATGAGATTATTGTCTCAGCTGTGGTGTACAATGCATACTAATATATAAATATAGAAGTGACTTTGTTTGTATGTTTATTATTTTTACACACCCACGGAAATTCATTTCCATCAGTTTCAACTGATCATCAATAAAATACATAATTTATTCTCAATAACGACAAAATACTTTTTTATTAGCAAAAATAAGATTCTGAGGGCATACTCTGAAACTTCTGTCATCGTTCGATTTCATCGAATTTTTCGATTTTTTTTTATCACAAATACGTTCGCGTTTGACCACGATCGCGTGTAATGTCAAACGATGATAAAATTTAACGAACAGAAAAAAGAAAAGGTGTTTAAGAGTACGTCCTTTGAACCGAAGTTTACGCGAGCGAAGAAATCCAGATTCATATCAAAGAACTTATAAATTCTGATTTCTCATTCAATTCGACACCTTATGCCACGGCAATAAGTGTCAATACATGTCAATACATCAAATTAAAATCTCGATGAATATTTATCGAAAGTCCGAGACTCCCGGGCGTGGCAGTTCACGAAACCAAATTTAAAAGCGAATAGTGTTGAAATTATTTATTACAAAACGTTAAATATTATCTCGTGCTATTTATCGATACATTTAAAATATTATATTTTATTACCTATAAATAATATTAAGGATAAGTGATTGTTTGATATCAAGGTTTGCAATATCACGATAAGGGTACAAGTTTCACTCTTATAACAGTAGAATATGCATATATACTATAATACTTAATATTATAAATGGCAAAAGCTAGTGTTATCTACATAAGCTAGCTTTGGACGCGGCTTAGTTCAACAGCGTTGGTGTTGCAAATGTTCATAGGCGATGGTAACCGCTTTCCATCAAGTGGGCCATCTGCCAGTCTGCTGAACTCCTGCAATTAAAAATAAAATAAAAAAAAGTTCACGTCAATGTTGTCCCACGCGAACTGTACATTTGACGGGATATAAAGTTGCATAATTGCAATTCCACATGAATCTATCTCTGTGTCAAATTTCAGTAAAGCCTTTCTGGCGTGATTAAGCAATAAACAGCCATACAAACTTTCTCATTTATAACAAATGTAGGAACAGAGAAATAATAAAATTTCCTGTGGCCGAACGGCCTGTTGTAAGAAGCGACAAAACAACTCATAGTGGTATGATATTTACCAGTCTGGATGACTACCAGTCCTGGTGTATGGTATGCCACTATAACAACCTGGAGTTGTGTTCCGGCATTTAAACACAAAGTAAACAAAAGAAGTCCAAATGTTGAAAAGGTAATAAAATGTCTACAGGTATGTAGGTGTGAATTTGTCTTTTGTCGGCGTTCAGATCGTAACAATATACTAATTGTAGTTAATCATTAACGGCGTTAGAGAAAATAATACCAACAAACAAATTAAAACTAAATAATTAAAAGGAACAAGTTGACAGTAGGCAAAATAAAACGATAACAATACTCATCGACACTTGACATTTTTGTTTTTTGTCTTCCGTGATCACACGGCTAATAAAAAGAGGCAGAAACGTCGGAATAAAAAAAACAAATCAATTACCGCGCCTAAAACCGTTACAATGTAGTTTTATTATTACGGCGTTATTTTCTAAAGCTAAATAAGTAAGTCGCATTTGGTCACAGTCATGAACATTAACGCAGGTGGAACACAGGCATAAGGAAAAGTGAATTCCTCTCTCCCACTGCAACATTACCTAAATAAAGATCTTTAATTATTTACGCGCACCAGCAACCTTCTGACCTTTGTAAAAACAATATGAGAGGTGCAATTACACGTAATAGCACACGTAACACAAGTAACGTTATTACAGCTATTATCTCAAAGTCAAGTCGTTGTGTTATGTGTGGAAGTTAACGGTCTCTGCACATCCGAGCCGGTCGCCATTTTGTTTCATAATTAATTTGAAATTATAATAATTACTGTTTGTACGTAAAATGTTTTTTGCACATCAGACCGGAATACGGTTGTATTTTATTGTAAATCTGTTTGATGTCGAGAGGCTTGCAAGTTTGAGATGCAAGATCATTAATGCCCCTCGACACTTGACTATCCGCCGTCCTTAAGCGGCACGTTGTCAACCAATGAAACTCGCGTGATCTACAAATCACCGAGCAGTCTGTCAGCGATTGGTACACGGTATATACGGGAATCACTCCAAGCAGCAGGTTGGTACTGAGTGGATCACTCGGCGTCCGCGCTTGGATAGCTTGCAAGCAATTCGAACCGGGGCCGAGAGGCTCTAATGTACTATGTATGACCTTAAGTATCTATGAAACATAATCTTAAGTGCCTATGTCAGAACAAGAAATTATATGATAATTCAAATAGGAAACGTTGCCAGATTTTTTTAGGCACACCCTGCTCAACTCACCAAATAAGTTATTTTTAAGCAATTACGAATGTACCAATAATATAATTCAAATTGCATACGATGTTATTACGTTAAATATTCTTTAATCTATGCCATCACTTACAAATTATGTTACTAAATTCAGTATCACAATTGTCAATTTATATTAAAATTTTACATCAAGAATCTTATGAATTAAGTAGCTACAAACACGATTAAAATGTTGATAGAAATCACAACGATTCCAGGAATCAGATGACACTTGCAAAGATGACGTAACTTACAAAAAACTTAGGTCAAAACAGGTCAAGTTTAAAAATATAATGCGTTACGAGTTGTAGCAATTCTAAACACGTACTTACATACAAGAAGCTGAGAGAGACGTGAGTCATACCGACCTTCGTAGATGTGCAGTCATTGCTCGTGTATTTGGTATTGAAATTTTAAGTTCAGATACTGAGTGAAAGCTTTTGGATACGATTGAGAAAGACTTTAGAACTGAGTATACATTTGGGATATTTGATTTAAGAGCTAAATTCTTGCATGTATTACTGTCAAGATGTTCTTCAGCAGAATCCATTTTAAATAGAATATAATTGAATTTAATTTATTTAAAGTTCATTGAGGACAAATCTTTTAGATCGCTGTGTCTATCCCTCGATATTCTCGGGATCAAGTTATAGTTTTTATTATTTATTTATACTTCATAATTAATGTTAATTATATTTCTTTTTGATTATATCTTTACATTTGTTCCTTTTATGTATACCCTCTTATCCCTATCTTAAATTTTCATGTATTTTTTTTTGTTGATTGCTCTAACCTACGTTCAGAGTAAAAAGTCTTATTAGTCAAATGTAAAAGTCAATATTACATAAAATACATACATCATGTCTATTTCCTATTGGGGTAGGCAGAGACGATGGATCTCAATCAGCTACGATCCTAACAAACACTTTGCTTTTAGATGCTGTCGCACTTGAAGCTTTTAGGTTAATGGATGATAAGGCTATAACTGGGGTTTTTCTGTTTGAGACTCCCGTCACCATCCGGTTTACTCCCATCGCGCTCTATGTGTGATCAGAAATATGACCAAGACGTTTGCAACCTGAGATGTTTCATAAAACGCAGAGGCACAGGGCGGAAATTCGACTAGGGTAAGGTGGTTGAAAAAAAATACCGTATGACTACACCACTGTTAAAAAAAAGTCTAATTTGTGATTATTTTCTTATTACAATTTGTATTTTTAATTTGGAAATCTTACCGCAAATTTTGAAAATATAGCTGGTGCCCGATCGGGTTATGAGTTGCTAATTCATCTAACACGCGTTAAAAGCGACCGAGCGTAAGAGATAGTAAGTAATAATATATACACGAATCAAAAACGTAAGCGCCAGTAAATTCATGGCGCTTTCGACCTTTTGGTCGCTAGTTTCTCCAAGATAGGCTATGGGGAATCGAGTCGTATGAAGTCTACGCCACTGATAACACGACTGAGAATATATAGTTGAGTTTATTACATAACTAACATACATCTAGCTATTCGTTGTCCTCGAGTAAGATTGTTAAAACCTTTACAATATTCTGAATCATGGCGACCTTCACATGCGGGCAGGTTTGGTCAGATACGGTATGCATCTACCGATTAATTGTCCTATTATTCTTCGTCGACCTTCTTTTGAACGCCTGAAGGTTTTTGAGTGGGCGGCTTTAATGTTTAATCGCTTAGTTGATGTTATAGTTTGTTATTCAAAATGTACTGTCGATTCATTGGGTTATTATAATTATTAATATCTATTATTTATTGCTCTGTTCGTATTTTTGTTAAATATATTATTAAAATAGTTAAATAGCAACGATTCTATTATATGTAACAAATTATGTGTAGGTTACCGCCATTAATATTGTCCCTTATATCCTGCTAAGGTTACCCGTAAAGGATCGCTTGTAAGTTATAAGACCCGTAACTTTGTGATGAACTGTGAAACACTATATGTATGTACATTTTATTTTATTTGGAGCGCGGGCTAGCAGCTAAGCTAATAATAACTAGATTACAAACTAAATAAAAAGAGCTTCTCTTGATAAACCTCCCCAGATGATAGAATCATAGTAAAAAATAAAAGAAATAAAAAGATAAACAAGGAAACAGTAAACAAAGAAAACTACATATATCTAAGATACTTAAACAGATACGATAGAGATAGTAGGTACTAATAATATAAAGATAATAAAGTTTTACCTGTGATTTTCACCTCAATAAGGACTAACTTCTACAACTTTTTTGGATGCTTGTTTATTACCATAGACGTACCTAAAAAGAAAAAAAACAAATTAAATAACAAAGAAACACCATTAGATATTTACACTGGTAACTACAACAACAGATTACTGCAGTTAATTAAATCAGATCAAGCACAATTTAAATGTAATTAACTGAACAAATTAATTGTGTCTTTATCAGTGTTAGAACAAGAAAGCATTTGAGATCTGACCCCAGGGTTTTGACCATTTTGACCCGAAGCGTATAGCATACAATCCGAATGTGAAATGTGTGCAACGTAGCGTAAATTAAGCTGTTATTACACTACACCGATCAAACGTTTAGATTACTCCGATTGTATGATAACACTTGTTTATACTTACATCGACCTAGTCATGGCAAAATTCAATAGTTTAATAAAGTTTTTGTAGAAGCCCGTTCCTATCATATCTACCGTTCATTTTTAAATCGTTAAAAATAACCGTTAATGCAAAGTCACATTAGTGTATATACATACGTTATCTGTCAATATTTAACGTCATTAACAATGTCGTATCTCAAATAACTCATTAAGCTCATCGCAATATCTGCGTGAACTGGCCTATATCTGTAACACTAACGTAGATGAAGCCGCGCCATTAAATTGATAATACAAGTCATTTGAAAATTCAAGCGATGGTATTCTAATACTGTATCCTGAAGCTTTGGTCCTTGCTATAGACCAAAGTTTCCCAACTTTTTATGGACCACCGCCTCCTTTACAAGAAAAAAACCAACGCCTACTTTTAGATAATAGTCAACTACACAAATTATATATAGACACTAGCTTTACCCGGCAGACGTTGTACTGCCTTTAAAAAATAAAAATCTAGAAACCGATTCCAGCGTCATGTACTGGGACCAAATGTTAATCTAAACTATTCTCAAATGATCAAATCCACTTGAAAAAACAAAAAAATCATCAGAATCAGGCCCAGCGTTTAGGAGTATCGTGGCGCCACCTACTGGGTCCGAACGTTTATTTAAATCATTCCGGGACAAACTTCAACACATACAACAACAAAAAGAACACCTAAATTCTGGTACCCGATTGCAATCGGGTACCAGAATCGGGAACCAGGTAGATGGCGCTGCAGAACAGAACAAAATTTCATGAGAATCGGTCAAGCCGTTTCGGAGGAGTATGGGAACGAACATCACGAAAATTTTATATATAAGATATAAACAAAATACTAAAAAGTATAAAATAACTTATTTCTAAAGCTATTATTATTAATATATATTATCTTAAACATCTTAAAGTCGGGGCTTAGTAATTTTTAAAATATACCTAGTAATTTTTATGTTTTATTTTGCACCGACTTTAAGATGTATTAGATAATATATATTAATAATAATAGCTTTAGAAATAAGTTATAAGTTTATACTTTTTAGTTTTTTAGTTTTTGAAGTCGTTTTTTTAAACGTAGTTTTTTTTATTTGTTACTTTTAGTGTCTAGCTATGTATGGGTAGAACTACGAAAGGTGCCGCGCTCCTTAAAAAATATAGATCCAAGAAACGGGAACAAAAAAATGTTCGTAAAATGAAAACTACTGAACCAAACTATGTTAAATTTTCAGGGGACTAAATGGCAGCTATTCCACATTAACTTAAAAATAATCATGTAAATCGGATCATAAATCTCAGAGTAATCGGTGTACATATGGAACGGAATGAAAAATGTTTTCATAAAAAGTGTTCATAAAATAAAAACTACGGGGCCAAAGTATATTATATTTTTAGGGGATTAAATGGCAACTATCCCGCATCGAACTAAAGAAGCATCACGTAAATCGGATAATAAATCTCGGAGTAATCGGTGTACATACATAAAAAAAACATACCGATCAAATTGAGAACCTTCTCCTTTTTGAAGTCGGTTAATTATTATAATTGACTTTCATATTTGTGTTCATATTCGTATACGTTAATATTTATTTACGGCGTAAATAAACATTAAAACACTGGCGGAAAACATAGCTGTTTTACGCAATTATAATAAGACATACCACGGCCAAGTAAAATGTTTTTTTTCATAAAAATAGAGATATTTTCAAAGTATTTAATTATATTTAATTTCAAATTAGTTAGATACGCCGCGATTTCCCGTTTGGCTATTATAAATTTTCCTCCCCCATTTGCCTTTAGACCTGCTACCGCCCCCGTTGAGGACCTTTGATCTAGACTCTGAAGTCGAGTATAAAAAAGACGGTTATTGCCGATACTTACCCAGCAACTATAATATAGACCAGGTTTCTATGTCCGTCTATATATTATGATAGTGTTACGTGCGAGCGGGGGTACGCACTTATGGATTGGAAGAAAACACCAGTTTTTAACTAAGAGCTTTTATTGACTTACAAAGCCGCGCGCAGTACCTCCCTGTAGGGTTGCTGTGCTTAAACACACGGCCAACGATGCACACTCCCGACGATAAGTTGTCACACCCTCAATACCGTCGCCGATATTGCGCGGACCACCTCCAATATTATCGCGTGTAGCTCGCCTCTGGTTCCTCTCTCGAACTACACACACACCTCCACACCTCCTTCGTGTATCTGTCCACCAAACTTGTCACTAAATTCACCACTTAATCCGTCTCTGTACTCTATTAACCTTCTCTGATAACTCTTTAGTATCGCACTTGTCGTTTCACCGTCTTGGACTGAACTCAACTTTAAACTTCAACTCTCAACTTAAAAACTGCCCGGTAGGCGCGCTTTACGCTGTTTATATACCCGGAAGAATTTTCTAGAACCCCTCTATCTATCTCTGTCTCTTCCTTCCCGAACCTTCTGTTCGGGAACTTTCGTTTATACATCTATCCCTTTCTAACATCTATCTATCTCTTTCTTTCGTTTATCGTCTATCCTTTTCTGAATATATCCGTCCTTGTCTTTTCCTTCCAGAAATTTCTAGTTCTTTCTAAAAGTTCTAAAACTGATTTACGCTGCAGGGCAGTTTCACCCTCGGTCGCCACAATAGCATATGTAGTTAAATGGGCTAAGGCTTTGGGGGCCTACCTCATTGCGATGTAATAGCTCCGGGTTTGATTCCTGACATGTTAAATTTCGAAAATGAATTTACCTATATTTACTTATAATCTGGGTGTCTGGAATCGGCCCAGAGCTGTCTATTGTATATTATCCATAACACATACGTATCTTGCTTAGCTTGTTGATATATAATGTACATATATAGGTAGAAAATTCACATTATGAATAAACAAATGGATGATATTATGAACGAATGAATAATGCAAATCGACTAACGTGGAATAGTTAATCTAACCAACGAATAGCAAGATTTAAGAACCGAATAGTCGTAAGATCAATAAACTATTGAAGAATCGACCTCTGACCAAAATAAATCATTCATGAAAATAATTATAAAATACAAAGCGTAACGCGTCAGTTACGTAACACCTTTCTCCAATATGAAAGAGATCGAAATCCTAAATGACTGTGATTAATAACCTTAAGGCATTTATTAAAGAAGCTCGTGCCAATCGCGGTATTGAATTTTGATTTGGAGGGGAGACTGATTGAGGGGACGATTAGGCGGTGGATGAAAGCAAAAAACATAGCTATTTGTAAAAAGTGTAGGGGAATTGAATACAAAAGAACGTTGATGATAACGTTTTATGACTTAATACGGGCATGAATAAAATGTAACCAAAAAGTTACAATTGCCTCGTAAAAACATAACTCGTATCACACTTTGCAATCAGAGTTGGCGTCAACTCTGTTCTTGGTTTTATAGAAAATCACAATGAAAACTTTCTAGCTTATAATTTGAAACATATTTTTTAAACTTAAATCAGTTATAAATTGATAGTCTTTATTAGCTCATTTTTAATTTTGCAAGTTTCATTGTTTTCTAAAAATATTAATGTATGAACTCTAACTACCCTTGGCTCAGCGACCCAAACTGAGTCTTGGCCTCCGAAATGAGCGCACGCCACCTTCCTCTGTCCTGCGCAGTTTCTTGTCAGCTGTGGGCGTGTAGCGCGGTCAGGTCAGCTTCCACTCTATCCTTACATCGAAAATTGGGACGACCAACCGGTCGCCGATGGACTGGTTGCCCCAAGTAGTTGGTTCGGACACTCCAGCTATCATCTCCTCTTGTTGTTGGGTATACGTTTTTCCCGCGAACCTTCCTCTCTGTGTCTAACAATTGGTTATCTTCCTTAAGTGTCCGTGTCCAGGCCTCACAGCCGTACATCAAAAATGGTCTAATGGCAATTTTGTACACGCGAATTTTAGTTTTCCTGCTTCAGAGCCTGGACAGGTAATCTGGAACCTCTTTAAAAAAATATCGTCGTCAGTGAATTGCACTCCACTGCTGGATGCAGGGCTCCCCAAGTCAGCGCCGCACATCACGGTCCTCCGCCTTGCTCATCCAACACAATCAGGCTGAACGATGTTCGACACTACGTTTACCGAGACGTACGTCTCCATTCCAGTAGTCGTGTGCTACATTGGCGATCGGTTCTGCAACACATATGAGCAGCCCATTGCCATTTGCGAGTTATGTCGGTTAATTTGGTTATCTTTCGGATGTTGTCATTTTTAATTGTATCTATAAGAGAAATGACCAACATAGCTCGCTCCATAGTTGTGGACCAATCCTTGTCGTCAGAGTCCATGTGTCGACCACGTAGGTCAGGACAACTTTTTATAGAATTCCAACTACATAGGGAGGAGGTACCAGCAATGATATTGTTTCGCCTATATTAGCCATTATTTACAAATAGTACATTTCTTCTTAAACCTTTCACCTAACCCTCCATTATCAAAAACATCATTATCTAAGATGAAATCATTGATTTCACTTTTCGATCTATTTAAAACAGTTTCTAAAACAATCAACGCCGAATGGTATTAACTAATAGTTCTGTAACTCATTGTTAATTACTTTTAATATAGTTAAATGTACTCCTAATATTATTATACGTTTGAATCGTGACCATTATTTTGCCATTCTATATCATACTACTTAAACCCGGCTATGCTTTACATACACAATCATGAAAGCTTATTTTTTATACAAAATAATTTTAAAGGGGAAGCCGGGCAAAAAAATGACAATATACCATTTAGTACCGGCTAATTCATGTAAATCTCCCATAGTCTGCGGGCAACGGGGCAGGTTTTCTAAATGATGAATTTATTATGCTATAAGTAACATGAATTGACATCCAGGCCGTCGTCATTAATAGCTTGGCTCAATTTTTTACATCCAAGAAACAAAAAGCCTTATTCCTATATATACCTATTCCAAAAAAAATTAACCCAAGATAAAAAAAAATGGGGAATCATCCGCCAATCTGGAGACCCTGAAACGGGGCGCCATGACAGTTGTGGTAAAAATAAGTGTGCAGCCGATAAGATACTATTTTTATATAACAGCCGAACATATATTGGAATTGCTTTAATCAGAAAAGAAAAGGGGTATTAATAAACCGTATTCCGAGCATGCAACTTTTATGGCTCTTGCCAGGAAAATGTTGACCTAATTAGTTATGTACGTACAATTAATTATGACTTTATTATTCTCGCACAATAATTAACCTGCAGTAGCTGTTAGAACATCTACATCGGACTAAAGCCGGGGTGTGAATGGTTCGTAGGCCTATCCGCTCCTATTTATAGCAGAGCAATTACAAACCGAGCCGTGTAGTGAGACAATCAATACAAATTACCCTCCAATATTATCCAATTAGTATTCTAACTCCTTACAATAGTACAATAATCTAATAGTACAGGGACACAAGTAAACTTTCTGTTAGCAGCGGTAATCTAATATAGTCATAATATAAACAATTTCATTACAATAATTATTTTCAACCGTCATTGAACCGAAAAATAGTCTAATAACTGTTTAATTTAAATTATGAACATCACAACAACAAAAGTATTAAAGATTATATCATATCATCATCAATATTTCACCACATTATTAAAAAGAAACGTGACCATGATTTTTGTTGTTTCTTTTCATCAAGCATTTACAGAAAAGGTGTTATAACATCATAATAAACACTCCGATTGTCCAAACTACATCGATTATAAAATCGTTTTAAATTTAATTGATAAAATCACACACGTAGTTACATAACTGAGAATCGAATTGATTGCAGATCTTTGTTTTACCTGTTACTTGCAAACTTAACATTGCTATACACCTGCTTCTTCTCGACTCTAATGCTTTCAATATAATGACTGAATTTAATATTGATTTACAGTTTGCGAACGGCATTTTATAAGTTGGTTAAGATGATAGACACATCCGATCTCGATCGATCCGGAAGAAGCGAGATATAGAAATATAATATTTGATAATTTTTATTGCAAGTCATTATATGCCCTAAACATCGCTAGAATGAAGGCGTCGTTGTAATTGGTATCAGCGTAATTATATCGATTAGTTTAACCGATTGTATAATACGCAGATTTTAATTGATTAATAAGTTGATCTCAATTCAATTAAATACTCTACAGTCTTTACGAGTGAAAGACGATGCAGTCGATATTATACGATATTGATATTACAATTTTGTATTGTATTCAAGAAGGCGGTCAGTTTTGGGTGAAATTCAAGCGTTGATGATAAAATAAGAATACGTTTTAACAAGGATCCTTCACTCCGTTTGAACAGACACACATTTGGCAGATTTTAATAGCGATAACCACTTTCCACCAGGTGGGTCATTAGCCTGTTTGCTATACTCTGATTATAAAAATGACGTAACAATAAAATTTCTTCTTTCACACATATCGCGAATTCCCACCGTCTTAAAATTAGAAATCCACAACATGAGAGTAAAACTCAATCGATGGAATATTATCGCGATTAAACCGCATACACAATGCACGATTAACCATGGTTAATTTAACTGAAACTATGACAAATTAGAGTTAACATGCCGAGAATTGCTGCCTTTAACCTTTGGTTGAGATAAATATCAGTTGAATCCCTCTTTGTGAAGGAAACAATACGCGTTGTATTAATGTGATACTTTTTCTTGATTATTCGCTTTCTTTATCGATAATATCGTCATATTATGTAATAAGTTATGTTTTTCAACTTATAAATCTAAATGTCTCATGGAATCTTAGACTACGTAAGGAATCTATGTAGATTTGTCGCAATATGAATTCTTAGTGTTATTATTGCGCCGGTAACAATATTTTTTATTTTATACAACTTCATTAATTCCTTGAAAAGTATTATTGTACTAGAAATACAACTTTTATATGTATTAAAAAATTTAATAAAAAAGAGCCTGAGATATATAATAAATATGACGACAACATTTTTTTAGCTAGACGTGTTGCTGGGTAGTTTCTTGCCGCTTGTTCTTCTTTAAACAGCGATAACACGTTGCGAAGTGGAGTAAATAGAATAGGAAGTAGATTTAAATTTTAACTTACATGTATGACCTTCAAAAAGTGTTCTTGAGTGGAATTTATTTTGAATTTGAATTAATTTGAGTCTCGGACTCTCAGAGTGAAGCTGGCTAAAGATGCCGATCTTAGAATTGGATGCTGATCGCGCCGCAGTACATTACCAGAACTCAGTATTAAATCGAGTAAGTACGAATAAAGGTGGAATGGTTTCCAGTGGATTAATTACTATCAATCCCACAGACGCAATCACATGTATACTACACAACTTTTAAAAAAAACTCCTTGTGCCACTCGGGGACTGCCTCGGTAAAGCTATTGCGTAGCATTTTGTATTAACTTATGTAATTATAATTATTTATTTATTTTTTATTTATGCAGTATTTTTTTCTCTTTGATATTAATTCAAGTTTTTTCTTTGATATTAAACTCAAGTTACACTTTTTGAGCGTGGCGACCGATAATAAAACAAATCACCTATGTATACATATATGCCTACATGTATACTTACGGGGCGCACATGCGGTGAGTGTGGCATTATAAAGATATGATAGATACCTATACACCTATATACTTTCTCACAAACAGTTGCTTAAGTATTCGTCCGATTTCGGAGCAGCTCGTCTCGATCCGTGCAAGCTTCGTACAGTTGTACCATATACATACACGTTAAGCGAACGCTCGGCCGAGCTACATGGTACAGAGTGGGGGTGTTAGGTTTTATTTTCGTTACGGAATTTCTTGATTCGGTCGCCGCGCTCAAAGCCCGCGATAAAAGCTATGCAATAGCTTAAAAATATTCACTTCTATTGGTGCTTTTATTCACGTAGTCTCAGTCTCTCCGTCTATACTTTTATGTCGTTGGAGCATGAATAATAAAAAAATTTACTGTAGTACTAGCGTGCCCGTGACTTCATTCGCGTAGAATTATTTTTCGCGGATCCCTAATTTCAAAAGTAGCCTAAGTTACTCCTTATATATATATATATATATATATATATATATATATATATATAACAACTATCTATCAGTGAAAGTCCCGTCAAAATCGGTCCAGCCGTTTCAGAGATTTGCCGGAACAAAAAGATAGACAGAAAAAAATATTAAAAAAAAATATATATAGGTACCATATACTTTCATATTAGTAAAAAGCTGTTATTTTGACATTGCAAACAGACACTTCAATTTTATTTATTCGTATAAATAGATGAGATGGAGATGTGGTTTAAGATGGAGCGCGCTTACCTAGAAGGTATGTATGTACCTTCTGTAAACGATGTCGTTTGGACCGAACTTCTAATTATAATTTAAATGTACTTATATTTAACAATTTAATATTTAACTGTAAAATTTCTGTTTAATCGATGATAATGGCCGAACTTGACAGTTTTACTTCTGAATGAATACAAATGTAAATCAAGCCTAATAATAAAACCGTACAGCAAAATATTACACTTCCAGTGATGATCAAATACTTAATAATATTTCCAAATAATTTGTTGCATTAAAACTGTCAATGTCATGACATGACACTAAAACAATTTTTCAATTTGCTTTCGCAATTCACAAATTCGCGGCACACCCGTATCGGGCTGTTCTCGTTAACGTAAAATTATTCAATTATTTCAATAATAAAACAATTAAAAGAGAAATGATTTTTTTGCGGTGTGCCCTTGATTACAGAAATCGAAGTAAGGTCTTGCCAGAATTAGAAATTCGTGTACTTTGTGGAATCGTCGACAACGCAAAAGATCTGATGTTGAATACAGTCCGTAATTAATATTTACATATACCTGGCCCTACACCTGTAAGTTTTGCTTGCATAATTCTCTAAGGCTAAGCGTACAATACTGTAGTCAACACTCATCCTTTCACAGCTAGCTGAGTTTTTTAAGCAAGATGGAGTGTCTTGTAGTAGTTACTGGGAAATTTGAAGGCAAGAGACATTGTGGTATATCTTCCAATAAATTGATTGACCACGTTGGTGACAGTATTGTCGTGTCGATTCGAAATCAGATTCCCTGTCGAAGCGTAGGTTCGAATCCTACCGGCTGCGCCAAGTATTATTGTGTGGTATTTGATAAAATACTTTTTATTTATTGTTAGTAATATCTTTATTTTAATATTATACAGCAAGTATTCACTCTTCATTATTATTTTATATATTAATCTCAATCTTCGTCAATGTTAATGTCTCCGTGTTCGATACGTAAAAGGGGGCGAGGAAGTCGGTGGTACGTCACCTGTCATTGGTGTCAACCACTATTAACAGTGACGTTTTATTATACAGATTAAATGTTACTACAGTGACTAGTTGAAAAAGTCAATAAATTCAAGACCTATAACGAGCTTAAAACTGAACTCGGTGAAGAAGAGCTATTACTACTTACCATCAAAGCAAAGAAGCAAGAAGCGAAACTTATAGCTACAACACCAGGCTATGAACTACTTCATAAGCTCTGGAGCTAAGCATTTATAAAATACAATTTACACCTGGAATTATTATTAATAAATAAAAATATTTAGTGAATAGCGACATATCTAATCTTGTTTCAAAATAATTAGAAACATGTACCAGGCACATTCTTATCTCGTAGTCATACATGTTTCTACACAATAGGATATAGGATACGAACTATGAATTATATAATGAGTCTAGCCGAACTATGTGAATCTAAACTTACATAAGTATAGTTTTTTTATTTATAAGTTTTTTAGTTAAACAATAGCCTGAAAGCTGTCAACGTAAACAGGAGTTCAGCTGCAACTTTAATTAAGTGCGCGTAATTTATCCTTTGTCCACATGTTTCTTTATTGCGAAGCTGGCAAACAGGCAGAGGGCTTAGCCCATGGAAAGCTCCTATATTATAATGCGCACTGCGAAAGAATGGAACACATTGCTGGAGTCTGTTTTCCCCGATACCTACAAGCTGGATGTCTTCAAGTCGCATGTAAATAAATACCTTCTTGGTAAGCGTGCTGTACCTTAGATCATATTGATGCAAACCGGCCCTTGCAGATGTTTTATTACCCGTTTGGATTTGAGTGATCTAATGTTCGCACTAATCTCTTTATTCACGCCGCTTTAAGACGTTATAAAACCATCTTTCCTTTGTTGGTATTTCATGTGAATTTTTGGAAGCCATTAAGCTGAACCTTTAACGATTTCAAGAACCAGTGGGGGACATGTTCCAAGGAAGCCATGTCTAATTTACAAATGGATGAGGGTCGGACAGTCAGGAAATGCGCCAGTCTTGTTCTAACTGCGAACGAGGCGTTACCTAGTGCACTTTCGGAGCGAGTATCTTACAATAACGATTTTCTGCCCTACGGTTTAGTTTTTTTGTATTCGGCCATACTTGTAAGAACTGTGAATTACGTGTGTGTACTTCTAATAAACTTTGTAATAATTCCTACGGCATTTTCGAATTCACAACCTATACAAATCCTCTAAAAATTCGTAACAATATCTTCGCCTAGCATCAGACGATATCATGCTCAACGCAAACCTGTGCTACAATAAAGTATATTCGCAAATTAGATATAACTTAGCAACTAAGCTAAGAGTAGAAATTAGTAAATGAATTTAGCCCATTAGTTCCACTTTGTAATAGGGAAATAATCTTTTCTTAAGCCATATCTCAACTCATTACAATATTTTGGCCCAAAAGTCCCTGTCTCCTCTCGTTACAATAATATAATATAAAAAGCCGTAAAAAAAATCTATTACCGGCAAATCCCATCACAACTTTATATTTAGTAAAAGATATAAATCAAAATAATTTTGATGTATTCACGTGCGTTTAAAATAACCAATTTCCGCTACTGAACAATTTCAACTGTCTGGCTTAATTATTTATACTAACATAAAGTATAAAATGTGAATTTATAATTTTTTCAAAATTAATACACACTCTAATTTACACTTCGGAATACGTAACGAATTCAAAAGAGTAACAATAATAACATACCTACTTCTGAGACTGCGAATGTACACAGGTGTTACTTTTATAATCTGTTCGCGATGTTATTTAAAAGCGAAATGCATTTTTAACAAGTGCCCATTAAATGTATTACAGTCAGTGTTCTCTCGAACGGATAATGTAGGTCACATGTGCAAACGGCTGTGTTTACAATCTTTTATTATGGCACAGTTATATAATAGTCCTTTATCGGACCTTCAAGAATCTAAACATTTTTTTAAGAGGGGATATAGGTTTGACGATTTACCGCCGCGGGGAAATACGTCGGGGGCGTGTGAGATTCGCCACGTTAGAGTGTCACTAGTACCGCTAGTAGATGCTATTCCCAGCCAAGTCGGTGGAACACCCACTAAAACCCCTCCGCGTTCCTTCTTTCGGCTTAGTGCCAGGGATGCGGGTACATGGTCTCGCCACTCCTCGAGGCCCTAATATCCCGATCCCGAGCGTGTTGTTCATACTCTTATTATGAAGGGCGGTTTGCAAAGCGCCGCACCATAGGGTGAGCGCACCACGCGGAATACCAGCGCGCCCCCATCTCGACGGCATAACGGCGAGTGAGAACCGGAGTAAAGGACGAGCTCTGGTGCCGTCCCGTCCGTCTTTGGAGGGAGAGGAGCAGCGACAGCGCTCTGCCTTCAAAAATTTAACCAACAGGTGTCTAAAAAGATTTGGTAAGTGACTGGCCGTCCGCATACAATAAATTATTTTGTAGAGGAGACCGGCGTCCATTACTTTTTTTATAGCTGGTGTACAGCAGACTGGCTGACGGCCCACATCTTAGAAAATGGTTATCGATCGATCGATATATATAATGCCCGAATTGGTCCCATTGTCACCATGTCAGGATCTGATTACTGGATTCTAACGAACTAGAGAAACCCACGAAAATTGGTAACAGAGTTCTCCGTAACACGATATCACCATGAATTCTAAACCGATTTTCAATTTTTCTCTACTCGCAATTCACTGATCGATAGTAAATTTTATATAATAATGTGTAATATCTTTTTATCCCGGGAAATTTAATTATTACGACACAGTTTTCATTAAAACTAAAGCTTACATTCTTTTTTAAATGCTGCGGTACTTTGTGGCACGGGAATCCCGCGGGAATTCCACGGCAAGGGTGGACGAAGTCGCGGGCATATCCTAGTTTAACATAAAAGTACAAAGAACGTAAGAATAATTTTATAATTACGAGGAACAACCGAAGAGTCAAGTTTAGTTTCACAAACAATAGAGCGTATTTATCTCAACAAAAAATAAAAACTTCGTTTAAAAAAACCGACTTCAAAAACTAAAAAACTAAAATGTATAAAATAACTTATTTCTAAAGCTATTATTATTAATATATATTATCTAAAACATCTTAAAGTCGGTGCTTAGTAATTTTCAAAATATAGTAATTTTTATGTTTTGCTTTGCACCGACTTCAAGATGTTTTAGATATGTATATATTAATAATAATAGCTTTAGAAATAAGTTATTTTATACATTTTAGTTTTTTAGTTTTTGAAGTCGGTTTTTTTAAACGAAGTTTTTATTTTTTATTTGTTACTTTTTAGTGTCTAGCTATGTATGGGTGGACCTACGAATGGTGCCGCGCTTCTTAAGAAATATAGGTCCCACGAACCGGAAACAAAAAAATGACCGTAAAATGAAAACTACTGGGCCAAACTATGTAAAATTTTTAGGGGACTACATGGCAGCTATTCCGCGTCGAAAAAAAAAGAATCACGTAAATCGAATCATAAATCTCAGAGTAATCGGTGTACATATGGAACGGAGTGAAAATTATTTTCATGAAAAATTTTCATAAAATGAAAACTACTGGGCCAAACTATGTCAAATTTTTAGGGGAACACATGGCAGCTATTACACGTCGAACAAAAAAAGAATCACGTAAATCGAATCATAAATCTCAGAGTAATCGGTGTACATATGGAACGGAGTGAAAATTGTTATCATGAAAAATTTTCATAAAATGAAAACTACTGGGCCAAACTATGTAAATTTTTTAGGGGACCAATTGGAAGCTATTCCGCGTCGAACAAAAAAAGAATCGCGTAAATCGGATCATAAATCACGGAGTAATCGGCGAACATACATAAAAAAAAGTAAAAAAAAAAAAAAAAAAAAAAAACAAAGATCCCGACGAATTGAGAACCTCCTCCTTTTTTCGAAGTCGGTTAAAAATAACCTTTTCATTAAAAAAAAACAATCCAATCCCGGATATAACAAAGTTTCAAATTGAAACAATAGAGAAATGAATCTTCCAGGCACCCTTTTGTTTGTCAGTGTATTTGTTTGGTTTGTAATATGGCGTTTTCGTTCTGCGGCAATATCCGGCACTGATGGATTGTTGGCTGTTTACTCAGAAACAAATAATATGCGATATAATCCTCATTTTTGCTGTATTACTGACCAATTTTATTTGTTGGTGGATTACGGTCGTAAACGTTCAGTAAAATGAGGTAGGTACACCATGGTATATCATGGTATATCACCATAGTATACCTATCGGTTTTGCTGAAGAGAATCACACTACAAAACTAAATATCACATGGTCTAGAAAGATACATAAATTTTACTACAGAACTCTTGAGATCAAATGCCACTTGCATAATAAAACATTTTCTAAAGCTCTCACTTGGTTGATAGATGTAGTAATAAATAATGATTTAATTACTTTAATACAAATGATCCCAGGTAAACTTACGACCTCGCGTCAGTAACGTCGCTACCGCATCGAAAGCCTATTCAACTTAATAGCACGTTGTTTGCTTCAATTATTTGGTAGTTAGATTATGCGATTGTACAGATATATGTGGATTGGGTTGTCAGAGAAATTGTCTACACGGATGCGTATTCAAGAAGACTTTATTTCGTGTTGCCACTCTTATAAAACCCAATTTTCGTCACCTGTTTGTGTTACCAGTCTAATAAAACAAATTTGCGCAACCTTATTTAGTGTTGCCACTTACATATTGGTCTTGTCACGACACCTTGTCGTAGACACACGTAAAAGCAAAGATGTATGTAAGAAAGAAAGAAAAAGTATTTATTCAGAACTACATACACACCAAAACGTTCTTATAAATACAACTGAAATGAAGTTCTGAATCGGTCCTAACTCATCGTGATGCTGGTTGGACTCACTATGTATGTATGTACATACATACGTACGTATTAGCAGCCCTTTTTTGTTGCTTCTTTTTTGGGGTCACGCTAATTCTCGAAAGTTGTAAGTCTATAATTATTTGTTTTTTGTCATATATTTTTTTCAATTTTTATGGCAATTTTTCGATATATTCGAAATTTCCTTAAAGGGCACCGCGTGCCCCCAAGTGCCCCCACAAAAAAAGCCCTGCATATTAGGCACTAAGGCAACTTACTGCGCCGTGCCAATCGATCGCTTATAATTACCTAATTTATGCTTTGTCTAAGTCACTTGATGTTGTAGATTTTTATCATAATGTAAATCATGCTTTCATTTACATTTCATTAATAATAGCAACAGGTCGTTAGCGTCCAACCGAAATGTTCCTGTCCTCTTTCTTTATATAAAGTATAATTGTGCTAAATTTCATACTCCTCCGTACGCGCAATTTTCGTAAAAAGGGATACAAAGTTTTTGCTTCAAATATTAATATTTACAGGAATTTCTGATATGTAAAAGTATGTCGATTAACCAATGACCAAAATTATTCGGACATTAATGTGAGAAGTACTCAAATGAAGTGTGAGAAAACATCAAATGAGTATACGTGTTTCTTCATTGATCACCATTCATCACCTTGAACACAATACTTCAATAAAAAATTCTCATTCATTTATTGAATGTATGTGAAATGCATACAAAAGTGTTAATTGACACAGAAAAAGTCCTAACTATGCAATTTATAAACGGTAAAATATTATATGGTAAAAAATATGCGTGATTAATCTAGTTTGATGCGTTTCTCGACATTACTATGAATAAATAAAAAACTGTGGTTTCATTTCGAAATATGTATTAACATGAAAGGATGATTCATCTTCCATAAATGAATGAACTCTTTTTTGTTACTATACACTTATTATTACCTGGAAGATTAATAAATAAATACTATTGAACTTTAATCCAATCCAATAATCTTTTCTTAACCAAACAAACCAAAAGAGATTTTTGAGATAAATAAAATATATATCGGCGACGTACACATAAGAAAACAATTTAATTGAAGCTATCAATACAATTCTTGTGTATTTTTTATTTTATTAAAAACTAGCTTTCTCGGCAGATGTCTTCTTGTCCGGAAAAGCTTCAATCGATATGCCGACAGCAACGCCACCTACCGGGTCCAATTGTGAACCAACTCTGAAACCTTCTTTGGCTCATGCACAACAACTTTGCTAAAGAACATCACGTGATCAAATGTATAGTTTACGATACTATAAAGGACATACAGACGAACATTTATTTTTATATATATAAGAAGAAGAGGAAGAAGAAGATTAGTCACCTATGGCATATAATTATGTGTGGTTATGTGCATAGAAAACTTCGTACATACAACGCGCGATCACAGTAATCGAATCAACTCTATTAATAAACAAACGTGATCACCAATCATTTATCAGTCTAATTGATGATATATCAAACCAATCCAACAGTTTAACGCATCCCATACAAAACATATCCTTTAAAACTTGAATCTGATATCGATCTGTAAGGGTTTCCAAATAGCGGTCAGAGGTCACCAGCGGCTTCTTTATGGAACATCTACGAAGCGTTTATTGGCTCGTAATATTTGAATGGTAAATCATTAGTATTGTTTTTGTGTTCCAAAGACCTTTCATATGGTGTTACTTAATAGTTTTACCCGTTTATGTTTAAGATTGGTGTCAAAGTGTGAATGTGTTTAACTATACTAGTAATTACTGTTATTATGATGTTAATACGAACTTTTGTTATCTCATCGGTTGGTTTATGAACTGTGAATTTGACGTGAACTATGAATCAAGCAATGCTTATCCATAAGTTAAGGTTTTGTTCATTGAAAATTAAAATTTCTAGTTGGACATTTTTTTTCGGGCTTTAATTGCTAAAAATATATTCGTTTCGATACAATTATTTTTTGAAAATTATTTTCATTTTCCTAAATTTTCAATATCACATCACAGGCTGTTTATGGAACTCACTGCCACTCAACATCAGACAAGCTAAGTCGGTATCGTCTTTTAAAATCATGCATTTAATTATTTTTCGTGCTTTCCGGTATAATAGTGCTGCTTATTCTGTATGTATTATGATATGTTTATAGTATATAATAAAGATTTTTATTTACTTATTTCATTTATTTTGAATGTTTTATATTATTTATTGTCTAAACCGCCACTGTCATATTTCAATACTTTCCTTAGTTTACGGGGTTACCTGGAAGAGATCGCTCAGGTGATAAGGTTGCTCTATGTTCAACATTTATTGTAACTAGTTTTTAAGAAAGTAGTTTTAATTTTGGTGAACAATAAGGTAGACGTACACATTCATTCGTAACATATTATTGAAGCAAATAGGCGATATATGGATTTTCTGCTCATATCCGCATCTAGATACCTAAAGCACAATAATCTTTCGATTATATCTCTGTCGATCGCTTTTTGATAACTAGGATTTTGTAAAGGTCATTAAAAATCTAGACCAACAATAATATCAAACGTATGCACAGGAAATTGTTTTCGTTTGAAAGACTATACAGCGTATTGTCTAACAGTTTGCTGATAGTTTGGAATCGTGTTGGAACTAAGCTTAAGTAACTTTGAACGTTGTTGTAACAGCCTTTAAATAGAATTGAAAAATGATAGATCACGTAATGAGAACAAAAGATTTTATTTTTTAGAAGTAATTCCAGATAATAGAACGGACAACTGACAATTCCGTTAAACATACAGAGCTCCTCCCAACAGTGCGTGACGCGATTTTTTAGGCAAAAAGAAGACATCAGCGAATGTAGGTTACTCTCATAAGATAGTGTTACCAGGTCTTTAAAGTGGAGTTATTGCAAAGAATACTCTAAAGTGTGTATATTAAGATTTAGATTAGATTACAATGTACATTTCTAACTGTGAATGTATGAACTTTGTCGCAGTTGACCGGTTAGTATCGCATTGCGGGTATGCGTTGGGTTACATCGTGGTATAAGGTTATAAGGGAAAGCGGTTATATTTTAATTTAAGTCTTCACATAATATAAGAAGAGTATTAAAGTTTTATGAAAATAAAGACAGAGTACTAAAACAATTGAAAATGTAAGGTTAATTACAGATTTGTCGTTGCGGAGCGACACACACCAAGCGAATCAGGAGATGCTCTAAAAAGATATAGGCGCTTGGTAAGCCTTCAGAACCGCATATACCGTGCATATCGCTGTTACAACTACAAATTACAATTTTATCTGTGCAGGAACGGAGAAAGAATACAATTTCCTGCGGCCAGGCGGCCTGTCGTAAGAGGCGACAAAACAACCCACAGCCAAGTGGTAGGGCATTTGCCCGACTGGATGGCTACCACCACTGGTCTAGAGTATGTCGCTATAACAACCTTGAGTTGTGTTCCGGCATAAGTGACCAGTTCCAGTCTCCCTTAAGAGAGCAGCAGCACCTTTGGTGTTGCAAATGTCCATAGGCGATGGTAACCGCTTTTCATCACGTGGGCCGTCTGCCTGTGTGCTGAACTACTGCAATAAATAAATAAAACAGAAAGCGGCCTAAGTAACGCTTTTATACAGAAGACATGTTTTCAAGTATACAGGACCATAATACATCTTGAGTGCAAGTCGGTTCTCTATAATTTAAAAAGTAAAGTAATGCATAGTCGCGGTTCTTGATGCCAATGAATAATGTTGTTTTCCTTTTAAACCTCTATATTATTCACTTATTTATATTTTTAAATATATACTAATATTATAAAGAGGAAATATTCATATTTTTGTATGTTTGTAATAAATAAACTCATTACCTGTAAATACCAACTCTTTTCCAAAGCCCTCCAGCTACGGATCTGGTTTGTACCTGTCGGCTGAACTGCCCAAGTATATATCCAAAACCAGGTTCTGTAGACCTTTGGATCCCGCAAGTTTAAGGCTTCAATACCATATGTAATAAAGTTATAGTATAATAAAAGTCCGATCAGTGCAAGTGTCTTTTTTTTTAAACACCAAAATGCTTGGGACTAATATCTCGCAATGTCATGACCACGACGAATTTAGTAAATTGCAACGGCGGACTATAAATCGCAACTACAGCGCTAACTTTTGGTTACATTCGTCCATTCCACGGAAAGGAGATCATTTAGCAGGATAACATAAAGTATCCTGTATTTTATGCTGTATGACGCTCTAGCAAGCAGATAAACAAAAGTTCTAATAATAGTATTTATGGAATTTGCTGATCCGAATCACCGTGTCAGATTGTCTTCTCTTATTTACGTATAAATTGATTGCACAAGTTGGCCCCCTCTACACATTTATTATATTATAGAATACTTACACCATACATGAGTCCACCGTCTGAATTAGACGTTCAGTGCTCTCGATTTAAATTAATGGCCTGAGCAGATAACGCACACATCACTCGAACAGATTTATCGGGTACCATATTGAACCATTTATGGGTAAAAGACCTATTTGTGATACTTCGCTTGATGTTATATTTTGTTGATGGGTATTTCGTGAAAGTCTCAGACGTCGTTTTAACCCTATATTATTGTAAAGTCCGTTATAATATTGAAGTAACAAAAATCTTTTTGAACTGAAAATTTTCTTTCTTTCCCCCATTAAGAACAACAGTACTTGGTGCTAGCTCCCCCCCCCCCCTATCTCTAGAATTTGTAGAATTCTCAACTGACACTTGCTTTGGGTCCAATTCATTTTATAAAGGAATACGTTTAGCCCAAAAAGACTCTAATTAGACATAGACTTGAAGGACAGACTAATTTCATTACCTTACACATTTTTGTTACCTATTTATTAGAGTTGAATTAAATAATAGTGAAGACATTAAACTGCAAGCTGTGTTCACCTATAATAAGTTTTTACATCGCATTGTAAACCTTAGTCATAAGTCTAGCAGCTGATCAAATAAACAAAACTGTTGGTCATCCAAAAAAAAATTAATTGTTATTCTCAAATGAACGAATAGAAGTATAGCCCTAGCTTTTGTGCCATATTTTTCTCTCCATCCCAAGGTTGTCTGGAAGAGATCGCTGTCAGCGATAAGACCGCCATTTGTACCTAATTGTGAGCTGTTTTTGTGTATTATTTCATAAATTTTAATGTACATTAAAGTATATTGTATTCTATTCTATTCTAAGTATAGGCGGAGTCTATGTGAACAAAAGCGTCAAATGAACTGAAGCATTTTTTTAAAGCTTGTGTATGTAAAGTTAGATAGTATACATGTGATGTTTGTCTGTTTTCACTAGACTATTCTTATTCTCATTCGAACTCTCTTAACGTGTTATTGTGTGCTATTGAAAAGATGCTGTACTACATGGCTGCGCTTTAAAGGTGTGCGGCAAAAATCGTTCGACACCGGTTTCTTAAAAAAAACCTATTTAACGAACTTGTTACCAAAATCCATTTAATTGGGGATAAAGTTAGTATTTAAGCTTACTTAAGTTAGTAACTGGTTTGATTTTTTTACCGATTTCCAAACCCTGACACAAATGTTGATTCTGAAGAGAAATAAACACAAGGAAGTATGCACCGTTTTTAATACATAATACCTATCTTATACTAATACATAAAGCTGAAGAGTGTTTGTTTGCTTGAACGCGCTAATGTCAGGAACTACTGGTCTGATTTGAAAAATTATTTCAATGTTAGATAGCCCATCCGAGGAAGGCTATAGGCTGTATGTTATCGCGCTAAGACCAATAGAAGCGGAGCACCAATGACGGATGTTTCAAAATCGGGGGGGTTTTTTACTTACTTTTATGTCGCGGGTAGAAGTGTAGAAGTATTATATCATGTGAACTGCACACAAAATACTGCTCCTCTGCGTTTATAGCTCTTTAATTCATCAGCCCAGTAAAACTATTTACGGATATTGGTCCTATTTCGGAGTAACGTTTGATCTTGCCAAGATAAGGAAACGTTACTGTTATTTTCGTCCAACATATTAGTAATTAGACGTAATTTATGGGTAATTGAAGATACTGAGAGTAATTTATTGATCCACACGTTTCCTTTGTTCGTACTTGGACATACAATTTGACTCGTGGTTTAAAAAAGGAAACCGACGTTTTTAAAATTGTATAGGAAATTATATTAAAGATCTTTATGATCTATCTTAAGGTTAATGAAGAACTTATATCATCTTATGCATTATGTTAAAACAAAGTTTTGAACAGCATTAGTACCGATTATTATTATATATTTTTATTAATAGAGTAAAAAAATGTAATAGGGTAATTGACAGTCGTTCACTTCGATGACCTAGGCTCAGTACTCTACTTGTAGTCTTGAGGAATTATAAGTAGAATATAGTACTAATATTATAAAAAGGTAGTTTGTGAGTTTGGATGTGCGGGGTAATCTCCGGTACCTAATACTAAACGGATTTTTTAAATTCTTTCACCAGTAGAAAGCTAAATTATTCCCGAGTGACATAGGCTATATGATTGTGATAATAAAAAAGAAATTATGTTTTTAATGACCCACGGTGAAGTGAGCACGTTAAGACCTGTCAAATATGTAAAGAGCAATAAAGTCCCACGCAAGAAATACGCACATCTTCGTACGAGGCACTGCGAGTACTTTCCGCGTTTGTGAATTAATTAAAGGTTACAAAATTAATTAAAACTTGATTTGCGTACGTGCGTGAGGGCGTGTGTGCGTGCTTTTTTTGTATATTTTAATGACGCCCAACGAAGTATCCACGGGTCAGCTAGCTCACTAGTTTATAATTTATGTGTAAGTATATTGATGTAAATATATCAATGTGAAATCAACTGAGAGACTTTTCATGATCTAGCAAAACGCCTTAGTTTTCTAGATTTTGTTGATGCTTGTGCATAGCAAGTTATGACGTCATAACTTTAACAACTCAAATTGTGTATTTAATTAACGAAAATTAATATTATTATTATTGCAGTATTTTGAAAGTATGAAGGTAGGTAATATGGTATTTAAGCGCCCGCTCTTTTATATGAAAATTCACTACTTTAATTGTACTCAATTCAATACTTAAATTAAATATACCATTATTCAATTCTAGATATAGAGGTCACTATCGACACAATAAACATATAATCGGCTGATAACTGAACTATATAGTATCAAGAGTGACCTAAACACGACGCTGCAATCGGATGTCGAAAGCCCGCCCGCGAAGTGTCGGCTGCAATACGTCTATTACGGTCAATAAACAAACCGATGTGTACGGAACATTACTCAACGGAAGGACGCGAAGACAGCGTGCGACTGACAGCGGGAAGTTTGCTTTACTTCAGCTGAATCAAGTTAAAGGCTGTAGCGTTGTGACAATGGAACGCTGACTGGTATATATTGACTTGTACATCAGAATTTGAATGCACTAATCTCGGACATATAAAATGTTTTCCCGGTTCAAACGTTGTACCGCCGTCGGTCAACAAAGCGTAGACGGTTTTTTACTTTTAAATTTTGTAACATATAAATGTCAATTTAAGAATAAAATTTCACGTATATTATCTTAAAACAAACTATAACATTCGGAAATATCGAAAAGTGTCATGAATTTTAATAATGTCGCATTTATGACACGAATCCGTAATTCAAACACAAGTTAGTTGGATCCAAATAATAAATTAGCTATATATATCTTGATTTAAAGGATAGATAGAATAAAAAAAAAACTAATATGTTCCCGATTCTTAGTCGCGGTATGTAGTTTGTTTATATTAAATTTAATCTGACATACGTTCCGATGTTTTTTAAAACTTACCTGGAATAAGAGGTATCCAGAATCATACATCCAGAAATCGTCGGGCGCGTTGCCGGGCTTGGTAAGTTGTATAGCGAGGCAACGCTGCAGTATCAGCTGGCAGCGTTGCCCCCCCACTCCGCGACCGCTCATGCCTTCACGCGGCCGGCGGCATGCTCTGAAACAAAAATCATTTTACTGTAAGATTTCCATAAAACTGGTGGTTATAATCAAAGACGAATGAATTATAATGCAGTAAAAATGCGTATACTCTTATCTCGTCAG
This sequence comes from Dendrolimus pini, assembly GCA_949752895.1. Taxonomy (NCBI): domain Eukaryota; kingdom Metazoa; phylum Arthropoda; class Insecta; order Lepidoptera; family Lasiocampidae; genus Dendrolimus; species Dendrolimus pini. The sequence goes on from OX457131.1 coordinate 4,396,513, forward strand.
AATTATAAACAACTTTGTAATTATTACGATTTGTTTTTAAACACATATTAACAATGATGGTGCAAGATTCCTAATTATACCTCTACAGTTACAAATGTCCGAGGCTTCATCAACCGCTTTCTGTCTACTCCAGCAATGAAAAATTATAACGTTGACTTGTTATAAAAAAATACTAATAAGCTGCCGTCGCTCGGCTTAAAGTGTTGCCACGAGATTTAATCCTACACTCGCTTATATTGAGACCACACCTTAATGTCATTTTTCACAAAGCTATTTTAACCCAGCATAGGAGTCAAACATCTGTTACTTAACTCAAAAGCTGACCAAATACTCAGTCCGTAGTCACTTCAAATGTAGTTTCGAACCAAATATGGACGTAACCTTGTATTTATAAAAATACTTAAAATACACAAGGATGTAAATTCTTTGTTGTTTTTTTGTAACAAAAAATTGACATTTATGATCACTCGGATTTGGTTTTAGTGACATAATTAGGCATTACATACTTAGGCTACGTTCCACAAGAGCCATGTTCACGACCGCAATTTTTCCCCTTCCACTTGCTTGCGGGCGTTACAATCATAAACTCTAGTGGAACCGATTATGGAGCGTTGATGTCACTAATGACGAAATATACAAATGTCATGGGTTAATTTGAAAATCGCGCCTTTTTCGCGATAGTGATATTTAATGCTCTCATTAGTAACGTTTTTGCCGCGACCATAACGACCGTGTTCGCCATGTGAAACGGCATACGGAGCATTTTGGGCGTTGTGGGACACTAGAGGAACGCGCCATTAGAGTATTCTCAATGTGGCCGCCTTTTTAATTGTTCCCATTCTGACAAAATAATTTTTCTACGCCTTCTTTGTGACACCACCATTTATTAATACCGTTATGTATGGGCGAATTATTATTATTAAAGTTAATTAATTTATTTCATGTTGTCTGTATGTCTGTTTCTTGAACTGAAATGATATATCCTTGTTTTACATTAAGTAAGATCAAAAATTACATTTATAAATTACAAAGCTTTTTTTGGTCTTTTCTTTACGTTGAGAGAGAAGTCTTAAAATATTAACATGTACCTGAACTAAATAAATGAGTTTGTATTAATTTTTGTTTATTTGTTACATTAAGAGGAATACTATTATTGAAAAATTGGTAAAAACCTTCTAAGTCTTACATGACTAGATTGCACTACAAGTTGTTCTTCTATGCTTTTTAACATTTTTTTATTTACATATTTTTCACATTGAATCAGCATAAAATAATAATAAAATCGAGAGAATAATGACCAGTGACGCCATTTGCCTAATTTCACATACGCGCCTTACACGTAGATAATTTATTATAATGCATGAGTTCAGCAGACGGCCCACCCAATGGAAATGGAATTTGCACCCGTTCTTTTAAGGGAAACTGGAACGCCAGGTTCCAGTTTCCCTTGAGTCATGTCCCGCTTATGCCGGAACATGACTCAAGGTCGTAATGGCGGCATACTCTAGACCAGGAGTGGTAGGCATCCAGACGGGAAAATACCTTACCACCTAGCTGTGGGTTGTTTTGTCGTTTCTTACGACAGGCCGCCCGGGCGCAGGAAATTGCTTCTTTCTCCCTTCCTATACAGTAATTCAAAATTCAACTGATGTTAAGACAAGTGAATGATTTGTAAGATCTTTGATTTTTGTACTTGTACATCATCAAAGAGTAGATATAGGCACCTGCCCCTGGTCACGTACTATTTACAAGATCTGTTGTTCCGAATATGTTGCAAATTGAAATAACATTCATATCCAACCGAGAATTATACAAACTTCATAATGACATAGTTTGAATAAAATTGCAATAACAGTAAATCTTAAGCAAAATTCTAAACCAATATTAATAATATATCGCAAGGTATCTCTTCCCGACTAACTAAATCAAATGTTACGCAATTTTGATGTGAAACGACATTGTGTAGCTCGCCTCTGGAGTTATCGTGTCTACAACTATGCGTTTCACCCTGAGCTTTTGTTGTTGAAACAAACGATTATAGACTTTAATATCAGGACTATAAAGTGATTCAAGACAGCAAATGTCTTTGTTAACAAGATGCTTTGTGTATAGGGCTGCACTTGATACATTTCTTAAGAAGAAAGAAATATGTATTTAGTAAGTATAGTATTGCAGTCTAAATAACTTGTGTAGTAACAGATGCAGCACTTTGCAAGCCTCCAAAAACGACGTTCCACTGTTAGTTTTGTTCTTTATATTGTGATAATTTACATGGAATAAATATGTCGGTTTGTACCTAATATGTTTATATTTTTGAGATGTATGTTTCAGGTTTATGTCATATTTTCACTTCTGATTCATGTTTCATTTTCCTTTACTAGTCTATAATCTCTTCTAATTTTTGGAAGTGAAACTTCTTTAGAATCCTTGTGATTTGAAATTTAATAAAACGAATAGAAGTGACACTAAAAAACATAAAATTCGACCTTATTTAATTCAAAATGATACACTATTATTTATTCTCTTTATCTGTTAGTGTTAATTTTCACTTTAAATAAAACAAAAGATTTCATAAATTTTAGCTCTATCTGTACGTATATACTTAAACCAGGCACACTTTCGCATATTTTAATTTTAAAACTTAATTTGGTCATTGCTATCGTCGCCAAGAGTATAGACTGTTATCTGAGTTTTTATCGGGGATTGATAATTTTCTGTTTAGTTCAACTTAAAAAAAATCATAAATCTGATCAAAACAGACAATAAATTTATATAACATAATTGTTACAGTTATCACGTGAAAGTAAACATTGAGATGAAACTTGCACATTAGATAGTCAGTCACTGTATGAAATCCTCCTTGGACAGGGGACTTGTATGTATCGTGAAAAGGTGAGCCCAACAGTGAGACGTTAAAAAAATATTATTAGTTAATTTTGTGTTTAGCTTGTTATTAGATATGTTACATATCTATGTCGATTACCTCGTTATACTTTTTGTCTTAAAATAAATGTGTTTTCTTTCTTTCCTTAATGAATGGGACATCACTACTTAAATGTTATATTATTAATAATAATATTCTTTATAAGCTGTCAGCCCTGAAGCATTACCAGGCGATTATGGAAATACGTTAGCTAAAAGCAGTTTGCTTGGCCGTTGAAAATACTTCGCTTTATATAATTACCTCGCTTCCGCTTTAACATTTATTGAAAACCATTTTTGGGTAGAGTAATGAGTTTTCATTGGATTTTCCTCATTGCTTACAGTAATCGATTGCTCCGAGAGCGAGGACCTTATGTCTATTCTTTAATAAAACTACATTTTAACGGTTTTAAACACGGTAATTTAGTTGATTTTTATTATTCAGACGTTTCGGCCACTTTTCAGTAGCCGTAATCACGGAAGATAAAGATGTCAAGTGTCAATGAGTATTGTTAAAGCTTTATTTAGCCTACCGCCAACTTATTCATTTTAATTATTTAGTTTATTTAGTCATTTTTGTTTATGGTAATTATTTACTCTATGGGAGCCTAATCTAATTTACCACCGCTTCGCAAGATGTTGTGGCTTGAAAAGAAGAAGCGACGCAAGAAACTCTTCAGCAAATATGCCAACTCTAATAATGTTATATTATATTATTGTTATTAATAATAAGATAATATATTAACTATCTATTCTTCAAGATAATTTCTGAACTGGAACACAATGGTCCCGGGGTCTATTCCTAACGTGGTAAATTTTGTAAATTACATTTTCATTATTTACTAGGATTGGATATTTGGGATCGACTCTCTCGTTGTCCATTGTATTGTATGTATATTACTCAAACATACAAACGTACCCCACAAACGTAACTTACTCAGCTTGGGGATATAGCTACATGTATGTTTGCCAGTCAATTATTACTGCCATTATTCTGAGGCTTATTTAACATGTAAATTAATCTGGAAAAAACCATTATTCAAAACTTATTTCGTTAAATTGTTATCCAATATGATTGTATCATTATGTAGCGCGTATATCTTTTTTAATTTATAAGGATACTGTTTGTCGATATTAGATATAATAACTAGCCGTTACGAATACACGTTCGTTGAATTACCCGAAATATTGCAACTAATCCAATGTCTCCCCGGCTTTTGTTTCACCTTTGCCCAATTATTAAGGGTCGGCACAATATGTCTTTTCCTTCCACACTCCTCTATTCTGACGTACATTCTTTGTCACACAACAAATCATTATATCATCATTCACGCAATCCATCCATATCTTTTTTGGTCTACCTTTACATTTGTACCCATCAATCTTGCAGTTTAACTTTTTTTGTCACGTGACTTTCTATGTTCCTCATTATATGACCATTCCTCCTTAATTTTCTTCCTCTTAGTTTTTCAGTCAAGGGTGTGACTTTCAAAGATCCGCTTATGTACTCATTTCTCACCTTATCTAACCAAAATTAATTCAATGTCAAGAATGCGATCGCAGCGCCATCCTTTTCAATATTGTTAACTATTCCGCGGAAACGACGCATTTTATCGGGATAAAAAGTATCCAAGTTACGCCCTGGTATATGAGCTAGCTCTGTGTCGAATTTCATTTAAATCCGTTCCGTAGTTTTTACGTGATTCTCTAACAGAAAAGACAAGAATTCCAAAAATGCAATTTTTTGAATTCTTCTGTTCCGAATTAGCGCCCCTGATTTTTTCACATTTTTAAACGCATTGTACAAACTCGAACCATTTACAGATATACTATAGTAAAGATTTCATATTGGGTACAAATTCAAATATCGCGAGCTCATTCCAAGTGATAACATTAAATATACCAAGAGAATATACAAAGAAAACTTTTTTTTTAAAATTTTAACAAGACAATCGACATCAAACTATTTACACATTATCGCCGTTTATCAATAACACCGTTACTAAACTCTAAATGGTAGCCGTCCAGAACAATAGTATGAATAATTCCGTACAGAACTGATTACCACGACTGTCAGGACCCTTGACATGACATTTTGAGAGCAAGGTCTCCACTAAGTATTGTTTACAATATCCTCAAGGCATTTGCGGTTTGACCGGACATAATTGACATGAATAGAGTTAGAGATGTAGCATTAACAGAAAAGCATAATAAATAAGCTAAGTATTTTTAAGGAGGTTTTTTCTTAATTTTTATTGGGTTGTGCTAGAGACATTAGATATGTGAGCTTGGAGACGTGTAGAACGAATAAGTTGGAAGGATAATAAGACTAATAAAGTGGAGACGACTATAGTAAAAGAAAATTGAACAATTATAAAAAAAAATATAGAAAAGAGACTAAGAATGGTTAAGAATTTACTACGACCCTTCTCTGTAAGATAATCGAAGGTCAAGTGTAAGGTAGAAGGGGGAAGACAAGACCTAGGAGTGCATATGTTGACCAAATAAAGCAAAAGATAGGTGCCGTTTAGCCAAGAAGTGAAACCACTGCCCGAGAATAAACAGGATTGGAGTAGGCTCCACCGATAAGGGCTAACCTCTTGAATCAATATTCAAGAGCTTAGGCCTTATCGGTGGAGCCTACTATGCCATCATCTCAATAGATGATGACGATTTTATGACCACTATCTCAGTAATATTAAGTGGTAACGCGGTCTGGCATGGAGCACACTTACCTAGAAGGTGCCTATTTACTCGTGACTTGAAGATTCTCATTAAATAAATCACATAAGACTTGACTTTAACCCTAAAAAATATTCCCAAAATATCAAACATTCTATCAAACGTAAGGATCATTGAGAGTGTAGAGGGCGCCTATTTGGGACAATCGGATGGGCGACGTTCGGTTGGTCGCCCCAACCGGTGGAGGGACAGAGTGGAGGCTGACCTGTGTGAGCTTCAAACCCTTAACTGGCAAGAAATCGCACAGGACAGAAACAGGTGGCATGTTCTCGTTTCGGAGGCCAAGACACATTGTGGGTCGCTGAGCCAACGGAGTTAGTTAGTTCAAAAACATTGAGAGTACATTTTAATTCAATGAAATTGTTTTGATTCATACCTCTTAGACACCGGATCGCGTGCGCAGATTTTAGGCTCAAGAAAAAATTGCGGCACTCCTTTCTTAGAATTAAGGTCGTGCCACACTGGACCACAAGCATTGTCAGCCATTATAACGGCATCAAAGTCAATTTGGCGATTGTGCAACATAGTTACGAATCAACCTATAATTTTACATCATCGCGTGAACGTCTTCTATTTGTTTTAAGCACAAGTGATTAGGTTTTATTATGTATTAGTTTTACTGTACGATACATGTGATTGGTTTCGATTACATACTAATGCTATCCACCGTATAGTTTTTTAAAGTGTATATCAGGCCTTTATTCTATAGTCATGCATAAGAGACGCTTGCAGTGACAATGTGAAAGAAGTCTGGTATAAAACTTACTGAAACCGCCTAAATAAGATCGAAAATAACATAATTTCCCTGTAGATATATCTACAGGGAAATTATAGACGCCAAAAAAGGCTGGGGAAAACTCACTCAACTCGCTTGAATAAGGTAATTTACGCACGTATAGAAACGATCTAATATTAAGTGGATGAAACTAAAAGTCCAAAGAAAATTCAGGGAATGTCAAAGGAAAATATTAAAAACTAGTGAGTTGAACTAAACCCACCTAAATAAAGGCAGATATTATAATGCAGTCAGTATATTAAACTTAGTTCTAATACAAAAACCTTTTACAAACCTGTACGAAATATGAACAAGTATATGACAGCAGTAAGTATGGGAGAGACGGTGTCGGTAGACCTCGACGTAGTTACCATGATCAATCTGAAGTATTTCAAAGAAAATTTTGGTACAAAGCATCTCAAACAAAACGTTTATGAAGAGGTCAAAGGAAGTAGATGAAACCAAAATTGTTTCTCAGGATCGTAGAAATTATATCTGTACTAGCTATACTTACCATCGTTTCTGGCTATCACTATGGGAAACAGGTGTAATAATATGTATGTACATTGGACATTAATAGCTCAAGAATTTGCTTAATATGTGAACACAAAAAAACGTGTGCGTCTCGAGATTGCCGACAGAGGTGAAAACTAATCTAAGTTGAACTATTTAATATTGAAATTGTTTAACTTGAGAAAAGCTTAGATTATTACATATGTATTTATGGTAACTCAATTTTATGTATATAGCGTGTCGTGGGTTAGATTAAGAAAGGAGGAGCCTGCCTACCGCTGCCGCATGCGTGGGAGAAAGAGAAGCCAGACAGACTGGCGAGGTAACGCATTACGTAACGAAGTGGTTTACCCTCCCATAAGAAGTTATCACTTCAAAAAGTAGAAAGGTTTTAGATAATGTCAAACAAGATTGGCAAAAAATTAAATCCACCCATCTAAATAAGGCAGTTTACGATCATATAGAAACGACTTAAAATGAACTGGATCGAACATAACAATAAATCTGCTTATTCCACACTGAGCCACTTACGGGGGCGCTACTCGTAAATCTCTGCTTTCATCCAGATGATAGCTTTCTCTATGAATATTTACAAAGTAATAAATATAAATCGAATGTTGTTAAAATTTTACAAGTTTTATATGAACTTTCATCTCCATTTGATATTTTTAGCATAAAAAATCAATGATTATTTTTTATTGTATTCGTGTTTTAAGTTTTAGCACTGTTTTGCAACTGTTGTAAAATTTCTGTTTATTTATTAGTGCAAACAGAAAGTTTCCAACAGCTTTCAATGGCTTTGTTTAAATCGAGCGAGATCTAAATTGGAATGTAGGTGAATGTCTGAATATATGAGAATCACAAAGTAAATAAACTGTAGAAAAAAAAAGAATATTTCAACATTTAAGGGCCAAGGAATCAGAAAGCGTCATGGGTTGGGAGGTTTTTTAATTCTAGCCGCTTTTGCAGATTCTTATTACGAACTATTGGGACCGGCAGACGACCTGCTCTAAAAAAGAACAATTAGAATCCAATTGCAGCGCCACCTATCGCGTCCAATTGTGAATCTAAACCATTCTCGAATCCACTTGACCACACAAAAAAATTCATCAAAATCAGTCCAACTGTTTAGGAGTTTAGTGTCATACACAGTAACAAAAGAGGTTTATATCTATGCTAATATTATAAAGAGGAAGGATATATACTTTTGTATGTTTGTAACAAATAAACTCAAAACTAATGAAACTATTTCAGATTAATAAATATTATTTTTTTCACCATTGGAATGGAACATTATCGCTGATTAATATAGGCTATATAACAATTAGGGATCCCTACTAAAACTTCAATAATATACCCTTCAATCTAAACCAAATACTACGCGCTGGAAACGGGTTCTACGATCTTGATGAAATTTCATGTATGTTTGAGTGGGTCCCGGGGTGGTCTAGATTCACAATCAGATCCGGTAGGTGGTGCTGGAATCAGGTGCTAGATTTTTATGTTTTTAAGGCAGGGCAACGTCTGCAGATACCGCTAGTATAAATATAATATGACAAGTATCAAAATAAAGTGGAACTTTGTATTATCTTACACTTGTCAATATAACTACAACCCTGTCAATTTTACTAAGCGATTGGCCAAAAGCGGCCGCTTTATACACCTGACGAAGAAATGTAATATGTCATTACTACTCATTACTAATGAAGAACAGAAACTTAGATAGGTACGTATAAATTACACGTGAAAGTTTGTTTACCTTCAAGTGATATGAAGCGATTTTCATAAAATTTGGTATATTTAAAGATCATTGAAAGACCGCAGTGGGCTATCGGACCCATTTATCTCACTATCTCAAATTCACACGAATGTCCAAGATCCTAGTGAAATATAAGACAGTAGCTAGGTTAAGTAAGTCAACTGAGCAGTACATAAAACTTGCACTAAACCAGTATGCGGATTAAGTCCAAACCAAAACAGTCAGAATACCATACGACAAATTTCGCGTGCGAAGTGTCACAATTAGAGGACCGGTCGTATCTACACGAACTGGGCTAGCAAAGACGCACACTAAATCAGCCCACTGTCTGGTCTGTAACTGCAAATATGAGTGCCATTCAATAGTGTATGAGGTTTGCGCGTTTCCACTTGGCTACAGGGCCACATAGCCCATGACATATCGCGGGTAATGTGGCAACACGATAATCAAACACCAAATTATACAATTTATTAATATAAATCAGTCGATATTTAAGCATTGTATATATATATAAAATACAAACGAAGTAGGTTTTTAATAAAACGAAATTTATTATTTGAAATATATCATCAAATTCTTGCATAAAAAGATGCATTAACAAAAATAAAAGCAAGCGCTATTACCAGACACTTCTCATTTAATTCAATTTCTTGCAATATAACATTCATAAGACATAATGGAAGAAAACAAATACTAATTTTTCCTCTGTTATCAAAAACTGCTAAAAACTTAACACAAATAAGCAAAATAAACAACAGATATCATACGACTTTTATATCGTCTCATGTCTCAGAAACTAGATCGGACGTACCTACTAAATAATCGCTAGAGTACATCACGCCGTCAATGAACTGAAGTGGGCGTTACCATCATTCACAGAAAAAAATACAATCATGCCGTTTTTGCTGTGTTTGCAACCACTTAGCCTATTCTCGATTATACCTTTCGAATTTGGTACGGTTATTTCCTTCGAAGGCTTCAAACCTCGTTTTAACTTTGAATGTATACAAACTTTGTGGTAGTTAAGTGGCTTAGACCCTCTAAGAATGCATTTGCGTTTTGTCCTAAACTAATTTGTAATTATAATCAGCCCATAAATGTCCCGCTGATGGGCTCGGGTCTCCCATTTTAGGGGAGAACGGGCAGTAAACCCACCACGCTTGTCCAAGGCGGCTTGGCAAGTTTGACACATCCCTTATCTCAATGTGCAGGTTGCACAATTGTAACCGTATGTACCTTAAACTAATATAGTTTAACATAAATTGTCGTGGTGATATGGATATTAACTAGATCTTGATTTAATAATAAATACAGAAACCAAAAAAAAAATGTAACTCTGTTCGTATTTACTATGTTGTTGTACCATATGTGTACCAGCTAAGGAACGCATTCTAAGAGCGGTCGAACTAGTACATTTCAACGAATCAATATAGCTATTCGCGTGATGACGTGACCAGCCTTTTGAGTATCTTACCGATTGACTTCGATGACTTAGGGTTAGTATTCTACTTATAATCTTAAGGGATTAAAGGTAGAATATAAAAGAAGTCTAGCTTTCTTTATTTCACTAATTCATAATTAACTAACTAAAGCAGTGATCTGCTACATAATATATTTTAGTTTCAATGTCTTTGTTATATATTTTGAAATAAATTAAAAGATTAATCTAGAAAAAAATTATAGCAAACTAAAGAAACTTAATTTAGGCACTAACTGAATATTAATTCACCTCCTAGATAGACTTTTCTTTTTTTATGTTTACTTGTAGGCAAACTGGCAGACAGGTCCACTTGATGGAAAGTGGCTACCGTCGGCCATGGATATCTGCAACACTAAAGGAGCCGATGCGTTGCCTACCTTATTGAGACTAAATATCTGTACGCCCTTTTTGAAGAGCCCATATTTTAGCGCTCTGGAAAAACCGCGGGGTTCTGGTTTCTGAATTAGAACCATTTTTTTGACTCATTTATTTTTTGATTTTTGATGACTCGGAATGCTACCGGAATTTACCCTAGGAAAAGAATTATTTAGTTTATTTACAATACCATACTATATTAAGTATATGCGCAGTTTTCACAAATAAAACGACCGTCCAAGGTCGTAAAGATATCGATGATCATTTTATCTGACAATATCATCTATTGACGTATCAGATCTCAGAATATGTCAAACTTATATCTTCAGTATAACTTATCTTTTAAAGAAACATTTCAAAGGCCACTGTAGTAAATCTTTCAAGGAATTTTATTAATAGAAATGCACTACGTGAGAGTCAATGCGTAGACTTGCGCATATCTGTGTATATTATCCATAGTAATAGTATAAATGCAAATTTAGTTTGTTATTACTGAACTACTCATTACTCGATTTGTTTTACGCCATAACTACTTAACCTATTACCATGAAGCTTTATTTACACGTAGCCCGGGACACAGAAATGAGTATAGGGTACCTACTGTGCATTCAGACACTAAGAAATCTCCATCTTATAGCAGAGTAACTCAAATATCGTGATATTTGACAGTCCAGATCTTGAAGTTGTTATCATCAAAACAAGTATGCCTTGTTTACGCATCCTATTTCCTAAACATCAGATAATTTGTACGCATTTAACCAGAGTCAATAGTGCAAAGAAATATATAAACTGTTATTACCTCATAAAAGTACCATAAGAGCCTCCAAATCAAACAATCAAATCAATCATGAACAAATTATATTTGGCCATTATACAATCAACCTTACTGCACAACGAAATTATGACACAAACTAAATCAAATATAATTATTTAGGGTCATGCTACTGTAATATTAAAAATTACGTAATCATCTCAGTCAGTAGACCAATATCCAGGAGATTAATTACAAAATATACTACAAGTATAATCATTTCTTGATATTTGTGACATACTAGAGCATACCATACAATACACAATACTACAAAAAACTTAGCAATGAGTATTATTTATGTTTTCATGTAAGCTAATTGTCAGAGAGTCCACGTGATGGTAAATAATATTGCCCATGGAGCAATACCAAAAGGCCGATGTATTGCCTTAAGACTCTCAGCAACCACGTCAGGGCAACAACACAAAACATACACCAAATACGCAAGAACTAAGAGTTAGAAGAAATGAAAGTAAGAGAAGGAAATGAAGTAAACAAATACACAAACTAACATTCAGTGCACACCATACCAAATAATTGAGATATCATTTATCTACTATTTATCCTTTCATACAAACGACTTAAGACACGGAAGATTTTTGAAAAACCGACCAGAAACTTGAGGAAAGGTTTTTCAAAGAATACTTAAGATGTTCTAAAGTTCCTTACAAAATTTTGAGATAAAATAAAACTAGAAATAAATTCTCTTGGCCAAGTCCAATATTATTTGAGAAATATGAGCTTAATAGAATTTCGTTTGGTCGACCATAATAATATTGAGCGGATGGCGAGAATCTATTGGCGAACAAAGCTTATTTGGACCGACAGACGCGTCGGCATCCGGTCGGATCTTCCAAATATCGTGGGAAAATCAGATTGCAAGTTGACCTGCATGAGCTTCAAGCAAACATTGTTCTTACGGTTTTTGACATAATGTTAAGATTATCGTTTTTTATACATACATAACTTCACGCCAGGTCCCTTGCGGGGTAGGCACGAACAACAGAGCGCCATACAGGCTTATTCTTACACACCTCACTTGCTTCTTTGACATTCATAGCTCTTGTCATGCACGCTCATCTGTTCTTAAGGCTCCTGACATCACCTTCTGCTAGTACACGATCAATTTGATCATGGAAGGTGTGTGGTGGCCTTCCGCGACTTCTGCATCCATCCACTTTTGCATTGTATATCTGTTTAGTCATTCTTTCATCATACATTCTTTCCACATGCCCGAACCACCGGAGCATTCCTTTCCTTACCTTCACCCCGACGCTCTCTACAATAAGTTTATTACTATTACTGCCTGAAACTGCAGAATAGAGAAGGAATATAATCTCAAATCGGAGGCTAAAACATTTTACATCGTTGAGTAAATGGAGTAAATAACGATATTATACATATACGTACGTGTGTATTCACTACGAGGGGTCTCCACGCGGCTTTCTTGCTCAAATTATTTTAATCTGCGGAAACTACTCTGTAGTCCAAAATAAATAATTAGTACCTTACGTTCATCACTGTTATAGAGAACACAAGTATACTAAAGTACATGAAAATCGGTTTAACAACACTATGACGAAGAAACAATCAAACATAATTACATCTAAAAAAGTTATTTTCACGTTTACATAGGTATATCAGTAGGTATTAGTCATTTTAACAAATTACACTATTCTTAAAAAACTGTGTTTTGACGGTTTTTAAGCGCGGTAATTGAGAGTAATTATCATTATGGACCAAATGGAAAAGACCGTATATTCGTCGCCTTCAGTGTACATAGAATTAGCACATATGTATATTTGATATCCGACTGTCTAAGCTACCGAACAACAAGCGGTCGATGCCGTACTAAGGTTTTAGTTCAGCAAAATCGCAATTTAGAGTTCAGTGCACGCGCAAAAAGTTCACAATTGAAATTAAATTGTTATTCGGTCACGCTACATAGATAATACCGTTACGCAATTATCGTAATATCCTAAGGTGGTATAATAATTAATTTGTATAGCTCGCAAATCCCCGGTCACTCGAGCCGGACACTACACCGCTATATCCGATCGTGATGGGAATGTCAATGTTGGAGAAGACTGTAGTACAAAACACTTACCAAGTAGACGTTGAAGTGATATGAAAAAGCAATTATCAACTATAGCACCTAAAATATTTTATGCGTATTGTGTTATTTTGTAAGATATGGTTTAGGCTCGATTCACACTACAATACCGTTTGCAGTTCAATCTCGCTCACGTCTTGGTCCCTTGCCGTTCGATTCAAATATTCTTAAATAAGAAAAAACAGAGTTATCACTTCCTATCAATCCGATACCGCACCGGTAACTGTTCGTCGAAAATAATATTTGGCTGGAGCGAGATGACATTTCATGACATGTCATGCCTTGTATTGACGCTTTTGTTTGAACTCCACTTAACTTTTTCTCTATTATATTAATGCACTCTGTGACTTATGCTGGTGTGCAACGAAATTTAACCAACGGTTAAAATAAAATAATCACTGTTTATGCATACATTTTTAGCGATTATTTTATTTTAATCATCGGTTAAAAGTCGGTGCACAACAGCCTTAGTCTTTCATCGATTGTGCAGCGAAAGGTAACGTCAGTCTTCTAATTACGTCTAGTAAGTCGTGGAATTCTGAAAGACACAGCAAGATATGATTGGAACGAGACAGGACCGAGATTGAACCATGAATGAACGGCATCATAGTGGTAATCGAGCTTTAATGTCTTTTGGAACAATCTTAATTGCTACTGTTATGGATTAACCAAAGAGTAACGAAAAACATAAACATTTGACCGGGTAATAGCTAAGATTTTATTATTTATTGATGTGTGTACGCAATGTAGACGTCTGTCGTGATCAATATAAGTTTTTAAGACTAAAATAAATATAATATATTAATTAATTATTTTCAATTTTTTTTGTATTTTCAAAATTGCCTGCTACAAAGTAAAATGCGAGATAATGGTCTGCCATTCTTATCTTCCGATAATAATAATCATATGTTTTCAAATTTCAAAACGGCAGACGTGGTCAAATGGACTTAAAATTCGTCAATAATCGATACCTGTCTTAACCTCAGAGCTCGTCGCGTCTACCACTTTGAGCTTAGTGAGTCCCTACATCATGCATGGTAGGTATAGGGGCATCAATGTACAAAAACTCAGGTCTGGTCAAATACAGGTAGCCGTTCACTGGCTCTTAGACCATTACGATATGTGCCGATTTTCGTCAACTTTGATACTTTAAAGACCAGAGGTGAGAATTAATTGATTTTATTTTTGAATTGCAAGAGCTCCTGCGCTATACAGAAATCATTAGTTTTCTGGAGATCTGAATGCAAAAATAAAATTTGGAAATACACCAAAACTAAAACAAATGACATTATTTTTCCCGATTTCCTAACTTTTCATGACGGCGTTCATTCAGAATTGTAGAGTCAACTCGAGGAATTTAATAAACTACTTCAGGCGAAGTTTTATGTCACTGCAATAATATTCCGGGGTATCTTCGCACTTTGGATTCAGATTACGGCCGCCGCCAAGTTTGTGGGTTCATTGGCTTGTGAACTATGAAAAGGTTCGTGAGAAAAATATTACATACTATTTTAATTTAATTTTGAAAATATATGAGATGTTATTTTCTATAAGTTATGATATATATTTTTAGCATAACCAATATTTAAACTTCCGTTTTAAAATTATAGCTCTTTAGCACACACGACAAGCACCAGAACAATATGTATATAATACATTATAAATAGTCAGATGAATTTGAAGATTTACTGGACATTTTTCTTTCAAAAATTCTTTATTATATATATATATATAAAATAATCAATTTGTTTTAAAGCGAAATTATTATACAAATAATCGTGCATGTATATTTATTATAATAACTTATGTATTTTGAAATGTATTATTGTATATATATGTATGTTTTTGCATACTTATTTCTATAATTAGTTTGAGTATATGTATGTATTTCCTTGTTTCTGCACCACCTATATGGCCTGATTCAAATTTCTTTCATTTAGGTTGTCTGGAAGAGATCGCTTTGAGCTATAAGGCCTGTTATATTGTCTAGAAAATATTTAAATATGATCTGTTTTTGTAATTGTATATTTGGGTGTGCAATAAAGTGTTATCTCTGTTTCTCTGTCTATTATTGTTTTGCTATATTTTCTTGCCAGGTACTCATTGTACAGCCTACAATCGTAGAGGACTAAATCCTACTACATTTTTAACACGATAAATTCAAAGACAATAAACGGAAGTGCCAAAAGTTCTAATATTCGTCGTCTCCCTACATAATCTGAATAGTACGGCATCCCTGCAATTCGAGATGGCTTTTATTAGATTCTCCGGAACCCTTAAATCAAGGGATTTGTTGACGTTGACATTTCAACCTGTCAAATATTGGATTACTAAAGTATTTTTGTCATGGCATTTTGTTATGAAATTCATACGATGGTGTCAAAACAAACTACATTTATGTAATTAAGATTATGACAAGATTTTGCTCGGGTAATTCAACTTTTGCACTTTTTGGAGGTTTGTAATGTTTTCGTAAATATAGAACCCTTATGAAACCTTCATATTCCTCTGTCCGTCTGTCTGCTGTGCAAGTACTTCACAGACATTTCCCTAGAAATCTATTGGGTCTACTTGGAACATATTTGACAGTACAATGTAATTTATGTGGTACTACATCTCATTTAGTTGTGTATGTAACCATACTTACGAAAATCGAAAATTAGGTGTGGAGATCATAAATATTACTAAGGGTTCAAAATTTATTTTTCAGTGTTCATAGTCACATGGGGTATCAATAGACGCACATTAAAAAACGTAGCTATGTTCCTTAACCATGATCTATGAATATTTAAATCAATAGACATAATATATTAATTCCCAAAAATGGGTAAAATTAACACACCACCTAAATTTTAAATAATCACCTAGAAAATTTTGAAAAAATCAAAATTGTACAACTTCAAAAATAATTTTAACGATAATTGGTAGGAACAATATACAATTATAATACGCTTAGTAATTTTTGAGATATGGACTTTCTCTATGGTTCCGTTGGCAAATAACTGAAACAGGTGATCTTTGACACCTTTATGGGACATTACGCGGACTGTCAATTAGTTATCCAATTCTAAAATGTATTACTACTAATATCATTATTTACGAACACTTTGTGCAGAGATTGTGTATTATTACGTTAGTAGTAAACAAGCTATGTTTAAATAGAGTAAAAATAAAATTACGCAAGTCCCTGTCTCACTATGCACGTCCCGTAGAACTGGTAGACGTACAATATTTTTGCAATTTCGATACGAAATCTTCTTTATTCGAGAACACCCCATACCTTAGAAATCACTTAAAGAATCTTGACCTAATGTTCCTTTAAAATATTTGTTTTTAAATTCTAAAACACTGAATTAAATAACAAAACGTTGCATAAATAAACTATAGGTACAAACTTAGTCTTTTAATATTGTAGTTTATATACTTATCTATGTTATTAAGCAAAATTTGTTTATCTTGTACTTGTAGTTAGTAATTTGGTAATGACCAATGAGTAACGAGGTCTTTAACATTTCGTACTGCTATAAAGGAAGTTAATAAAACGACTGTTCAAAACTGACTGCTAGTATTTGGTACGTTCTGATATTGGGCGAGTAGCGATTATATAGGTCTAGATTTTTTTTTATAACATGAGTTCACAATTGTGTAGACTATAATATGGACTTAGTTTTTTTGTTATTTTAGTGAGGTTACTAACATAAGATAGTAAAGTTTTAGGTAAAAAAACCTTACCTTATTAAATTTGTATATGATGATCCAGTAAATAGGAAGCGGTCAAGTACTCAGGATATATTTAGGTGCACAAGCATTTGCGCGAAAAAAGGTGCGGACACTCGTCCCCACCCTCCTGGGCCCAATGGAGCGGAAGCCGCTAAGACTGGAGGAGGGATACTTATCCCCACTGTCACACTACTTTTGTTCCGTGGCACTGGTGTCCCACCTCTCTTTGTTTCCAGTTTCCTTTCCACTTTATTCCCTTCCTTCCCATTCCCCTTATCACATCCCCCTCACACCCTAAATTTGTATATACGTAACATAGAGCTACTACCAAGGATTTAGTAGTCTAGTTTGCTGTATGTGCTTTTTCAATCACGTGTATGTGTATGTGTGTGTGTGAAAATGCTATTATTTCTGGGATATAATGCTCGGAGAATGCTTGATCGTGTATTAGCAGGTGATGTCAGGAGCCTTAAGAACAGACGAGCGTGCATGACAAGAGCTATGAATGTCAAAGAAGCAAGTGAGGTGTGTAAGAATAAGCCTAAATGGCGCTCTGTTGTTCGTGCCTACCCCGCAAGGGACCTGGCGTGAAGTTATGTATGTATGTATAATGCTCGGAAAATTTTACCTCGCAATATTTTGCAAATTTCAAGCATCCTCGAAAATAATGTTTTACACCTTAGTTATTCTGACAACACCACACATTTATCTCAATATTATCATATCAGCTTGAGTGTCAGTTCAGTGGATCTTTTGGACCTATATTACTAGACACAAAAGTGGAGCCACTGAACTGACATTCAAGCTTATAAGATATACTTATATCTCAACTTATAATTTTAGTCTTAAGTTCATGTTTGTATTGGTGTACAATAAAGAGTTATCTATCTATCTATCTTATAACCCACAATAATAACAATAGATTTTTGTGCACTTTCATATATTTATCTGGTTTGCTTCTGTAGTTACTCCGGTTATCGAGCGCGACGTGACCACACCCTTATATCCAAACTTGGCAGTAAAGCCAACCCTCTATGCAGCGGTTTAACTTTATTGCGCGATATTTTTATGTTAAACCATTATAAAAACACTCCATAAAAGTTTTATGGACACAATTTTGGTTTGGACGGTAATGTATAGTCAGATTAATAACTTGTGCGTGTTTCTTTGAAGAATACTGGGTTTAGTAATAATCCTTATTAAATCTTATCTCGGTTCCAGCATATTTGGCTGAAAATGCAGAACGAACCTTGTAAGTCCTTTGATGTTCTTGTATATTCTGGCCATCCAAAGCGAATGAATGAATGAATGAATAAATGAATGTTTTTTATTGCATACATAAGTTACACATACACATATACAATAGGCGAGGTCTTATCGCCGCCGGGGATATCTTCCAGACCACTTTTAAAATAATTAAAAACAACTGAAATAAAATTTACTCAACTTAAGATTATAAAGAATGAAAAAATAAAAAGTGATAAGAATTATTAATATTATTAACTAACTTCAAAAAGGAAGAGGTTTTCAATTACTATGTATGCCGTTTTGTTTATAAATGCGCTAAAAAATTGTAGTCTTAAATTTTACTATTATAATTCAAAATGTGTTATTACCATAGGTTTTAGATAATAATTATATAAGGCCCAGAAATAAGTTTAAATAAAAAAGTTAATTTGAATTTGATGTGAGAGATCAATGATAGTAGATGAAGCGATAGATGTATGTATGTCAAGATCATAGGAAGTTGAGATCCATCGTCTCTGCCTACTCTTATGGAAAATAGGCGTGATAATATGTATGTATCATTCAGAGTCATTTTCATTGGCCATTAAAGCCGATATGCGTGGTGTAGGAAACTTATTGATATGCTGGGCCATATATAGGAATATTTTTTATTAATCGATGAAACTTGCATGCAGTGTGTTAGAGGTGCACGGCAAGATTGATAGAAGAGTTGCTTCTAAAGAGTGGACAGAAACACTTGCGATTGAAGTGAACAAGTCACTGCGCCCCTAATGGTGGTGTAATTATCACATGATTGACTTACTGACTTTCGCTAGTTGTAGCTACGACGCAAGGAGCACTACAAGCATGCTCTATATCGATGGAGTTATCAATCAATGTAAATAGACCCTAAAATAATACAGTAATCACCTAAATTCAAAATTTACGAAAGATATTTATTAAAAGCAATAACGAGTCTGAAAAATCTTTCAAAAATACTTCCAACGGCTTCGATTTATTTTTAATAGTATGTGAAGCTAGATTAAGAGCACCATAAATTTTTATATGGTCTAGTCTAAAAATACTTTCACCCAAGTCGAACAAAACTATATTATGCTATACATGGAAAATTCATACAAGATTTCTAAAGTAGTAAGTAGCCAATAGCTAAAAATAACAATAATAATGTGTTTGTAATAAAAACTACATTTAAACATGCATTTTTAATTTGACATTTAAATATACGTATAGATAATATAATAATTAACAAGAACTTTAGTTATTGTAAATTACTAGCTATCCCGGCAGAAATTGCCCTGGATTGAAGAAATAAATTTTAGAACTCGATTGCAGCGCCACCTACCGGGTCCAAATGTAAATGTAAAACATTTTCGAATTCACTTGAACACACACAAACAATTTCATCGAAATCGGTCCCACGCACACACGCACAGAAGAATTTTATATATATAAGGATTATTCAAATTAGTATATTTATTTATATTTACTCTAAATACTACCTGACTCAGAAAAAACTTCAGTCCAGACCTTACAATGTACCCGAGTATAGGATGTATCGTATTGTCCATTCCCCTTGACAAAGCTAAGCCCAATAGTGGGACGTTTGAGGGCTGGTATTATTGGGTAGACATTGCCCTGGAGCTGATTTAGACACTTAAAAATTCCAGAATACTTGACACTGGCTTAATTTACAAATCGCGTGAAGTCATGTTAAAATAAGACGATCTTATCTATATTACAAGTCTAAATTTCCATGACCCAGTATTCTTACGAATAATTCTTTCGCACTTCGTCGGTGTTCTCGCAAACCCCCGAATCTGTAATGATTGTGTCCATATTTACTTGCATAAATGATGAAACCAGATCGCTTATTATGTCTTACCGATATCATTAACAATAAAAGTTTCATGGTCTACCTACACAAACCAACCTAACCTACATAAACGAAACAGTGGTATAGCAAACTTACGTGCGTGAGAATTTTTTTTAAACAATGAACATAACAAAAGTCACAAATGAAATTAGAAAACTCATGGGCTGAATATGGTTTATTAATGCTCAATTTACATCACAATATTCTCCGTAATCTTAGAACATTTAACCAAAGGACGAGGCTCGCGTCTAATTTTGCAAACAAATAATTCAGCCATTTGCTGCGGGGGGAAGAGTAAAGCACACATTGAAACAATCGCATACACCCAAATATTATTTGTGTTGTCATAAACGCAAACATGTACAAATCTTCAAAACTAGTTTAGAAACAGCGTATATTTACACTCGTTACGCACACAAAGACGACTCACACATTTCAAAATACAAGAAATTGCCATATCATTATTCAATTTGCCTCGTAATTTAATAATAATTGACTAAATATTCATTATTATTTTTTATTATAATATTGGATTATGAAATAAACTTTAATATTGTAATAATTAAACAGTACCACATTGATGATTTATTAAACTAGCACTAGTTGAAATAAGATCTTAGTTATTGTGTGATGAAAATTGTGATGTGTGATATTAACATTTTCACAATTTTATGTAAATCCTAATCGCTAAAAACATCCATGAACATAATATATAATTATGTACATATAATTCAAATATTTACTTGCAACGTAATTTAAATGCCCTATATTTTGAGGAAAAAAATGCTGGTATTACTACTGTACAAACCGGTGAATTTCTTAGGGATAGTAAATATCGATACTTTAATGTCGATATTTTTACTAGGAATAATAATTTTGAATACTACAGATATGATGACAGTGGAATAAAACTAAAGTATAGGTTTAATTTATAGTATTTTTTCTTAGATATTCGCGACTGTTACACATAAATAAAACTACGTTATTTACGGTTTTAAGCGCGATATTTATTTATTTTTCCAACGTTTCGGCTACTTTACAGCAGCTATGATCACGGTTTGACTCGAGGTTACATGTCAATTAGTAATGTTTAAAAAAATATTAATCCGAGCGTGGGGCGGTTTGTAATGCGCCTCGCGGAAGGAGAGGTGAGTGCGCACGGAACACGCCGCGCCCCCATCTCGACGGCATAACCGCCGCGAGAACCCTTTTCCCGGGTAACCATGGCTGGAAGCTGTGATGTCTAGGAATGACAGACATACTCAAGCCGGAGTATTGATATGAAATAAAAGAATTGATATAGTGAAAAATTACAAAATTTATTAAATGAATAAAACATAATATTTCCCTTCTTTATATTTTACCCTTCGCTGCAATACCGTTAACCCTACGTTCACAAGGTAGATTATATAGGAGCGCTGATCAAGAAACAGGTAGACTCTCAAGATCGGTAACGATACCCGATTCGATGGGGTAAAAGCAGTACTCTTTAACATCGTAACTTTTCATGTTGTGGGAGCAATACTTAAAAAAACTCTCACATTTAAATATTTTTCCTAGTATAGGTTACAGTTAAATGTACCAAATTTCAGCAGTGTAGACCCTTATCTCGGAAAATAGACGGACAGACGGACACGACGAAATCATAAGGGTTCCTTATTTTACAATAGAACCCTAAAAGTGGGTCGTTATTAGTATAACATATTTTCGACTAACAGTATCAAAGGTAGTTTTATCGATATCGACACGAGTTATATGTACAGATTATAAGTCTCGTGTAGCCAAAAAAACAAACTTCGATATTCAAATTTCTAATTAGTCTCCAACGCAATAAGGACTATAATTTCTTGAAGAATTTCGCATTAGTCTCGTGTGTGTGTGTGTGTGTGTGTGTGTGTGTGTGTGTGTGTGTGTGTGAAGTGGGCAAGACTTTCAATATTTTGTTATTTGGGCATTGTTATACAAATATAGACTCAATTTCTTCGCAATAACAGTTCAAAGTAAAACAGATTCGTCGGAAGTCGATGCGAGATGTTTCATTAATTCGATTATAGAATCGATGTTTTAAACATCAAGTTTAATAAACAACTATAAGTTATTTTATTAAAAATAAGCAATAATTAGACAAGAAAATACTTACATATGAAATTTTACACCATCTTTTTCTAGATTTGAGGTATTTGACTTTTTATCGCACACGTTAACAGCACAGGTTGGCATTTTTGAGGAGCTCCTCACACAGCGATAACGATACTAAGACTGTTAGAAATCGATTATTGAACTAGTTTTTATAAACGCGTTAGATTTTATAATCTTGTACCTTGGCGGAGGGGTATGCTCATACGAGGCTCGTCCTTGGTTTAATGGTCTAAGTCCGTAATATATAATGTCATATAATGTATAAGTAGGTATACAAAAGAGATAGTTGGATAGTGATATGGGTTGATATAAAGATTTGATGTGTGAAAGAGGATGTATTCCAGGATATACGTACATTATCTTTTACTATACATATGTATAGTAAAAGACGCTGTACCCCGTAAAAGGAAAGAGATGCTTATGAGCGTGGGAAACCAATATTTGATTATCATAATCCGTTTTCAGATACACGAGGTTTCATAATAAGAGAGCGCGCAGTGAAATCCACTCAAATACCTTTTATCATCATACAAAACGTCGCAGCGTCATACATAGATCTTGTATGAGCATACAAAAATTTGACGTCATAATTCTGTAGATTTTTTTGAGTTTCCTCCATTAAGTTGACTATTGATTCCTAGATCACTAAAATTCACTTTTAAAAGGCTTTCACCTCTTAAATCGTGTCAAATCTTAAAATAATATTCCAATTTTCATAACTGTTTCAACGGTGCGTAGGTACCATTGCAAAAGTGAATAACGCGTTAAATGATTACAGAATTTTCTTCTTATTTTGCAAGAGTGCTCAAACAATGCAGTCATAAATATTTGACTGCTATTCTCTAAACTCTAGAGGATTACTCCAGAACAACATTGTTGTGTATTGGAACTTTAGTGTTCACGAAAATGAAGAATTACAAAAGTGGATATTTATGACAGTTTTTTGGCAAGACAGTAAGAGGTCTTTATATGCCTATACCAGCTTAGTCGTCTTCCTCTCAATTTTTCAGTCACGGATGCAACTTTATAACATGTTGAATAGATGTATGAATTCTCATCTCAGCTGAGTGCAGACGTTTTTGGTCTATGACTTTAGTGGCCCAACATTAATGACTGGCTTGGGGCAGAGCAGCATCAGGCAATAATATCTACGGTCAGTTAGTGACTCACTCGACCTGGCGAGTAGCGACGGAAACATCGATTGTCAAGGTCGTATAATAGCCGGCGACGCGCGACGCTGTCCCTTTGTTTTACATGGTATTACTCTGTCATTGTGGTTTTTTTACCCTTTTTTACTATTTACGGCGACCCCATTAACAACGCGGAACACACGTTCTGCGAAACGGATTCGAATAATGATAGGAAACACGCGAGAACTTGGGCTAATTATTACTTGACCCACTGAAAATTTCATGCATCATCTGGCAGAAGCTGGAGGTTATATACTACACAATGTACGAAAATCTTAAAATTTAAGTGACTGTCTAGTGATTTTGATACATTCTTCATTGGTGCCCCGCTCCTATTGCTCTTAGCCTGATGAAATATATCCTATAACCTTCCTCGATAAATGGCCTATCTAACACTGAAAAAAATTCAAATCAGACCTTAAGTTCCTGAGATTAGGGCGTTCAAGCAAACAAACAAAGAAACAAACTTATCAGCTTTATATTTTACATATATATAAGATAAAACTCTCTCACTGACACCACACCCTGTCAAAATCTCCGCTTCTATTATGTTACGTTGCAGAGAAATTACTTTCAGTCTGTTATAAGCTGTTTAAGTAATTAAAGGTTTTTACCTATCCCACGGGAACTCTTTAATTTTTCGCGATCAAAAGTATCCTATATGTAGACCAGGGATATAAGCTATCACCATACAAAATTTCATGTAAATCGGTCTAGTCGTTTCGGAGATTAGCCGGTGCAAACAGACAGACAAACAGAGAAACATAAAATGTGAAAAAAATCTAAATCAGTTCTTCTATTGCACTTCTTACATTCCCCTGACTCAGTTTTTAGCATTTTTTTTCATTGTACAGAAATTTGACCTCTACAATTTTATTATATGTATAGATATATAATATATAGATAACAAATAAAGATCGATAAAGTGCGTGATTATTCAACAATGTAGAGTACCATGGGGTGACAAATTTCTACAGTTATCGTCAATTGGATATGAATGAAACCTTAGTAAAGGATTAAACGGAAATACATTCATTACACAAAGTAAATAAATTTATTACATTCAAAAATCCAATTCCTGCGGCCGGGCGGCCTGTTATAAGTGGCGACAAAAAGACCTACAGCCAGGTCGTATGGCATTTGACCTTATGCAGCCATCTGGATGGCTGCATACGGGCTGGATAGGTAAATACTCACCCCTAGTCTAGAGGATACCACTATAACAACCCTGAGTTACAGTCACGCATCAGTAACTAGGTTACAGCCCTCTAAGTCGGGCAGCCCAACACATTGGTATTGCAAATATGGATAAGCGACGGTAACCACTTTCCATCACGATTGGGTAGTCATTCAGCCTGTCTGCTGTATTCCACCAATTAATCAAACTCAACTATTACTAAATTTTCCACGTCATAGTGGAAAAGTGTTAAACATATTTTTGCGACTTTAGATATCCCTACCAAGTTACAATAAAAATAGTAAAAACTTGCAGTAAAAATATAGCAAACATTGGATAGTACTAAATAATACTCCATGTTCAAAGGATTTAGTGCATAGTGCCGACCTTGACAGCCTCCCCTGGGTAAATACCATAGCTGTGCGCCACGACGATTTATCGTTACAGTTTTTAGGGCTATTTATACCATAATGACACAAAAGGTTGCAACGAGATATTTTTAATAAATTTATATATATATAATATTTGGGTACAATAGAATCAGTCTCGATAAAATTTTGCAATAGTAGTGTACGCTACTTATAAGCGATTGATGCGAGAGTGTGGCACGTGGTAGGAAACGCAAACTGGTTTAATTCCGTTTTAGTCAGTGTTTATACACAGTACTAGAGTAGTTGAAAAACTTATTGCGTTTGGAAAAAAGTTAACTCCACGAGTTTGCGCAGGTCCAGTCAAGTAATAAGGTTTATTACACCTGGCAGTGTGTAGTGCGAAAGAGATGCCATGCAAGTCTAGATAATAACGAACGACAACACAATAATATCCCTTATCAGCTGTGTAGTTACTACCTCGTGAACTTTATAACTACTGTGTTCTGCGTGATGACATCTACGAAAGTTTCTTGGCATTACTCCTAGGGTTGGCTGTATTTTGCACCTTTAGAATTATAGAGTATTAATTCAAAATAGTAAGTTTTTCAATTTTGGTCTCTATAATTTTTAGGCTATGATTTGGTTAACTATATTTATATATTCTTCAGACATTTAAAGCTTATTGTTAGAATACGTTTAAATAATCTGAATATCAAATGTTAGCTACATTTGATATTTTGGAAAAAAACTCTTTTTAATTATAATCCTACTACTATTGCAACATATAACTTTTATAGAAAAATAAATGCGATACACATATTTACAATTTGTATGAAATAAGCAAAACCGACGAACCAATTCCATCATTTTTCAATTATATTATGTACCCATAGATTAATTGTTTTGAAATATAAAGAAATAGTTGAGGGTGCAATTATATAAAATGAGAGCTTTATAGTCCTTTTGTAGTCTTTTGGTAGATTTCCTTGGAAAACTTTCCGAAAGTTTTGAAAACGATTGAGGTTGAGCGATTGCAGAGCGTCTCGAGCATTTCAATGACTTGGTTGCAGCCGATGAAAAGCAGCGCTTGTACGCATAAAACTATTGATTTTAGAAAAAAATGTAGGAATTTTTCTGTAGTTTAATTTTTTATCTAAATGTTTTATCGTAAAATGATACAAAGGACATATTCTCAAAGAACTGATATTAGGCGCCGTTTGCAATATTGCGGCGCGAACGGCGAGGATACGAGGTGGCCAAGTTGAAATTCAGAAAGCACATCAAAATCTATAAAATTACCCATTTTCACAACTCTCGGAAAACTTTCCAGGTAATCTCTTTTTTAGAACCAAATGACTGCACTATAAAGTGTTGTTCTATTATTATAGTGTTGTTGTCTTATTGTGAACAGAGAATAAGGGCACCCCTAGTCGCGAGTTATAAAGGCGCTTCCACACAAACTCGCGACGCGTGTGCGAGTGCAGACACGCGGCGTGGGGATGCGATCGATAGCACCGTCTGCACGTCTGATCCCCGCAGTGCGGGTGACCTTGCACTTGGTTACTAATTACGGAAATACATGTTCTGCTAATGTCACATTTAAAGCACGGAAACCGACAATCTATTAGTGGCGCTAATTAACTATTATTACTAGCTCCGATGGTATTAATTCATATATTCTGTTAGTATAAAGTCGCTTTCCGCGTCCGTCTGTCTATATATGGATATGTAGAACTCCTAAACGAGACAAAGGATTTTTAAGCGGCTTTCACGTTCAATTAGATAATTTTTCATTGAAGGTTTATACATCTAAAAACGTAACTACATTTTTATGTAAGTAAACAGAGCTTATCACCTAGGGTTATGCCCGCTGTTTGCCGCGGGAAAAATTCTATTTCACCTATAAATCAAATTGAATGATTAATTATTAGCAACTCGATTAAAAACGACTTCACAATTTTATACTATTTCATAATAGAAAAGTGAAACTGCTATTTTTTTAAAGTTGAAGTACAACAGACAAGCTGACAGCCCATGGACGTTTGCAACACCAAAGATGTCACCAAGGCGTTACAGACCTCGAAGAAATTTTATGACACCCTTTTTGAAAAACTCTATACCGTAGGGCTATGGGAATACCTCAGCTTGGATTCCAAAACCCGACTGTATGCAAGAGAAAAACGTTCTTATTAAACGTTGCGTTATATGAGCGAAGTGGTTCGAGGAAATGCGGATGAACGTGCAGCCAATGGCGAGCGGTGCAGTGGTGGAACGTAGACGACGGAACCATTCTACACAATTCCTAAGAAAACTCCCCATATATAAACAATGCCTTAACGTAGAAAATTAATTTTATAATTTTGTCAGTTAATATATTTTTATCCTATGGGTATCTAATAATATACGAAACGGCTTAATGAGTACTAAAGAAAATAACAAACTTTCATTTCATGTTGCAGTATTGAAAGGTTATGAATATAAAATCCAAGTGAAGCGCGAACAAATACGTAAGTAGACCTAATTATAAATAAATGAATTAAAAAATTGTTGCAATGCCACTTTCAGCATATTTCGCTACGTAGGCATTGTAAGAAATATTTTTTAACTTCCTAAGAAATTCCACGAGTCATTGATCTCATAAAAAGCCTATCTCCACCTAATTGAAAGATCCGGCCAACCATCCAAATGCCGGCCAATTAGTAAAAAACCAGTGGTAATCAGGCAAAACATGAAAACAGAATCGACCAATCATATTTTTGTTTATAAACCTACCAAGAACAAGGCTAAATAAATCAACATCAATGTTTGAACTGCTCAAATCTCGATTAGCTACCCTATTCAGTTTTTACGCCTTATTTAGTCGTAGTTCTATTAAATTTACTGCAATATTAAGACACGTTAAATTGCGAAATAATTATAGTGCTACACTTTGAATATCCTTTAATCTCAAATATCCTGTTTTTAATTAAAATAAGTTATTTTTTATTTCTTCTTCCAATCCATTTTTGAACGAATTATAATCAAGGTTAGTTTACTTTATACGATTACAAAACAAAACAAGGTATTATAAAGACCACAGCCAGGAATACCAACGTAAGCGCTTGTGTAGACGGCACTGCTGACACAACATCACCGCGGCGCTACCGCCGCGACCACGCTGCTATTCTATGCATTTCGGTGTATATGCGAACGAAAATGCGGCAACTGTGCGGCGGCGGTGAGGTAGCGGTGTTTTGTACACGAACGCTTAATATAATAGTTTTAATACAATTGAGACTAGCTATTTGGAATTATAGAGGAGATACCTGCCTGTCTCAATGTTAGAATAAGATGAACTTCCCATTAACTGTATGGGCCCCAAGTGCCGTTTTGAAAGATGTGCTTAAGTTTACCTAGGGCCTATTCCAGGGTATTTTGCCTTTACAACTCCCATCTCTGGAGTTCAAGCTTTATCTCTTGCGACATCCACTCTGCACGAAATCTTCCTTCTGAAGACACCGAGAGGCACCGTGTTATCGTCACTAACTTTGGACTTCGCCACAAAATCACCTGGCTATTTATATTATTACCACAAAAACAAGCTTATTAAGTTTGTTTTTAAGTAATACATGTTTTCTTCATTCATTCATTCACAAGCTAGTTTTCACGTGACTCAAATAGCAGGAATCAATTCAATCTAAAAGCCGATAGGGAAATACACTTAAGACCACATTTATTATGATAACAGTTTAAAAATACGCGAAGTGTTTCATAACTCATCTGTTATGCAAATTTCGTGGCGAATCGATTAAAATAAATCGTGACATTTTTATCTAAGACACATCCGTCTTCAGACAAAAATGTGAAATAATAAATCTCTGCGAAAACATTGAGTTGAACGTAAATACGCAATGGGCAAAACTTCAAAGAATTCTTGTGGGAAATATACTGAGAGTTGAAATAAGATAAAATGTAATCACGACTACAAAATCTTATTTTTTTGAAACTCTACGACTATGTGCTCTGTTGCTGTTTTTAAATTAACAAGTTAATTTTCCAGCTACATTTAGTTTAATGTACCTCGTCCACGCTTTACTTAAAATTGCCGCGGGATTCCCGGGACACAAGTGCCGCTAAGCAAACTAACAAATATAGAAAAGAAAATAAGCTATCGTTTTACCGAAAATTGTATCAGAATAAACTAATTTGTATGCACCTGAACCACTACAAATCTCCCGGGAAAATTGCCGCGGGATTCCCGGGACAAAAATACCATACATTACAGTGATCACTGAAAAATCACATTAAGATTCATTTTTTTTAATGTGACCATTTTAAAGCATCCTCAAAAAACTTTCCTCGGAATTCCCAGGATAAAAAGTAGCTCAGATTTTAAGTCTAATAATTTTCTGTCGATAAGTGAAAACCGCATCGAAATCGGTCCAGTAGTTTTTACGTGAATCCCGATCAAACAAACAAACAGACAAGAAATATAAAAACATTGAATCGCATACATAGTTAATATATGTATTTCAGGTGTTTTTTTTAATAGCTTCAACGTACTACAACAACTATAGAACATATTCATTATTAGGTATTTTATTGAAAAATTTTCAATATTTACATTATTAAATATGTAATAACTTTCCTGTAATATTCTCAGAAGAGTGACTACGATAGTGTTGTATTCATTATTTTCCTTGTAATTGTACGACTCAAATTAAAGTCAATATAAATTATTTTCAATTGAAACTTAACTTATATAAGATATATTATATTATATTTTGATGTTTTTCAAGAAATTTACTAGCGATACGCCACGGCTTCGCGCGGATGTAATTTAGAAAAGAAAGTGGTGAATAACTGATATGAAAAAGGCCGCAGCGTCGCTTAGGACGAGTCAGCGGACATATAGGTCCGGAAAGGGAACGGTTATTTTATAACTTTATACTATGTTAAGATTGTATATTTCTCAAACAAATTGCCGATTGGAAAGCCAGAGACAAAGTATTAAGAAAATATGAGCTGTTATTAAACATCTATATAAAGTCTTTTATCTTAAGGCTTTGTTTAGAAAGCCGCCTTCAACAAATGTTTACCCATAAAGTGCACGGAAAATGTTGGTATAAAACTGTTGTCCCCCACAGCGCTATTCTAATGAGATGGGGGGATTTGAGTGATAGCAAAGCACGGTGAAAGTAAGGGACGGCACGTCAAGGCTTGGAATCTAGCTTTGTGATTAAGAGACGAGCGAAAATCTGAGCTTTTCTAGCCAATACCATATTTAGATTAGATGACTTATCAAATAGATCGTTATAGTAGATCCATACGTCAAGTATTAATTACAACATGACAAAATATATTAACATAAAATGGATCTTTATGCCATATCTTACAATTATTATTACTGAATATTATTTTTTTCTAGTATAGGTTCGCGTTTGACCACGATCTCGCCGCATGTAGAGCGAAGATATGGTTTAGGATGGAGCACGCTTACCTAGAAGGTACCTATTCACATGGAACTTGAAGACACCCAGGTTATAAGTATCGGAACAGACAGACTCCGGCAATCAGTTCTACTCTTTGCGGTGCGTATGATAAAACTAGATGCATAGCGCTTCGTTCTTATAGGTGGTGGTCCACCATTATCGGTGCCGCATGCCGGTGCATCTGGTTGTCCGGTGACGGAAGGGGGATGGCGGGATCAGATCGTAGAGCTCAGCTGCACACTCTCCAAAGTATATCAGATAGAGAACCGATAAGCTGGCAACCCTGCGTCGATGTTCGAGACTTTGAGTTTTGTCGTCGAAAAGGCTGTAGTTGCCTGGCTCTCTGCTCATATATATATAAATCTAGACACGTGTCAATTTCACTAAGCGATTCTCCAAAGGCAATCGCTTTAGGCCCTCAGAAATAATACGGTCATACCCCCCAAAACTTCAATTATATAAAAATGAATTTGTCAAATTCTTTTTTACGTCACTCGCCCTCTAGTTCCTCTCCATTAAACACAATAATCTTCTGTTAAAAGCACCTCAATATTTTATTTATTTTTACCGAATTTCAAACTATGATCAGGATATAACTTCCCAAATTTTGTAAGTTAACTGGCTTTTTATATAATGCAAACGTAAATCAGGCTTAAACGACAGCTAAAACATAAATAGATATATTTAAGTTGGAACCGACCTCTTCCAGTTTAACTGATTACTTTTAATTTCGAAGTTGGCAATCCTGCAGACTGTCCGGCTCATGGAAAGAGGTTACCAAGTCTTATAGACGTTTGCAACACCAGGGATGGAACCAACGGCTTTGGGATAGGAATAGAGGGATGGGATAGAGGGAGTAAGAAATAAGCCATCGCAAGAAACATAAGTACCTTAAGGCTAACCGTTTCACGCCGATATTCTGTGAGAGCGTGGTATCACACTGATCGAGCCGGCCTTAAATGCTGTAATCAAGATAATTATTCCAGCATGGCTTTATCACGTAAAAATTAAAGGAACCTCTTAGCTAATCTGGCGACGTAGTTGGTACACAGAAAAAGTGGTAATATATTTATTCGCTGAGAGCCGTAACTTGCTACCTCAAATCTAGTTGTAACATTTCCATCACTGCTCAAAGGAAAGGAGCCCCGTTCTCTCAAACATTATGTGAGGAGAATAACAAAGACATGCACGTCATAACTGTCAGTCGAGATTGACAACAATTGATGGAATTCGCGTGCCTCGAAGATGTATGATAAAATATCTTTCGTTATGTATTAGCTTAAGGTATTTAGGGTGAAAATACTATTATCTAAAAATAGATTAACCCAAATTACAGTGTCAAGTACAAATAAAGCTCCATTAGAAGTACTTTGGTAGGTGTAGTGTTCGCAGCCTAAATTCATGGCAGCTAGTATATATTTATAGATGTTGTAGTAATTACTCGTATAATAATGGCGTAATTTAATAGATTTTTTTAGGTACCTATCACGAAACGGTAGCTATTTTATGGCAGATGTTTATTAATCTGTTGCAATGGATAACAAGGTGATTTAGTGAATACGATACAGTCATATTTGCTAAACTTTTTGGTGGCATTTGAAACAGGTATTAACAAGTTTCTGGACATTTTAAATTGTGAAAATTTAATTGACGGTACTTTTCAAATAAGTTATAATATTTAAGCGGTGCGTGAAGCCAGCCAGACAGTTATTGGACCATTCGCCGGGCGCTACGGTCTTCTGAAAACTAAGCACGTGTTACATTTGTTTTTAATTTAAATGTTTATAAAGTTGTTTGTATTTAAATGTCTATAACCTTAAGATGATGTAAAGACTTTGAAATTTGAAACGGGTTGACTACAAAGGGAGCTTGAAGGTGACCGGGCCAGGTTGGGCGCATTCTTAGGGCGCGTTCCCACTATGTCGCAACGATTAATTTATCGTTGGACGACTGTCGTCTCTAGCTGTTCCCATTATAACGATTGTTTGTCAACATTTTTTATCGTTTAGCGACTATCAATCTAGCTGTTTCCATTGAATCGCGACGACATCTTGTCGTTTCACGGCAGTCGCTTTGTCGTTTACACATCATTAGCGAGAGTGAAGGGAAAACACGTGTAAACGACGAGACGATATTTTTATCGTAGCTACGATAGATTTGCTGTCACAATTTAGTCGTAACGATTTTTTATCGTTTTACGGCTGTCATGCTAGCCGTTCCCACTGTCATGACAATTTGTCGTCACTGCAAAAAAATTTCGTAGATGACAGTTAATCGTGTCGTTATGTGAACACCTCAATTTAAACAAATAAGCCACGATACTTAAAACTACACGATTATCTGTCGTCACGACAAAGTGGGAACGCGCCCTTTGTCATCTTGGTTATATATCCAAATGTGTTGCTATCGAAGAATTGAATAGTTATTCTTCCTATTATTTCTGTGGGTACGATATATGTATTCATTGATTTACTGTGAGAAATTTCGATGATGTTTACAGTAGTCATAACACATTTATGTGTGTAGTTAGTAGAATAACTAGGAATATAGGAATAGTAACGAATATCATCAAGTATGAAACTAGAGATATATGAGCTATGTAGTTCATATATCTCTATTTACTCTCTCTGGAGCTTAACTCGCATAAAGAATCGGTACTCCATTTTACAGCAAATTCTAATAAAACAATGAAGTACAAACAGTACAAAAGGGCAAGCTTTGAAATACTTTGTTATAACCTTATGTTTAAAATACAACTATAAAAATAATTATAATTACTGCTTAAACAATAATGAATGCGCTATTTGATTCTCTAAAGAAATGTACGTCATATCTTGCTACGGTCATGTCTAGGAGGCTTCGACGTTTTGTAAAATGGTAAAAAGTCTCTCAATTGATTTGACTATCAACTAATCTATTGAACTTTCTGTATTACTTAGGCAACGTAATGCTGCCAGGCTTTTAGGTGCGCTGCTCAATGGCAGCTGTCTGTTGAGGTTACATAGTTTCTTATTTTAGTTTTACTTTTTAGGGCACGAAAGCAATTTTGGAAAAACGGTAACCTTATGTTTTCGTCATCTCATTTCACCGCTCCCGCCGTCCACGCAACATGAGACTAATGGGTTTATACGAATGAAATTTCACTGGGAAGTAAAATCTATATGACGCTAAAAAATAGAGTACAATCACAGTATGAAAAAGTTCATCACCTTAAAGTCGACTTTTGCTAGCAAGAGTGCAAGAAAGACTAAAAATGCTGCCAACAAACACATTTTAATAAATGTTAAGTTTATAAAATAATTATAAACAATTTAAAAAAGAAAATTGCGATTTTGAGTATGACAATGAGATTAACAATAGTTTTAATCATCCGAAACAAAGAGGATATAATCATTACGCTTATCATTACATCTTTAAACAATCTTCTTAGACTAGATAAAAAATCAAACAACTTTGATCAAGTAACTTTAAACTTTATTGTTAAACAGTTAAACATTTTTTTTTGGTGTAACAGTATGTTCTGTGACGTAGTTTGAAAAGATAACACGTGTTCGCGAAACATTAGTTGAATCAATTTGAAAACTGACGAACATTTTTATACCACGACTGAACATAGAATTGTAAACAGTACTGCTCAATCGTGTAGGTTAATTTGTGTAAGTCTTGGTCCCTGCAAGGGTCCCGAATTCGATTACTTATATAGTAAATTTTGTAACGAACTTTCTGCTCATCATATTTATTAGTTATATGTTACGCAAAGCACTAGTGTAAATTTCTTATCTTAGAGATATGCAATGTATGTATGTATTTGTCTGCCCTATACGTGCACGCGAAACGTTGAATGAATCAATTCGAAAACTAGCGAACCTTTTCATACCACGAGTGTACCTACTTAAACCATGTAACAATTAAAAATTGTCACCATACATATAACTGAATGTGGAACTCTTTTTCAATGTACATTTTATTTTTTACACTTTTTTATTTAAGTCAATACGATGGGGGAGTTACTAATTCTAAAATATTACTACAAATCGAAAATACCGTGCAGCTCTAACTTTCGATTGTAATACTTTCGTCGTGATTGTAATTATTACCGTTTTAAATTTGTAGCAT
Organism: Dendrolimus pini; assembly: GCA_949752895.1. Lineage (NCBI taxonomy): Eukaryota > Metazoa > Arthropoda > Insecta > Lepidoptera > Lasiocampidae > Dendrolimus > Dendrolimus pini. The sequence goes on from OX457131.1 coordinate 4,431,305, forward strand.
GGCACATAAAACACACAATTAACGTTTAGCGACAAATCAATGAAATTATCGCAATGACATTTTCATTTTACGTTCAAACGAACAAATTTTTAATGGAGATATGCAACATGGTTGTGAAACGATGTTGCAAGCATCATGCAAGCAAGTTTCCCAATAATCGTTTGTTTATGCGTACGACACGTGTATATCTGTTATTTGTTATTAAATTAAACATTCGAGTCATATGGAGGTGTAAATATAATTTTCAAATAGGTACTATTTTCATCATTTTATGTTGCTTCAGTGGTAACGCTTGGCAACCTGTTCTTGACAAATATTATTAAGTCACGTTGAGCACTGTGATTGTTTTGATGGATGAGGTCGTCTGATAGGGACGTTCTTGAGACTCTGTAGGCGACGCACACATGTAATAGATATTTATTATACTTATATATATAACTTTTTAAGGGCAGATTATTATGTATACTATTATTACGCAACTGACTGAAAATAATGTTAGTTTTTAATTTAAATAAGGGCAACACGGACGGGTGTGCCACAAGGTGGTATTGGTTAAATTTCTCCTGAGTCTCCATTCGAAGCGAGCACAACCGGTGTTATAGTACACCGGTAACTTCCTACGCCGTGTACACACCCCCGAAGGCTGGCAGCCATATTTTTCGGTGTTTTATTTAAATAATACCAATATCCCCAACAGACTCTAAAAAGAGCTTTCATGGTTCCTGATCGAATCTTTAGGTGACTGACGTAGACGGTAGTAGCGTTAAAACAAAATTAGGCGAATCCATTCTACTTTTTTATTTCTGTAGAAATGGACTAAAAATTAATAAAACTAAAAACATCACATTATTCGTTATAAATTAAATTTGCAATAGACATAAATATTTTCATTCTTTAATAAAACAGCTGTATGTTTTATGATAATTTTCCAAATATCAATTAATTATGTTTAATTGTTGCTTTGTCTAACGATTTTTTAATGTTGTTACTGGACCTAAGTACTTTGTATCAAAAATAAATTATATAATTAGTTTTATTCAGAATGGAAGGCAAATTTTTAATATAATAGCGTTAAATATATATAATTCGCTTAGATAAACAAAATATTTAATTATTTTGCCTATGGCAACATTGTCCGGATCGACAATCAAGTGCACTTTCTATCATTTTCATTTTCACCATAAAGATTAACGAGAAATAAACAATAAATATAACTAAATTTTCAAAATATAGTTTAACTCTGTACACTAAGTTTATTGCTGGACCTATTTTTTCACCTGTCTGATTCTTAAATAGAAATGGCGACCATCTAAGAGGATCAATATATGTTAATTTCATAAATACTTCGATCAATTATGCATATTATTACATAATAAATGATTAAGAGTAAATCTTCAAATAACTCGAAGACGTAATAATATAAGACAATCTCAGTTTCCATTTACCCAATAATGTAGGTAGCTATTAAAATATAATACTGTCATCTGTGGCATAAGGAAGTGGGATTAACAAGTATTCAAGCCAACCAGTTATATAAATGCTTACATTTTATTAAATTACGCGCTATGAGATGTTTTGTGATATTAAATAAGATATAAAGGAAAAGAAGGGATAACTTTATTTGGAAAGTCTTCAGGGAATTTTGAAAATGCTCTTTCCGAATGTCAAATTTTGAAACATTTCGCGTTAGTATCGTATCCTATATAGTTGAAAAATGGCGCCTATTTTTTGACAATATCTCCTTTCCGACACATTTTACAACAAAAACATCAAAGTCAAAATTAAACAAATTTTTTTTATAATTCATATTATAACAACGTTTTTTTGTGAAATCAATAGTTTTGGTGTACAATGCATTTTTGGGTGCACCGAATTTACATACGGTAAATCTATAAAATTACCCAATTTTAAAACTCCAGGAAAACTTTCCACGTAAGCCCCTTTTTTCCGAACCAAATGACTGTCCTAAATCTACAAAGGAACTAATTTTATATATCCAACACTGAAATGCTCTTTGTTTTAATGACATTTTAACAACTTATCTGGCCTTATAGACGAGTGTCATTAGCGCTAAACAAATAAAATAGAAAATGTATTACATGGAGTGTTCCGAGGAACTAACAGTTCAAAATGGTCACCATTCCCGTCTTCTTTCAACCATCGCACCGCCTACCATCGGCTGCGCGTTCATCCCTGCTGTACGCAACGGTTCTCTAGAACGTTTCTCTTGCGCACCGTGGGTATTTGGCATGAGCTACTAGCTGAAATTTCCCACAGCGTAACGATATGGAGTTTTTCAAAAAGGGTGCTTAAAATGTTTTCTTCGAAGCAGGAAGAGCGTTGGTGATATCTTGGTGTTGCACATGTCAATAGATGACGGTAATCTCTCTCCATCAGGTGGACCGTCTGCCTGTTTACTGTACTCCAGCTATAAAAAATATATATGGGAATAACATATCGTTACGCTAAATATTACTTTTAATGTTTCTGGTTTTATTTGTTCTTAGCAACTTTTTTAATGATTCTTTCGATGATGGGGATTGACATAGAGTACTTTTCATATACTTTACCGGAAAATGAATTAATTCCTGTATATACATACATACATGCTAGGCTGGTGTCAAATGTCATTTAAATCCATTTAATTGTTTTCACGTAATGCTTTAAGAGACAGAGAGACAAGAATGCTAAAAGTATCATTTTCAAAATCTGCTGATCCGAACTAACCACCCTGATTTTTCTCATTTTTAAAATCATTTTAGAAACTCGACACACCCAACAGATGTATTGTATTATAGATATATGAGTTTGTACAAGCTTATTAATTCTTTAATGATTAAACATGATTTCATAGCAATTGTCGAAGTGCTTGGTTTACAAGTAAGTGAGTGGTTATAGATACGAAACCGGCCTAGGCTTTCGCTCCTTCTAAGTACATTATCAAGTTATATGATATTCTGTTTGTAACCACAGATCGTGACTACTATAATTGACGAGATTTTATGTATAATTGCTCGATTGTATGCTTCTTCCAACAGAGCTTAATATCATCATAGGTTATGACTTATTCATAATGTTCCGGTGATAATTCTTTTTTGAGACGGGGGAAATGCATTTCGCACACTACCGGGTCCTTTACTAGGGATTAGACCAAAGCGACGAGAGGTAATACCACGAAAGGGAACCAGAGTCAAATCGCCGGTTTGTGTGGAGACTCGAAAACTCAATACTCCACTAAAACCAGTTCCTCCCATGTGCCCCGCGCTTATGGCAGGAAGAGCATGAGACTTAGAACGTAGTTACGCCCACGCTGATATCCTAGCGCATCAGTGCTTGAGAATGTCCCGGGAAAGGCAAACTCACTTCGTGAACAGGGGTGAAGACTCCTCTCTCTAGATGCTAGAAGGTCCCTGCAGCGGTATTTACGGGAGGAGATCTTGCGCATATCTGCGCCTCTGGGACCCCGAATGTACCAGTAATATACCACGAGTCCGTCCAACCTCATATTTCTTGAAAATTAAACTACACAGCGAAACACCACCCTTAAAGTTTCTGATAGAATAAAGTATCTTAAAAGATTATATTAAATCAGAGACTCTTAAACCCCTAATAAACTTAACTAAACTTAACTCTCCGATGTTGGTTATTTTTGACAGTTATTTATGAGTTACTTTACCACCACCTCTTATCCTTAAGAGGAGTTTATGGGTAAGATTTTCGTTAATCAGTTGCTGAGCAGTTTCTTAAAATTTAACAAACGATTATAAGTAAGGCCATAAATACACTTCGATTTCTCTACAAGTCGTTCAACCATCAAATAACAGTTTCAATTTCAATGAAACACCCGTCCGCCGTCGGCTTATATGCAAATTGGTACTCGCAAACGGCCAAAGCTCTCGTAATTAAAACGTAGTGGAACAAAAGAATCGGAATAATAATTATTTTTCACACAAAAGCGTTGGTTTAATTGAGCAAAAGCTTTGAGACTGATTTACAGCTGAATTCTTTCTTCCACTGGTTTATGGTGTAGAAATGGCTTAACCGAAATGTTATTGTTCTTTTGCGTATTACACGAACTTCAAGAAGAAAAATTACACTAAATTTAACGTTAAATTTAATAGTAGTAGGTTTAGTAACCCAGTGGTCAGCAGAATTGAAATATTATAACATATCATTATATTAATACGTGAAACAAAAACTCTGTACCCCTTTTTACGAAAATTTCGCACATTTATATTTTATGTAGAGACGGAATGCACAATGCTTTTTTTAAAATTATGCATAAAAAATACATTAAATGAATAAACAAAACATTACGCACATATACTCACACACACGCACATATTCTCTTCTGTTTATTGTTAAAGTCAAATTAACAGTGTAGCCTTGGCGAAAATCTGTGATTATAGAAGTATAGAAGTTTTTTACAACAGAACCTTAATAATGTTCAAACTTATAATTTAAATTAATTATTATGGTCGAACTTCGTACTAACTACTAGTAATAATAACTAAATCAGCAGTCGGACACAAACGTAGTAATATTTCTGGCCACGGTAACCACTTACCATCAAGTGAACCAGTTTGCCTATTGGCAAACAAAATAAAATCTTAGGGTTACCTTACTAGTACTTAAGTATTACATACCTAATACTTAAGTACTATTAAGGTAACCGTTGCCTACAAGCAAACAAAAAAATGCAATAATAATAATAATAATCCCGCAGGGGGGCTTTGTGGCGAAGCCTTAGGTGAGTGGCGACACCTCGTACCTGACTCCGGGGGCCAAGACAAGGCCCCCGCCTCCGTGCTTGCCTTAGCCAGCCGGCACGGAGTGGAGATCGCTAGAGCTAAAACTCAAGCTCCAGGGGTGGAAGTGATAAATGGCCTAATGTCGGAAGTAGCTTCGGTGAACCTGCAGCGCACCTCTCTACACCCCTTAGCCACTCATACCCATGTTGCCCCTGCCTTTTATGGCATTTTTGGGGCCCATGCAGGGAGTGGCGAGTCACCGTCTGCCCATTTTATCCATGTTCCCCGAACATTGCGACGGGCAGACGCCATAGTCCCCATATTCCCAGACCGCTAGTACCACTAACAGTTCACCCCAATAGCCCGATACTTTTTGTCTTCATTTCCCACAATAGTCCTACACTGGCCGGGGCTTGTCCTTGGGTGCATTATTGTATGGTGTAGACAGGGATAATCGCCGGTCAGTGTCACACCACATATTTACATTAAATTTGTCAAGGGGCCTCTACGTGTTGGCCTCCCCACGCAAGCCCTCCAAAAGTCCGGGCCATTTTTATGGCCCGTGGTCTTGAAAGACATACAGAGATAATAATAAACAATAATGTAATAAATTGTTGTCATTCATAATCTATTTAATTAAAATGGTTTATCAATGACATACATCCGCTATCGGTTGTCCTAATGTGCAAATTTCTTATACTGTTATATTGTTGGAGGGATGGCGAGGTGTTCTAAAAATGTTTGTCGAATATGTAGAGTGAGTAAATGAAATGTTCATAAACCGTAAGGTTCCCTGATTAAAAGTATTGTGACCAGTTTGTGTTATTTTATTACCATAAACCCTTCCGAGTTGTTGCAAGTATTACAATACCCTGTCAGGTATCGAACCCCGGATTTCTACTTTCCAGAAAACAAGGTGGGGCAGCGCTTAGACTAGCTATTACGACAGAGAAGACGTCATATTTCTATACATCAGCATCCCATATTAATATCGGGTATCCAAGTATTCGAATAGGAAAATATGTCACTAAATTATGGTTATTGAACATAACCATAATTTAGTGACATATTTTCCTATTTTGTTTTAGTTTAGTTTGGCTTTTTAACCGACTTCGAAAAAAGGAGGAGGTTCTCAATTCGTCGGGATCTTTTTTTTTTTTGTCGTTACTTTTTTTATGTATGTTCGCCGATTACTCCGTCATTTATAATCCGATTTACGTGATTCTTTTTTGTTCGACGCGGAATAGCTTCCAATTGGTCCCCTAAAAATTTTACATAGTTTGGCCCAGTAGTTTTCATTTTATGAACATTTTTCATGGAAATAATTTTCACTCCGTTCCATATGTACACCGATTACTCTGAGATTTATGATTCGATTTACGTGATTCTTTTTTTGTTCGACGCGGAATAGCTGCCATGTGGTCCCCTAAAAATTTGACATAGTTTGGCCTAGTAGTTTTCATTTTACGAACATTTTTTTGTTCCCGGTTCTTGGGACCTATATTTTTTAAGAAGCGCGGCACCATTCGTAGATCCACCCATACATAGCTAGACACTAAAAAGTAACAAATAAAATTTAAAAACTTCGTTTAAAAAAACCGACTTCAAAAACGAAAAAACTAAAATGTATAAAATAACTTATTTCTTAAGCTATTATTATTAATATATATTATCTAAAACATATTGAAGTCGGTGCAAAGTAAAACATATTAAAAATTACTATATTTTGAAAATTACTAAGCACCGACTTTAAGATGTTTTAGATAATATATATTAATAATAATAGCTTAAGAAATAAGTTATTTTATACATTTTAGTTTTTTCGTTTTTGAAGTCGGTTTTTTTAAACGAAGTTTTTAAATTTTTCTGTTTACAGGTAAACACTACGTAATAAATAGATTGGCTCAGGTATATTTGATTTTTGGTTTGATGGAATTATAGACACGAAACCTTTGCCTCCGTTTTATTTCACTGTGTCATCGCCCTTTCCATTCGTTCATCCGCGCTTGACAACATGTACTCCCAATTATAATATTTTAATTAATTGTTTAAAGTGATTAAATTGAATAAATCTTTTTATTCTCACATGGTTAAAACATATAACTTTTTTTAAATACAATTTCGTAAAAAATTACAAATGGTTAATATTTAATTTCGAAAAATGAGCAGTTATTACAACTGATTTCTTCTCTCTGGCGTCTCTGGCTGACCTGTCATAGGTCACCGAAGGTTCTGTGTAGTAAATGAGTAATTACCAGTAAGCACAGTGCGCACGCAATTAAATTATAAACACATTAGTACCAATGTTTATAATGAATGTACTTTCAAATTGTTAAATCTCGTCTCCCGCAACACTTATTAAGCATTTCAGTCATTATGTAATATACAGTCATAAATTTTAATAATGATAATCAAACAAATTGCAGAATAGATAAATAGGAAAAGCTTTTAGTAATCGCTAGAAACAAAGTACCTAAACAGTTAATGAATATGTAATAGTCTAAGCAAAGTATAAAAAAAGATAAGCAGGAAAAATCATAAAAACATTTACAAACAACAAATAGTTAAAACACGTTTAGGCAAGACCCTGATAGCTTCAGTCGAAGAAAGCATTGAAAAATGTGCTTGTAATTTTTTTCTTCCCCGAAGTTACGTTAAACCCGATAACATTTTAAAGTGTGACACTTTATACATCCCAATATACTTAACATAATAATAACATACTTATTTTCATGAATGCCCTCGCTCTAAGATACTTAGGTACTTTCTAGTCACCTCCGAAAACATTATAGAACCACTTATCTCATGACGTTCGAAAATAAGATCATACATGAACGCATAAATTTCCCAAAACACGTGACATAACGTAAAATCAACATTTTCTTTCCCCACGTCGCGTCTAGAAACAACAATAACGTGAACATTCTAAACTGCATCAAATGATCAAATGACATAACAATAGACGGTAAAACGTGCGTGGCTCTCACTTAACTAGTTCACAAGATAAATACTGAAGAGGATTGTATTGAACTGTAATATTATCTCGAAAGTGGAATATAGATTAACGAAAAATACTTTGCTAAAGAATAAATAAATAGTACTCACGAACTATTTATTTCAATATCATAAGAAATGATAAGATGCTTATAGATAAAGAATACTATAAACTACGTGAAAATTGGAAAAGAAAAAGTAGAAAAGTCAACCCTTGGCTTCAAAAGCAAAAGTTCAAGGCCAAACGAAAATAAACGGGAGGATGGCGGTGATATTTTTAAAATATGTTGTTAATTCATAAAAGATTTCAGATAAATTAATAAACAACTGACATAAAGAACAATCAAAATGGATTACTGAAATAAAGACAAAGGTCATTTTAATTAATTACAATGGTTATATTAAAATGTTATCGTATTATACAATAATCTTTTCTTATAATATTTTATACAATCTTGACTTTATTATTATTAATGATGCAAGATACAAACTTAAATAATAGATAACAAATTATGTTATTTTATTTGGTATTACGTGCAGAAAATGCATGCACAAATATATTATATGTACTATGTAACAAGGGAAACAAAATAGTTGAAGAACTAATCGCATAGTTCATAATTTTGATAAAATTTACTAAATGAGCACTAGCCCTTCATTTAATTTTTTATCAATTTATTACAATTGGCAAAAAACGACTCAGTTGAATCAAACATCTACTTTTGAAGTATCTTAGAAACACAAATAGCCCGCAGCTGCTGATTTCATTGAAATGCCTTACAATTCTGCAGACTGTAATATTCAATTACCAATACGCAGCTCGGCCCAATAATGATGGGTCATAATGACATAGTGCCACTTGCTAGTCAGTTGTTCGCTCACAATCTCAACACAAATCAAGATATCGATTAATTTAAATTACACTTCCTTGTTGTTAGTTATAAAAATACAAAACAAGTTAACAAAACAAGCAGTGTAGATGATACTACAGAATTAACCGGAGAAAGGTACGGGAAGAACGTAGTGTCGCTTGGAGCAAATCCGAGCGGAACTAATGGCGATATTTCGATACAATACGTCGTTATTGCTTTCTGTTAGATTTAATCTACACATAACGTATTAAAGCAGTAACATGTATTCTTGATACCATTACTGAAACAGTTTTAGGACAAGCGAATGTTTTGTCTGTTGCGAAAATGTAGTTTGTAAATGTCAAAACGTGAATCTATGATGAAGATTAAGCCGTTAAAAATGTATAATACTTTTTTAAGACTTCCTAGTTTGGGTTATCAATGAAGTAACACACAGATAACTAATTTAAATACACTTATAATTTTTCTCACAGAAGCTTTATAAACCTGAATTTCGTTTTTAGAAGAGATAAAAATTAAATTAACCATTATATTAACGCAAATAAAGTTTATAATAAAGAAAACAATTCCAGGAGAACAAATAAAACTGTTCAATCTTATTTTCAGCAACGATATGCCCGAGTAACTTTTATATCGAGGTCAAAAAGAAAATAGTAACATCAGGCTATACCTTACAATACCTTATATGCCATTCAGGCTAGACCCAGACTGAACAGAAGAGTGTTAAAAATCAAATATAAATATGAAACCTTTTAAAGGCTATAACCAAGCAAATACTTCTTTACAGATGGTTGGTTTGTATTGGTTGAAAGTAATTTCAATTCACACACAATTATTTCAGAGACCGTGCTAAATGAAAAGAAAAATATAAGAAGAGCAAAAGACATTTTAAGTTTGATGATATGAGAACTAGAAAGGCAAAACAAACAATAGACAAGATTATTGGAATCAAGCAGTAAGGGCTGGGTAATGGATTTCAATTGAAATTTGTTGGCTATAAATTGGCATTTTGATCAAGGTTATTTATTAAATTGATATAACAGAATGGTAGCATGTTTTACTAGTTGTATTGGAGCTTATTATATAGGCATTGTTAGTTTGAGAAAACTTTATTCCCAAGAACATTAATTTATTAATAATTACGACAAATATATAAACAGTTTATCTTATATTATCTCCAATAAGGGAATTAGTTCTAAGGAATATGAATCCGAAATTTCAGCAAGCACGCCGCTTGAAAGGTCTTATATTTTAGGTCCATTTTTGGCATCTGTAACTTATAAAGAGATTTTGAATGCTGTTAATTAGGACGAGAGTTGTCATCTTCTATTTATTCATTATTTCGCAAATTCAACGGTTTTGAAGTAGCTCTTACATTTCTACACTCTCAGTGCAAAGTTTATTGACATGACGCAGCGGTAAAGATTTGGTATTGTTACCTTGAATGATAATATCAACCAAACAGATAATAGACCGTTCCCACTGATCAGTGTTTTTTCTACTTTAGGTACACACTGTTGTAAACAGGTGTCAGCCCTACCCATAGGTGTGGAGTAGGTGTTAACCGTGAAACGACCTTGATATTGAAAACGCGTCAAGCCGCAACAGGCCGAAATGAAAGTGAAGTAGATTTCTTTTCTCTTTTAACGGTTACGTCTCTGATGACTTAACTAATTCACTGTGCATTTTTACTTTAGTGATCCAGTTCTATTGGATGCAATTCTAATTTATTTTTTATCATTTTCACCTAATTGATTATAGAATCATGCTTTTACTTTTGTTCATCTTTAATCGATCGTTCAATAGCTTCAATGAGTTTTGGAATAACTTTGAATTATTTTTATTTACTATCGAGATGTTCAAGTATAAAAGATTTACTCCTACCACTGACTACAAACTTTTGGTACTATTTTGTTTCCATGTTGTGACATTAACAAAAATGTCATCAAATATTTGTGTAAATGTAATTTGTAAAATCATTGACCTATAAGTTTTAAATGTCAAATCAACAATCAAAAAATAAATAATAGTTTAAAAAAACTAAAAAAAACACGCTTTTATAAAAAATCCAACTAAAAAAACAAAAAATAAAATTTAATATAATATAAAAAAGCGTGGGGTGTATTCAAAGCGCTTTTTAAGATATTATATTATTAATTGAATACACCCCACGATTTTTTATATTATATTAAATTTTATTTTTTGTTTTTTTAGTTGGATTTTTTATAAAAGCGTGTTTTTTTTAGTTTTTTTAAACTATTATTTATTTTTCATTTTTTAGTTGATTTTTGTTTAAATGTTTTTAAATACAAGCTTTTGAGATCCTGCATATCATGTAGCAGCAGAGTGCTAGCCAAGACAAGTAAAACGAGCCCAAACACGACGGGTCTATCTTGTTTAGTACAGGAGTTCCTATGGCCACCTTCCGACTCCATCATCAGATCAGCTCCATGGTACCATATTATTGCATTGTCACGCGATATAAACATACGAGCCCAAACACGAAGGGTCTATCTTGTTTAGTACAGGAGTTCCTATGGCCACCTTCCGACTCCATCATCAGATCAGCTCCATTGTACCATATTATTGCATTTTGACGCGATATAAACATACGAGCCCAAACACGACGAGTCTATCTTGTTTAGTACAGGAGTTCCTATGGCCACCTTCCGACTCCATCATCAGATCAGCTCCATGGTACCATATTATTGCATTGTCACGCGATATAAACATACGGGCCCAAACACGAAGGGTCTATCTTGTTTAGTACAGGAGTTCCTATGGCCACCTTCCGACTCCATCATCAGATCAGCTCCATGGTACCATATTATTGCATTGTCACGCGATATAAACATACGGGCCCAAACACGAAGGGTCTATCTTGTTTAGTACAGGAGTTCCTATGGCCACCTTCCGACTCCATCATCAGATCAGCTCCATGGTACCATATTATTGCATTTTCACGCGATATAAACATACTGGCCCAAACACGAAGGGTCTATCTTGTTTAGTACAGGAGTTCCTATGGCCACCTTCCGACTCCATCATCAGATCAGCTCCATGGTACCATATTATTGCATTGTCACGCGATATAAACATACGGGCCCAAACACGAAGGGTCTATCTTGTTTAGTACAGGAGTTCCTATGGCCACCTTCCGTCTCCATCATCAGATCAGCTCCATGGTACCATATTATTGCACTGTCACGCGATATAAACATACGGGCCCAAACACGAAGGGTCTATCTTGTTTAGTACAGGAGTTCCTATGGCCACCTTCCCACTCCATCATCAGATCAGCTCCATGATACTATATTATTGCATTGTCATCGACCTTTGACAGGTGTGCAAAGTATGAATTAAATCTGATCGTTCAAAGTAGGACAAAATCGAGCTCAAGTTACATACTGACATACTGACATACAAGTGAAGCTAATATAAAGCGTGTAATAAAAATGACTTTAGTTTTCTGTAATAAATAACATTCATAACAAATCGAAAATTGTAAACATATTTTTCTAATAAATTATTTATACAAATATTATGTGTAGATTATGTACTCGTGTTTCTCAAAGGACAGATGAAACGTTATCTATTTCACCTTAGTAATAATCTACCATTTCTATTTAGCAAATATTTTTACGCTTAGAATTCTCACATCTAAACAATTCAACAAACTAAAAACTGAACTCCTGGTTGACAGGGATGAGTGGCGTCGACTTGGGGAGATCTACGTCGAGCAGTTCACTGCGATTGACTCACGACAACGATAAACTGAAGTATAAGAAACAAAATTAAATACGTACTATATCTAGCATAGCCCCTCCAAAAACATTCGGGGAGTGATAAGCGTACCTAGAAGGCTGGCAGCATTACAACAGTAAACAAAGATCCTTTAAGCGAGGTAAGCTCCAACCTACCGATCGCTTGTAATCCCAACCAGTTTTAGGACTTTTCTTAACTTTATGGACACGTAACCCTATTCTAGCATAAGAGAGAATAAATAAAAGCAGAATCACAAAATAAATATATGACAGCAATGTGACTAGTAAAGTCGGTGCCGGTAGACCGCGACGTACTCACCGTGATCAAATTCAAGATATTTAAAACAAATTTCAGGTAAAAAGCAGTTTAAATAAGCATGTAAGTATAAAAAGCGAATAGTGTTTGTCAAGATCGTAGCAGGTGGAGAGGCGTGACAATATGTATGTAGCTATGTACAATCTTATACTTTAAAGAGATAACAATCGTATATTAAAGTTATAAACCTATACTTCGATCATATTGAAATATTAATTAGAAAACCATTTATCGTTCAAGGTGTTTGGTGTTGCAAATGTCCATAGGCGATGGTAACCGCTTTCCATCAAGTGGGCCGTCTGCCTGTCTACTGAACTCATGCAATAAAAAAAGGGATGATAAATTATGTTATTTAATTACAAATAACTTGAAAATTGTTGTTGTATGAAAGAGCTAGATTAAAGCAACTTGATAAATCAAAACGAACCGCGGCATTGAAAGCAAAGGTATTATTTCTGAATGATATCCTATCATCTAGTACTTTAGTACGTATTTAGCCCATTGTTGCCGTGAAGTGAAAACAATAAGCATTGTTTGTTGCATTGGTTTTCGTTCAAAATGACCTTGTTAGCTCATTGACTTCGCTGCTAATGGAACAACTAAATTTATTAGGTCAATTTTCGAAATTATTTCGTAAGAAACTAATAATTTAATATTTGCTTGTTTAAATGATTAAACAAGTTATTAGACATCTAATTATTATTTTCATTTATCATGACTAGCATCGTTAGTTGGCCAATTATGAGTATTGACATGATGACATACAAAAGCGTTTTGATGTGAGCTATCTTTTTTATTCAGAAAACAATCTCAGAGGGGGCAGAAAGGGGACCGAAAATATGACTGTATGGTCATTGGAGTATAAAAATTCATATTTGGGTTTACCTTAATAAATAAAGATAAAAACAAATGTGGACGGAGTCGCGGGTAACAACTAGTTTAATATAAATTATATCTAAAATTATATTAACAGGGATGAATTAGATTTTTCTAGTCGTTATGGCACTTTTCTATATCTTACCAACCGTTTATTTGCGTTACTATATTGTTACGAATTAGCGCCACTCGAATTAAAATGCCGTTAGAATTATTATAGAGTTTATTAGAACTATACACACACGTATAACGCAGGTACAAATATAACCGAACATAACAAACCCAAACGTAATGCAGAAGGTCGTAATTCAATAAAACGCGAATGTACACACGTCACGCCCGTATCGTAATCGTCGCTGCCCCCCTCTCTCAATCAGGCCATCGTCTTATACCTCACAAATATAAAAGAATCCGCAACACCTCGCAAATGATGCTAATGAGCGAGTACAATAGAACAATAGGCTATTCTCCACAATAATTAGAAACGTATGCCAATAAATAAGTGAACAAAAGGAGACGATCATAAAAGGATTACAATTAGTTCAAAAGCCGACAGGTAATAAAATGTGCTACTACAGATCTGTACGTGGAATTTGTCTTTGTCGGCGCCTAGGCTGTAACAATATGTTAAAAATTGACACAAACTCCATGCAAGTAATGTCAAATTTCAACCCAGATGCCACATTGCAAGGTAAGTGAAAGAAGAATTAGATTTAGGAGCGGGACATTAAATAGACTGCGTAACAAAATTAACCAAAAACTTTCGCTGGAATAATGACTTTGAAGCAGTTCTATGTCATACAATGTATGGAAGGTTATTTTCTTCATATTTCTCGGTCATTTGATGTAGCTTAAAAGTAAATAATTACCACCCATCAACCTCGACACCAAAACCACTGTAGATCCAAGATCTTTAATTACAAAAGCTAAAAAACCTCTCATTAATCACCACTATAAAGTACAAAATGTCCATATTCAAAAGAATTGTTCGCATGAAATGTCTTTATTTGGGTTTTTGAGTAAATCAAAATACTCGAAGTGTTGAAATTTAATGTCAGTAATATAATAATGTTTAATGTAGAGTCGATACGTGTTGAGAAGTGAAATTAAGTTGCATTGTAAATCATATTTTTTTTTCACCCAAATATAGGTGGTATTCTAAGAATTCTCGTTGTATTTTGGACTACAAAGGATACAATAATGGCAGTCATTATCTCTACAGCCTTATAGTAGAATTATTTTGTCCGTGCAGTTTGAGTCATAAATAATCGGAGTATTTCGCTCTCTCTTCCACTCACGGGCCTTATGGGCGGGCATAGTGATAGCGCATTATTGTTTTCGATAAGCGTTATCGATAGTTTATTTGGTTTTGTCATTTTGTGGGTTAGTGATAAAAATGAAAGAAGCAAAATAGATAAAACAATGTATGTATTAAAATAAGAATAATAATGATTTAAAATAAATTATTAATTAGGTATCTATGTATTAAAAAACTATAAGTACAAAAGTTAAGAATGTAACAAGTTATATTAATAATAAATATAAATATTTATATCTAAGTTTAAAATAATAATTAACAGCAAAAAAGTTAATAATGATTTTTATAAGAATGATAATATTTCTTTGATAAGAATGAGTTTTTATCGATAATGGCGTTGCGCCCGCGCATCATGCTCACCGCCTTAACCGGGCTGAGGCCGAGTTTGATTTATGACCGAAACTGCACGCTCAAAATAATTCTACTATAGTGACATTCAAAATACGTGCAAGTTAGTTGTTTTTTTACGAAGGCTATTATTATCATTTTAATACCACCTGTATGTATACCATATTTTTGTGCAATAAGTGATTTTATTTAAAAAATAATGAAAAAATATTTTAGTCATTTCTATAACTATTGGACAAATACGTCACAGTCCACGCACTATAAAAGGTTCAGTACAAGTGATAAATGCCCACTGTTTTATTATCAGTTTACGGAACTTAACTATATCAAAACATTTAAACAATAATATGATTCTTCTCAAAAACTACTCAACGGATCATACTCAAACAAATTTTTCCAGCTACAATTTTTAAAAATAATCCACTTTTATTTATGTTAGGGAGACACAATTTTTACCACTTTGGAAGCAATTATTTTGCTACCTATTAAATTAAACTAAAATAAATAATTAAAAAACGTCGAAATGATTTTTTTAAACCTGACTAACGACTATGTACACATAAAAAAAATAACCCTCAACTGCATATACACTACAAATTCATAAATTCACTACATCATTATGTAGCGCTATAAAGATTACATAATCCTAGTAAACACATTTTATCTATAAAGACCTAGTAATTTTCGTGAAAAATAAAACAATACTCAGACAGTCAGACATGACAAAAGCAAGGTTTCCGTTTTTGACAAAAAGGCTTAGAAACCTTTGTTAACGACGGCCTCCTTTGTATTTATATTTGTAATGTTTTTAAATTTTAAGAACATTATTGGTTGAGTTGAGTTGCGGGTTACTAGCAAGGTGAACAGGTGGCGGATAGTAGAAACACCATTATATATGGTGATCAGCTGTGAATAGGTTGAATAAGCAGTCCACGAGCAAGCATCGGCAAGATCAATAGGGCGTACTCGCAGTTCGGTGGAACGAGCTAACCTCGAAAAAACTACAAAAGCCCCATGACGATTTTGTGACGTGGTGAAATACAAAAAAAAACGCCGCCACCAAGTAAGCGTTTTCTCCCTGGTATCGGGCAGCAGCAATACCAGTATGGGTAGAAGGCTGAAGAGAAGGGCTCTTGAAAGGCTTCTGTTCAACTATTAACGGGCGAAATACCGTCTGTTAAACTGCGATGTGGAAGGCAAGTTGGGAAACCACCGCACAAATACATCCCTAATAATTATGAAGAAATATAAGATTGGAGGAGGCTTCACCGACAAGAGTATACATAGCTCTTAAATGATAGATACATTGGTTGCTAAGTTACTCTAATCAACAACGTTTGCAAGTAAAGTGCATTTCGTAATTACAGAATGTTTTCTTTTTGGTATTCATTTATATACCTAATAACTACACTCCACTGAGCCTTTCCCAACCTTAAAAAGCAAAATAATATTTTTTTTATTTTCATACAGTTTTTTGAAAGAACTTAAGACACTGATACGTATATTCGTCCATATTATGTATCTATTACTATTTTTTCTACACAAGGCAATATGAATCAGGGAACTAACTCAATTTGGAACTATTAACGCACTTTTTAAGTAAAATAATAAGCAGTATTTTCAAAATACCACCCCAATTCACACTTTTAATTTAGCGTGCCTTCGAACACAAAGTTAACCCAAAAAAGGTATGTTTAACAAACTAATTAGGGCCGGCCCTTGCGTGACCTATAAGCGTAAGGTGTTAATAGGGTTAACACTTAACTAAGTTAAATTTGTTGCCTGGAAACTTGGTCAGGAATAGCGCGCACAATTACTTAGTAAAGCCGCGGTGAGAATGTTCGCGGGTTAATTACCGAAAACGCTTATTTTTCTATAAATTAGTTCCATTCCTTTATTCAGATATGAGTTTAATAATAATAATAAATCCGGGTACAAACTTACGCATTATACTTATCTAACATTCCCAAACAAGTTTTTTCTTAGTCATTGGTGATCTTTCTTCTTCTTCTTTCTGGGACTCTGACTCTAAATTAAATAAAGCAAAGTGTGTTTTCTATATTTACCCAGCCAAAGTCGAACCAGCAGTCTGCGTCCACTGTCCAATTTATTTGATAAAATATACCAGTAGTTTCGGTGAAAAATATCTACGACATAGTTAGAAGAAGAAGGTTACTATAAGGATTCGATTTCTGCCAAAATGGCCACGAATTTTTCAAATCAGACCAGTAGTTCTTGAGATTAGCGCGTTCAAGCAAACAAACAAACAAGCTTTATATATTAGTACTAGCTTTTGCCCGCGACTTCGTCCCCGTAGAATAGTAAAAAAAAAATAAGTTACTAAAAACCCCCCGATTTTGAAACATTCTTCATTGGTGCTCCGCTTCTATTAGTCCTATCCTGATGATATATAACTTATAGCCTTCCTCGATACATGGGCTATCTAACAATGAAGAATTTTTGCAAATCAGACCAGTAGTTCCTGAGATTAGCGCGTTCAAGCAAACACATAATGTATATTAGTATAAGATTAGATTTGCATTTGCATACTGGCTAAAACATGTAAAGATTGTATCATAAAAAAACCGACTTCAAAAACTAAAAAGTATAAAATAACTTATTTCTAAAGCTATTTTTAATTAATTATTTAATAATAAGTCTAAATTTATATTTTACGACAGCCATTCGCTGTCGCAGATAGGAACAGTATCCCCCTTCAACTACTTCACGAATCCTCAACTCATCAGTGTCTTTGTTCTCAGACTCATCCGGGGTTCGACGCATCGGCCGCTGCACGCACCGAGCATCAAACTCACCCGCCTGACGGACAGCCTCCGCGTCAAGATCTACAGGCGCTTCATATCTTCTAAATACAATCATTATTTATATTATTATTTTTCCTTTTCAGTCCATACCAAACCACCGGCTACGCTGCGTCGAGCATCGACCGGTATGAAGACGTGCCCCTAGAGGTACGATCCCCGTCTCCAGGCCTGCTCCACAACGTCCTCCTAGTATTTATTTATTTATTTTTTAAGTTTAGTGTTATATAAAATCACTGTTATTGAGTTTAGGTCACCAAATCACCCGGTTTATTTTTTATTAGGAATATATTTAGACGGTGCACATACCACGTGAAACCTATGCCGCAAACATGCTCCAGTGCCCATAATACTTCTACCTCACTTTCTCAATGCCCTCATTGCCCTACCCCGCGTTTCTTTAAGGGGAGCAGGGGTCTAAATATATCAAAAATATAATATATTAACAATATTTCAAAAATTCACCACCAAAATACCCAAACAAATTGTTCTGCGTGCCCCAGCACATTAACAGATTCGGCCTCCAATCCTCAGACTAGTTGTACCGCCTTATGGGAACGTTTGGCCTGCTTAAAAAATAATACTCCATTAATTCGGCGTATCCCCCGGGGGGCACGCATCACGGTGGCAGAAAATCTCACAAAAATATTGGCAAAAATTTTAGCTGAAAATTCTCCCACAAATTGGGAAAGCTACCTATTTTTCTCGTTCCGAGTTTTCCATTCGACCGGCCTTGATAAAAACAATTCTTTAACTAAAACTATCAAACAGAACTGCTGCCGTCCAACAATTGAAAATTTAGATACGTCCCATATCTTAGGCAATAAATTCTCAGTAAATTTATCAAAAAAGATTGAAAATAAAGTAAGCGAGGGAGACCTGAAAGGGGCAGCCTGCTTACTTTTTTCTAACGATAGCCTAGCACCAGACTCAGCAGACACACTCTCGGCACTAAAAGACAAGCATCCTATTCCAACTACTTCACAGACTTCTCTGCCAGATCCTCCCTCTTCACAAACAGAGTTCCTACAAGCATCAACTAAAGACGTCTATTCAGCAATAATGTCATTTAAAACTGGCTCTGCTGCTGGAATAGACGGCCTTTCTCCACAACATTTGAAAGACCTTATTAGCGGTTGTACAGGCAACATTGGCCAAACTCTTCTAAAACACATTACCCAAATTATAAACCTGATGCTTGCAGGAAAGGTTCCCGACGGAATCAGGGAAGTTCTATACGGCGCAAATTTAATAGCTCTAAAAAAGAAAGATGGCGGTATTAGACCGATCGCCGTAGGCAACTCGTTACGACGAATCGCCTTGAAGGTCTGTTGCCGCCATATATCCACAAAATTAAAAAACAAATTCCAACCCTTACAATTAGGTTTCGGCTCTAAAGGAGGCTGTGAAGCAGCCGTGCATTCTTTGCGGTCATTCATAAATAATAAATGCGGAGAAGTTATTTTAAAAGTAGATGTAAAGAATGCCTTTAACTCTGTCGACAGGTCCGTCATGTTACACGAAGTAACATCTAATATTCCAGAAATATCAAATTACCTTCATGAAAGCTATTCAAAACCCACAAATCTTATGTATAAAAACAACATTATTCTATCATCTGTGGGCTGTCAACAGGGCGACCCGCTAGGTCCGGCCATCTTCAGCTTGGCGATCCATCCGGTCATCGAATCCCTCAAATCTAAATTCAATGTGTGGTATCTAGACGATGGGACTCTAGGCGGCGACGCAGAAACTGTACTCCAAGACCTACTTATCCTGATATCAAAATTTAATTCAATAGGATTAGAGTTAAATTTCTCAAAATGCGAAATTTTCTTGTCCGATAGCCTGTCTAAAAACGAAAGCGACAATATTAGCAATATGTTCAATGTCGTCGCACCCGGTATTAAGGTCCTGGAGAAGGATTCTCTTCGTTTGCTTGGAGCCCCTATTCTAGATGAGGCCATTCCAAATTATCTGTCTGATCAGCCGCGTTTGATCTGTCATACTCTAAACTTTTCGATATTCACTCTCAAATTGCATATCACATTATACGACATTGTCTGTTTGTACCAAAATTAACATATGTTTTACGATGCGCCCCGCTTTGGAAATTTTCTAATCTTATAAAACCACTAGATAATCGCATTAAAGATGTGCTTAGTAAAATTTTAAATTCAGAACTCTCAGACAACAACTGGATCCAAGCTTCCCTACCCATTAGGTTTGGAGGTTTAGGCATCCGCAAAATCTCTAGCGTTGCTCTACCGGCTTTTCTTTCATCCGCCTACAGCACTGGCTCATTATTTAAAAAAATTATGCAACACTGGGATAATGTCAATACATCCTTTTTAAATGAAGCACTAAACGCCTGGAAAATGGTCTGCCCTAGTGAAGACATTCCCACGATCATGAATTCGCAAAGATGCTGGGATGAAACTATATGTAGAGGATTAAACACAGAACTTCTAAATTCAACTAACTCTACAGGACGTGCCCGCATCCTTGCCGTTTCTCGCAAAGAGTCTGGTTTTTGGCTCCAAGCTATCCCCTCCCCAAACATAGGTACATTATTGGATAATACTTCCTTTTCTTTGGCTATAAACCTGCGCTTAGGTTCTCGCATATGTGCACCACACACATGTGTCTGTGGTATAGAGGTAATCGACCCGGGATACCACGGTCTTTCTTGCCGCCGCAGTGCCGGCAGATGGTCACGCCACGCCGCCCTGAATGATGTCTTACGGAGGGCGCTTGCCACCGCTAACGTGCCGGCTCTATTGGAGCCTAACGGTATTGCACGTGATGATGGCAGGCGCCCTGACGGAATGACTCTAATTCCCTGGCAGCGTGGCAAGCCTTTGGTGTGGGATGCGACTTGCGTAGACACGTTGGCCGCATCCCATTTACCAAACACTTCTAGATCGGCCGGTTCGGCGGCGGAAACAGCGGAATCGCTCAAGCGGCGGAAATATGCAACCCTCAGTGAGAGTTATATGTTTGTGCCGTTTGCTGTCGAGACGCTTGGACCGTGGGGTCCTGAGGCCATGAGCCTCTATCAAAATTTATCAAAACGACTCATCGACTCTTCAGGTGATCAGAGGGCTGGTGCCTACCTCGGCCAACAGATCAGTATGGCGATCCAGCGAGGAAACGTAGCCAGCCTTCTGGGCACCTTACCCATAGAAGACGGTGATCTGGGCTCAGTATTCTACTTATAGTCTTGAGGGACTATGGATAGAATACAATACAAATAAGTTAAGTTTTCTTACATTGTATTCAATAGTATGTAATTTATATTATAGTTATTAAAAAACAACATTTTAGTCTTTTTAATTATAATATATAATTTTTAATATATATTATCTTAAACACGTTACAAGTCGGTGCTTAGTAATTTTCAAAATATAGTAATTTTTATGTTTTACTTTATATAAGTATAGTAAAAATAAGATATTATAATTAAAAATAGCTTTAGAAGTAAGTTATTTTATAATTTTTAGTTTTTTAAGTCGGTTTTTTTATACGAAGTTTTTTTTATTTGTTACTTTTTAGTGTCTAGCAATGGGTAGACCTACGGAAGGTGCCGCGCGCCTTAAAAAATATAGGTAATAAACAAATTACTATTCCGCATCGAACTAAAAAAAATCGCGTAAATCGGATCATAAATCTCAGAGTAATCGATGAACATACATAAAAAAAACCGGCCAACTTGACAGCCTTTTCCTTTTGGAAGTCGGTAAAAAAATATGATATCGCTCACATTAACTTTAATAAATACTTTTGAAAGGGCATATTATTGAAGTTCAAATAATTTTGATGTTGTGCTGTTTACTTGGAATGGTCTTGCTAGGTTTTGACACTGTACAACAGATCAGTTTTTACAATGAAACCGCAACCTCTTATAAAAACGTCTCCGCTCTCATACGCACCTTTTCTCTAGGGAATAATTAAACCCTACGCTATCTCGCCATGATCTATATCCATTGAATAGGTGTGAGATAATCCGATTAAACGGGCAAAAGGTCAATTAGTAATTGTTTAATGTCATTGACAGCATTGTTGCCTCAATTCGTTTGAGAGCTAATTAATTTTAATTGTATTTTAATTGGTGTACGTAAGTTCACGTCTTTGATAAACTAATCATCTGTTCCAGTAACAATTACTCAGGCGCTTAAGAACTACGAAAGGCATATCAATCTTCTCTGTATGACTATTCATGACTTCCACAGTGTTCTTATAGAATGTATAATTTATTTATTTATTTTATTTACTTAATTAATTAATTAGAAGAAATATAGATGGCCTAGGACGATGACGAGGGAATTGAAACTGAATGATTTACACGTAAATTTCTTTTTAAGGTCTTCTTTATTAAGGTCTAAAAATTAATGTATTGTAGGCTTAGGAGATGATGGGACTGTTAATGTTACTATGGCAAATTCCCAAAAAAATAAAGGGCAAATATATTTCCTCAGGACGAAAATATTAGGCTAAGTGAAGAGAACTTGCTTGATTTCTCCTTCTCCCTATTTCTTAAATCACCCATGTCTTAAACTACTTCGATTCCTCTAGTACGTACCGCATAATGCCTTAAATTAGCCGATACACAGCCTTGCAAACCCAAATGTAGAGTCAAACTATTTATTAAACGAGGAAGAAAAAACTATGAGTGACTTTCGATGACGCAATTTTGTATTGATTTTTTAACAAAAACAAATCAAACAAGTAAAACATAAAAGAATAACAACAAATTTACAAAATATGGTCATTTTTATGTTTTATTTAACACCAGCTTGAAGATATTGTACAAAGACGTCGGTTTACTTCTGGTTTTAGTGTGAAGTCGGTTTTTTTTGTTCAAAAATTATTTTATACTTTTTGGTTGAGCAAATACTTAAATAGCTTTAGAAATAATATATTAAGCACCTGTAGGAATTGTACAACTGGCACGCGTATATAAATTTGCCATCTCACTCCTGGGTGCACAAGGTGTCTTTAACAAGTGTTACTCTCGATATCTCTGAAATCCACACACCAGACCTGGTAACCATGGCAACACATCGGGAGTATAGACTTACGATTAAAGAAAAAAAAATTTAAATCGGTTTACAATTGATGGAGATATCGTGTTAGTCCTAAGTATTTATATCGTACAATAATATACAATTATATGTACACGTCAAAACGTGTTACAAAGAAGTCTGTTATCAGTTTTCGTGGCTTTCTCTAATTCCTTAGAATCCACTCATCAGATCCTGACGTAGTGGCAATGGAACCAATTCGGGAATATGACCTTACGATTAGAAGAAAAAATTTAAAAATCGGTTCACAATTGATGGAGAAATCAAATAACCGACATACAAAAAAAAACAACATACAATTAAATTTAGAACCTCCACTTTTAGAAGTTGGTTAAAAATGATAATAGTTCGGCTTTAAATGGATTCAACACTTAGGCGAGCAAGGTTAATTGAAGCTATTATCATGAAATTTTGTAATTGTCTACCTAATTTCTATAAAGAGGATGGCGAATATATACTTTTTAACCGGAAAAACATGATATCATGGATTCAGGGATTAATTAAATTGTCAATTTTATTACAGTAAAACGTACAATATACTTTTCTGACAAACTTCATCTATAGAGAAAAAGTAGTTTTACAATAATAGATATAGAGACAAACATGGTGATTATGTAAGGGTTCTGTTTACCCTAAAACGATAGAGGAGTTCTCAAGAACTTTAAGGACTTAGCAACTCACCCTTTCGAATTTACCCTTCAAATCAAACCTCCTAACACAGCCAACTATGTGTATACGTTGATATTGCCACAATTTTGAAACGACAGTGTTCGTGACTTAAAGTTATAACACCATCAAAAAGGAACGGTGCATTATGGATACCAATTTAAACAAACATGACTACAATCAAAAATACCACAAGCAACGAAAATATTACGTGGTCATCATAAACAACACAATCACATAGAAAAAAATAAAGTCAGAATACTATGAAATAATCAATTGACTTTCTCCAATTATATAGAAAATCAGATAATTATATTTGATCTCGAGATTTCGTAAGATTTGTGCTGCACATTAGTTGCACAATGAGAGCCTCGAATATCATTGTACACTTTCAGAAGAAATGTTCATAATGATGAAATACATGTTTCTTGCTTTTAAATCATTGATGAGTACAAGGACCCAGCTACCCAGAATACCATATACATAACCCCACAGAAATCCCATAGAACATAAAAAGTATACTATATTCGTGGCAATTATTATTTAACGCTTTAGAAAAGTCAAGACTGCCCATAAATAAATAAAAAAATATAAGAGCGATTTGGGACTCGTACATTATAATAAAACTACGTCGGTAATTTATTTGATTTTGTTTATTCCGACGTTTCGGCAGCTTTTCAGTGGCCGTGGTCACGAACGACAAAGATGACATTTGTCCAACGAGTATTGTTAAAATTTTATTTAGCCTACCGCCAACTTGTTCATTTTAATTTTGTTTATGGTTATTATTTACTCTATGGGAGCCTAATATAATTTACCACCGCTTCACGACATGTTGTGGCTTGAAGAAAAGAAACGGTGCAAGAAACTCGTCAGCAAACATGCCTAGCTCTAATTTTTTTTTTATAGGTAATATTAAAATGGGTGAAAGGCTTATATATTATACTATGTAATTCTTAGTATTATAATTTATTTATGTTTAATATTAAATATATTTTATTTTTAATATCTGATTTTATTTGAATATAGTTTAATTTTAGTGTTAAATAATTAATCATTGCATAGCTACAAAATAACATGGTTTCGCTCCAATACGTAAAAAATCGGAAATGAAAAATCCACATTGTAAATTGGGCAACAAAAATTTAAGCCAGTCAATTTTATGCTTCATACAGTGGTTTACTTAAGACGACATAAGACGGTTCTGTTTTACCTTTCCATTCGGATGAATCAACCAAAATGATCGTATTAACCTAAATTTGAATCGTTCAATGAGATTGAATATTGGTCCTTTCAGTTCTGTGCCTTTCAAGCACAATAAATCAATTTGATTGAGCCGTCTTATATTAGAAATAACCACTGAAGAAATATCTTGATCAGATTAAATAATCAAAACTTTAATTAAATGACTCCAGGATCTCTAAGTCCACTCCAGTAAGCAAACATCGTTCAGATCAATACACCATAGGGGCCGACGAATATATGTATATATATATATATTAAAAGTTTCACAATGCATATACCGAGGTCCCGAAATGTAAATCAACATATATGTATATAAGCTGAATGTATAAATACGTATAAAAAAGGCAAACAAACGCTTCGAAGGCTCTAGAATTACATTTATAAAGACAACTTTCTCAAAACTAACCTGTCACTTTATTATTACAAAACCGAAAAGTAAACAAAAATGGACATCAAACACATTCCTGACCATTAACCACACAAAGAGTCAACCTCGACATAATTTTCAAAAATCTTTTATAACACTCATTCAGAACCAATCTATTTGAATGTATGAATAGCTAAACAGATGTTGTCTGTCTGTCAATATTTTGTATATTCAACACTGCAATGGAGGCCACATATACTGTCCGTTTAAGTCTTGTGATTTTAAAGCGCCACTTATTGATAAAACCGCCTTTCAAATCGTTAATCGAGTGTTGATAGTGGTTACTGTAATATGTTGTTTTAACCTACTTTAAGGACTTACAACTTTGTCAACATTTACTATATTACCATTTGAAATTACGAAAAGTTGACATTACTCTTCTAAAACTGGGTTCAAGTAACGTATTGCTTGTTAATTGCGTGTAACTAGAGAAGTAATGATGGTAGATTATTATTGAGACATAAATAAGATCAGTGTTGTCAGGTAATGAAAATAGATTTGTGATATTTGAAAGCTCAAAATTTTATATTAATATGGGTATTTATTTAAACAATGATAAATAAGCTGATAAATAAATTACAGCAAGACAAATATTAATTATGGGCTAGTAAAAATATAAATAAAATAAAACCTAAGTAGAAATAAATCTTAAATTATAGTAGCAGATCAGTACCAGAAAGAAGTGTGCTCAGAAAGCTGGCTGCATTGTCACGTTGGATAGCAGAGAAATCGGCAAAATTGGAGCCAGCCTGCTTATCACGGGTAGTGTCAAAGAATTTTTCACAAATGTGTTAATTGATTAATAAATTCATTTATTTACCGAAAAAATTCAAGCAAATCCTTACCGGTATGATCTAGCTCAAAACTAAAAAATCTGACAATGGAATTAGTATAGGAAAAGTTCTTCCTTAAAAATCATTCTTCCGTATATAAGTTACGTTATTCGCGCTTACTAGAAGCGTCGCAAATTGTTCTAAACACGATTTCGATTTTAAAAGTGCGGACAAATAAAGAAAAACAACAAAAGTAGTATTTTTGTACACTTAGTGTGACGTAATCCAAAAAATATAATATAAAAAACTGTCTAATGCATGCAATACAATTCTTAAAGTATTATTTTGAAAAAATGTCACAAATCGCATTCTAAAACGACGTTCGTGTTATTTTTAGAGGCTCATAGCCTAAAAGAATAAATTGTAAAGGAAGGTAACTACAATTTTAGTACCTCTTTGCATAATGAAAAATTTATGGTAAAATGTACCATACATACAATTGATAATCATATGCTCTGATCTTTTCCACGAGTAACAACACTTGAAGGTTTTCTTACCTATGTGTCAAGGTTCTGCTGACAATTTGACGGCGCATGATCTCAGTGTCCATGTAATAAAGTTGACATATTTGTTTCAACACTGCATTATTATACGAAATACACGCAACATTATAATGTTACTCTAATTAGCAACAGTAGAGTGATTCTTAATTATTACACTAAAATTGTACAGTATTATCTTAAGTTTTCGCGAGTAGTAGATATAATAAAACTACTTTAAATGGTCTTAAGCGTGG
The DNA here is from genome assembly GCA_949752895.1 of Dendrolimus pini. Taxonomy (NCBI): domain Eukaryota; kingdom Metazoa; phylum Arthropoda; class Insecta; order Lepidoptera; family Lasiocampidae; genus Dendrolimus; species Dendrolimus pini. The sequence goes on from OX457131.1 coordinate 4,458,357, forward strand.
TATTTAATTTGATTTTTATTACGACGTTTCGGCCACTTTTCAGTAGCCATGATCAAGAAAGATAAAAATCAATTAAAATACCGTGTTTAAAAGAGTTAAAAAGTTCCAAAATTATGGTCAAATTAAAAAGGGGAACATATACTAAGTTTAAAGATGATATGTCATTGGAGCTGTGCATCGATTATTTCCAAAGCATCTAAACTAGAACCCAAGGGCTTACATGGCAAAAAAGACTGAACTGTTTTTATAGCAGAGTACCACTTCCGGTAGTTCTTGTTTCTATCTTCTCTTAAGTTTTATTATTATTCATATCTATGCCAGGTATCATAGTAGAGGTCGCCACAAACGGATACGTCAGGGAAATGATCATCGTTGTTCTAGCGTTAAATCCCGGTTTTGAGCGTCTGCGTCAGCATTCGGGATATGCTTTTTTACTTTTTCTTCTCAACCTCACGCGGACTTCAGAATCCCTCACTGCTAGATCTTACGCGTATATCCTCACTCACGACATCAACACTCAGCCCTACTCTTTTCTCCGGAATCTGGCGGAAACGGCATAAATTCATTCATTCATTTGATCCCTCACATAACTCAAATGCTATCGTACTACAACATGGCCGTACTAACGTAGGCGAATCTCTTTTGTATGTTATATCACAGCTACCACGGATACGGGAGTTCCTGAGGCAGATCTGGAACTGGGACGATAGGGACGTTCCTTCTTCTCTCACGTATTATAAGGAAGTATCGTTATTACAAACATTATTCATAATCTACAAGCTTTGGAGCATAATAATACAACAACATAAGAAGTATTTCGCGATAGTTGATCATTATTATTCATGTTTTTTACCTGCTAAAACTAATATCTTATGATTTGTCCTGTCATACAAGAACAGTATCAAACAAGTTATAGTGCTATATAAATTTGACTAGGAAATACATTTATGTCCAAAAACATTTTCGAGTTCGTATTTATCTAGTCATTCCTAAACGAGACTTTTGTTAGATATAATTTATCAGACATTTTATTCTTACAGTATTTTTTGTCTATTAAACAACCTTATTAGAAAGATAAACGTTATTTCATAATCTATTGTACAGTAATAAACACAAGGTCATCAATATTTGATCTAACATAATATTGAAATGATTAATTTACTAGTTTCAACACCTATCGCGCATTTTTCTTCATTTTACATATTTATAAACAAAATTACATGTATGTTTTGTATCTCATAACATTGAACTTTAAATGAATGAAAGGTTAATAAAATTGAGTTATCAAAGTTAATGAGTAGCTTAATAAGCAGGTATGAATAGATAATTCTAGCTAGACGTTAATGGATTATTGATTTAAGTCTTAATAAAAATTGTGTTCAAACGACCTTTCTACAAGGACCATTAACAAAAGTTTACATCAATAAAAACAGTAAGACTAATTCTTGCAGCTATTTTGGAATTCGGTATATAATAGATAGAAGACAGTAGTTTTTTGAGTTTATCTATTTTCACTTTTATCTATCATTTATCTCCAATCAGGAATATTTTTGTACTCGTATTCTTTGTAACACAGCATGTACCAAGTTCTCAACAAATTTTTTCTTGAAAAATTACTGATTTGATGTGAATTCTCAGCCAAGAGTTTTCCACCACGTTACAGTATGGGGTTATTAAAAAGGTGTTGCAAGTGTCCATAGGCGACGGTAATCACTTTCATGGGCAGTTAGCCTATCTGCTAGTACTCCAGCAATAAAAAATTATACGGGAAAAGAGTACAATCTCCTGCGGCCGGTGAGGATGCCGAAAAAGCAACCAAAAACCTACAGCCAGGTGCGCTTGCCCGCCTGGTCGGCTACCAACCCTGGTCTACAATATACCGACATGACAACCTTGAGTTGTTGCCCGACATTAGTGGTTAGGTATCAATCACTTCGAGATGGGTAGCAAATTAGTAGCATCTTTGGTGTTGAAAATATACAAAGACGATGGTATCCGCCTTCTATCATGTAGGACAGTTACCGAGTCTGCTTTAGCGATAAAAATACATTATTTTTAAAGGAAATCAATACCTACAATTACGTTGCAAAACTTAATGCCATGTAAAAGAGAAATGCTTACCACAAACGAGCACATGAAAGCGGAATTAATCCGAACTCACATTATCGAACACCACACTTATTTTTTGCTGTATCGTGTATCGTTTTAGATTCCGTCACGATAATACTACCTGTTTCAGTTCATGTCAAGTTGACATTGCGACTTGGAACTATTAATTTACAAAGTATCAGTTTAACTTAATCGTTTAAGTAGTCAGGAGATTGCAAGTGTCGATTAACAGTCTCGGAAAAGGGGGTACCATTCTGAAGGCCTTAAAGTATTCATATGAGAATATGTCGTTTTATCAAATTTTGGACTAAAAGTATGGTTAGAATACCGGTACAATTTTCCGGATACATGTGTTCAATATTAGTAATATTGGTATTTCATTCGATATGCGAGAGAACATCAAATAGATAGAAATTTTTTAAATTCAATGACAAAAATCTAAATAAGTAAGACTTTTCCCTGTCTGGGTGGCTACTACCCCTGGTCTAGAGTTATACCGCCATAAAAATCTTGAGTTGGGTTACGGCATTAGTGGCCAGGGTCCAGTCCCATCTATGAATTCGACAGCACATTGGTAGCAACTTTAGTGTTGCAAATATTCATACGAGACGGTAACCATTCTTCATTAGCTCGACCTCTCCGCTGTACTCCAGCAACAAAACATATTGATAAAAGTACCTATCTTTTTATGTATTGATACTGCGTCAAGACTATAAGATTGTTATCGATGTTAGATATTTACGATAAGTAGGTAAATGTGAAAATGGTCGCACTTGGTAATCGCAAACCGGATTCTGTGTTACATCTCTCAATTAATATCTATTGACTTTAACACTGATAACAAATAAAATGTTAATCGTAGCGAGTTTTAGCTCAAGTCATCGTGCTGACATTGAATTCTGTTGGCTTCCGCAACAGCCGCTATGAAGTCCAGTTTTAAATTTTTTATTTCTTAATCTTGCATCGCATATTCGCAATGGTTCTCAAGAACGTTTCTCCTACGCACTCTGAAACTTCGAAAAGAGCTACGTGAGGCTTTTACAGCATTACATTATGGTGTATTAACAAAAAGGCCTTATTAATTCCTTAAAACAAGCAGGACGTTGGTAACATACATTTGCTATTTCAATTTTCTATAAGTAACAGTTGCCACTTTCCATTAGGTGAGTCGACAGATATTCTTCTGCTTTACGCCAGCTACAAAAATGTATCTGTATCGCATTTTTTTAATTGAAAAGATTCGCGCTTGACCGACATTAACGCCTGATGTCAGGTGGAAATGCAGTCTAAGATGGAGCACGCTTATCTAGAAGATACCTGTTCACGCGAGACTTGAAAACACCTACTAGAAGATACCTGTTCACGCAATACTTGAAAATTGCATGTTTCAGGATCAATAGAAGACGGTAAACAGTTCCGCTCGTCAGCGGTACGAATGATAAAAGTGGAAGCATAGCGTTTCGTTTTCTTTGTTGGTATTGATGATGTTCAACATGTAGGGACATTATTTAAGAAGTTATATATTTAAGTCAATAAAACATCTATGGTATCAAAACAACATACAAACGAATTGAGAACTTCCTCCTTTTAAAAGGCGGTTAAAAATCAACACTAACATTAACCTTAATAGAAATTCAAACAAGTTGTTTATTTGTAAAATTAAAAGCCAGATCACACACGAAAAGTATGTCATACACATACATAACTTTTCTATGACAGTACAAAACCGATAGTCATTAGCGTCAACTTAACCAAAGCGTCGTACACTATTATTCAAGTCACGATTTTACTTGATAATGACATTATGCCAACGTACAAATTATGCATATAACGGCGCATTACCTAAATCACATAAAACTTATTATCTAACAAGTTGTTAAGTTATGTACCTATGTAAGACCTATAACTGAGGCACTTATTTCTTTTTATAGTAGAAAAGCTGAAGACTCACCTGATGGGGAACTATGGCTATTAGGAACAACAAAATTTGCTGGCCTCGAAAGAAAACATCTCGTGAGATTCAACGGCTGAGGTTTAGGCGTGCGATTGGGAAATCTCTTTCCAAGTCCCGAAAGTACGCAAGAGTTCGAAAGAAAGTTTCTTGGGAACATTTAGATTCGTAGCAAAGTGAATCAAGCAAATAGGAATGACCGCCAAACCGATGGCAAGCGATGTCTATCAAAATGTATACTCAGTTCTATCAAACTTCCTCGATGTTGTCGTGAATGAAGCGAAGTAAAGTATCGCTTACCTTTAATATCTTTAAAATGATTTTTTATAACTTGCCGTAAGTTTCCAAAATAAAGTCTTTTTCGACCAAGTTGTCTCGAAGAGACATCTCTGAACTTCATATTGCTAATCATAGAATAACACTATGAAGGACATTCCAAGAACAACAACTGTGTGCCCAAAGCAATGAGTAGGTGCTGCGTAGTTAGTTATATGTAATCAAACTAAAGTAAGACATGAAATACTCTGTCAACTGTTCGAGTAGCTGAATGTTCTCCGACGAGAAAGATGTAAGTTATAAACCAGGGTTCAAAACCCTGGTACTATTTATTTTTGTGATTCGTTTAAGCAATGAAGTGTTGATATTTTAACTTTAATCATCTTTGTAAAAAATAATGAGACGCTGGAAAATATATGTAGTAGCCATAGCGTTTGTCTTCAGGATGTCTCTAAAACTCAGCGCATACTTACATACTAGGAATGTTTTGAGCAGAACGGCATTAGCGTGATAAAAGCAGCCAATATTTAAAATTTAAGTAATCACAAATATGAGGTCTTTAACCTTTATAAAAGCTCGACTGCATAACATTATGGCAATATCGAAAATCGTTATGGTATAATGATTAACAGTGTGTTATGTCAAATTATGTATATGTAGAAACTAACGCTTCCAACGATACCAGTTTTAATGACAAATGAACTCACGGAGCAACTTTGTGATTTTGAATGCTAAAATATAGTTTTTATTTTTAAACGTGTAATATTGTTCTTGGATGTATTTGTGAATCTGACTAAATTATAAAAATTAACAGCAAAGAAATTGACAAATATTCGTAAGCTGCGAAGATTTAAGAAATTGTTATGTGTGGGAGTTGGTAATGGTCAGTAATAAATTATACGAAACTTAAATCTTCATTAATATTAAGCCCACTACGACTGCAAGGAGCAGGGAAGTGGCGAGGAAAATGGACAGCGCAAGCATGTAAACAGACCATATGTCATACATGGCTTAATCGTGCTGTTCATTTTCCTGCTTACTGTCGTGGAAGTGGGGGCATAAGCTAAAACACCCAAATAGGTAAGCCACATTTTATATGTAAAACCTCAATTTTAAGTCATATTTACATCGAGCCACTATTACCGAGTTAGGTATTGACTGGTTGTGATTTGACATTAATTGCATGGAACTTATGCCAAAACAAAAAAGCTGATAGCCTACCTCTTGGAAAATGTTTATCATTGCCTAAAGATATTTGCAACATTGTAATTATAATAGCATCATAATCAATAGTTATAACCAATAATGTAATCATAATATGTATATGTAGTCATAAGTAGTACATCGACGTTGTGTCGGATATAATTCCGGCACAACAATATGCTGAGTGCAAACCTTGTTTGCTGAAAATGCTGCGTACAAATTCTCAAAATATGCTCTGTGTATAAGGAATGTAATTACGTCGCTATTTCGTCAAATAAAGTTCTTCTTTCTTTTCTTTCTTACTGTCATGTGTTCGCCTGTCAAAGGCGAAACATGTAACTTTTACCACTTAGCATAACATCTGCTAAAATGTCCATGTTTCAAACAATTAAATTACTTTGACTTTGAACATCAGAAGTGTTATAAACGTGCTGCCGACCTCGAAGGAATTTAAAACACCTTTTTTGTAAATGCAATAAGAACGTACAATTAATTCAATCAACCGATACTTAAAAGAATCTTACTTTACTTTAGCTCTTCCACCTTCTACAAGCAAGGTTTTCTTTCAACTTTACCTAAACTGGTCAAATTAAAAACTTAGATTGCTTCCATCTATACATATATTAAGTGGTAACATTACCTCAATAGAGGTAAGAACAAAAATAACAATCTAAATTTGTACAAGTGTAGAACTCAGCACAAATGACCTTGCGTCATTGAAACGGTTACTTAATCTATGTAAATTTTAATACAAGTAATGTACAGCCGTTTTCAAATAAGTTTAAGGAAGTTTATTTTTTAATATCTCGAGAATTGGTATCTCACGAATATATTACAGTCGCGGAATGAAAAGCTTCGTCACCTAAAAGTCGACTTTTACTTGCACTATAGTAAAATTATTTTCTCCGTGCAGTTTGGGTTATAAATAATCAGAGTGGTGAAGCGAGTATTTCGCTCTCTCTTCCACTCACGGGCCTTATGGGCAGGCATAGTGATACGCATTATTGCTGTCGATAAGCGTTATTGATAGTGTATTTCGTTTTGTCATTTTGTGGGTTAGTGATATAAATGAAAGAAAAAAAATAGATAAAACAACGTATTTATTAAAATAAGAATAATAATGATTTAAAATAAATTATTAATTAGGTATATATGTATTAAAAACTATAAGTACAAAAGTTTAGAATGTAACAAGTTATATTAAAAATAAATATAAATACTTATATCTAAGTTTAAAATTAACAGCAAAAAAGATAATAATGATTTTTATAAGAATGATAATCTTTCTTTGATAAGAATGAGTTTTAATCGATAATGGCGTTGCGCCCGCGCAACATGCTCACCGCCCTAGCCGGGCTGAGGCCGAGCTTGATTTATGACCCAAACTGCACGGAAAAAATAATTCTACTATAGTCCAAGAAACAGTACTGCAAACTTTTTTCCCAATGTTCCGTTCATAACATTATAAAATATTAGAAACTTATTAAAATGCTAACAATGACAGACATAATGCTATAATGAGAATAGCAATGATTTCAATTATCAGAAACAAAGAGGATATAATCATTACGCTTATCATAAATATTAAAACCAATAAAAAGTTTTACGTCTCTTAACAATCTTCTTAGACAAGACAGAAAATCAAACAACTTTGATCTAAGTAATTTTAAACTTTAATGTCAAACAGTTAAACATAATTTACTGTGGAACAGTCTGTTTTGTGACATAGTTTGAAAAGGGACCAACACGTGCTCGCGAAACGTTAGTTGAATCAATTTAAAAACTGACGAACATTTTCATACCACGACTGTACATAGAATTGTAAATAGTACTGCCCAATCGTGTAGTAGTAGTGTAGGTAGTTCGTCGAAGTATTTCGGCCTCTGTGGTTAAGTTGTCTACGTCTTGGCTCCAGCAAGGGTCCCGGATTCGATAACTGATATGGTAAGTCTCGTAAACATACTCTGCTATTTACTTGTGTGGGTGTCTGGAATTGGCCTCATATTTATTGGTTATGTTACCCATACTACTAGTGTAAATTGATTAACTTGGAGATATAAAATATACGTCTTTGTCTGCCAATTTATTATTGTATATTGTCGCAGACCATGGAACAATAATAATGGTGCAGTCTTTTGGAGATCATGCGTGGGGTCATAGTAAGACCAGAACGCAGATATCGTTTCGACAATTTAATTGAAATGTTGCGTGGCACTAACCGGAGATTATTCCTGTATGCTCTATAGGAATACATCCAAGGACAAGCTCCAGCTAGTTTAGATGCTACTGGAGATGGGACCAAAAAATCTCCACTATTGTGATGAACTGCAAGAAGAGTTGGGGAGCTGGGACTAAGCAGAACTACAGCGCCAGTCGCAATGCTCAAAGACTAGCTATTTTCTTATCATTTAAGATTTTTCATTTCTTTATCATCCACTTTCCTATTCTTATTATCCACTACATTAAAAATCAACAAATGCAATAATTTTAGTATATAAAATAGGACTTATAACTGAACTGTTTACGAAACAATTCTTTATGCCTGTCAAAGTCATATATGTACAAAACAATAGAATGTGTTTTTTGAAGGTCATACATCTTATAGTAATGTATAAAGCTGAAGAGTTTGTTTGTTTGATTGAACGCGCTAAGCTCAAGAAGTACTGATCTGATTTGAAAAACTCTTTCACTGTTAGATAGCCCATTTATTGAGTAAGGCCATAGGCTATATCGTCACGCTAAGACCAATAGGAGCGGAGCACCAATAAAAAATATTTCAAAATCGGTGGGTTCTGAAAACAAACGCAGACGACGTCGCGGGCACAGCTAGTATAAGTTAAAATTAAATCCACTTCCTATTCTATATATGTATGTATGTACACCGCTTCGCAACGGCGACAAGAAACTCCCAGGAACATCTCTAGCTAAAAATTAATTTATTTCATTTTTATGTATCTCAAGCTCTTTTTTATATAAGTACAAAACTATGTTATACAATTACTTTTCCAAGAATTAATGGAGTTGTAGCAAACAGTATACAATAAAACAACAAACATCAAACTTAATAATAATAACTTGTTTTTAAAAAGGTTTTTAAATACAAGCTTTTGAGATCCTGGATATCTTGTAGCAGCAAAGTGCAAGCCAAGATAAGTAAAACGAGCCCAAATACGATGGGTCTATCTTGTTTAGTACAGGAGTTCCTATAACCACCTTCCGGCTCCATCACCAAATCAGCTCCGTGGTACCATATTTTTGCATTGCCACGCGATATACATATGCTTGCAAAATTTCAGCTCGATTGGAAACTGGGAAGTTGGTCAAATTTAACTTGCAAGATTCCACCTGAACTTACATACATAGATACATCCATTGCAAATTGAATAAAAGCTTGTAAAAACAGTGGGCGTTTTGTAACTTCTACGGAACCCTTCATAATGTGACTGACACGGACTTAAGCGTCTTATGAAATCTCTAACGTAGATGTTACTATAAAAACTAAACGAATTATAGAAAAAAAAACAATAAAATTCACGTTCCTATAATATTATTGTTAACGCCACATTAAATGTTTTTATTACTTAATCTGGTTATGCAGTTTAATTTTGTTTTTAACAAAATAATCTCGAAAGTGTGATAAAAGTTTATTTTTGTTTTGTAATACTTCTGTTAGTGTTCCACAACGAATAACAACAGAGTTAAACAAGAAAGTTAAGTTTATTTGTACCTCAGCCATGTATGTAGCCTGCTAGCCTATATAACATTAGCACCAGAATCCTTTCTGACGATGCTTACCATGCAATGCTAGTTGTAAATATTTTAAACCTATATATGAACAATTTTTCTATCTATAATGTTTTAAGAAGAGAAAAATTGAATTAATTTTATTTGAATACTTAAAAGAAAAACGCAGCCAATAGGAATGAAAAGATTACAACATGATAAAACAGTGAAATATGATTGTGTGTTTAAATATATGTACAATAACATTTATGAAACAATACACAAAAACAGCAGTATTAAGTACAAATATAAAATTACATACTATCGAATACAATGCAAGAAAACTTAACTTATTTGTATTGTATTCTACCCATAGTCCCTCAAGAATATTAGTAGAATACTGAGTCCAGATCACCGTTTTCTATGGGTAAGGTGCCCAGAAGGCTGGATACGTTTCCTCGCTGGATCGCCATACTGATCCGTTGGCCGAAGTAAGCACCAGCCTTCTGATCACCTGAAGAGTCACTCGGGCAGTAAAATATATTAACTTTTATAAATAATCTCAGGGCAATAATTTTGTCTAAGTATAGTAGTATAACTTCACTTTCATTCTATTAGCGATTAAAGAAAAGAAGAGACATTTCGTAGCCATAACATAACAGTATGGGGCCGTCACTTGTTCAATTTCGTAAATTGTCAATGAGCTTGCGCCCGCGCCGTTTTCTAACGTGTTGTGAAAGTCTTTCTAAAATTGAAGTTTAAACATTCGAGGCCGCGTTCGATCTCCGTATAGCAATACGATACAACATGACCGGTCACTTTTTTATATATATTTGGACCGCCAATATATGTTCATTAATTTACAACATGACTAAAATTGTAAGCCTCGGCGAATGTGCATCTAATGCTGATAGAAGACAGTCAAATCAAATCAAATCATTTTTATTGCGAACTAAGTGTTACATAGGTCTTATTCAATATAACTAAGAACTTATTACTTAGCTGGCCTTTCGCATCATCATAGCATAGCAATATAAACTTACTTAACCTATCTCTGTATAATATTTAATTTGGTGCCTTATAAATCTTTTATTTGATTTAAACAACACAACTTCAACTTAATTTAATTACCTCTCAGTTTAAAATTCTTGGACGCTATAATAGGATATTTTTATCAACCACACGAATAATATTTGTTTAAATATATTAATATTATTTCTTGTATTATATTACATGGTAACTTATTATATATTCTTGGTGCCATCCCAAATACGCTTTTGTCATATAATGCAGTGGTATGTGTAGACATACACATTTTATTCTTGTTAATATATCGGGCACTTCTATAATTTTCAAATAATGTTGAGTTGTTTTTGATTAACATAATAATTTTAAAAATATACAAACAATGAAATGAAAATCTATAAAAAATGGCTTACATGTATCACAGTTTGTTTTACATGAAATATGGATCAAAGGCATTTATTTTTTTTGTGCTTTAAATATTCTCTCTCTGTCTGTGGAATTTCTCCAAAATATAATTCCGTATCTTAAAACAGATGTAACATATGCATGAACTGCTAGTAAAAGGGATAGACAGATCAAGTAAATTGAATCAATTTAGTTGAAGGGCACAAAGCTGAAAGAACACAACAGTGTTCAATGATTGAATGGTTCAGGTTTATGTTTATATAAGTGACTTTGGTTGATTTATCCAAATTGAAAGACCAAATTTAAATTCAAATTTTTTTAAATCAAAACTAAGTTCCACTGGGGAACACTTTTTGAAGGTCATACATGTACCTAAGTCAAAATTTAAATCTACTTCCTATTCTATGTACACCGCTTCGCAATGTGTTATCACTGTTCAAAGGAGAAGAAGCGGCAAGAAACTCCCCAGCAACGTCTAGCTAAAAAATATTTTTCACCTTATTTATTTATATATTATCTCAGGATCTAGTTTTTAATACATACAGAAGTTGTATTACAAATACTTTTCAAAGAATGAATGGAGTTGTAACAAAAAAAAATATTATTGTGAGCGTCGCAATAATATCACAATACAAAATGGTACATATGGTCAACGCCATCTATGGACGAATGATGAAACTATACAAATGTGACTATTTTATTACAAATCCTAATACTACCAACAGTGGGAAGTTTATGACGGCGTGTTAAGTTTTCAACATTTAAAATTGACGCGATTTTGTTGTTGTTACAACGTTAAAACGTTCAATGTAATAGCTCACTATCTACTTCCGCTATCCCATTTTCCCTATCCCACCTTCCCATCTCATGTTCCCTACCCCACCTTCCCCATCTCATGTTCCCTACCCCATTCCATTCACCTATCCTGCCACTTCAATCCCGTTCATGTATAATCATTTATAATTCCTATATCTCATATCCCTATTCATCCATTGGCCTAGTCTAGGTGTTAGTATCCAGTCTTAATTTTAAGGCAAATTTTGTTATATTTTTGGTGTCAATAAAAATTCTTTTATTTATTATTATTTATTTATTTTATTTCTCCTATCACTTCCACTCTATCCCATCCCCTCCATCCCGACCTATCGTAAAGGCCGGCTACTCGTTGGTTTCGCCGATGGTGTTGGAAAACTTTATAGGCGATGATAAACACTTTCCATTATCTGAGCCGGCTGCTCGTTTACTAGGTTCGCATTCAAAACAATATTAAAAAATAAACATGATGAATTCAATGATGAATCGTCGTCTTTCTCGGATATATGAGAAGTTCTTCTCTAGTTAATTCTCCTTCTACGACCTTAGTATTATCTTTGTTAATTTACCTAAACATTACTGGCAAAGGAAACGCACGACTGATTGCGGCGGTCAATATATTTTTTAGCTTGCAGTAATAACATTAATACGTTCTTGTAAAATTTACTTAGTGGTCTACTGGATCGAAGTAGTGCTTATAATAGATTGGTCATGATAAGATTGTACGGTTTAAAAATATTGAACGGTTAGCAATCGCTCACGACAAACGTCGTGTTGATAAGACTGCGTTATTGCCATGAAGGATCTGGCACAGAATATAATACAATGTTATTCTCTACACATCAGAATTACCAATATTTCAACTAGTAAAATCGGTGTTCTTATCGCTAATAGCGATTTCTTCTAAACAACCTTCTGGAGATAATTACATATCTAATGGTGGGTCGGTATTGACTGCGTGCGTGTGTTTAAAGTGTGTAATTTTATATATACATATTAATGGCAAATAAAAAAGACACTGCATGTGCTGCTTCCTCCTAACTCATTTTGCAATTGGACAACCGTTACATGGTGGAAACACCACTAGTCACGACGAAGGGCTTCGCTTTATCTTTTCTGGTGCGCAGTGCCAAAGAATGAAATAATTTGCTGAATAAATAGTGAATCTTTTAGGTAAGCTCCGTGCTCCGTTATAGACAACATTAAAAAAGTTGCCACTTCTGACTTTTTTAGTAGTTCAACCTCGGTTGGTACCGTAGAAGTGTTTGATCAGAAACATTGGGTTGGGTTGATTGGCATTTTTTTTAAAATTAGCTATTTTCTTGCTAATGATACTTTTTTTTAAACCTGTGAATTGGGATCCAAATTACCTGCTTAAGAATCTATAAGAAATCTAAAAACAATTGCATCATGATTTCCATCGTTCATAAATCATAATAAAAAAAATAGCTTTAATGTTTCTTTATTTTTTTAAAGTTTATAATATTATATGCTATAGATAACTATAGAGTAAATTTAAATCTGAAGTATATTGTCAAATAGACAAATACGAGTAAAATATTTAATTATTAGTAGAACGCTACAACTGTACTATAACTAAAAATAATAACTATTGTAATAACTAAAGAAAAGACTTGAATGATTTCGTGATTTCAATTAGCGATAAATATAAAACAACGCCAGATATTTCAAAAGAGTTAGTTATTCGATGCTAAAAGTGCAGCCTTGACATTACGAAGTGACAAAATCTCACTTCACTTCCTAAGAAGTTATGAAATAGGTAATAATATTTAAGTTAAATATAGCTATTTGGGTTTTGTATTTTTAATTAATAGAATATTTATTACTAGTAGAGTTTATACAAAACGGTAGATATTAAAATTTAAATATGCTTTCATTCATATTTTAGATTTATTTATTTAATTTGTTCGGGAAACATACAATAATTATTATTCTTAAATATAAACACAAAATTAATACATATATCAATCAAGTTTCTACTAAAACAAACAGGCTCAAACAGTTAATGACAAAAAAAAATACAATTATACAAAAATTACATAAAATGTCTATTTAATTTACATTAGGTCAATATTGAACAAAATAAAAAAAATGTCACCACAATAATTACTGATAAAATAGAGAAAAAAGGTAAGTATAAAAAAAGTTTATTTCATTATTCCAAAAATTGTAAGTCATTGTGGATCATTCTAAAGTACAATATTTTTAAATTTGGGTTTTAAATTGATAAAGTTATCTATGAAGGGATCAATCAATACAAGTAAATAGTGCATTGTATTGCTGACAAGTGCGGTATAAAAACGTGTTTTTTTTAAATGTGTTTATTATTTAGATTATTTTAAAAATATACCTTTTATATTTATTGATAACAATAAAATTTGGTTTTATTTCTATGCCAGTTTATAATAGTTAAATTTCAAATGTATAATATTTTTACTAAGAAATGTTTATTACATTTGACTCTTAACACAATACGAATATTTAGTTTGTCGATTGGCTAAATAATATAATTTCAATACCTTTCACTATCGACAAAAATCCCATCAAAGTTCACAGATCTTTAGCTAACAACCGATTAAATGTTAAAGAATATAATTTCTCTACGAATAAAAATAATCAACAACCACATTACTTTAGCGTTAGAAGCGATTTTAGCATTGGGAAAAAATAAAGTACGCTCCAATCTTTTATTACTTATACAAATGTTTTTTTAGATCACTTTTTGCACATCTGTTCTGCTTGGAACCGTGCCGCTGTATACAACTCACCATCACACTTTCGATTAATCCAAAATGGAACTAGATCCACATCCTGTTCGTAATGAGATTCATTTCAAACTGTCTTTTATTTTTATATATTCATGAGATGGCTCTCCTGTACGCAAGACTCTTATCTAAGTCCCTAGCAAACAACCCCCAGTGATTTCATATGCCCAGGAGAGCGATGTAGAGAGGTCGATAACGCCTTAAAGATGTCAACAGAAGCCACTGGTAGCAAACGAAAGCCGCCCGGGATGGCCATCGTTATAGACTGGCCTACGTAAGTCGCTGTGTAGGCTAGTACTAGTATTTGAAAACCTCTATTAGCTCCAAGATCACGACACTTGAGGTTCGTTGCCCTCCGAATTAAAGCTGGAGGAACAATATTGACCCGACACCAAAACAAGACTACTCCAAGGAGCTGAAGACTAGTATCAAGCAATAGTTTCGTGTTTAATAGAGGTTTATAAAAAATAAAGACATCATTTCAAATACACAATACAAATAGTTATTTGTTATAGTTGTATTGAAACTGGTTTCTATCAAATAAGGCATTATAGTAATGTCATAAGTCTTATTGGCTCAGTGGTTAAAACAAACATGGTTCAAAATCCTAGCAGAGAGCATGCACCGCTTACGTAATTTATCTAGGCTCTATGTGCGTAAAAATGCAGATTAGGCTACATTAGACATTTTAACAGTGAAAGAAATAATTCTGAGGAAACTCGCATATGGAGATCATCGATGTGTGAAACCCATCAACCAGCCTTGAATAAGCCTGACCGGTTCTTATACAATCCGATCCCATAGTGCCCAAGAAGTAAGATATTTATGGGTTGCTATTATTAAAATTAAATGACAATTTTTTTTAACTAAAGATTGAATAAATATTTTTTTTATATTAAAAAAAATATGAATAATTTCCACGCGATTTAGCGATTTGAAACGTTACTGAAAAACCTTAAATTGAGTCATTTTAGATCAGTTTTTATACAAGTTGACAAGGGCAAGGACATCGACAAATTCAACTAATTTTATTTTAATGCAATATTCAAGATCGTAACAAGAGCTAAGTGCATTTAAATATCATGTCTGCCTACTTCGGAAACTGGTATTTATTTTGAACATGTCAACATATTTAAAGTGTGTTAATGTTAAGTACTAAAGCACTTGTTCCGGTTGTACTTACTGAAATTTTGAACAGCACTTTTAGTTGGCCGACCTCAAGAACTGTCGGAACAATGTCCAGCCCTCGTAAATGCTAATCCAGTCACACTAAACACACCACTCAGAAAATCAAGTTGGCACTTCACGAAAGTCCTGCCGCGGCAGGGTCCGAAACCCGTTTTGGAGGATGCGAAATTCCGGTTTTAGAAGGTCACTAGTCGCGGTATGCCGTTACAGGAACCCGACTGTTCCGATTCAACAGTTTGAGGGTTGAAAGGATAGTCTAGGAAAGTTTCGTGTGTCAAACTTTATTCGCGATGTCGGACGTTCGGGCGTCGCGGCGCCGAACGACACGAACGTCGCGATCGGCGGCACGGCGAGGACTGGTGATGGTGGACCGCACTCCGCGACGAATTCCAAATTCAAAGTGTGCAATCGAAGCCTCGTCGTCGCAACGCGGATTTAGGTGTGTGCGACAACTTGCAGATTCCTATACCACGAACCGCAGATCGATTCGTATCAAAGACAGCCTTTTCATCCACTGCTGCTTTCATTTAGCTTCATCACGCACTACTTGAAGAAACTCTGAGATGTATAAGGAATGTCATAAATGTATTACGTTAAGGGACCTTTGAAAAATGTATCCGGGCGGAGTATCAGGTTCTGGAGGTTGGTTCATTTATTGTTATGGGCCCGCAGTCGGGTGCATAGTTTTGTGAAATTGGCTTTTTGTTCGTGCCGTCTGGTTCTGTATCCCGAAGTAGTATAGACGGCTCAACGCCTCGGCCGCTGAACTTATAACGTAATTACATTTACACCTGTGCCTGTCAACTACGCTGAATTAAATCAAGTATTGAATGCTTATAGTGAAGATACCGTTTTTAAAGAATTACGACGCTTGCTTTGTAATAGAGACTGAGAACTGATATGGTTCAGATCATCAAATACATTTTACACACATTGTATGTTGTCTTGACACTATCTTCATAGATAAGTTCAAGCTTTTATTTAACTTGCAATGGATGTAGTCATGTATGTAAGTTCAGGTGGAATCTTGCAAGTTCAATTTGTATAACTTGCCGGTTTCCGATTGAGCTGAAATTTTGCACGCATATGTATGTCGCGTGACAATGCAATAATATGGTACCATGGAGCTGATCTGAATTGAATTGAATTTAAAAACCTTTTTAATAAAGCTTATTTTTATTTAAGGATATACATTTTGAAGAATAGAACTTTCCGCGCTTCTGGGATGTCCTCGTCATAGTTACGAACCGCTATAGGAAACAAATGTGATAATACTATGTATGTATAACATTAAATCTTGTTTGGAAATGCCTCTCCTTAGAATTGACGTCATCGACTCCGGTAATACCCTAGTCATGATCTCTCAATAGTCTTAAAAAGGAAACAGCCTTCAAAGTAAAAAAAAAATAGGTACACTTAACGGAAATCAAGGAACGGTGTAAATTGAAATAAACATACATGTGTGGAATTTGTTTTGTCGTTTGTCACGTCATAACTGAGAATATAAGGTAATTCTGTTAAATTTGTCACATAAATAATTCGAAGATCAGGGATGAAGAAATTATCAGCAATATACGAAACCGTACAATAGACAAAGCCGCAGGAAAAGTGTGAGAAAAGAAAATGGTAAAACGTATGTCTCGGTGATTCAGGTACCTCTCCATATAAAACTAACCAAATTTACATTTAGATATCACCGCTTTTTTTTGAGGCGAGGGAAAATGCTTAACCGATTTACGCACAGACTGGGTCGTTGCCAGGGAACGACACACGTCGGTCGGGGGCGATATCACTGCAGCAATAGTAGGCTCTTGACAGTGATCCGTCCGCGATCGACTCAGCTAGTGTGGAGACTCCAAACGTTGCTACACGAGCGAGCAACCCCAATACCCACTAAAAACCCCCTCCTCCCTGTCGACCCTGCGCTTTGTTGTGAAGGAAAGGCTGAGACTTAGAACGTAGTTACGCCCAGCCGATCCAGCGCAATAAAGTGCCTGGAATGTGCCCTGGGAGAACACACCCCACTTCGTTACGCGGAGGTCGTGATCCTTTGCTTTCCTGACTAGCTAAAGGCCCTCCGGAACGGAACCTACTTCAGGGAGGGAAGTAATGCGCGTACCTGCCTCTCCAGATGCCAGCTGAAGGCCGGCGACCTCGTGTAGACGCATACGCACGCGCAGTAAGACTTCGCTTCCTGTCCTGCTCTGCGGCCTCCTTGAGAGACATTACTGCCTCACAAAAAGTAACCGCAGCTCCCCAGCAGTTGTCGCTCTGCAACATGGCTTTCACCAGGTCACCGAGCGAGTTGACCGCTCCTACGTGCGCCTGGTGTTCGAAACGCTGCGGCGCTCATGCGGCACACTCTACTAGCGTATGAAGCGCCGTGTCGGGTGCGCCGCATTGGCGACAGTCCGGAGAAGGCAAGCAGCCCACAATGTGACACAGATACTGATCGAAACACCCGTGTCCGGTGAGTATCTGTGTCATCCTGAAGGTCAGGGTTCCGCTGGTGCGGGTGACCCATTCCTCCAGCTGTAGCCTGATTGTCCGGCAACCCTGTACAATCCCGGCATATCACTACGAATTAAAGTACTGGCATTATCATGCTTAGTACTATTTTATGTAGCATTTTTGTACAATAAAGTATATTCTATTCTATTCTATTTCATATATCAAAAGGAGCTATTGCACTTACATTTTCACAAAACGCGCAAATCTATATATATAAGAAAAATCGTGTTAGTTGCACTATTTATAACTCAAGAACGGCTGTACCGATTTGGCTGAAAATTGGCGGGGAGGCAGCTCAGAACCAGGAGGCGGACTAAGATACTTTTTATCCCGTTGGAACCGGTAGGTAGCGCTGAGATTGGGTTCTAGAATCCTCCTAATCACGTGGAGCGATTTTGGTGATTTTGTTTTTGTGTATTTGAGTGGTTTCCCAGATGGTTTAGATTCGCAATTAGAACCGGTAGGCGGCGCTGGGATCGGTCCTAGATTTTTATCTTTTCAGAGCAGGGCAACGTCTGCCGGGGCCGCTAGTAACATTATAAATAAAGATATTAAAAACTAGACAGAAAAAATAACAGAAAATAAGTTAAGTCAGACACCATTTCGCCGTAAAATATGTCGCCGAACCACTAAGACTAATTATCGTTAATGAATCATTATCTGGCCCTGAGTGCTGACTTTAATATAACTAACTACAATACACTACTTTCCTCATACCACCTGTAATACAAACACGAACAATCCACTCCCATTCAATTACAAACTTTCGTAATTTCAATCTTGGTTTTCTCAGAACCAACAATAAGCTCGTAAGCACGAACAGAATATGCCAGAGGAAAACATAATTGTTACCGTAACCGGTGACAGAGGGCGTGGTAGAGTGCATGCTAAACATTATTACCAAATGTCGGGATTGTTTCATGTTATTTCTAGTGGAATAACATTATGTTATGGTATATGAGCTAAAACAATGTTACGAGTTACGCAGGACTCGAATTAAAATGCCGTTGGAATTGCTATAGAATTTATTAGAACTATACAAACACGTATATGATACATAAAAATATAACTAGACACTACTAGTACAAACTGCACGATTCAATAATACGCGCAAAGTCCGTCTCTATATCGCTTATCGGATGTACTACACACGTCTTACTAGTATCGTAACCGTCGCTTGACTGCCTACCCCCCCATTTGGGCATCGTTTTATACTAAACTGTATAATACAACAAAGGACCGCGTTGACTGAGATTTTCCTAGAAAACGTAATTTGCACACCTGGTTAATTATTCTCACGAACGGCCAACAAAGTCGAAAACAATAACAATAGGCTATTGTCTAATTGCAAATTTTAAACACAAAGTAAACAAAATAATTCCAAATGCGGGAAGGGTAATAAACCAGGTGCGCATTTCTTTGTCGGTATGTAACAATAACATTTGCCATGTTCTCCAATTCTCTCCACGCACAGAGAATCGTTGCGTAGTACCGTAACGCCCAATTTTCTTTATCTATATGTCGATACGTGAAGCAAAAACTTTGTACCACTTTTTGCGAAAATTGCGCGGACGGAGGAGTATGAAATTTCGCACACTTCGCTTCAGGTCGCTTGCATAACGATCGCCTTTAAATAAAATAAGTTAATCATATTAAACTGCCTAAATACGTTTTACACAAAATGTATTGACAGTTCTTTAAACATATTTAGAGACAAATTTTGCGATGTGCAAGACGCTAATCATATTTAAGCGTGTTAAATGCGTTTAGTGTTCCTTAAATAAATTTAAGGAACTTTATGCAAGCGGCCCTTATAGTTTATATCGAGAAGGAGCGATGAATGCTAATAATTTTTTTAATTTTGCATAAAAAATACATTAAGAGCCTGTATACTACTAATTCAATTCGGTGTTTCACATAGTTTACCCCCGCGCAACCAATGTTTACTTCGATGGGACAGCGCCAATTTAAGGCGTGCGTGCGTGTGGTAAAATATTGTATATCACCGAACATACGCTACGTAACATAAATAGGTGTATACGTAGCTAACGAACATTGCACGGCACCGATATCACACTATTCATGCGGCTGAGAACAAGAGGAAGCGAGACAAAACATGATAAAGTGAGAGAAGTTCACATGGATAATACGTATTGAAAATTCGACACCAGTTACTAAACATGTTTGGCCTAGTGGTTTTCTAATACTAAGGTAGTGAGGAGGCTGAAGACTCGATCCCGCACACAGGTGGTTTTTTTTTCTCTTTTTGTAACTAATTTTGATACAGTTAAAGTTTATTCTAATGATATTAGTTTTTAGATGTAAATGTTATAAAAATCATTTCATTGTATTATGGAATAACAATGAATTCATATTATCCCTATTGATATTATAAATGCGAAAGTAACTGTCTGTCTGTTTGTTCCGTTTTCACGGAAAAACTACTGGACCGATTTGGCTGAAATTCATTTGATATATATTTTCGATGCTGAGAATGAACATAGGATGCTTTTATCCCGAAATATAATATAATATATCCCGGAATAGTTTCCGGAATAAAAATATATTTGTCTTTTTGTTTTGTTTGTTATCCTTTTACGGAAAAACTACCGAACCGATTTAGTTAAAATTTGGTATAATGGATTTATGTAATCAATATTATGGGTTATCCCAAAAAATGGGGTAGGTTTTTTGTGATTTTCCATTTTGGTCATTGCAGCCATTTCAGTCATTTCAACTATTTCGGTCATTTGGGCCATTTTGGTCATTTCAGCCATTTCGGTCATTTCAGCCATTTGGGCCATTTCAGTCATTTTGGCCATTTAGGCCATTTCAGTCATTTTGGCCATTTAGGCCATTTCGGTAATTTCGGCCATTTCAGTCATTTCAACCATTTGGGCCATTTCAGCCATTTCGGTCATTTGGGCCATTTTGGTCATTTCGACCATTAGGGCCATTTCAGCCATTTCGGCCATTTCGTTCATTTCAGTCATTTGGGCCATTTCAGTCATTTTGGCCATTTAGGCCATTTCGGCCATTTTGATCATTTCGGCCATTTGGGCCATTTCGGTCATTTCAGCCATTTCAGTCATTTCAACCATTTGGGCCATTTCAGCCATTTAGGCCATTTAGGCCATTTCGGTCATTTCGGCCATTTGGGCCTTTTAGGCCATTTAGGCCATTTCGGCCATTTTAGTCATTTCGGCCATATGGGCCATTTCAGCCATTTCGGTCATTTCAGCCATTTGGGCCATTTCAGTCATTTTGGCCATTTCGGCCATTTTGGTCATTTTGGCCATTTTGATCATTTCGGCCATTCGGGCCATATCAGCCATTTCGGCCATTTGGGCCATTTCAGTCATTTCGGTCATTTCAGCCATTTGGGCCATTTCAGTCATTTTGGCCATTTAGGCCATTTCGGTCATTTCGGCCATTTGGGCCTTTTAGGCCATTTAGGCCATTTCGGCCATTTTAGTCATTTCAGCCATTTCGGTCATTTCAGCCATTTGGGCCATTTCAGTCATTTTGGCCATTTAGGCCATTTCGGTAATTTCGGTCATTTCAGCCATTTCAGTCATTTCAACCATTTGGGCCATTTCAGCCATTTAGGCCATTTCGGCCATTTAGGCCATTTCGGTCATTTCGGCCATTTGGGCCTTTTAGGCCATTTAGACCATTTCGGCCATTTTAGTCATTTCGGCCATTTCGGTCATTTGGGCCATTTAAACCATTTCGGCCATTTCAGCCATTTCAGTCAATTCAGCTATTTCGGCCATTTGGGCAATTTCAGCCATTTCATTCATTTCAGCCATTTCGGTCATTAGGGCCATTTCAGCCATTTCAGTCATTTCAGCCATTTCGGCCATTTCAGCCATTTCAGTCGTTTCGGTCAATTCGACCATTTGTGTCATTCAGCCGTTTGATCATTTAGGCCCGTTCGGCCAAATATATTTTCATATTGGAAACTATCTCATTTTTCGGGATGAAAAGTAGTTCTTAGCCACCCTCGATATTAAAATAACATATGTACCCAGTTTCATCCAAATCGGTTCAATAGTCTGTCCATAAAAGGATAACAAACAGAAAGACAAATATGCTTTTGGATATTTTTTTCGCGGAACCCTAAAAACGTAGCCTAAGGTACTTCTTATAACATCAGCTATCTGCCATTTAAAATTACGTCAAAATCGATCCAGCTGTGTCCGAGATTAGCCGGAACATCCAGACACACAGACAGACAGACAGACAAAAATTCTATAAATAGCATTTTCGGAATCTCCTGGTCCGATTTTTTTTAAATTTATTTTGAGATATCAAACAGGCACTTCACTTTGCATTTTTGGAATCTCCTGGTCCAATTTTTTAGTTTTTATTTTGACATTACAAACAAACCATTTGTTTATCTGTATAGATAAGAACCTTAAAATAAATTATAATAGATAAAACATAAAAAAATTAGAGAGAAAAATGAAATGAGCACTCGAACCATGAACTCTAATCGTACGTGTAATAGTATCAACTCACTCTACCACAATAACATTGAAGAAAGTATTGAAAGTTTTGTAATATTTATAACTCTACTTATCCACGTGTCAACGTAATTTTCTATGAAGAATCATAGATGGCGCTTTCGAATTTTAATGTTACCGGTAAGATTGATTTAAATACGTTTTATTGTCAATAGTATAAAAGTCCAGATGAAATGAAATATAAAAATTTACAAAAGTATTTTTATTGCATTTTATAAAATTATTTAGGAAGAGAAAAAGAGCATTTTATCAACTCTTATAAAAAAAAAATCTTCTAGATCAAGTGAAACTAGTAGGGTTCGAACCCACACAGCTAGTGATTTAGACCAGACCTCTACCGTATACGCCAAATAAGTATAGCGCGACCGTTTCAAAATTCTTGTTATTATTGCTCCTTCGTTTATTTAAAATTATTTTTCATTGGCGGTCGTGGAGAAGAGCAGCGCATCCGTATTAGCCGACGCTCTAAAGCGATCTAATAAATTCCATACATTGGGACCGGCAGGCGGGATTTTTGCAGTCATTTTTAATAAAATAATTAATTACTTCCAAATTAAGTTAAGTAACCCAATAAAAGATCTATAATTGAATTTGTTATAATATAATATGTTACTGTTATTTATTTTAGCGATGTACGATTAACAGTAATAACAATAACCAAGATTGAATAACTCGTTTAGAGGTTACTATGCAATTATTTTCTATCGAGAAAATTTATCGTTAATGCGTTGTGAGTACAAAGTTTACGTCAGAAATATGATCAAGATTGACATATATTTTTTTCACCGCAATAAAGTGTGTATAACTACTGTAAAAATGGTTGAGAAATCGATCTAAAAACGCATTCTGTCTCTTATCACCCTGTTAAATCAACAAAAACATTGCACACACTACCACGTATTTGACACACACACGCATATAATAATATACTCTTTTGTTTATTGTTAAAGTCAAATTAACAATGTGCACGCGACTTCGTCCGCGTGGAATAGTTTAAAAAAGTATAAAAAAGCCATCAAACGCGTGAAATAGTTTTAATTTTTTTTTGTTTGAGCGTGTTGATATATAGCCTTCCTCGTTAAATGGGCTATCTAACACTGAAATAATTTTTCTAATTAGACCAGTAGTTCTTGAGATTAGCGCGTTCAAGCAAACAAACTCTTCAGCTTTATATATTAGTATAAGATAATCTTTGACATTAATTATTATGGTCGAATTTCGACTACGGGCGACCACTAGTTTAGTTAAAAGCGTTAACCCTCTATACATTGTTTTGCCTTAGATCATCATTTTGGTATAATAGACTGTCGATTTTTAGTGTCATTTACACTATTTTAATGAGATTAATGTTAAATTAAGAAAATATATAAAATATTTTTTTAAATTATAAACACACAATTAAACTAAAATTTTAACCAAATATTTATATCGTAAAAAAACATGTTATAACTAGCTATTCAAGGCTGGTATGGCAGCGTGTTGTATAAACGACCATAGGCAACGGTAGTCACTTTCCAACAAGTAAGCAATCTGATTAAATCAAGAAACAAAAAAATAATTGAAAATACCTTTGAAGTGATGTTACGGATTGTGAGAAATATTTCTACAACAGATGATATTCTACATTTAAATTTGTCTATGGGCAGGATTGTTTATGTCCCGCCAAGGGAATGGCAGCTGGCAGCTCAGCAATAACTACACTCTATGGCTTGTTCTCAAAGTACCTACTCAATTTCATTGATCAAAAAAGATAGGAATCTCATATATTAATTCCCAAACTACTCCAATTTTTTTTTATTGTAAAATGTTTTATATATCCCAAAATATTCCAAAGTATCTGAGATTATTCCCAAAATAATCCAACCATAGTTCAAATCACTTCCCGAAGTATTCAACGTAAAAAGAATTTACCAGAAGTGAGTACTTTATATCTGAGAGTGAGGATAACGCTGGTTCAGTGCTTTCTCCCAATAGCCAAAATGCAATAGATTCCGGCTCTCTTTTACTTATTCACCTTGACTAAGCAAAGATGCTCCTTTATATTGCATAGTAATACTAACCTACAACCTGGGTGTCTTCAAGTCTCGTGTGAATAGGTACCTTCTAGGTAAGCGTGCTCGATCTTAGACCATATCTCGACTCAAATCGAGATAATGGTCAAACGCGAACCTATACGTGATAAAAAAAAGTGTAATATAACCATATTGTTACAGACCGACGAAGAAATGCGAACACCTGGCTGTCGTAAAACGCAGTTTATTACATTTCTTGATTTCAGAGTTCTTGTTTACTTCGTGTTTAAAATTTGCAATTTAAAAAACATCCTATTGTTATCGTGCTTGTTTTATGGCCGTCATTAGTGTCGAACTAATCCTTTTTGTTATTGCATTGCGTCGAAGCTTGCAGATATGCGGATTAACTCAGCGAACGCGGCCCTTTATCGGTATTATACGGTTTAGTATAAAACAATGTCCGAACGGAGGGGTGGGGCAGTCAAGCGACGATTACGATACTAACAAGACGTGTGTAGTACTTTCGATTAGCGATATAGTGACGGACTTTGCGCGTGTTATTGAGTCGTGCAGTTTATATAGTGTCTAGTTATATTTGTATCTGTTTTATACGTGTTTTTCTACAGTTCTAATAAACTCTATAGTAATTCCAACGGCACTTTAATTCGATTCCTGTAGCTCGTAACAATATAAAAGCAAACAAAATAAAATTTTAGAGCATATTTAATTGTCCCCATAAACGGTCAAACGAGGCGTAGCAACAATGCGAAACGTCCATGGCGAAATATCGGACCTCTCCCACGGTCTGATTACTTAAACTTAGGCCTTCTAAATATCGTGAATAGACGTCAAATCTTGTTAATATAAATAAGTCTTGCTTTAGTAATGATACTTGGTTTTGCTTGTTCCTTTTCTGCACCATTAAGACGTTTTGCATCCACATTGTCTTTGCGCATCGCTGTCGAGTGGGACAATTTACCGGAGTCTGTGTTCCACGAATCTTATAAACCAGTGGTCTTCAAGTCACGAGTGAAAAGGTATCTACAAGATAAGCGTGGCCCTTCCTAGATCGCCTCTTCACTTAACATCAGTTGAGATGGCTGTTAAACGCGAACCTATACTATGATAAAAAAGCAGCTTTTTGTTGTTCGACAGTGGGGAATAGGTATATTCAGTACACGAGGTACCGAAAGCTTACCGACCACCTATATTTTTCTATTAGGGCATTGAAAGGTTACATTTAGGGCTGCATGTTTCATGGGAAGCAATTTTATTTTTTTGTTGTGTAGTTAGTATAAGCTTAAGTTCAAGTTTGTGGGGTCGCCACGATAGTCCCCCAGCCGCCATCTTGGAAAAAGGGGTAGAAAGAGTTTCCCCGCTGTATCTCATATACTAGCAATCTCACAGAAAAATTTATTAATCATTATTTGTAGCAAATTAAATTCTCAGCAACTTTATTTCTAGTACTTTTTATCATAAAATGGAAAATAAAATAGTTATAAACAAAAATAACTGAAATTTTTTTAACGAATTTTCTTTTGGGTTACAACTTTTTTTTATCATTATACAATAAAATGACATCAGAGCAATATATACTTATAAATAAATAATTAATATATATATATATATATATATATATATATATATCATTATTTATTTATATAGATAAGCAATTATAGCTCTACTCGTTTCTAGCTCTCTGTATGCAAATAATACAAGAAACATAATATTATACATTTAACGAAATATACACGCATGTAACGCGTTCGTGCGAGTTCATGTCGATTAAAGACCGATGTGACATTTCACATAATTTAATAAATACACAGATAACTTTATTTACGTCTTATTGTATGTACATGAGGGCTAGCCGTGGGCAATCCGGTCACTTAAGTGTCAGCCGGCTTGATTTACTTTCAGTGTATATAACCGAATGACCCCTTGAGCTTTCTGATATCCTGTTTTATTAAGCGCGATATTTTTGACATGTTGGCAGGTTTCTCTCTTCGGCTATTAAATTTGATATACGGTCTATACTTAGTGTCAATTTTTTAAGGTTCCGTAGCCATTTTGGCAATATGAGAGCCCTTACACAAACATCAAGTCCGTTCTCGTGTCGACTTGTCCTAAATATAAAGCGTACCTATGCCACGATCATAACAAACGGTGAAACATAGACTCTGCTTACTTGTCAAAAAAACTCTATTCGAGCAAGCGCTTCAGTTCCAAGGAACTCCCCTTACTACCTCCAAGAGTATTGGGAAATTTGGTTGACATCGTGAACGATATGCAGTTCAGTGGCCATCTTGAAGGCGAGGCAAAACCTGCCTCCAAGAAGCTGAGAGTGCTAAACCGGTCCAAGCAGTACTTCACACCGCGGCAACGCCTTGTGCATTGTAAATCTCACAGACCTTTGGGCTGGAGCACTTGCCTACCAGCTTAATCCCCTAGACTGTAATCAACGTCAAACCGTTCGCGTTGTTGATGAACCCATACTCACAGACGCTCTAGATACGCTAGGCGTTCGGAAAGATTTCGCCTCTTTCTGCGTATTCTACCGACTATATAACGGGAAGTATTCTGAGGAGGTTTAGAATGGTGTCTTCGTCTTCTTTCCACCCCTGCACTGCTCACCATCGGCTGGGCGTTCATCCCCACTTCCTCGAGCCGCTTCGCGCATGTGCGTAACGATTCTGTAAAACGTTTCTCTTGCGTACCGTGGGGATTTGGAATGAGCTCCCGGCTGAGATTTTCCCACAGCGCTACCATATGAAGTTTTTCAAAAAGGTTGTCATAAAATTTCTTCGAGGCCGGCTGCGCATTGGTAACTACTCTGGTGTTGCGCTTTACCGCTTTACATCAGGTGGGCCGTCAGATTGTCTGTTATACTCCACCTATTTAAAAAAAAAAGGTGCGAAAACGGCCTGATAGTAGTATATGTGTAAAAAAATCAATTTAAAAGACATATTTTTTATTTTCTTCAGCAAAATATAATTTCACATAATGTATGAAACATGAAGAGTATGTGAATACACCGTGTGATACGTTACGTTTTTACATAGAGGTTGTGATTCCTCAGTATTTTCTTTCATGATTAAATTCAGTATGAGGTAATAAAAAATATCTGTAAATAATAATTATCGAAATCTTATCCTCCATTCACTTTATGCTATCTGCAATCTACCACCATAGTTCACAGTATCGAAATATTGTTGTTTTCGCACGGTCCCTTCTCCTTCAGTTCACATAATTAGGGATGACCACACCATCAATAGAATTATAGACCAGCAAATAATGTACATATTAATGTAGATGTGATGATGTAGATTTTTAAAACAACGAAAATTATTAATAACAAAATGAAAAATAAACATTTCCTAATTTTTCCAACGGGGTTCTATTCTAAAGCCTTTCAAGAATTGCTCCAAGAAAGGAAAAAAAAATTATAGTTTAACAATTATCACACTTGCAATGTTCATATTCAAGCAAAAAAAATATATTAATTAACTATTGAATAACTAATGAAAAATTGTTATAAAAAAAATTTTCAAGCAGATTATTGTTCATTCATCTATTCAGTTAGTGCCTGAATTTTATAAATTTTTTATTTTCATTTTTAGTATGTTTAAATAATATTTATTCATTAAAGGGCCGATGTGGGTGTGGCTTGCGTAAGCCAGAGTACCCGTTTTCGGCCGTATATTCATCTTTCTGGGAAAATTATAAATATTGATC
The DNA here is from genome assembly GCA_949752895.1 of Dendrolimus pini. Taxonomy (NCBI): domain Eukaryota; kingdom Metazoa; phylum Arthropoda; class Insecta; order Lepidoptera; family Lasiocampidae; genus Dendrolimus; species Dendrolimus pini. Next base: position 4,486,624 of record OX457131.1, read on the forward strand.
TTACAGTTTCTGGAGTCAAGATTTTTTTTGGAAATTTCCTCCTCTTATTGAATCTTTTTTCAAATTTGAAAAATCTTTATTACTTTCTGAGATATTTGCAAAAAACTAAACCCCCCTTCTTTTTTTTTTGTTAATTGTTAATAACTTTTACAATTTTTGCAAGCGGAACTTCATTTTTTCCAAAAATCATCTAGATGCCATTCCGAATTGAATGACACTTCATTTACAATTTTCGGAGACTGCTGAAAAAAGTTGGTCCAAAAGGCACTTGTTTACTAGTCTATTATAGGGCTGTTGTAAAACCTCATTTAATGTCATAGACAAACATTTGATTATTATGTGGAATACATTTTTAAACTCACTTCAATAAAAAATGTCGAACAGCTAACAAAATCTTTTACTAAAAGATATTTTCCAACAGGGGCTGATCCCAGACATCCAGACCATAGTAAATAACTGAAAGTTCATTTACGAAATTTTCCATGCCAAGAATCGAACCCGGAGCCTCTGCGTTGTAATGAGGTCGACCGGCAAAAGCTTAACACGCTCAACCACAGAGGCCATCAGTGTTTCAGTTTAAGTTGCTTCTTTTGTTTGATAAAAATTGTCAAATGTAGTTTGCCTACAGGATGTTGGTAACCTAGATTTGGTAAACTTGAAGTGTACAATGATAGGATGGTAGAAAGTAGTAGGTAGTATTTAAAAGGAATTTTAACGTGGTTTGGGTATGTAAAGAAAATGGACGAAAGTAGATTGATTTTTTATTGCAGGAGTTCAGCAGACAGGCAGACGGCCCACTTGATAGAAAGCGGTTACCTCGCCTATGGACATTTGCAACGCCAAAGGTGCTACAAATGCGCTGCTGCTCTCTTAAGGGAGACTGGAACCTGGTCACTAACGCCGGAACACAACTCAAGGTTGTAATGGCGACATACTTTAGACCAGGGGTGGCACCCATCCAGTCGGGTAAATGCCCTACTACCTGGGTTCTTTTGTCACCTCTTTCGAAAGGCCGCCCGGCCGCAGGAATTTGTATTCTTTCTCCGTTCCTACACGGCTTCATAAATCATATTCAGAATCATAAAAAATCTGATTTTACCGTATACAAGGACTATAATAACATTTCAAGGTGCACTGCTGTATAATGATTTACCTTTAGACATAAGACTATTTCTATCAATAAATATTTACAAAACAAGACTTAAAATATGTAGGAAACCTTATTTAAACACGATCTGACAGACACGCAAACATTAACTCTAATATTGTATCATGATACCTATAAATATAATGCAGTATACATAGTTAGTAATTAAGTTGGCTCATATTTATTACGTTTACTCGATGTATTTTACTAGACTTATAATGTATATTAAGTAAACTGTATTGGTCTTTAAGAATTAAATGATTTAAACCTTAAAACAAGTGTATGACAGCATTTTGAATGGTAAAGTTCGTGTCGGTAGACCGCTGTACACACCATGATCAAATAGCAGAAGTGTTAAAGAAAGATCAGGTAAAAAGAACCTCAAAAAACAACATACATATATGAAGAGATTGTCGCAAGGGGTGATCTATCTTATCTACTTCCCCCAATGGGAAACAGGCGTCATATGTTTGTATATGTGTATCATCATAATTATTTTTACAGTATATGATTAAATTATAAGTACTGCGTTAATGTTTTCATAAAAACTGACGGGCCGACCCTACAATATTAGCGATTACTAAACAACTTAGCCTGGTATTTTGGACTGAACATAATAGAGATAGACAAGTGAACTGTCTATTTTACTTGGCATTAAGTTAATAATAAACCTGTGAATAAAGTTCAGCTCTAATTTTGTATTGTGATTTGTTTAATATCGCCTAGCGACATCTGTTGACAGTTTTCCAGAAACAACTTTTCTACTATTTATGAATTATGTGATTTTTAGAGCTTTTTAAAATATTTTTAATTATGTGTTAAAATTGTAAGACAAACATTATAAGTTACAACATTTTGACTTTTTATCATTGAAATCATTCTTCAAATTGATCATAAATTGAAAAGGATTTATTAAGGATTTTATTTTTTTACTGATTTTATGTAACAAGGCGTTTTATTATTTAACACGTATTTTTTGAAAATAAATCTATTATGTTTGCAAATATCTAGTGATGTAGTATTTACAAACTTACAAAGTTACATTTTTTCTAGCATTCTTTTCTACACTCGAATACACTGGTGGAGGTTCTAGACACCTCCGGGTCGATGGTGGATAAATGAAAATCCAGAACACATGGATAGTTGATACTTTAATCCCACAGGCAGAGCGTCATAAAAGGACACATTAAAATACAGTAATCGGTGTTTATGATTTACAGTGGTTTTGCCGGGAAGGAAGTACATTTTTATCTATGTCTTTTTTTTTAATAGAAGAGTTCGCCTCAAAGGCAGGCAAAGGAATCTTAGTCCATACTGCCAAGTCTGATGTATATATCTTCGTATAGTAGCGCAGTTGTATTGTAGGCTACAACCCACGCCATTCAACGGAGTTCTTGTGAAAACTCGAAAGGCCACATTTGACTATACAGTTCACATTTCTCACAAAAACACATAATTATTACTCAAAAACTATCAATATCCTACAACTATTGTTCATTTTAGAGTATTTTTACACATTTTTAGAAAATAAAACTGCATAGCGCAACGTCCTCTTTCCGTTCCCGCCAAAAGCTCTCTATATGTCATAATATGACAGAATTGTTTTTTCTATTTGATTGGTGATGTGACGTGCAACTAGTGCTGTGCACATAGTGCCGCCTAACACTAATTCCTTTATTCGTAATAAAGACTCTTCAAAAACAGTTTTATTCATAATCGCATCCTGATCGCAGGCAGGTATTTAATTTTAAAAAGCCTTTAGCCTTCTTTAAGTCATTAGTATCTTATACGCAACGGTTTTCAAGAACGTTTCTCTTGCGCACCTCTGGGATTAGGAATGAGCTCCTAGCAGTGGTTTTCCTTGAACACCAACCATTTTTATTCGAGCAGGAACGGAAAGAGTAATAATTCCTGCTGCCGAGCGGTTCCTCGTAAGAGGCGACAAAACGACCTACAGCCAGGTTGTAGGGTATTTGCCCGATTGGATGGCTACCACCACAATATACAATGTACCGCCATAACAACTTTGATTAGTGTTCCGGCATTAGTGGCCAGTTCCTAGTTTCCTATCGAGGCCAGCACATTGGTGGTACCTCCGATGTTGCTAATGTCCATAGGCGACGGTAACCACTTTCCATCACAGTCGGATCTTAAGCCTGTCTACTGCGCTGCAGCAATAAAAAATGTTTAGTCATTAACTTTCTTCGAGGCTGATCTGGTGTGGGAAATTTCCATAAGAATGTAATGGACCCGAACGAGACAAAACTATTTATCTTTAAATTAAAATGGGACTATAGAAAATAAAACGCCATTTTTTCCTAACGTTCGAATCGCAACCAACTCGATGTCTTTTTAATTACAAAAACGTCAAAAACCGAGCTGCCAGTATTATTATATAAAATAAAGTATTTATTCCCCAACACGACGGACCATCAGGTGGGCCGTCAGTCCGTCTACTGTATGTACTTCAACAATAAAACAAAACCTATAAACCTCATATAATTATTATGAATAAGAGAATTAACACATTCAATCAAGTTTCATAAAATCCGGTTTATCGTGTCATAACTATGGAATTAATTACCGATTACAGAAAAGTTACCAGCAGTGCAATGCCGAACCAAAACCACTCAACAATACAACAATTAAGTAACGGTAGAAACCAAAACCGGAGTGTTAAGGTTTATTTCTTGGAGTGACGAGTTATTTTGTTCTAAATACCGTCCAATGCGTGAGTGCGTGGGTGACTAAACATTCTCTATTTTAGTACACAGTGTATTGCCGAACGGTAATGTAACTTTGTTCAGTTCTAATAAAATTCATAAACGATTATAACAATAATTATGGCGTCCGTGCGTCTTCGGAAATACGCTTAAAGATAGCTATTCCAGATTCTTTTTCAGTTTTATACCTCACTCACTCATATTTTGTAGTGCTGATAAACGTCAAATCAACAGAAATATCTTTGATCATCATAAAAAAAAAATTCTTTTTGATTAAAAAAATTTACTGCGTTGTGACGTCATAATTCTTATGAGTCAATTAGCTAATCAATTATTGTTTAAACAACTAACTAACTAACTCCGTTGGCTCAGCGACTTAAAGTGACTCTTGTCCACCGAAATGAGATCACGCCACTTTACTTTGCCCTGTGCAGTGTCTTGCTATTTGTGGGCTGAAATACAGTCAACTCAGATTCCACTCTATCTTTTATCTTTTCAGCGATACTTAAGACGACCAACCGGTCGCCTACCGACTGCTCGCCGCAAGTATGCTTTCTTCACTCCCCGATCCTTCTCCATACGTTCTACATCATTTAAATAGTAATGAAAATATTTTAGTGAGTAATGCGGCCAGCGTTTTGGGAACTTTCCCAACTGACTGTGATTTGGGACCTATCTATTATTTGTAGATTTTATCTTTTATAAATTAAGTTGTATATATATTTTTAGAATAGGTAAATATAGCGTTTAAAATTTAATAATTTTGTAAAAAAAATAAACAAAAATAAACAGCATTTAGTAAGAAATTTTAAAAATAAGATGATAGTAAGGTTTTTAAACAAACGCTTTTTTGTATGTAATGTCGTGGTAGCGTAACGGCTAGCGTTTGACCCTGTCTGGAACCCATGCACCACCAAGCAGTTTTCTGACCTAATGTACATATTGTTACAATTGCCACGTATTAATAACGGTGAAGAAAAACATCGTGATGCAACCTTCACATCGAGATAACCGATATGCCAAACCTGCCAAGCCGCCTTGGATAAACGTGGTGGGTACATTATCCATTCCCTTATAATGGGAGACTCGAGCCCAGTTGTGGGACATTTATGGGCTGTTATTCTAATTTTTATGTATAATGTTTTGTAAAAATCTATAAGGCCGCAAATTCGGAAGCGGCGCGTTGTTTTGAGCGTGCACGTTCGACTACTGAACGTATGGATTTCTCTCTTGGTATATTCGTAGCAGCGTTTTTAGCGTGTAGTTAAGCGGCGTGATCAGTGTTTTGGCGTTTTAACGAGCGTTTACAAGTGAAGTGTTTTGTTGACGTTAATACTATCCCGGAAGGATCGCATTCGTAGATTAAACAAAACAAACAATAACAATTATACACGAATGTCTGGTAATATCGTTCCTTTGACATGATGACACTTGCCCTTGAATGGCGGCCTCCGTTTGTTCAACGTACTTGGACGCCCCGCTCGCACGCACGTTCTAGCGAAAACTAGTTGCGTGCACGCTGAACGCGACGCTGCACGCGACAATACACGCTGGAACGCTCCGCTACACGCCCCGCCTAATGTCTAAAATTCAAATTCCATATTCTTCATGAACGTTGGCTACAATAATAACCATCCTGGGGTGTATCTCATCGACATATGCGAAGATATCACAAAATGAAGACGCTTGCAATGACAATAGCAGAATTAAGAAAGCAAACCAAGCTCCTACGCCCGTTATATATAAGCTTTTTGCACCTAACTAATATTCTGACAAGAGTTGCACTTTTCATTGCTTATACTGTGGTCATAAGCTACCGCAGATACCGACGAGCGTTATAATCGCCCAGATTATAAATTCACGCATTTAAATTTTGCAATTCAAATGCGTGAGATCGAAATAAATGAACTGTGTTAACAAACTGTTTTTGACATTTATGGCCTTACTTATAATCGTTTGTTAAATTTTAAGAAACTGCTCAGCAACTGAATAACGAAAATCTTACCCATAAACTCCTCTTAAGGATAAGAGGTGGTAGTAAAGTAACTCATAAATAACTGTTAAAATAACCAACAACGAGAGGTAGTTTAAGTGACTGCTAAGAGGCAAGATGGCAAGTTTTATTTGAAACAGCCATTGATTAGGGGCTTAAGAGTCTCTTATTTAAGAGATGGCTAATCCTTTCTTAACGAGATTATTATAAGTAAGACCCTAAGTTCTTTAAAAACACCCGACTTCATAAACTAAAATAGTACTAAGTATAAAATAATTTATTAAAGATTTTTGAGTAAAAATTTATTTAGTTCTAATGAACTTATATAATAATGAACTTTATACTTTATATTTTTTGAGGTCGGTTTTTTTTAAACAACGTTTTTTTTTATTTGTTACTTTTTACGGTCTAGCTATGGGTAGACATACGAAAGGTGCCACGCGCCTTAAAAAATATTCAGGTCTAGGTCAATAGGTCACAAGAAACGGGAACGGAAAATTTAATAAAAATTTGTTCATAACATGAAAACTACTATGCCAAACTATGTTAATTTTTTATGTGACCGAATGGCAACTTCCGCATCAAACTAAAAAAGAATCACGTAAATATGATCATAAATCTCAGCGTAATCTGTGTACATATATAAAAAAAAACATCAATCAAGTTGAGAACGTCCTCCTTTTTGAAGTCGGTTACCAAAGTACTAACACTCTAATTTCGCTGATAGCAATACAGACTTCAAAGGTACATATGTACAAGACGCATAATACGTGCCATGACACCTTGCGGCATAGAAAGTAACAACATCATATAACACTAGAAGCCTTCCACGATAAAGAAGGAATATTAATGAATCATGCAACCATGCTATCAAAAGTATCGAAAAAATTAACTAACCTTTTTGTATTGCGAAGAGATTATAAGTTTGTTAAGGTTACCTTAATGCATGATTGAAAATCACATCCAATGCAGTGGAGATTAGCATATACAAAATTGTAACAGTGAAACATTATTATTTCTTTGAAAGTTTTATCCGCGCAAGAACGGAGAAAGAATACAATTTCCTGCGGCCGACAGCGACAGGCGATAAATCAACCCACAGCCAGGTGGTAGGGAATTTGCCCGAGTAGATGGCTACCACCCTTGGTCTAAAGTATGTCGCCATTCCAGATTCCAGTCTCCCTTAAGAGAGCAGCAGCGTATTTTGGCCTGTGGTGTTGCAAATGTCCATAGGCGATGGTAACCATTTTCCATCAAGTGGGCCGTCTCCCTGTCTGCTGAACTCCTGCAATAAAAAAAAGTATTATCACATTTATGTACATAACAAAAATAGCTACGAAGCATAACAACTAAAGCTAAAACACACTACCTATGTAAAATTAAAATGCGAAGATTAGTCCCAGACCTCTCTCGGGACGAAATAATAAAAATATAGATTCTAAAACAGCCCATACTAATATTATAAATGCGAAAGTAAACTTATGTGTTTGTTACGTTTTAAAGGGAATATTAGGTAACGAAATTAAATATGTGACGTTATAACTTGTTATGAAAAAATCTAGCTTCCATTGTTTGTCTCAGTTGTCTCAATTGATTTGACGACTGTCTACCCTATTCTACAGTTTATAAACCTACTGACAAGAAATGTATGGCTGTTTATTATAGACAAAAACAAAGTAAAATCTGATATTTAAATTATCTCAATGTTAAGATATTTTATTGCTGATGACTAATAAAGTAAAAACCCAAAAAGGTTGGAGTGAATAACATTTATTTGGAAGAAACATGGGCAATCACTTTACTCCATCCTAGAATTCTAATGCGACATCACCTTATAAGGAAATACAATATCCTATTTAGATATCACGTGGGAGTTTATTTACAGCTACAAACTCTGGTATTTTAATTTAAAAGTCTCTTAGTCAGAGACTTAGAGTTTGGTTGTTTACATTTCTTTTTGCTACTTTTAACCGACTTCACAAAGGAGGAGGTACTTTCTTTAATTTTCATTTTTTTTCTTCTATTCTTAAGGTTATACTCGCGATTGGTCCTATTGTCGCCATGTCCAGATCTGATGAGTAAATATCAAGGAATTCACGAAATTAGTCAACCAACTTATTCATAACTGGATATCTTCGCCAATTGTAGACCGATTATAAATTGGTTTTTCTTTACTCGTAAGTGTTTACTCATGGGGTCACCAAGACAGAATCTGATGATCTGATGGGTGGGATCCTAGGGGCATCAAGAATAACCCTTACTAAAAACGCTGAGAGCCTAAACTCCCGAGATGGTCCTATAATCACGAACTCAGGATCGGAAGGCTATCGGAGCAACGCTTGTTGAAGAGCATACACACCGAAGAGAGAGATGGCAAATTTGTATACGCGTGTGAATTGTACAATTTCTACAGGTGCTTAAAGTAGAAAAAGGCAATATTAATAAAACAAATATGTCTTAAGAAAGTATTAAAATAAGAAAAAGTATAAAATTAGATTAGGCTATAATGTTAATAATACGTAAGTTTAAAATAAAAAAAAAAAATAACCCCAGGGAACCCCTTTCCCAGTGTTGTGTTACAAAAATAAAGAAATAAAAAGGAAAAGAAAATTAAAAACCTCTATTTTAACACATGACGGAGGAGAAGGCGAACAAAATAAATATTATTTCTAAAACTATTAAAGTTAAAAAAAACTTGAGAGGTGTCAAGGGACACCCGGATGGAACGAAGTTACATAAACACACACACACTCACACACACACACACACACACACACACACACACACACACACACACACACACATACACATACACATACACATATATATATATATATATATATATATATATATATATATATATATATATATATATATATATATATACTCTCTCGACTTCGTAAACACAACAGCGTATAGGTTAGAACACGCACGACTTGCTAAATACATATGAATGGACAACGCCGCACGGCTTACAACTATAGCAAAAAGTGTCGTTACAACTTTTGGTCTTAATTTTTTCCGTCTAGTAACGCAACGCGCGATAAGGAACTTCGTTCCAAAAATAACGTACAGTAATGCGTTTTTAACAAAAGCAAAACCGACTTCATACTAAAAACCAAAAAATTAATATTTAATATTGTCGTGGTACTGTTATCTTATTTGATTGTCTTAAAACTTGATATTCTGATAGAAGCCTTGTCCATTGAAATACTACGAGTGTTTTTGTTATGAAAACCTTCAACTTTAGAGCTGCACCCATGTTCCAATTTTCCAACAACGCGGCAGAACGTCATAATTTAAAGGTTCCAATCTGAGTACATTTGTCGGCGCTTATCATGATAGTACAACGGGTGGACGGGTGTGGCGCCTTGTGCAACCCCTACTTTCCGTTTTCACTATATTCATCTTCGGAAATAAATCAATCAATCTCCAACTACTAGATAAGTGACTTTATTTGACTGTTTCTTTATTTTTCCTTCATAAGCTTCAGAATGGACGATCGATGCTTATAGACAAAATTTAATATATTTGTCCTTTTTAAACGGATCTAAGTCTGCGCAAACGAGTCTGAATGACGGATTATTATGAAGTGACATGTTCATTTTTATAACGATGTAACATGTTTTGCGAATTGAATAGTAACTTAACCTATACTACTATAATAAAATTAATTTAATAGAATCTTTGATAAAGACACATTATTAAAGCTTTAAAGATAATAATAATTAGAGTATATTAAAGGAAGGATAAATAAAATATCCTAATGAAAATATTTTATTTATCTTTCCTTAAAGGAAAGTGGAGATCTCTACCACTTCGTTGAAACATCGTCAGCATACGTTAAATGTATAATAATGATACTACAACTTTGATTTCAAGCACCCTAACTGAAATTAGATTTTTTTAAAGATTTTTATAAGTTTTTAAAATCGTTATTCGGTTTCGAGAGAAGCCGTTTAAATATAAAAATGCTAGGCAGTAATTAAAGCAGTTTTATAAAAAGCTTTTTTAACACCTCCTAATCAAAATCATTAACGTATAAATTTAATAATTTTGAAATCGCAACCCGAGACACCTGTAAAGCGATAATCTAAATTATCGCTGTATCGATAACAGTTCAAAATGAAATGTCTTGTTAGGTGTCTTAATAGGTGCTTTGCGAGAAAGAGATGGTCGTATTCATTAATCATTTGTCAAAATTCGATTAAGCGCGTTCACTACATTTTTATATTTCAAAATAGCTTTTACATAGCATTTGATCTTATCGATTAGTTTGTATACTTATTGCGACATGATATTTCGCAGTCGAATTCTTCAAGGAGTACTATTCATTAATCAACTGTCTGGGTGTCCGATGAGGCGTGTTATGTATGGAATACTTACTGAAGAAAATTCACCGCTAGATATGTAACATTAAATACAATAAATATATAAATATTAAAAAGTATTTATAAACAACACGTTGGATTGTCATACGGAGCAATGTCCGTGGTAAGAGGCAGCCCTCTAATTACCTGAATAAACGATTAGACATTTTGTTAAAACGATTTATTTAGAACTAATTAATTATTGAGATTTTCGTTGATATTTTTTTTGACCTGTATCTCTTTGATTTTTTCAGAACTTTCCACTTCATAGTGCAAATTTGATATCAAATTTGCCTGAATTTAAGCGCTAATAGTAATTATACTTAGCTACTTAATTTAAAAAGTAATTAAGAATAAAAATAGTCTGAAGCAGGAAAGGTTCTGTCCCGAATAACTAGTCGGGACGGAACCTTTCCGTTAGATGGTTTAGAAACTGCTTAAATCGAAGGACAAAGGCACTGCATCAACTACTTTAGAACAGCCTGGAGGATTGCAGGCAAACTAAGCTAGCAATTCCCAAGGAAGCCTGCGCTTTTCCAGGAGAATATTAAGGCTCAGTTGATCCCGGCTGAGACTAGTTATTAGTGTAGCCACCGGTATCAATATAGGTGTCACCGACAACCCTCTGTGCAGAGAAGGCGTAGAGGCAAAAGAAATAGCCGCCAATATCCTGCTTGAATGTGAACAGGTAGCCCAATACAGGGCGAAGTAACTGGATGCCCCAGGTAGCCTCCGAGAAATCTTCCGCGATGTTAAGAAACTGGTGGACTTCCTGGAGGGGCTGGGCTGGATGGAGTAACCCCTCGTACGCAAAATAGGCGTTATCATGTAGAGTTCCGGAAACCGCCCGCTAGAAAAACAAAAGTCTGCTAAATTATTTTTATATTGGTTTACAATGAAGAGGTATTTATCTATAGTTAGATATAATTTTTCAACATCATCTTATCCTTATTTGTTCGCGTCTTCAAAACGTTACTTTATGGCGCTGAACCGACTACATTTTTCTATCAAATCTCTTTCGCATAGAGTTGTAGACCCAGAAGTTTCCGAAAGAAATCACTGTGACGTACAATGACACACAGACAGAATATTTGATAAGCTTTCCGTTTCTAATAAATTAACTACGGAACCTTGTTCATGTAAAATGGTCCTTCCGAACGAAAATTATTATTAAATTTAAATGTGACAAGAACTATGAATGTCAAAGAAGCAAGTGAGGTGTGTAAGAATAAACCTGTATGGCGCTCTGTTGTTCGTGCCTACCCGCAAGGGACCTGGCGTGAAGTTATGTATGTATTTAAATGTGAATAAAGTCATGGGTAGGAGTTAATCGGCTATAACACATCACATTAAAAACGAATCGAGAACCATTAGTATGTGCAGTAAAGTCCTGTTCCCATGAACGAGGGTATCAAGCGGTGAGTTCAAATCGTGACCACGTTGTTCTGACCTTTGTCAACCAACATGCAGATACGATACTTGTAAAATTGCAACCAGCTCGTTATGTGGTAGCCTTGGGCGTGGTTATGTTGTTTAGAATAAAAGGATGAAATGACTTTCATCAACAATATTGCATTTATCTATAATATTATAATATTCTGAACATAAAGCTAAAAAAACAACTGGAATAAATTATATAAACGATGGAGTACAAAACGATACAATTTTATATAGAATTCTTGTTTGTCTATTTGTTCGGGATTCACGTAAAAACTACTGGGCCTATTCAATGCTGTTTTCGCGAAATGACAGCAAATTATTAGACTTAAAATCTATGCTACTTTTTATCCCGTGAATCCCGTGTGAAATTTTCTCGTTAGGTATAATTTAAAATGCCCGAACAATAGCAAATTGTATGAAGTAAAATGTGTCATGTTTTTATTGCGGGCATCCCGCAGGACTTTTCCTGAGAGCGGTTTCAAGTTGTTCGAAAGCATAAAAATTAGCTTATTCCAACAAAGTTTCCATTAGTATGAAAGCTTATATTCTTTTTTAAATATAACGATACTTTGTGTCCAGGGAATCCTGCGGGAATTTCAAGTCAAGCGTGAACGCAGTTGCGGGCATATCCTAGTTATTAATAAAGTTATTTTACGAAACAGCCCCGTCGCTATTTTGGCAAAAACGGGCCTTATGAAACCGTCATTTTCGTCCGCCCGTCTCTTCACATCCAAATAATAAAAATAACCATATTATTCTATGCCAGGTGGTAAGGTATTTGCCCGACTGGATGGCTACCAACCCTGGCCTAAAGTATGTCGCCATAACAACCTTGAGTTGTATTCCGGCATCAGTGCCTAGGTTCCAGTCTCCCTTAAGAGCAGCAGCGCATTTATAACACCTTTGGTGTTGCAAAAGTCAATAGGCGATGGTAACCGCTTTTCATCAAGTGGGCCGTCTGCCTGTCCGCTGAACTTCTGCAACAAGAAAAATAAAAAATTCTAATAATTATACAGTTTGTCCTATATACGTTTCTTAATATTTTTATGACGCACGCTGAAGCTCAGTTTCATAGCTTTCGCTAAATGATTCAGGGACCTTATTCACACTTAATATGAGTCATTTCAGTAAATTGACTCATTCTGATGAATAGGGCAGGGCGTCTTTACGTCCCATTTTGAAGACAAATTCAAACTAAAAAGTTAAAATACTGTGATAGAGTAAACTAACCATTTTTTAAATGTATGTATCCTATGATCTAGGAATTCGCGTTGTATATAACTTACATCGATACCATTAACGAAAGTCGGTTTATATACAATGACGTGTAAAGGAACATAACTCAAAGTTTATTTGTTGTATTATCCGTTTTTCAGCCTTCGTTTATTCCTACTGGTGTATACATACATCACTTTTTATCAGTGGAACTTCTTTAAAATCGTTGGGATTTGAAACTCGACGAAAAAGGGACCTAAAAATAGATAATCACATAAAGCTTTAGAACTAAGCCTACGAGATATTGACATACGAGTTTTATATTGTGCAGAACAGATTAGGGAGTCGATAAGACCGATGATTACATGATCACCGATGATCAGTTTTATTTCGGTCCAATTTGGACGAAATAAAACTGATAATAATATTTTTTACACTTAAACAGTGATAAACTAACAAGATCCATGACCATGGTAATCCAAAAACCTAAAAGGTTTACTTGAATATATAGGACAAAATATAATATACAATAATCAACTTTTTTTCCAAAATATAGCAATTTTTTTCAATTTTAATTAAAACGGCTTTTTCTCAAAACTGTCAGTATGTGGATTGGTTCTGTTTTACATTAGTAGGTCCGTATATGGATAGTATTCTAATATTTAAAAAAAAATGGTGACAATAAAGATTTTTTTCTTTTTAGACAAATCGTTAAAATAGTATACTCACCTATTTAATTTTGTATAGCAAAGCTGCCAATCAAAGAAAATTTTAACATCCAATTAACGTTGTTTATGTTTCCTGGATATCAAACAAGTGACATTTCAGATTTTAATGTTTGATAATAAACGTGTTAATAAATTAGAAACTTGTTTTTAGTCACTTTCATACACTTTTACTATACAATTTCTCATATGATTGTATTATTAACCTAAATGGAAGCCTAACATACAAGTTTCGTCTTTTGTAGATCTGCCTAGAAAAGGTAAAACTTGTTGTACCTAACGTTATCTGCAAGATAATGGAAAGAGGAAGGATGTAAAAAATAACGTGTTTCTCTCGGGACGCCCGACAGAAGTGATAACTTAAACTAATCTAAGTTGAACCATTTAACATTGTAATTGTTTAACTTGAGAAAAGCTTAGGTTATTACTTAATTTTTTTGTATATTAATATGATAATTTGAAAAAAAAGTTAATTTATTAATAAAATCTTTTATTGATTAAAAAATATATTTTATTGTTAGTTACAATTATTGAATATATCCATTTCAATTTTGTGTATGTACATTATTAGTATCATTATTTAATCTAATTACCAATATACGGCTAACGCTGTGGGTTAGTGAGAGAGCTGGAGCTTGTCTACCGCTGCTGTATGCGTGAGAGAAAGGGAAGCTAGACAGCCTGACGACGTAACGAAGCGGTTTACCCTCCCATAAGAAGTTATCACTTCAAAAATTGTGCAAATCAGCCATGTGATGGCATCACAGAATCAAGAAGAGAAGAGGAAACAAAAGAAAGTATAGGAAGATGAACTACTACCGGTGCTTTGCACACTAAGCACGTCCATGAACAGTTCTATACCTCTCTGATAAAATGACCCAAAGATGGCATTGCAGTATATTTTCGTATGCTTTTGTACGTAAGTAACAAGGGGTTACAACATCCTCTGTTGAAAATGGGGTTCTATAAGATAGCGTACAGAGAAACACCAGAAATTCTGGTTCACATAGCTGGAGGAAGAACAGAGGGATGGACTTACTGCCAAGTCAAAGCATGCCATCTGGAGATCAACACTAGCCGACTACTTTACCAAACGGTAGAAAAACATTCACATATACATAATTTGTTCGAAACACACTTCGAAAAACGAGTTTACTAATATTTGTTTCTGATATGATTCTCTTATGTCTTATTATTAATGTACAGGTATATATAGCAAATAATACTTATTTTATCAACATTGTAATTAAATAAGATAAATAAGCTATGTGTATATAAGTACTTAGTTCAAAATAATTCAAAATTTGTTTATTCTATTTCATTCTTAGTGTAAATGGATTGCAATTATAGTTTTATTTATTGCTTGTTGTTAATCGACTTACAGAAAAGAAGGGAGGGAAGATTGGGAACCTCCCAATTTGTCTCTCTCTTTTCTTTCACCTTCTCCCAATTAGTTGGAGTCGCACGATATGTCTTTTCCTTCCACATTCCTCTTTTCTGACATACATCCTCTGTCAGACCACAAATCATCATATCATCTTTCATATAATCAATCCATCTCTTCTTTGGTGTACCTTTACAATTGTACCCATCAATCTTGTAATTTATCATTCTTTTTATCACGTGACTTTCAGCCCTCCTCATTACGTACCTATACTACTTTCATCTTCTTCCTCTCAATTTTTCAGTCACGGGTGCAACTTACAAAGATCCCCTTATGACTTATCACCACACATCCATCTCAACATTCTCATCTCAGCTGATAAGACGTTACGAGGTTTCCAATTTGTCTATAAGTAATATACCTACCCTATGCTTCTATTTCATACAATTAAACATCAATAAAATAAAATGTAGAGATTAACACATTATACGTTACGGTTGCCTGTTTATGGTTCTTATATGTACATTATTTATCTATTTATTTATGAACAATTACATAAATAGTAAGCTACTTCGTCATTTGCTCTATTGCAAAATTATTGTTGGCTTTTTGTTCCGCATCTTTTACTATCAATTGACCCTTCCTACCTCGTTTCTATGATTGTTTATTACTAGCGCAGTCAATCTCCCTGTTAGATAAAATCTAGACCACAGTGATAAAATCTAGATTTACTACTATTTGAATGCTATTTACGATACTAAAGTTCATATTCATTTCAATGAAAATACATTTCATTTTGCCATTTATTTAGTAATTGATTATTTTACTACTTGATGTTTAAAGTCATTTAATGATTGAGTATTATTTATTACCACTGTGTGGTGTAATATTAAATCATTACTACTATTACTACATTACAATCATCATTTTATCCGTGCAGGAACGGAGAAAGAATACAATTTCCTGCGGCCGGGCGGCCTGTCGTAAGAGGCGACAAAACAACCCACAGCCAGGTGGTAGGATATTTGCCCGACTGGATAGCTACCACCCCTGGTCTAGAGTATGGCGCCATAACAACCGCTTTCCATCAGGTGGGCCGTCTGCCTGTCTGCTGTACTCTAACGATAAAAAAAAAAAACAAAAAAAAAAAAAACAAACTTGAGTTGTGTTACGGCTATAATGACCAGGTTCCAGTCTCCCTTAAGAGAGCAGCAGCACCTATGGCGTCGCAAATGTCCATAGGCGATGGTTACCGCTTTTCATCAAGTGGGCCGTCTGCCTGTCTGCTGGACTCATGCAATAAAATAAATAAAAATAAATATTACGTACATTTAGTAAGTTGAACATTACAAATAATTGTACCATTGTCATTTACTGCTATAGTAAAACAGACATACTAACAGACAAAAACATAACATATATACAGTTTTCCAGCACCACCATTGTTAATAACTACTCTACTACTGGCATTAGACATTTAATGAATATCACGTATATAGTTGCGTTGCGTTCTTTTTACCACTGCACCTGACCTTATTTCCTTACGTATTCTCGTCTACGTAACACCTTAGTGACCACTAATTAACTCCCAGCTGGGGTTTTCCATGAGTTTTACGATGTAGCGTTATTTTAACTAAAAGGTCATTAATAAAACTACGTTTTAAGGGTTTTAAGCGCGGTATTCTATTTGATTTTAATTCCCGGCTTTTCGATAACTTTCAGTAGCCGTGATCAGGGAAGACAAAGACGTCAAGTACCAATAACGTCGTTAAATTTTCTGACTCCAGCAGTACGTTGACAACACCCTAGCGTTGGGAATGTCACTAAAGGAGCACGTGAGCGATGAACGAATCAATCGATAATTATCACCTTATATCAGGCAAGCCGTTAGCTTATCTGCTGTGTTCCAGTCATAAAAAGCTTAGAAGGCAACTTTGTTTTATTGAAATTTCGTGGATAGGCTTTTTGGCTAAGCAGTTTTATAACTTAGTGCTTATAACGTTACTATTGCCTGTCTAATTTTCTCCGATATTAAAGTGACTGACTGCTATATACCGCCTGTGCCAGTTAACCTTGTCAATGTCTTCTCATTTCTAAATTTAATTTGCAATTACGACCTAATCTAGTTCCGTTTAAAGTCCTATCAAGTTAACAGGTTTGAAAGTATGTGGTGGCAGCACCTGCCCTTATGTGGGCCAATCCATGCCCGTTAACGGACCCATTAGTGCCCATCTTGATGAGACACTTTCGATGTCTCGAAACCGTTTAGTTACTCCGATAAAAAAATGTGGCAAAGAAAGCTCGTTAATAGACGCGGAAAACAGTTCTTCATTAAAAACCAATTCTTTTTTTTTTATTGCAGACTGTCTTGGAAGCAGAATAACAATCACTTAGTAAAAAAACATAATTCTAAAAACTCCTAAAGTCTATAGAATTATATAGCGCTAAAGGTTCTACTAATACTTTTTGACGTTTTATTAGCCCAGCCTCAGAACATAATAAATAAGACACCTAGTTCTCGAAAATAGTCATAGCACGCTCTATTGGGATCGATCTACTATCACAGACTGGACTATTGTTACTAATAAGCCTGACGTTGTGATAATAGACCGATGTGCAAGACGTACGATGCTCGTTGATATAAATATTCCACGTGACTCTAATGTCGTAAAAGATGAAAGTGATAAATTAACGAAATACCTAGACCTCGCGCACGAGATAACTGACATGTGGCATATGGAGGCAACGATCATCGTACCGATAGTGGTCTCCATTATCGGTTTTGCAGCGAAGAGCCTCGACCGACATCTAGGGAGATTCTGGTTTGGTAAATGGGTGAAGGGCCTGGCCCTAAGAAGAGCGGCCTGCTGCATCTGGATGCAGAAGGCGGTTCTTAAACACGGCACGTATTACGAGCGAGTTCATGTTTCCGGAGCCCTAACCACCAAGACCCATTTTTTATTTAGTGTCCATAACTACAATAATAAATATAAACACCCGCAGGGGAGCTGCGTGGTGAAACCTTACGTGAGTAGCGAAACCTCGAACCCGACTTGCAAGGCAATGCCCCCGCCTCCACGCTTGCCTTACCCAACCGGCATGGAGTGATGATCGCTAGACCTAAGACTCAAGCTCCAGGAGTGGAAGTAACGAATGGCATACATATCATCGGAAGTAACTTCGGTGAATCTGCAGCAGTCTCCACGCCCCTTTCGGGGCTCATACACATAGTGGCGAATCACCGTCTACCCATTTTATCCATGTTCCACGAACCCTGTGACGGGCAGGCGCCATAGTCCCAAATCCCCAGTTCCACTAGAAGTTCACCCCAATAGCCCAATATTTTTTGTTCTCATTTCCTACAATAGTCCTACACTGGCCTGAGCTACTCCTTGGGTGCATTTTTATATGGTGTAGACAGGGATAATCGCCGGTCAGTGTCACGTCACCTTTACATTAAATTGTCGTAGGGGGCTCAACGTGTTGGGGACCATGGAATGGCCCTCATGCCTTCTAAAAGTCCATGCCATTTTTATGGCCCGTGATCTTAAGAGACATACATGTGATTATTACAAATGTTTCAGGAAAAAAATATGTCAATTTATATGTTCAAAAATATGGTAAAGTGCGAGCAATGATGGTGAACTCCTTTCAGGTAAACCTTTACCGAATATATATTTAGGCATGGAAGAAAAATCGAAATGTGTGCTGGGACACATATTAGAAGTGAAACTTCAACGGACAAGTGGAAAAACGAATCGCAACGGACAAGTGGAAAAACGAATGGCAACGGACAAGTGGAAAAACGAATTGCAACGTACAAGTGGAAAAACTTCAACTGAAAAGTGACAAAATGAATCGCAACAAAATTTTACCTTAAGTTTTACGGGCAGGTTTTCAAATTGGACAAGTATATTAACAATCTGCCCGTAACACTTCAAGTTGAAATTTTGTTGCGATTCATTTTGTCACTTGTGAGTTGAAGTTTTTCCACTTGTACGTTGCAATTCGTTTTTCCACTTGTCTGTTGCCATTCGTTTTTCCACTTGTCCGTTGCGATTCGTTTTTCCACTTGTCCGTTGAAGTTTCACTTCTAATATGTGTCCCAGCACACATTTAGATTTTTCGCAAGTTTACTGCAAAATATGATTTGGTTAGGTTAGGTTAGGTACATTAATGCATTTTTTATGTAAACATATTTTATTTTATCAAACAAAAAACTGAATTCGATCCGGAACAAAAAAAAACATCCATAGTCTACTCTAAAATTATACACATACAACGGAACATTAACAAATGCGCATCTTTCGTCACCAATCTTCATTCGAACCTCAAAATATTATGTTAACAGAAAAATATTTCCAAAAACAATATTTAAAAAATATTTCGTTTGCTCAGTTTTGATGAAGAGGCTCCGAAACTACTGAACCGATTTTAAAAATTCTTTCAATGTTGACAAGCTACTCTATTCGCGGGTGGCATAGGCTATATTATATTTACAAAAAAAATAGGAATCCTTACTAAAACTCCAATAATGATTGAATTAACCCAAGATGATTTTTTTTCCTTATATCGCTTGCGCTGCGCAAACTATTGATGATAGAATAAAATAATGTACTACGACTTTGTAGATCACATCATTATTTACAAAAAGTGTCGCGACACTATATATCTAACTATTATAGTTATGCCTCAATAAGTGTTCTTTTATTTTAAAAATTGAATTAAAATGCCGCCGCTAGAAAAGGCTCTTTATTTGTACCTTGGTATTAATCATTATCAAAATAAATTACTTCATATTCAAGACTGCTTTAATACATTTATATAACATTTTGAATTATTCAATTCGTACATCCCATTCGAAAGATATCACGAGTTTAAAAATGTAAGAATTAGACCACGTGACTGTGACGCTTTTTCGTGAGCGAAAAATCGTAAGACCCCTTCTATATAGAAGTTTCACTTCAAAAATCACATAGGCTCGCAAATAAAAAGTACGTCGTCGTATACAATGTGATTACAGGCCGCTATATCATTAATACCTTTTAAATCTTGAACTGGTTGTCACCGTATCAGAGCGACTGCAAGCAGTTCGCCTTGCGCGGACGTTTCACTGCGCACGCGCACCGGTCAACCAACCATGTTGTATTTATAGACTTTGTTGATCTTATTAAATACAAGCTTAATCCCGCGACTTCATCACTAGAGTTATCGATATTCTGTCCTATCTTAATATTTTAGTTCCATTTCTGTATATGACGAAATTCAACCATTTTGACATTATAACCGAATATACCCACATCTCATAAATTACTCAACTGATGTAGTTTAAACTAATTTAAATTTAAAGTATATTTATTATCACTGTGAAGTTTTTGAAGAATTTTCCACCTTGTTGTGCTAAAGTTAGAGCAGAGATCAACCTTTTTAATTTTGGACTTTGAAAGAGAACTATATTGCTGGGAGCTTGTTGCACTGCTTCTTCTCTTTTAATAATTATGACTTTCAATAAGTGGAATTTTATAGATGATTGCATTTTTAAATAAATACATTCATTTTCTATATCTCGCTCGCTCTATAATTTTTATGATAGGATAGAAGAGATGGAGAAGGATGGAACAGTAGTTAAATGGGATATAGGTCGACGGCTGGGAAAAAGATGGAGGATGAAATACATTACAAATGTTAACACGAAATAATTTTTAAATGTATAAACTTTAAGATAAATTTCTTTTTATAGTGTATCATAATCCAGTTAGCTGGAATTGGGCGGTAACAAATGCAACACAGTATTATACTCCAGCAGTTTGTGATACCTTATTGTTTCTGGACACTGATGTTAATGGTTTTGAATACATTCTTTAAATAAGGGGCAGGGTAAAGTGGGTCAGCGAAACCCTCGTTTGCGGTAAACACGATTTTTTTTATTGCAGGAGTTTAGCAGACAGGCAGACGGCCCACTTGAGGAAAGCGGTTACCATCGCCTTTGGACATTTGCAACACCATAGGTGCTACAAATGTGCTACGATTAGCTCATAGCTAACAAACCTAAAGCTTAAAGTAAGCATTTAACGCTGATATTCTGTGAGATCATGGTATCACATCGATCGAGTCGGCCTCGCGTTCTGTAGTCAGGGTATTGATCCCAGTATGGTTTTAAGACGTCAATGAAAAAGTCACTAAAATATAAATTTATACATTAATAAAATTATTATAATTTTGAAGACCCCCTTGAGATATCACTTCTCGCTACACATAATTCTCTTTCATCATTCGTTAATTAAGTTAATTTGTACTATGTAAATAAATATAATCTGGCCATCGCTGGGCTCGGACAACCTATTTATTATAGGGGAAATGGACAGTATAATATATAACCGCCAAGCTTGTCAGGTTTCACACATCAATTATCTTCGGTGTGCATCGCGATGTTTTCCTTCACCGTTAGCACGAGGTAATAATAACTGCCTGAGTGGTGCATGCAAGCTTTGAGTTTGGGACTCATGCTCTAACTTCTTAAGCTACAGCTAAAGATCATCCTGGTGAAATACATCCATATGGACTGAACAGCTCGTGAAGGTCTAATTGTGATATACATTTGTAAACATACGGATAGGTGACTGACGGATATATGGACGGACATGGCGACTGATTTTCGTGTTTATCTAAAAATATGTGAGTTTTCAAAAAACATTTTTTTAACGGTACGGACGTACCGCTAAAATCTTTTGTAATATTATATTGCTTTACATACCTTTCACTTAATAGTCGATTTCCGCTATCTAATTAAGCGGTATATGAATTTGATATTTTTACTAATTATGTCTTAAAGTATCAAATTGGTGCGGATGTATGAGGTTAAGTTATGATTATTTAATTAAATGAATCTGGGATGCTGGGTTAGCCGCAATGTAATCAAAACGTTAAATCAGTATTTTTGAGCCAAATTTAGATCTCTCGATGTTGGTTATTTTTGACAGTTATTTATGAGTTACTTTACCACCTCTTATACTTTAGAGGAGTTTAAAGATAGGATTTAAATCAGTTGCTCAGCAGTTTCCTAAAATTTAACAAACGATTATAAGAAAGGACATTAATTTCTAAGGGGCAAAACCGCATAGGTACGTAGGTAATAGATTTAAGACTGTGTGAAATATAAATTCCTTTAACATCCTAACTAATCTATCTATAATATTATAAAACTAGCTGATGCCCGCGACTTCGTCCGCGTGGTGCGGTTTTTTAACCATCCCACGGGGACTCTTTAATTTTTCGGGATCAAAAGTATCCTATATGTTGACCAGGAATATAAGCTACCACCATATAAAATTTCATTTAAATCGGTCCAGTCGTCGAAGATTAGCCAGTACAAACAGACAGACAAACCGACAAACAGAGAAACAAAAAATTTGTAACAAATCTAAATTAGTTCTATTTCACTTCTTACATCGCCCTGACTGGGTTTATAGCATTTTTTTACATTGTACAGAAATTCGACCTCTACAGTTTTATTATATGTATAGATTGAAGTCTTTTGTTTTTTAGTTTTTTTTTTCTATTTGTCTGTTCTGTTCGGAATTCACGTAAAAATTACTGGGCCGATTTCGATGCGGTTTTCACTGATTGATATTAAATGCCCGGGTAATAAAAAAAAAATTGTGATACTTTATCTCTCGGGAATCCCATGGGAATTTTTTGGGAGCAGTTTAAAGTAGGTCGAAAAAAAATCTGATTCTGATGTAATATTTTCAGTGAACAACAGCAAAATCTCTATTGTATTGTGGCGAACGATGGTGGAACCATCTAGTTAGTTTTAGAACTTTTGGAAAAGTCTAGAAAAATCTAGAACGAAAAGACAAGGACGGATATATTTAGAAAAAGATAGACGATAAACGAAAGAAAGAGATAGATAGATGTTAGAAAGAGATAGACGACAAAAGAGAGAAAGAGATAGATAGATGTTAGAAAGGGATAGATGTATAAACGAAAGTTCCCTAACAGAAGGTTCGGGAAAGAAAAGACAGAGATAGATAGACGGGTTCTAGAAAATTCTTCCAGGTATATAAACAGCGTATGGCGCGCCTACTGG
This sequence comes from Dendrolimus pini, assembly GCA_949752895.1. Lineage (NCBI taxonomy): Eukaryota > Metazoa > Arthropoda > Insecta > Lepidoptera > Lasiocampidae > Dendrolimus > Dendrolimus pini. The sequence goes on from OX457131.1 coordinate 4,509,710, forward strand.
AAGTTTTAAGTTGAGTTCAGTCCAAGACGGTGAAGCAACAAGTGCGATACTAAAGAGTTGTTAGAGAAGATTAATAGAGGACAGAGACGAATTAAGTGGTGAATTTAGTGACAAGTTTGGTGGACAGATACGTGAAGGATAGGAAGGATACACACTTGTGTAGCGTAGTTCGAGAGAGGGGCCAGAGGCTAGCTACACACGATAATATCGGAGGTGGTCTACGCAATATCGGCGACGGTATTGAGGGTGTGACAACTTATCGTCGGGACTGTGCATCGTTGGTCGTGTGTTTAAGGACAGCAACCCTACAGGGAGGTACTGCGCGCGGCTTTGTAAGTCAATAAAAGCTCTTAGTTAAAAACTGGTGTTTTCTTCCAATCCATAGGTGCGTACCCCCGCTCGCACGTAACAATATAAAAAAGCAAAAAAAACAAAAAAAAAAGATCCCTACGAATTGAGAACCTCCTCCTTTTTTCGAAGTCGGTTAAAAATCTGTAATACTTTATACTCCGGAAATTTCGCAGAATTTGTATATTTATTTTTTAAATTACTTTGAGTATTTATGTACCTACTAGCTGACCCGGCGAACTTCGTACCGCCTTATTCAAATAAATTAATAAACAAACAAATTGAGAAAACATGGGAAAGGGCTCATAGAATTTGAAAAATATATAGCCTATAACCATCTACGATTAATTCCGCGTCGACTGGTTGTGGTTTCATGATGATCGGTCCAGTAGTTTTCGAGTATATAGATATATATAGATAAATAGCCATAAACCATCTAGGAAAAATTTCGCATCGAATGGTGGTAGTTTCATGTCGATACGATCAGTGATTTAAGCGTGATTGAGCCTCAAACGAACACCATTTTCATTATATATATATATAGAAGATATAGAATAGATTCCCTTTCTCCTGCAACACCTACATTGCCAGATTCAAATTTCTTTGATTTAGGTTGCCTGGAAGACATCGCTTTGAATGGTAAGGCCTCCTATTGTATTGCCTAGAAAATATTGTTAATATGGTCTGTTTTTGTAATTGTGTATTTTGGTTTGCAATTAAGTGTTATCGGACAACCAGACGCACCGGCATGAAGCATGCGCCATCGATATATGGTGGATAGTCCACCTATGAGGACGCAGCACTTTGCATCTAGCTTCATCATACGCACCGCAAAGGAGTGGAACTCATCGCCGGAGTCTGTCTTTCCCGATACTTATAACCTGGGTGTCTTCAAGTCCCGTGTGAATAGGTACCTTCTAGCTAAGCGTGCTACATCCTACACCACATCTTCGCTCCACATAGGGCCAGATTGTGGTCAATCGCGAACTTATACTACAATTTTTTAAAAGTCTCTCTCTCTCTTTCGCCTTCGCTTCGCTAGACGGCGTTACGGGTACTTATCATTTACATAACATTTATCAAGGAAGGTCATAGACTATATACCATCACGCTAAGAGCAATAGGAGCGGAGCACCAATGAAGAATATTTCAAAATCACGGGGTTTTTTAACTTAATTTTTTTAAACTACTCCACGCGAACGAAGTCACGGGCAGAAGCTAGTATATATATATTTACTTAGGCGCTCTGTTACATTTGCATTGGTGTATATTTAATTATATTATTTTATGGTAGGCACATATTTAAATGCCATTGAAAAGGACAGATAAATTGATTACGAATAGGAAACAATCAGTCATAGTGCCTTTTAATAACGGAACCGGAAGAACTGTACTGTGCGTTTTATCAATATAGTTGAATTTTATCTTAAAATAAATACGGTTCCACCTTTTGAGAGGCATGGGTGGTCAAGTAAAGAATTGTTTATGATTTTAATTCCATTCATCAAGTTGTTGTAATACTGGTTTGTAATATTTGTTCTTTTATATTTAAATATTTTTCATTCATAGTATCTAAGCAACCTTTGTTACCTGTCTTTACAAAATAACTCTTCAATAAAACATACATGAAGAAGACTATTTTTTAATTTCAACACGTTATCAGCACGAAGCTCTAAAATTTAGCTTAGCTTATGTTGAAAAGTTATTGAAAATAAGTTGTAAAGTTAGTGTGTAACGATGCAGGCTTCTTCGAGTCTACCTCTTGATATAAAACTATGTACAAGGGAAGACTATTCCATATGGAAATTTAAGATGAGGAACCTGTTGCTACACGAAGACCTTTGGGAAACTGTGGAAGGATACCCAGAAGGTAAAAATAGTGCCACTTCTGAATTAGTAAAATCTCGAACCGACCGTAAAGCTCTGTCAAAGATATGCTTAACACTAGATTGGCCAGCGATTACCCATGTGAGGAGTGCCACAACGGCAAGAGAAGCATGGAATGCCTTAAAACTGGCGTATGAGGATCGCGGCATGGGTCGGAGATTAGCTTTAGAGAGGAAACTTTACAGATTAAGTCTTAACGACTTTAATAACATGGAATCATATATCAATGCTGTACTGAGTACTGCTCAAGATTTGGCTGATATCGGCAAAAATATAGAAGATGCTTCAATCGCAGCTATTCTCTTAGGCGGTCTTACGGCGAAGTATGAACCCTTGATTATGGGACTGGAAAACAGTAACGTCGACATTACCTCAGAAGTAGTGAAAATCATATTGTTAAATGAGATATCACGAGAAATAGAGTCTGAATCTGCCTTACGTACTAGCACTAATATGCATCGTATTAAACCAAAGAAAAAGAAGATTATTTGCTATGATTGCAAAGAACCAGGCCATAAACGTCCAGATTGTCCGCATAAGAAGGAGAAGTCAAAGACAAGACCGTCTGCTACACTGACTACTCAAGCTCTTAGTGGTAATGATGTATTGAACATGGATAAATGGTTGATAGATTCTGGTGCATCTAGACATATGGCTTCTAGATCAGATTGGATGGTTTCTATTAAACCGCAGAATTCTGGTAAAGTAACGATAGCTAATGGTGAAGACATTGATTGTACTGGCGTTGGCACTATTTCCATAAATACTAAAAATAGTGTATTTGATAAAATTTCAGATGTTGCATTTGTTCCCAACTTAAAAGCTAATTTATAAAAATATCTGTGAAAAAAGTAGTTGATAAGGGTTATACTGTTATTTTTTATAAGAATTATTGTAATATTTATGATTCTAGTAATTTTTCTGTTACAGGTGTACCTATTGTGCATGGTTCGATTTGTGGTGGATTATACACTTTAGATTGTAGTGTTAATATTCCCGAAAAGTTAAGCTACAATGTATCGCATAATGAAGTTATTAGCGATACACAATATCGACTTTGGCACAGGAGATTAGGTCATTTGTGTCGTTATTCAATGCAATCACTTAAAGGTCAGGCTTTAATAAATTTTAATAAAGTAGATAAGGAACCTTGTGTAGCGTGCATTGAGGCAAAGCAGTCGCAAAAGTCATTTAAAAGTGCTTCCTTTTCAAGAGCAACTGAGCCCCTTGGTCTCATACATTCGTATCTGTGCGGGCCCTATGTCTGTAAATTCTTGGCAAGGTAATAAGTACCTTTTATTATTTATTGACGATTTTTCAAGAATGATCTTTGCATATTTCATATCTTCAAAAACAGAAGTAAAAAGTAAGTTTATATCTTTCAAAGCGCTAGTAGAAAGACAAACAGGAGCTCGTATTAAAATATTACGGACTGATAATGAGACAGAATATGTAAATAGAGAAATGACAGATTACTTAAGTTCTTTAGGTATAGAGCATCAAACGACCGCGCCTTATAGTCCTCCATCAAATGGACTCGCTGAGCGTACAAACAGGTCGATTATAGAAAAGGGTCGTTCTCTGCTAGCTGATAGTGCTCTTTCAAAGGCATACTGGCAAGATACTTTTGATACAGCAGTCTACTTGAATAATAGATGTCCCCATCGTGCCCTAAAATGTAAAACACCTTAAGAGAAATGGTATGGTCATAAACCTAACTTAAATCATTTAAGAGTGTTTGGCTGTAGAGCTCTAGTTCAAATTCCTTCTTGTAATAGAAAGAAGTTGGATAGTAAAGCTGAAGAGCCGATTTTCGTCGGATATACTGAAGATGTAAATACTTATTATTTTCGTAATGTTCTTTGTCCGAGAAAATTAATTAAGTCTCGTGATGTTTCTTTTTTTGAATCCTGCTTTACTGATTTAAAGAAAAAGGAAACTAAATCAGATTTTTCTGCAGATCTACCTATTCATTTTAACATCACTACAGAGCAAGTTCCTCCTGTGATAGAAACTGTCGAAAGTGAGCGGTTGGAAGAGGCTGAAAGTGATGATCAAGTAGAAGTTTCAGAAAGTGAAAATATTCAGGTCCCCGAGATAACTGTAGTGGACTCACTTGCTGAGTCGAGATATCCAGCTAGGGTAAGAAAACCACCCGATTTCCTAACATATCAAGCTAGTCACTCTTTACAAGCATATAATGAACCCAGCAGCTATATAGAAGCCGTTCGTTCTAAAGATGCTGATAAGTGGAAACAAGCGATGTTAAAGAATACAAGTCTCTTCAGAAGTTAAAGACTTGGAAGTTGGTGGAGAGACCTAACAAAAAGGATATACCCTGTAAATGGGTGTATAAAATTAAAACTGATGCTCTTGGCAATATAATAAAATACAAGGCAAGGTTAGTGGCAAAGAGTTATAGTCAAATTGCAGGTATAGACTATGGCGAAACATTTTCTCCAGTAGTCAGGATGTCTTGCTTGAGAACTCTGTTTGCCCTTGCTGCTGAAATGGGTTTGAAAATGCGTCATTTGGACGTAGACACTGCTTTTCTCAACGGTGACCTTGAAGAGGATATGGAACAACCTGAAGGTTTTTCACGGAATGGTGATGGTAAGGTTTGCTTGCTTCAAAAGTCTTTATATGGCCTTAAACAGGCACCACGGGCCTGGAATATAAAGTTAAATCAAACTTTATCTACCTTAGGTTTTACAAAAACACCGTCAGAACCTTGCGTACATACGAAACTTTTTGATAAAGAATTAGTCATACTGGCTATATATGTAGATGACATTATTGTCTTCTATCAAAGAGAATTGACTTTTGACAATGTAAAGTAGGATTTACAAAAATCTTTCAGTTTAAAAGATTTGGATAAATTAAATTTTTATTTGGGTATTAATATTACTCAAGAAAATGATCAAATCCAAATAAATCAGAAAACTTACATAGAGAAATTATTGACTAAATTCGGAATGCTAGACTGCAAACCGGTAAGTACGCCACTACAGAACACTAAATTCGATACCAACATTGGTAGTAAAAGTGAATGTGAAAATGAGTGTTCTTATCCGTATCAGGAACTTATAGGATCCTTGTTATTCTTAGCCGTCAATACTCGACCCGACATAGCCTTTGCCACCAGTTTTCTGGGTCAATTTAGTTCCAATTATAATAAAACCCACTGGTTAGCTGCTAAAAGGGTACTACAGTATTTGAAGGTACTATGAATCACTGTATAACTTACAGAAAAGTTGGAAAGCCGTTGTTTGGCTATACAGATGCGGATTGGGCTAATTGTGAGCGCACTAGACGCTCATATACTGGTGTATGCATGTCACTGGCGGCTGGTCCGGTGTCCTGGGAGAGTAAAAAGCAACAGACCGTAGCGCTATCGTCTGCTGAAGCAGAATACATGGCCTTGACTGCAGGAGCAAAAGAGGCATGTTATCTACGAAAATTTATTTACGAAATAACAGGTAAATTGAACGTTTTTGAGATCTTCAGTGATAGTCAATCCGCGTTAAAGCTTGCTGAGAATCCTGTCCACCACAATCGGACCAAGCACATAGATACACGATTGCATTTTATTCGTGAAAAGGATGCTGATAATATTATAAACCTGAACTTTGTACCCACATAGTCAATGTGGGCTGACATATTAACTAAGCCATTAGGAAAATTTAAGCATCTTGAATGTGTTAGAAACTTAGGTTTGTCTTAATTTTTTTTATGGTTTTTTTGTTGGCCCCAGTGTCTGTTTGTAATCAACAATGTTTATTTTTTTAATGTTTTACACATTGCTGGTTATGGGGGGTATGTTGTAATACTGGTTGGTAATATTTGTTCTTTTATATTTAAATCTTTTTCTATATATTACGAATATTTAGTCTCGTCTAACAGGGGGATAGAACAGGCCGTCGGCTGCGGCGTCGAGATGGGGACGCGAGGCATAAGGCGAAGAACGGAACACCCAGGGGTTTTAGTGGGTATCCCTAGTTCACATTTCAGAATAGCAAGAACTCAGATGTACAGTACGATAGGTATTAAATTTCAGTATGTAATTATCTATAATTAAAATTATCGAGTTTTTTTAGGTTTTTAGTCTGATGTTACATAGATAATGCTAGATAACTAAATAAGAGTTTACAAAACATTTTCCACGTAAATACGTATTATCTGTTACTAATTTAATCTATACTAATATTATAAAGCTGCAGAGTTTGAACGCGCTAATCTCAGAAACCGCGGGTGCGATTTGAAAACTTCTTTCAGTGTTGCATAGTACATTTATAAATATCGAAACTTTTCAACATATACATTTATTCTTTTCTATTTTTACCTGGTTTGCACTATTGCTTAATTTTGTCATTATAACTTCTTACATGAGGCTTAAAATTAATTTCGAAATATTTACAAAAATAGAGTCCTAAAGAATTGAAAACTAATACTTGCCTTGCGCCTCTTGACCTGCTTTTTTGACATTTGTTGAATGTTATCGATGAGCAACATAAACAAACTTTATACTGCTTTTATATTCCATGTGTCAATTAAAAGCACTTAGTGTACTTATGATTTCGCTAAAGTCCATATTATGAGTACTTACCTACTTAGCTTGACAGGTCGTTAAGGCACACGCAATTCTAACGACCAGCAAAAATAGAACCCCGACTTCTCTTGATTATCTTTGAAAAATCGCCGAAGTTAAAGCTTTGATATGCCAAGCTGTAATGGTTGTGACCTGCAATATGGTATATTGACAAATTGCTGATACCTTTCGCTCCTTTTGTTGTTTTGACCCGGTCATGACTTAACGAGGCGTAGAAATATTTTTGAAGATATGATCCGTCTGTGAATTAATTATGTTGCAAACTTGAAGGCATGCCGTTGAGATTAGATCTACTGGACAATTAAGGCGACAATCTGTTTTGACGCAAAACGACATTAGGTTGACGTGTTATGTAATGTTGTTATTAGATACATCATCCAAAGTGTACCAAAGGGTATATATAAGCAGGGTGCTAAGTAAAAACTGTCCCCTGCCTAGATAGAATCTTTTCATCGCTTGATCGTCCCCCATTCTATGTAGGTAGCCAAGCCAGCGCAGCGCATCGCAGCGCGATGTCCTTTGTTCTCGCCTATAATATTGGGCTCATCCACCAGTTCTTTGATTTCGGATCCGCCAGTTGCCATCGCTTCCAGTTACTTTGTATTTTTACTATTGAAAAAAAATAGAAACGGAATAAAGGATGTTCGAAAAATACTTAAGAAGAAAAGGTGAAAATTGGGTGAATAATTTTTATTTGATAACAAAACGATCTTTGTTGAAGAGTACAAAACTGAAAAAGCAGGACGGTGTTCAATGATATTGAACTATTAAACTTTTTGTTTATCTAGGTCATATTGATTGATTCAGCGAAATTGAAAGACAAAAATGAATACTATTTAATATCGGCTCAATAACAAAATCATTTATTAAACACTACTAGAACTTTTCGTACGACTTTGTTCATACATATATTTAGTCATTTAAATTTTTCGATATACTAAATATACTAAGCGAGAAAAACTGCTCTGCTTTTTATGCTTATTTTGAAACGCCACGGGAATTTTGCTGAGAATGATTTAAAATGGCCATATTATTAAAAAACGAGCTTGGGCCAAGTGGCGTGAGGTGACAGGTGTCATTTGTGACCCCAAAATGCCGGTCAAATTAAAAGGACAGGTCTATAAATCCATCATTAGACCTGTCCTTTTGTATGGCAGTGAAGCGTGGCCAGTACTTGAGCGACACAAGCAAGAGCTGCGTGTCACGGAGATGAATATGCTGCGATGGATGTGTGGAGTGACGCGGAAAGACCGGGTCAGGAACTCCCGCATCCGCGGCAGTCTTCATGTCCGTGACATAGCAGACAAACTGCAAGAGTGTCGCTTACGCTGGTACGGCCACGTTTTACGCAGACCGGCTAATTACGTGGGGAACAAATGTCTAGCCATGCCGCCTCCGCCAGGTCCCGGTCGAAGGGGAAAGCCCAAGAAATGCTGGCTTGACGTCGTGAAGGATGACATGCGTGCCAATGGTCTCAAAACGGGGGATGCTGAAGACCGCGCGAAGTGGAGTAGGAAAAGTAGGAAAGCGGACCCTGGGCGTCGGAGTGAACGCTCCGAATGCAACCGGGATTTAACGCTCGGATGATGATGATGATTATTAAAAAACGAATTCCAATGTGATTTTTCACTGATCGATAGCAAATTTTATTTAATAAAATGTGTTATATGTATTAACTCGGGAACCCCGCGGGAATATTCCCGGGAGCGGTTTGTAGTTGTTCGAGTGCATAAAATTAGTTTATTCCGACAAAGTTTTCACTAAAACGATAGCTTACATTATTTTTTAAATGCTGCAGTACTTTAAGTCCCGGGAACTCTATGATAATTTTAAGCCAAACGTGAACGAAGTCATGGGCATATCCTAGTTATACTATAAATATAATGTCGAAATAATTATATATAAAAAACAAGTTGAGAAATATAGGTACTAATATGTCAACTTTTACTTTTTATGAAATATCTGTATTTTGACTTACATAATTACTGCCATTATACCTTCAAAATAATGTACAAATATCATTAATCAAGTACAGTAATATTAGATTGCTTTTAACCGTATGTAAAAGTAATCGATTGCGTGAGGATATCGACATTTTTCTTATTGACAAAATTAGCATAATCTAGTCGCATGTTGGTATCAAATGGTATAATCGCACAACAGTAGGATTAAGGGGAATGAATTGATATTGCATTCTTTACTGAACAGGAAACAGAATCCTATACGTATTTCTAACAGAATTTCTATCCGTGCAGTAACGGAGAAAGAATACAATTTCCTGCGGCCGGGCGGCCTGTCGTAAGAGGCGACAAAACATCCCACAGCCAGGTGGTAAGGGATTTGCCCGACTGGTTGGCTACCACCCCTGGTCTAGAGTATGTCGCCATAGCAACCTTGAGTTCCGTTTCGGCATTAGTGGCCAGGTTCCAGTCTCCCTTAAGAGTGCGGCAGCGCATGGTGTTGCAAATGTTCATAGGCGATGGTGGTAAGCGCTTTCCATCAAGTGGGTCATCTGCCTGTCTGCTGAACTACTGCAATAAAAAAAAACAAGCAGAAAAAGACAAAAAGTTTTTATAGCACTTAGGGTTGGCTCAGTCGGTGTGTTACCACGCTCACACAGAATGTCAGCGTATACGGTTAGCCCGAAGCTAATGGAACCACTATTCATGATCATCATGCTATCCCCTATCCGAACCTTTCTATCGTATTCTTTCTCCTCATTCAACAGTGCATTTGTAACGCCTTTGGTATTGCAAATGTCCATATGCAAAGGTAACTTTGCTTTCCATTAGATGCGAAGGAGTCTAGGTCTGCCTTTGTGCTAAACTCATGCAATAAAATAAAATAGCTCGAGTCCTGAGCTGACTGTACAGTTCTCCGAAGACTCTGCAACCCCCCACACCATTCCAGCTTCGGACCACAAGGCGCTCTGGTCGACGCCATCGTTTCACGGTGGAAACGTTTCGCCTCCACGTTCCTTCCACGTACAGCAGAATTGTGGAATGCACTACCAGAGTCCGTGTTCCCCGAAAAGTACAATCCGGGTATTCAAGTCTCGCTTGAATAGGTACTATCTAGGTAAGCGTGCTCCATCTTCGACCGCACCATCATCCGGCATTGGACGTGATCGTGGTCAAACGCAAACCTATTTAATATAAAAAAACGTAAGTTCCGTGTAAGCCTCTCGCCTCTAAAACGTCAGTATTGTCCTAATACTACTAAGCAGACCTAATAATGTACAGACGGATTCCTAAAGTAAAAAGTTTACGTAACTCTTTAGACTGCTTGACAGCCCTGATAGTTAAACATATTGTAACGAAAACAATAAATAACATGTCATAGAGTTGCACAATTTGGTGCAGTTATGGTTATGATTGATTGCGACCTTAATTCATGGTAATTAAAATACCTGTTAAATCATCTCAGAACATGGTTATGTATGGCTTTTAAATTGATTGTTTTATGACTATAATTTTGTATGTTATAATTAAAGTGGTGAATGTAACTTTTGATCTATTAAGTTAAATGTCATTGCAGCTTCCCCATAACATTTTAACTAATTGATAGTCTTTGTAGTTAAGTGAAATAAGCGTTTTCTCGTCTAGCTCATTGCAACGTAATGGTCTCAGGTTCAATTCCTGTCTTGATAAATATTGTAAACGAAATGTTGATTTTTTAGTATGATATGCGTGTCTGTCTACAACCTTAACTTGCTTATTAATATACAATGGGCGCGTTTGTCCGCCGATTATTCATTAATTTGATCTATAGATTATTAAGTGAAATCCTTTAACCCCTTTTTATGCGTATTATGCGCATTTGAAGATTGTTGATGTGAGCAATTCTTCAATCTGCATTAGACAAGATTGATGGATCATTCTGTGAACCTTAATTTACGAAGACTTAGGTTCTGTAGTATTACAGTCTGATATCATAAATATTATTACATGGATTCCTTCATTATCAGCTAACCATGATAAACAAATAGATTTAGGTACATATATTTTATCACGCCTATTCCTCATACAGGCAGTGCCGTAAATAGAGCGGTGCCACCGGTGCCCAGGCACAGGGCGTAGACTCTTGGCGCAAGAATGGCCAGACCAGGCAGGACTATTATTTTTTCGGTTCGTTCCTGATAAGTTTCCGCACCGCCCCTACTGCAAAGTGCGATTCCAACACATACTTACCTACATACCAGTATCATCAAAAACGTCCAGGAACGGAGAAAGAATACAATTTCCTGCGCCCGGGCGGCCTGTCGTAAGAGGTGACAAAACAACCCACAGCCAGGTGGTAGGGTATTTGCCCGACTGGATGGCTACCACCCCTGGTCTAAAGTATGCCGCCATAACAACCTTGTGTTGTGTTCCGACATTAGTGACCAGGTTCCAGTCTTCCTTAAGAGAGCAGCAGCGCATTTGTACCACCTTTGACGTTGCAAATGTCCATAGGCGATGGTAACCTCTTTCCATCAAGTGGGCCGTCTGCCGGTCTACTGAACTCATGCAATAAAAAAAATTAGACAAAACATCCATCTAATTTTTTTTGCCAGTCCACGAGCTATTTGTGCTCTAGTTCTTTTAAAAAATAGAATTTTCTTCCAAAATATTAGTTTTTTTTTTATTTTTTTTATTGCAGGAGTTCAGCAGATAATTGGTCCACCAACACCAAGGTCCTTGTGCGTTATTTTATCACCTTGAATGAAATAAAGTATGTCTATATAGCATTGCTCTAGCTAGGGTACCTATAATAATGAAAAACAAGGGCGCAGTTATAGAAGCTCGCATAGGGCACATGAAAGGCTATTTACGGCACTGCATACAGGTCCTCATTCATCTTCGCACACACACATTTCTCTTCATCTATCTTCATTAGTCTCTTCATAAGTTTGTTTGACATCCTTTTCACATTACATTTCTTGCAACCGATCACTTTAATCAGTGACCACCAGAGTGGTTCAGGCGTAACAAATGTGATAACATGCGCGCACCTATTAATTTGCATCTGTGATTTAGATATAATGATAATATGCAACTGGCCGGCCATCGTATGGGAAGAGTAAAAAATCTCTAGTGATTAAAATGTTCGCATTTCTTGAAGCTCAAGGCGTTTTAGTGTTGTAATTTCTTTCACCAGATAACTATGAAAGAATGTTACGTATCTGTGGGAAGGTTTTGCAAATTTATACTCTTGGAATGTTATTGGTATATGAAAGTATTATGTCACTAATCATTGATTATTAGAAGTTACGTACTGATTAAAGTAATACGAAGAGAGGCTTTTAATTTTATAATTATACGTTTATCATACTCGGTGAAACATATAGCATAATCTAAAACAAGTTGTTGTTTGTTCTGAACGCCTTAATAAACAATTCAATTTGAATGTAGTTCTCAATGGTTTATTAAGGTAAAGTAACATATTGTCAATTATTAAGAGTTACTTTTTTACTGGATGATTGTCATTTCTTCTATACATATATTTGTCTTCTAGTGTTGTATTAAAGATTATTGTTATCAAAACATTAAAAATATTATTATTTTAATACGTGAAGCAAAAACTTTGAAATTTCGCACACTTTTAGTCTATAAAGAGAAGAAGCGACGAATGCTAATGTTTTTTCAAAATTATGCATAAAAAATAGATGAAATCAATAAAAAAACATTACACACACTACCATGTTTTGATACACACACGTGTATACTCTTTTGTTTATTGTTCAGGTCAGGCGAAATCTGTGATTGTAGAAGTATAATAGTCTTTGACATTAATTATTATGGTTTAATTTCGAACAAGGGTGACCACTATAGTATAATTATTTTGTCCGTGCAGTTTGGGTCATAAATCAAGCTCGGTCTCAGCCCGGCTAAGGCGGTGAGCGTTTTGCGCGGGCGCCACGCCATTATCGATAAAAACTCATTCTTATCAAAGAAAGATAATCAATCTTATAAAAATCATTATTATCTTTTTGGCTGTTAATTTTAAAGTTAGATATAAGTATTTATATTTATTTTTAATATAACTTGTTACATTCTAAACTTTTGTACTTATAGTTTTTTTTAAACATAGATACCTAATTAATAATTTATTATAAGTCATTATTATTCTTATTTTAATAAATACGTTGTTGCATCTATTTTTTTTTTTCATTTTTATAACAAACCCACAAAATGACAAAACTAAATACACTATCGATAACGCTTATCGACAACAATAATGCGCATCACTATGCCCGCCCATAAGGCCCGTGAGTGGAAGAGAGAGCGAAATACTCGCTTTATTTTATGACCCAAACTGCACGGACAAATAATTCTACTATAGTATACATTGTCCTACAACCATCCATACTAAACTAAAAAACTAATATGCATTTAATTTAATAAGTTTTAGTTACATTAAAATAATTTTTGTAATTTTTTTGTGAGAAGATAATTTATTATTAAATTTAGATTTTGTAAATTTTAAATGGTATTAAATCGTAGACTGCGCCATAAATGATCTTTTAAAATTAGCTCCAGACGACTGTGAAGTAACTGTTCTATGCAAGCAAGCATCTTTCTGCAAGTGTTATTAACAATTAAGACTAGACCTAAAGTTTTACGCGTACTATAATGTTCTAAGTATAACAAAATAAAAACACAAGCAAATTAAAATATAGGACACTTCAGAAAACAAACATTATTTAAAGTCTAAAGAAGGAAGGCAATGCTTCGACATCCATATTGTAACTGAGGTTCCATAGGCGATATTCACTTTCTACCAAGTGAAACATCTGCCCTAGCCTAAAAAAGATTACCAGGACGTATTTATTACATTATTAACCAAACCAGCAAGATGCGGACCATTACGACGTAGGATGACATGCATTTCTTCAGTCCAAATATTTATTTAATCTATTATATTGCGTAATAGATAATCTACAAATAATAATTTGTCTCGTTGTCCGTTTGTCGGTGCGACGTAATTAACTCCATACATTACAATGCGATATTTAATTAGGTGGAATAAGTAACACGCATTGTGCAAATACAGTTCTAATTGTTATATAACATTAATTGTAATGTTGAACAGAGAGCATAATGAGCTGAGAGCGATTTTGATAAATATATGTGCCTATATAAATATATGGACAAGCGTGGTGGGTATACTGTCCGTTCCCCTACAGGCTGAGGCCCGAGCCCAGCACTAGGTCATTTACGGGCTGTTAATACTTACTTTTATTACTATGTACCTATTTAAAGCTATGCCCATACCAAAGAGCTTTCATGTTTATTTTGCGTCTTCATTTTTATGCATAGCATGCGTTGTTATTCAGTCATTTGTAACGCATGCGCTATTGTACATAGTATAGAAATGAAGGCCAATGGTTTAACACATACATTTTTAATTTAATTTACAAGTACATTACAAACTTACTTTGCCATATTGATCGCCTTAAGACACATGCACTTTATTATCGACACTTACACCGAACTCACCGCTGCTGGACCGACTTGCGTCAATAGCATGCGTTGTTATTCAGTCATTTGTAACGCATGCGCTGTTATACATACTATAGAAATGAAGGCCACTGGTTTAACAGATACTTAGAAAGAACTTAGAAACAATCAATACAGAAATTTATAATCCATCCGTTTGAAATGTTAAGACTGTTTGCTGTATGTAACTTGCTTAATTTGGGGATATACAATAGGTGTGTTTGTCTGCCGATTATAATTATGATACTTCCGGGCCATAAAAATTACCCAGACTTTTGAAGGGGTTGCATGGCCATGAGAAGGCGAACACGTAGAGGCCCCTTGATAAATGTAATGTAAACGTGACGTGCCACTGACCGGCAATTATCCCTGTCTACACCATATAATAATGCGCCCAAGGATAAGCCCCGGCCAGTGTAGGGCTATTGTGGGAAAGATAACACAAAGTACCGGGCTATTGGGGTGAACTGTTAGTGGTACTAGGGGTCTGGGAATCTGGGGACTATGGCGTCTGCTCGTTATTATTATTATTAAATTGGAGTTCTCATTTAGATTTTGGAATTTATAATGCAATCAGAGACAGACATTTCAATTTCATTTATTGGTATAGATAACCGTTTATTCTGCAGTAAAGTATGAAAACCCGTCGACGCTATTCTCAGTGTAATGCAATCACACCTGTAATTCCTCAAAACAAATAAATTAGCAAACCTAACGCTAGTTCGAAGTGGGCGGGTCTATTCCTTATCAAAGAACTGTCAAATTAAGTATTTTATGACTTTTGTTTTATAGTGTAACTTATGTAATAAATACATCGTCTGTGGTTGAAATGTTTGTAAAAAAATGGAGCATTTAAACCGAGTCCCGGTATAATTTAATCTTGACTTGAAACAAGGAAAGTATTCTCTCCTGCCACCTGCCAGTATTGACTATTTCATTTCTAATTCGCTTGTTTCTGACAATACAATACGAGAAAAAAATATTATATCAAATGGCAGTGCCAGTGAAACTTCTTTCGCGTTGCCAAGGCGACCTTTTTTTTGAAAAAACGCATCTGTATAGATATTTTTTTAGCTCTACATATTATATAATCGTTCCCAGGCAAACGGCGCGTCATTTATCGAGATAAAGTATTGACTCTCCTAAGTATATGAAATAGTCCTGTGTCAAGTTTCATTTAAATCGGTTTAGTAATTTTCACGTGAAAACGTTCGAACAGACAGATAAATAATTATAACAAAATCTTAAAGTTTTGTTTTTCTAATGTGCTGATCTGAATCTTTTTTATATTCTTAATATAAACTCAACTGTTCTACAGATTTTATATTATAGACTAGCTGTGCCTGCGAGTTCGTCCGCGTAGATTTTTTTTTCGCGAGCACCCTAAAAAAAAGATACGTAGCTTAAGTTACTCCTTATGACATCAGCTATCTGCCAGTAAAAGTCTCGTCAGAATCTGTAGAGCTGTTTCAGAGATCACCCAGAACATCCAGACAGACATACGAACATAAACTCTAAAAATTGCATTTTCGGAATCTCATGACCCGAATTACCCCCTTGACTTTTTCACATTACAGACACTTATATTTTCCTTATCTGTATAGATATAGATGAGATACATATAGATTAACGATCCTATTCGTATTAAGTTAGAGTAAGTTTGAAAGCTTCTTTAAGAACCATAAAGAAGCGTTCTAACTTATTCTAACTCTCTATGAATAAGAGCACTCCGTGATAAGAGCGTTAAATTTTATTCCTAACGTTAAATTGAAAAAGCGGAAATCAATCAATCATTTCAAAACTAAATATTGTGTAAAACAAGAAAAAGGCGTGTATGTGTGTGGTCAATTTTTAAAAACATTGCTCTAAACTTTCAAACACATGTTTTATTATGTGATTTGTACATTATTTGGTACATGTAACACACATGATGGTATGCAACGTCCACATACTTTCGTTTAGTAATTCAATAAACAATCGTTATGTTTTTGGTACAAGAAATCAATTCGCCCATCAACCTGTTAAGAACCTCAGTATAGATAGACATGCATAGAGTAAGCGATAGACATATTATCGTAAGTTAATATTTAGTTTCTACCTAAAACACTTTGTCTATCCGAGAGTGGTTTAATTTTTGTTTTATTAAGGGTCAATTTGTTAATTATGTGATAAAAGCTACTCATAGAATAAAGTGTAATATGGAAAATTTAAAATGTCAGTTTTATGAATAAAGCAGTTTTTGATTTTAAATTCACTCAGGTTATAATTTATTCGACTGATAACTTTTCTGATAATTGAAAAAGCGGCCATAAGAGTGTTAATTCTATCTAAGAATTATTCTTTCCATTTCATGATAGGTACCAGGACCAGGTATCATTGTTTTTATTTGTAAACCGCCATGGACAACGAGGTGTTGTATTCCCGAAGGCATGCTTAGTCCTACAAAGTGACAACCTAAATGTCGGTATTCTATCACATTGCCTTGATGTCACGGAATTATATAGAAGAAGCAGCTATAAACTAAATCTAAAGTGAGAAGTGGAAAACGTACCCCGAAGGCTGATTACATGCCACGGCGTATGCTAATCCAAATTTTTTGGGCGAAATATGAGCTTTCTGATCATATACAGTATTAAAGACACAACCTACAGGTTTAGTGTATGCTGTCATAACAACCTTGAGTTTAGTTTTGGCATTAGTGGCCAGGTTCCAATCTGCCTTTAGACAGCGACAGCATATTGATAACACCTTTGGTGTTACAAGTCTCCATACGCGATGATAACCGCTTTCCATCAGATGGGCCATCTGAATGTCTGCTGTACTCATGCAATAAAAAAAGTTGATTTTTAAAAGTGTGAATTAACATCAACACAGTCTTTCAAACGTTGATCAATCTTATTGAGATACTTCATGTATTCATTATGAAACTGCCCATCTATCTATGCTATTTAATCACTAAGACTTACTTTTTTCTGACCGCTATAGCAGAACATTTTATGATAGTTTCGTAATTGTTAGAAATTGGACACTTCTCTGTCGGTAGTTAGGGTTCTTTAGTTAATATTGAAACCATTCCTTTCTCGATTTTTAAAGGGTTTAATTTTTGTGTATCTACATTGTATCATTGTTTAACTAACAATTAGACAAAGAAAGGGGAAATCTTCTATTAGACTTTAAAAATCCAGCTACTTCCAAGTATGCTCCAGTGGCTAATACTACATATCTATTAGCATGTAACATACATATTAAAATAACCTATTTATTGTCAAAGTTGTGAAGTTCAATCAAACCTAAAAATATATTCACAAACATTCATATGAACTTTTGGAATAAGCAAAAGCCAACCAGAATAAAAGAGAATGGATGAAGGGGTATTACTTTAATACCTGCAATAAAATATTAAAAAGAATAGTTAGATTTAGTACTAGGATATGCCCGCGATTTCGTCCTGGCTTGACTTGAAATTCCTAGGCCACAAAGTGTCGCTTTTTTCGAAAACCCAATTTTTATGCACCCGAACAACTTCAAACCGCTCGTAGGAAAATTCCCGCGGGATATCCGGAATAAAAAGTATCGCAAATTTTTATATAAAATTTTCTATCGTTGAAATTGAAAAAATTGCATTCAAATTTCAACTTTTTTACAAACTGGTCATTTTAAATCATTCCCATTAAAATTCCCGGGGGATTTCCAGAATAAAAAGTAGCGCAGATTTAACTCTCACACTCCGCTGGCAATTGGTGAAAACCACATCGAAATCGGACCACCAGTTTTACGTGATTCTCGAACAAACAGACAAACAAACAAACAGATAATCAGACAAACAAGAAATCTAAAAAAATTGCGTCGTGTTCTTCGTCGTTTATATAGTGCATTTCCAGTTGTTTCCTGTTAAACAACTTAACATGTTTAAAACTTTATAATATTATAGAAGATTACATTATTATGTTACAACTAGCTGTACCCAGCAGACGTTGGTGCTGCCTTTTAAAAATAAAATGTAATGAATGGTATGAAAAATAGATGTTGGCCGATTCTCAGAGCTACCCGATATGCACACAAAATTTCATAGAAAACGGTTCAACTGTTTCGGAGGATTTTGGAAACTAACATCGCGACACAAGAATTTTATATATTAGATTATTACTAAATAATATTTTACACAATCGTAACAAATAAGTCTAAAAAAATAAATGAATTTTACATTTTTTTATCTATTTCAAATTATTGATTATGCAAAAACAATGAAGACTACATAAGCAAATACGCATCTACATCATAGACATTACATATACGGGACCTAAAACTAAACATGCTTATTTAACTTGGCTCACAGTTTATCAAATATGAAGACCTCTTGTTTAATACCAAAATAAAATCATAATGTTGAGTTGTAAAATTATATTTGAGCTACATAATAGAATAGTTGTGTTACATCGATGGGAACGGCTTATTGCTTAATTCTGTTTACTTTCATTTATGCGTTGGTACACATAGTACATAATTAGTAGTAAATAAATAAAAGGATTTCACGCCAAATGATTTAAATATTGCTGTTTTACACCCCTTTTCCAAAAAACCATTGTCCGGGCAGGAACGGAGAAAGAATACGATTTCCTACGCCCAGGCGGCCTGTCGTAAGAAGAGACCAATCAACCCACAGGTAAGGGTATTTGTCCGTCTGGATGGCTACTACCCCCAGGTCTCGAGTATACCGCCATAACAACCTTGAGTTGTCTTCAGGCATGTGTGGCCAGGTTCCAGCCCCCTTTTAGAAAGCGGTAGCACATTGGTAGCACCTTTGGTGTTGCAAATCTCCATTTATTTTCCTAACCACTTTCCATCAGGTCTGCCATCTGACTGTCTGCTGAGCTCATGCTTTAAAAAATAATAATAAATAATTAAATCAATTTATCGCTTTTGATTTTAGATAATTACTTATATTTATGTGCGTCAATGAAAAGTATTGATAAAATTTAAATATTTGACAAAATAAAGAATTTTGTCACTGGTTGGCAACGCCTGCATGAGGAAACAGCCCAATCCTTCTCCTATCCTCTAATTATTGCACTTTTATCAGTCTTTTTTGTTGCCTCATCATCATCATCAGAGCGTTAAATCCCGGTTGCGTTCGAAGCGATCACTTCGACGCCCAGGGTCCGCATTCCTACTTTTTCTTCTCCACTTCGCGCGATCTTCGGCATCCCTTGTGTTGAGACCGTTGGTACGCATGTCATCCCAACAACGTCAAGCCGGCATTTCTTGGGCCTACCCCTTCGACCGGGACCTGGCGGAGGCGGCATGGCTAGACATTTGTTCCCCACGTAACTAGCCGGTTTCCGTAAAACGTGGCCGTACCAGCGTCAGCGACTCTCCTGCAGTTTGTCTGCTATGTCACGGACGTGAAGGCTGCCGCGGATGCGGGAGTTCCTGACGCGATCCTTTCGCGTGACTCCACACATCCACCGAAGCATATTCATTTCCGTGACACGCAGCTCCTGCTTGTGTCGCTCAAGTACAGGCCACGCTTCACTGCCATATAAAAGAACAGGTCTAATAATGGATTTATAGACCTGAGCTTTTTATAATATATTATAGTCTTTTTTTGTTGCCTAGCTAACAAAAAGGTAGACGACCATCTAATAGAAGTTGATTACAGTCGCTCATGTACGTTTTAAACACCAGAGATATCATCGAGGAACTGCTGCTTTCGAAGTCATTTTAAAACACATGGGACATGAGCCCCAGCTGGTGTTTTCAAAAATGGTGTTTGCTGTTCATGCATGTTCAAAAATGCTCATTCCAAATCTCCAGTGCGAAAGAGAAACGTTCTTGAAAACCGTGGCGTACATGAGCGAAGCTTGTTTATTATTAAATTCCATCATACACAAATACAATTTTATTTGCTGTTTCACTGTTATATTAATAACATCTTCATGTACACAATTTAACTATAAACTCTATTATAATATACTTACTCTATTCCATATCTTGCATAGTTCGGAAGATAAAAATATAAAATCCAAGTTCAGCACAAAGGAAGTGGCCATTGCTACTCTATCTAATAAGAACTCGGAACCGCATGATCAAAAGTCAGTTTTAACCAACCTTAATCACAGGGGTAACCACTTTTACTTTTTCTAATTTAATTTTTTAATCACCAATCAACACTAGTATTCGTGAGAATATAATGAAAAGTAACGATATTTATGCAGTACATAAATTTAATTGGTGAACTTTCATATCAATTTGTTGATTGACTGATCGAGAAAATTAATTGCTGCGTCCGCCCTCTCCGGTAGGTAAATAGCTTCCTTTGTTTGATAGGTTGTATTTCCTAAATATTCATAAGCAATTTTTTCAAGTGTTATTTAATCAAAACTTCTTTTTTTTAATGAATATAATAAACGCAAACTTAATTTAGTTGTATTCTAACCATAGTCTCTCAACACTGTGAGTAGAATACTGAGCCAAGGTCACCGTCTTCTATGTGTGAGGGCACGTTTCCACACTAGATCGCCATACTTGTCCGTTGTCCGAAGTAGCACCAGCCCTCTGGTCGCCTGAAGAGTCGATGCGTCGTTGCGATAAGTTTTTGTAGAGGCTCATGGCCTCAGAAACCCAGGATCCAAACAAGCGTATCAACGCCAAACGGCACAAAAATATAACTCAAACTTAGGCTTGGATATTTGCGCCGCTTGAAACTTTGATTATCTAGAATAGAATATATGTACTTTATTGTACAAAAATGCTATAGACTCGTAAAATCAAGAACATTAATATTCAAGTACAGTCGGCAGTATTATCGCCCATGGTGATTTCTTTCAGACAACCTTTGGTTGGAGCATAAGGAGAATAACAAGAGTTGGTAGTTGCTAAACCAGCACTCTTACAATAATTACTTTATATATAAGTAAAAAGTAATATTTATAAGGTAATTTACATTATTTCTTATCATACTCGTATTGATCTATATACCTTTTTTATTTAAAATTCGCCAACCTATTTCTCAGTAGACAGAGCATTACCTGCTATTTGTATATTAATATCTATAAGTTAATAAGGTCTTAATTAAATACAAATTCAGTTCCTCAATTTTGCTCCAATATTTCACCACTTGCTCTTTTTAACCGACTTCGAAAAAAGGAGGAGGTTCTCAATTCGTCGGGATCTTATTTTTTTTTTTGCTTTTTTTATGTATGTGCGCCGATTACTCCGTGATTTATGATCCGATTTACGTGATTTTTTTGTTGTTCGACGCGGAATAGCTTCCAATTGGTCCCCTAAAAATTTTACATAGTTTGGTCCAGTAGTTTTCATTTTATGAACATTTTTCATGGAAATAATTTTCACTTCGTTCCATATGTACACCGATTACTCCGTGATTTATGATCCGATTTACGTGATTCTTTTTTTGTTCGACGCGTAATAGCTTCTAATTGGTCCCCTAAAAATTTGACATAGTTTGGCCAAGTAGTTTTCATTTTATGAACATTTTTCATGAAAATAATTTTCACTCCGTTCCATATGTACACCGATTACTCTGAGATTTATGATTCGATTTACGTGATTCTTTTTTTGTTCGACGCGGAATAGCTGCCATGTGGTCCCCTAAAAATTTGACATAGTTTGGCCCAGTAGTTTTCATTTTACGTACATTTTTTTGTTCCCAGTTCTTGGAACCTATATTTTTTAAGAAGCGCGGCACCATTCGTTTGTCCTCCCATACATAGCTAGACACTCAAAAGTAACAAAAAAAAAAAAAACTTCGTTTAAAAAAACCGACTTCAAAAACTAAAAAACTAAAATGTATAAAATAACTTATTTCTAAAGCTATTATTATTAATATATATTATCTAAAACATCTTGAAGTCGGTGCAAAGTAAAACATAAAAATTACTATATTTTGAAAATTACTAAGCACCGACTTTAAGATGTTTTAGATAATATATATTAATAATAATAGCTTTAGAAATAAGTTATTTTATACATTTTAGTTTTTTAGTTTTTGAAGTCGGTTTTTTTAAACGAAGTTTTATTTTCTATCCTACTTACTAACAACTTATCAGTTAATAAACACTACGTATTTAACGTAACGGTAACGGTAACGTACGTAACGGTTTTAAGTCCGGTAATTTATTTGCGTTACGCGGTTAAATAGTTAACTTATCAGTTATCTTGATGGTTTAACAAAAAAAAACTGTCCGCCGAAGGATTACACGTAATAAGTAAAAACTTTGTATCTGAGTGTGACATTGACGGTAGTTCAGTGCTTTTTACCCATCCCAAAAGTACCTACCCAACGTGCCTAAAGCAGTTTTCACTTAAAAATCTTGATATAGAAAAATGTATGTCCTTTATAGAATCGTAAACTATACATCCGATTTTGATGAAATTTTGTGTTTGTGTTTGAGTGGGTCCCGGGATGGTTTACAGCCACAATTGGAACCGGTAGGTGGCGCTGAGATCGGGTTCTAGAATCCTCCTAATCACCTGGAGCGATTTTGGTAATTTTGTTTTTGTGTGTTTGAGTGGGTTCCCGGATGGCTTAGATTCACAGTTAGAACCGGTTGGTGACGCTGAGATCGGTTTCTAGAATCCTTCTAATCACCTGGAGCGATTTTGGTGATTTTGTTTTTGTGTCATGGAACAAAGTCTTTTAGGAATTCAGAAAATAGGCGGTACGAAGTTCGCCGGGTCAGCTAGTAATTTAATGACTCTTCATAATAGGCTTTATTCACACCCGCCAAATGTTAAACAAAACGCGTCCTTGCGTATTACTTCACAAATGGAATCATGATGTGGTAATGTTTGTGTAACGTCTTTTTTAGATACTTCTTAATAAACGTTAAAGCTAATATTTGGAGAAGCTGTTATTTGCAATTTGCTACTTGTGAATTTGTACAGCGTGTATTTGTTTATCCGACTACCGTGAGTACATTTAGGTATTGTGATATGTTTATCGTAGCACAATTTCAATCCATGTTGCATCATAAAATCTTTCTTAGTAGGCTAATCTGCACTTTCCTACTTAATCTCCCTAACTTTATGTGACAAGTCAGATACTTTGTTTCACGATAATAACTTAACTTTAAGTCTGATTTGCATTACTGAAGTAGTTAGTTAACTTGCAAAATAGGCAAGTTAATTCCGTATCATCAATGGACAGAAACTTTTCAGTAAAGTAATAAGTTTTAGATTAATTAGATATCTGTCCAAACTATGATAAGGACTCCACTTACTATTATATTTATTTATTTTAATAAGGCTTACAGTCAAATAACAACAGAAGTTAACAACATAAATAAAAAGTATTGCTAATTACAAGCCTTCGCATATAGACTTGCTCAGAATAATTAATTAAGATTTGTGTGTGTGTGTGTGTGTGTGTGTGTATGTGTGTGTGTGTGTGTGCGCGTGCGCGCGTGCGTGCGTGCGTGCGTGCGTGCGTGCGTGCGTGCGTGCGTGCGTGCGTGCGTGCGTGTGTGTGTGTGTGTGTGTGTATGAGATTGAAATGACAGGTGAGATTAAAAGATTGAAAAGAGAATTTGGATTTGAAGTTGAATACATATTAAACAGTTTGGAAAAAATAGTTTTCTTTGAAAAATTCTTTGTTCATTATATTTCTAAAGGTGTTGGATTTACTTACAAAGATGGCAATGTTAAATTTTAGTGCTAGAACATTAAATTGTGAGGCGCTGCGGAGAAGAAAATAATTTTGCCTATAGTTGGTGGATGCAAAAGGTACATACAACAACTGTCTCTGCCTAATGTCCAATTGTTGAGTGCGTAGTCCAACATTACAAAGAAGTTCTGGACAGTCGATAAAGCCTCGAAAATTGTAAGTCCATATTTTTTTTGTCGTTGTTTCATTTTTTCATATGGCATATATGGCAATTTTTCGGTATCTCAAAAATTTCCTTTAAGGGCACTCCGTGCCCCTACGTGCCCCCACAAAAAAGCCCTGGTAGTAGGTAATAGTAAATGGTAATAGGTAATAGTATACCTAACCTATGTTATATTACCTATACTTAATATCAAATTAGGATTTTAATAACTGTTCTACTTCCACTAATTATATCGATTTTTTTTTACTAAATATTGCATCTTAATGGTAGAACATTAAAATTACAATCTATAAGAAAGAAGACTAATTAATAAATAATTTAAATCTGACCTAAAATATTTATGTGACCAAAAATATATGTCAGGAGCCTTAAGAACAGACGAACGTGCATGACAAGAGCTATGAATATCAAAGAAGCAAGTGAGGTGTGTAAGAATGAGCCTGTATGGCGCTCTGTTGTTTGTGCCTACCCCGCAAGGGACCTGGCGTGAAGTTATGTATGTATGTATGTATGTACCTAAAATACTAGATAATTATTTACACTAAGAGTGTGTCTAATAACACTTTTCTTATTGTCTTTATTAAGGAGAAGACACTTTGTTCTTGTTGGTGTGTTCTTTATTAGGTAATATTAAGCACATTGTACTTCACTTTATCATGTTATACGACATTGGTACGATCAACGATTAAAGCCATTTACTTAGAAAATTATTCAATATCGCGTGCGTTAGTGTAATTTTCATAGACAGAGCTCAGGACCGGCCATTGGGAGTCCTACACGCCCTCCGGTAACATTTTCCCGGGACCCGAGATAGTTCGGAAATTAATTGCCATTGCTACAACGATGTATTTGTTAGAGAATTGCAACATTCGTCTATACCTCAAAAATGGTACTTCTTTTTAGACAAAAGCTACCCTATGTCTTTTTCTATACCCCAGACAACGATATAAAATTTCGTGACAACGTGTTGCGTAGTTAAAGCGTGAAAGCGTCGCAAATAATCAAACACAGATTTGCACATATAATATTAGTTAGGATTGGGTTTCTTTGGATCTCTTCGTTATGGTTGGAGCTGAAATGCCTCAAAATCTGATCAATTCTGAGAAACCCGTACTGGACAAACTTTTACTAATGAAATGGAAATTAGTTTGAAGTAGACCAGTTGAATAGTTTACGAGATTTTCGGTGTTTTCGGTAATGAGGTCCAATAGTATATATAGACACCATTCATTTTGTTAAAATAGATGACTTGAAACAACAATAATGCATTACATGCTTTCAAATTGTAATAATATTCAACATAACTAAGGAAGAGAATAAAACGTTTGTTCCGCTGCAATCACATAAACGAATAGTATGGGAACATTGCATCATTCTTGGAGGAAGTTTGAATGAAATCCAATATAGAGATATGATCTTTGCTGATACTGCTGTTATGTCATTTGCATTTGGGCTAGTTAGTGGTGTAATTCGTTATTTTTTAAATTCCGCAGTCAAATTGAAATGACGGGTCTTTTATAACTCACATTTTTAATTACCTGGACTAAAATGACAGCTACGATCGACCCTTTTTGATTCAGTGAGTTTTTTTATTTTACAATTTTTCGATGACTATCAGCTATTTATATTATTATAATAATAACATATTAGTGATAGTGAGCTATTAACAAGTCACCACAGATAGAAATAAATTAAGATAGCTAATCAGATATCAGGGAACTAAAACCACAGAGAAAAGAAATAGTAATTTAAACATGAAAAATTTATGTAACATACTAATAAAACTTGCTCATTGCACACTAAAATTCAAAATATCGAGTTGTGTGAATAAATCAACAACTAACCACTGTGAGTTGAATACTACAGAATATCTATAGAATTTAACTCACAGTGGCGAGTTGCTCCAAGCTTGCATAAAAAAAAACGATCGCAGCTGTCATTTTAGTCCAGGTACTTAAAAATCAGAGTATATGTGTATGTTCTAGCTAGATTGTTTTCATATATATAATAGTTTAAAATCTTGGTCCGATCTTGATGTAATTTTTTGTGTGTGTTCAAGTGGATTCGAGAATAGTTTAGATTAACAATTGGACCCGATAGGTGCCGTTGAAATCGGGTTCTAGACGATTTTTTTTATATATTTTGAATGGGTAACTCGGTGGTTCTTTTATCGCCTCCGCCCCTTTCATAGTTTAAGAAAGACGGTATTCTTTTCCTCTTTAGTGTTTTCTTTTTTTATATTATATATATTTTTCCTAATTTCCATATATTTTATTTTATTATATATACCTTAATATATATACCTTAATATATATAATCTTATTGTCTATGTTTATTTCTACTTTTATATATATTTTTATCTTGTTGTTTTTATACAAAGATCTTAACAGCTATTTCAGACTATACATTGTTATTATCTACTTTACAGTAACGCTCGCGGTCCTCAGTGGCTTAAATCCACAATTGGACCTAATAGGTGGCGCTGCCAGTAGGATCTAAATTATTATATTTCAAAACAGGACAACGTCTGCCGGGCTCGGTAGTATCATGCGAAATTTAGAAGGTATGCGGTTAATTGATAGTGTTAACATATGTAGAAGCAACATAATGGTTACAACGCTGGTCAGTACAATGTAACTTGTAAAGTTATGTCATCTGTCTGAAATAAAGAGTGATACGATACGTACAATCTTTTCCATTTTTGGCAAATTTGGTTTAAAGCTGATGATAGACGTGCAAGCAAATACGCGCACTTATGGCTTAACAGCAATCTTCGCTTCTCAAAATTTACGTACGTACGGTGTCAAACTGGCGACAAAGATCGTCGAGCTGTAAATACTTGTATTAAGCACGTAATCACTAAGTAAAAATAGGTTTTAAATAATAAATTGTACTTTGAAAGTCTAGTATTATTTTTCTGCAACAAGAGAAAAAAGAATATAGGATTTAGAGGTTTTCAGATTTCTATTAAGCCGACATTAGACGGTTCATTTTACAATTGAATGAATCAACCAAAGTGCTCCGTATAAACCTGATTCATCAAGTGTCGTTGAATACGAACATGACATTTAAGTTCCGTAGCTTTCTGCCTAGAATAAACATTCTTAGTATTCTGTCTCTTAATTACTCACTAATCGTGCAGAATTTAAGAATAGCTTATTGCCCAATCGTGTCACTAAAGAGTTGCCCAATTAAGAATTATGAAAGCAACTCTTCAAGCATACATAGCTGTCCATACAAGACGAACAATCCATTCATAACAATGAGTACATTGTTTTCTCCATCATCCATTAAGATGCGTCCGGCATGGCGTGGAGAAGTCATAATAAAGATTCTCACGGTATAAATCATCTCGCGTGTACTTCAGACGATATAGTTATTAACCTAGACTCGTCTCGGAATAACAAACACAGTTTGAAGTGTATTGATGGCAGTCAGCTCTAATAATGTGTTAAAGATCGTGAGGTCATTGTGAAATGAATTTCTTAGGTTAAAGGTACAATGGGTACAATAGCGTCTATTAAATTAGAAAATTTAAATTGGAAACTTTATAGTAAGTTGATATTGTATTACAAATTTAATAATTCTGGTGTATTATACACACAGTTTATTGTTTCTCCTTCATAAATCTATATATTTATAATAATAAAAGTGAAGTGGGTTACACAATGAATTTTAAAATAAGTGCCAAAATTTAAGAGACATTTGTTAGTTTCTACGTTACCTGATCATAAATGAACAATTTAAAATTTTAAATGAATATAAAATCTTATCTCGAATAGACTCACAAAACATTCATTGGATTTCATAAAAAAATATAAAACAGAGTTTTTAAATTTATTTTCTGCCAACTGACGAACAAAATTTCTAAAAAATGTAATTCGTGATTTGAACTTAGCATTGTATAATTTTTCATTAAAATTTTCACAGTTACTTTGAAATTTCAATTTAATTGGAATAGATTATACATATCTAGATTAATCTCCCGTTGTATTCAATTCAATGAGATGTAATCAGTCATTTAACACTGCAGATACAGTCAATTATGTCAATTGTCTATAACACAATTTATTGCCAGATCGTTCTCATTATATCAATCGGGGTGCCAATTCTCATCTGCCATAATCATTTTGATCTATTTAAAATCAATTGTATACATTTATAAACTAGGCTACCTTATTCGCTCGTTAGAGGAATTGTAGTTTATGTCCAAAGGTTAAGTTTGTTGTGTGAAAGCGAATTGCAAACACTTTTCTGTCAATAACTTTGTTTGACTTGGTACCCAACTGTTATATGATTAGAAAATTTGTTAGTAACCAAGAATAACTAAAGAGAGAAAAGATTTAAAAAGCGTAGTTTTTTTCCAAATGTGTGTATGTACAAAGACACAATAGCTCCGTAGAGGTGACAAATGACGACTATTTTTGTGACTTGGTTATGGAGTCCTTGATAGTAGATTGTTACACGAGAGGTGGACGTTACACGAAGAAAGTGACCTATTTAGGCGTGAGATTTGAAGCCCATGTGGCGCAGAGGGAAAATCTCGACGGGAAGTTCCTTCGAGATCATTGTCCTGCGCAGAACAAATGTTCTAGAGAACCGTTGCGTAGTACTTAATTAAAGATACCCTATATCTCAAACCAATTTTGTTTAATAATATTTCTTAAGCTCCACAGCTTTATTAGTTTATCAGAATTTTCTACCCAAAGTTCAAAATTAGAGGACCATTTTAAGACGTTGCAAAGGAATATCTTGCCACAAAATGACTTTAATAAAGTTTCATAATTTTCGATTTCACTACAGTACATATACTTAATAGTTTCGATCAACATGGATGTGACTGCACGACAACAAACGCACGGAGGAACATGAGGATCTTATAAAAATTCCGTTTTTGGCCAAAAAGGCTACAATAAACTAAACATTACCGGTCTCTGTGGTTGAGCGGGCTATTTCTTAGCCGGCCGAACTCGCTGAAACGCAGAGGTTCCGGGTTCGATTCCTGGCGTAGTATACTACAGAAACGATCTTTCTGTTATTTCTATGGTCTGAGTGTCTACGATCGGCCCCAGAGTGCTCCGTTGTATATCACCCATAACACAAGCGTAACTTGCTTAGCTTGGGGATACACAATGTGTGTATTTGCCTGTCGATTATTATTACTATTAAGGGTCTTATTCATATTAAGTTAGAGTGAGATTGTAGGTTTCTTTAAGAACCATAAAAAAGCCTACAAGCTTACTCTAACTCAATATGAATAAGACCGTATTAATCTCTTCTTTTTTTTGCCTTTCACCATATCCAAATTAATTAGGGTCGGCACATTACGTCTTTTCCTTCCACACTCCTCTATTCTGACATACATCTTCTGTCACACCACAAATCATCATATTATCCTTCACACAATCCATCCATCTTTTTTGGTCTATCTTTACATTTGTACCCATCCATCTTGTAGTTTAATATTATTTTTGTCACGTGACTTTCACCCCTCCTCATAATATGCCCATACCAACTTAATCTTCAGTTTCAGACTGTATTAATATAGCTTTATTAAACATTAACCCGTCTTGTAGTCGTAGCAGAAATACGTCAGATAAATTTAAAATGAAACTAGTTATATAACTTTTTTTATTTAGACGTAACACAGTCAGTATGCCAAACGAGACTACTTGTAAAGTACTTGTCATAACATTTGAATAGTTCTCGATCATTAGCCGTCTTTAATTGAGATTTAAACCTATAACAATCATAGTCATTATTAACATGTGACAGTTGTCACCAATCACAATGACAGGACTTAAATCATTATTGCTGATAAAAGTGAGATAAGGTTAACATAAATTAAGTTTTGACTTTTTTTGCTTGCAAGCAAATTGGTAGACGGCTCACCTTATAAAGATTGCCGCCGCCCATAGGTACGATGATACGCCGATGTACGGGCGCGATTCGATGGCCAAGAGAACCCAAAGGGACGTGGAAGAAGAAACAAGGGAAGAGACACTTACCTTGGCCACCAGTCCACCGCCACACTGCACTCGTCCCCCGAGGTTCACACACTCACTAGGATTTGCTAGGAGAATTCTTGAAATTAAGGTATTATAACGCTTTACTTCAATATTGCGTGCACAGCAGACTAAGGCTGGTGTGCACCGCCTTTTAACCGATGGTTAAAATAAAATAATCGCCAAAAATGTATGGAAAAACAGTGATTATTTTTGGTTAACCGTCGGTTAAATTTCGGTGCACACCAGCCTAAGAGTGCATTGAGTAATAAAGTTAAAATTTTACCGAGGTAAATAAATTATTACTTTAAACGACTATTAAAAAACTACTTTTATGAAACACGATTTAATATGAACTCTTTAACAGTTACACATGTCTCTGTATATCGCCAACATAGTATATATTATATAAGGACTTGTAATGTGTCAGAGACAACGGCATGCAATCTAACAATTAATCTTTGTGGTCCAGCAATGCCAAGCACGAAGAACCAATATTGTAATACGCGTGGGGTTGACAAAATTTTGATTTATTCCTGGTATTATAGTTCTGCCGCTCTTAGAATGCGTTCGGATTACAAGAGCATATGAGCGGATAACATTGTTGTGACGAATAATTTACAATAATAATATTTTTTTGTCTGTGTTTATCACTGATTGCTGATATAGTCAGTGCATTACTGTTATACTCACTCAGGAAGCGTTACTTTTCTTTAAGAATTTCTTACTTCTGTCGTGTGTGTGTGTCGTGTCTTTTAAGTACACATTAAGTTATTTTTTCATATTTCTGTACAGGAATCATTTATTTAAGAAAGTGCATAGACTATATTAAAACATATTGTAACAAATCTCTTTGACGCTTTATCAGGTATATACATAATAGTAAGTACGCGCGTGTGTTCGACATTTTCCACAGCGCAGTCCATAATAACTTACAGGCGACAAAACGCATTAAAGCACGCACGACTTGTTTTTATTACTACAATGCACCTATTCTGGAAGGTATTGCGATTCTTCGTTTTTATAAACCACGAAAACACAAAAATGTATGCAGTTATATAATAAACTATGAAATTATGTCAATGGACCTCTTAAAATATATTTCTTATAAGAAGTTGATTGAAAGTTTTTATTGAGATTTTCTACAAAAACATGTACGGACTGGTGATGCCACATGTGTCGCAAAAGTCACGAGTTAAGCTCTTTACTAGGCGATTGGCACTCCTTGGTATTCGTCTTCCATGACATAATTGATTGATAAAACATAATTTAATTGACGATTTAATTGAAAATATAATCTTTAACATTATCCTAGGTGTGGCAGAGGCATTAAAATATGTAATTTATTAGATATATAAGTGTCCCTCCGTTATTTTTTTATTTGTTTTTTATTGCAGGAGTTCAGCAGACAGGCAGACGGCCCACATGATGGAAAGCGGTTACCATCGCCTATGGACATTTGCAACACCAAAGGTGCTACAAATGCGCTGCTGCCCTCTTAAGGGAGAC
This sequence comes from Dendrolimus pini, assembly GCA_949752895.1. NCBI lineage: Eukaryota > Metazoa > Arthropoda > Insecta > Lepidoptera > Lasiocampidae > Dendrolimus > Dendrolimus pini. The sequence continues at coordinate 4,541,397 of OX457131.1, forward strand.
TGGAACCTGGTCAGTAATGCCGGAACACAACTCAAGGTTGTTATGGCGACATACTTTAGACCAGGGGTGGAAGCCATCCAGTCGGGCCAATGCCCTCCCACCTGGCTGTGGGTTGTTTTGTCGCCCCTTACGATACGCCGCCCGGCCGCAGGAAATTGTATTCTTTCTCCGTTCCTGCACGGATAAAGACGGTGATCTAGGCTCAGTATTCTATTTATAGTCTTGAGGGACTATGGGTAGAATACAATACAAATAAGTTTAGTTTTCATTTGTTTTATTCGATTATATATAATTTTATATATGGTTTTGTAAATAAAATTAGATATAGTAGTAACGCAAAATATTGAAATTTTATTAAACTAAGCCAGCAATGTAGACCCAGAATAGGGGCTCTAGGGTCACAACATGACCCTTTCACCTGCCACCTTCAAGCACTTGGCTAACAACTTGCGCATAATTTGATCTTCACGACGCTTAGCAGGTCATTTCCTTGCATTTTGCTGGGGAATAGGTGTTGCGAATCATCTTTCTAATTTGATAACAACCCGCCATTCTGGCCATTCCGGCCATTCGCCGTTCCGTGGCAAAATTTCGGACAGAGAAAAAATTCTAAAACCGGTTTTTCATTCAATACTGGAAAATATTTTGAAATCGCAGATACGCAGATGCTTTAATTTTACTTATCTATATATTAATACGTGAAACAAAAACTTTGAACCCCTTTTTACGATATTGCGCGTACGAAGGAGTAGGTATGAAATTCCGCACACTTATAGTTTATATAGAGAAGAAGCGACGAATGCTAATTTTTTTTAAATTATGCATAAAAAATACATTATATCAATTAAAAAAACATTACACACACTACCATGTATTTGACACACACATTCATATATACTCTTTTGTGTATTGTTAAAGTCAAATTAACAGTGTAGCCTTGGCAAAATCTGTGATTATAGATAGTCTTAAACTAATTATTATGGTTGACCACGGGCGACCACTAGTTATCATAAATACCTATATATTTATGCGAAAACAACAAACTTTCTTGGTTTATTCACTTTCCTTGTCTAACCAATTCTCGTCAAAAAAATTAATCTATTTATAAGTGAGTAAAACAGTGCAGATTCAATTCTAAGAAAAGAAAAAGTTTATTTGAAGAAATAGAGACATTGCTTACACGTCCCAGCAAACATGGTTCTAATATATATATTTTTGAAATTAAAAGTATTTTACGGCAAAATGCAAAAATGCATCTTATTCTGAAAGAACTAAGCTCTCAACAAACCTCAAGATTACAACAATAATAATACATTAAAATACCTTCCTGTTTGTTGCTTGAATGTGTACCTTTATTATCAGTTGATTTAATTGCATACCGCTGTACGTTGCGGTGGTCTAACAATGCGTTGTGTATCAGGCGATCTTGCTCACTTGGCTAGGGGCGTGATGGTACCACATAAATCCATTTTGTCGTCAAAATATAACAATGGGCACGGGATCTTTTATAAGATGTAAGTAAGTAGCGTTAGCAACACGATATTTAAAATCGGTGACCACAATATATCATAACATTTTTGATGATGATATTCAATCATTTATCAATCAAATTAATATATGATTATTTAGATTCTTCTTCTTCTTCTGCGAGCGGGTGGTTTCCGCAACTCCATGACAAAGCGCCTATTTTGCGTGCGAGGGTGGATGAAGGTTTACTCCATCCAGCCCAGCTCCTCCAGGAAGTTCACCAGCTTCTTGACGTTGCTGAAGACTTCTCGGAGGCTACCTAGGGCGTCCAGATACTTCGCCCTGTATTGGGCCACCTCTCCGCATACAAGCAGGACATGGGCGGCTGTTTCATTATTATTTAGATTCAAAAATAGAACCGTTAGGTGTCGTTGGGATCGGATGCTAGATCTTTTTTAAATTGAACTAGTTGAACAGTCAGGCTGACGGCCCACTAGATGAAAAAGCATAACCATCGCCTATGGACATTTGCAACACCAAAGGTGCTACAAATGTGCTGCTGCTCTTTTAAAGGAGACTGGAACCTGGTCACTAATGCCGGAACACACCTAAAAGTTGTTATGACGGCATACTCTAGACCAGGGGTGGTAGCCATCCAGTCGGTCCATATCAAAAAATTACATAACTAAAATCTAATTCAATAATATTAGTTACGTATTACACATACCTTGTATTACCTACACGTTAAATTTCGGAACAAATTTTTAATTAATTTGTGTGTTTAGAGATGTGTAGTTTTAAATATTTTCTGCTTTAATACCTCTTATAGATGTTCCTTATCGTAACTAAGACATTTAAACATCATTACGTATTGCGATTCATTCATTCGTGTTTTTATTTTACTAAAATGATCTTCTAAGGAAAAACTTCGTGTATGTACACATTGTCCTTTAAGACTATAAGTAGGATATTGAGCCTATTTCACCCGTTATATGGATACCCGAAAAGCTGGCTAACTCACCTTGTTCAGTAGACATACTGTACCGTCGTCCGAGGTAGGTACTATCTTTTTGATCACGTGAAGACTTAGCCGACCACGTTGTTCTAAAGAACTAAAGCTAAAGCTAATAACAATAATTGTCTATTCCCATCACAATAAATATAATTATAAACAAACGATATGTATGCCAAAATTCTTCTATATATCGTATGATATCTGGTTGTAATATAATCCGCACCAATATAAAATCAAACAAAATCGTTTTAAGTGTTCAATAATATTTTAAAACATTTTTTTCTTTGTTATATCATATTTCTAGTATAATTATAATATTAAGATTCTATGCCAAGTGCAGACGTGCGCATATGCATATAGGCTTATTAGATTTTTGAAGTTATACTTCTTTAGGCGCGACGAGAGTAAATTTTTACGATGCGCGCGCACACCGTCACACGAAAAAGCTACGGCATGAAGTTAGCTATAGTTAACATTTTAGTTTTTTTTATGATTTAGTGCTATAGATACATAATAAGGCAAGCTATGTACTCGTATAAAAAATCACAGACTACAAAATATTATATTATTAATGTAATTAAACATGAAACAACCAGAACGAATGCAAGGATAATGGTCGATGATATTACGCTGGAACAAGTGAATGAGTTTCTATATCTCGGAGGTGCTTTTAGCAGGGATGGAAGGTACACCGCTAATATAGAAAGAAGACTGAATTTGGGGAATAGTGTGAATGGAGCTTTAGGTAAACTTCTAGGCGCTAAGAACCTCAGCCAGAAGGCCCAGCTTGCCATACACAACGCGGTGCTGGTACCTACGGTCACGTATGGAAGCGAGAGTTGGGTATGGAACAGAGAGCATGAAAGTAGAGTAAACGCTGTCGAGATGCGAGCACTGCGTAAAATCTGCGGAGTGACGCTCGCGGACCGCGTTTGTAATACCGAAGTTAGAAAGAGAGTAGGTCTGAAAGAGAGTGTCGGGGTGACGGTAAGGAAAAGAATGCTCCGGTGGTTTGGGCATGTGGAAAGAATGAATGATGGAAGAATGACTAAACAGATATACAATGCAAAAGTGGATGGATGCAGACGTCGCGGAAGGCCACCACACACCTTCCATGATCAAATTGATCGTGTACTAGCAGAAGGTGATGTCAGGAGCCTTAAGAACAGACGAGCGTGCATGACAAGAGCTATGAATGTCAAAGAAGCAAGTGAGGTGTGTAAGAATAAGCCTAAATGACGCTCTGTTGTTCGTGCCTATCCCGCAAGGGACCTGGCGTGAAGTATGTATGTATTTATGTATGTATGTAATTAAACATGTTTCTGAATGCATCCAGTTTTGAAGACCATAATAAAAAACATATTTTGTGTTTTCGTATATATATATATATATATATATATATATATATATATATATATATATATATTGGATAATTATGATACTACCACTATGAACATAAAATAATAATCGATTCATTCAATTTGATGTATAATATACATATTATTATTAGATAATTTAACGAAGTGAAGAATTATTCGTAAGTTAATAATTATTCGTAATATCGTTAAATAGGAAGCCATTTTAAATTCAAGAGATTTTTTTATTAACAATGTTGTCACACCATTTTTTTTTATTTTTTTTATTTATTCATGACCATAGAATCAAAGTCTTTCAGTCGGAAACATGTTAATTAATAGGTCTTCGTATAGTAGCGCAGTTGTATTGCAGGCTACAACCGACGCCATTCAATGGAGTTCTTGTGAAAACTCGAAAGATCACATCTGACTATACAGTTAACATTTTTCACAAAAACACATAATTTCTACTTAAAAACTATCAATATCCTGCAACTATTGTTTATTTTAGAGTAATTATACACATTTTTAGAAAATAAAACTGCACAGCACAACGTCTCCTTTCAGTTCCCGCCAAAAAAAAAACCTGTCACTCATGTCACACATTAGTGTCGCCAGACTTAATTCTAAAATTAACATATTTTATGTCTTGAAAATTATACATATTAATTTCCTGAACATCATTTAATGGTTAATGATACCAAATATCATACACCTCAATGCGCGCAATGTAATGCAAAATTTTCTTACATAATTATTATATTTCTTACATACATGCTTTTTTGCCATTAGGATAGGCAGAGACGATGGATCTCCACATGCTACGATCCTGACAAGCACTTTCTCTTCATCTACTTTCATTAATCTCTTCATACATACACGTTTATTTGAGGAGATTTTTACCTGACTTTTTTTTCAAATCTTTAATTTGAACATGTCGAGTATGCAATAAAAAAATATCGATTAATATTAACATCAAGTATCTAAGTTATGATCGTTTTTACAGACCTACATGCAGCTGTCTACCATTGAAATCAATTAGTACCTAGTAATGCAAAAAAAGTTAAGACACTCCGGCCTGCTATCTCTACGAGGGTACGAGTCTTCCGGTACATTGCACAACTGACACCGCAAGCATTCTATTTTCACTAGAAAGCTTTATACGATATGTGTAACGTTATATCTCGGGAAATCATCCACACCTCCCCGCGATCATTGATCGAATTACTTGCGTGAAATGGCATCATTGGTATTTGAAGTTTATTCTACTTTTAATTACATACACAGAACTGAGAATCTGTGGTTGCATAGTCTAAGGCTCTAAGCTGGAAGCTTTTGGCGGAAGCTGAAAGGAGCTGTTGTGCTGTGCAGTTTTATTTTCTAAAAATGTGTAAAATTACTCTAAAATTAACAATAGTTGTAGGATATTGATAGTTTTTGAGTAGTAATTTATGTATTTTTGTGAGAAATGTGAACTTTATACAAATGTGGCCTTTCGAGTTGTCACAAGAACTCGTTGAATGACTAGTTGGTAACCTACAGTTCAGCTAAGCTATACATAGGCTTAAGAAAATAAAGAAACTATATTTTAATCTAAGATCTGGCTTAAACGCCTAGCTGCCAAGCCATAAACCTAAGTAAAATAAAAAAGGCTCAAAGCTCTATGCCCTTTCAACTCATTAATAATAATAATAACAATAAAATGATTTATTTGCCTCAAAATTAAGTTAAGTTACAATCTTAAATACAAAATGAAGACATTACAGTTAGCAGTCTTAGAAACTAAATTGTTGCTTGTACTTCTACTAGCTCCAAAACTAGTATTAACTGTATCTTTGGAGCTACTAGTGTTCTCTGCTGCAATGAATGCATTGGCACGCAGTTGCGGTTATGTACTGATGCTGCGCTGCCCACCTCCCTCGTCACTTTCAAACTTGCTGCTCTGGAAGTGGACACAGTGTAGACGAGGCGTTATACTCTCTATTAAACTTGTCAAAGTGAAATTTAAAATCCGAAATACAGGCGGGAATCCCAAACGTTTAGTAAATAGTAACCATAGACAAATTTAAATATTTAATAGGCTAGCCATCAATATTAAGTTATTTTATTAATAAAATATAAGTTATTATAAAATATTTACATTAAGGCTGCTGAAAAGTACATAAAACATCAGGTTATTTTATATTAATTCAAATAAAGATGTTCTTTATATGCTTCTCTAGACAGTAACTGGCGTAATTACATATTATGTAAGACATAAAATGATTGCAATTAATCTATTATTAATGATTAAATAGTGGACACATGATTAAAAAGTTAAAGTTAATCTTAATTTAATTAACTTAATTACAGGCAGTTGTAATAAAATTGGCATGGCATGGCCGGCTATCAATTATTTACAACCTAATCACTGATATAAATGATCTAATACTTCGATGGATACACATAGACTTAAAATAGCATTACATTTAACTTCGCCTGCCCTTAACTACAACTATGTTCCACAGAAACTTATCTACTTTTTCCTTTACTGCCTTTTCCGGTAATATTCCTTACAATAGTATAGCTGACCCTGCTATACTTTATATTATATACTTACATTGTTTATCCTTAGAAGATCTAGAAGACTATCCGTGCAGGAACGTAGAAAGAATACATATTGCTACGGCCGGATGGTCTGTCGTAAGAGGCGACAAACAACCCACAGCCGGGTGGTAGCGTATTTGCCCGACTGGGTGGTCACCCCTGGTCTAGAGATATGCCGCACTTTGGTGTTACAAATGTCCATAGGCGTTGGCAACTGTTTTGTCTGATGAACTCAAGCAATAAAATAACATCATTTTTGTACATTACAAACAGGATTTTTTGAATTAATTGTACACTATCTAAATGTCTTAAATAACTTAAACCACACCTAAAGTTAGATATTACAGCAGAAAATTTTTTATGTTAATCATCTAAAGACACAATTTAATCAAAATTTTATCCAAAATGCTATCTAGTAGGAAAAAACAAGGTGTAGGTATTATATGCTGATCGAATTCACACAGCATGGAACGTATTAACCCAATTGAAGTGTTGTTACCCAATGCTACATATTTGAATGTTCTTATTGCTTTTATCATTGTAATTTGTTGTATATTATTATTAATAATATTACTATTACTCTAGATTGTTTTGCATTAATGGCTGTTGGCTTGGCTGTGTGTGTATAAATTATATAATACGTTAAGTAGGTAATTTGTAATGTGAAACAATAATGATTTTGCTTGATTACTTTAAGTGTTCCCTAGAGTTTAAAAATGGTTTTTTTTTAAATAAAATCATCTTGTACACCTCAACCAAACAATCGTACAGTGAATTGTAACCGCTACAATAGAGGGGGATGATTTTTTAAAGGTTTTTATTTTTATAGGGTTTACAGATTGAAAAATTTTGGTGACCTCCTTGGGATATCCCAAATTATTAACTAACTTTAAAAAAATCAGCTGGTTAGTAATCATTTTTGATGACCTCGTTATCGATACATGTGGGGCTCTTTGATCAGACCATACATTTTGTAGAACAATTTTTTTCGAATAATTTTGATAATTATCATCAGATTTAACAAAAAAATCCCAGTTAGTAATAAATTTTTGAGAATCATCAAATCGATATATTTTATCCCTTCTACCCCTGTTAGCTACCACAAAAAGTTAGTAAATTAAAATACTACATTTATGTTTTTCTCTATTTTGTTACCTATACTCATTATTAGAACCTTTATAAAAAGCTGCTGAATGTAGAAAGTACCTTACTACGAGGTATAAATTTAAATTGCGTTTTCCCTTTTGCTGGCGACCCCTGAGCAAGGCTCTGCTATCCTTAACAAAAACACTGCTGTACGATACCCCATCTTCTTTATCTTTACTAAGTATAACATTAAATCGCTTTACTTGTCTGTCTGTATATCCTCTTACTCCTCCTAAACCATACAACACATTTATAAGCTCTTTGCACCAACACTTATAATGGTTTATTGAAGGTTTACATAGGGGAAAGGCGTACAAAATGACATAGGTGGACAAAACGACACACCCGCCTTTTCTCTTAAACCAAAAATGTTTAAGTTCCCATAATAATCGCTAGAGGGCCGGTTTGTTATCGAATGAATCCTGTCATTTCGCCAGTCACGTAAACGCAACGGTTCGGCACAGACGGCGAAAATATTTTTTTATGCAATTGCGAGTTCTCTCTCAGCGGATTTTGTTTTGGCCTAAAAACAAATGAATTTTGACTTTTTTAAAGATACGTCTCTGCTAGTTTGTTCTCATTGAACTATATAAGTTCAGGAATGTATTAAAATCTCAAATGAATTAGTATTTTTTTGGTTTTTCGTTTGACGGTTATAAGCTTCTAGGGTGGACAAAATGGCATATCGCTCGATTGGGTAAAATGACATACTATGTCGTTTGATTAAGAGGTCACCAGTTGGCTAAAAAACCATCCAGGCATAGCTGTCACCCACTTCTATCGCAGAGCTGCTACCATTCAGAATGCAGTTAATGGGTTTCAGTATTACTGCTGTAGAAATTACAACTATACCGTCAACATCTCGTGATTGCATAACTCAAATAGACACACCAACACCAGTTGTATCTCGAATATTTAACTATAAAAACCCATCGTTACATCTTCCCCCCACGACTTCTACTGTTCCAGTCAGTGTGTTATCCCCTGTACCCCAAGGTACCTATGTCGCAGGACAAGGAAAAAGAAAACCACCCAAAAAAGTCACAGTGCTGCTGCTAACTTCGACACCAAAAATAGAAGAAGTAAAATCCAAATCAGTTCCACCTCCTGTAGCAAAGAAACCAAAGAGAAAAGTTGAGAAATTTTAAATTTCAGTTCCAGCAGCGAGGAGGATTTTGGTTAACTAAAAACTTTCAGTGCCAATAATGATGGTGGAGATTGCCCTTGTATTTATTGCATTGTACTCTAGATCCAAGCCAAAGGAGGTTTGGTTAAAATGCATGAAGTGTGGAAAATAGGCCAATGCATCATGCGCAGATGTTCCAAAGAAAATGAAGTATTTTATTTCAGAACTATGCAAATAAAGAATAATTTAACAGTACAATTATGATATGTCATTTTACCCACACACTGTATGTCATCTTACCCACCTAGGACGGACAAAACGGATTTTGTACAAAATCTGGAAGATTGTAATTTTTTTTAATGAAAACTAATTTTAGTCATTTGATCTCATTATTATTGATAAACAATAAACCAAGGAATAATAAGACTAAATGTTACATAGAAAATATTTGATAAATAAAGATTTACGACCAGATTTGCTAAGGGTATGTCATTATGTACGCCTTTCCCCTATACAAAAAATCTAATTATTTTTTTATGTAATTAGAAGAAAACATTTTTTTAAATAAACATTAAATTCAATGTAACCTCTATGAAAGCTTGCTGGCTAAATAAATAAGTGGTATGCATCATCAGGGTTTGAACCGCAGGAAATCTTCCGTATTAAGTAAGTCTCAAATTAAAATAATCATCTCCGATCGTCCATCTGGCTGTAAAGCCCAACAGTTATCTATTTTCGAAAACTGTAGTTTCTATATAATTGACTTTCAATAAACTAACTGCTGCCACTTAGACTTGACTTGACTTTTGTTGGTTTTGGCTCCAACGCCTTAGGCATTGATTTTGCCAATGTCGCCGTAGGTATGTAAAATATACGAAAAATGACAGGTGAATTAATAATGTAACAAATTAAGCTCTATAAAATAAATTTTGACCGGTATTGAACAATAAGGTTTTCTGTATACCTGTAAACAGAACAAAACACATATAGGTTAGACTAACTACACTATAAATAAATGTTATTAACTGATATAAATTTACATAAAGTATATACATGGTTTTTGTCAGCCAGGGTGAGAAGGAAGTACAAATTGATAGGGCGAGGAAGAGCTGCCACTTACTTAACAACTCAAAATAAGACCTAACCTCCGTAATGAGAATACTTCACTCCTTTCTGTTCAGCGCTATCTCCTGCCCGTAATAGGCTTGGAGCCCGCGCAGTTCAGCCTCCACTACGTCACTCCAACGATATCTGGAGCGACCACCTGGTCGCCATCCTTTTGGTCAGCCCAGATATGCTCGTTTCACCGCGTTATCCTCCCCTATTCTATGTAGGAGACCAAGCCAGCGCAAGCGATGTGCCTTGCTCTCTCCTATAATATGGGGCTCATCCACCAGCTCTTCGATTTCTTCATATTTTCGGATCCGCCCGTTGCAATCGCTTCCCCGCGTCAAACCCAGGATTTTCTTAGGACCTTCCTCCGGCCACTAACCTATCCTACAAAAAATACAGTTTGGAATCTTACGTAAAAAAAACCGAGCTAAAACTCCTCGTGTCATACAAAGTCACAAAGCCTCATTACATCAGTCTTATAGCATATTAATTTCGCAATTGTCGAAAGTTTGCATTAAATTAAAACGTGCACAAATAACTTCGAATGTAAAGATCCTAATCGGCTGTATGCAAATAATTGAACTCTGGTATGCGTACGAGCTCGTATCCGCTCCACTGATCGATTAAGTACGCAATGGCAATGTAATCATTATACCATTAAGTTCATTACGTGTTGGAAACCCGAGTTCTTTTTGGTCTTTAAATTACGGTAGCTTAAAAATCCTTACAAAGCCGGCTAAGTTGAAACGATTGAGTAGTAAGTACATTTGGCACAATGGCAGATAAAGTAAATTCAGTCTATACGGCATCATCTGATGTATATACATCGGACTACACAGTTCACAATTCTCACAAAAACACAATTATTATGTAATTATTTGTTTTTTGGAGATTGACCGATTTTTCAATTATCAAATAAAAGTTATCAATCGAATAAATTTGAAAAAATTTGAATTTGGAATAAACTTAAAAGTGAAACCATTCAAGTGGTTTATTTATGCAACTGATATTTTAAATTTTTCCATGTTGTACTTTGTTCTATGTATCACTTTGATCTGGTGATTGCAATATCGGCCTTTAAATTAAAACGTGACGACTAAATTTGGCGCTAACTTGAGTAGTAATATCAAGAGGTTCTGGCCAGTGCCGGCTTTACTTATAGTGCAGGGTGTGCAACGCACATGGGTGCTGGATCGTAGGTGACGCCAAACGCCGCTCCCAATATCTCTGAAATTCATGCGTCTCTCACAGCGCCGATTCTTTCAGAGCCTCCGCCCGCTTCATGGTAGAAGCCAGGCGCGGTGGAAAAGCAAGGCGCGCCGCGAGCGGCTTCTATACCCTATACAATAACTTTTGTTTCAACGTAAAATCAGCCTTAAAACAAATAATTAAAGATTAATTGGCGTAATGTCATATTATTATTGTAACACTACTTTTTACTCGTGTACCCTCATAAAAAGCACTCTCATATATAGAAGTGAAAAAAAGAATGCTTCATTAAAATATCTTTGTCTTACTTATCAGTATAGGCCAACTTGGGAGTAAATGAAACAACGAAATCTTTGCAGTTGCTATTTTAACACGGTTTATATGAAAACTTTGGTTCTGAACGTGTTGATATTGCAACCCGTCACCATTTGCAATTGAACCATGTGCACCCAAATTACTATTTACTGGTAAAAATTTAAACTGTAGTTATTCCATTTTGACCGTGCGCCTACTAGAGGGCGCGAGGGTACTGATTGCACACGAGCGTTACATGTTCTGACGTTTGTTCTTAAAAAAATTGGTTTACAAACTATTTTAGTCGATGTTCCAGCATATCAAGTAAGTGCGTTTCTTACAACCTGAGTCTTGTCTCAGGTCTATAAAAATATTAGTCTTAACCTGATATTGAAGCAACCAAAGCGATCCATGTAAACAAAATTCGAAACATTCAATGTTATGGAATATCGCAGTGTCCTTTAGGTTCAATGCTTTCAAACCAAATTTAAATATTACAAAATACATTTCCTTCTATGCACATTCGGGTTAATTTGTAAAATTAATTCCAACATTATTTACTAGACCTAAAGAAGATATATCCAAAAAGTACTAAATATACCAATAGAGTGGTTTTGTCAAAAGTTCCACGAAGCAAAACATATCTAAAAATTTGCCATCACATGTGTGGTGACATATTTAATAAACATACCAGAGAATGTACAAGATATGCCACTGATATATTAAAAATTCAAAAAATCTTCTCTCCTGGATAAAGCTTTCTATTCTGTGGCGGAATTTCTCGCGATCATAAGCATGTTATGTAAATGCCATTGAAACTAATCTGACTAATTGTTAAATTAGACAGTTTTTAGATCGTTTTTTTTAATACTGACATGTTTCAATATTAATTATATAATCTAACTAGCTGTCTCGGCAGACGTCGTCCTGCCTGGAAAAGCTTCAATCGATATGCCGACAGCAGCGCCGCCTACCGGGTCCAATTTGAACCAACTCAGAAACCTTCTTTGGCTCATGCACAACAACCTTGCTAAAGATCATCACATGATCAAATGTATAGTTTACGATTCTCTAAAAAGGACAAACAAACAAACATTCATTTTTATATATAAGCAGAAGAAGAAGATAATATTAGTCATTTGACCAATTGATAATTGATATTGTTTTAAAATTAGACTTCACCTAATATAACGCATTGAATTTAGTCTATAAGACATTACATGTATGCCTCAATTGAGGCTAATTGTAAAGTAACTCTACTTGTTAAGTCTGCTGATACTTGTACTTATACTGTAAACTACATTTAATGCATGTGAATAAATAAATCAATTTGATTAATCCATCTCTAATATCAACTTAAGAGGCAGAACTGTTATTAGAATTTATAGTTAGCCGCTGATTTGAACATGAAGATGCAACCGCACAAATACCATAATTGTATCACTTCCCAAAGAATCGCAATGCATATAAAATTAATGTAAATAAAAAAACCTAATTAGCGTTTTTATTTACTCACAGTAGTAAAAACATTTGCTAAAATTTGATAAAATTTATAAGGGTAAAATTAAATATAAAAGTAATCTGTCATGTTTAATAGTCAAAAAGCTAAAAATATAAAAACAGAAATAGTCAAACAAATTTATTCGTCGAGTAATAATAAATAAATAGTAAATGATCGCTGGATAAACTCACATATTGTATATCCCCACCGCTTGTATTATGGGTAACATACTACTCGTGCGCAGTAGGTTTGCCGATAGCCTCATGATGTCACGCGACGATGGTTAGCAGGGTGGATAAAAAAGGTTACATAAATAGTAGTTGCAGTAAATTTATTATTGTATATACTTTACATAAGTATACACCTTAATAGTAAGTAGTCATCGACAAACCTTCGACGCGAGGTTTATACAAAGGACTAGTCTGGGGCCAGTCCTAGACACCCAGACCATAGTAAATAACAGAGAAAAATCGTTTCCAAAATTTACCATGCCAGAAATCGAGCCCGGAACCTCTGAGTTGCATTGAGGTCAAAGGCTTAGCCAACTCAACCATCTTATCTAACTTTCTTGAAATAATCTTCTTAACATTTACGCAGTAATATAATATATGCCGTAATGCCTCTGTATAGTTTATATTTTTAAATGGATTTAAATATCTATGTCCATATGTCATTAAAATAAAATGTTCCAATTGATATAAATTGGTGTCAAAACAATTACGAAATAGTTAAAGCTTTCGCCAACTAGATATCTGATATAGCCCAAGACATTCACACGTTTAAGGCAGCAACACACGACACTACACTTATTATTCGTGCGAATGTAACCATACTACGTACCATATGGTACTTCCATTAGTAACCATACCGTCACTTATACGTCATGTTGTTGTTGTTGTTGTTTATTTGTTCGCCACAAAGGCAGGCAAAGGAATTTAGTCCATACAGCCAATTCTGATGTTTAATAGGTCTTCGTATAGTAGCGCAGTTGTATTGCAGGCTACAACCGACGCCATTCAATGGAGTTCTTGTGAAAACTCGAAAGGCCACATCTGACTATATAGTTCACATTCCTCACAAAAACAAATAATTTCTACTCAAAAACTATCAATATCCTGCAACTATTGTTCATTTTAGAGTAATTATATACATTTTTAGAAAATAAAACTGCACAGCACGTCTCCTTTCAGTTCCTGCCAAAAACTCCCTTATACGTCATTTGTGACTTAAAACAATTTTATGTTCCTTTATAAACGCATTTTTCCATTTCTTATCTTCTTTCATTTTTTGATTTCATGATATTATAAATTAAACTATACTAAAATTACAAGTTAATTATAGATTAACGGTCCTATTCACATAGAATAAGAGTAAGTTTGAAGGTTTTTTTTGCCATAAAGACTCCTACAAACTTACTCTAACTCAATATGAATAGGCTAAATGGCTAAAATGAATCGGCTTTTGTGGGAAATGCGGTGTACAACATATCGAATTTAACCATTGAAATGTATGCATAAATTATGTCTACATCCTTATATTGTCACTTTTGTAGCAAATAAATTCTTCCTTTCTTTCGAAAAATAAAAGCTCACCGGCTTCGCTGGCTCGGACACGTAGAACGGATGGGAGAGGATCGCAGCGTGAGGAAAGCGTATTTGGGACGACCAGTAGGTCAGCGTCCGGTCGGCCGTCCCAAATATCGCTGAAAGAACAAAGAGGATGGAGTCTGACCTGTCTGGACTACGAGCCAATAATTGGCAAGAAACTGCGCAAGACAGAGAAAAGTGGCATACTCTCGTGTCGATGGCCAAGACCTACTTTGGGTCGCTGAGCCAACGGAGTAAGTTTCTTTCTATTGTAATTCAATAATTAATGTATTTCTTGTTATTATTAAAATTGTATCTAATATCGTGTGTTTCTGCCTTTATATCTAAATTTGCACTCATATAGGCAAAGAGGTGTCGCGAAATATTCATTCCAGTTGATTTAACAAAGCGCCCACCAAACTTGCGGTTTCATATAAAACCATCGACTTGCACTTCCTATTCAATCTATTTAACGTAATGTAATTGGATAGTAATTACGTTTTCTTTCGTGTTAATTTGAACGTAATCATTTGCTCATGTGATTTTATCGACCATAGTACAGATTTAATATCGTTCTCGGTTTATTCTTGTATTGAGTAATCTGTCACCCGGTTGTTAATAGTGCTGTAATAGTTTTGATTAACCTATCCAAAATATTGTTACGACCGACAAAGAAATTCACGCCTGCATTTTATTACCTTTGCGGCATTTAGACTTCTTTTTTTTACTTTGTGTTTAAAATCAACCCATTGTGTATTACAATACACAATCTTTTATGGTAGTCATTGGCCAGGTGTCATTCTAGGAAATTCAGTCCACGCGGTCGAGCAGACATATTGTATTTGTACAGTATAAAGCAATGCCCCATTGGAGGGATGAGACAGTCTAGCGATAGCCAAAAGCGAAGCAAGACGTTAGTGACGTACTTTGCGCGTGTGATTGAATCGTGCATTACGTTTGGACTGGTTGTGTACAGTTATATTTGTACCTGTGTTATACGTGTTTGTATAATTCTAATAAACTCTATAATAATTCCAACGGCATTTTAATTCGAGTCCGTTCGTAACAGTATGTTCTTCTTTATAGAGTTTCGTATTAATTTTGGCAAAGAGAAAAGCGTGGTTTTCGTCATATAATTGGCGTCAGCGCAGGATCTTGTACTCGTCACTACATTCATTAATATCATTATTTTTTCGAAAAAATTGTAATATATGCCATTGTTACCTTTTGATCCGGGAGGTATAAAGAATGAGACGGATTATAAGTAACAAATTTTATTTCAATTTTACAAAAAAAACAATAACGAAGAACAAAGGTATTTGATAAAAACTTAACGTCTAATTGTATACAATCTAATTTGTAAGCTACGAAGATTAAAGGCTCATATAAGGCTGCTGGAGGGCAGAGCAGAGACGGACGAGTTGGGGGATGAAATGTGGGATGTCAAGCAACAGGCTAGAATGTTTCTCTAAGAGGTAGATTTCTACTAGAGGTATTCCGATAGTGTCAGGTCAATTTACTTTTGGTGGTGTCAAAATCTAGGTGTTTCAAATAAGTTTAGTTTAGGGTTTTATAAGTCGAGGAGTAAATGAACGGGCTTAGCTGAATTCCGAGCGCAGCAGGCGGGAATTACAGGAAGGCTGGGTGCGATACGCCCCAAGCCAACTATGTTGTGACGAGCGGCCTAAACGGCAGGCAGCAGATAAGCAGCTCACTAGGTGGGCGAACTTCTGACCTGGAATGCGTTGACATGATGGTGTTAATAGCGCGTGCAGGCGGCGGTGATTAGGCGAGGGCACGGAAGGTAGATGCTATGCCTTATGGCAATTACATTTAAATTATGATAAAAGGGGTAAGATTTACATACATACTTACATGTAAAGTGTTCAATCAATCAAGCGTCATCGTCTCTGCCTGATGATGGTAGAGCCGGTATGGGGCTTCGAGTCTAGACTCTGCCTCGGTCCAAATTAGCGGGGGGCAAATACGCCCCTGCAATACCCCTGACGGGGTACGGGAGCCGCCAGATACATAAGGGGTATGTCGGCTGCTCGCGTTGGTCAATCAGCGACGTACGGTGGCCATCGCGGACTTCGCGTTGGCTCCGTGTGCGGTATAGTTGGCCAGTCTGCGGCTTTCAATGGCCATTTCGGGCAATTTTTTATCCATGTAGGAAAGGAGAATGAATACAATCTCCTGCAGCCAGGCAGGCTGTCGAAAGAGGCGACAAAACAACCCACAGTCAGGTGGTAGGTTATGTAGGTGGTATTTGTCCGTTTTTTTTTTTACTTTTACTTGTGTTTGACTTGATATTCCCGCGGAGTCCCCGAGACACAAAGGTATCGTTTTAATGAAAACTGTTTGCCCCTTCAACTTGCTAATTTTGCGAGCTACGCCGGTCACCTTCGTTCTATTCTTTCTCATGAATGATATTCTATTCTCTTAACACACATCATAGCTCGCTCATCTAAATATAAACATAATAGGGAGTATGTATCATTAATATTTATTATTTAATTTTATCCAGCAATGATACGATTATCATGAAATATGAATGAAAACTTATTTTAGAGCTGAGAAAAGGCAAAACCTGCATGTTGGAGGTCAAGTGGCAGATGCTCTGTATAAACACTATTCCAAAGGTGATAAAAATACGCCCGTAATACTATTATAATAGTTTCTGATTCCTTACATTGATTTTTACAAATTTCACCTAATTTATATTTTTTCGTGGTCACCCGCTTGTCTCCAACTGTTTCCACACGTCTCATTTTTTTTTTGCGAGCCTGGACCAGGTGCTCACCCACTACTTTCAAGTTCTACCCATCTTCTTGGCTGCCTGCCCTTATTTCTTTTCCATTCTCGTGCATATTATTGAACGAAGTTAATTGCTCTTAGCAAAAACCTTACGTTATTATTATGAATGACGACCTAATATTAGTAACATATATACATAAAATTGACTAGAATGACTCAGATTCAGACCCGTTGTCCTTATATCGAGTGTCGTATGTCATGCAATATGAGATAAAATAGGAATTGCAAGTTAGTAACATAAATTTATTTTATATATGTAAAAGTTTACAAATCCAACTTGAATGTCCCATATTTTATTGATTATGCCTTAAGCATAAGCCGTCGTAGGTTCACTTCTAATATGTGTCCATGCACACATTTCGATTTTTTTAATCTGTGTATTTTAAAAACTTTTTAATATTAATATTTAAGCACATCTTTATGAAATTACAAAGTTTTTTTTATCTAAGTACGGAATCGTAAAAAACATTTAATTAAAAATATCTCAAATAACACTGAAAACAGTTTTGAAGCTATACAAATTTGACTTTACTCAAATTTTATAAAGGTGAGCTTCATCTGCGTTAGTGTTAAAGATTTAGATTGTGTCCGAATGCGTCATATTTGAAGCGTATAAAATAACGTTGTTAACGCATAGCCACATGAGTGTATGTACATACGTTGCAACGTTAACAACGTTGCATTTCAAATAACGGATTAAAACTATCACCTTAAACCGAAGTATAACCCATGCATAATTTAAAAAATTGCTAACAAGTTACACAACTGGCCGCTAATATATCGCTGTTGTTTTCAATAGAAATAAACACGTTAAAATGTTCTGCCCGGACTAAGTATAAACATAAGCCTACAGAAGAAAACCGCAGTAAATTTATAAAGATTCGTAATCTCTGCAATAGGGTGTGTAGTGACGCACAACGCCGATATATCCACAAATCTCTAGATATTGATGATTCCACTAAGATGTGGAAGTTTCTTAAAACTTTGGGAGTTGGCAAACCTTCTAACAATTCCATTCCTAAAGACTTAAATATCGAACTGTTAAATCAGCACTTCTCATCTTCCGCCAGTTTAGATAGGCAATCAAAATTGAACACCTTACGTTGTCTTTCAAACTTGTCAACTCCTATTTATCCTTCATTTGCTTTTAGTCAATTCTCTGATCGTGATGTTAGGAAGAGCATTCTGTCCATCAGTTCCAATGCTGTGGGTTGCGACAGTATCAGTCGAAATATGATAGTTCCCATATTGGACGTTATCACTCCAGTGATCACTCACGTTCTTAACTGTTCTATAACCTCTAGTACATTTCCTGACTCCTGGAAACAAGCACAAGTGATTCCATTACCAAAAAAGGTAAATCCTGTCCTGTTTTCCGAATATCGTCCCATCTCCATTCTTCCTTTCCTTTCCAAGGTGTTAGAGCGTCTTATTTATCAGCAGTTCAGCATCTTCCTTAATACAAATTCCTTAATCAATCCTCTCCAATCCGGTTTTCGCCCTGGTTATAGTACTACTTCTGCATTGGTAAAGATCACTGATGATATTCGTTACGGTATGGGAAACGGTCTGCTAACTATACTATCGCTTCTTGACTTTAGCAGTGCCTTCAATAATGTCGATTTCGACATTTTACTCGGGATTTTATGCTCTCTTAACATATCTCCGACGTCTATTGGCTGGTTTCGTAGTTACCTGTTTGGACGCCGGCAGCGAATTCGTATTGATGATGTTTACTCATCGTGGTGTGACTTGTCTGCTGGTGTCCCTCAGGGCGGCGTTCTATCCCCTCTTTTATTTGCTATTTTTATTAATTCTATATCCAATAACCTTTCTTCGTCATACCACCTCTATGCAGATGATTTACAAATCTACACCCAGGCTAATTTAGATGATCTGCATAAAGCAGTTGCAACTACTAACCGAGACTTTTCTAAAATAGTTGAATGGAGTAAAGCTTACGGTCTATCTGTAAATCCTCAAAAGACAAAAGTGATAATAGTTGGTAGTTCTAGGCTAATCTCTAAGATAGACTGGTGTAATCTTCCTCAGATTGAATTTGATGGCGAGATAGTTGATATTAGTGAAACTGTAAAGAATCTTGGGATTGTCATTGACAGAGAACTGTCTTGGAGGCCTCACTTGACCAATCTCAGCCGAAGAATATTTGCGTCGGCAGCTTCACTTAGAAGACTTAAAAATTTCCTCCCTACTGCTACAAAAGATATGCTTGCTCAATCTCTGTTATTACCCATACTTGATTATGCTGATGCCAGTTATATCGACTTAACACAAGAACAACTGAACAAGCTCGATCGACTTCAAAATGTCTGTATACGGTTTATATTTGGTTTGCGCAAATATGACCATGTTTCCGAATATCGCAAGAAGCTTAAATGGTTACCTATTCGCCTTCGCCGGAATGTTCACTTACTCTCTCTTTTGTACAATATCCTTTTTTAATCCTCGTACCCCTCCGTATTTAAAGGAACGTTTTGATTTCCTACATCTTTCTCATTCCCGTTATTTGCGCTCTAGTAATAATCTCTCCTTAATGACACCTGTACACACTTCTTCCTTTGTTGATAACTCTTTCACGGTACAGGCTGTCCGTTTATGGAACTCCCTGCCACTCAACATCAGACAAGCTAAATCTATATTGTCTTTTAAACTAATGGTTACTAAATATTTTTGGTCCTCGCAAGTCTAAAACATGCTGCTGATCTTATATATAGTATGATATGTCTTATTTTTGTATAGTATATAAAGTATATTATTATTTATTTATTTACTTACTCTTGGTATGTTTCTTATTATTTATTGTTTTCACCGCCACTGTTGTCTTAATGTTTTCCTTAGTTTAGGGGGTTGCCTGGAAGAGATCGCTTTAAGCGATAAGGCCGCCCTTTGTTCAACATGTATATTGTACTTAGTTTTAAGAACATAGTTTTAATTATTGGTGAACAATAAAGTGTTTTTATTCATTCATTCATTCACGTTAGTATTTTTATACTAAAAATACTTTTTCAGCCACTTACACGTACGGCGGAAACCTTATTATTTTACAATATAACCTTTTAACCCAATATGATTAAATCTGTCAGAAAATTAATTGTGACATACAAAGAGAGACGGACAGACGAACCGACGCATATGAACATTATGTAAATGCTCATTTTTTACGGAAAATGGCAACAGAATCCTAAAAAATAAAAACTTCGTTTAAAAAAACCGACTTCAAAAACTAAAATGTATAAAATAACTTATTTCTAAAGCTATTATTATTAATATATATTATCTAAAACACCTTAAAGTCGGTGGTTAGTAATTTTCAAAATTAAGTAATTTTTATGTTTTATTTTGCACCGACTTCAAGATGTTTTAGATAATATATATTAATAATAATAGCTTTAGAAATAAGTTATTTTATACATTTTAGTTTTTGAAGTCGGTTTATTTAAACGAAGTTTTTATTTTTTATTTGTTACTTTTTAGTGTCTAGCTATGTATGGGTGGACCTACGAATGGTGCCGCGCTTTTAAAAAAATATAGGTCCCAAGAAACGAGAACAAAAAAATGTTCGTAAAATGAAAACTACTGGGCCAAACTATGTCAATTTTTTAGGAGACCACATGTCAGCTATTCCGCGTCGATCAAAAAAAGAATCACGTAAATCGAATCATAAATCTCAGAGTAATCGGTGTACATATGAAACGAAAAGGCAACTTTTTCATAAAAAATGTTCATAAAATGAAAACTACTGGGCCAAACTATGTAAAATTTTAGGGGACCAATTGAAAGCTATTCTGCGTCGAATAAAAAAAGAATCACGAAAATCGGATCATAAATGACGGAGTAATCGGCGAACATACATAAAAAAAGCAAAAAAAAAAAAAGATCCCGACGAATTGAGAACCTCCTCCTTTTTTCGAAGTCGGTTAAAAAAGACAAACGTAACGAATTAAGATCTCAATTTCTATAACTTGGTGTGCTTTTAATGATTTTATTTATTGACAAAAAGTAATATAACTGCAATTTGTTGCTATTAAACATTGAAAGGTGCTAAATATAAATGTAATAATGTTACACATTTTTTTTTTGCTATTAAAGATATTTTCGGATATTGCTAAACTTACCTCTACTTTTCAATATCATTTAAGAATGGGAGATTCTCTGACAGATAAAGTTAGTACCGACATAATAAGCATGAGTCTTGTTAATGATCGGTTCCTACGACTTACCGAGCGTTCATTTGCCTTACTGTCGACTAAAACTGGACATAAGCTACATACAATATGCAATATAAATAATTATCCGTGCAGGAACGGAAGTTAGTGGACAGGTGCCAGTTCACGTTGGAGGCCAGCAGGATATGCCCGCGATTTCGTTCACCCTTGAAATTCCTGCGGGATGCCCGGGATACAAAGTATCACAGCATTTAAAAAAGAATCTAAGCTATCGTTTTAGTGAAAAATATATCAGAAAGAAAAAAAAATTATGCACCCGAACATCTTCAAACCGCTCCCAGGAAAATTGCCACGGGTTTCCTAGAATAAAAAGTACTACACATTTTATTACATAAAATTCGATACCGATCGGTGAAAAATCGCATTGGAGTTTCAATTGTTTTTTCAAGCTGAACATTTTAAATAATTCTCAAAAAAATCCCGCTTCCTGGGATAAAAAGTTGTGAAGATTTTAAGCTTAATAATTTGCTATCGACCAGCGAAAATCGCATAGAAATCGCCCCAGTAGTTTTTACCAGAAACCCGAACAAACAGACAAACCAACAAACAGATAAACAAACATATAAGAAATCTAAAAGAAAATGTATCGTGTTCTCCATAGTTTATATAGTCTAATCCAGTTGTTTTTTAAATAGCTTTAATGTAGACACGGCTTGTTTAGAATTTCATAATATTTTAGATTTATTTGAGTTTACTCAAGAAACAATTCCCTATTGATCTCAGCGGAATCGAGCACCATATTTAATAAAGCTGAAAGGATCGTATTACGAATTACAATGTTTTAAATATTTAATTTAAAAAATTTAATTACCAAATCAATTAAAAATGATTAGTCTCACAAATGAAACACATACATAAATCAATGTTTAATATTTAAAAAATGATAGAAATACAATAACAAATAACTTAAAAATGATATATACAACATCTTAATTTATGCACCACCTACATCACCAGATTAGCATAGAACATCCTATAAGTTAGACTGTCTGAAAAAAAATGCTCAAGGGATAAGTAGCCCCTATAGTTCGGCCAAAAAATACTGTAATTAATTAAAGCAACAAAGTGTTTTATGTATATATATATATATACAACGAAATAATAATTGCGTGAATCATCTTCTGTGAATTAAAAAAAAATGTATAAAAATTAATTATAGTAATTAGGTACATCGAATATTATGACTTTATTACGTTTAGCGCCGATGTTCCATTTATAATATGTGCTTGTACATGTTTAAAGAATTCAATCATATAATTTCCATGTAATCAGAAATAGGTAATTAAATGGGATTAAAAGTATTTGTGATACTATTTACAGAATATAATAGTTACTAATCTATTCTTTAATCATACCAATGATAATCTGTTCTATTCACTTGCAACCCTTCTTCTATTCTATGACCGAGATCTGGATGTATGATAGTGAAAAACTTCACAGCTCTATCTTGTAAGGTAGGTGTTGCACCTCCTAAACTGTACAGTACATTTTCAATTAACCTACCCCTTTCCTCTTTTGTCATTTCATTAACATACAACTCTCTAGCTTGCTCGAAGTTATTCGGATCATCTTGATAAATTTCTAATAGCTCAACTCTTTTCTCATCTACATAAGGTACTGGCCCATTGAAAGTATTGGGATAGTAGTTAGGGGTGTCTTTCTCGTTGTCTTTCACTGGTGGTCTACCATCACGATTGTATGCTAAAACTTTATTTTGAAGGGGACAATTCACGGGAATCTTATTGAAATTAGCGCCTAAACGATAATACTGAGCATCTCTATATGCTAACCTTCTTGCTTCATAAACTTTGTCAGGCCCTCCGAGAATTCCTGGTACCAAATTGGCAGGGTTAAAAGCTAGCTGCTCGATCTCCGCAAAATAATTTACTGGATTTTTATTCAAAACAAATCTTCCTAGTGGCCTCAGCGGGTAATCATCTAAGGGAAGAACTCTTGTGACGTCAAACACGTCGAATTTTGCATTTTTGACATCTTCGTAAGATAAAACTTGTATACTAACTTTCCAACTAGGGAATTGCCCATTGCCAATAGCTCTATAAAGGTCTCTTGTTGCATAATCAGGGTCAACAGCAGCGATCTTCCTAGCTTCTACAGATCTCAAGTTTTTTATGCCTGCATCAGGTGTAAAGTGGAATCGAATGAAACTCTTTTCTCCGTGTTCATTCACAACTTCAAAAGTATGTATTCCAAATCCAGGCATATGTCGGTATCCGTCAGGAATGCCACGATCCCCAAATACCAGTAAAAACATATGTAAACTTTCAGGTTGTAAAGTTAAGAAGTCCCAAAGCATGTTGCCATCTATCAAATTGGTCGCTGGGTTACGTTTTTGGGCTCTGACAAATGTCGGGAAGAGTAAGGGATCTTTATAAACGTACATAGGCGTATTGAAGCCTGCTATATCGAAATTTCCGTCTTCAGTGTAGAATTTTATAGCGAATCCTCTAGCATCTCTAGAAGTGTCTATACCTCCTCGTTCTACAACTACAGGTGATAATCTTACGGCGACTGGTGTCTTCTTTCCAATTTTACTAAAGAGCTTAGCTTTACAGATATGTGTGATGTCATGGGTGACTTCAAAATAACCGAAAGCTCCACCGGCTTTGGCGTGGACGATTCTTTCTGGAATTCTTTCTCTTACAAGATGAGTCATAGAATCCATGAAATACTCATTGAATAACAAACGTGAATTTAACGTGTTTGTGGCGTCCTTGTATTCTATCGGAGCACCGGCACTTGTTGTCATAACACCAATCGGACCCTGAAAATAGAAATTATTGAATTACGAATAAATAAAACGAATTAAACTTTGCAGAGATATTAACGGAAGTAAAGAGATACTATAAATATTATAAACAAATATATATAACAACAGCCCATAACTGTCCCACTGCTGGGCTCGGGCCACCCATTATAAAGGGAACGGACAGTATATCTGCCACGCTTGTCCAAGACGGCTTGGCAGGTTTGACACATCGGTCATCTCGGTGTGCAGGTTGCATCACGATGTTTTCCTTCACCGTTGTTAGCACGTGGTAATTGTAACAATATGCACATTAGGTCAGAAAAGAAATATGCATTAATACAATTTCAATTTTCTGTGGACAAATCTATAGTATACTAGCTTCTGCCCGCGACTTCGCGTTGAATAGTTAAAAACAATCCCCGATTTTGAAACATTCTTCATTGGTGCTCCGCTCCATTAGTCTTAGCGTGATGATATATAGCCTATTATGTATATAGATGTATATAGCCTTCCTCGATAAATGGGCTATCTAACACTGAAAGATTTTTTCAAATTAGACCAGTAGTTTTTGAGATTAGCGCGTTCAAGCAAACAAACAAACTCTTCAGCTTTATATATTAGTGTAAGATAAAACTTGTATTGATAAGGTCTATTTAAAAGGTCTCTTTACAATATTATTATTATCTATACTTATAATAAAATTGTAGAGGTCGAATTTCTGTACAATAAAAAATTTTGCTAAAAACCGAGTCAGGGGGATGTAAGAAGTGAAATAGAACTAATTTAGATTTTTTAGAATTTTTTGTTTATCTGTTTGTCTGTCTGTTTGTACCGGCTAATCTCAGAAACGACTGGACCGATTTACATGAAATTTTGTATGGTGATAGCTTATATCCCTGGTCAACATACAGGATACTTTTGATCCCGAAAAATTAAATAGTTCCCGTGGGATAGTTAAAAAGCTTTAATTACTTAAACAGATTATAACAGACTAAAAGTAATTTCTCTGCAACGTAACATAATAGAAGCGGATAATTTGACAGGGTGTGGTGTCAGTGAGAGAGTTTTATCTTATATATATAATATATAAAGCAGATAAGTTTGTTTCTTTGTTTGTTTGCTTGAACGCGCTAATCTCAGGAACTACTGGTCGGATTTGAAAAAAAAATTCAGTGTTGGATAGCCCATTTATCGAGGAAGGCTATAAACCTTCACGCTACGAGCAATAGGAGCGGAGCACCAATGAAGAATGTTTCAAAATCGTGGGTGTTTTTTAACTTCCTTTCCACGCGTACGAAGTCACGGGCAGAAGCTAATCTTATATATAAAAACGAATCGCAAAATGTGTTGGTAAGCGCATAACTTGAGAACGACTTTGCCGATTTTGATGAAATATTGTGTGTGTGTTTGAGTGGGTTCCCGGATGATTTAGATTCGCAATTAGAACCGGTAGGTGGCGCTGAGATCGGGTTCTAGAATCCTCCTAATCACCTGGGCCGATTATGGTGATTTTGTTTTTGTGTCATGTCATGTCAAAATGAAACAAAGTCTTTTAGGAATTCAGAAAATATGGCGGTACGAAGTTCGCCGGGTCAGCTAGTCTATAATAATATTACAAAGAGGTAAAGTTTGTGAGTTTGTGAAGGTGTAGGGGGTAATCTCTGGAGCTACTAAACCGATTTTAAAAATTCTGTTACTGTTGGAGAGCTATGCAAACAGGAAGTTTCATAGGCTATATACCAACATCACGCTATATACCACGGGAGCAGGACAAAGTACGGGTGCAAACGCGCCGGGCCGCTAGTTTCTAATAACACGTTGTTTGTCAACTAAAATGTTCCAAACTTTAAATGCTGCAAGCCATGCTTTGAATACAATTACAAATAACTTACCGAAGTTTTCTGTTTGAACAAAACAATTTGCTGTCCAGCCGGATCATTTTGTATTTTAGCTGCAACAGCTATTATTAAGATCAAAAATATTGCTCGCAACATCATCTCTTTCAACATACAACGACTTGTGATTATCACTGATATTCGTATTTTAAGATATTTTTTTAGTCACTTTATTAATATCACATGCTAAATTATCACAACAGAAAATTATTAATTAATACTAGGTAATTAACATTGACAATTTAGATCTAATAATACTGTCTTCTCATTATTATCATTTAAACAATATTTCGCGCACTTCATAGGCTTTCAGTAACGGTAAATTTTGACTGTACCGCAGCTGATGTAGTAATGTTGCACTATCTACAAAAGTTGCGCGAGCGATTGCTGCTGGACTTTATACAATGCTGCGACCTTGTCTTCGAATGGCCAACAATTTTGAAGGGTGCTGCAATTTAAATAAATCAACCGTGAAAGAAATGTTCTACTGGCATACAGATATTTGTGTCTAAGTTACTTTTACTCAAATGATTTCTAAAACAGAAAGTATTCTTGCTGAACCCAACCACTACATCAGATTCGATAATCCACAAATCCTTGCGAAAGAGAATCGTTTCATAACTAGAATGAAGCGTGAGACTATTGAAATAAAAAACACCCAAATTTCAATAGAGAAGATTGTTGGCAAGTACCACCTGTTTGGACTCTGATCATCAAAACTATTAAGACGCAAACCCAGAAAAAATCAACTGCCACACTTCAAGACACTGAGCTCCTCTTCGTGCACCGGAACACAAATTAACTTGATTGATAATTTCTTTTTATTTTTCCTCCCACCCATTTTAATATTATGTAAAATTATTAGAGTTAGGCATGTTTGCTGAAGAGTTTCTTGCGCCGCTTCTTCTCTTCAAGCCACAACATGTTGCGAAGCGGTAGTAAATTAGATAAGGCTCCCATAGAGTAAATAATAACCATAAACAAAAATTAAAACAAAATAATTAAAATGAACAAGTTGGCGGTAGGCTAAATAAAACTTTAACAATACTCATTGACATTTTACATCTTCCGTGATCGCGGCTACTGGAAAGTGGCCGAAACGTTGGAATAATAAAAATCAAATAAATTACCGCCCTTAAAACCGTTAAAACGTAGTTTTATTATTTATGATAGTCGCGACAACTTTAGAGAACATTATTATAACTAAACTATAAACATATTATAATAAGTGAAGCAGTGAAAGTGAGGAGCAGCTCTGTATTTCATGCCCATTATTCAGGTACGTGCGTGCTCAATCTCACATTCTCATCTAAATTGCCCCACACTTTTTTCCTACAAAATGGACATAGTCCATCGTTATGCTAAATCCAGGGTTTCCGCAACACTTCGAATATTTAAAGTATCATAGATTCAATTCTAGTATTTTGTGCTCTGTCATATAGATGTCAAGGGTACATTGGTCTGATTTTATTTTCTCTATGCCATAATGTCACATGTCAAGGTCCGTGCCAATGTGAATTATCCACGTTATAAACCAACTCGAGTACAGCTTGATACGTTGATTAATTACCTCAGTAGGTACTCAAGAAAGCATTGGCATTGCTTTGTAAAGCAGGATAAACCAAATCATAGACTGACAGTGGCGTGTCGAAGATGGTATAAAGTGGAATAGCATAAACAAGTAGGGAATATAGCAACTGAAACTGTTAAGAGAATGAAACATATGTTTTAGAATAGATCAAACTACTCTTTATTACACACAATGTTATAAAAATAACTTCATGCATACAATCGTAACGATAAGTACATAATGAGCGGTCTTATCAGAAGCGATTTCTTCGAGGCAACTTTTGGATGGACAGAAACTCTGTTAGGAAGAGCATATAGTAGATATAATATACTAATCTGCGTATATATTAGAATAATGAAATAGGAAACATAGGAAAATAATGATTTTGATTGGAATACAAGCACATAAGGTTAGGGGCTTATCACATCGATGATTTGCAAGCGAATCCAAAGCGAGGCGAGTGCGCAACGAGCTCCGCGCAAAAAACGCAGTCGACGCCAGTTTGTACACTCTCGTTCAACCACTGTTGCCTCTTCAGCCATTTTTTGGCTAGATCTAGCAACATTTTCGAACTTGTCAGCTATAAAAAATAAAATAGTTGGCTAAAAATTCTGACCATTTGTAACGTATCTAATTAGTAATAAATTACAATTAAACATTAAAAACCAAATTATGAAAAATAGTAAAAACGCAATGTCTATTTATGTAGTTTTCTGCATATAAGATTCTGCGTTTAACACCATGTTGGGGCAGCGTTGCCAGGTGCGCTGTAATAACAGTAAATTCACTTAGATGGGTCAAGCCCCCGGTCCAGTCGACTTTAGGAACCAATATTCAATAGAATGGTGTACAGTAATTATTCATTAAATAAAGAATAAAATATATTCCATTCTGTCACTGAGTATTCAAAACGCAAACAGCAACTGTTGACTCGCCCGCCGCATCTTCGTGGCGTATTCGGCACACGTTCGTTGTTTGCACTGAACTGACTCGCCTCCCTTTGAAATCGCTAGTGTGATATCAGCCTATTAGATGTATAGGTTGTGTCTCGTGGAACAATATCACCCTAAGCATATTATAACTAAATAACATTATTATTTGGTCACATATTTGAGATAGTGTTGTTTCGCGAGGTCAATAAATGAATGCATAGTCTTGGCTTCTTTTACGTTAACGAGGAAATGAATTCCAAATTCTTACATCTTCCGCACTAAATGATTCATCATATAACTTTGAAGCATGTGTGAGCTACTCTTATTATATACACTCTTATTATATTTATGTTATCGAATTGTTTCAGTTTAGTTTCTATCGTAATATTAATACTTGAAGCAAAACCTTTGGACCCCCTTTTTCGAAAATTGCGCGGATGGAGGAGTATGAAATTTCGCACACTTATGGTTTTGATAGAGAAGGAGTGCAGAATGCGAATATTTTTTTAAATTATGCATAAAAACATTAAATAAATAAAGAAAACATTACAGACAGTACCATATATTTGACACACACACGCATACATAATTTGTGTAAGCAAACACTACGATATATGTATCTATATATCTGTGTAAGAAAACATCATGCTGTATCTATCTTTATTCGTGCAGGAACGAGAAAGAATATAATTACTTGCAGCCGGGCGGCCTGACGTAAGAGGCGACAAAACAACTCACCGCCAGGTGGTAGGGTATTTGCCCGTCTGGATAGCTTCCACCCCTGGTTTGAAGTATGTCGCCATAACAACCTTCAGTTGTGTTCCCGCATTAGTGACCAGGTTCCAGTCTCCCTGAAGAGAGAGGCAGCTCATAGGTAGCACTTTTGACGTTACAAATGTGCATAAGCGAGGGTAACCGCTTTCCATCGGGTAATCCGTCTGCTTGTCTGTTAAAGTTATGCAATAAATATCTTAGTTCGCCTTGCAATTTTGCCTTGAAATTTTATTTATAACTTTAAGTAATTAAACGATGAATAAGCCAAATTGGCGAAATGTGTTAATTAGCAATAATTAACTATGAGATTCTGCTCGGATAATTTAGCAGTGTTTATTTTTAACCGAAACTAAGTATTTTGAATGAAACGAAGGTCTACTTCTGACTTTTCTTATAACTCCGTCACAGTCTAATAGTTACGAAACAAACTATTGCAATATCTTATCCGTTCGACATGTTTTTAATTGTTTTTTCACTTCTATTGAAAATTTATGTAAGATTTGTCTCCGCTGTAGTTTGAGTATGAAAATAAATTTAATCCATCTATTTTTATATATATAATTCTTCTGTACGTGTGTTGACAGTGAACTTCTAAGACCGATGTAAATGATTTTTTTGTGTGTGTTCAAGTGGATTCGAAGATGGCTTAGATTCACAATTGGACCCGGTAGGTGGCATTGCAATCGGTTTCTAATTTTTTTTCAAGGCAGGACGTCGTCTGCCAGGATATTATAAAAAATATAATATTATAAAAGTATAACTCTAGAATCTCTTTCAAGTATTTGGGTTTTGCCAGTATACAAAAAAATATTGCTTATGTCAATAGGAGAAAATTATGTGTGGTAATAATTTTTATTTGGAGTTTTATCTATTACATACAAAATAATGCCCTAAGCATTTCGGCAAGTCAATCTTAGGTAAGAAATAAATGTAATAACTCCACTGCGATTAACGCAGTGGGGTTAATAAATTATTTTATTTCCTCACATTCTTCAAAGTTAAAACTTTCTAAATTTCTTCTTTATTCACTTTTATAATTATAATAATATTCCTCGGTTTTATCATAAACACCCTTATCAATATAGTCTGTAGTCCTTTGTTTTTTTAATTTTTGTGTTTATTTGTTTGTTTGGGATTTAAGTAAAAACCACTGGGCCAATTACGATGTAGTTTTGCGCTGGACAATTGCAAATTCCCGGACTTAAAATCTGAAGTACTTTATATCCCGTGTATCCCGCGGGAATTTTCTTAAGAGCAGTCAGGTCAATGAAAAAGAAATTTGAATCCGCTGCGATATTTTTAGTGATCAATACCAAATTCTCTGTCATAAAATCTGTGATATTTTATATCTCGGCATCCCACAGGATTTTTCTCGGGAGTGGTTTCAAGTTGTTAGGCCATATAAAAATTTGCTTATTCCAGCACAATTTATAGTAAATCGATTAATCGATTCTTATTTGCTGACTAGCTGCTACCCGCGACTTCGTGTGCGTGGAATTTAATTCAATTTGATTTGCCTTCCGGTGCGCGAACGGCGGCGTCGTGCGCGTGGGCCTTTAATACTTTTTCTAAAATAAAAGTTACTATTCATAACATCAGCTATCTGCCACTTATGTAATTGTCACGTTTGGCTGACCATCTGTCTGTACGTCACAATAACTTTCCGCGGAAAGTACTAGTTCTACGTAACAGAAATTTAATTGGAACGTTTAGTCATATAGCGAAGTCGCAAAAATACAATATTACCAGTTGCCGCCATATATGTATTTTAAATGCGGGGTATAGTCAAGCAGATTTCGAAAACACATAATCGTGTTTCTTAATTACTTTTTTAATCAAGTCATAAGGTGGCAAGATGTAAGCTCCTAAACTCGTTGAAAATTGTTGAAAATTTTATCTTGCTGATTTTGGTGTCATTAAAAGTTTTAGTTTTAAAGAAGATAATTCCAAATTCAAATTAGGAAAATGTATGATTTTCATTTGTTTTTCTTATTTTTAAAATGAGTGAATCTAATGAAGAAATTCGATACATTTTAAAATTTTACTACAATAAAAAAACTAAAAAAAACACGCTTTTATAAAAAATCCAACTAAAAAACAAAAAATAAAATTTAATATAATATAAAAAAGCGTGGGGTGTATTCAAAGCGCTTTTTAAGATATTATATTATTAATTGAATACACCCCACGCTTTTTTATATTATATTAAATTTTATTTTTTGTTTTTTTAGTTGGATTTTTTATAAAAGCGTGTTTTTTTTAGTTTTTTTAAACTATTATTTATTTTTCATTTTTTAGTTGATTTTTGTTTAAATGTTTTTAAATACAAGCTTTTGAGATCCTGCATATCATGTAGCAGCAGAGTGCTAGCCAAGACAAGTAAAACGAGCCCAAACACGACGGGTCTATCTTGTTTAGTACAGGAGTTCCTATGGCCACCTTCCGACTCCATCATCAGATCAGCTCCATGGTACCATATTATTGCATTGTCACGCGATATAAACATACGAGCCCAAACACGAAGGGTCTATCTTGTTTAGTACAGGAGTTCCTATGGCCACCTTCCGACTCCATCATCAGATCAGCTCCATGGTACCATATTATTGCATTGTCACGCGATATAAACATACGGGCCCAAACACGAAGGGTCTATCTTGTTTAGTACAGGAGTTCCTATGGCCACCTTCCGACTCCATCATCAGATCAGCTCCATGGTACCATATTATTGCATTGTCACGCGATATACACATACGTGCAAAATTTCAGCTCAATCGGAAAACGGGAAGTCGGTCAAATTTAGGGGTCGGTTACAGACATACTGACTGACATACAAGTGAAGCTAATATAAAGCGTGTAAAAAAGGTAAAAATGCAACACAAGCCGCGAAAAAAAATTGTAATGTTTATGGACCTAATACAGTATCTGTGAGAGTAGCGCAAATTTGGTTTAAGCGTTATCAATCCGGAAATTTTGATATCAAAGATGCACGTCGCTCTGGTCGCCCTGTTACGGACAAAATCGATGCCATTTTTGAAAAAGTGGAGCAAGATCCGCATATTAGTAGTTACGATGTAGCTGGAGAACTGAGAATTAACTACAAAACGGTTTTGGCGCATTTGAAAAAAGCTGGGTACACAAAAAAGCTCGATATTTGGGTGCCTCATGAGCTCACTGAAAGAAACCTAATGAACCGTGTACTAATTTGTGATTCTTTATTACGACGTAATGAAACCGAACCATTTTTGAAGAAGCTGATAACTGGTGACGAAAAGTGGATCACGTACGACAAGAACGTGCGAAAAAGATCGTGGTCAAAGGCCGGTCAGGGTTCACAGACTGGCGAAACCCGGGTTAACTCGCAATAAGGTGATGCTGTGTGTATGGTGGTATTGGAAGGGCATTATTCATTATGAGCTGTTACCGC
This sequence comes from Dendrolimus pini, assembly GCA_949752895.1. NCBI lineage: Eukaryota > Metazoa > Arthropoda > Insecta > Lepidoptera > Lasiocampidae > Dendrolimus > Dendrolimus pini. The sequence goes on from OX457131.1 coordinate 4,574,221, forward strand.
CAGGCAGGACCATCGATTCTGAATTGTACTGCGAACAACTGATGAGATTAAAGCAAAAAGTTGAGAGAAAGCGGCCGGAATTAATCAACAGAAGGGGTGTGGTTTTTCACCATGATAACGCTAGACCTCACACATCTTTAGCCACTCAGCAAAAATTACGAGAGTTTGGCTGGGAGGTTTTAATGCATCCGCCGTATAGTCGTGACCTTGTACTTTCAGGTTTTCACCTGTTTCGGTCTCTGCAGAATTCCTTAGACAGTATCAGGTTGACATCACGATAGGACTGCCAAAACTACTTGTCGCAGTTTTTTGATCAGAAGCCCCAAATTTTTTATAGTAATGAGATCACGTCCCTACCTACAATATGGCAAAAAGTTATCCAACAAAATGGCACCTACATACTTTAGTCAAATGTAAATAAACTTTATAAAAAAATCTTTGATTTTTTATATAAAATGCGAAGACACTTTTTCCCCAACCTAATATATGTATAAGATTAAGATTAAGAAGATGTAAAATGGGTGGAAGGAAAAATATGTCCTGTAACATCACATATTTTGCAATTGTACATCAAGAAAATATGAAATAAAAACAGCCGCTCCATAATATTGATTTCCATTTAAATTAGGCATTTTTTAATCATTTAAACACTATGCGCATACAGATAGAGTTCGAAATATTTTGAAGTTTTACGTTACATAATTGTTCAAATTTCATGTTTAAAATCTGAAATATATTACATTTTGAAATGTGACCACACGAAATAGGGGTACTTTCATCCCTTATCACACAATGTCGCAGTTCGTCGCCCCTGAAACATGAGACGTAGTTTTTGAATAGCCCTTGAGTAAAAATCAAATGCGAAATTGTGGTAGTAGCTTTTTTATTTTAAAATTAAAATTCATTCGCTTGCCTTACCATAGATTAAATTTTGTTATGACTCGTGTTATGGACCTTATGTCAATTTTTAATCGACGATCGGTAAGATATATTATAGGAACGGGCTATTAGTAGGAAAATGTAATATAATATATGCCACTACATAATTTTGTTATGAAAACACGAAATATATAAAAAAAAGTAATGTCCCTGGGACTGGACCTGGTTGGAACCGAGTTCTCCTAAAAAGTCTTCATAATTAATTAAGTTCTTAAAACGTCTTTCTTAGACTATCGAAGTATACAACTAATATTAGAGTACAATAGTATCGCCCAGAATAAACAGATGGCGTAAAGAGGTATGCACTAAACCAGTGGCTCCCAAACTTATTTTATATACTGCCCACTTTGAGAATCAATTATTTTTTAGCGCCCCCGTTTTTTCACCTACTTAAAAACCACTATAACTCAAATTAAATTAATTGATTATTGTGAGCTATATTACCGGAGATTAAACATTCATTCTAAACGAGACTTTTACTATAGCCCGCTAGAGTTAACTTGAGACCTAAGCGCAGTAGGTATTACACAGCGGCGCTGAGGTCTCAAGTTAACTCTTACGTACTACAACTGCCAATGAGAATGATTATTGAAACGCAACTTTATAGTACTCTATCCAGTACTCTTAATTAATATTAATTGATGATAACAAGTTATAGTCGAGAGTCGAGAGTTCAGTCGGTTTCTAAGAGTCCTCCTAGCTAGATGAAATTACAAATCGCCCCCAAGACTCTACACAACGCCCCTATTTTTTTCTGGGTCTCTTAGGCCTGCAGCGCCCACAAGGGGGCGTTATCGCCCACTTTGGGAAAGGATGCACTAAACAGTGGTCAGCATTTCTCATTACGGTTATCACTTTTTGTCTAGCTCCCATCTGCCGAGTAGCGTGCGATAAGCAACTTTGTTCCGATTAGAAGATTCTACCATACATGTAAAAGGTTACATTTTTAACCGACTCAAAAAAGGAGGAGGTTCTTATTTCGTCGTTTAACTATTTTTTTATGTATATTGAGAGAAATGTTTTCGTTTTAAGTGGTTATATAGACTCAAAAAAATATGACTGGTTTCTTTAATCACTTTTTATTTAAGTCAATAAGAAGGAAGGAAATTTATATACTGCAATATTTAACTATATAAATTTTGTTGTGCATTTCACACAGTTCGATAGCATAATGTGTAAATAATTATAACATTTATAAGAAAGATGTATCATAGCATACTCAATTACTAGAGGTAATTGAAGACAACATTAAAATTTATTTTTTAAGCTTTAAAAATTATTAATTCCAAAATCAAAAAACATCAGAATTTTTATACCTGTACTACGATTTAAAATTACCTGAAAATGACAACTGCAATTGACCTATTTTTTATGTTGCAAGCATAGTGTATATTAATAGTATGGCTCATTGATATGTGAGTTGTTGATTGAACTCATCACTGCTGTGGGTTGCATTTTAAAGAATTTCTATAGAAATTTTGTAAGATTCAACTCTCAGTGATGTATCATCGCAGCTGACAATTATCTCCAGGTAATTAAGAATCAGAGTTTAAATGCATATATTTTATTTATCATCATCATCATCATCGTCATCGTCGTCGTCATCATCATCATCATCGTCGTCATCATCATCATCAGCAGCAGAAGCAGCATCATCATCATCATCAGTAGCAGCAGCAGCATCATCGTCATCAGCAGCAGCAGCATCATCATTATCATCCGCAGCGGCAGCAGCATCGTCATCATCATCATCCTGTAGTCCCGCAGCAACACGTTCGCTGAGTTCTGGGTGAATTTTTTCAAGTAATTTCACTATCTTTACTTGCACGCTCTCAGCGGTCACTTTTAATTCCGACAGCATATTTTCAATCATCCTGCTGCGCTCATCATCATCTAAATCATTCTCGTAGTAATCCCTTGCTTGACCAAAATTTTCAGGTTCTTGTCTTTCATAGATATTGTAAAGATCCGGAGTAGGAAGAGATTCATTAACAGGAACGCATCCACCGAATGAGTTGGGATAGTAATTTGGAGAATCTTTACCGTTGTCTCTAACCGGTCCAGCAGCATCGCGGTTGTAAGTTTTTGCGTCCTGAAGTGGACGATTAATATGCATATTATTAAAATTAGGGCCGAGTCGATAGTTATGAGAATCTCTATAAGTGTAGTCTCGCAATTCAAATAGTTTACCAGGACCACCAACAAATCCATCCAAAAATTGACCAGGATTGAACGCCAATTGTTCAATTTGGGCATGTTGATTGATAGGATTTTCATTCAAAACCATTTTTCCTATTCTTTGCAGTGGATAATCCTTTTCTGGAAGGATATTAGTGACATCGAAGGGATCGAATGGTGCCGCCTTAACTTGTTCAAGAGATAAAATCTGAGCATATAACGTCCAAGAGGGAAAATCTCCTCGTGCAATAGCGTTGTAGAGATCCCTTATCGCGTAGTCTGGATCTTCGCCGCAGAGTGCCGCAGCTTCTGTATTATTCAAATTCTTAATGCCTTGATCGGGCAAGAAATGAAATCTCATGAAATAGCTTTCTCCTTCTTTGTTAACTACATGCATGGTATGGATGTTAAAAGCTGCTAAATGCCTATGTCCATCTGGTATACCTCGATCGCTAAATAAGTACATAAAGAAAAACATAGACTCTGGACGTATAGTTATAAAATCAAAAATCATGTTCCAATCTCTCAGACCAGTTGCAGGATTTCGTCGTACCATATGATTAAAGGCCGTGAAAACCAAAGGATCTTTGTAAACGTACATTGGTGCATTTAGACAAGTTATGTCTAGATTTCCTTCTTCTGTGTAGAATTTGACTGCGAAACCTCTTGGTTCCCTTGTTGTATCGGGTCCACCTCTTTCGCTTAGAGTAAGTGATATTCTTATTACCAAAGGTATCTTCTTACCAACTTCACTGAAAATGTTTGCTCTGCAGTATTGACTTATATCGTCGGTTATTTCTAAGTATCCGAATGCACCTGTCCCTTTACTGTGTACTGTTCGTACAGGCAACCTCTCTCGAAGCAAGTGTTGTGTGATATCCGCGAGGAGAGGGTGACGAAGAAGATCACAATTCAGGGCAGTTTTAGCCATTTTTTCAGTGATTGGTCTTCCATAGCTTGTAGTCATTAGACATGTTTCGTTCTGGAAATTAAGTAAACATAGTTCAATTTGTTATCATAATTACATGAAAGTTGCCAGAAAAAAGTGTAATTTCAACCACGCGCGTCATTAACCGCAACCAGTTTTTGTTTTTATCCTATAGCCTAAGAATCTATCCGTTTCAAGTGCCTTATTGATAACAATAATGAGCGGTAATTAGTTAATTGTATTGTAGTCAAACATGAATGATCTAGCACTAATTAAAAAGAAACCTGGTTGCGGGCATTATCCGTGCAGGAACGAAGAAAGAATGGAATAATGGAAATGAATGGAAAGATGGCTACGACCTCCGGTCTAAAGTGTGCTGCCATAACAACCTTGAGTTGTGTTCCGGTATTAGTGACCAGGTTCCAGTCTCCTTTAAGAGAGTAGCAGCGCATTTGTAGCAACTTTGGTGCTGCAAATGTCCATAGGCGATGGTAACGCCATTGAAACGCCTTTATAGTTTTTATGTATATACAGTATGTATCTTTGCGTACACACACACACACACACACACACACACACACATACACACACACACACACACACACACACACACACACACATATATATATATATATATATATATATATATATTAAAAAAATGACTAATTAATAAATAATTTTCTTTCGCAGAACAATTATAAAATTACATATAATCGAATACAATGCAAGAAAACTTAACTTATTTGTATTGTATTCTACCCATAGTCCCTCAAGACTATAAGTAGAATACTGAGCCCAGATCCCCGTCTTCTATGGGTAAGGTGCCCAGAAGGCTGGTTACGTTTCCTCGCTGGATCGACATACTGATCCGTTAGCCGAGGTAAGCACCAGCCTTCTGATCACCTGAACAGTCAATGAGTCGTTTGGATAAATTTTGGTAGGGGTTCATGGCCTCAGGACCCCATGGTCCAAGCGTCTCGATGGCAAACAGCACAAACATATAACGCTCACTGAGGGTTGCATATTTGCGCCGCTTGAATTATTCAGCTGTTTTCGCCGCCGAACCGGCTGATCTAGACGTATTTGGTAAATAGGCACACTTCAGCAGGCATTATGTTAATAAATTGCTTTACGTTACATTACATTTATATCAGAGCTTACCATGAACTCTGAAAAGCGGTCTTGCTTTTATACCAAAACATTGTAAAGTGTAAAGTATCCAGTAATTGGCGAAAATCACGTTTAACAGAGTTTAACTGTTTATGCTATAAATATTGTAAGCTGTTGGATATGTTTTAAATCCCTATTAATATTATAAATATGAAAGTAACTCTGTCTGTCTGTCTGTTCCGTTTTCAGGGAAAAATACTGGACTGATTTGGCTGAAACTCAGTATATATGTAATTTTAATATTAAGGATGGACAAGGGATACTTTTTATCCTGGGTAATAAGATAAATTTATGTAAAGGCTACCCCAAAAATTAGGATATGTTTTTTTTGTGATTTGCCATTTTGGTTATTTTAATCATTTCTGTAATTGTGATAAATTCTGTCAATAGCATTATTTTTGTCCTCTTTGTCACTATTGTCATTTATGTAGTTTTCGTAAACGGGGGTAGATAAATAAAACTAGGACGGTTTAAAAGTTTGGATGAGAGCAATCATTTCTGAAGTTTATAAATGTAAAATTTTACCTTCTGTAAAAATGCGATAGTAACTTTAACTGTTAAGGTTTAACAGCCCGGAAAACTATTAATATTAGGTCGGTTTTGCTGTAATTTTGTTTAAATGTAGTTTTAATACCGAAAATGGATATAAACAATTTTCATGGCGAGAGATGGGATAGTTTGCGATATAAAATTAAATTTATCTTCTGGGTAGAAATAGCACTAACATAAAAACCCGCAGCACAGCCGCTGGCTATACACAGTTTAAAAAAACATGTGTGCGTGTACTAGTGTACACACGTAAGAAGGGAAACTTCTTTATGACCTTAGTTTTCGAAAAATGATCTATCTTAAATTATGATCACATATATATATATATATATATATATATATATATATATATATATATATATATATATATAGGAAACTAAATAAATTATTTATAAATCGTCAAACTCGTATATTAATTAAAACTCAATAAAGTAAAGAAATATTACAATGCTCGTCTCACAATCCATCACCATCACCATCAAGTTTCACTTCAATAAATTATGATGTAACAGATAATTTATATATCTATAGATAGATACTTAATTCTAAATAGATAAAAATATTATGCAATAATTTTAAAAGAAAAAATACTAAAAAAGTATTTACATACAGAATGTTTTTCTGCGTATGTTTCCAACTGCTTTGCTGCATAGTCTACCTCAGCTGCCAGTGAGGAAATAAGATACCCAAAAAAGAAAAACGATAGCAACATTTTTCTTCCGTTTGTCACTTAGTATAATTTCTTCGTGTCAATGCAGCCTTTATATATACCATGACTTTTATTTGACAACTTATTATTTGTCGACTGAATAAATATGATATTTATTCAACTTGGTTTTATCAGGTGGAAAACTAATTTGAGAGCCAAATGTCGAACCCGGAGTTGCTAAATGAAAATATTCGTCATTAAAAAACCTCTAAGGGTTCCGTTCGGCTTATGCATGCCACAACTCATATTTTAGGGTCCGATTCTGCTAAAATAGCTGCGGCTCTTAAAAATTTGTAACAGGTGTATTGCTTAGCTAGCACTGCTATTTAAACGCAAGCGGTTTTATTGGAAACCTAAATGTATGGCAGCTAATATATAGGAGATATTATGAGGCTACAGTTATATTAATTACTCGTATAATAATGTCAAAATTTAATAAATTTTGTTAGGTATCACGAAACAATAACTATTGAAGGCAGATCGATTGTTGCAATGGATACCAAGTCCGTTAGTGAATACGATACTGTTATATTAACTAAACATTTTTCTGGAAATTTTAGATGGCATACATTTAATTGACGGTACTTTGCAAATAAGTTATACTAAGTATTTAAGCGATGCGCATTTCTTTGTCGGTATGTAACAATATAATAAAGCAATAATTTCAATAAGAGTCGTATAATTCCAATATCCGCTAACTCCACACGCAACATATTGTTAGTAATAGCGAAAAAGTGTTCTAATATCTCGGATTTTAGAACAAATTCGAAAGTTTGATGTCAAATTATTTGGAAGTTGGCGGTTTTTGGTATAAAACGAACAAAAGGACATACGAGAAATTTCATAGACTATCCAGAAACATACATAACTTAATTTTGTGTTTTAAGGGAGTTGGCGGGTATTGGAATTATACGACTCAATTTAACACATACACAAATCATTGTAGTAACACACACAATGACAACAAACAAATAACATATATCTATAAATTAACCAAATTATAATAAATTCAAATAAATAAATTCATATAGAACTTGTGTCATGCCCTAAGATCGCATTGTACGCTTTGATGAACATTAAGAATTTGCTTAAGTTTGATCCTAAACAATTAAATTGGAGGTATATTCGAAATAGGTGAAGGGATATTATTCCAGCATCTTGATGCTGCATACCGGAAGCTTCCTCTGAATGCTGCCGTAGTGTGTTTTATTGCCAATAGCACGCAAAGGGACTGAATATCTATGGATGGTAAACGAAAAAAACTTATGAAATATGAATGATTTCTAATGAGATTTTATTACGATTAATAACTTACAGCAGTGCTCAGAAATATTTTGACAAGATTAAATTTGTTAATATCTTGAATTGATATTTTCTAATTAATAGGTTTTTTCCATATTAATTATTATAAACTTACACTGAAATTATTGATACGAACATAGTGGGATATAGCTCCCAATAGTGGAACGCCCGAACCCAGCAGTGGGACATTTCGGGCTGTTATTATTATAGTAGTTCTGGCACAGATATTTCTAGATTTATGACGAAAACAGACTATTTTTTCAAATATTTCTTTATATCAGTGATTGGGTTTTTATATGCACTGTATGTAGTAAGATCAATTGTGATTCATAGATTTTAAAAGCATTCGCTCAAAGAGCTTTATAATTAACAACGCACTGAAAGTGTTAAAATAAAATTAAATATTGTGGCGACCTTGGTTAGAACTTTCCGGCAGCGTAAACCGTCGCAAGACTTTTGGAAAAAGGTTCTGGAAGGAAAAGACAAGGACGAATATATTTTAGAAAGGGATAGACGATGAACGGAAGACAGAGATAGATAGATGTTAGAAAGGGATAGACGATGAACGAAAGACAGAGATAGATAGATGTTAGAAAGGGATAGATGTGTAAACGAAAGTTCCCGCACAGAAGGTTCGGGAAGGAAGACACAGAGATAGATAGGTTCCAGAAAATTCTTCTGGGTATACTTAGTCAGGTCATAAGTTCTGTCAAAAACTTTTTATAAAATTAATGCTACACTTTTTGATAATTATATAGAAATTATATATGAAATGAAAGGTAATTTAATTTACAATACAATTTTATTTACATTATTCAAAATGCCCTCCCCTATTTTGAATACATGCCCTTAATCGAATCGATTCATATCTATTTCTGCCGCTGCTTTAGCCAAAGATGCTCGGAGAGATTCCAAATTCTGATGAGGTTTAGCGCAGACTTTCTCCTCCAAATGTTGCTATACCTTGTAATCCAGTGGGTTTAAATCTGGACTAGAAGAGGGACAGTCCTCATGTCCGATAAAGTCAACTCTACGGGCGGTCAACCAGTTTTGCGTGCTTCGTGCCCTATGAGCTGGTGCAGAGTCCTGTTGGAATATGCAATGTCTGTTTTTGAATATTGTTTGAGAAATAGGTTCCACTATGTTTGTTAGGATGGTATTTTGGTACACCTCGGCACTGGTTTTTACACCTTTTTCACAGAAAAATACCTTAGTTAAGCCTGAATATGAGACTCCAAGCCAAACCATGAGTGATGAAGGATAATGTCCTCGTTGAACCCTCGAAATGCGCGTGCTGGCTTCTTCACTGCTGTGGGCATACATCTTATCATTTTGTTTATTATAACTTTCTTCGATGTTTAAAAGTTTTTCATCCGAAAACAAAATTATGAAGTATTTTTTTCCCGCGTACCGCCGTAACAAAGCGCGGGATCTATCCAGCCTATTTTTTTTCAAACGCTCATTCAAAAAAGGTCCGGTCTTCTTACGATAATCTCGTAGTCCCAGGTCTTCATTTATCACTCTTTTGACCGTGGTTCTGCTTAGGCCCATCTGCAGAGCTAAGATTTTTTGTTTACGAACAGGATTTCGTTGGATTCGCGCCTTCACTGCTTTAATGATCGCGGGTGTCCTAACTGTACGAGGTCGGCCGGTTCTCTTACGATCTTCGAAGCTTGAATCTTCAGTGAATCGTTTGATAGTGCGATAAACAAATCGTAGGGTTATTTTCAATTTTTGCAGAATATTGAAAATCTCTTTTGGCGCGTAACCACAGCGGTGCAACGCGATAACCGCTACTCTATCTTCTTTCTTCGACCACTCCATATTTAAAAATGCAAGCGCAAACGTTCTATTTTTAAAATTGTTGAAGTTCGTCTAGCCAGTATTGGTAATTTTTTAATAATAAGGTTTTGACAGAACTTATGACCCGACTAAATATAAACAACGTAAGGCGCTCCTACCGGGCAGTTTAGAGTTGATTTCAGTTCAAGACAGTGAAGCGACAAGTGCGATACGAAAGAGTTGGAAGAAGAGTGTAATAGAAGACACTGACGAGTTTAGTGGTGATTTTAGTGACAAGTTGAGTGGTCAGTTAAGTGAAGGAGTGGTGTAGCGTAGTTCGAGAGACGAACCGGAAGCGAGCTACACGCGGCAATATCGGAGGTGAGCACTGCTGTAGCAGAAGGTGATCTACGCAATATCGGCGACGGTACTGTGAGCGAGACACCTTGTCGTTAGGACTGTGCATTGTTAATCGTGCGCATAAGGGCAACCCTGTAGAGAGGTATTGCGTGCGGCTGAGTAAGTCAATAAAAGCGTTTAGTTAAAAAACTGGTGTTTCCTTCCAATCCCCATAAGTGCGTACCCCTGCTCGCACGTAACAGTATGAACAGTTTGCATTATGTTAATAGAGACTTTTATTTTTCATAGCACAATTAATTAAATAACACGTTATACTTTTGTCAATGATCTCATTGTTATTTGGTCGTTCTTATTAACTTGGTACGACTTCCTATGCAGTTTCATGCAGCGAAAGTTAATTCATTTTAAAAAAAACTTCAGTGTCTTGTGTCGTCGGAACTCATTTTTTGGTATTGCACGTTAAGATCTTTAAGGTGACCTCCACACAAGGGTGTCTTGGCCGGTTTCTGCTAGGGCCTATGCGGAACAGGCGATAGCCATTTCCGGAGACCCAGTTTATAGGCGAATGAAAGCTACACAGGGAGTAACCGGACTATACCAGCATTGGTAACCCCACCAGGTCGGCGAGCCTCTCCCGCCTTAACCTTGACTCCCACGTGGTGAGAAATCCGTAAACGGATTTCACGTCGTCAACAAAAGATCTTTAAAGCAAATGTACTACTTATATATACTAAAAAAACGTAACCTAATATGCATATTGTTACAATTGCCACGTGCTACCAACGGTGAAGGAAAATATCGTGATGCAACCTGCACATCGAGGAAACCGATGTATCAATCCTGCCAAGCCACCTTGGATAAGCGTGGCGGCTTTCTACCGCTCGCGGCATAGTTGGAGGCTCAAGCGCAGCAGTGGGACATTTATGGGCTGTTATTATTATTATTATAAGTTTTGTAGTCAAATCACGAATGAAGTGAAGATTATGAGTTGTAACCATACACGTGACTAAATATCAAATATTGTAATTAGTATTGAAGGTACATTTATGGGTTGATTAAATCGTATAGACTTCGTTGGAATACTAAACTGGGCCTTAGAAGATCTGAACAATTAATATCGGAGATCATTTTTAGAAGAAGTAAAAAGTAAGCAATATCTCGTCGGTCTTTAAGTGGCACTAGAGTACTGGATCTTTTTCCTATATTATAAATGTCGAATGCTTTTTCACGCTTTCAATACGTTCTATAATATATTTATGATAGCGTGGCTTCCATATATGAGATGCATATTCTAAATGACTTGTAACATAGGTACAGTATAAAATTTAGATTTAAATACGTTAAGATTGTACGGATTCTATTCGGTTTTTATTCAGAATTTTCTTAATACATTTTTATTCATTAAATGTTTTTTTTGTAATAGTACAATGACTTTATAAATTAATACAATAAAAGAAAACTTATTTATATTCTATTCTACCCATAATCCCTCAAGACTATAAGTAGAATACCTACTGACTAGATCACCGTTTTCAATGGGCACAGGCTCGTAAGGAAGTCTACGTATTCCGTTTTAAATAAAACAAACAGTAAAATGAAACCCATATTTATTATATTAATATTGGTACTGAAATGAACATGAACCATGTATTAAGTTGTTATTCTTGAGTATAGGCTATATACTGAAATAAAAGTATAATTTAATCCGAAAATAATTATTATAATCAGACTGGTAATCCCTGAGACTAATAATTTAAAAAATATTTATGATTTTATTGGAGGTATAGATAAAAAAACTTGAGAGGTGTCAAGGGACACCCGGATGGAACGAAGTTCCTTTCGATTAATTAGTGAAGGAATTGTAGTAAAATTTATTTTTTTTAAGTTATAAAAATATAATGATATATAAACTTAATCAGTAGGCTCAATTTTAGTAATAATTGGCTTCTGGTAACTGAAGTAGGAAACATGTTTGGGATTCTATTTTATTTATATGATAACCTTTACATAACATATATGTGGATATATAGATATATACATATATATATATATATACATATATATATATATATATATATATATACATAGTCCACTTCGACCACACCGACCAAATGCACCAAAATGACAAAAATGGCAAATCACAAAAAAGTGTCGTGACAACTTTTCGTAAGAATTTTTTCCGTCTAGCCCCCCATTCGTACCGCGCGATAAGGAACTACGTTCCAATATACCATTTTATGGTAAGCGACATTTGCACCAAGTATATTTTTGCTTGTACAGGTGATTCGAATTATTATTTTATTTAGGTGCAAATGTCACTTACCATGAAATGGCGGTAAAAGGGCTCGATATCATATAATTCTTTATCAATCGATTAATGGTGCTTACATCTAATTCTTTGTCTTTTTGTTAGTTTGACCTGCTCGTATTGCTATAGCAACACGGTGGCCTAAATCTGGATGAACTTTTGTAAGCAATTTGATTGCTTCAAATTGCAATCGTTGTGCAACTCCTGCCAAATCTGCCACCGTATTTTGAATCAGTCTGCCACGATCGTCGCCAGTCAGCTCATTTTCGTAGAAATCCCTTGCTTGGCCAAAATTGTCAGGTTCATCTTTCTCGTAAATATTTAAAAGGCGTGGAGTATTAGGGATTTTAACAGGAACGGGTCCACCAAATGAATTAGGAATATAATTTGGAGCATTTTTACCGTTGTCAACAACTGGCCCTACACCATCGCGGTTGTACGTATTTGCTTTGTAAAGTGGACAATTAACAGCCATGTTATTAAAGTTGGTCCCGAGTCGATATACTTGTGCGTCTCTATAAACAAATTCACGTGATTCAAATAATTTACCAGGACCACCGACAAAACCATCCGGAACATTCCCTGGATTAAACGCCAATTGTTCGATTTGCGCAAACTGATTCTCAGGATTTTTGTTCAAAACTAGTTTTCCGCATCTTTTCAATGGATAATCCTTTATTGGAAGAATATTAGTGACATCGAAGGGATTAAACGTTGCCTCCCTAACTTGTTTGAGAGATAAAATCTGAACATATAACGTCCAAGACGGAAAGTCTCCTCGTGCAATAGCATTATAGAGATCTCTAGTTGCATAGTCCAGATCTTCGCCAGCAATTCTCGCAGCTTCTGTGGCCGTCAAATTCTTGATGCCTGCATCAGGCAAGAAATGAAATCTCATGAAATAGCTTTCTCCCTCTTTGTTAACTACTTGCATGGTATGGATGTTAAAAGCTGCCATATGTCTATATCCGTCTGGTACGCCTCGGTCGCTAAATAAAAACAGAAAGAAAAACAGACACTCTGGACGTAAAGTTATAAAATCCCAAATCATATTCTTATCTCTCAGACCTGTTGCAGGATTTCGTTGTACTACATGACTAAAGGGCGGAAAAAGCAAAGGATCTTTGTAAGCATACATTGGTGTACTTAAACAAAGTATGTCTAAATTTCCTCCTTCTGTGTACAATTTGACTGCTAGCCCTCTTGGTTCCCTAGTTGTATCGGATCCTCCTTTTTCGGTTAGACCAATGGACATCCTCACTGCCAACGGTATCCTTTTACCAATTTTACCAAAAACTTTAGCTCTACAGTATTTACTTATATCGTCTGTTATTTCTAAATATCCGAAAGCACCTGTCCCTTTAGCATGTACTACTCGTGCAGGTATTCTTTCTCGAACATTATGTTGTAACATCTCCAAGAAAATAGGGTTACGGATAAGATCAGTATTAAGGGTATGTGTTAGTCTTTCATCAACTGGAACTCCATAGCGCGTAGTTAAGACTTCCGGTGGACCCTTGTAAGTAAAAAAAGCAGATTATCACAATGAAAATGCTCTAAAGTAATAATGAACTAATTGCAATAGTTTCAGCTCATAACTCTTTGACAATGATGTTTTTTATTCTTATATATATTTTAACAGATGCTAGCTTGCAGACATTTAGTATGTGTTTAAGATAACTAAAAGATCAAAATACATACTGTATGGTTTTGTGCATAAATTTCCAGCTGTTGTGCCGCATAATCTTGCTTAGCTGCCACTGAAGAAATAAAAATCAAGAAAAGAAAATACCGAGTAAACATAATTTTAATATTTTTCACTTCAGTACCATATTCTTGATACAAATACAGCCTTTATATATACCCCTTATTGGCGTAGGATAATAAACTTGATAATATGTTACAGGTTGGAAAACAAATAAATGATTCAAGTATGCATTAGCTTGCGGTTGACATGTAGCTTTATTAAGTGATAAAAAATAATGAATGATTATAACTTTCGAAACTGCAGTTATATAATGGAGCTTATGTACCGTACATATCAAATGATATGCCCAACATCTCCTTTTATTATTATTATTGCAGGAGTTCAGCAGACAGGTAGACGGCCCACTTGATGGAAAGCGGTTACTATCGCCTATGGACATTTGCAACGGCAAAGGCGCTACAGATGCGCTGCTGCTCTCTTAAGGGAGACTGGAACCTGGTCACCAATGCAGGAACATAACTCAAGATTGTTATAGCGACATACTTTAGATCAGATCGTAACCATCCAACCGACAGGCCGCCCGGCCGCAGGAAATTGTATTCTTTTTCCGTTCCTGCACGGATAAAACGGTTCCTGTCCTTACTATTATTTCCCTTGTCTTGTTGTTGTTGTTGCCGTGCCTTACTTCTTATTGAATTACCTGTAAGGAGTTTATGTCAATTTTTAACCGATAGTAAGGTATATGAACGGGCCATAGTCGGTTGCTATGCTGCTGCATCTGGGATAATGTTATAGTTATATATCGGTTCACTCAGATATAGCGATGGGATAACGCGTAACTAGATGCGATATTCTTTTTAATTGTGATAGACGTTAAATATTGTCACACACACACACACATACACACACACACACACACACACACACACACACACACATATATATGTGTGTGTGTGTGTGTGTGTGTGTGTGTGTGTGTGCGTGCGTGCGTGCGTGTGTGTGTGTGTGCGTGCGTGCGTGCGTGCGTGCGTTGTGCGTGCGTGCGTGCTTGCGTGCGTGTGTGTGTGTGTGTGTGTGTGTGTGTGTGTGTGTGTGTGTGTGTGTGTGTGTGTATGTGTGTGTGTGTGTGTGTGTGTGTGTGTGTGTCGGAGAAAGCCTCGTTCTCGTGACATCTTCTTTAGTTATTGCAGGTTTAGTGGGCGTCATCAGGGTAAAATGCGAGCATAAAACACGATGGCCACGGTTTATACACTTTTAATTTAGATTTTAAACGATATTTAGACATAGTTTAGACCGAGCAGCGGGTTCAGGGCACCGCTCATACTTCCAACTTCAATACTTTCTTTAAAATTCTCAATGATTCCAACTCGACCTATTGCCATCAACCAAATGTGCCACAAAAAATCCTCAGTCTACCCAAGTAGATACTACTCAAAGTATAGAGGGCGTCTGACCCCGCTCCGCCATATGCTCTGCTCTGATTGGTCGTTTATTAAATTACAATATTCATAACTTTTATTAGGTTACAACGATCTTTAAGTTATAGAAACATTTAACAAATCAAATTAAATTAAATTAAGAATTTTAGAAGTAATTAAAATGTAAACAAATGATATTGTGCGTTATACATCCAGTCAACAATACATCCAATTATAGCTTCCCTCCGACATATACATATTGTTTTGGTATGTGGGGTGTTTTTTTACGATTAAAATGCAGTTTTTATGGTTCCTCAAATCCGCAAAGATTTTGATATTTAATTTTAATAAAATGAAAATTGAACATCACTCCTGATTTACTACGACCATTAATGAGTTCGTTTGTGCAGCGTTCACGCCTTATCTACGCAACGAATCGTCTTGAAATTTGGTACACGTTGTCAGGAGTGTACACAAGGACATAGGGTGGGTACCTGTCTTCCAGAAAAAGTACTATTCCCAAGGGATAGACGGATATCGCTGAAAATATCAAAAGAAGTTTTATTGGCGCCTCCGTTATACAATCGTCATGGCAAAATTAGGTTTGATATTTCTAAGGAGGGCGTGTGGGCCACCCAACGGCCGGTCCTCCAATCTGTCTACAAAATTTACAGCACTCTGGCTAACGACTCACCATTATCTCATCCGCCGGGATCAAGGTGATGTTTGATAGGTCACGAAAATCCTATATGCCGCAGAAAGGCCATCAAACGCCTTAGACTGGTCAACCATGCTGCAGACGGAGCCAACACGAATGCGACGGCCATCGAACTCTGCAAATTGGCCGACGCAAGTCCTATTGTCAAGCGATTCCAGTATCCCGTCACCAGGGGGTAGCTGCCCCCTGCGCTCGGAGTAAAGAGCGTTAGCTTGAGGCCCCATACATGCTCTGTCACCACAGAGGCTGAGTCGATGACCCGATTGAAGCCGCACGTAAAATAGTAGTGTTTATAAAATTAATATACATGTAACCAACTAATAATTCCTCCGACGTACCTGCGCAGTAGACTAATTTTAATAGCTCAACACAGTATACGAATCATGTAAGCGGGACAGAGTTAAGAATGAACATTCTGCCTTTTACACTTGCTAATAAAGTTCAATATAGATTATTTACTGCTTCTTCTTAAAACTATAATAATAACAATAATAAATCGGCAGACAAACACACACACTGTAAAGCCCCATATTAAGCAAGTTACGCTTGTGGTATGGGTAATATACAACGGACCACTCTGGGGCCAATCCCAGACACCCAGATCGTGGTAAAATAAAGAAGAAAATTCGTTTCCGAAATTTACCATACCAGCAAGGGAACCCGGAGTTTCGGCGTTGCAGTGAGGTAAGCCGGCAAAGGCTTAGCTTAGTAAATATAATCAAGACATTGGCAATTTAGTATTATAAATAAACATTAGTAATAGGCATAAGTAGAAATGTATCTATATTAAATGTTAATATAGATACATAATTTGTTTAAGCTATGGTGAACAATAAAGAGTTTTCATTCATTAGTTAACAATCATATTAAAAAACTACTTTACAATCAATAGAAATTTAAGTTCTGCTGCTATAAAATTGACCGAATGTCGCTTAACTAGAGTTCCCTTACGGACGTGAAATGTTAGATGTTATTGTTTGAGTTAATTGTTTACCGCGTGAGGCAATGTGACTAATTAATCGAATTAATTAACATATGTAAAATAGGGTTCTTTTTGACGCACTTTTAGTATATTCAATATTTATGTTTGTATGTAAAGTCCGCGCCATGAAAGAAGTCCCACGAATGCCACGCTGCATTTACCATACATTCCTGCAAGAGTAGTCATTTGCTAATTCATAAATCGATGTAGGTAAATAGGTATATAACATTATGCCATACCAAAATAAACAAGTACAAAAATCAAATTTACAATTCTTCTAGACAATAAATCGTTTTAACACGGACGAAAATATAACTTTAACACGGATGTGTTGTTAGCACGCTTGAATCTCAATCTAGATGTAATAATTTACAAACTATATTATATAAATAAATTACTGATTATTATCTGTTGTGTTCTCCAAATAAATAAATATCTCATGTATGTACACTAGTATAACTATTCGATAACGAAGTTATTTTTAACTCAATAAATAAAATGCATTTGACCACAGGCAAAAACATTAACATTATCGTAGGTCAGGTCCCAGTATATTGTGAACAAAATGATATCAAAGAAAAATAAGATGGCGTAGAAACAATGAATTACTAAATTCGAATCACCAATACAGAAGCCTAAAGGAATAATCTTAAGCAAACGCCACATAGGAGTTTTTGGCGGGAACTGAAAGGAAATGTTGTACTGTGCAGTTTTATCTTCTAACAATGTGTAAAATTAGTAATTACTCTAAAATGAACAGTAGTTGTAGGATATTGATAGTTTTTTACTAGTAATTATGTGTTTTTATGAGAAATGTGAACTGTATAGTCAAATATGGCCTTTCGAGTTGTCAAGAAATCCGTTGAATGGCTTTAGTTGATAACCTACAATTCAGTTGAGCTATACATAGGCTTAAGAAAATGAAGAAACTATATTGTAACCTAAAATCTGGCTTAAAGGCCTAGCTGCCAAGCCATAAACCTATATAAATAAACGCCAGATATATGTAATGAAAATGGATCATGAAACAGTGTGCGATGGTAACGTATTTTATTACAATACTCGTACAACAGACAATATCACTATTCAAAGTAATAAAGTGTAATTTTTCAGGGAGTTTCTCAGTCGCCAACATTGCCAATTTAAGAAAACTTCAATTTCATAATGTAAGGAGGACCTAGTGAGCGCGTTCCATTAGTAGCTCACAACGCCCAAAATGCTCCTTTAGTCGTTCCACAAGACGACCGCGGTCGTTGTGGTCGTGGCGAAATCGTCATTAATGACGTCATCATTTTCGATCACGCAACGCTCACAACGCCCCATATCAAGAGGTGGGTCGAATAACCGTTCCACCTGGGTTTACAATCGTAGCGCCGACTAGCAGGTCGAACGGGAGAAATTGCGGTCGTGAACATAGTCGCTGTGAGTCTCTAATGGAACGTAGCCAATATGTGACCTAACATTAGGACAGGTAAGATCAATTACTTCAAATAAAATCGTTTTCTTTCTTTGTCAGTTAGAGGACATTGTTGCGGGACTCGAATTAAAATGCCGTTGGAATTATTGTAGAATTTATTATAGAACTATACAAACACGTATAACACAGGTACAAATATAACTGGACACAACCAGTACAAACTGCACGATTCAATAACACGCGCAAAGTCCGTCACTATATAGCTTATCAAATGTATACGTCTTGCTTTTATCGTAATCCTCGCTTGACTGTCTCACCCCTCCCTTCGGGCATTGTTTTATACTAAACTGTACGATACCTGCGGCCATAGAGGAGTACAATAACAATAGGATGTTTTTCTTAATTACAAATTTGAAACACAAAGTTAACAAAAGAAGTCCAAATGCGGGAAAGGTAATAAGCTACTGGTATGCATTCACTTTGTCGGCGTGTAACAATATTATTATCAATATGATTTGGACAGCAAGAAATTCGTTAGCTAATATTTTTTGTGGATTATTTAAAAGGAACCCTCGATTTGCTAATCCGCCTCGTACATGACTACTTACATTTTACATATTTTTTATATCTGCTTCATAATATTTTTCTTTTAGAATTGTTTTTTCCACACTATTTTAACATTTTTAATTAACACCTGTTCTGTTATTTATAATTTTTAAGTCACACGTTGAATAAGCGTTAAATATGTGTCATTTTAGGTAGGTTCTGACACTCTACGACCACAGTAAAACGCACACCTTTAAAAATTTCTCTTAACCTTTTATTTTGTTTATCTGAAAAGCAGTATACGCACACCCCAAGTCCGACAATAATGTAACGTGACCTGAGTTTTAATTATACGAAATGATTATTAATTACTTACTTTATGTGTATGTGGTGAGCAATAGCAAGCAAAGCAAGACTTTTCTATATGTCTATAGAACGTTGGGGGGGGGCTCTCCAACCTGGATAGTATACCTAATAAGCGAACGTACCCACATTACGTACCTGATCAGGAAGAGGAGGGAGGTACAAATACTATCACTCTTGGTCATTGTTTTCGTCACGTAGTCAATATCCTCTAGGCCAGGGGTCGGCAACCTTTTGAGTCGGAAGAGTCAAAAATACAATTTACGAAATTTCAAAGTTTTTAAAGAGCCACAATTTTGTTCTTGCCAACAATAAATATTACTTGCATAAATTAAGTGTTTGATAATAACAAACAAATCTATTTATCCATATCTAAGTAGTGTTTTACACAACAAAAAGATAATATTTATGTGACATTATTAAATAATTACTTATTATTAGGTAAATAAAAAATGAAAACTATTAACTTATTAATTTACAAGACTAACTTGTGCTTCAATAACAAACAATTGGGCAAACAAACTCAATGGAAACCATGTCTTTTTTTACATATCAAGAGCTTCATAACATATAGGGGTATACGCAAAAATTCAATTTTTTGTTTACAAAATGCAAGTGTACCTACCTAAGAAGAAGAGTATTCCGGATTTCAGCCGTATACGATCAACTAGTTTTGTTTTATTCACAATTTTGTGCATTGTGTAATACTGCACTTTTGTCTGTACGTCCATTTGGTAGGAATCCCTCGATGTATAACTAAAGAGCCGCAGCTCTACACCCAAAGAGCCACACGTGGCTCGCGAGCCACAGGTTGCCGACCCCTGCTCTAGGCTAATCTCACGCTTTCTTGAGCTATATTCAAATATGACGCCTAGCATTTAGCGCTCTTTGAATGTCTAATAAATCATTTTATTTTATTTAGTTTTTTTGCCAAAACATATTTATGAATTTTTAAATTTACGTGACAACTGAGGCAGGGAAGAGGGTGTTGACTTTTGTTACGGGTGGTCGCCGAGTAGTGGAGGGGTGTAATTTTTTTTAAATGAGTCACGCATGGTTTCTTCGTACATTCCTTTAGTATAGTTCGAGCGCAACTAGTAGCCACCGCCAGAGCTATATAAGCAGCGAAAAGAGGTAAGCTAGCCATTAACAAGTTGTCAGTTGTTTTTAGGATTCAAAGGGGCTTAAAGCAATATTTATCTTCCTTTTTAGTTTGACTAAGAGCTTACGTTATGATGTGCTTGAAAATTAACTTGAAAATTAGCTATTAACTATCTTTAAAACACAATAAAGTTCATTCATCTTATACTCCCCAACCGCATTCCTCTTGGTTGATCCCTCTATCTCATCGCCCTAAATACTGGTAATGCGTTGACCATTAGTGTTGCAAATGTCTATAGCTGACAGTAATTGAACTTAGTAAAGTAAGTAAACTTAGTGACTTACTAACTGCCTGTCTGCTGAACTCATGCTATTAACAAAAACCACTTTCTATTAGCTATGGGTCAAGAAGATAAGACAACTTAAAATGTATTATTTTATTCAAGACACACAATATAAAATCTTTTACAAATTGCAACTACTTTGCAATCCTTTAAGTACCCTAGTACCGAGGTCTGATTGGATCGATAAAAACAGCTTTACTGCTCGCTCTTGTATCTGGTTTGAAACTCCAGATAGTACCATAACAAGCGTTTCTATTAATCTGTCCCTTGCGTCTGAAGTCATTTGATTCTCGTAAAAATCTCTTATTTGATCAAAATTATTTGCTTCAGCGATTTGAAATATTTTAAGTAACTTGGTATCATTTTTATCTCTACAAGGAATCGGTCCGCTAAATGAATTAGGATAATAATTAGGACCGTCTTTCCCATTTGTTCCAACCGGCCCAACGCCATCACGAAGGTAGGTTAATACTTTGTCTATAGGACGGTTGACACTCATTTTATCAAAGTTTGCACCTAGCCGATATAAGTGAGCTTCCCTGTAAACTAGCTGACGACTTTCAAATAGTTTGTCTGGACCACCAACAAAACCATCCGGAAAATTACCTGGATTAAATGCTAGTTGCTCAATTTCTGCAAACTGATTTACAGGATTCCTGTTGAAAACAACCTTCCCTATACGTTATAATGGGTAATCTTTTTCAGGAAGTATTTTCGTTACGTCGAATACGTCAAATTTAGCATTTCGAACTTATTCAATAGATAATATTTGAGCATACATGGTCCAGGAAGGAAATTTTCCTTCTGCAATAGCGTTATAGAGATCTCTCGTTGCATAATCCGGATCTTCGCCAGCTATCTTAATCGCTTCGTCTGTGTGTAAATTTTTGATGCCTGCGTCTGGTAAAAAATGGAATCTAAAGAAATAGCTTTCTCCATCCTTGTTTACTGTTTGTGTTGTTTGAATGTTGAAAGCGGGCATATGTCTGTATCCGTCTGGTATGCCAGAGTCTCCGAATATAAGTAAAAACACAAACAAAGTTTCCGGTCTTAGTGTTATAAAATCCCATAACATGTTCATATCTCTCAAATCTGTAGCTGGATTGCGTTTGATGACATGGGCGAAAGTTGTAAAAAGCAAAGGATCTTTGTAAACATATATTGGTGTATGTAGACATAGGATATCTAAATTTCCATCTTCTGTATAAAACTTTAAGGCAAGCCCCCTTGGTTCCCTGGAAGTATCTGATGCACCTTTGTCACTAAGAGCTAGTGAAAATCGGGCGACCAATTTTGTTCTTTTGCCGATTTCACTGAAAATCTTTGCTCTGCAATATTTACTAATATCATTTGTTATTTCCAAATATCCAAAAGCCCCAGTTCCTTTTGCGTGAACTGTTCGTACTGGAATTCTTTCCCGGACAAAATGAGTTACAGATTCCATGAAAAAAGTATTGCGTAGTAAGTCTGAGTTAATTGAGCTTGTAGCCTCGGTGTACTCTATCGGCACTCCATAACTCGTCGTTAGGAAACCTATTGGTTTCTGGAAATTAAACAGAACTGTACATAAAGTTAAATTTTCTCTCTGCTCTTACGACTTAGCTATTTTTCGAAACAAAGAACAGTTTTTTTCTCATATAACTAGAGTTTGCCCTGCGTCGTACTCTACAGACTAGCTTTAATTTATTTACACAAACACTGAATTGGGTTTTTTACATATAATAATAACAAAGTAACTAAGTCCACAACTACCAAGCAAGACATAAAGACGAATCGAAGCCAACCTGTTTTAAAGTTATAAAATAAATACATGTTGTTTGTTGAATTGCCATCGGTTTTGCTAATCCGTTCATTCTAGGGAAACGACTTCATTTATTGGTATAAAATGTATCCTAAGTGTTAACTCGGTTTATAAACCGGCACTTTGTCGAGTTTGAGTTATATACGTTCAATAGTTTAAAAAAAATAAGCGATCACAGCGTCATCCTTTTCGCTATTTTAGTCTAGCCCACAAAAATGACGTTATTTATTGGGATAAAAATCCTAAGTTACCCCCCGGGATATAAGCTAGCTCTAAGTCGAGTCTCATGGAACTCCGTTCAGTAGTTTGACATAATGCTTAACAGACATATAGACAAACAGGCAGACAAAAATCCGATAATGGTCCGAATTAGCTCCCTTGATTTTTTTCACACTTTAAAACGCTTTGTACAAACTCAAACCATTTACAAATTTAATTGTACTTTTTTTATAGCCTGAAGCAGGCAAACAGGCAGACGGCCCACCTGATGGAAAGTGGTTACCGTCGCCTATGGCCGTTTGCAACACCAGGGGTGTAGCCAACGCGTTGCCGACCTCTAAGAAATTTTATAACGCCCTTCTTAAAGAACCCCATGTCATAGCGCAAAGGGAAAACCGCAGCGGGAAGTTCCCTCCAGAACTACTTAATACAGTACAGTACTAATATTACAAAGAGAAAATTTAAAAACTTCGTTTAAAAAAACCGACTTCAAAAACTAAAAAACTAAAATGTATAAAATAACTTATTTCTAAAGCTATTATTATTAATATTATATATATAATTTTTATATATATATTATATAATTTTAGATAATATATATTATTAATATATATTATCTAAAACATCTTAAAGTCGGTGCTTAGTAATTTTCAAAATATAGAATTTTTTATGTTTTGCTTTGCACCGACTTCAAGATGTTTTAGATAATATATATTAATAATAATAGCTTTAGAAATAAGTTATTTTATACATTTTAGTTTTTTAGTTTTTGAAGTCCGTTTTTTTAAACGAAGTTTTTAAATTTTATTTGTTACTTTTTAGTGTCTAGCTATGTATGGGTGGACCTACGAATGGTGCCGCGCTTCTTAAAAATATAGGTCCCAAGAACCGGGAACAAAAAAATGTTCGTAAAATGAAAACTACTGGGCCAAACTATGTCAAATTTTTAGGGGACCACATGGCAGCTATTCTGCGTCGAACAAAAAAAGAATCACGTAAATCGGATCATAAATGACGGAGTAATCGGCGAACATATGGAACGGAGTGAAACTTATTTCCATGAAAAATGTCCATAAAATGAAAACTACTGGGCCAAACTATGTAAAATTTTTAGGGGACCAATTGGAAGCTATTCCGCGTCGAACAAAAAAAGAATCACGTAAATCGGATCATAAATGACGGAGTAATCGGCGAACATATGGAACGGAGTGAAACTTATTTCCATGAAAAATGTCCATAAAATGAAAACTACTGGGCCAAACTATGTAAAATTTTTAGGGGACCAATTGGAAGCTATTCCGCGTCGAACAAAAAAAGAATCACGTAAATCGGATCATAAATGACGGAGTAATCGGCGAACATACATAAAAAAAAAAAGATCCCGACGAATTGAGAACCTCCTCCTTTTTTCGAAGTCGGTTAAAAAGATTTGTATTTTTGTAACGAATACACTCAAATACTACGGGACCGATTTCAAACATTGTTTCACCATTAGAATGCTACATTATAATTAATTTAGGCTAGATTGGACTAGAAAAACTTAAGGATTCCTACTAAAACTTCAATAATGTAACTCAAGGTGTAAAAAAATAGTATTTAATCGGGTTAGGGGGTTTAGACCCACAATTAGACCCGGTAGGCGGCGCTGGAATCGGGTTCTTGGTTTTTAATACTTCAGGGCAGGACAAATCTAGTACTAGTTATGCTGTATAGAAGATAGATTAAGAGTGACGTACCGGATGATTTTGCTTAAATGTTTCAAGTTGTCTTGAAGCCGGGTCTTTTTGAGCTTTCGTTAAAATTAGTAGTGAACTTAAAATAAATATCGGCAACATACTTAAAATGTGTTTCTATATTTAACTATATTTCCTTCTGTATTTCCTAGTTAATGAAGTGAAATGAAAGAAATAAATAAAATAATGATTATTTAGAGTTATTTAAAATTATACATAAGCAGTTTAATAAAAGCCAAAACTTGACTGACTCTAAACAGGCCTTAACTCAGCAAATGCTGGTTGATACACAACCAAAGCGCTGGTCTTCCGTTAGAGCCAAGCAGTAACGTCACCTTTATAGAAGAAAAAAATTACTAATGAACATTTAATATTTTTAATATTATTTACAATTAGAACAACATGAAACTAAGAATAGACAAAAGTTTTTATTCAAAATAAGTTCCAGTGGAGAACACTTTTTGAAGGTCATACATGTAGGTTAAAATTTAATTTTACTTCCTAGTATATGTACACCGCTTCCAACGTGTTATTGCTGTTAAGGAGAAGAAGCGGCAAGAAACTCCCCAGCAACACGTCTAGCAAAAAATTGTTTTGCTTTATATTTTTCTCTTATTCTATTTATATCTCAAGTTCTTTGTATGTTACAGAACAATATTATAGATAACAATATATTAAGAAATACCAGATTTGTTTGACTGTGATCTGACTAATGATAGCACAGTAAATAGTAAACACAGTAAATGGTTTCAATGAAAAATTGCACAGACCGTGTTTCAAATTGATTAAAAACATTAATTTGGAACACAAAACAAATATTATTTACAATTTAAAACACCTGATTATACTTTCTGTTATTTCCTGCTCGAGTCTCTTTTATTGCTCATTATTTCATTGTTATTATTAACTAGCGGTTAAATAAAATAAAAAATCTCACACCCGATTCTAATGTCTTCTACCAGTTCGAATTCGGTAGTTGACAATTTTTGAGAAACAGGTTTATTTTGAGCCTTATGGGCTAATTTAGTCAAAATATTAATATTTCAGCAAAAAAACAACATTAACATGTTTAATTTAGCAATTTTATAAATATTTTGACATTTCGTCACAAAAACGCGTCAAGCTGTCATGGCGTCACAGCGTGCAAAACAAATATCTGTTTCGTTGAAGTGTTATCTGAGAAGTCATTGATAACTTCTTGTGTTTTGCACGCTATGACGTCACGCGCTCTGATCGGCGTTCATTGTCACGTGGCTAATGGCTGCAATATAACAATTTTATTTCTGAAAAATATCAATTAATATTTAATATTTTAGTTAAAACAATTTATTTTTGTCATATTTAGATCGTAATCTACGATATATATTAAAATCAGCCTATATTTTTCATACTGTCGATTACCGAATTGTAAATTTAAACCATCCTAATACACCAAAACAAAATCATCAAAATAGGTCCAGGAGATTAGGAGGATCCTAGAACCCGATCCCAGCGCCACGTATCGGCTCCATTTGTGAATCTAAATAATACGAGGACCACCTAAACAGTCACAAAAAACATCAAAATCTTGTTTTCAATATTTTTTCTTGTATTTTACATTTATTACTTATATGTTTTGTAAATAATATTTCTCGTTTTTACCATCGCAATGCAATGCGATGATCGCATAACATATAATATGTGTTTTAGGAGGTGGGCATGGGTCATCGTCACAGATCATGTTTCAGTATAACAAAATACTGAGTCAACCTCATATCTAATACTGCGGTACATAATTTTTGTACATGTTTCTATTCGGTTTATCTTACGCGTGTCGCATTTGGAAGTAAATAATTTTTATTCTTTAAAAAAAGTTATTAATAATAGAGTAAATAATAACCATAAACAAAACTAAAATAAATAATTAAAATGAACAAGTTGGCGGTAGGCTAAATAAAACTTTAACAATACTCATTGTCACTTGACATCTTTGTCTTGCGTGATTACGACTACTGAAAAGTGGCCGAAACCGCGCTTAAAACCGTTAAAACGTAGTTTTATTATGTATACTAGTCGCAAAACTTAAGAAAATACAGGACTATGTAAGCTGAAAAAGCCCTTCATTGTTTCAACCCTTAGTGACATATTACAGCCACCCTTAATATTTATTTATAGTATATGCCCGCGACTCCGTCCACGCTTGATTTAAAATTTCCGAGATTTCCGAGACACAAAGTACCGCAGCATTTAAAGAAGAACGTAAGCTATTGTTTCAAGTGAAAACCGTGTCGGAATAAGCTTATTTCTATGCATCTGAACAACTAAAAACCCCCGGTAAAATTCCTGAGAATCGAAAATGCCCAAGATAAAAATATCATATATATCATCATTTTATCGATCAGTAAAAAATGACATAGGAATTTATTTTTTAATTTGGCCATTATAATTATTCCCTGAAAAATTCCCGCCGGATTCCCAGAATAAAAAGAAGTGCAGATTTTAAGTCTAAGAATTTGCTGTCCGCAAGAAAACCGAGTCGTAATCGGCCCAGTAGGTTTTACGGAATCCCAAACAAACAGACAAGAAATCTAAAAAAAAATGCATCGTGTATTCCAGTAGTTCTTTAAAAACATAATAATAATAAAAAATAGCTTCAGTGTAAAGATCACGGCCGTAGCTAGGGGGGGCATTCTAGAGCTATGCCCTACCTTGAAAATACCAAAAACTAACAAATTATTATTAATAAATTGTTTGTTCATAGTTTGAGATAAAAAAATTGTAGCAATATGTATCTAAGCTTTTCCGAACATACCACAGTATAATAATTCTTTGTTCTGTGTATAGGTGGCATTTGAAGTGCCATCAGATGAAGCGATGGGTCTATTTAAATATAATATTTGCGATGCAGAGGGGATTCCCCGTACCACAGATTGCAATATGGGCTGTATTGCAATCTATGGTATGAAGACACGTAGATGATTTCCTAAGGATTTTTTTTTCGCCTAAATGCTTGTGGAATCCTTAAAATAATGAAAGAAAAAGTTCTTTAAAAAAATCCGTGTAACAGGAAACAAATGATGTTTCAAAAAAGGCTTGTAAATAAATGAAATAACAAAACTGCAAAATTCATTTCATACATACATACATAACTTCACGCCAGGTCCCTTGCGGGGTAGGCACGAACAACAGAGCGCCATTCGGGTTTATTCTTACACACCTCACTTGCTTCTTTGACATTCATAGCTCTTGTCATGCACGCTCGTCTGTTCTTAAAGCTCCTGACAAAATTCATTGCAGTTATTATAAATAACTAGAGCTTTCCACAATGCTTTGTTTATAGCAAAATAACGTATCTATTATATACTAGGCTTTGCCTGTGACTTCGTCCACGCTTCACAAGTAACGTAGATTTCAGTTATTTGACAGTATTTTAATTCAAAGGGTATTTTTCACTATGAAAATATCGAATGAATAATTAATTCCGAAGATTCCCGTAAAAACCCGGGCTAAGTAATGTTAGTAAAGGCATGTACTTAACTACATCTGTTGGCAACGGAGACACTCCTTAAAATTATACTTATTGTTTTTATTTAAAATTGTAACATTGTCTGTTAAAATATTGAAAAATTCTAATTTACGTTTGCTATCGAGAAATTGTTTTAAGTTCATTCCACGTCGTCCGCTATAACAATCTGTTCTACAAAAGATGTCTAATCAAGATAGAAACTGTCATATTAAGCAAGGCCTAATATTACGTAGTTTTGCGGTTAAGAAATCCCGGGAAATATAAAAAGTTCCGGATATATGTTTCTAGTATCAATTAGATCCGAATCAGCCAATTCATTCAGCCGCTTTAAAACACTCCCGGGAAATATTCTGCGGGATTCCCGGCACTCAAAGTACCGCAACATTTAAAAAAGAATGTATATAGCTAAAATTCCTTCCAGCAAAATCGATTTTGGCTGAGCCACGGGGTTATGAAAATCGTGGAGCTTGGGCTGAACTCTAAGGGCCCTCGCCCACGGCGACTTTTTGTAGCGATGCCGTCGCGTGACCGCATCGATACAGTCGCGAAGCGGTCGGTAGCTGTGTGCTCTCGCCCACGGGGTCACGATGCTGTCGCGCTTCTGTCTCGAGCAAGCGCCACAGCTCTCGACCTGTCTGTATTGCACTGATGCTCGGTTCTCCACTCACGCGTCACCCTTCCTCCGTTTTCTCCCCGATGTCGTCCTACACGGTCGCGCATTTGCATCGATACAGTCGCGATGCAGTAGCGCGCTGGCATCGCTAATGTAGCGCGTTGCAAATGCGACTAATACGCATTAGTAGCGACGCTGTCATCGCTACAAAAATCGCCGTGGGCGAGGGACCTAAGAAGACCTAAAGCTAATTTACATTGATGAGTTCAAATTCGCAGGAAGCCAATGTTGGCTTCATACTGGCATGCATGATGCATGCACCAAGCCAGTGTTGGCTTCAAAATACATCAGAACAGTCTGTATGATCATGGACCAAGTCCCCTGCCTGCCATTGTGGCGAATTGCAGTAGGACTACTTATCTATTTCTCGTGAACGCTCAATACCTATAGACAAAACAGAAACACATTTTAACAATGTATGTGGAAAAGTAAACAATTTTAATTAAAGTTTAACTTGGAACACAAATTATATCAAATAAACATTATTTTCACAGTTTTGAAACACTTGAGTATATTTTCTTTTTGTTTCCTACGTTTAAGAAATACCTACCTAGTCAAATATTATCGGCCGTCTTAATTGGGTGCTGGGGTACGAGAATCCAGTTGCGCCAACTCTTGATATATTCTATGTACTCTTTGGCGCCAACCAACAATAAAAGTAGCATTTAGCGGATTATGGAGCGCTTATGTCATTAACGTCGAAAAACATAGGAAATTGATTGTTGTATGGTTGATTTGAAAATCAACATTATCAATCGCCTATGTCATCGTCTCGATAGAGAGAATTATTTCTCTATAGTCAACGGCCACTGCGACCCACATCTTGCTATGAATCGTTGTTAGCACTGCGTAATCGAAAATTATGGCCGCATAAGTGACGTTTTCACCACGACCATAACGACCGGTCGTGATGGTCGTGAAAGAGCACTGAAGTAGCACTTTGGGCGTTGTAAGCTTATACCCTCACTAGCTAAGGGTAAAATTATATACTTACAACATCATCCCAGCACGTCTATTCTGAATATACATCGTCGGCTACACAACAAATACGATGTGTACGTCTGTATTGATTCAGTTCTTCTGCCCACCATTGTAGGAAATTTAATAACAACATTTAAAAGTGAAAATGATTGACATATTATTGACATTGACAATATTGCTGTCGTTTAATAAACGTCAATTCCTCGAAAACTACAAATATCCACGTTTTACCGTTCTAAGTCTTAATTTTCCTCTTTAAAACTTAAAATGCAAATTCCTTAAGTGATATTAATCTGTTCAAGGCTTAGTACAATAATTTTCATGTTCGTTGTGTTGATTTTGAACTAACCAAAAATGGCAAGGTCGCCAAAGGATGAACCAAGATTTAACGATATGCAGCATAATACATGGAATTATTGTTCTGAAAATACCGAAAACAATTGCACACCTGGAGGATTAAATGAGAGGAATCAACCTCCAATATCATCAAATACGGGTATGATAAATGACAACAACGTCTACACAAATGCAAATTTTAATGGTGATATTTATTTGAACAAACACGCGTATAACGTTCAGGCTGGTGACAGTCCTTCATGCAAGGATGACAAAATGTTCAGCAACGGGTCCAATGGCCCACGTACAAATCAGAATTATGGTAATGCTATGCTTAATTTAGGAAATGGCCAACTTGTACGCGTTTTCTATGATGAAAACAATCAACAACTAATATTTCCCATGTCTGGCCAATACGAGTTATTTAACCACAACCAAGGACTCCATGATGTGCCTCTACATTCTTCACAACCATCTCACCTTTTTACCTTAAACCATGACTATTCCATGAACAATACTAATGTTCATGTACCATCAACAAGTGTGAATCAGACCAATACATACCAAGAGAATGTTAACACACAGTCACAGATGCCAACATCAAATTTTTTGAAGGATTTGTTGGGGAATTTGGAGCCTAACTCCACAGGCACATACTCACCATTTGGCCAAAATTATCCTTTAAATCATCCTGATGCTCCAAACTTGAACATGCTTATAAATTCTCCTGCCATTGATCCTTCCAAAGGGCAACCGAAGACTAATAATTCTCCAAAAAGGAACGAGAATAGCCCCTTAGCTGACACAAGCAACAAGAAACGTATAGTTGCTGAAGTTAAGCCAATGCGCCCCACATACTCAGATGTACTTGCTAAAAATACAAAGAACAATACACCTGTTGAGGCTACTCTCAGAAGCAAGCCTCAGAATTCTGAAATAAAACCAACTAACAAGACAAATAATAAACCTGATAAAACAAACCAAATCACAAAACATGATGACAAACCTCTGAAAGCTGAGAAGAAGACTCATTCAACAATATCATCAGGAAGTGAGTCAGGTGATGTTAACACAGATGAAATAGATAAACATCAAAAGCCAAATAAGAAGACCAAAAATAAACGTAGCAGTATCTCACGCAAGTGGTCTTCGCTTGATAACATCACAAATGAAGAGGATAACATTAAACACAACAATGAAAGTCAGTTTGTGTTTATTGAGAATCAAGAAAAACCAATGAAAAAGGAGAAAAAATCTGATTCAAATAAGAATAAAAATGTGGACAAAAACAGTGTAACAGAGGATGAATTCAAATTGGATGATGATAATGATGATACAGCTTATTTTCAAGATGGGCAAAATGAGTCTTTGAAATGTAAGAAGAAAAATAATGCACGTATTTACCATAAGGTATTGAAACCTGTGCAGGACAAGAAGAAGGGTAGTCAAGTTAAGGTGAGACGTAACAAGCCAGGATACTTGGGCTTAGCTCAAAACTACCTTGAAAACTGGGGTGGAGCGACCTGGAAGGCCCTCGTTTGGTTCTTTTATCTTCTTTCGGATATATGTCGTATGAGCCTACATCTTTCATTTGATCTGTAAGTTATATTTTAATGATATTAAATTTACCTCAATGTATTAGATATATGTGCCAGCAAAACTTCTTTTAAAATGCCAGCACCAAAATATGTAACTGCATCATTATGTTTTTGGCTACATTTGTCTTTCATATGGGAACCAAGGTTGCATATTCCATTTCACTATGGGAGTTCATACATCCAGTCATTGTAGAGTACAGTGAACAACTGACTAGTGCAACCCGAGAGCACCACATATTTGTAGTTGCTCTATCTTGCTCACACATCATCTGCCCTGCTCACAAACTTGCCATACCATACTAGCTATACTGTTTGTGAAAAATTATAAATAAGGTTACAGTTCACATGCAATTTATCTACTATTATTATTAATTACATGTGTAAAACAATTTTGTAACACAGTTATCATGGTATTTATAGATAGAATAGTCTTTATATAAGATAATATAAGCAATATACAAAACTGTAGAATAAGTTACAAATAGAAGTCTTATTACTCATAGCCATCTCTTCCCCATAAGGCCCTGGGATGAAGAGAGAAATATGGCACAAAATCTAGGGTGGGTTTTTGTTTCACAATATTTTTTTTAATATTACAAAATAGATATAAATATTATTGTATATAGATGACCTATAAATTTATATACTCATAATTAAAGACAAAGCAACATTTATAAAGTTAGTTCACCAAGCGTTATGATTTTAGTGTTTGACCTTGCTTAGAGGAACTATTAAACAAAAACTCTTATATATGTATTCTTTATCCTGCATCATATTACATCACAATAAAATCAAGACAATAATAGGAAGGACCTTGTGAAATCTCAATGAAGAGTATCTTAGTCTGTCTTATTAATTATAAATTAAAACTGAGTTTTTAAAAACAAGTGTAATAATTGCAACAACTCATAAGAGTTTATGGTAATAAAATAAAAGCAACTGGTCACAACACTTATAATGAGAGAACCTTACGGCTTACATACATGTCACCCACCAACACTTCAACACTCGACAAGCATTTTTAGAACATCTTGCCATCCCTCCAACAATTTTACAGTATAAGAAACTTTGCAAATTGGCACAACTGATAGGGGAGTGAAGTCATTGATAAACTATTGTAATTAAAGAGCCAGAAATTACAAGAATTTAAATAATAAACGGAACACAGTATAAATCTAGTTTACCAAGATGAAACCAAAATGTAGTTAATACCATCTATATACCATTGAAAGACTTTGAATTATAATCACAATTACACAATTACCACATACTCCTATAAGAGATAAATATTATTAAATAAAATTATGTTAAATTATACAGAACTACTTACTCTATACAAAACAGGCGCTCATCACCGATTAAATAAGAATATAACATTATCATTCAATTAAAGAAATGGCGGGATTGTATCTAGAAATAAGAGGGTATGTAACATAAATAATTATCAACTTTAAAAAGAAACATGACAAGAAAAACTATGCTAGTAGTAGTAACTGTAAAACTAGTCAGTACTTTGAAGAAAGGGCAAATTTTTATTTTAATAATGCCTTCCAAATAACTCCCTAAATTTAGGTTCTTTTAAATTTTTCCAGGTGCACATCGGTGTTTACACAAACATATGTGAGCTCCCAAGCGGTGTGGCGCAGCAGTAAAGATTGGATCCGCAAAATAGGCAACAATAAATATTTGCTTTACTTGGACAGGAAGTTTGGACACACAAAATTCGGCTTTTGGAGGAGATTGAAGTGGTTCAAGAAAGGTTATTTGCTATTCATAAGCTATTGCTTTTAAGGACACAATAGTATTTGTTCCGGCATTTCATTTTTTTGTGTTTGTGTATTCTAATAAATTAACATTTTTCTGAGTGAGCTTAAGGGACAATTATTTTAAAGATAAATTATGATTTATTCTGTAACTGAAGACTTCTCTCAAGTAAACTTCAGTACAATATCCTATGGGAAATGAACACTTTTCTGTATTACATGCCACTTTTTCAACTTATCTATAATATTTTAAAATTCTTATTTGCCCTGTCTGTACATTGAAGTAAAAAAAAACTGAAATAGACTACTATAAACGATGGAGAATACAATGCATTTTTTTTTAGATTTCTTGTTTGTCTGGTTGTTCGAGATTCACGTAAAAACTACTGGGCGAGTTTCGATGCAGTTTTCACTGAACCACAGCAAATTCTTAGACTTAAGTCGCGAACTTAAGTAACTTACGTAGTCGCGGGCATATCCTAGTATCAAAATAAAATGTCAGACTATAATATTACTGCATACTATTTTGCAACTGCTCAAATCTACCACTGGTGACTTTCTAGTCTATAATTTTTGTTGCGCATGAACTTTTTGTTTGTATAAGGGCCGGTCTTTTAATGATCAGATAAAAGTTATCAGTCAAATTCTAACCAATAATTTATTTATTTCATTTATGCAACTGTTTTTTTTTTATGATCCCATGTTGTGTTTTATTCTATAGAATAACTTTTGTCTGGTGATTAAATAAATCTACTTTTAATAAAATAAGTATTTATGTTCAGTATTTTTTTGTCATTTTTTAATCAAGTGTAATATAAATAATGTACAAGTGTTGCATGATTAAGTAAACGATGGTTTTTTGCACATTTGTATGTAGGACAATAATGAGACCTAGTAAGTAAACTACATAATATGTTTTGTAGGAACAGACATTGTTTTGATATCACAAATTGTAATCAATATTACAGAAGCTGAGTCTGACAGTAATAATGATTCAACTAAACTTAGCCAAAATATACCATTGCCAGCAACTGGGGAGGAGGCTATGAAGCGTTTACTGGCATGCAAAGGGAAGGATCCATACAGGTATGTATAACGATTTCACAATAAAAATGGCGACTTTCTAACCAAAAGTAAGTAATGTATTGATGTAAAGCCATGCTGGAATAGTTAGGTGCCTTAATAATAATAACTCGGCTGGCTTGATCAGTGTGATACCACACTCTCACAGGGAAATGTTATGTTATCAAACCTCATGTCATGGTTCCAATATTGGTTCTTATTTTTCTGTATGTGGTCTTCACACTATTGCCATTTCCCCGGAGTGAAATCAGAAAAATCTTAAGAGAAAAAATTGTATATAACATGTTTCACCCATCGTGTTATTAGGGGACCCATCTTGAAATATTTTATCTCATTTACGGTAGGAATAAATTGGAGTAAACAAATAGATCTTGTAACTGTTATACTGCACACATACTTCAGATGGTGACTAGCACTTGCGAGTAAACTATAATAATATATGATATACTTTTCTGTTGATATAAAACAATAAAAAATATTGCATGATCATATTTTTTCTTTGAAGTAAGTCCAACAAAATTTGTTCACTTAAGTGGGAATATGAATTAGAATTTCGTCGTGCGCGTCACACCACGACTCGCTCTAGCTCTTTCGGCTCTTAAAAGAGCGAGAGCCGATTTCTACTCTGTATCTCTATTGAGCTAAAGTAGTGATACATATTTTTAGAGCGAAAGAGCTATATCTTTCTTTTCTTTTTAGTGAGCCGTTCTGCACAAGTCGAAATCTTAACACAATCCAAATTCCTAAACTGTCAGAAATTAATTTAAGATGGCTCTTCATCACTTGTTTTCCAAATTACCAGTTGTTGGATTGTGTTATTTACCAACCTTGCCAGAATACCACACTTTTTATTTCCAGCATATTGGGTGTAAGTGTAACTTGCACAGACGAGGAAATCAAGCGATATTACAGGCGACAAGCTTTCCTTGTACATCCGGACAAGAACCAACAACCCGGCACTGAGGAAGCGTTCAAGATATTACAGCACGCGTTCGATCTCATTGGCGAACCGGTGAGTTATCTAATTGGCCATTCACTACCACACTCAGAGTCCGATCGGACCATTTAATGATCGATTAACCTTAAATTGTAATCAATAAACTTGAAAACTAATATTGTCTCGCTACTGTTTACTTTTAGTATCAAAAGTGTTGTATTTTCTAAGCAAGTGCCTATTTTGTGTTTGTGTTCTCGCTTTAAGTCTCTCCGTTGTTTTGACTTTCGAGTACCATAATATTTTGTTAAATTGAAAAAATAGCAGATTTAAAATTCTGTGACAATTAATAATATCAATAACAAATAGTTAAATTTTTGCCATAATGAAGCCTATACCTATATATAGGTGGAGACTTTATTATGGCAAGAGGCTGTTTGTCTTTGGAACTTTTCACCCGTAGATATCAGAAAAACTAAATCATTTGCCATATTTAAAAACTCTTTCAAAAACCATTACTTTAGTTTATGATAAAATATTGTGCAGCAAAACCTGACTTAGCTTTTGTGCCATATATCTCTCTCCATCCCAAGGTTGTCTGGATGAGATCGCTGTCAGCTTTTTTTCGCTGTTAGTTTTTGTGTATTATTTCATAATTTTTACTGTACAATAAAGTATATTCTTTTCTATTCTATAAAATATGTATTTTTCTTTTCTTCTTAACTTTGCTGTTTACTTTTTTCCACATTGTACTGTTCTTCCTTTTTTATTTTGTTTCTTTTTAATTTAATTATACCTAGAAATAAGTTGTTAAAAGTATCCTCTCAGTCAGGTTGCCTGAAAAAGATCGCGTTAAGCGATAAGGCCGCCATTTGTTTTGCCGTTAAATTATTGTAATTATTCATTCTATAATTGTTTATTGTGGTGATAAATAAAGTGTTTTTACTGGACTGTGTTTTTGTATTTTAACTTATTTGTTTATTACGTAGGAGCGTCGCGAGGCGTACGAGCGGCGCGCGGTGGAGTCGCGGCACGCCGAAGCGGCGTGGAGTGAACTCAGCCACTTACTCGCGCAGCTTCACGACAAAATGGAGTTTGCCGCTAACACTATTCGGTGAGTTATTCAAAGAAAAATTTAATCTTTTAAAGTTTTTTTGGCTTGAACACCGCATCGCAATATGTTATTTCATGTGAATTACATGTTGTATTACATGATTTACATGCATCAGTCTTACACCTGGTACATATCTGCTGGATGATTATTCTAAAACTTGAATATTCATGGTCACTTGACACTGGCTAGGTAGCATAAATTGACCAGTCATTAATAGAGAAAAAGAAGATATGAGATTTTTAGAGTTGATATTTTCTAATTTATATGTAATGCAGTTAATTTTGATAATTTGCCTTTGTAATAAACGATTATTATCTGAGTTTACTCCTTAAGAATAGATTTTCATATAAGCCCAGTATGGAAATTTCATTAAGACTGAAATTTATATAACTTCTACTGCGTGTGAACTGCAGACACACATTTTTTTTATTTATGTCAAGATATAAATAAAAAAAATGATCTTTGTTACACTTAGATGCACGAATTGTGGGCGCCGCCATAAGCGAGTGTTGACCGACCGCCCTTGTTACGCGGCACGATACTGCAGCCAGTGCAAGATACGCCATTCCGCTAAAGAGGTAATTAATACCTAAATGGTAAAACTACGAGTAAAACTCAAATGCGTCCTTGAAGTTCGTACAAGTCATTGCACAAAACACAATTTAAGGTTAACGTACAGAGCTGAGAGGATTTTAAAAGTCTAGTACTTTATTATTACGAAAGAACTGATTTGTCACATGTTAAGGGGGGGGGGGGGGGGGTTAACGAAGTGTGACATTATGTCGAATAAATCGAATGTATTTAAGCTATAACATTTAAACTATCAACAAAAGTCTTTAAAATGTTTCCAACTCTATATGTATGAACATAAGTGTTTGAAAAATTAAAAATTAATTTAAAATGGTAATAAAACTAATTACGTTACTGCTGTTTTACTTTAATAATTTTTTGATGTAAAATTGCAAAATATGCGATTTCACACTAGGGAGAGAGGTGTCTCACGAATGTGACGTGTCACGTAATTTGTGAGTAGACTCTTAAGCTATATATTCCAACTTGGTATTATAACTAGTCATATTTGCAGGGCGATATTTGGGCCGAGTCTAGTATGATGGGCTTACTAGTGATGTACTACGCGTGTATGGACGGCGCCGTC
The DNA here is from genome assembly GCA_949752895.1 of Dendrolimus pini. Taxonomy (NCBI): domain Eukaryota; kingdom Metazoa; phylum Arthropoda; class Insecta; order Lepidoptera; family Lasiocampidae; genus Dendrolimus; species Dendrolimus pini. The sequence continues at coordinate 4,611,939 of OX457131.1, forward strand.
TACCAGATCACGCAGTGGGCCAGCTGTCAGGTAACAACACTAACAAATAAATATTCAGTCATTTAAAAAAATGTATGTCATAAAAATATATTTAGAGATAGTCAATACTATTCATGACTAACTAATTTTTGCATATAAAGTTTCGATTGGAACATAATCATTTCATAATAATAATTTATTTATATATTTTTAATAGTTTCTATGGCTTCTAGATATTCGTTGACTGTGTAGAATGCTTGGCTAATTAACCATTTTCACTTGAACGAATTAAAGTTTTCTTCCTTGATTATAATTCTTGGTAAGTTATTGTATATCTGCACTGCCATGTAAAAAACGCTTTTGGATGTCTTGTGGGGTGGCTTACAAGTATTTTTATTATTTCTGTTTCTTTTATGATTATCAAAAATATTTCTATTATTTTTAATAAATATCACAATTTCGAAAATGTATAAGCATGGTAAGAAAGAATTTTGTTTTTGATAAAAAAAACTATTTACAAGATTCTTGTTTGCAGAAGTTTATTATATAGGTGAATTTTTGAAATAGACCTTCAGAGTCAAATCCTAAACTATGCTATAAATAGCGAAAAACGCTCGAAGGAGTCTCGAGGCGGATTTTGACAAAAACTAAAGTGCCATTAGGTTTTTGAACAATCAGGTACTCTTGTTAAGAATAGAATCGTCTGATTTTGAAAAAGTAAACATATCCCCTATATTATTATACCAAATCACAATGTAGCTTCAGTTTTTTGTGATAGGATGTCAAACGAAAAACCATGGGAAAGGGTTATTTTTTAACAAAATGTTTCTATTTTCTATACATTAATTAAACATCAATTGCGCCGAATATTTGACCGCACGTCATTTGAATGCAATAGGTGTTTATTCATTTTGAATATTATGGCGACCGAGGGTAGAACTTTCCGGCAGCTTAATCAGTCGCAAGACTTCTGGAAAAAGGTAGAAGATTCTGGAAGGAAAAGACAAGAACGGATATATTTTAGAAAGGGGTAGACGATGAACGAAAGATAGAGATAGATAGATGATAGAAAGGGGTAGACAATAAACGAAACACAAAGATAGATAGGTGTTAGAAAGGAATAGATGTATAAACGAAAGTTCCCGAACAGAAGGTTCGGAAAGGGAGAGACAGAGATAGATAGTCGGGTTCCAGAAAATTCTTCCGGGTATATAAACAGCGTAAAGCGCGCCTACCCGGGAGTTTAGAGTTGAGTTGAGTTCAAGACGGCGAAGCGACGAGTGCGATACGGAAGAGTTGTAAGAGAAGGTTAATAGAAGATAGTGACGAGTTAAGTGGTGAATTTTATGACAAGTTTGGTGGACAGTTAAGTGAAGCATAGTAATATCGGAGGTGGTCTACGCAATATCAGCGACGGTATTATGAGTGAGACACCTGAACGTCGGGACTGTGCATCATAAGTCGTGCGTATAGGGGCAACCCTGCAGAGAGGTATTACGTGCGGCTGTGTAAGTCAATAAAAGCGTTTAGTTAAAAACTGGTGTTTTCTTCCAATCCTAAGTGCATACCCCTCTCGCACGTAATAATATTACAATATAATAATATTACAGATGCCTGTTAAAAATAGAATAATTTTCATTATTTCCATATTGAGGTGAGGTTTAATTAATGTACAGAAAATATAACCTTTTGTACAAGAACAACCCTTTCCATTGGTTTGCCGTTTGACTGTTTACATTAATATAATATTAATACCAGCTACGGTCGTACGTATAATACTTATATTAAAAAAATTTATAATTTTCAATTAAAAATACTTAAACAATTAGTTTCACCAACAATAAAAAACCAATACTGTAACAATGAAAAAGGTCTCTTTAAACATTGTAAAGTTTTACCCATAGAAAACCAGTTTAAAAAAATGATGCTCAAAGAGCAATTTTTTAACCAAGACCTACAAACACTAATAAAACACTCTGTATATACGCGAGCCATAGCCCAAAACCGGTTCGTCACGAGTCTGGCAAACAACATGTACGGCAAGCGCACAACTGAATATATAGTTCCGCGCTTGTTAAATGACTTACCTGTCGAGTTTAGGGAAAGCATTACATCAATAAATATTAAATATAAACTTAAAACGCACTATTTAAATGACACGTAATGTTATAATTGTTAAATGCTACGGACGTAGACACTCATAGTATTAATATAAACCCCAGAGGTTTTCAATGCTATGTATAAAATCAAAGAGCTGTAATCATTTTGTTGTTTTGATAAATAAATTATAAAAAAAAAAAAAAAAAAACGAAATCTGATTATTTTTCAAATTCAGCCGATTCAATTCCAGACGAGGTTAAGAGTGTTTCTTATTTACTGTTGGCCCTAAAGGCCCCCTTGAAAAATTCACTCTATACATTGTGCATACGTATAGTGTTTATATGCACCACGTGTGCATTTGTCGTGCAGAAGAAGAACCTGAAGCAGCTGCGGCCGGACTGCCACGTGGTGCAGTACCGCATCGTGCTCGGCAACAAGGCGCCCGCCGCGCCGCACCTCGACCCCGCCGCCGCCCCTAGCGCCGGGTCAGTGCCCACTCATATTATATATATTTGGGAATCACGAGTGGAAAATGATAATAAAAAGTAGAAAAAGGCGGATCGTAAATAATTGTTCAAGTTTTAGAACAAAACTGATAGTTTGGTTATAAACAAACAATGGAAATGCGTTCCAATACCACAGGGCGCTCCGTTTTATACGAGTACTCCAAGCGTAGTGAAAGGTGGGCGGGGCGATGTCGCTGCCGCCGTACTTTGAAAAGTAATCAACTACCGCCATTATGGCTTATTATATATAAAGATGAAGAGTTTGTTTGTTTGAACGCGCTAATCTCTGCAACTACTGGTCTGATTTGAAAAATTCTTTCAGTGTTAGATAGCCCACTTATCGAGGAAGGCTATAGGATATATATCATCACGCTAAGGCCAATAAGAACCGAGCACCTATGAATAGGAATGTTTCAAAATCGGTGGATTTTGGAAACAAATTCCACGCGGACGACGTCGCGGGCACAGCTAGTCACTTAATAAAACTACGTTTTAACTACGGTTTTAAGCACAGTAATTTATTTGAGTTTGGTTATTATATTGGCCGCTTTTCAGCTGCCGTGATTGAGGAAGACAAAGATGACAATTATCAACGAGTATTGTTAAAGTTTTATTTAGCCTATCGCCAACTTGGTCGTTTTAATTATTTTGTTTTATATATTAGTTTTGAATATCGCCACTTTCCTTCAATAATGTGTTACTAGTGGTCGCCCGTTATCATTTGTTGTCAAAGAGAAAGACTACTCTTATAATCACAGATTTCGCCAAGGCAACAATAAAAAAAGTGTATATATGTGTGTGTTTGTCAAATATATGTTATGTGTGTAATGTTTTTCATGCATGATTAAAAAAAAAATAAGCATTCGTCGCTTCTTCTCTATATAAACTATAATTTATAAGTGTGCGTAATTTTGTACGTGGTATATTTTGTAACGCATTGTTTTATAAATCTACAGAAAAAATGTATTCAATTCGATAGGTACATTTATTTTTGGAAGGTTAAAAAAGTATATTTTCTATAATTTTGATTTTCAAGATAACACATTATTGAAGCAAAGACGCGATCTGTACATTATACATCTATAAATATCATGATAATAATAATTTTCATTTAAACCATAATTTTAATACGCTGTTTGACTTGTTATAGAAATTACGTCATAATTTGCAATACTCGCCCAAAATCTAGGTGACGTCGGCTTTTTGTGAGATGATAAATAGTATCTCAGTTGCTTTGATTGTGAACTACCCTAATTTACAATCAATCAAAATATTAAATAAATATATTAAAATAACTTCCCTAACTACTCTATTGTCTAATTCATTCATTCATTTGTTTAAAGTTTAAAACATGGTATAGAAATTTGAGGTGACATAAGGATATAAGACTCGCATGTTTTGCTTAAGAGGCGTGCAAATTTTCTTTTAAGATTATTAAAAGAAAGAATACTTATTACAAAAATTACAAAAGAAAATATACATTTTAAGAAATTTTGTCAAAAATGACCCAAAAATTCGTTTACGGAGTAAAAACATTTATCTAACAGCCATTTGTGTAGCTAGTTAGAAGCAGTATACATACAAATTTAAGAAGAAACAGCCCAGACTGTTGTCCAGAAGGAACATTCCCAAAAGACTGGACGTGTTACCTGGTATGGCAACACCTAACATCTAAAATGTTTCCAAAAGGACTAAAACTAATCTAAACTAAGAATTAATATAACCCCTAATTTATTTTTCAGTCATGATCCAAATCTGGAGGAATTCTTGAACAACCTATACAGTAAGTCGGGTGCGCCCGCAACCGGGAATTGCAAACCGCCAGACGCCAGCGAAGCCAAAAAACGCCGCAACAAAAAACCAAAAGTTTGAAAGTTAATTTTCTTAGTGCGTATGTTACTCGTACTCAAACGGTTCCTATATCTTACTAATCATTCGTTTGCCTTACTAATGTTTAAAGTTTGACATAAACTCCATACAGTGTCAATTGTAAGTGAAAAGAATGGGTGGTGACATATAAAAACCTAGCACCTGTCACATTTCCAACCCAGCTGTCAAATAACTATGTCAACTGTCAAATGTGTTACAAAATGGCGCGTAACGTGGCTATGATACAAATTTAATTGGTTACCGTATTGGGTATATAAAAAACTATAACAGAAACAAATAAATTACAAATAAAAATTGAAAATAACATAAGAAACGGCCAAGTGCGTGTCGGGTCAGGCACAGTAAGAGTAATGGCGATTAATTTGAATTGTTTTTTTGTATTATTTTATTTGGCTACGGACCTATAATAAGAATTAACCCAAAATATATGCATTTCGAAAGCAGGTGTTTTGAAAATGTATATTGCAACTATTTTTCGAGTCTCCAGAATTTTTTCCACCCGATACGAAATGTCATCCGTATTTATTAACACTTAATGAAAACCATTAATTTACAAAATAATTATATTTACTTGGAAAAAAATACTGGCACTTGGTCTTAAATTAAGTTTTGCAGTTGAAATCTTTCTGCACGATTCCGCCTCGTACGCGGCCACTACTATCGTAGACAAAATTACACGCCATTTCACCGTTTTAGTGAGAAACTTGCCTTTTGAAGAAAATAAAATAATAAAAATCATCTGAGACTGTTTCACAATGTTAAGACTTAGATTTTTTTGTCATTATGAATAAGAGATTTTATTCCTCGAACAAGTTTGATTAACATGAACTTCAGAATATAAAAGTGACAAATATTTGTAGTTATCACAAACAGACGAATGGAAGTATATAAATATGGTGAATCTATAAGAAGTTTTGTTCTATATGAAGGGCACAGGGGCAAAACATGCAATGTTACAAAGGCCTATAACCTGAGAAAATTGCAAATTAAACTTTTGAACAGTGATAAAGGGTATATTAAAGCTTGAAATAAAGGAAAAAGGTATTAATTTATGAAGAAAATATATTAGTTTTGGGTGTGTAGTACAAAAACCCTGTTCTTTCTTATACTTATTGAGTTGCGAACAGAACCAGGTCAGAAAATACAGGCAAAAATATGGAATGGCTATGAAAAACAGAGAAAGGACATGCAATGTCACAAAGAAAATATACTTAGAAGTAACTAAATTAGTCTTTTGATGAAAGAAAATATTTTGGACAAATTGTAACATGTTGTTTAATAATTATATTTTATCCTTGAAAAGTTTTCCTAAGCTTTTGGTCCACAAAACATTAACACGGTCTCGATATGCAGGAATTTTGCCTTTGTAACTGGAGGGCTCTCATTATATGATTGTTCTGGCAGTAAAAAGCAAAAGTCACCAACACCAAGAGAGTCATTACGGAATTTAGACTTTTCTTTTAGCTACCGTGAGAATTACTGATATCCATTATCCTTGTCAACCCTGATTTTTTGGATGGTTGCTCCAGATTGCCCATACCTTCTTCTGAGGCCATCTTCAAAAACTACGTAAAATATAATAGACGCCGCACAACACAACAGACGAACGAAATAACCTCAAAAAACAAGACTGTAATAAAACTAAAACTGACAACAATTGGACAATGCTTATTTTTCTCCTGTATTACGTGCACTTTGCTTGTTATTATGCATTGTTTCAATATTTTTGAATGAAGATTACTCCGGAACTGTGCATGCTGCAAAGTGTGTTTTGGTGTTTTGTTATACCAATTTTAAACTATACAATGGCATTGCCAATTCAAAAAACAGAAAAATGTGACATCGCATGTTTTACCCTGTGCCCTTCCCATGTTCAGGATTCTTTCTTTTAATGCTTTCTTTACGCATTCATTACTGTATTCTTTATATATTGATCATGAAAATAACTTAAATTTTTATTAAAAAAATTAACTCAAAATTAATATTAAAAACAAATCTGTTGTAAAAATATTAAGAATTCTATTTTAAGTGTTTGTTATTTATCTCAAAGACCCTATAATTATTTTACTTACATACAACGGTTTTTATATATTATTACGCATGTAACTTTTGTGACATAAAAATTGCCCTAAAATCACTTAATCCAATCTAAAAATATTAAGAGCTCTATTTTTAATCTTATAATTTAATTAATTTTCTCACACAACTGTCTTTTTTTAAATTATATTACTTCAAGCCATGTAATATGTTTAACATCTCGTTTTATGTGTTGTGAAACAAGCTCTTATTCTATTACTAGAGTTATTCAAACATTTCTTAGTAGCGTATCGAGGGCTTCATAACAAATGGGTGTATACGCAAAAATGTCATTTTTTTGTTGTTTTCTAAAATCTATGCATGTTACAATTTAGAAAGTCTTACCGGTATGCAAGTGTACCTATTAAATAGAAGGGTATTCCACATTTCAGCCTCTTTTTTACAATCAACAACATTTAATTTACAATCAACTAGTTTTGTTTTATTCACAATTTTGTCCCTTATGTAGAACTGCGCTTTTGTCTGTACGCCTATTTGTTATGAAGCCCTCGAGATACATATATATATATATATATATATATATATATATATATATTTCCCTCTGAGTTAATCGTCCCTTAAAGTCTTTGAGTACAATTGTTACTAATTATTTGTATGACAGAAAGTCATTGCATTTGGATCACATTATACCTGTAAATTACCACAAATTGTTGTAACGCGATACCTTCCTGCTTTATTTGATTTAAAAATATACAAATTTATGGAATTAAATCATTTTTTAATTCACTATTTTCACATCTGTTACACATAGTAACTTTTTTTTCTATTGTTTTTACTGCTAGATTGAACTATTATTACATGTTATGTGTATTTATTTTTAATGTAATGCAACGGATGCTTCTTCATTCATATAATCTTATGGTCGATAATGATTGGATTCTAACAATTACTGATTAAATATATTAGCAACCACAACTGATCAATTAAGCGATAAACGGCTGAAGGTCTCGGCGAGTATTAAGTTACTTTTCCTCTGTGGCGAATGAGCCGAGCGAGCGAAATGAGCGTGCCGTGGTAACAGCGGACGATTACCAGTATATAATGAATGTTACATCCTTTTGTTATCGACATAATATTAATAATGAAACATAGTTGTACTGAAATTTCACTGCCTGTGCAAGAGATTATTGTAATATTAGGCTAGTGGCAATGAGATTACTGTCCGGTGTTTGCTGTGCGTAGGCCTTGAGCTTCATGTGTCAATAAATTATGTGGAAACATAGTGCGTGTTTTATTTCAATTTCATAAACTTATTCTAGATTTTTTTAGCTGATATATCTATATCACCACCGGTGATCTCACCACCCATCACCTTATCTGTATTATCTTTATAGGTCACTATAGTTTTCCCCGCGTGAAAAACCCTGGGTAATAGTAAAAAATTGACTAGGTTTTTATATATATACCTACTAGCGGCCCCGGCAGACGTCCACTCTGAAAAAATAAAAATCTAGGACCCGATCCCAGCGTCACCTACCGGTTCCAATTGTGGATTTAAACCATCCGGGGACCCACTCAAACACAAAATCACCAAAATCGGTCCAGGTGATTAGGAGGCTTTTAGAACCCGATCTCAACGCCACCTACCGGTTCCAGCGGGATAAAAAGTATCCCATGTCCGTCTCCTGGTTCTAAGCTACCTCCACCAATTTTCAGCCAAATCGGTACTGCCGTTCTTGAGTTATAAATAGTGTAACTAACACGACTTTCTTTTATATAATTATATATATATATATATATAGCCCTCAATACTTAAGTTTCTTGTTGAATTCACTACAATCACAAAGAAATAAATCAATATATTGTGGACAACAGCACAGCATAACATAAAGAAAAGTTGCAGCCAACCTGAAATATCTAATGGGTAATGAATGATATGTGAGCGATCTGACAACGTATGTCTTGTTAAATTACAGTGATGGTTGTCTACATCGCAATTGAGGAGCCATTTATTTTGCTAATCCGTCTATTCCAAGTAAACTACGTCTTTTATCGGAATAAAACGTAACCAAATGTTGATTCGGGTGGCTGGGTTATACCAGCCTTATGTGGAATTTCATTCATATACGTACATTAGTTTACAAAAAAAAAGATGCGATCGCAGCTCCATCTTTTTCGCTATTTCGTCTATCCCACGAAAACGACGTTATTTATCGGGATAAAAAGTATCCTACGTTTACGCCCCCTGATATAAGATAGCCCTGTTGCGAATTTCACTTAAACCCGTTCAGTACTTTTTACGCGATAATCTGACAGACAAAAAATTAATAAAATTGCATTTTTCGAAATCTGGTCCGAATTACCCTCGTGATTTTTTTCACATTTCTAAAAGCAATGTGCAAACTTGAAACTCGAACAAACTGATTATATACAGTCGTTACTACTATGGACAATCTGAATTGTTTTGGAAAATGATTTTCTATCATATTTTGAACTACCACAAACACGCTGTTTTTAGATGCTAATCAACAATGTGCGTCAAGGTTTCAACTGGTTCCTGTTTACTTGGAGGTGACTATAAAACTTAACATTCGATAATACATGCCGCTAGCTAGTTTCAAAAATAATGTAACACAAATACTAATAAATATCCTAAAGAATTTTGGCGGGATCTTAAAGGTAACATTGTACTTACTGTGCAATTTTATTTTATGAAAATGTGTATTATCCCCGCAAATTGGCAATGCGCTGGGACCTTGTCAAATTAACATTCACGTGACGTCATCTGCAACTCGATATGCACGCGTACTCGCCGGCCAGTGATGCTAACAGTACTGAGTGTTCGGCTACGGTTACGTCACCAAAATGGCGGCCAGGCGCAATAGCAATTTGAGGGCATAATAAAATAAACAAATAGTTCTAGTATATTGAGATTTTGAGTAGTAATTATATAATATTTTCTTAAGTTTTCGCGACTTGTATACATAATAAAACTACGTTTTAAGCCGTTCACGGCTTTAAGCGCGGTAATTTATTTGATTTTGGTTATTCCGACGTTTCGGCCGCTCTTCAGTGGCCGTGACCACGGCCGAAACGTCGGAATAACCGAAATCAAATGAATTATCGCGCGCTTAAAACCGTTAAAACGTATTTTTATTAGTAATTATGTGTTTCTGTGAAAAATATAATGTGTAGTCAAATGTGGCCTTGGAGTTGTCACAAGAACTCTGTTGATTGGCGTCAGTCGAAGCCCTACAATTCGGCTGAGCTATACAAAGACAATACATCGGACGAGACTGAAACTTTAAAGCTCCTTAGCCCACAATTGCAACAAACTGTACTACAAATTAAAAAAGAAACAACAAAGTCAAATTAATTTTATTTCATTCTAACATAGCATCATTTTTTGTGTCTCTGTCAGTTACAATACAATTCTCGTATGTCCACTTTGGGAACATTCGTTTGTATAAGTTGAGTAGTATTGTGTCTTGAGATTTCAACTGCCCGTCGAAGACGCATTTCATATGGCCGTGTGTACCTGGATTTAAAAATTAATTATCAAAAATTAAAGTACTGTTGAGATATTTAAACTCTGGAGTCTTGAGGTATGTATGTACGGGTGGAATCTTGCAAGTAAAATTTGACCAACTTCTCGGTTTCCGATTGAGCTGAAATTTTGCACGCATATGTATATCGCGTGACAATGCAATAATATGGGAGCTGATCTGATGATGGAGTCGAAAGGTGGCCATAGGAACTCCTGTGCTAAACAAGGTAGACGCGTCGTATTTGGGCTCATTTTACTTGTCTCGGCTAGCACTCTGCTGCTACATGATATCTAGGATCTCAATAACTTGTATTTAAAAACCTTTTTATTAAAAAAGCTTTTTTTCTTAAATTAAACCTCGCATTGCAGTGTTATAACATCAGGCATATTACTTCACCGCAGCGGGCGAGAGGGTATTTTTTTCGATTTCGTCACAAGCCACATCATTTCGGTAATCATGCTGTTCACATTGTCCCAATTTTCTACTTTCTTTAGCATTATATCCAATATTGTAGTTGTCGTTATTTTGGAACATAAGTTTGTCTGGGCTGTTCTTCTCAGCTCTTCCCATCTCGCGCATTGTAAAATACGCCACGCTGCGGTCATCTTGGTAGTGTAATGGCTACCACACGCGTCAAACTCAAAGGGCGCGGGTTCGAACCTGAACGGAACGCATGCAACGAACCGAAATGAACCTAATGTACACACTAATTTCCACATGCTAATAACGGTCTTTATGCAACCTGCACATCGAGATTTGCCGCCTTGGACAAGCGTGGAGGGGGTATACTGTCCGTTCTCCCTACAACGGGAGGCCCGAGCCCAGCAGTGGGACATTTATGGGCTGTTATTATAAATGTGCCACGGTGTCAAAGGGCTGGTGTCTACCTTAGAAAATGCATCACTATGGCAATCAAGGGACGTAAAATATTGAACCTTCTGGGCACCTTACCCATTGAAAACAGACCTAGGCTCAGTAGTCTATATACAGTCTTAAGAGAATGATCATATAAATACAACTTCTAACTTAAGGAGAAACTGAAATGGATATAATATTATGAATTTTTCACAAAAAACAATCTGATCAGATAAAGTTTCATACATAATAAATATTACAAGAATTATTTTTTCATGGAAAAGTATATAAAATCAAAATATGATTTCTGTGAAACATTAATGGGTTTTTGTTAACATTCGCAAAATACAGATTCATCGTAAGTTCTATCAATTTATATTAATACGCAAGTGAGGTAGCGAATTCCCTATATATAATTTATCTCCTTAATTTACATTTACTTTGAAATAGCAAAACCATATTTCAATCATTAGCCTCCATACTTAATATTATAATTGCGAATGCGTGTTTGTTTCTTAAGGTTTCACACAGTACTTACCCAACACACAACATTTTTCACACACGTCAGAGGACAAAATAGGTCTTAGGATGCATTTAATTCGTACAGAACAATTGAAAGAAAGAAAGAAAAACTTTATTTGCAGAAAATTGATCAATAGTCTATATTGACGCGAGAGAAGCCGCGGGTAAGAACTGTGAGACATAATATAATACATTTATTACCCGTCGCCATTTTAACTAATTCTTTTATAGTCGTCTTCTTTTATTTACTTTGTGTTTAAAGTTTGTGATTAGAAAACAGCCCATTGTTGTATTGTAATCTTTCATGGCAGTCATTAGCCAGGTGTGTCGGATTAAGTCGATTTAGATACGGGGACATTGCAATTGCGCAGTATAAAACGATGACCTGATGGAGGGGGGAACCAGTCGAGCGATAACCACGAGCGAAGCGAGACGTGTGTACTACAATCGGGAACCATAGTGACGGGCTTTGCACGTTTTATTGAATTACGACCTTCTGCATTGCGTTTGGATTTGTTGTGTTTGTGTTCCAACGGCATTTTAATTCGAGTCTCGCGACTCGTAACAATATAACACATTTACTAACCTAACGGTTCTTTAATGTGACCAGTGCGTCCATACTTAGTTCTGAGTTTGCACGGCTTAAAGTAAATCACGTCGTCTCTATTGAAGAACATGAACCTTATCACTGCCGATTTTTTGTGTACCTAAAAATGAAATAGAACAAATTACTAAACAGAAAGTTAGTATGGAGAAAATTGTCATCTAACTATACTATAGTTACAACTTAGGCCTCGACGAAGACATGTTCCACGTACAGATCTGTAAAAGCACATTTTATTACCTGTCGGCATTTGAAATAATTGTAATCCTTTTATGATCGTCTTCTTTTGTTCACTTATTTATCGGCATACGTTTCTAGTTATTGTGGAGAACAGCATATTGTCCTATTGTACTCGCTCGGGAGCATCATTCGCCATGTGTTCAGGATTATAGGTACAAGCTAATTCTAGGAAATTATGTCGACGTTGCCGGGCGGGCACATTTGCATTTGTGAAGTAAAAAACGACGGCCTGATTGAGAGACCCCGTCAGTTGAGCTACAACTACGATACAGGCGTGACGTGTATACATTCGGAGATCTATTAGTGACGGATTTTGCGAATTTTATTGAATTACAACCTTCTGCATTATGTTTGGATTTGTTGCGTTCGGTTATATTTGTATAGTTGTTTTATATAGTTTGTATAGTTCTAATAAACTCTATAATAATTCTAACGGCATTTTAATTCGAATACCGTAAACTTGTAACACTATAATAAAACTGTAAATGGTTCGAGTTTGTACATTGCGCTTTAAAATGTGAAAAAAATTCGGGAGATAGGCCTAGGCCGCACTACGGTTTTTTCCCGGGAGCGGTTAACCGCTATAACCGCGAAACCGCTCGATACGTACACACTACGATTATAAACCGCGAAACAGCCCGTGATTTTCACAGTTTGAAGATGGTTTTCAAAAGAGCAGTATGTATTGTTGCTCTGGTACTAAGAAATAGAAAAAAAAGACGTCAACGAAAATTTCGCAAATATTATGTCCATTAGCCGTAGATTTGAGAAAAGTTTTTTCAGAAAAAGTATACAATTTTAAGAGAACATCCAGAGAAAAATTTTAACTACTTTCGAATGTCAGTAGCCAGCTTCGATAAAATTTTGCACAATGTGCGTCCATAAATCACCTTAATGGATACAAAATTTCGCAAATGTATTTTATATTCGGCGGTCGGCCGAATACTAGCCAAAAAACGCCCGCGGTTAACGCATAGTGCGTGCGCGCCCACTTAGTTCTATAGATTACAAATTTTGCTACGGTTTCTTACCGCGACAATTTTGTAACATTTCACGGTTTTAAAATCAGTCGCGGGTAAAAACCGCAAGTGCGGCCGCTTGTATTCGTTTACGTGTTTCATAAACTCACACGGTTAATAACTGCTGCGGTTTCACCGCAGTGCGGCCTAGGCCATGAGCCGGGACAGAAGATTCCACAAATGCAATTTTTAGAATTTTTGTTTGTCTGGCTGTCATACTAGTCAACCATGTTGTAAGTCTTTAACTGCCGCAAAACAGCTGAGTTCTTGTAGCATGCGTGTTACTTACAGCTAATTTATTACACACAAACATGTTTTTTACAAAAACAATTATTATTCGATATACATTATATATAATATATATTTTATCCGTGCAGGAACGGAGAAAGAATACAATTTCCTGCGGCCGGGCGGCCTGTCGTATGAGGCGACAAAACAACCCACAGCCAGATGGTAGGGCGTTTGCTCGACTGGATGGCGACCACCCCTGGTCTAGAGTATGCCGCCATAACAACCTTGTGTTGTGTTCCGGCATTGGTGACCAGGTTCTAGTCTCCTTTAAGAGAACAGCAGCGCATTTGTAGCACCTTTGGTGTTGCAGATGTCCATAGGCGATGGTAACCGCTTTCCATCAAGTGGGCCGTCTGCCTGTCTGCTGAACTCGTACAATAAAAATAAAAATATATATATATATATATCAGTATGGCGATCCAGCGAGGAAACGTAGCCAGCCTTTTGGGCACCGTACCCATAGAAGACAGTGATCTGGGCTCAGTATTCTACTTATAGTCTTGAGGGACTATGAGTAGAATACAATACAAATAAGTTAAGTTTTCTTACATTGTATTCAATAGTATGTAATTTTATAATTGTTCATATGTGTAATAAATGATATTTTCTTATATAACGATTTATATAATATTTTATATCGATTTTTTCAAATATTCCTTTCAAGTTCTCATTAAATCCCTCCTCTCCTTTAAAATTAGATTAATTAGACAATTACCTTGTAAGGGTGCCCCGATAATACAATTCTTTTAATGATGAGTCTATCTGGATTGCAAGAGAGCAACACTCCCGAAGCTACAAGCTGTAACTTTGTATTTTTCTTCTCCTGAAATATTATGTTAATTAAGAATAAAATTATAGTTAAAAAACACACACACATTTTAATAGCAATGTAATAAACAGTAAAAAAAATAGTGATTCTTGAAAAAATTGTAATATAAAATATAGAGTTATGGATATTAAATATAGAGTTGATTGAAAAATATTTTGGCATTAAAATAATAATCATTTTGTCAATCACTTTATTTTTATTATAAATTTATTTCTCATTGCTATTGTTTTTTTTTCAATAATTAAAAAGGTGTCACAAACATACAATGTACATATATCAAATGATTTTATATTGTATTGGTACATATCATCTTTGGCAGGACATACAAATCTAGTAAATGAGCTCAAGGCAAGCAGTAGTGCTACGTTGTATATCTTGTGGTAATATTATAAGTGATTTAAATAAATAGTAGCCTTGGAATCGTTTCGAATGACGTCCGTCCTAGTCTTGGCTGGGACGGATACAGCACTTAGAGTGGTAATATTATAAGTGATTTAAATAAATAGTAGCCTTGGAATCGTTTCGAATGACGTCGGTCCTAGTCTTGGCTGGGACGGATACAGCACTTAGAGTGGTAATATTATAAGTGATTTAAATAAATAGTAGCCTTGGAATCGTTTCGAATGACGTCGGTCCTAGTCTTGGCTGGGACGGATACAGCACTTAGAGTGGTAATATTATAAGTGATTTAAATAAATAGTAGCCTTGGAATCGTTTCGAATGACGTCGGTCCTAGTCTTGGCTGGGACGGATACAGCACTTAGAGTGGTAATATTATAAGTGATTTAAATAAATAGTAGCCTTGGAATCGTTTCGAATGACGTCGGTCCTAGTCTTGGCTGGGACGGATACAGCACTTAGACCACTTTCTGACATGGAAGAAAGCATTGTTACAAAATATCGACTTTGAGATTTATGATGTGTCAAACCCAGCAAGACAAGTGTAAAAATAAGAGGCCCGAGCCCAGCGGTGGGGTATTTTCAGAGGCGACGTGGGCCATCCCCTACGGCCTCGCACCTCAAAGACAGGACGAATACATTTTTTTTTGCGGTCAAAATATCAAAAAACCTTATTCACCGTAAAACAATAATCCTTACTCATACTAATTATTTTTTTATTTCGGCTAGCGACATTAGCGGTAACCATTACAGGGAAACCCGCCGGCCAGTGCCAGTAGTCGGTTTCAATTGTTTTCAAATCCATATTTTTGTGTTACCAGACGGCCTCACAAAATATATGTTGCCCATATGAAATCAAAGTGTTGCTCCGCCATATTACAAATAAATTGCAGATAAATAAATACCTTGAAACACAAGACGGTCGATGGACTGAACTGAATTGGCGCATAGAATGTTGCGACACACGTTGAGGCCGGTTGAAAGAATCGTTCATACTGCAAATAAATACAGCGTCCAGTTATATGTCTAAGGTATACCAATCATATTATGTCCACACTATAATATATGTTTTTGTGTTTGTTTGGATGTTATGTTGACTTATACCTTCTTTACCTTCAGTTTATTAAATTAAAATAATAGGTTTTAAATCAAATAATTTTTTATTGCAAACTAAGTCTTACATGGTTTTATACACTACTAGCTTTCCCGGCAGACGTCGTCCTGCCCGGAAAACCTGCAATCGATATAGCGACAGCAACGCCACCTACCGGGTCCAATTGTGAACCAACTCAGAAACATTCTCTGGCTCGTGCACAACAATTTTGCTAAAGATCATCACATGATCAAATGTATAGTTTACGATTCTATAAAGGACATACAGACAAACATACATTTTTATATATAAGAAAAAGATAATTGAGAATAACACTTATTACTTAATTCAGAGTTCCCCAAACTTTTTTGTGTCGTAGACCCCTTGCCATGTTTTTCCGTGTTGGGTAGACCCCCTACTTACCTGATATTGATTTCCTCTAAATTTCTAACTGTATTGAAGTTAGTGTTAAAAAGTTAAAGTAAAAACGCATGTTAATTTATACATTTATTAATTGAATTTAAATTAAAACTACTCAAAATAAAATTTTGAACGAATTAACGTATTTGTCCCACATTCGTATTTATAGTGACGAATTGAACAAGTCAGTGCAAGGTAGCGAAGCTCTGAGACTGCGACTCTCAGGTTTTTACAAGTTCAAAATGTATTGCGACCACAAAGCGAATACCAACATCCTACAACTTACACAATTTTATAAACATATATAATAATTTTTTTACTACATAGGTACTTTTATAAATAATGTATATGTTTTGATATTATAAGATAGTATAATGTAAGTAAATAGGTACTATCAGTGTATGTGTTGAGATCCACTATCGTGGACCCCCATTTTCATTTCATGGAACCCCAAAAATTTTTTTCGCTGACGTAGACCCCTTGCAGGTTGTCATAGACCCCTAGGGGTCGATATAGACCAGTTTGGGAATCACTGACTTAATTGGTCTTTAATAGCATCATAATGTTAATGTTACAAAATATCCAGCACCGAGCCAGACATCATGTTACTACCCAGTATCCTACCAATATACACCTTGTAGGTGAGGTTTCTCAAAGTTTCCAACTAACTAGCTAATTCTAGGTTTTCATAAAAATAGCAAACCTGAAAAACCTGGCGAACCTAATTTGAGAAAACCTGTAACCTAAAACAAACGTAATTAATTTTTAATTCACTTCTTGTACCATCATCTTCTGTGCTTTGTATATAATACAGATATTTGACGAATGACTTACTATCATTATAATTTTATACCCAAAGCAAAATGTTTTGACAGGATTTCCAACCTTATCAATATAAAGTGGTTTTGCTACAACCAACATCACTTACCTTATGCTTACTGCCATTAGTATGTTGACTGAATATAGGATTTACAATGAACCTTCTATAACCGACTTGGAATATCAGTCTTTCTTTACTCTTCATAGGTTCGTCACTGGCCCCAGTCCGCTTCAACACCACATTCATACAAGACATCTTGTGCTCATGCGGTAATAGACCAAACACAGATAAAGGTGCGTTTGGATTTGCTGCGCTATATGCTTTCCATAGATCTTGACGCACATCTTTCACATGTATCGTTATGTAGAAACCGTACTGTGGAATGCAAAATTATTTTGGCAGACATAAAACTAGAGATAATAAATAAAAATTGTAGTGTCATATTTCACATTCCCATACTACAAACTAAAAATTGCGAGGAGAATATTTTTATACACATTTTCAAAACATTCTTATTGTAATCAGATTTTTGTCTTTAATCGCCTGTATACATTGAGAATTATTTTTAACTTCCAGAAAGTATACAAAATCAAACCAAAAATTATCATTTATATGCCTTCAGTAATCCCAAAAGTTTTTATCAAGTTCTTAAAAGTCATGACCCGACTGAAGTAAAATCTCCATATCTATGAAAAGTTATAAAGTGCAATCTTTATGGGATTAATGGTTATTACTTACCATGTTTACTATACTGTCTTCCAACTCCTTAAAAACTCTCCTTCTAGTTCTATCATAGTTCTCAAACTGAAATATCTTTGCATAATCCTGGGGTAGATTCTCTTTAGGGTCCCATGGGGATGTCCTGAATGACTCCAAGCCCCTATATCTATTAAAGCTGTAAAATGAAACCAAATATTTGAACGATTTGAAGGATAGATTATTGTGATTAGGCATAATAAAAGCAAGCACCAGCAAGAAGAATAATCAAAACTACTTTTGAATGCTTCTAAGAGTGATTTTAATTTAACCACTATCCGACTGAAATAATTCAAGGTGTAAAAATCAATGAGCATAAGGTATAAAATTTCTACTCCGCAGACTTCCTTTTGTATCTATTTTACTCCATTTTCTATGGTTACGAATCCCAAAGTGTAAAAATAATTTTACAACAAAATAAAAAAAATTGTGTGTGTACTTATGTACACGCGTTAGAAGTTATACTTCTTTGGTGTAACAAGATAAAAATCTTTTCAAAAATTTTATCATTCGCCTTACGTTTGTAGAAAAAACGACACTAACAATAGAAAAACTAAAATGTTGATTATAGCTAACTTCAGGGTGTCGGTTTTTCGTGTCGGTGTGCGCGCGCATCGTAAAAATTTACTCTCATCATTTTTTCCCAACGCGCCAAAAGAAGTATAACTTCACGACACTATCAATAGAAAAACTAAAATGTTAACTATAGCTAACTTCAGGGTGTCGGTTTTTCGTGACAGTGTGGGCGCGCATCGTAAAAATTTACTCTCATCATTTTTCCCTAAAGCGCCAAAAGAAGTATAACTTCAATAATTTTAAGTCCATTAAGAAATCGAGAAAAAAGGGTGTTATATTTTTTTTTTAGATTTAAACTTTATAATTGTAATCCAGAAAAATACTAACAATTTTCTGTAGAGTAACTCAAATATTAAGTGCAGTTAAGAATAGAGTTAAGAATTTAAAAAAGTACAAACCGTTCTCTAGCTGGCACATGTTGAGGAGTATCCACCTCATCAGGGAACTGTTGGTCTTCTTTTGCAGCAGCCAATTTCTGTAGCATTTCATGTTCTTCAGCAGAGTCTATTGTTGCATCATATTTCTCATCGGTAGGTCCCATTTCTGATTCTGTTACTGATTCAAAGTCATTATCCGGATTGTCAGCATCTTCTCGGTCTGAATTATCCTCTTCACATGACATGAACTGATCATTATCATCACTCTGTTCTGATGAGCCATCAGAATCATCATCTTCTGCATCTGATTCCACTATCCAGGCGGCTTGATAGTCTGACCAACCTTTTGGCACTTTCTTCACTTTATTCTTCTTTGTCTGGAAAATATTTTAGGTAGTTCATGACTATGATATGTTTATGTTAATAACTACAACAGAATTCAGTGATATTGTTTATGAGTTTCAATTTTGGAAAGACTTTTTTATTTAAAGTCCTTTATTATAATTTAATTTTAATTTACCTAGGACAGTGTAATTATTGACATCTGTATTTTTAATTATTTATATATAATTACAATAAAAGTCAATTAGATCTTGATCAAAACCCTTATAAGAGATAACAAGATATGTGTGTATTTTGCACATCAAAAATAAATATTGCAATAATTATTATTTTAGCTGTAGTTTTTAAAGCATTATTATTTTCCTTTTAAGATTTGACTTTGTGAAATACAATAGAACATATAGAATATTATTCCAGTTCTACTATGGTATATTATTCTGTAAAAATATCAGCCCAGAAATGTGCCTCTACTGGGCTCAATTGGCCTATTATGTACAGAAAAATACACATATTGGTAATTATGATGTGCAAGTCACACCTCAACTTTTTCCTTCTTAGTCAGCACATTGAATTTATAACCATATGCATGTTAATGGCCAGTTCCTATGTTATGCTTATTATATTAAATTATTATTATAGTTATGTTACGCACTGTGTATTTACTATTTTTTAAAATTCAACATAACTAATGTCAAAATTCAACTGATGCTTAGGCAAGTGAATAAATAATAAGATATAGGAACTTATCATAAGTAAAGTGAAATTCTAAATTTTGAAATAACTCATATCATTACAATGTCTAATAAAGTCTTAGCAACTAGACCAGCTGATCCCAATCTACTTACCTCTAAATTAGCCTGTTCAATTTCCTCCTCAGTAGGCCATGTCTGCTCAGCATCCATGGAATTTGGGATATTCTCAGATACTAGACTTTCTTGCTTAGATGGGTCTGCAGTTTGAAGAACAGACACTTTTGTGACCTCAGCTTCCATACCTCCCTTATTTTCTCTACCCAAGTGCAAAGGATGTGGATCTTCAATTCCATCAATCCTAGACATTTGAAAATCACCAAGGCCAGTAATATGTACTAAGCCATTAACATTTAATGGCATGCCTCTTAAATAACCACTAATCTTTAAAGTACCATTTTCACTATCATTATTAGGTACATATTCTACTTCTTCTGCAAGAAGATATGGTCTCTTTTCTCTATGGTGAATGATATTACGTTTCTGGTTACCAATTCTACGTAATAAATTCAAGCCATCTGAACTTTTATCTAATTGCATAACCTTCTCTTGCGGTAACCATTTTGATACTAACTTTTGTACATTTTGCTTTTCAGTTGTACGTTTTTTAGGATTTACTCCTTCAATATCCATAGCTACAACAACAGGTGTAGGCATGCCTTGGGCCATTGCTAGTGCAAGAACTTTCTCCCCCCATTCATCTACTGGTTCATCAAGTGCTGAGCTTACAAATAGAGCTGTGTCAGCCACTTTGAGGGAATCTAAGAGACTGAAATCATTGTTGACTTCTGGACATATAAATGAGAACCGCTGCTTAAAGTTTGCCAATCTGGAAAAAAATATTTTTAAAGTTTCTTAATGGTTATACTATAGTAACAAAGACACTAATTTTATAATCTATAATGTAAACTCTGTAAGATGTTAATATTTACAAAATAAAACATCATCACAACATGCTGTTCAAGTGCCTGATTACTATACGGGTACAAACTCATAGAGATATTGTGTACTGTAAAACTTATGAAACTATTTTTTTTGAATATTGAAAGGGGAATAAAGTACCAATTGCAAAATTGCATGCTACATTAGCAGCTTAAATTTTTATGAAAAATGTAAGACTTAGTCTCTAGTCTAGTTTATCTCTTAGGATCCAACATTACATAGAATTTCAATATAGATCAATCAGGTATTTAAAAATACCATCTTGCCTGTTAACAAGGTTTAAACTAGTTCTGAGTGCTATATAATAATTGACACTAAATAATTCAAAATATCTCTGAATTTGCTGTTGTATCTTATCTCATAGTATGTAAACCAATCTCTGATAAGGCAATATTGCTGGTAATTAATTATTAAATTAATTGTTATTGGTAATTATTAAATAAAGCAATGTTTTAAGCTGCAAATAATAAATAACAGAGAATTGAATAGTAAACCAGCTTACCCTAAATGCATTATTCCATTAGATGAATGGCTTACAACTGCTCCCTCTGAGCAAGTCTTCAATATAGCCAAAGCAGAATTAACATCTAATTGCGCATTCAGAGGTACAACACATACAAGGAACGGTGGATTTCTAGATCCTCCTAATGCACGTTTTTCAGCCAACACTTCTTCGCGCTTATTTTTACGTATCTGAAGCGCTTGATGCCGACGCTCTTCTTTTTTTAGCTCACGACGGTTACGACGCACAAACTCCTTCACGTTAACTTTACCTAAAACCATTATATTAAATATTAATTTAGCTAATAACAAATATAGTCAAATGAAGCGGTAAAATTATAACCTTTTACAGCAGCCGATATGCCTCGTTTTGATCTATGACGAGACTTGTGAGCCTTATTGCTTTGTTTTAATGTTCCTGGGCGATGAACTTGCTGCATTTTTTATGTAATTATTTATTAATAAAAGACAAAAATATTATATTTACATTACAAATAGCATATGGCTAAAATACCGTCCAAAGGAAAAACCACTAATTGTCAACGTCAAGTATCTTTTGCGACTGTCAATTGAGAATTTGTTTTTTTACTAAAAAAAGCATCTGTTAAGACAAAGAAACTAAATTCATATATCCGTATCAGATGTGTACCATGTGCATGATGTGCAGAAACATATTTGATACTCAAAAACATAATATCACCATTTGCCATAGGAGACTACACAATATACAACTAATAAAGAAATTACAAAAAACTAAGCAGCTGACAGGATTTTTCTTTATTTTGGAATTTGATTCAGTTGCTTAGGTACCGGTTCCTTTATATAATAAAATATAGGAACCGACCATAACAGGAGAATTCACTATCTGGCAAAGCAGTCCTGCAGTAAGTGGAGCTTGCAGGACTTGAGAGGCATTCCGCCGGTGTTTTAGAACGCAATGATTGCTGCAACAGATTCACAGTCCTACATTACACGGTGCACTAGGAGGCGGTTAGTGAATGGAACCCTTTAGACAAAGCTAATAAATGCCTTGCACACTTTCTTTCTTAGTGTTACAAGTGCTTAATAACTAACATTTTAAAAATAAATTACAAACCTTATATTATAAACGGTAACATGTTATAATACATTTATCACGTTGTTCACCTAAAACTAAAAAAATGCATTTTTTATACAGAATGTACAGAATTTATGAAACTTGACATATTTTATATTTAAATTATAAGGACAACACCGTCCACGCCAACATCACAGGTCACGTGACATGACGTTGTGGACGTGTCATTTGCAATCTGCTGGTTGGCGGCGTTGCGCAGGTTCTTTTTCGTAAAAAGTCCTATTGGAGTGTTACTAATGAACAAAAGTTGAATGGTTTTACCTGGATTGATCACTTAATTTTATAGTTAGGATAGTAAATTCGCAATAAATCAAAATGGGAAGTGAGTATCGTTTAAAACATCACCTAAAAACAGTGTTATAAATATC
This sequence comes from Dendrolimus pini, assembly GCA_949752895.1. NCBI lineage: Eukaryota > Metazoa > Arthropoda > Insecta > Lepidoptera > Lasiocampidae > Dendrolimus > Dendrolimus pini. Next base: position 4,634,819 of record OX457131.1, read on the forward strand.
ACGTACTGAAAATTTCAAGGGATTTTTCTAATTGATTCTTGTGTGTTCTGTTAAAAAGGTGTAATAATTAGCTAATTATTATATTTACAGTCAAATTCCTCGAAGTTATAAAGCCGTTTTGCAGTATATTACCCGAGATAGCGAAGCCTGAGCGAAAGGTAAGGCATGGTTTAATTTCACCCATTTGCGTTTTTAATGTTCTATTTAGTCTTCCTTCTTCATTTTTTAATAATCATGAATCGTTGAGCGTTAAATAAGACCTATTTCTATATTAGAAACCTAAGTGAAAGTGCACATAACCCAATTCGCAAATGTTAACTGTACAAAGTAATCGTCATTTTTGCGTACGTATTCCTTGATTTTTCTAACGTAGTATTCTTATTTCAGATCCAATTCCGGGAAAAAGTATTATGGACAGCAATAACGTTATTTATTTTCTTAGTATGTTGTCAGGTAAGTTAAATTTTAATTTTGAATTTCTACCTCCTTACACCTATATTTCATCCAAATATTCAGTTTATATAATTGTATTGTATTGGCATCTTTAAATAGGATAAATTGGAATTGTGATAGACCATATGTTTTGTAATTATAACAGATCAATAACTCTTGATCTGTAGTAGATATCTCGTTAACATCACACTGTTGGCTCAAGCTTTCATGTTTTAAGGGAATAAATGGTATTCTAATGGTTAACTATTAGTACCTACTATTTTTAGACCAACTGGTTTTTTACTGATTCTCCATATAAAATTAAAAGTATATAGTAAGTCTTCTATTAGTCTACTATTTATGTTTTAATGCAACAGACATAAGCTTTTGTCAGCCTATATTTGAATTTATATCAAAGATAAAAGGTACTTTTTATGGCTACTGCAATATTTTGTAGAATTCAGTTAAGAGGTATCTGTATTGTTGGTATTTGATGTTTATACCAGGTTGGCTGAATTCACACAATGGTAATCCCGGTTTGCAAATTTCCTTCACCACTAACATATAGTATTGGTAGCAATATGCACATAAGATCAGAAAAACTGGTTAAGTAGTACACACTTCCCAGCCAAGATACAAACCCATGTCATTTGTTATGGGAATTTGAGATTTAAATGTGCCAGTGATAAAGCTGCCATGGTTCAAATTATTATATTTGTTACAGTTTCAATATGATATGTGGGAGTCATCAATTAAGTAATTACATAATTATATTAAATGACAACGAACATAGTCTGTGCCCAAATTAATAGCTGCTCATAGTTAATAACAGATGGCTGTATGTTAGATACTTTCTCTTATAGAATTATAAATTATGCAGCTTTCTGCAAATAAATTAGAAAGAACATTAAGTTTAGCAGTATAGCAGCATATATTGTTACAATTACCAAATGAGTTTTCAAACAAAAACAACTATATCTATCCATTAAAGAAAAACGGACAAGTGGAAAACGAATCGCAACATACAAGTGGAAAACGAATCGCAACGGACAAGTGGAAAATCTTCAACTGACAAGTGATAAAATGAATCGCAACAAAATTTTGACTTGAAGTTTTACGGGCAGGTTTTCAAATTGGACAAATACATTAACAATCTGCCTGTAAAACTTCAAGTTAAAATTTTGTTGTGATTCATTTTATCACTTGTCAGTTGAAGATTTTCCACTTGTCCGTTGCGATTCGTTTTCCACTTGTATGTTGCGATTCGTTTTTCCACTTGTCTGTTGCGATTCGTTTTTCCACTTATCCGTTGCCATTCTTTTTTCCACTTGTCCGTTGCGATTCGTTTTGCCACTTATCCCTTGCTATTCGTTTTTCCACTTGTCCGTTGCGATTCGTTTTTCCACTTGTCCGTTGAAGTTTCACTTCTAATATGTGTCCCAGCACACATTTCGATTTTTCGCAGCTTTACTGCAAATTATGATTTGGTTAGGTTCAGTACATTTTAATGGTGTATGTAATACGCTACCCACGCACCAACCATTTTTTACGTCAACACTTTTGTCGTTCGTTGTCGTTCACTTTTGTTATGACTTTCGAAAAACTGAACAGTTGGCAAAGTTTTCTTGTTGTTATTTTTGTTTCCTCAACAAACTCTATTTATTTATTATTATTTTTTTACACATACCACAAATAGAGGCAGTTGTGCCTTGTCACGTGGAGAGCAGAGCTATAGTTCGATGCAAACTTAAGTTTGCCTCCATTAATAGCGGTTCGGAACATCGCACTTTCCGATGCGCAGAACGCAATTTTAGGTATTAGAGGGATGAGGTAGTCTGAGGACGTGGTATATCCTCGCTCGCTCTCTCGCTAGCTTTCTCGTTTACGAGACTTCTCCGGCGCTCGGCTCACCAGAGCTGCCAATTTAGCGCTTTAGGAGCTAGAATTAGCGCTTTTTAGGGCAATCCAGCTCCCAATTTTATTAAACAACTTCCAGCGCAAAATCTTGCGCTTTTTATAATATGCAAATATCTAATTAATTTTATAATAAATATATATGAATATCTATACTAATATTATAAAGAGAAAAGATTAAATTCTTTGTTTGCATTGAAGAGGGTCCAAAACTACTTAACCGATTTGAAAAATTCTTTCACTGTTGGCAAGCTACGCTATCCCCGGGTGACATAGGGTATATTATATTTACAAAAAAATTAGGGATCATTACTAAAACTCCAATAATGTAGTCCAAGGTATAAAAAAATACCTAAAATCGCGTGCGCTGCGAAAACTATTGATGATAAAATAACAAATAAAATAAATTACTGAACCGATTTGAAAAATTCTTTCACTGTTGGCAAGCTACGCTATCCCCGGGTGACATAGGGTATATTATATTTACAAAAAATTAGGGATCATTACTAAAACTCCAATAATTTAAGCCAAGGTATTAAAAAAATACCTAACATCGCGTGCGCTGCGAAAACTATTGATGATAAAATAAAATAATGTACTACGACTTTGTAGAACACATCATTATTTACAAAAAGTATCGCGACAACATATATCTAACTATTATAGTTATGCCACAATAAGCGTTTTTTATTATAAAAAATTAATTAAAATGCCGCCGCTAGAAAAGGCTTTTTATTTGTATCTTGATATTAATCCTTATCAAAATAAATTACTTCATATTCAAGACTGCTTCAATACCTTTACATAACTTTTTGAATTATTCAATTCGGACATTCCATTCGAAAGATATCACGAGTTTAAAAATGTAAGAATTAGTGACGGTGATCACGTGACTGTGACATCTTTTCGTGAGCCAAAACTCCATAAGACCCCCTCTATATAGAAGTTTCACTTCAAAAATATGACTTCCTGTGGCTGGATGGCTTGTTTTAAAACAACTCACAGCCAGGTAGTAAGGGTATTTGCCCAACTGGATTTCTACCACCCCTGGTCTAACTATGCATATAGTTGTGTTCCAGCATAAGTGGCCAGGCTGCAGTCTCCCTTTATAGAGTGGGACCTCATTTGTAGCATCGTTGATGCTGCAAATGTCCATGGACAATGGTAACCGCATTCCATCAGGTGGGCTGTATGCTTGTCTGCTGAACTCATGCAATAGAAAAATAAACAGAAAACCTGCAAATGAGATACTGCTGTGAAAATGCTGCTAATACACCTTGGAGTAGCGTCTGCTGAACTTGAGCTCAACAGTGGGCTATTCATGGGTTGAACCAATAAAAATGTACATGTCATAGAATCTTATGTAAAATTATATAACTAAATACAGCTGAAAATGCAATCTCAAAACTGAAGTAATTATGTTATAATTCACATATTTTACTATATTTCTCTGGTGCTATATACTAATGGACATGGTTCTTTACCCACGGCTTACTGATATCATCTTTTTTAGATACCCCTCTTTGGAATAATGTCATCAGACAGTGCGGATCCGTTCTACTGGATCCGTGTGATCTTGGCTTCAAACAGGGGCACCTTGATGGAGTTGGGTATCTCACCAATTGTCACATCGGGCTTGATAATGCAGCTCTTAGCCGGCGCAAAGATCATCGAAGTTGGTGACACTCCTAAAGACAGAGCCCTGTTCAATGGTGCACAGAAATGTAAGTGAATGGATTTTGGTTGTATATTTTTGTCTTGTGTTATTTGTAATTGGAAATAACTTCGTTTTTAAGTAGTCATTGTTTAGCTGAGTGTGGGAGCTCAAGGAAATGGGGCTGAATATCCTATTGATGGCGAGCTAGCTAATATCAGCATTTAAGAGGATAAAATCTGGGACCTCTGCATTATAGTGACCTAGGAGGATAAATCACAAAGATATTGCTGGCCATTATATTGCTTAAGTAAACACTTTACCAATAACCAGATGAATCTGGTGAAAGATATTATAATAAAAATTAGAATGTTAGTTATCATTGCATTGTTATCATATTGTGTATAAAACACAATATAAGGCAGCTTGCCAAAATTCACACCATCTTAGGCATCCTGCCAATTAATATTTATAGTTAAGAATTTGTTGTTTTTTGTTGTATTTTAATGAAGAGAAAATTTATTCATACAAAACAGAGTTAATTTTGTCTGGTGGTTAATATAATATACATATATATATATATATATATATATATGTAGTTGTAGGTATATCTGTTTGACCAATTTAAAGACATTCATTAATTGAGTGGGTGATTCTCTCGCGCCCAAGATATTCAGTGCACGATTGATTTGCAATAATGTCAAAAATGTCGATAATGTCCAGTGATTTTGATGAGATACTAATACCAGAATTAGTGGGTGGGGTATAGTTATAAGGCTTATGCCCTATAAGATGACAACATTTATTTATCATAAACAGATCTGAACTTTTTAAATATAGGTTATAAGGCTAAGGCGGTTATTTTATATCTAAAATAATAAATAAATGTGCCCTATAAATATACCACATCCAAGGGTTTGGTCAAAATGAAGACAATTTGATTTGTAGCATCAGTCCATTGTCGCACCATTCAGAAGCGGCTTCCAAGGGTACTAAACTTGGGCCCCTGGTTTTTTTAAAATATCATAGCTTTATAAGAATCTTTCCATTTCAAATGCTTTATTGATAACAAGAATGAGCTCTAATCAGTTAATTGTAGTCGAACTTGAATGATGACACCAATGGTGCACTTGGACAATCGCTTACAAACAAGGAGAAGTACCCGAGTATATAATTTTGTCCACTAACCATACACTCTTTTTTTTTACTGTTATGTACTGAAGTGAAGGTAGTTTGAAAAAGCAGTGAGTGATTGTTTTATTGGTGTTTGCTGACAATTGTTATTCCTGGTATTCTTCTTCCATGGTATTTGCACTGCTTTTGGTAATGTTTTCTTCTACCCAAGTCCATATAATTTACCATAGAAGATTTTGGTCACAAATCTGATTATAATAGTGTCATGGTGCATCGTTTGCAGTGTTCGGTATGGTGATAACAGTGGGCCAGGCGATCGTATACGTGATGACTGGCATGTACGGGGAGCCCAGCGAGATCGGCGCCGGCGTCTGTCTCCTCATCATCATACAGCTCTTCGTCGCCGGGCTCATTGTTCTCCTGCTCGATGAGCTGCTGCAGAAAGGTTAGTCTTTATTGAGCAAATATCACAGATTTTAAATTGTACTCATTATTTTTTTTATATTAAATAGGTTTGCGTTGTTGCGTGACCACGATCACGTCCAATGCCGGACAATGATGTGGTCGAAGATGGAGCACTCTTACCTAGATAGTACCTATTCACACGAGACTTGAAGATACCCAGATTGTATACTTTTCGGGAGACTGGTAGTGCGTTTCACAATTCTGACGTACATAGAAGGAACGTGGAGGCAAAACGTTTAGTACGCACTGGCACTGTTTGCACCATTATTTTCAAAGAGTTTGGAATGAGTTTTCTCCAGGATGGGAAGATGTCAGTCAAAAAAGTCGACTTTGTATTCTATGCATTGCAAGACCGAGTCGAACATGAACCCATCGAGATATTTGAACAATCAACTTGAAAATATTGTTATTGCATATTGGAAGTATAAAATTCTGTCAAGGCCAATATGCAGCAGATATTGATCCAATCCACTATATTTGTTTATGTTAACCTCTAGATTTATGTTAACCTCATTTTTATAATAATTAATAGTAGAATAAGGCAATTTAATATTCTACAGCCTATGAGTAATGGCATAAGGAACTAATTTTTCAATTTGCTATGTCATGAGCATATCAATTATTTACGAGAGCTATTTACTATAAGATTTCATTTTCATAATCTCAAACCAACAAAGTTGTGTACTTAATGGCTCCCAAAAATGCGTACCTTCAGGGTTTGTAATAATCTCCCATCTGAGGCTTTTTAGTGGTATTATATTTAAAAATGTGTTAAATCCTTTATTAGTTATAATGTTTTAGTAATGTAACTTTTGTCTAATGCAAAGATTTTCAATAAATGGCCAGTTCCTATATGTTACTATTCACCCACTTCTCTTACCAGGGGTTTAATTTTAATCTTATTTGTATGTAGCTTACTGTCAAATTTTTATCAATTATAAGGCAAACAAACAGTCTGCAAGATATTGGACCCGGCCATATGTGGAGCTCTAACCTGTCTGTTATTCTACAGTAATATAAAATATAATCTGGGACTGATTATACTAAATTTTATTTCAGGATACGGTCTTGGCTCTGGTATTTCCCTGTTCATCGCCACCAATATCTGTGAAACGATTGTCTGGAAGGCATTCTCACCTGCTACCGTCAACACTGGTAAGTTTACATAACATATTGTAAATCACACTTATCTGTTTTTTAAAATAAAACTTGAAACATAATGTTTATTAGGCACTCATTTCTGTTAAGCGCATCTGCACATACACACGTGTACTTGTGTACATGTAATTAATTATATTTTTGAGTGCTTAATTTAGATAGGTAATCATAAATAAATAGCGAAATATGAGATTGAAAATATCATATTTCAAATATAGAAAAAGGGTTATGGTATTTGCCATTTCTTCGTGCTGGTAGTATGTTGGGGTGGAGCTTGGTTTTGACTACGATATGGAAGCATTTCCTATCTGAGTTTTGGCAGACAGCCATCCATGGCCTACCTCACTAATTTAAAATGTACAAAACATAAAGTCCAAGTTATATTGTCACCGTTATAATATAATATAATCTAATAAGAGTGTATTAGAGGTCCAAGTTTTAATACACATAATTTTTTTTTTATAAACAATTAAAGATGGCTCATACGATCGCCGTCCGCTATCATCGCATGAATGCGCTAGTACTTTATTGAAATCAAGCACTCCCTGCAATTTTTATTTTATAATTTGTAATGTGGAATATCGGCGACATAACCGTCCGTGTCGTGAACTTTTCAGCTACCCCTTTGTTGCGTGCCCACAGTTGGGCAATGATGAATATTGCTGCACTAAATTTCGCATGAAATATAATGAAGAATTCAACTTAAAAGTTTAAAAAGAAATATTTAATAGCTTAGCTCATTTTACGAATAAACGTCCGAGAGTCTAGGTCTGGGGTGTGATTTTTGGTTTGATGTATGCGTTGGGCGGCAGGTCGCGGCACCGAGTTCGAGGGCGCGGTGATCGCGCTGTTCCACCTGCTGGCCACGCGGCCCGACAAGGTGCGCGCGCTGCGCGAGGCCTTCTACCGCCAGAACCTGCCCAACCTCATGAACCTGCTCGCCACCGTGCTCGTCTTCGCCATAGTCATATACTTCCAGGTACGACACGCGCATTCTTGCAGACTCATTACTATGTGCCACCTACCTGTTCTAATTGTGAATCGAAACCATCCGGGAACACACTCAAACACACAAAAACAAAATCACTATAATTAGTCCAGGTGCTTAGAAGGATTCTAAAACCCGATCTCAGCGTCACCTACCGGTTTCAACGGGATAAAAAGTATCTTATGTCCGTCCCCTGGTTCTAAGCTACCTCCCCACCAATTTTCAGCCAAATCGGTACAGCCGTTCTCGAGTTATAAATAGTGTAACTAACACAACTTTATTTTATATATATAAATGTCAAACTGTTTTTGTCAAGTGAAAATCATTGAGAGGAATACACGCATAAATATCCATTGTTGTGTTTATATATTGAAAATAACACAAAAAGTGGGACATTTCTATTAAAAAACACGATATCTCTCTTCAACGACCACAACACGAATTCTTCCATCAACGGATTTCATGTTGTTTTTACGTTCACTGTCGTACACGCGATATCGCGTGTTGTAGCCCCTGAATCAATGTTCGTTCACGCGATATCGCGTGGTTGCATAATTATTGCATCTAAATTTATTGCTAAATATTTAGTGTATCTACAATAAATCCTATTTATATACTAATAAAAATATGAGATAACATGCTGGCGTAATTTGAGCACAATAAAAATTAAATAAAAGAGAATAACTTTGGCAACCACACTAAATTCATATATTCAGTTTGGCAGTGAACATTTTAGTCACCGTTTATCTGATCTTTTTTGATCATATAACAATAAAATAATCTCTATGGTAACCTGAACGGCCTCTGTAGTTGAGTGGATTTAGCTTTTGCCGGCCGACCTCACTGCAACACAGATGCTCTGGTTTCGATTCCTGCTGTGGTAAATTTCAGAAACGAATTTTCTCCGTTATTTACTAATATGTGTGTTTGCACAAACCCATAGTAATAATCCGCAGTATTACTATGGGTTTGTGCCTCCACATAATACGGTAGTTGACAATTTTTGAGAAACAAGTTTATTTTGAGCCTTATGGTCTATTTTAGCCAAAATATTAATATTTCAGCAAAAAAACAACATTAACATATTTAATTTAGCAATTTTATAAATATTTTGACATTTCGTCACAAAAACGCGTCAAGCTGTCATGGCGTCTCGCATGACGTCACAGTGTGCAAAACAAACATCTGTTTCGTTGAAGTGTTATCTGAGAAGTCATTGATAACGTCTTGTGTTTTGCACGCTATGACGTCACGCGCTCTGATCGGCGTTCATTGTCACGTGGCTAATGGCTGCAATATAACAATTTTATTTCTCAAAAATATCAATTAATATTTAATATTTTTGTTAAAACAATTTATTTTTATCATATTTAGATCGTAATCTACGATATATATTAAAATCAGTCTATATTTTTCATACTGTCAACTACCGAATTATGAGTACAGGCAACTACCCTACAGAATTCGAACCCTCGTTTAGCTGTTGAAATTAAGCTAATATTAATTATTGTTTTTTTAATTCTGTTCTCATGTACATCTCGTTGGCGTTCCGCAGGGCTTCCGCGTGGACCTGCCCATAAAGTCGGCGCGGTACCGCGGCCAGTACTCGTCGTACCCCATCAAGCTGTTCTACACGTCCAACATCCCCATTATACTGCAGTCGGCTTTGGTCTCCAATTTGTATGTTATATCGCAGGTTGGTGTGTGTTTCATATTTTTTTTATTTTATTAGACATTTATATTGTTACGAGTTAGCGGGACTCGAATTATAATGCCGATATAATTATTATAGAGTTTATTAGAACTATCCAAACGTAATGCAGAAGGTCATAATTCAATGAAACGCGCAAAGTCCGTCACTATTCCCGAATGTACACAGGTCACGCCCGAATCGTAGTTGTAGCTCAACTGACCCCCCCCCCCCCCACCTCTCAATCAGGCTGTCGTTTTTTACTTCACAAATGAAAATGTTCCCGCCCGGCAACGTCGACACACTTAGCATGTACTCGTAATCCGCAACACCTGGCTAATGATGCAGCATGCCATAAACGAGTATAATAGAACAATAGGCTGTTCTCCACAATAACTAGAAACGTATGCCAATAAATAAGTGAACAAAAGAAGACGATAATAAAAGGATTACAATTAGTTAAACTGCGGACAGGTAATAAAATATGCTTTTACCGATCTGTACGTGGAATTTGTCTTTGTCGAAGCCTAAGTTGTAACAATATCAAAAAGAGGAGCAGAGTCAAGGAATTGTTATCGCATTCTAGTATGTACCGTACACCGATTGAGGGTTGTTTTTAACCGACTTCAAAAAAAGAAGGGGGTTCCCAATCGGAATCTTTTTTTTTATGTATGTTCACCGATTACTCCGACATTTATGATCCGATTTACGTGATTATTTTTTTGTTCGACATGGAATAGCTGCCATTTGGTCCCCTAAAAATTTGACATAGTTTGGCCCGGTAGTTTTCATTTTATGAACATTTTTTATGAAAAAAAAAATCAATTCCGCGCGGCATCTTTCGTAGGCGTACCCATAGCTACACTAAAAAAAAACTTCGTTTTAAAAAAACCGACTTCAAAAACTGAAAAGTATAAAATAACTTATTTCTAAAGCTATTATTATTAATATATATTATCTCAAACATCTTAAAATCCGTGCTTAGTAATTTTCAAAATATAGTTATTTTTATGTTTTACTTTTTTTCTTACTGTCAGAGAGGCCAAATCCTTATCAACATTTAGAAATTTACTCAGAAAACACTATTTGTCCACAAATAGCAATTTCTGACTTACGTAATATAATCATGCTAAGACATTTATTTATTATAATAACTTATGTGTATATATATATGACTATGTATGTATTTGTATATTTATTTCTTAAATTAGTTTGAGTACTTGTGTATTGTGTATCTATTGCCTTTTTCCTGCACCACCTATTTCGCCTGATTCGCTTTGAGCGATAAGGCCGTCTGTTGTTATTGCCTAGAAAATGTTGTATATATAATATATATATTGAAAATATTGCACAATAAAGTGTTATCTATGTATCTACTTTGCGCCGACTTGAAGGTTGTTGTTGATGTGGGCAGATGCTGGCGGTGAAGTTCAGCGGCAACTTCCTGGTGAACCTGCTGGGCGTGTGGGCGGACGTGGGCGGCGGCGGGCCGGCGCGCGCCTACCCCGTGGGCGGCCTCTGCTACTACTTCAGCCCGCCGGAGTCGCTCGCGCACATCGCGCAGGACCCCCTGCACGCGATGCTCTACATCCTCTTCATGCTCGGCTCGTGCGCCTTCTTCTCCAAGACCTGGATCGACGTCTCCGGCTCCTCGGCCAAGGACGTGAGTACCATTGTAAACTCCTTGCTTTCCATCGAGTGGGCCGTCTGCCGGTCTCTTGCAATATTAAAAAACCTCTATATAACGGCACTGTAGGGACTGTGCATTTTATGACGTTATAGAGAGTTGTCGTTAAATGGAGAAGGCTGTTTTTATTTTTGTCTGTTGTCTTTTGCTGCACCAGTAATTTAATTGTATTTTTGAAGTAAAACTTCTTTAGGCGTGACTAGTAGGTAACTGAACGACAATGCAACGGAAGTCCGTTACGGCAATATGGCGTCACGTTTCTGTACCATCCGGTTTTCAAATATTTTTTTGTCAATAGATAGTTTGTAAAAAATCAATCAAAAATTTTTGAAAAAAAAATGAGTGAACGTTACACGCACTCTTTTTTTTAACTTATTTTATTCATATCTTGCAATATTGAGGCATCTTGGTGATAAAGGAAGTACTTACAAAGTTCAGTATGCATGATGCCGACAGTCGAGTTTATTACAGGCTAGGATAATAAAGCGATAAAAGAATGTAAACAATTTTTGCAACTTAAAAGATACTTATTTTTCTTAATTGTTGTCGTTATTGAGAGTGGGTGTAATGCTATATAGAGTGTATCGTTGTATGGAAGACAAGCTAAACCAAACAAAGCCAAGTGATTTCGACGCTTAAGAGAGTTTGTCGTTAAATCGAGTGACGTTACATGGAATTTACACTGTATTTACAAGGTTATTAATGTTTGCACCGCGCCGTGGTGCAAGTCCCACAGAAAATAAAGGAATTAATAGAGACAATATCATTCTTACATATAAAAAAATTGAAAATTGGTACACAATTGATGGAGAAATCAAACAAAAAACATACCGACTAAATTTGTTGTTCGTTCAGACGATCGAATTTAGAACCTCGTCCTTTTGGAAGTCAGTTAAAAATCTGCTCTAGTGATCATATTTTAATTTCTCAATGTCGTTATTACTACTACTGTAATAGTAATTTTTATGTAAACTCAAATTCGAAAAATTCTCCATCAGGTGGCGAAACAGCTAAAAGAACAGCAAATGGTGATGCGTGGTCACAGAGACAACTCCATGATCCACGAATTGAACAGATATATCCCCACAGCGGCCGCTTTTGGTGGTCTTTGCATCGGGGCTCTGTCCGTGCTGGCCGATTTCTTGGGAGCAATCGGATCTGGAACAGGTATCCTATTGGCCGTCACTATCATATACCAGTACTTTGAGATATTCGTCAAGGAACAGGCCGAGATGGGAGGAATGAGCACTCTGCTCTTCTAAGGGATCCTCGGTGGAATACAGCGATGGAGCAAATCCGTAGACCGGTGTGTCGTTGGCTTTGATACTGTAAAGAGGATTTTAGACTTGCGCTTTATATGTTGCAGTTAGTTTTTTTTTAGTGATGCTTTCATTTCAAACTGCTATTCATAATTATTGGTGATATTGATACCGTTAATGAATTTTAGATGTGTAAATTAACCGTGTCAAATGCAACGTCTAATTTTAAACATAATTAATTGAATGTTCTGTAAATATCATATTGCTCTATAATCTTAGTTGATCTGTAAAAATAATATAGTAGTACTTTTGTTGAATGTAATTTTGATCCACACCCAGATAGTTAAAACATCAATTATCTTAATAACTGAATTTATAGTTAAACCAGCTTCTGCCCGCGACTTCGTCCGCATGGAATTATTTCTTAACTATCCAACGGGAAAGTATTCTATATGTTGACCAGGGATATAAGCTACCACCATAGAAAATTTCATTTAAAACTGTCCAGTTGTTTCGGAGATTAGCCCGTACAAACAGAGAAACAAAAATTTGTCAAAAATGTAAATTAGTTCTATTTCACTTCTTACATCCCCATGACTCGGTTTGTAGCATTTTTTTTCATTGTTCAGAAGTTCGACCTCTGCAGTTTTATTATATGTACAGATATAATTAGTTAATAACTTTCACTTCGAAAAGGCCCAAATATAAGTTAAATTACAAATAAAATGGCTATTTAGGGTTAAATGCATCATTAACTGGCTCTGAGTGCGACGATTTAGATAATTATGCAAATGTTCATTTTCTTTACTATATCCATAAGCCAACCAAATCCTGAATATCGAGTTGTGACGTTGCTGTGTTTAAGGAATGGACTCATTACATAATTTTAACCGTGGGTTGAATCTTTGCGTCCAATTTTTTTTCTGTAAGTTTTTTTGTAGCGAATAAAGGAGGCGAAGGTTCGACCGACGCCGTGTAAGTGCGTGAGGCGCGATGAGTGGGTTATGTGCTAATTTATATGAAATAAATTTATAATAAAATAAAAATTACGAGTACAGCTGTTTCTTTTCATTGATTTCAATGAGCTCCTTTTCAATAGAATTATTCATACCTAAAAATATTCATATTATTTCGCGTAACATTCATTCTTGCATAGTGCAACACTTCAGATGTGACAATCTATTTGTACCCCTTAAACTGGGGGTTCAATTGCGTTAGTGTTAAAGTTATAGGGCTGTGGCCGAATGCGTCTTATTTCAAGCGTTACAAAAAATAGATAATAATACGTTATCTGTCAATAATTAAAGTCGTTAACAATATCGCATCTCAACGCCTTAAACCTGTCGCCATGTCCTCGTAAAGCGGCCTATATATATTTTTAACTTTATCCCAGACCAAGCCGCACCATCACATGTGTATTCGAATGCATAAGGTCTCAGCGCCATGTGACATTTTAGAATTTAGACGAACTTGAAAGAAAAAGTATTTTAAGAAACAATGTAAACTATATAACGACACTGAAGGGACTGTGCATTTTATGGCGTTATAGAGAGTTGTCGTTAAATGGAGAGAAGTCTGTTATTTTTGTCTAACGTTTTTTGCTGCATCAGTAATTTTTTACTTCTTTTATTCATATCTTGCGATATTGAGGCATATTGGTGATAAAGGAAGTACTTAGCAATTTCGATATGCTTGATGTCGACAATCGAGTTTATTACGGGATTAGGATAATAAAGCGATAGAACGTACACGGCCACGCAGTTTTTACTCTCATTTTGGCAACTTAAAAGGTACTTTATATTACTTAATTGTTGTCGTTATTGAGAGTGGGTGTAATGCTATATAGAGTATAATTGTATGGAAGACAAGCTAAAAAAACCAAAGCCATGTGATTTCGACGCTTAAGGGAGTTTGTCGTTAAATCGAGTGACGTTACATGGACTTTACACTGTATGGACAAAAAACACGAGGAACTTGTTTACATGAAGTAGGGAAGGTTTCACATTAATATTGTCTTTTATTACATATATATCGAAAAATACTTTAAAAAGCCGCTCTGGAAAGATTCATGTTAAGGTGCCAGTCAATCACAAATTTCAATAAAACAATAGACTAGGTAGTTTTGTTATGTAACTTTATTCTGTTCACTAAATATGCAAATACAAGTTCAAAAAACAAATTTCGCAATTTACCCTCAAAACCTTAACAAAAACGACTAAATAGATTGGTAACAAATGTATTTACATAAAACAATTAATAAGGTTTAACCAAAATGCAACGCTGCGGCCTACAAAATGGCGGCTGACAGGAAACTTCCCGCCAAAACGCTGAGATCTTCTAAACATGATTGGTAAGAGATAGGGGACATAAACAAAAATTGAGGACAATAGTGCCATTTTTTACATACTTTAATAAATATTACATGGCACAACTAATACATCCACTTATATTACGCGGCAAATTTAAGGAGTGGATAAATGGGTAGGACATTGCAAACAAAAATATTTGCCGCCCAATATAAATGTTACTGTAAGAGGCACTTATAATGAGAAAACTGCAAAGTCACGGTTGAAGAGCGAAAAGCGGTGCGGCGTGCTTTCTACAGTTATTTAATTTAATGCATTTTCAGCGACCGTGCTAAAGGTCAGTAGCCCGTTGTAAACGCATGGGCCGCATACAGGATCACAATTATGCACCGCTAAATTTACAAATAGAAAATATGAATACTAAAATATGTTGTTCGGCTACAGTTTTTGACTTGGTTAAAAATTTAATTTCATTTAGATAACTTTACCGAAAGTACAATTCGATCCGGATTAGAATCGAGTTACTCTATATTGTAGGTAGCAAAATTGGATATCATTCACTCATGGTAATCAATGTTCATCAGATATGACAAACTCGAATGAACCTCATTTGCGTTTCCCCACTTTCACCGGTACTGCAACTGTACAGATATCATTGGAACCGATATACAGAACTCTTGTTAGACATTTGTAGCTCAGAAAACTCGGCAAGTTGATAGGCGATTACTCGGTGATTTGGAAACTGCAGTCTTAACAATAAGGATCTGCATCCAGACAGTAATTTTTATCCACCAACAGCAAGCAGATTGAGCCTTGATTATGCTATTTTAGGGTATGGAAATAATACCCTTAGGTATCTACGTAGCACTATTTCGACGTACCATTAACGAGTGGAACAACTCGTCCGGATAAAGTTTACACACTGATTTAGTGCCCCAGTACAGTGGGTGCCTAGATTCAGAGTATTTTTCTTATTACACCATCCCAAAATATAAGAATGGACTCTCAAAAAAACCGCTTTAGTTTTCCAAGTCACGGACGAATATTTCTAGAAAACGACCTCCGCTTCAGACTGCGTCATGAGTGACTGATATTGGCTGAGACAGGTAATTTTAACTTGAACAATAAAAAGATATTGCGTGCCATTGCAATGTGACCTTTTCTAGGAGGCATTGTAACAGAACGACGCCCATGAACCGTGACCCGCCATTGACCTTAAGCGATATGTAAGGAAACACTTATTATTGCTTCGATTGATATTGTAATAAATATGTAATCGCATGTGTTTTGGTCCCTTACCATCATGGGAACAAAGTGTACTACTGCATTATTTTAATATATTTTTGATTTAACGGAAGACTTCGTAACACTACATTATGCCGTCCAAAAATATTTAATTATATGTATATTTTGAAACTGGCAAGACTTCTCAACGTAACAAAAGTTTAAAATAACAGCATAAAAAGTGTGTAGGAAATTCGCAAAATGGTTTATTACAAGTAGGTCAAGGTTTTAAAAGCGGACCATTGCTGAAAGTAATAATAGAATAAGGCAATTTTTGAGAAATAGCTTAGTAGTATAACTTCAATTCAAACCGTGTACTGAAATGCAATCGCTATCAAATTTAATTAATAAACAAGATTATTCCCATAATTACACAATTACGAAAGACACTAACGTTCTAGGCGGACTTTAAATGGTTATCTAAATTAAATAGAAACTATATTATAATTATGTCACACTGTATTATATGCATAATTATACGATTAGTGCTTTATGATTGTGTGTCGGCATAGTAACGTGGGATCGGATTGTCAAATCAACTGATGAGAAACTTTCAATAAATTTTGTACGAGGGTAGGTTTCGCTAACCTAAGTAGCTACTTATGACGTCATAACAAGTAGACAAATACCGGATTAACTATTGTTTCTTACATATGTTACGTTAGATGGCAATATGTAATTTTAAAATCTGTCCTTTAATATGTATCCGCAACTCTACTGATATTAAAATTTCTCATATCATGAAGTCTTGCCATTTTCAAACGGTCTCGTGCTGCTACCATAAATTTGGGTTACTCTCATAGAAAACAAATTAGTATTGCCATATAAATAACATTGGCATTTTGTTATCTTCTATTACCAGCAAACTGTCAAGACACGTGACTTTAGAATTAGATACTCCTTTTCTAGCATCTTTTCCTTATAAATTAAACACTCCAATGTTTCATAACATTATACAATTAGTCCTTCAATTGGCGCCTATACATGGTGTACTGAAAACCTACTAATTTATCAGGTCCGGTAAACTTCAAAAATTAGCTCATAACCCTAGAAAAAATAGGTATCTAAGATATTTGTTTGAAGCGAAATTTGGAAAATGTATCGAGTGAAGAGTTTGAACCAAAAAATACATAATTAAGAAACTACGTACTACATATGTATGTTTTTAAGAAGAAAAATATCTATAGATTATAACTGGAAACGAGGTTCATTATTTTTCCTTAAGTTTAAGATATTAGGAAGAAAACAAGGTATCATGTCGATGCTGTCACAAAGTGTCACTTAAAACATATAGAAGGGCTACATTCATAAATATTTTTTCGGATAAATAGGGTTGCATTAGGCTAATTTTTTATCGAGTTAATAAATTAATATAGCATTTCCAGGACATCGTGTATAGTAAATCAATTGAAAGTAAAAATGAAAGCTTAGGTAGTTTTAATTAAACATAAAAATTGAATTATAATCAAAAGCACTTCACCTCTAATAAAATTTTGCACGACAGTTATTTACAAAGCTATGTAGTATTCTATTTCTATCTCTCTGCAAAACTTTTAATAGTTATTATTGCATTTTACACAAGATGGTGTTCACTAGACATTTAGAATCAAAAACCGAAAATTGGGTAAAACAGAATCTATTATTTAATTATCATTAACAAAATACTATGAAAGGAGAAAAAAAAACAAATATAAATAACTAAAATAACAACAGTGCCAATTAATAACTAAGAAAATGTGGAATAATAATATCAAATAAAAAAACTTTCATTTCGTTATAAAAAAAAGAGACAAAGTCAGTTCAATAAGAGGGCATATTACAAAACCCGTAAATAAAGTTGATTTCAACACAAAAGTTTAAGTGACAAGGTATATCAGCTTCAAATAGGCGATCAGAACAATCAAACTAATTTGTATGTCATTTGAAATGTTTATATAATATCTAAACCATTTCAAAATTTAACGTCAGCATAAAAAGGCAATTTTTCCTATTGCCTTGTTTTGTCGCCTGTCAGGTGAGAAGCAGGCAGACGGCCCACCTTATGTAAAATGGTTAACGTAGTCCATAGATGTTTGCAATACCAGAAGCAATGCTAACATGTTGCCAACCAGCCTGGGGATGGATAAGAGGGGATGGAATGCGGGGTGGGATAAGTAACAATTATAACAATATACATTTCTTTTGTTGCTGGAGTACAGCGGACAGGCTGTCGACCAAACTGTGATGGAAAGTGGTTACTATGAACTTGATGAACAAAATCAAAGGTGCTACCAATGTGCTCGTTCCGGACTCGTAGATGGGTCTGGAACCTGGCCACTAATGCCGGAACACAAGTCAAGGTTGTTATGGCGGCATGCTCTAGACCAGGGGTGGTAGCAGTAGGTTAAAAAAACTGTCAGTGCTGCATGCTCCTTGGACAGGATTTGAACTGACACTTAACTATATATATCATGCAATGTGTTCATTTCACTTGTCAAATGATATAACAAAAATTACACGTAAATTCACTGACCGCACTGCAATCCAATTGAAGCAAACATCACTCGTATCCTACAGTTTCTTTTGACAGAGCCAAAAATATATAATTAATAGTTCTAATACATAACAATAAAGTTTCCGAGCCACGCCAGGCTACCATGCTAGTCCTTAACATTAATAACCTAGTGATTTTGCTAATTCAATATTTGTACATGCGCACTTAAATTTACAAACCGAACATAGGCGAAATGGTAATTTAGAATATACACTCCCTCCCAAAGTCCTAATATGACATATCCAAAGTAATTGCAGAAGACTGACTGCAATAACTAATTTTGCACGAAAAACCGTGAAGGCTTAAGCTTGGTGCGAAATACCATTGCTGGCACCCCAATTGATTTTCACCCTGACAATTTATTCAAGATATTACGAAATCTTAATAATTTTCACCACACAACATTATTCATATCATTGTATGGCAATAAAACAAAAAAAACGAGATTTTTTAATCTCAATCAATCAATAATAGTATATATAAATATACCAACAGTTTAGAGCAAGTAATAACAGTTAAGGCATTTGAGGAAGTACGCGGACTTTTGGAACAAAAAGATCCTCGAGACATAAGTACTAGTACTTACTCACACTTTTATCAACAACACAAACAATCTGTTACATATTTCAAAATGAAAGTTGAATAATGGTTATTTGCACGGTCTTGTAATAAGCATATTACAAATATCATTTGGTCGACACCGCCAAAATGGATACGCCAGTGTTCTTTAGAAAAATACATCCATAGTATTGCAATGAAAATCTATAGACACGTTGCGTCATTATTTCACCTGTACCTTTTGTACGCAATAAGATCGAAATTTCGATGAAAGTCGCGCTCCTTTGTGTTACCCGAAAAGCTCCCGTTCGCTAGCCCGAAACATAGTCAAAGGCAAAATATATGCAAACTATAACAAGACAATGACACCCAAAGTAGTCTATATGGACCCCCTGAGGCCAACTTCGACTCTCAGAGAGGATTTAAGTGATTCACAGTGTGAATGGCTTACGAGACACAACTTTACGGCCAAAAAAATAAATGCACATTGGTATATACAATATCTATCCATCATTCAATATAGACTATGTAAGTATTTGACCCAAATTTAATTTTAGAAATAATAGAAGTTAAAAATGTAATGGTGTAAATTATTTAAAACTTATTTATTTCTATTCCAAAAGGTTACTAAAGATTTTTTTCTTCCTTGATACTGTTTTACATCGTTTCAAAATATATTCTAATGTAGTATACAATTTTAGGCATCCTGAAAAGAATATGTTATTATCATATATATATTAACTACAAAAATGAATTTTCGAAAAACATGACAAAATTCTGAAAAACATAATGGGAGCAAACGATGTTAAAACAAATTTGTTGATAGAATTGCAGGTATTTCATGTTTACAATCGTAATTAGGGTCCCACAGGCCATTAAACCAATGTTTATACAGCTCAAACTGCGCTTCAAGAAATACTAATTCCATTATAATGACATGTGGCTTTTTTGAATTCTGACTTTACATTTTATCTCAAAATGCAAGCCACAGTTGTCTTTCATTACAGTATCTTACTATACGACTGCACTCGTTTTGAAGAAAACTATAGCTTTGTTTTTATAAACAGTCTTTTGTGATACACAAACAACAGATTTTCATATTTAATAGTGAAATGGGGGCTTTGTGTTGTCTAATATTTTCTTTGGTATTCACGGCTTGTACACATACCTAAACATCAACGGTTTGTAGTGTGTTCTTAATTTGACCTTTCATTTTTTATTCAGACTTTCATGATAATGGCCGTATTCACGGAATGAATGACCTATTCGGTGCCATTGAATAAAATTACTTATTTTTTATCTACCCTCAATTTGTAATATTTACTTTTTAGTCTGATCTAATCTACCACAGCTTGCAATATGTGGCTTGAACAGAAAGAACGACAAAAGCAATGTCAGAAGAAATAAATTATGAAGTATTAGCTCTTTGAAATCTAAAACTTCAATAATTCAGTGAACAAAGCTACTGAAGTAGTAGAGATGTTAGATTCAAAAAGAAACATGCTTAAATTCGTCATAACTTAATTTTGCTTGCATGTTAATTAATAATTTATAACAATAACACAAGTTAAGCAACTGTTTATTTTATATAACCATGGGTTATTCAGGGGCTGTTATAGCTTTAGGGGGTGAAGTTGTGTATGGAAGGGTTTTAAGTTTCCTCGCTTCACGTCTTTGCTTCTTTTGCTGCATAACCAGTCTTAGTTGCTCAAGTTTACACTTGGTCTTTGAGTTTTCCATGGCTAGGGTTTTAGCTGTGTCACATTTCTTGCATATATCTTCGGTACTTCTCTTACAGAATGCGCATATGTCAGGATCTAGTCGGCTGCACTGACAATCCTCCACTTCGCACTTGCATTGTTTTATGTTTGAAGTTGATGGTGAATGCCCTTCGCACTTGCCATAGGAGCACGAAGGCTGGCTACAGCCTAGACATTTGTTTGTTTCATCTATTTTATTCTTGCACGTGTGTTTTTGTTCCTTCTGTAAGTATACAATGAAAATATTAAAATGATATCTTTTAGGTTTTCGTAACTCTTCTAGTTTGTGCCACACTTTATGGAACATAAATTAACATATTTTGTACACAAATATTGTTTATAGCTCGGCAATCTCTTGCAAACCAAAATTGGTCATAAAGTTTATCACAAACTATATTTTTAGTTGAAGCTAAATTTTAAACAAGTTAAGCTTTTTGATTTTCAAGTGTAAAAATATCCAATTTTAGTGTTATAAATCAACATTATATTAAGCCCCATAAAACACAGTTTTAGTTTATTTATCTACATTTTATGAATACTAAAGTGTTACCTTACACAAGTTGGAAAGAAATATAATTACAATATTAATTCAAATATAACATTTGGACTGAGGCCTTGATCTGTCCAGACCTACATTATAAGAAGAAAAGGGATGGTCACAATGCAGTTTGAGAACCACTGGGAAAAAGTTGCCCTGTGCTGTCTGAGGTAGGAGCTACCAAGATTCAATCTTACCTTGAGCCGGCTTTAAACATTTCAAAGTACCTGTTCGACTCCAGAACAGGTACTCAGAAGGATAGTCTCATAGATCAGCAAATCTGATGCATACCCATAGAAGACGAAAGTTAAACTCAGTACCTCTACTAAAAATCTGTAAGGACTTTATATAGACAAACGAAATTTAGGTGGAAACTTGGTAGGTTGACATTTGCTATGTAATTTTATAAAACAGGTTAAAAATGAACAATAATGGTAGGATATTGATTCTTTTTACAGAAGAATTATATCCGTGTTGTAAATCTGAATTGTTTAGTGAATGTGCTTTTTTGAGCTGCCATCGGTTATCTCGATGTGCAAGTTTCATCACAATGTCTTCCTTCACCATTGTAAGCATGTGGTAATTGTAACAATATGTGCATTAGGTCACAAAACTGCCTAAGTGGTGCATGCATTCTGGTCAGGATTAGAACCTGCGCCCCTTGAGGGTGAGACGCGTGCGCTAGCCATTACACCACTATGTCTATGTGAATACTTGACAGTGACTAAATACACAAATTTTACAGAGTCCATGGTTAAAAAAGTATTGTATAAGTTATATTCTATAAGTTTACATGAGCTTTATTACTTTAAGCCAAATTATTTTTCTCTACTAAAAATGTCGTAACATTCTTTAATATTTCTATTTTTTTCCTAAAAACTTCATATAACAACTCTGAAATTAAAGATGTAAAGACATTTAAACGTCACTAAATAGTTACATATATGACAAGATAGAGCAAAGAAAAAGGGAGAAAATGACTAGCAGAACCTGTGCATGGAATGAGGCTAACAACACAGAAGATGGGAAGATGACATAAGGGAATTATCAGTGGTAGGAAAGGGTACATGGAGTAGGAAAGCAAGGGTAAGAAATTCCTGAAAACTGTTGAAGGCCCATTTGTCAAAAGACATATATAATATTATAAAATTCTAAACAAAATCTGTAAATTGCAGCTATTAAAAACAGCAAGTCAACTCCAAGTAGACTATATAAAGGACAGAGAACATGACGCAAAACTACTGGGCCCATTTCGATTCGGTTTTTGCTGATGAACAGCAAATTCTTAGATTTAAAATCTGCACTAATTTGTATTGGGAAATTCTACTGGAAATGATTAAAAATGGCCAGGCTGAAAAAAGAAATGGAATTCCAATATGATTTTTTCACTGATCAATAGCAAATATTATGTAATAAAATGTGTGTCATTTTATTATTGCGGAAATTTTCCCCTCAGTGGTTTTATATTGTTCAGATGCATAAAAATTAGCTTATTCCAACACAGTTTCCGGTAAAAGTGAAGGTATAGAAACATATAATATATTAACAGCAGATTTTTCAATCATCATATAAAAGTTATTTAAGGAATAAAATATAATATGAATAAATTAAAAATTACAGTTGCGTGAATAAAACAGTTCAGCTGTTTCACTTTTATATCCAGTCAGTTTTATTTGTTGGATAACTTTATTTGAAGATTGTAAAATTGGTCCTTAGTTTACATTTGAGCAATAAAGGCCAATAAATAAACAGTGTAATTGGTTAGAAAAAATCTTGTGTATCATACAAAAAGATCTTTTAAGGGAAAGCAATTTATATAATTTACCTGTGCTAATGCTATAGGCGGAGCAGCACATAATAAGTCATTCAATATATGAATGATAGTGGATATATCCCTCTTTGGTCGTCCATATCTGTAAAAATAAGTATGCTTCACTATTATCAAATTTTTAAAATGGTCAATTTATCAATACTGAAATGATAAGCAAACACTATTAATTCTTGGGCATGGTTGGCTAAATTAATTGCTATAAAATATCAATGTTATTAGAGGATTATTATATAATCCACCCCAAACTTTATGACTGCTCTATATTAGCTGCAAAAGGTTGTGAAATATATGACTTTGTATGAAAAGCCATCTATATAGTGCAAATATGAATTATGTATTAGTACATGTATGTATGTACTATCTCTTTAGCCACTAACCCATGTCATATTTTTGCATATCACTCCTACTTTGTATGTATGTGAACATACTTTATGAATGGCAATTAATTGCAGAAAACTAAGACAATTACAATGCATAACTGATTTTAACTGGTGGACACAGACATTTAACTAATGGTTAAAATAAAAGAATTACTAAAACTATAAACAGGCTAAACAGTTATTTTATTTTAACCATAGATTATGTCAATGCACACCCTTAGAAATTAAAAATGACTTGCACAGCAATTTTTTACTTATGTATAACCTTTAAAAATGGTCTCCAGTTAGTCTGAATAAAACTGTGAATTTGAATTCTATCGCAACTAAGTGTGAAATATGATCAAATTTGATTTGTTGGATAACATAAATTATTTAGTCTGCCTTTTTATTTGATAAATACAAATAAGTTACCTGTCCTGTAGAGCAGGGTTTAATGTGCCCGAAAATGTCCCTGAATATATTCCTTTGCCATGATGCTTCATGGACTCTATCACAGCTCCAGGGCCAATCTTCGAGCGAACAGACTCTTCAGCAGTCTTGAGATCAACTTTATTTGTAAGCACCTCCTTTGATAGTTTCTTCAACTTCTGTGTTAGATTTTTGGAAGCTTCTAAAAGTGCTTTAGTATCAACAGTAGGTGTAGGTGACACCCTTTGTGGCTTTTTAAGAGCTTCCGGAGCCCTAAATGACATCTGTTTAGATGTTGAAGGAGTTGCATTATCATCAGCCTCTTCACTACTTGGTTGCAAAATTAATTTTCTTGAATTTGTTATATATGGTTCTGTCCGTGATGTAGAAGGCTGTTCCAAGTTACTATCTTGACGATTTTGCATCCTCTTCCTATGTTTATTTACAACAGACTGCATAAAAGCTTTCTGTTTATTCTGGCCAATAGGATGCTTGAATTTTGATGTCTTGTGCAGCAGATATTGAAACCGCTTATTCTTTAATGGCTCACTTATACTCTGGATTGATGGCAATGTGCCTGTGTTGGTATCTTGTTCATGATTAGTACTTATGTCCCTAGCCAAGTTAGATATCTCCCTATCCATTATTGTATCATCTTGATCTTCAAACAAACCTTTATCTACAGCACTGTTAAACAGATTTTCCATTGGATATTCATCAATTGTGTTCTCAGCAAGAAAAGGACTTTGTTCTGTATAATTGTTGTCACTGTCATCACTGAATGAGCTGTCTGGAGTGTGAGAAGAACGAGGCTTGTCGCACATGGCACTTGTTGAGGGTGACACATCATCATTCACCTTGTTTTGGGATTGGGATAAAAAGTCTATTAAATTTGTTTTAACTGTATTGACAAGAGCAGCATCTCTCTCTGTATTTGATGCATCTATTGGACTAGACACCAAATTAGATAAGGATTTGATGGGGGACTGGTCATTTTCTAAAGAGGTTTCAGAGAGATCTGACAATGTGCAATTTGTTGTATCTATAGACTCATCTTTTTCATTGCATGTTTCAGCCTTCTCTGCATATTTTTCTTCAGCCATTGTCCTATACAAGTCAAAGGCATTTTGTAATATCTCTAAATCTTGCTTTTGCAGAATGTGGGTTTGGGTTTCTTGGTTACTTTTTTCATTATCTAAGGTTTTATCATTAGGTTTCTGAGTTGAGCTTTGAGGACTAGCTGATTCCCTGGCATCACATTTTGGCTTTGTTGAAGATGTGGAGCTCTTTATGGGAGTGGAAGATCTCACTGAGCGTGAACTTGAAGAGCTAGAGTGCAGCGTGGACAACTGTAGCTGAATCAACATCATATGGTCACCTAACCGCATTGTTAGATTGAGTGGAGACTTCCCACTCAAAAAATCATTAACTTGTGTATCATTCAATGATTCTAATGCCTGCATCACTGAATTTTCAGGTCTTTGACTCTGAAAACAATAGTGCATACACCAAGTTAATGAACTACTTTATTATATACACAGTAAACCTTTAGTTGTTTGTTGTCAGTACAAGGTTTGCAAAGTCAATCACCTTTATGGTTATGGATTTACAATGAATAACTAAATGTACTGTTGATAAAGCTTGAGCAATAAAATTAAGCACTGTCACTGTTGAAATTAACTAGTTATTTTAATTAATAAATGTAGGAACATATCACACAAAGGGGTGTTATTTTCTGATAATATTAATGAAAGTAATTAGTCAATAAGGGCAATCATTGTTTGGACAGTTATCTGATTTGTTACACTTTGTTTTGAAACACGTGATTATCGCGAGGGTGGCGAAACGCCCGAATGTTGGGAAGTAAATATGGTGGTTCTCACCAGCAGGCCAGTCTCTACGCTCGGCAGAAGGATGACTCGGGCGCCGTCCAGTAACCCGTTTTCCTCCAGTGTGCCTTCCCGCAATTGTCTGCAAACACAAACGGACTGTCACCAGAGTACCTGGACAACGCTGATGCGTCATCGTATCGACATATTTCCGTAATATGTTTGACAATAGAATCTTGGCGTCTAACGCTATATAGCTCACCTTTCGCGATGCAGCAGGCATATTCGATCTTTAGACACCTTTAGTGTCTTCGACACTAATTTTTTGAGGTGTTCCACTGTATTTTTACCGTTCACATTGATAGTGAAATTACCACCCGTAGTCGTTTGTATGTTCAGCGTTATGTCCGTGCTTTGAGGTGAGCCACACCCGTACACTTCTGTTCCTGTTGCACGCTCCATATTTTGCACATATACTAAACAAGAATTTACAATAAACCACTATCAGCACAATCCACGACCTATCTTCGATTACACAGCTATTTTATTGAAAGATAGAAATAACAGGGTCACGCCAGACCCCCAGTTTTTTGATGTGGCCGTCGGTGTGACCAGTTTCATTCGCGATGTCCCGTTAATTTTTTTTTTACAACAGCTGATGCGAAGCGTAGCGCTGTTTCTTTACGATCAGTTTCATATAAATCAATACTTAAATGTAGAATTTGGACTCAAAAACTATGTTACAAATAGATATATCAATAAAATTCTATTTAATTTATATGTGTGGAACTTTTAACCACTTCATATATTAAAATTATTTAAATAAAGACGTCAAGTATAGAAATCAAGCGGTTATCTTAGGTACATTCTGCTTGTAAAGATTCGTGAACGTAGTGGAACACCTGTTTACGTTACATGACGTCATAGAACGCCGATCATGCTTATGCGCGGCTATTTTAAAATTCGAAACACACATTACCTACTCAGCAAGATAATGACTACATATAGTGAATAATTAATAGATCATTATATACCCGTTTGGTAGAGATAAACTACCGTTCAAAATTACAGTAAATCTTTCAACCAGTTTCTATTTATAGTTTTATATTTCGAGCGTAGCATGCTTTCATTCTTCTTTGTTCTCTTTCACGTAATCTTCTGAACTGAGACAAGTAATACACATAATACCTCATTGGAACTCCGTATAGAAAATCCAACTCTTATCAAAGAACAATGACTGATTGTTGGGTTTCGCAACAACGATTTCTTCGCCCGTCAGCACGTGGCAATCGTAACAATATGCTCACTATTAGATAACTTGCCTAAAGTAGTGGTTTCCTAGACTAATCTCGACTTTTTAGGGTTTCAAGATTAACAGTGAATGAAACACAGTAACGTCCTTAAACCTCTTTATTGACCCAACACCCATAACAACACATCAACACAACTTAACGGCTATCACAGCAACTGTTACACGAAGTAGTAACTTAAAATAGAATAACTTAACTTAAAACGATTACATACATTACAGACAGCTTGCATAACGACTGACGGTCTTATTCATATTGAGTAAGAGTAAGTTCTTCTTTGTGCTTCTTAAAGAAAGAAGCCTTGAAACTTACTCTAATTCAACATGAATAAAATTATTTTTTATAGCAACATTTTAGAAGTCTTTTCTTAAAACCTTCTAAACTTTGTTTATAAACATTACAAGATTTTTGTAGGTAACTCCGAGTTGATCCTCTGAAAATACACGAGTCGTTTAGCTAGCTGATGTTAAAATATGTACTTTATTATTTTTAACTTTTATACATGTATTTTATAAACCGTTTCCGTTCGTAGCAATTGCTTTAAAGTGGTATTGAATTAGAACTATTTACTAGGAGAACAATGCTTATCTATGGTATTATTTTGCCTATTTTTGCCAAGAAGCTGCGGTCACACTCCAGAATGAGTAGTCAGTATATCTACTAGCAAACTCGCATAGCGAGAGACAAGGCGTATGCTGACTATCGCAGGGGTCCGCTGTATACGGGTTTTTTTTTTCAAGAGGAAATCCGTTCGCGGGCACCCTGCCACGCGGAGACGACGGCGGGGCAGTATGGGACTCACTGGCCAGATGGGCTGCCGTAATACCCACTAAAACCTTTTGGTGTCCTTCTGTCGCCATATGTAAGAGCCCCGGGACGTGCGAGAGCTTTTCGCCGCGACCCCGACTGACCTGGGTCCACCTCTGCAGGCAAGCCTCTACTGTGTATGCGGGGGTAACAGCGGACTCAGCCCCTCTGCTCGATGATGAGGTAAGCCCTGTTCCCCGGGGTGTACCAGGACGGCTGTGCATAATGGCGTCACAATGCAGTAAGTACTAGAATCCGTGCATCCGAATAGAATCCCGGCCGTGCATTTGTCCTGCCCCCGTATCCATGGCCCGTGTGTGTGTCGCAAGAAAGACATTCCCCATTGCCTTTGCGTTAAAAAAAACCTGACTGATTTACCAATCACGTTAACAAAATATGCATATAGTATTTTTAATTATCTAATAGATAGCTATCCAAAATATAATGTAATTTTTTGCTATTTTTGTTCGGCGACGGCTCCAACGCTTTGATTCAGCCAATCATGTTATTTAACATTTGATATTTAAATGTCGCCATCTTGGCGCGCAGAAAGTATTATCTATGAGCAGCGCGTTCCTTTAGTTTCTCACAACGCCCAAATTGCTCCGTCTGCCGTTCCACAAGGCGACCGCGGTCGTTACAGTCGTGGCGAAAACGTCACTAATGACGTCATGATTTTCGTTCACGCAGTGCTCACAACGACCCATGACAAGAGGTGGGTCGAATAACCGTTCCACTTGGGTGTACGATTGTAACGCCGGCAAGCAAGTGGAACGGGAAAAATCGCGGTCGTGAACGTGGTCGTTGAGAGTCTCTAATGGAACGTAGCCCCAGTAGACAGCATCTATGTTGACAATCAAAATATTCAAATGTTAGAATCAAAACCTTTCACGTCAGAATTCAATTAGCGCGTTTTGTCATTTTAAATGCGCGTATGCACTAAACCTTTCAAACATTTTTTTTATTTTAGAAGCAAATAAAAATCCATCCAATCCTTCTGTCTACTGCTATGATAAACGGGCGTTATATACTTGAATATAAAAATTAAAAACACATGTAATTATTAATTTTTTACGAATTTGTTCCCACAACGTCGACACCTTAATGATAGTTGTAAAACATTAAATAGATTTTTTTAATTTAAAACCTTTTATATTTCACCTATGCAAATTCAAAATCTAGCAACTGCTTCCCAAGAAAATTTACAACACACCATTAAAAAAAGGTCACGACGACGACGTATATTCAACAAAATACCATCTCAAAACTATTTATAGTAATACCATATTTTGATACAGTTTTCACATGTTTTGGCAAACACTATAAATAAAAAGATGATTGATTATTGTCTTCTATATTTTACTCCTTCTGTTAGCACACCTGTTCCAAATTTTGGCAGAGAGAAGAGAGCATAGATAACTTTTCACTGTTTTTGGTCGAGCGCGAATTAAATGTTTGGATACATTGACATTAAAATCGTTCGGATATGACACAATACATCGGCAAATGTCTAGCACGCAATTAATGCACAAAAAATCGTTTAAAAAACAACGTCATTTGCTAGGTTTTAAAATTGCACAGCTTATTTTATTTATTATATTTAATATAATCGTATTTTATTAACATTTTATAAAAATTATAGTTTTTAAACCACTTAGTAGTTTTAACTGGGAAATTTTTGAGTACGAAATAAATCATTATGCATAATTATAATCAAATGTTTTATATCATAAGTAAAATGTAAAATGCTTACTTCGAAAATCATTAAATCGAAGCGATAATTGCCAGAATTAAGAATAGCAACTAAATTATACCAGATAATTCTAAATTACTCACTATATTATGCTTACGGTAACTAGGCTTATATTTCTAAAATTATTACAGTACAAGGAGACTCGATTAACCGGACCTCATTTTAGCGGATTCGCGAGTATCCGGATTTACAACCGCGATCAAATTATCCTTCAGTTAAATCCGTGTGTCTATGTCGCATGTACATTCGGACGTACGGAAATGTATTTCTAATCTATATATCGAGAGCTTCATAACAAATGGGCGTGCAGACAAAAGTGCAGTTTTACATAAGGGACAAAATTGTGAATAAAACGAAACTATTTGATTGGTACACTTGTATACTGGTAAGACTTTCTAAATTGTAACATGCATAGATTCTAGTAAACAACAAAAAATGGCATTTTTGCGTATACGCGCATTTGTTATAAAGCCCTCGATATATAAAACAAAGTCGAGTTAGTTACACCATTTATAACTCAAGAACGGCTGGACAATTTTATATGATTTTTGTGTTTTTGGATTTGTCTTCCTCCGGAATAGGATAATAAGTATTAAAATATAATATTCATCAATAAAAAATTATCATCAAAAAAATATCAGTCATAAAAAAATATCATCAGTCTAGCCATTCATTTGTTATGATATTTCACGGCCGATTTCGGCAACTCATTTTCATTGGTCTGATTTAGGTGAATTATTTTTGTGTGTTCGAGTGGGTCCCGGGATGGTTTAGATTCAAATTTGAAACAGATAGATGGCGCTGCAATCGGGTTCCAGGATTTAGGTGATTTTTTTGTGTGTTTTTTAACTAGATTCGAGAATGGTCTAGATTAACAATTGGTCCCGGTTAATGGCGCTGAAATCGGTTTCTAGATTTTTATTTCTTAAGGGCCGGACAACGTCTACCGGGTACAGTTATCTTATTAATAAAAATACATTTTGGTTGATAATTTCTTTTTTGTTGCATCGAATAAACACGTTTACGCGGATAAGGTAAGGTTATCTTTCATGTACAAAAATTACTTTATATATATGTTCAATTATCCGGATTTTCGATTACCATTAGTCCGGTTAATCGAGTCGCCATTGTATTTACTATGTATCTTATTTATATTTCAAGTTCCTTGGTTAGTGAAATCACAAAAGTGAATGTGTTACCTTTTATTTGTAATATTACGAAAATCTTTCGAAATAAAGTCATATTTAATCAATCGATTAAGTACGATATAAATTTATAGTCAAAATATATAGTTAGTACTAAATATATAGTTAATCTATTGTTTCCTGTTGTTAGTATAACATTTATAGAGACTTTTAACACTTTATTGCTCACCCAAATAACAGATACTATACATTAGTTACAAATATTATAAATAATTTATATAAACACAATTAAAGAGAATCAAACCTAATTGAAAATTAAATTATACCGCAATGTATTTTTCAGAAAAACTCCATCAACGTCATATGATTAAACCACAAACAATACACAATGAAAATTATTATTATTATAAAAAAATACATTAAAATAGAAATTACAGTAATGTAAAGGTGAAGAATACGCTTTCTTACATGGTTGGGCCTTGACAAGACTAGTGATTTCTTTTTTAATTATATTGATAACTTTTGTAATTGTAGTGATTTTAGTTATTTTGAATGAATTAATCGTGTGGTGCGTTTCCATATTATTAATTGTTGAAATTCATTCACATATATCGATTATGTTAATCCATTGCTTATTGTATTTGTGATCTTATTTTTAAGATTCCTCGTCTTCCAGATATAATTTAAGGCTGGTGTTTTCTATTTTGTAGTAGAAAAACGTAACGCTTTTTTTAAGCCATATCTCATTATATTCGCTTGGCACAAAATGCCCCGTTTCTTCCCAACACTACAATAAAGCAAAATATAAATGACTAGCTGTGCCCACGACTTTGTCACCATGGAATTTTTTTTTCACGAGTCCCTACAAAATATAAAAAAGGAACCTAAGCCTCCTTTTAACATCAGCTATCTTATATATAACGCCAGTGAAAGTCCCTTCAATTTTTTTTAATGCATTTATGGCTTGGCAACTAGGCCTTTAAGCCAGCCAGCCTTTAAATCGGCCCCGCCGTTTCACAGATTATCCAGACAACAAATATTTTAAATATTTATTTTTTGATATAAGTACCGTATACACTTTCATATGCATTTAGTAAACGGCTATTTTGACATTACAAACAGACACTTCAGCTTTATTTTTGTCTATATCTCGTAGACATATTTATATACTGTAATAAACGGGACGCGAAGATGGCTTGGAAACCGAAAAAATACGAACCGGTTAAAGACTGAATACATGGCAGGTTTTCTTTTCGGTTATGTTCTAGCTTTAACCCTAATTAAAAAAAAATACAAACAGGTTTTTAAAGTAAGTTTTGTTGAATAAACCGGTTTTGTCGATTTTTGTCCACACACTTTAAATAGGCAATCACGTGGCACAAGAAGTATTCTGACGTATATAAACACATATTGATTTTGGAAATTATTGTTATTGTAGGTAAAGCAACCCTCTCAAAGTTAGAAAGTTTAAATAACATTCTTAACGTTTACATACGGTTTTTAAATATGGAACTTGTTTTTTTTTGCATAAATTTATAAACCGGTTATTTTGTTTTAGTTAGCGGTATATGGTTGTCATTTTAAACCGGTCCAAAGCCCTGTTTGAAATGAATAAATATTTATTTTGTATATTAAGAGCTAGCAAAGTTATTACCATTACAGAGGCGTGTTGTTTATTAGTGATGGTAACCAACTAAAATAGATTTTATATAAAATACTTTTCCTATTAAAATTGTGATCGAACAAACAGAAAAAAAATCACTAAGTAGTCATTAATTACTATGTTGTCTCTTAAAGAGAATATCATGACATTTTATGAAAACCATGATAATTATTTTTTTACAAAGTTTAAGATTTTCTGAAGTTAAAAATAACAAAACAACAGTTATTTTTAATAAGGTTTCTAAATGGTCCATAAAATTACATATCGTTTTCACAGACTCATAATTATTATTATGCATACATGTTCATATTATACATACATACATACATTACTTCACGCCAGGTCCCTTGCGGGGTAGGCACGAACAACAGAGCGCCATTTAGGCTTATTCTTACACACCTCACTTGCTTCTTTGACATTCATAGTTCTTGTCATGCACGCTCGTCTGTTCTTAAGGCTCCTGACATCACCTTCTGCTAGTACATGATCAATTTGATCATGGAAGGTGTGTCGTGGCCTTCCGCGACTTCTGCATCCATCCACTTTTGCATTGTATATCTGTTCATATTATAAAAATACAAATCAACGTATATTGCACGTTTCGAAGATTGCAATAAAATATTATACTAGCGTTTTACGTACATTTAATTAAAAACAAATAATTTAATAAAACTACGTTTGAACGGTTTTAAGCGCGTTAATTTATTTGATTTGCGCTTAAAACCGTTAAAACGTTATTTTTATTATGTATACAAGTCGCGAAAACTTAAGAAAATATTAATTAAACAATTTACTAATTTTGTATACCTATAACCATTTATAATTAAATAGTATATTTCTAAAAAAAATATCAATTATGAACATAAAATTGTAAAATGTTTATGGATTAATGTATTGTAAAATAATTTTAGAACAATTATATGAATCATACGTCTATTTAATTTTATTATCATGATAAGATTGTATTTTTTTTTTTGGTAAATATAATTATATTTTGTGATCACGAGCCAAATTCTTGGGTATCGCCGTCGATCTCACCGAAAACGTAGCCCCCACGTCCGTCCATCTGCAGATAGTGGTCGTGATGTTTCCACAAAGACTTACGATGCGACACCGTGAACAAAGATATTCCCATCTGCACAAAAATGGGATGTTAAATTGATTTATTTAGGTTTATGGCTTGGCAGCTAGGCCTTTAAGCCAGATCTTAGTTTACAAAATAGTTTCTTCATTTTCTTAAGCCTATGTGTAGCACAGCTAAACAGTAGGTAATCAACTGGTGCCATTTAACGTAGTTCTTGTGACAACTCAAAAGGCCACATTTGACTATACAGTTCACATTTCTCACAAAACACATAATTACTACAAATCCAAAACTATCAAAATAACATACAATTATTGTTCATTTTAGAGTAGTTTTACACATGTTTAGAAAAGAACACCGCACAGCACAACATCTCTTTTCAGTTCCCGCCAAAAACTCAATGTTAAATTGATTATTTATTTAGGTTTATGGCTTGGCAACTAGGCCTTTAAGCCAGATCTTAGTTTACAATATAGCTTCTTCATTTTCTTAAGCCTATGTGTAACACAGCTGAACTGTAGGTAATCAGCTAGTGCCATTCAGCGGAGTTCTTGTGACAACTCAAAAGGCCACATTTGACTATACAGTTCACATTTCTCACAAAAAACACGTAATTACTACTCAAAAACTATCAATATCCTACAACTATTGTTCATTTTAGAGTAATTTTACACATTTTTAGAAAATAAAACTGCACAGCACAACGTCTCCTTACAGTTCCCGCCAAAAACTCAATGTTAAATTTAAAGTTACAGTATTACACAGATTATACTACTAACTGCGCACAGAAGGTTTGCCGATAGCCTCATGATGCCAAGCGTCGATTGTTAGTAGGCTTGATAAAAAAAGGTTACATAAATAGTTTTTGCAATAAAATAACTATTAACCGACTTGAAAAAAGGAGGAGGTTCTCAATTCGTCGGGTGCTTTTTTTAAAATTTAGTATTGTATTTATCTAGCGCACGCGTGCAGACCTCAAAGGACGCGGGTTCGATCCTGGCCGTAACACATGCGCCACTTGGGCAGTTTTCTGACCTAATGTGCATATTGTTACAATTACCACGTGCTAACAACGGTGAAGGAAAACATCGTGGTGAAGCCTGGACATCGAAATAACCGATGTGTCAAACCTGCCAAGCCGCCTTAGACAAGCGTGGCGGATACTGTCCGTTCCCCTATATTAGGAGGCCTGAGCCCAACAGTTGGACGTCAATGGGCTGTTATTATTATTGTTACGAGTTGCAGGACTCCAATTAAATTGCCGTTGGAATGATTATAGAATTTTCTAGAACTATACAAACACGTATAACACAGGTACAAAAATAATAACACGCGCAAAGTCCGTCGATAAATAGATTGCCGAATGTAGTACACACGTCTTGCCTCGCTTGTGCTTATCGCTCGACTGCCTCACCCCTCCGTTGGGGTTTTTTATACTGTACAAATACGATATGTCCGTAGACTGAATTTCTAAGAATCATACCTGGCTAATGACTACCATAAAGATTACAATACACAATGGGCAATTATTCTAATCGCAAATTTTAACCACAAAGAAAACAAAAGAAAACGGTCAAAAAAGCGCTTCAATGTCATCAGCTCAAACACCGACAGGTAATAAATGTGCTTGTTTACAAGTATGCTGGTGGCCCAAATTGTAACATTATTATAGTTATAAAAGAATCACACACCTCTCTACAATACTGGTACATTAGTCCCTCGACATCAACGGAGACGGCGCTAGTGCACTCGTCCAATATCGCGAACTGCGGCTCGTGGTAGAACAATCGCGCCATCTGTGCACAGTAATGAATACAAACAAATAAAAAAACAATATTATATGCGGCTAAAACTGAACGAGTGACGCTAATAAAAACATGTTGAAAAGTGATTGGTAGCAAATTCGATCTATATCCACTAACTACGGTTCGCCGGCGACTTCGTCCACGTTTGATGGGTGGCAAAGATCACAGTTGTTTTACACGGAGAATTTGAATCAATGAAAATATTGCATCGGAATCAGAATTTTTCGATCTAGCCATTTTAAACTGCTCCCAAGAATTTTTGCCGCGGGATTCCCCGGGATAAAAGTACCGCAGATTTTAAGTTCAAGAATTTGTTATCGGTCAACGAAATTCGGATCGAAATCGGCCCAATAGTTTTTGTGTGAATCGCGAAAAAACATAAAAACACAAATATGAAACCCAAAAGACTACAATTTTATCTTATACTAATAATATATAAAGCTGAACAGTTTGTTTGTTTGAACGCGCTAATCTCAGGAACTACTGGTCTGATTTGAAAAATTCTTTCAGTGTTGGATAGCCCATTTATCGAGGAAGGCTATAGGCTATATATCATCACGCTAAGACCAATGGGAGCGGAGCAGCAATGAAAAATGTTTCAAAATCGGGGGCTTTGAAAACAAATTCCACGCGGACGGCGTCGTGGGCACAGCTAGTAATATTATATATACACATCACTGAGAGACAGAGTGAAATAAACTCAACATGATTAACTTTGGACATTGACATTGTTCTCCTAACCTCTAGCTTTGATAAATATAAAACAGTACATGTATACTACTCGCCACAAAAAAAGTCTCGCAAACGTGGCGATCCAATCGCCGTACGTAATCCTTGTTTACTTTACTTGTTACTTATGTCATAATAAATAGTATAATTCCAAAACTCATGGCATGCCGTGTTTGCATAAACAGAATATAATTTAAGCTATGAAACGGTTTCACGATGATAAAAAACAAATGATTATAATCTGAAAATCAAATGAAAATACCTGGCTGTGGGAAAACCTCGGGTAACCATTAAGTACATACCGCTATCCTCTGTTTCTCGCCACCTGAGAGGACGTCCATCCAGTCCTCGACGGCGTCCCAGCCTCCTTCTCTAGTCGTCAAATAAGAAAGTTGCACGATTTCCAAAAATCGGTTCAGCTGTTCATCGGTGCGACCCCTGCGCAACATCTCCTCGCGAGTTTGAGGGTAGATCACCTAAAAGAATTTAGAAGAACGACTTGAAATATAGAGGAAGTATTTTTCTTATAGCTGGAGTACAGCAAACAGGATGATAAGATAAGTAACAACATTAATGATCAACATTAGTGATATATTTACAATTTTTTAAATCATTTGTTTGGTAGACTCTAAATGACCTATCTTTATTCTATTCAAGTTTATTTAAATTAAGGCTTGGAAATTGCTAAAAGAAGTCAACTTTCTCTTTCAGTTTTGTCCTCACTTTAAGCTCAATCAACTGATTTTTGGTAAAAAAAGTTCATAAAACAGGTTTTCTTAAATAAACCGTTTTTTGCCGCACACCTTCAATGCGAAGCCATTTGGTACAGCAAGTTTTCAGTTGAACATAAGAACATGTTGAGAGAAATAGAATGACACTTCCTTTTCTCACGGAATCAAACCGGTTAATTCAGGTTTATACAACACTCACTTTACGGTTAATTCCGAACGAAACACTTGACGAAAACCGGTTATAACCAATTTAAACTGGTTTCAAACTATTCAGACATAATACGCCTATTTCAGTTCTGGCTCCAACACCTGTGGCTTTGTGTATAGTTGCCATCGACAACGATAAAAAAAAATTATGACTTTATCAATAATAAAATAAAGATTAATATATATGTATGCATATGTTTTCTCGAGATTGTGCAAGCCTTGAAAAATAAGACAAAAATAAAGAGCTAATTCGGACCAGCAGTTTCCGAAAATGCAAGTTTTACATCTTTTTATGTCTGTTTCAACAGACAGACGCGTCTGTTTGTTGGAGCATAACGTCAAAACTACTAATCGGATTTAAGCAAAACTAATGACAGATCTAGTTTATATCCGGGATCAGAACTTACGATACGTTTTATCTCTATAAATGGCATCGTTACCGTGGCATAGATAACAAAAAAGGTGCCGCTGCCATCGCGTTTTTGAATAAATGAAAAAGAATTTTGGCACCCATTGGGGAACAAAGTCCCGTTTCTCTAATACATCTCTATGTATCTATAAATATTGTTACAAGTTGCGGGACTCGAATTAAAATGCCGTTAGAATTATAATAGAGTTTATTAGAACTATACAAAAACGTATAACACAGGTACAAATATAACCGAACACAACAAATCCAAACGTAATGCAGAAGATCGTAATTCAATAAAACGCGCAATCTGTCACTAATATATTCTGGAATGTACACACGTCTCGCCCTTATCGTGGTTCTCGCTCAACTGGCTCTCTCCCTATCAGGCTGTCGTTTTATGCCTCACAAATACAAATGTTCCCGTATCGTAATCCGTAATACCTGGCTAATGATTAGACAGCAAGCGGCCATAAACGAGTAAAATAAAACAATTGGCTGTTCTCTAGAAACGTATGGCAATTAATAAGTAAACAAAAGAACACGATCATAAAATAATTACAATTAGTTTAAATGCCGACAGGTAATAAAATGTTCTTTTTGTTTCAGATATGCAGGTGGCTTTTGTTTTTGTCGGGACTTGAGTTGTAACAATATTATAAACGCGAAAATTTGTAAGAATAAATGTATAGATGTATGTTTGTTACTCTTTCACGTTAAAACTACTGAATGGATTTTGATGAAACTTTACACATAGGCTATAATTTATCAAGATATAGTGTGAATTACCCAAAATATAACGATTTTCCATCAGCACGCAGGAAACCGCGGGCACAGCTAATTAATATATAAAACTGTTTTACCAACCTGGTCTCTCAGTGTGCCCAATGTCATATAAGGCCTTTGGGGCACATAGAACAGTTTCCCTTTGGGTGGCTTCGTCAATGTTCCGCCGAAGATAGGCCACAGCTCCCCGAGCTGTCTGAACATTGACGACTTGCCACATCCGTTTGGACCGCAAACCAGTACGTTTATGCCAGATCTTGAAAAATAATTATTAACTAAGATATTATTTATTATCATACACAAAGCTTCCGAGGTTTTGTATGGCTATATTGTCTTGAGACGTAATTTGTGGAAGTCTAGAGCTTAGTGCGGTTTAAATATTAATTCAAATTAGTTCTATCATGAAACTGTAATGTATTCTTTACTTTACGCCAAAAAAATTTATTACAAATTTATTTACGGTTCTTAATACATAAAAAAATCAAATCAACACTGAATAAAAAATCGACACAAAAGACCAAACTTGTTAGTAAAAACAAAAAACGTTATTACTACATACTACAAAACAGGATGAACGGAAAACTAAAAACCATGATATTTTCGAAATGTAAGTGAAATGAAGCAATGCCAACTTACTTGACTTCGAAGGTGAGCTCCTTGATGAGAACGTCCCCGTTGGGCGTGACGAGGGGCACCTTGTCGAAGCGGATGATCCTCTCCTGGTAGATGATGCGTCCGGCCCCCGGCGCCATTATCATCGGGGGGCCTGCACCTGCAGCCACACACATGCAATGCTGTATAGTCTTTTCAATGCGAAGATGGCAAACGGATAGATAACCCAGCTCATGGACGTATGCGTTAGCAACACCAATTTGTTGCTAGCCGTTAAGACGGGATGGGGGATGAGATAGAGGGATCACCCTGACGTTTAGCCTGAGGCAGGTCCTCTCGGGCACGGTTGCTTTGAGAGGTACCTGTGTCAAATAAGACGTGAACAGACGTCAGGGTGCCACCACTGCGGCGGCGGCGACGAAGACACGGAGCTGCGCACCCTCCAGGTGTGACCAGCCCTGGGACGAGACGGACGGAGGGTCGTCCAGGACGACCTCCAGCCGCCGTAGGCTACGGCTGCGCGGGCGACCGGCGGGGAAACCGGACCCGCCCACACATAAAGGCCGGGGAGGAGGGACTCCTCCGTGAGACCGAGACAGCCGGAGAGACCAAGATCTCCGGCTAATAAATGGTGAGGCCAGCACGCAAAGGGGTGGCCCTCGTCCGTCCGGGCTGGAAGTGAATGCGCGAACGAGTCATCAGCCCGGACAAAGGACGCTAGAGGATCGGACAGCGGCTTTAGTGGGTATCCCTAACTGCGGCGTGTCAATAGCACATCACACGTGAGGCGCTAGTGCCACCCCGACCTGACGAGTCCCGCACACGGGCCGCGACCTTTCCCCCTCGGGAGGCTTTTAGTCCTCAAACGGATTTTTAAAAAATTAAAAAAAAAAAAAAAATGAGAATTTGTACATTTTACCGCATTTTCAGCAAACAAGACAACAACTATTGAATTAGCAAATAAT
Source organism: Dendrolimus pini (assembly GCA_949752895.1). Taxonomy (NCBI): domain Eukaryota; kingdom Metazoa; phylum Arthropoda; class Insecta; order Lepidoptera; family Lasiocampidae; genus Dendrolimus; species Dendrolimus pini. The sequence goes on from OX457131.1 coordinate 4,674,633, forward strand.
AATATACACCTACATAAAATAAACAATATAAATTATAATATTTTGTTAACTTTATATATGATCGGATACAACGATTGTCTACTATTGCCACGTCACTGACATGAGGCAACAATTCTCTTTAGATATCATATAATATGAAACATTTATTCATATAAATGTTTTATATAATATCTTACTGTCACATAAATATTATAATTTGATTTTCCCTGTATAAAAAAATGGGATAGAAGGATGCGCGCCAGCGGGATATGGGATTAGAATAGGACCGGGATGGGATGGAAAATGTTGGACTTCATTTCATTCACTCATTGGCGGTCTTTGTTTGAGCGAGTCTTCCACCAAGTCAACCGAACTCGCTGGAACGCAGAGGTTCCAGGTTCAATTCCTGGCTTGGTAAATTTACGAAGTGAACTTTCTATTATTTACAGGGTGTCTGGGATCGGCTCCAGAGTAGTCCATTGGATATTACCTAACATAACACAAGCGTAACTTGCTTAGCTTGGGGATATAAAATGTGTGTTTGTTTGTCTGCCGATTATTATTATTATTTATTATTAGTTACTAACCATTGCCATTGTGGGTATTCTTATCGACCATGGTCCTCTTATAGTTGCCTTGGTTGACCTCGTCCAAGACTACCTTCAGCTGCGTGACGCGCGCCGTGAGCCCCGCGAGCTTGCTCATCTCGCGGCCGGACAGCACTATCCTGCCTATGCCCTCAGCCATTTTCACCAACATACGCCCGTACGTGTAATAGTGCTGAACGAATTAAAACAATTTTACAAAAAAAAAACAGTGCCATCAACCGGGACTAATTGGACCAATCCACAAACATGGCAAAACTGGGCTAAGGATGCCGAACGCTTTCAAAATGCACCTTCTATCGACTCAGTAAGAATCATAACAAGATCTGACAACATTTACAGAATAAAACATTTTTATCACAAAGTAGCTAACCCACAAAACACCAAGAGTATATAATAAACTAACAAGACCCATGACCCGTGCTAATCCAAAAACCTAAAAGGTTTACTTGAATATACAGGACAAAATATAATAAACAATATTCAAACAAACTTTTTTCCAAAATATACACATTTTTTGTATGCAAAATTTTAATAAAAACGGCTTTTTCTCAAAACTGTCAGTATGTGGGTTGGTTCCATTTTGCATGAGTAGGTCCAATTATAAATTTAACTAATTCTAGAATCCACTTGAATGTATTTTTTAATGACAAGTCATAAAAAAAACTCGAAAAACTTAATTCGATCTGGAACCAATAAAAACATCGAAAGTCTACTCTGACCTGACTCCGCCTCTCACCACGCCCAGTCTAAATTTATGCCGCTCTTCCACGCGGCCATAACGCTTTTTCGTGACGGAAAAGTCCTAAGACCCCGTCTATATAGAAGATTCACTTGAAAAATGGTCCAAAAAATAAAAATATAAATTTTGGGGTGGACCACCCTTATCACATAGGGGTATGAAAAATAGTTTACATCCTTTTCTCAGACCTACTAAATATGCACACAAAATTTCATAAGAATCAGTCGAGCCGTTTCGTAGGAGTTTTGTTACATACACTGTGACAACTGTGTGGGAATTTTCTATATTAGTAGTTAAATATTTACCTGAAATCTGTCATTTTCGCTGCCAGTTGTGAGTAGATTGTGGTTAGTAGCAAAGAAAGGTCTTGACACAGCGTAAAAACCTACTGTTATGGCAATATCTGAAAACAATACAAAATGTATTATTAAGGATGTGCTTGGGCCTCCCAAAGATAACAGATAGCATGCCTGTCACGCTTGTCCAACACGGATTGGCGGGTTTAATACATCGATTATCTTTTCCTTCACAATTTACACTTCTTCGTAATTAATATTCACTAGGAAACGCTAAGTTGGAAATGGCAATTGTCATCTAACTAAATGCACTTATTGATTTTCTAATAAGTACTTACATTTGGCAATAATATTGTCTATGAAGCCCATTAACACTCTGAAGTTTAGGAAGTTCCTCAAGTGCCTTGTTAATTTATAGAAACTAGCCAGAAGGGTCAGTTGTTCTCTGTGGTTACCCTGAAAAAAAAAACCATCCATGTAACGTTAGTTTCACCGTGAGATATAAAAAAAGGCGGTGTGTCTCGGGACGCCCGATAGAAGTGATAACTTAAGCTTATCTAAGTTGAACTATTTAATATTGAAATTGTTTAACTTGAGAAAAGCTTAGGTTATTACTTGAATTTTATGTATATAGTGCGTGGGTAAGAGTGAGAGAGGTGGAGCCTGGCTATCGCTGCCGTATGCGTGAGAGAAAGGGAAGCTAGACAGCCTGACGACGTAACGCGTTACGTAACGAAGCGGTTTACCCTCCCATAAGAAGTTATCACTTCAATAACAGTCCATATATGTCCTAATACTGGGCTTGGACTTACCAAAAGAATGAAGCTGTACAATATACACATTTGAAACATTATGATACATCATGTACGTACATTTATACACCTAGTATATTGTGGGATCACGTAATGAAGAATCGATTTGGGCTGGTGTGCACCGACTTTTAACCGATGGTTAAAATAAAATAATCTCCAAAAATGTATGGAAAAGCAGTGATTATTTTTGGTTAACCGTCGGTTAAATTTCGATGCACACCAGCCTTAAATAACGTCCTGGAAGAATCCCCTAGGTTGAGCAGAATTTAATTTAAGAATATTGCTATCCATCATGGAAGGTCCTATTGAAAGCGGCCTAGTAAATAAATCTATTTAAAAGAAACCAAGAGACATAAACAAGTCTCGAGTGATAATGAATGTTAGTTTCTGATGTAACAGCTCCCTGCAAAGGACAGATCAAAACAAAAAAAAATTAAGAAGCCGCTCCAAATTTATAAAGAATTCAAAGGTCTTTGAAATCTTAAAAAAATAGATTTTTCGAAGCGAGTAATGCACTAGTAAATTTAAAAAGTTATGAGCGACCTTGTAAAATTCAAATTTTGAACTGAAACTTTCAGAAACCGTAACGAGAAATAAATTCAGGTTTTGGCGATTTTCTTAAAAATGTTACATGTATTTTAAAAATCTATAAACATCTGAATTTGTGGACCGCCTAAATCACCAGATTAGCATAGAATATTCTATAAGTTAGGTTGCCTGGAAAAGATCGTGTTAAGCTATAAGGTCACCTATTGTACTGCCTTAAAATATTGTAATTAATGTATTGTGTCTGTATTTTGGTGAGCAATAAAGTATTATACTATCTAAATTTAATGCACATTATGTTAAATATTAAAACTTGTATTTAAACTGTAACCGTGGTACTACAAGTTGTGGTACCTTAATGGTTAATGCACTCGTAGAAAATAGTACTATAGGATTTTTAAAGTAATTTGGCTATTGGGGTCTGAGTTTCAGTATCATTTCATTTTGGAAAAGGGGTCTCTTGCCCAAAATAGTTTGGGAATCCCTGCTCTATCCCATCTCCTGTAACCAATACGTACAATGACATCCCCCTATTCCACATCTTCTATTCCAACCTAGAAGCTAGACACGCGTAGACATCGACTTTGTTAATGTCAACGTCCATAGGCTGCTTACACGCTTCAGGCAATAAAAAAAATACCAAAGGAAGTCACACAGAAATCACTGATCTTTTATAATAGTCGAAACCGAATATAACGACACTGAAGGGACCGTATATACGGACGTTATATCCGATAGTTGTTATAATATACACAAGTACATAGTCATATGTTTGTTTGTAGTATGGGCATAGGTTATATATAGGTATAGTTTTAAAATCAACGCGGTCAACTATCCTACTGAATAAATAGTAAAACATGCAACTGCAAGGTCAAATGGTAAAGAGCGGGAAAGAGGTTCGGATAAGGTAGGAGAATAATAATCTTTCTGAGGCTTGTTAATAAGCCTATAGCAAAATATTCCTTCATATATATATATATATATATAATGAAAATGGTGTTCGTTTGAGGCTCAATCACGCTTAAACCACTGATCGTATCGACATGAAACTACCACCATTCGATGCGAAATTTTTCCTAGATGGTTTATGGCTATCTATCTATCTATATATATATAAGCAAAGTTTGTTTTCTTTGTCCGAGGTAAACTCGAAAACTACTGGACCGATCAGCATGAAACCACAACCATTCGACGTGGAATTAATCGTAGATGGTTATAGGCTATATATATTTTTCAAATTCTATGAGCCCTTTGCCATGTTTTCTCGATTTGTTTGTTTATTAATTTATTTGAATAAGGCGGTACGAAGTTCGCCGAGTCAGCTAGTTATTAGTATAAAGATGAAAATTGATTGTAATGTTTTGTTTCGCTGGAATACGTAAACGGTTGGTTATTATAGCCGATGAATATCGATAAAGTTTCGTCGTTTTAAGCGATATGTCGCTGTATCCGATGTCGTCATAGGTGCTATGTGTACTTTTGAGTTTATATAGAGATTCGGCCGGGACCTTGCCATTCGGTTGTTATAACCGATCTGTCGTTATATTCGGTTTCGACTTTAATTATAAAGCTTTGAATACGAATGAAGAAAGCTCGTATTTATGTCTGCATCAAAAAATAAAACGAAGTCTCATTAATTACGAATTCTGGCAAGGAACATGCAACACTTGGACGTATTTTGTCGACATGTTTACCTGATAGAATGCTATTTCCTCTGAATTTGTGATTAGCCTCGAGTTCACGTATCTAAATTCACCTTCAAGTTTCTGTTCTTGCACCGTCATACGAGCTGTAATTATTGAAAACATCATTAATATATAGTATTTAATTACTAGAATATATTATGAGGTTTGTTTTTAATTAGTATGTATGTATTCGTTTTTTTCCCATTAATGATGTATTTTATCACTAATTATATATTGTATCACTACAACATTAAAATTAAATCGTAAATTAACTAGATATAACTTTAATTAAAAATGTGTCCAATAACAGGTTTCCTATTGTCTTTATTAAGGGGAAGACACTTTGTTCATGTGTTCTTTGTTGATGTTTAGCACATAGCACTACACTTTATTATTATGAGAGTATTTTTTAATTATTTGTTTTAAATAATTAGCAGACAAACACAAACATTGTATATCCCCAAATTAAGCAAGTTACGCTTGTGTTATGGGTAATATACAATGGACCACTCTGGGGCCGATCCCAGTATAACACTAACTCAAATGGTTTTGTCCTTTTGAGTCTTCTTAATAAATCTGTATTATCAAGGAGCTCGATGTATTAGTGATGCAACGAACGTTGAATTTGTCACATTCGCGAATGCAGATGTGAATATGAATCTCCAATATTCGCGAATGCGAATACCAGAATACTTTTGTAATAAATCACATATTTATTTAATGAAATATAGATTAAAAATGTACAATTGAAACCAAAAGTCTTCTCTATTATATTCCCTATAGAGTCCAAGTCGTCAAAGATATGGGACGGCCCGCTCAACAAATTGATATACGAAAACACTACACAACACTGGTCTTCTAGTACCAATCAAGCTGAGCGTGCAATCTCGAGATGCGAGTCAAATTTGTGTCATGCCTTGCTTTCGTCGTATTTAGGCACACTTAATAGACGACATTACTTTTTTTTTATTGCAGGAGTTCATCAGACAGGCAGACGGCCCACTTGAAGGAAAGCGGTTACCATCGCGACCATACGGTCATTTACAACACCAAAGGTGCTACAAATGAGCTGTTGCTCTCTTAAGAGAGACTGCAACCTGGTCACTAATGCCGAAACACAACTCAAGGTTGTTATGGTTATCGTTATACTTTCAAAATTGCTGCCACTATTCGACTGGGGGCAGCAGCTGTATTCCCTCATCGTTGCCGGTGTGGGCATAAAGTCGGTAGTTCGGGTCACCATGGCTTGTCGTGTATTCAGAGTGCCGGAAGGATACCATACCACGCCATGCTGCTATAAATGACATCATCCGCCGTGCTCTTGTCACCGCCAGGGTACCAACCATTCTTGAGTCGAATGGACTGTGCCGCGACGATGGCAAGAGACCGGACGGGGAGTCTTTGGCGCCCTGGAAGATGGGTCGACCCTTAGTTGGGACGTCAAGTGCGTCAATGCTTTGGCTCCTTACCATCTTCCAGTCACGGTCATGGCAGCTGGCGCGGCACCCGAACGTCAGCAGAGCCTGAACCGTCGTCATCCATTGCCAATGGATACATATATCTCTCAGTGCAGAAACTCTAGGGCCATGCGGTCTCGGAGCTTATCGACTTTATCAAGCAAGACCTACGAGTATTAACACGTTTGATAGAAGTCTCACGTGACCTGGCTGGCCTATATTTAGGCATGCCATTCAACGAGGAAATGCGGCCAGCGTTTTGGGAACGTTCCCATCTGACTTTTATTATTATAATTTTTTAAGTTTAATTTTAATTTGTATATAAAGTTTATTTTTACTAGTAATTCAAAAACCAAAAGTTAAATAGCATTATGAATATTAAAACATTACAATAGTTAATTTCCTTGTACCGTAGCCGTTGGATAACCCTGTATATGAAATAATACATTAGCACCGTCTGCCTGTTCGTCAGATTCAGTCAATAATAATTTAAAGAATAAATATATATTTTCTGGAACATCTTGAAGTCGGTGCATGTTGTAATTTTACTTAAAACCGACTTCAAGATGTGGAAGAAAATACTAATATACCTATTGATTTTTAGTTCGAAGTCGGTTTTATTTTTGTAAAAAAAATCTACTTTTTAGCTGCTTAAATAGATTTAGAAATAATATTTTTTTAACGCCTATAGAAATTGTACTATTTGCATGGGACAAGTTTTGCGTTTCGAAGATCGTAGGCGCTCGGCGCTCTTCAACAAGGGTTGCTTTCGATTTTTCTAAGATCCACACATCAAATTCTGACTTGGTATATACTTTCGAATAAAGCAAAATTCTGAAACTCGGTTCACAATTGACGAAGAAATCACGTAACAAACATACAAAAAAATAAAAATAACACATTCGAATTGAGAACTTACTCCTTTTCAAAATCGGGTCAAAATAGAGATTTTGTTCGATATGATCCTTTACAGGGTAGGGAAATATTTCAGTGTTACTATTTTTATTTATTGGTTGAGTTGTTTTTCTTTTATAATGAATAGGTTCGTGTTTGACTGACATTGCGCCTGATGTCAGGCGGAAATGCAGTCTAAGGTGGAGCACGCTTACCTAGAAGATACCTGTTCACGCGAGACTTAAAAACACCTAGATTGTATTCTTCAGGAAAAACAGACGACGGTAAAGAGTTCCACTCTTCAGCGGTGCGTATGATAAGTGTAGAAGCATAGCGTTTCGTCCGTTTTGTTGGTATTTCCACCATATATCGGTGGCGTGAGTGCGTACGTCTGCTTGTTCGGTGGTAGAATGGTGAGGGACGAACATGGCTGAGTTCAACCAATAGCCCGAGGACCCATCTGATGGAAACCGGCTACCATTGCGGTTACCTATGGACAGTAGTAACAGCAAAGCTGCTACCAATGTGCTGCGGCTCTCTAAAGAAAGACTGGAACCTGGCCCCTAATGACGGAACACAACTCAAGGTTGTTATGGCGGTATGCTCTAGACCAGGAGTGGCAGCTATTCAGACAGGCAAATACCCTACCACCTGGCTGTAGGTTGTTTTGTCTCGGCTCTTAGGACAGGCCATTCTTGCATTCCGTTCCTGCATAAATAGAACTATCACATTATTAAGGTTTTATTTCTTGACTTGGATATCTATTCTTACCTGTTGGTCTTCTTAAGTATGTCAATAACACACCAGATAATAGTAGGTATGCCATCATTATGCCGGGAGTCTGAAACAAAAATAAATCATTTTGAAGTTTCTTTGTATGTCTGTTATTTTAAAAGAATATAAATTGAATTTTAAATGTGAGAAGAACATTATAACAAAGGAATTTACATTCTATGAAAATGTTTCTATTTTCTTTTTGTACAGTGTTGTGTAACTTTTGGTTGTATGTATTATAATGGGTTGAGATAAGTTAATAATGATAATAATATAGACTGACTTAAAAGTATTTATTTTATAAAATACAAAATTTAGGATGAGAATATAACTGAATTTACTGACCGACATGACTGACAAGACCAAAGAGAAGGAACATAACATAGACAAAAACAAACTTACAAACTAGTGAGGTGAATACACCACATCTGTATGTGTAATATCTGTATATTAAAATTATTAAATTCGCATTTAATAATGATAATATCTACTTTTAGCTTTAATCTATTAAAAACTAGGCATTCCCATGAAAGAGGAATACCATTCTTATTCCACGGTATTGCTAAACTATTAATAAAGTAATATTTTTTAAATTAAGCATAAATTTAAAAACCTAGTTTAAGATAAAAAGTACGATACTACATAAAAAGAAAACTTATTTATGTTATGGTAAAAGTAATAAACTGGTGATTATATATATATATAATAACCAGTAATTATGCATAATCACCATTAATTAATGCCGGTGAATATGATAAATAAATGAAAATTTATATAGGCGTAAAGATGGCGTTCCGATAGCGTTTTTTTATTGACGCCGTCGTGGAAATTCACTGACAAATGCCATCGTCATGGCAATGACAATAACAGCGATAATTTCCCCTTTCGCAAGATGGCGTTACGTGTATTTATGATCAGGTAATTTTAATTAAAAATTAAGGTCGATATTTTAGGAATTATAAACTGGCCACTTCATGTCACATACATATCCCCTTTTAAAGCGATCGAAGCCGCGGGCAGAAGATAGTACAACATTTTATGTATGTATATTTTTTTCTATAACAAACGAAATCATCAAACACTTCCAATTCGTTTGTTGTAAACTGACAATGAATACATGCTTTGCTCAAAGGTCAGCGTCACCAGTCGGCAAAAACACCGCCCCGTAAGATGCTATTAGTAATTAAATCTCAAAATATACACTATGAAGAGGATCATTTACGTATAATAAAACTGCGTTTTAGCAATAATTTATCATTGAGGTATTTTTATTATTTTTGTATTTTCCGTACCTAAAGACATTGCAAAACGTGCTGAATGACTTTTATATGACTGATGATACCTTCTCAAAAGTTGAAAAAAGAGACAGCATGTAAGATTAATTATGCAAATATCACCATGGAATTGATATAAACTTAGTTCCGGCATTAGTGGGCAGGTTTCAGTTCCCTTTCTTAAGGAACACTGGAAGAAGAGAGTAGCAGTACATTTGTAGCAACTTTAGTGTTGCAAATGTCCATAGGCGATGGTAGCCACTTACCATCAAGTTGGCCGTCTGCTGAACTCATGTAATAAAAATGAATAAATAAATGTATCTATTTACCCATTCTTAATTTTAATGTTTACAACTCGTACACAGCCGTCGTTAATCATTCGTGATGCCAAATATAGTTAACAACAAGTATAACAGCACGAAGCGTGTGGACACAGCTTACACTCCGATAATGACGGTTATGTACGAGTTCTAGCGTTAAAACTAAGAATAGGTAAATAAATGGCCAAGCATTAAGCTATCACTTTTAACAGATCAAACTGAAAATATAAATACGTAAGAAAGAACATGGAAGAAGAATACATTGGAAAATATCATTATATACATATAAGAATAATTTCATATACATCAATTTACTAAGTTAAGCTTATAATAAAGGCTTAATTCATTAAATTATGATTAGTAGTGCGGGGAAAAGATAATCTATCAGTGAAGTTTTATCAATTAGCAATTATCAACGTTACTTATTATAACGTTTTAAATTTTATTGTCTTTCGTATCAATGTACTTAGTTTTATATAATCTTATGCCCTGGAGCATGAACGGGCCACGTTAAACTAGAGTTGCCAACTCCAAATGTAGGCGGTGCACATATATAATAATTATAATACACTTAAAAAAAATTATGACAATGAATTTCTCAAATTGAATACTTACATGTATATGTATGATGTACTTACATAATTGAGTTGTTAATAATTTTAATAAATAAATTGTTTGAAATTTATCTAACATGTATAATAAAATTTAATTGGAAGCATTAGTGAAGGACTATAAACTTATTTTATTTATTTATTTATTGTAATCATCTGCATGTCATGTTAATGACAAAACATACTGGAAACTTAACACTAAGAAATACCTGTTCATGTACAGTCGTGGTATGAAATGTTTACGTTTTCAAATTGATTAATTTTAACTTTCCGCGAGCACATATTACGTTTTGAAACTAAGTCACAGAACAGTCTGGTCTACAGAAAATTATGTTTACCTATTTGACAATAAAGTTTAAAACTACTTAGATCAAACTTGTTTCATTGTGTATTCTAGTCTAGGAAGATTGTTTAGACATGTAAAACCTTTCTATTGATTTTAATATTTATGTAAAGCGTAGTGATTATATCTTCTTTGTTTCTTATTGCTAATCTCAGCGTCTGTCATTGTCAACACTGTAATCTTCTTTTTCACGTACTCGTGCAAACGTCGACTTTAAGATGACGAACATCTTCACTCCGCGACTGTACTTACTTATCTTTTTTCCAAAAAAAGATTGATGCATATAAATTAAAAAAGTTAATAAAAAGTTCTTACCGACGCTCCCAAGTTAACAGTCAACCTATATAAATATATTCCAATATCCAACAAAGGTTTGCTTATGTAACTGTACAAATCCACGACTGTTTCGCAGAATTTTTCTATGTCCGTCGTGAGCAGCTGGTCGGCGTTGGCTATCCGGTTATCCAAATTCGTCACTTGGTAGTATGTGAAACCTCTGTAAAAAATCACTTCATAAGTCGGAGTCCATTAATTACGTAAGGCGGTTCTGAAACCCCCACCTCCCTGGTGAGATATCGTGAGATTTCGCTCAACCCCTTCTCCCATTCCTCAATCTCATGTAAGATTTTTCTAAATGTGAAAAAATTACATTATATTCGTCGGACCCCTCCCATCAAACACTTTACGTAATAACTGAACGCCCACACACACACACACACGCACACACACACACACACACGCACACACACACACACACACACGCGCACGTCAACTCGTAACTTTCAGCAGCCGCTGTCACTGCATACCTGTGCCCATACTTTTGTATGTAAATAAGCGCTTTGAGCTTACTGCTACTTTTCGCCAGATTTGTAAAGAAATGCTTGCTTTGCTTGCTTATATAAAAATCAATTGCTGTTCGTTAGTCTCGCTAACACTACACTCATACAGCGCGGGTTCGATCTTGGCCGAGACGCATGAACCACTTAGGCAGTTTTCTGACCTAATGGGCATATTGCTCCAATTACCAGGTGCTGACAACGGTGAAGGAAAACATCGTGCTCTATAACCTGGAGATAACTGATGTATCAAACCTGCCATGCCGCCTTGGACAAGCGTGGCGGGTATACTGTCCGTTCCTTTATAATTTGAGACCCGAGCCCAATAGTGGGCATCTTTCTGTCATTATTTACTATTATTATATAAAAATAAAGTTTTGTTTACTGACAAAATCTTAAGAGACAATAAAGTTGCCTGAACTAACATAAAAATACCGTTAGAATTAAAACCACAAATCACCGACTAAAGTACAGTGGGGTGACAAACTGTGAAATGTATGAATAATGTATGAAAGACAATTAATTATATTTATTAACAGTTAGTTTCTTTTTAGCTGTTGTATATACTCGTAAACTATATTTCTTCCGTAATAAAAACTACTTAATATAACTTTTCATGTTGTTGGTATGATTGTTTGCAATTGCGTAGCTGACAGGTTTATATAATAAATTCTAAAACAATGCTCAGATTTTAATCCCCCTGCTCCATCTGGTTAGTGTTAGTGACTGTGGACAAATATGTTTTATTTGTAACGCTAAAAATAACGTCCTTAACGATTAGCTATATTAGTGGATATACATGAGTTATCTGTTAAGGTTGTTAACAATGTCGCATTCCACATGACACATTCAATAACACTGACATTATCCCAGATGTAGCAGGGTCATAAGCGAGATGGCAGCAGTCAAAATGCTCTGCTTTCTTATTTTTAAAGTATCAATTACCGTTTAAACAATATAAATACGCTGTTTGCCTGTTGATTCACTCATAATTTGGCTGATACCAAATCGAGGAGCTGTTGCGTTTTCTAATATGATAAAAGGTATTTTATTAGATTTGACTGACAAATTATCTGACGTTCTGGGGCCCAATTCTGCTATTACTATCTCGTCAAAATCACCCGATACTATCGTATCCGTCATAAGTTAACCTGATTTCAGTAGTCTGTTAATTACAGTGGCGGGCCGAGTGGCACACCACTCTGTCTTTCTCTCATTTCTTTCATCATATCCGAATTATTTGGGGTCGGCACAATATGTCTTTTCCTTCCACACTCCTCTACTCTGACATACATCTTCTGTCACACCACATATCATCATATCATCCTTCACACAATCCATCCATCCATCTTTTTTGAGTCAAATGTAAAGCATTTGTACCCGTCAATCTTGTAGTTTAACATTCTTTTTGTCACGTGACTTTCTACTCCTCATTATATGCACATACCAACTTAACCTTCTTCCTCCCAATTTTTCAGTGACGGGTGCAACTTAAAAATTATTAATTAATTAATTATTCTTTATAAATATATCAATTATAAAAAAAAAACAAATTAGTGAAGTAAATGTTTAAAATCTTTGGTGGCTTTGCAATATTCATTTCGGCTAACGCTATTTCTGCTAATGGTAACACCAATTTTTTTCTACTATTATCCTGCCGGGACGATATCGAGAAGATATTGTGGATTTAGTAGAATACGAACTTTTGACACTATCGCAATGGAATCGTACTTTGTATATCTTCTAAGCTCCAAGATATTGAAATAGCGAATTTGTGCCCATGGAAGCGTCTAGCAGTTTACAATTCATATATTAACTAGCCGTTGCTCGCGGCTTCGCCCGCGTGATTAAAAATGGCCAGTTTAAGCAAACTGTCATCCCCTTTTTTTACCACCTTAGGTGTTGAATTTCCAAATCGCTGATACACGTGTAACCAGAAGCAGGTATGTCAAATGTCGTGTATCTTATTTTGAAAATGACGGATTTTCATAAGAGCTTTCATCCCCTTAGTTATTGAATTTTCAAAAATTCTTGCTGACCCGGATGCAAACCGTCTCGAATCCAGCCCCAGTAGTTTAGGCAGTCAGTGAGGCCAAGCAATTATAGAAATGTATAACATTTTATTGCATAATTTATTAAAATGTTTATATAAATTAATCTGATATAAAATATTTCAATAATGTTATATATTTAGAATTTAATTAAAGTTATTAATTATACTCACTTTAAATATTTGTTATACAAATATAGGGTCAAGTTGGTCCTTATTCTAAGTTTGAATTCTCCTAAACTCCATTTTAGTACATTGTTCACTAAAGATATCTGTAACAAAAATGTGCAATTATTATAATTATAGTAATTATAACACTTAATACACTGGTCTCAATTAAATTATTCGGGGACAAGTTCTTCCATGTACCAATTAGGTAGCTCGGTGTGAAATGTTTGCAATTAAAATACCGATGAATGGCTTCTACAATCTGGCGGCTTAAGTGTTGCTTGGATGGTCTAGTTCTCTAGAACCCAAAGGTCCAAGCTTAGGTTTCCCGCAGTGTCATTTTCCTATACAATAAATACTGAACAATTTTTTAATTATTCAATTTCCCCTCACCTCGTCCTATCAAACCTTTCCTATACCATCCCTCTATTCCAATCTCGTATCCCATTCTTCCTGTCTGATCCCTTTATCTATCATTGGCGCGCGGTGGAAATTCGGCTAGGCCGAGCTGCGTCATTAGCGCCGACTACACCGCTATTGAAAAAGAACCTAACTCGCGATGTATTTTCTTATTACAGTTTGTATTTTGATTTTTGTAATATTACCGCATATTTTGAAACAAAAGCCGATGCCCGACCGGGTTGTGAGTTACTATTTCATCCTATATGTATGGAAAGCCGCCGAGCGTAAGAGACAGCATACACTAATAATATGCGCACGAATAAAAAACATAAGCGCCAATAATTTCGTGGTGCTTTCGACCTTTTGGTCGCTAGTTAACTTATAGACACTTGCAATATTTTTGAACAGAACGCGTTAATATCTGTATCTTAAAGGTAGGCAATGGGGAGTCGAGTTGTATGAAGTCCACGCCAAAAAATATAAAAAAAATCTCCATCATTTTTATCAATTTACGCATTCTTTGACAATCACAAACAAGTCTAATGACATTTATTTATTCTGTACACAAACGGACTGGTTTTGCAGGAACTTATTATTGTAACGACCTTCGTAGACTTGAATTAACGAGTCATTATGTCATTGATCATTGATATTTATTATTAGATTACTAACTGATAACAGCAGTTAAAATGTCCAACTTTCATACTTAGGCCATTAACACCTATTACAATTTCTTATCCCATAAACTAATATGAAATGATATTCATATAAAAATAGACACGTTTATTTCAATTTTACAAAATATTGCTTTAAGTACGCAAACTTTACATATATCTTTAGGCAACGTTATTCAAGATAATAATTTCATAAACCTCTGAATGAATATTCATTATTTAGTATTGTTACGAGTTTGCGGGAGTCGAATTAAAATGCCGTTAGAATTATTATAGATTTTATTAGAACTATACAAACGCGCATAACACAGGTACAAACATAACCGAACGCAACAAATCCAAACGTAATGCAGAAGGTCGTAATCCAATAAAACGCGCAAAATCCGTCACTATTATATTCCCAAATGTACACACGTCACGCCTAGATCGTAGTTGTAGCTCAACTGACCCCCTCTCTCAATCAGGCCATCGTTTTATACTTCACAGATGCAAACGTCGACATAATTTCCTAGAATGACTAAACTGACAAGACATTAATACAATATGGTTAAATTCATTTTATATCGTATAATTATGCGTCTAGCACCTTCAACACATTCAATCTGTTTTATCGCTGTCTCGAGCTATCTGGAAGAGATCGCCCGCGCATACTGGTTCGCTGTTTTCTTATCTAATTTTATTTTTAATAATTTTATGTCTAAAGTCACCTATTTTTGCAATATTTATTAGTAGAGTTAGGCAATTTAATATTTGCACGTCCTATAGGCAATGGCATGCTGAAACAATTTTATTTAAGACCTGAGTTCTTAGTGCGAGTTATTTTATTAGTCGATTAATGTTTAAGCTCACGGAATTTTGTATGGGAATGACTTAACACCATCTCATGAGCGTGAAGGTAAACAACATAAACCGTGCCATACCAAGTTGCGTTAACTTGAACGTTATTTTTTATTTTTATTGTAGGAGTTCAGCAGACAGGCAGACGGCTCACTTGATGGAAAGCGGTTACCATCGCCTATGGACATTTGCAACACCAAAGGTGCTACAAATGCGCTGCTGCTCTCTTAAGGGAAACTGGAACCTGGTCAATAATGCCGGAACACAACCCAAGGTTGTTATGGCGGCATACTCAAGACCAGGGGTGGTAGCCATCCAGTCGGGCAAACGCCCTACCACCTGGCCGTGATCGATTAGTAAAAAACTCGCACTTACGAGTAGCACTGTTTACCAACGGACCATGGTATAAGCAAATAAATTTCATTTAATCTAAAGAGATTTATATTATCTATCTACGTGATAGTCCAAATGACTACAACTAACATTTGAGATGGAGGAAACAACAGCAATGTTTTAATTATCACATGTTATTATTTGGACATCCTTACATATAATATGTATGTGGATATTGAAGTAACCGGTTAACGACTGTACGACAGTGACTCGACATATAGTTGAGTGGGTGCAAAGTCCGTAGATTCGATAAACGAATAAGTAAAGAATTGTTAGTCAACCTTTTTAGCTGTGTCCACTAGGGTTGCCGCCTACTTTTGAAGAAATTTAGTATTTTTGTTTTTAAGCCGTATAAATATAGTATTTTTGGGAAATTTAGGTGAACAAAGAGTACACATTTATTTTACATTATTAATTTTAATTTTATTTATTTCATTACTGCATTTTCCACGTCTATTTATTATGACTTTTTGCTTTGGCCAGCCAAGATCTATTATTTTTAAAATAATCAAAGTATCAGAACAGAAAGCGCGACCATTGAATTAGCGATGGAAATATAGTAGGCGTAGGTACATTTCGTACTATATAATTTATAGAACAATTAGCTAAAATATTTCGATACTATATATTATAGTACCACTGACAACCCTAGGCCAGACTGAACTCAGTATTTGACTTATTACATCTACAATCGCTTAATAGGCACGTTATTCCAGGTGTCTCTCACGCTCTCATAGAAGACCGGCGATACTTTACATTGAGTTTAATTCTTTTTGCTTTCTTACTTGTCTACCTGAGAAACCCATGATAAAATACCCTGGTGGTTGGAAACAGAGATTGCCGAGTTAGTTGTAGAAGTTAAGGTTGTTTATATGTGTATTGTATGTTTGGGTTAAGTAATGGTATGGTACCTGGTCTCCTAAACCACTCTTTTAAGTATTTTTAGCCTTCAAAAATAATTGTATCTAAACGAATAATGTGGTATCTTTTAAAATACATTGTTTATTGTCAGAAAAAAAGGAATTCATTACGATACAATTATAAGAAACTCTTAAAAAAAGTCAAATTTCAGAATAACACATTATTGAAGCAAAGAGGCGACGTGTAGTAAGGTGCTACAAATTTCTTGCAATCTTGTCTTGTCTTGCAATTAAATGATTGAAATATTCAGTATCAACTCACCAATGGCATGGCCATGAAGAACTGTAATAACAGTCTTCTAAATTCACCGTGGTTCATTGTGATAATTGATCTGCAATAAATAAAAAAGCCATTATTGTAAAAAGAGTTCCAATATTCATCATAATTTTTATATATTACTTGAAAGAAAGCAATTGTCATTATTTCTATAGAAGCAAGCAACAAATATTCAGCTCACGACTTTGTAGATAAGAATACTTATAGCCAAGGACAAATTATAATCCAATGGATTTACAAATACTTCTTACAAATTATATATATATATATATATATATATATATATATATATATATATATATATATATATATATAATATTCACAGAACAATTATAAAATTACATACAATTGAATACAATGTAAGAAAACTTATTTGTATTGTATTCTACCCATTGTCCCTCAAGACTATATAGAATACTGAGCCCAGATCACTGTCTTCTATGGGTACGGTGCCCAGAAGGCTGGCTACGTTTCCTCGCTGGATCGCCATATTGATCCGTTGCCCGAGGTAAGCACCAGCCTTCTGATCACCTGAAGAGTCAATTAATCGTTTCAACAAATTTTGGTAGAGGCTCATGGCCTCAGGACGGTCTAAGCGTCTCGACAGCAAACGGCACAAACATTTAACTCTCACTGAGGGTTGCATATTTGCACCGCTTGAGTGATTCATACTTCTTACTACATATATTGTTCAGAATATGAATAAATGTATAGTGCTCGACATAGGCTGGGCGTTCATCCTCTATTCTTCGAGCCCCTTAGTTCATGTACGCAGCGTTCCTCTAGAATGGTTTTTGCGCACCATGGAGATTAGCAATGGGCTCTCCGAACTGTGGTTTTCACACAGCAATACGATCAGAGGACCCACGGATGCAGGTTTGCCACGATTGAGGAACTAAGGACAACATCACTGGAAGGGTCCAGGGCTATTTTAATAGGCGCATATCAGTGCTTCAAGGATTGAAAAAAACACTGGTACAACTGCATATTTTTATATTGGTGATAAACATTTTTCGAGAAATGTAAGAAGTCACTTTATTTTTGGAACTAACTATATATTTACATACAATAAAGGTTGAAACGCTCAAGCTTGTGTTTAGGCGGTATATACGAATGCATAAACATATTTCGGTTTTAATTAACGCATGCCTATTGTGTTCGTGATGTCTAATTAAGAAGTCAGAGAACTATTAGATAGCTAAGAATAGGAGATCATAGGAAACATCTGTTAAGATAAATAACAAGTGCTTGAAATTATCTCCTATAACGTCAAATACCTATTACTAAACAATTTGATCGAACCGATTTATTTCAAAATTATTGTTTTTGGTTTTGAAACTTTCTACTTAACAGTTCAAAAGATTTCTGATAATAGTATTAAAAATTATTTTCGATTGTTATTGCTAATGAATTCTTTAGAATTCATTAGCAATAACAACGCATCTTGAACATGGTATTTACGACGATGTTCAAGATGCGTAAAAGCATTTATTCCAGACTAAAGGTGATATTAGATGGTACATTTTTGCCCTTTAATTTGCATGAATCAAGCAAAGTGACTCATACAAATGTAAACTTTAATCATTCAATGTTATTAGGTACAGTCGAAACCTGTATTTTCAGTTATGTGCCTTTCACCAAACACCAGCTACTAGGACATTAGCAAAATCAATGCAATTAGTGTTGGAGCCATATAGTCCAACATCCCAGTCACCCCAGACTTACTTACGTGATTTTAGGAAAGATGAAATTTTTAGGATCTGTAGTTAACCATACATTTAGAAAGAAATGTATACTCGCTAAGATGAAAGCGGGGCCGTTTTTGAAGTAGCAGGTATCAAAGGTGGATAAAACCATGCCTACTTACGTCAAAGTAGGACTAGTTTTTACATATTTCATATATGATATTCTTATAAACAAAGATATGCAGTTGCCAGACACTGCCTATGGAAAAAAAATGTGGGAATTTACGTCATTTTAGGAAGGCTGAATTTTATATATATCATCAAGTATAAGTCCTAAAATCACGTAAGTCTGGAGTGACTGGGATCTCACTCTAATAGCCCCTTCACAAAAGAAGAACTACAGTTTTACACAACTGTACTCTTTCCGATGTACTTGCGCAGTAGGCTGGTATAGAGTATGCCGTCATAACAGCCTTGAGTTGTGTTCCGGCATAAGTGACCAGGTTCCAGTCTCCCTTAAGAGAGCTGCAGCGCATTTGTAGCACATTTGGTGTTGCAAATATCCATAGGCGATGGTAACCTCAATCCATCAAGTGGGCCATCCGCCTGTCTGCTGAACTCCCGCAATAATATTTTTTTTTAGAAATCAAAAGTGCTTATATGTAATCACAAAGATGTATATGTAATTCATATCAAATACTAGCTGTGCCGACAGCAGCGCCACCTACTGGGTCCAATTGTGAACCAACTCGGAAACCTTTGGCTCTTGCACAACAACTTTGGTAAAGATCATCACATGATCAAATGTATAGTTTACGATTCTATAAAGGACATACAGACAAACATTCATTTTTATATGTAAAGATATTAGATCAGATTAAAAATTGCCACTAACCCTTCGATGAACGTGGTGTGCTGTATAAGCCACAGGTCGCACATCGACCTTGAGATCAGCGCCAGCGCAATGAGCGTCATGAAAGCGCTCTCCTTGGTCCAAAAACCTGGTACCTGTATTTACACAAGATATAATAGTCTTTTCACATACAATAAAGGATTAAGTTGACCTGCTAAACCACTGTACTACCATTATCAATTTGTGTGTCGCCTGGTTGAGGAACCATAAAACATGTAATTGAAAATCTCTATTACCCTTATTAATAAAATAAATTTATTATTAATTTTATCTCCTATATCAACATAATAAATATTTAATTTTAATACATGCAATTAGGAATTAAAATTAAATGTTTATTATCTCCGCAAATTGCTAATGCGCTGGAACCTTGTCAAATTAACATTCAAGTGACGTCATCCGCAACTCGATATGTACGCGTACTCGCCGGCAAGTTTTGCTAACAGTACTGAGTGTTCGGCTACGGTTACGTCACCAAAATGGCGGCCAGACGCAATAGCAATTTGCGGGGATAATATACCCCCTCGGGTATTATCCCTAGGGGGGGTGTGAGATACCTATTCTAGTACCAGTTTTTTTTTAAAAGGGAGTGACTTTGGCTGTCTAAAGTTTTCAGGGAATGAACGCCACAGCCGACTGCCTGCACAGCGACGGATTTGTTGTAGGATGATGATGATGGATTTTGAGAAGAGCGCAAATTAAGGGTATGAGATGTATGGAGGAATGAATATGAAATGTTCCTTAAGATGAGTAAGGAATAAACAGTATGCTATATAGTAGATGGAGAAGATGAGCATTCTGGCGAAGTTTTTAGACATTGTTATATTTCTTTAAGCCAAATATAAACCTAATGCAAACATTTTGAAGCCACTCTAGTTTATTAGGTAGTTCACCATAAGGTCAAGATAACATGCTATATAAGTCTAAGCTATGTCCGCATAATCAAGGATCGAAAGTAAAAGTGATTGAGCAAGCACAACCTTGATAGCAGTCTGTAGAAAGTATTTTAACCTCCTAAGCGATACAGAAGTAGCAAAGACCCTACGGCTAAGTCCTGTAATGTGAGGCCACCAAGACAGTTCCTTATTGATGATTACACCTAGATTGCTAACTTTATCACTAATATGAAGTCACGTGACATCTAATTGCATCAGTGCATTAAATATCTTTGAGATCATCTGTGAGCTTCCAATACGGTACTTGAAATTTTTTGAGAAATAGGTTTATTTTGAGCCTTATGGTCTATTTTAGCCAAAATATTAATATTTCAGTAAAAAAACAACATGAACATATTTAATTTAGCAATTTTATAAATATTTTGACGTTTCGTCACAAAAACTCGTCAAGCTGTCATGGCGTCCCGCATGACGTCACACGGTGCAAAACATACATCTGTTTCGTTGAAGTGTTATCAAAAGTTTAAGAAATAAGTAATAAAAAGTGGATGCTAATTATAACAAGCACTGTTTAGTACAACAACCAAAACACCACAGAAACTGTTTAATAACGTGCCTAAGGGGTAAACAAATAAGGCAGTGTTTACATTTTTGTGATCATTTTGATGTAAGTGTTTATCAGCCCTATTTTTAATTCTACATTACCAAATGATATGGAAAATTACGTATAATATCAAAAAATGGGATCTGTATCACAGTTACGTTTCAAATCAGGCTATTTACCTAGTAAATTTGATTGTAAGTCAGATAGAAGAAAGCGAACTTGTAGCAGTTTAATTCCACCATGTAATGTATACTTTGCTACTAGTTTAATTCTTCAAAATACTTCTAACACATAGGTACTTACATTAATAGTGGTATTTGTAGTTCCATTATTAATTTTCTTGAAACAATCTAATAATAATATTGTTAATTTAGTTTCAGTTTTACCCTAGGAAGGTTTACAACAGCAAATAAATCTGTTTAAGTACAGATAACACATAAATATAGAAGTAAAGCTACTCAATCCAGTACTAAGCTAAGGGACCAGACAACATCATCACTAGTCTTCACAAAAATCAGTTTCTACATCTCCATTTTATGTGAAATATTCTGTGAATATATTAAGGCCATCTGGATCCAGTACAAGCAATATTTCAAAGAAATTAATGATGGAAGAAGACACTTTGACACTCTGTCTTTATATACCTACTTCATCCGTTACCCACACAGAGTCCTCACTGTCATCATTCAACTCAACATATCCAGATCAAATCTTTCATACAAATCAAAAATATGTAAATAAATGTCCTTTCTATGAAGAATTTTACTTTATAGATGATAAGTTCACTAATGGCTGGTTCTTATCATAAGTTCATTTACCTTATCATCACTTAAAATATGACATAAGCTCCATACAAATAATATCAAAATCCAACACATAGTAGGGCAAGTTAGTGAATAGTAAGATATAGGAACCGGCTTTAAATAGTCATGAACTAACCTAGCCTAGAGCATATAGTTTAGTTCATTTATAAGATTGCCTCATTAAATAAAACTCCAAAATAATTTAGTTTTATTTTATTATAAAATGATGAGATCAGAACCTACCTAGTGGTTACTTTATATGCTTTGTTATACACATGGTGTGATGGGTACACATGGAATTTTCAAAATGGTAACAACTGTTGGTAATAACATTAACATATTCATAACTTTTTTTTCTTAAGTTTTCGCGTCTTGTACACATACTAAAACTACGTTTTAACGGTTTTAAGCGCGGTAATTTATTTGATTTAGGTTTATCCGACATTTCGGCCGCTTTTCAGTGGCCGTGGTCACGGAAGACAAAGATGACATTTGTCAAACGTGTATTGTAAAAGTTTTTATTCAGCCTACCGCCAACTTGTTCAACTACAAGTTGAACTACAACTACATTACTGTATATACATACATTATCTGTATTGAAAGATAATGTATTTAAGCTTTAGCTTAATGTCTTGTGTTCTGAGTTTTTCTGAGGCAGGTAAAAACGTTAATGTATTAAAAATTACTCATTGTAACTTAGTTCTGATATATTCATACAGTTAATAATTATATTCAAAGAGGTCAAACTGGTTAAAATACTTTCACTTAGGAATAACAAAGACAAAAACCTAGAAATATAAATGTCAAATATAATAAAGCATTGTTTCTCAACTATTTATATGTCGCAAACTGCAAAAAAATATAGTAAAAAGTGTATATTCAGTGCCCAATAATAATAAAATTTTAGATATTTAAAGTCTCAACAAAATTGGCAATGGATTGGTTCACTTAGTGATGCATATGTAAAAAAAATATTAATAGTTAATTAATATTAATATGCTTTTGTTTAAAGGTTTTTTAACAGACCTTTAATAATAAAGGAGACCCCCGCCACCCCTTATTAAAAAACAATGAAATAGAGATTAAGAGTATACAGTCATAGCTCTATATCAGTAAACTTCAGATATAAATGCTTGTACTGTTATATACAATTAATAATCCCAGTAGACCAGTCTTGGCAGCGCACAACATACAAATCATTAAAGCAGGACAAGCAACACTCTCTCATTTGAGGTTGTGAATAAAGTTCGATATATATTATTTACATGATGGAAACTGAACCAATGCATATTATGCAGATTTCCATCATCATCTGTGCAAATGAATACATAATTTGTGTCCAACTTTAATCTGTTTTTATTAATTGAAATAATAAATATTCTTTTTATTACCATAATTTTCCATAATGCTTTGAATTCAGCAACAAATCTTGCATCAAGTTGTGCCTTTGGTCCACTCCGGCCTTTTTCTTTTATCATGTACTGAATTTGTTGGTCTGGTGATAGTTTAGCGGGCTTCACATTTTCGCTTTTTCTGAATTTAACAGAGTATTAGATTTGAGCAATAATGTTCTCAACTTATCAAAAATAAATGTGCATCAATGTATAGATTAATAAATAGAGACCAAGTGAAAGGTCCTTGTAGGAAATGAAGATCTATCAAGTACCCCTAGGAGAAACAATCTAACATCTATAATTATCATAAAATTCTAAAAATGCCATGTCTGTACATTGAAGCTATTTTAAAAAAACAACTCTATATAAACACAATGCAATTTTTTTATTTCTTGTCCATTTGTTCGGGATTCATGTAAAAACTTATGGGCCAATTTCTATTGCAGTTTTTGCTAATCAACAGCCAAATTCTTAAGACTTAAAATCTGCATAAATGTTTTTCCCGGGAATCCCGTGGGATTTTTTAGTGTGATTTAAAATGGACAGATTTAAAAAAAACTAATTTCAATGTGATTTATTCACTAACTAACAAATTTTATGTAATAAAATGTTGGATTTTTTTATTGTGGGAATTTTCCTGGAAATGGTTTATGGTTGTTGTAAATAAGGAAAAGGCCACACAAAGTTCTACAGTATATTTAGACCTAGCTTTGTTAAACTAATATTGTAATTTCTATAAAAAACCAGAAATATCAATGCTGGTTAAATATAAAAACGCTTGTAAATATTCGATCAAAACCAAAATAATAAATTATTGCTCTTCGACCATTAGATAACAGAATGATAGTCCATTGTGAACTCAGTATGTCTCCATGATGACGAAGTTCAAGGTTAATTAATGTGGTCCAAAAGCGCTTTTAAGAAAATCTCTTTATTATTATGATATAATTTTTTATTAAACTTGAAACAATATGTGTATCTCACCTTGACTTTATGGAATTTCTAATAAACCAGGCACTGGCTGCTGCGGAAGCAGCAAGTGCAATTCTCACATCAGTTCGATCAGTTAGTTTGCTAAAATTCGGAGCCATTGTGAACTTTTAATAAAAATTTCTTATGTCATTTGCACGGGCGCACAACAGAAACGTAACGATATCCACTAATATTAAACAATGAATTAATAAAACTTAATTATTCATATCCACAGTGACCGTACGATTTTACGTCGAAAAGTGTAATTGATGTTAAGTGAAGTTCAGTGTGACCAGATTTATATTGAAGATATCTATATGTCAGATAAAGGCTGCTATCTAATTTTGCTTACTGTTCGTATTTACGGTAATATTAGCAAAATCAACGCTAAAAGCGTTAGAACCAAAATCGACGAAAGTCAAGTCAACATTACGTACTTTAAAAAATGCCAATATTATGCAAACTCATTTTTTGAATAAATATTTAAAATAATTAAACAAAACACCATTTTCTTTATTTATAACCAACTGAAGCAGACAAGAGGTAATTTAAATATTATTCAATATTTAAAAGATCATAATTAATTATTTAACGATATTCTTTAAAGATTTTAAGGTAATAGCTATAAGAGTATAAGTAGATATAGGGGTAAGCTGTAGGGGTATAAGTTTCTAAATTCCCAAAATAACCCTACCCTCTGTTTTTCGAACTAAAATACATTAGGCTTTCTATTAACAATTGTTTGAACTAATCCGTTAATTGGTTTTTAGGTATAAAGTATTTTCAAGTAGGTAAATATTCTTTTATCAGTTTGTGCCCAATTGAGAAATACCTTGGCATTGAATACCTTTAAGTGACATTTCAACGCGCGTGAATGGACACTTGACTTTTTAAAAATTTTTGATCATGTCTGTTTCTATTTTATTCATTGGGAAATATAAGTGGTCACAAGCTATTATGATTTACAGGTTGTAGCTGCAATCCAACGACCTGCAAATATTGTATTCTTCATGTTATTTATATAGTTGAATATCTTAACAAATCCGAAACAATTATATGATTAAAAAATTTTTTTAAACGACTTCAAAAAAAGGAGGAGGTTCTCAATTCGTCGGGATCTTTTTTTATTTTTTTTTGTTGCTTCTTTTTATGTATGTTCGCCGATTACTCCGTCATTTATGATTTGATTTACGTGATTCTTTTTTTGTTCGACGCGGAATAGCTTCCATGTGGTCCCTAGTTTGGCCCAGTAGTTTTCATTTTACGAACATTTTTTTGTTCCCGGTTCTTGGGACCAAAATTTTTTAAGAAGCGCGGCACCATTCGTAGGTCCACCCATACATAGCTAGACACTAAAAAGTAACAAATAAAAACTTCGTTTAAAAAAACCGACTTCAAAAACTAAAAAACTAAAATGTATAAAATAACTTATTTCTAAAGCTATTATTATTAATACATATTATCTAAAACATCTTGAAGTCGGTGCAAAATAAAACATAAAAAATACTATATTTTGAAAATGACTAAGCACCGACTTTAAGATGTTTTAGATAATATATATTAATAATAATAGCTTTAGAAATAAGTTATTTTATACATTTTAGTTTTTGAAGTCGGTTTTTTTAAACGAAGTTTTTTTTAAATTGTTTATGTAGTGTTACATACGACAAGAATTTTACCCAATTCAATTCTGACATATTTTGTTGAATTTATGTGAAATTTACATAAAATTCTGTTAAAAACTACTAGTTCTTTCTTACATACGGCATAATTTATTATACCGCAAATCGTGTCGAAATCTACTAAATTCACAGAATTCTTCTAATACTGGTCACATTTTGGACATTTTGTTTTTTTCCTACACTTGACAGTAACAACTGAAAGGCAACAAAATAAATAAAGCTCCTTTTTAAGTATGGCTATGTCCAATTTCTGTATCTAGCCGAATTCAATAGAATGAATAATGTTTTTAAAAGTAGTAGAACTAATAGATTTTTGTTCTTTATTATTTGAAGAGCAGGCAATAATCCCAGACCATACAGCCTACAAATTTTTCTGTTATATTCTTCCAAGTCATTGTGCGTTTGTTTTTTCAGCATGGATTTGCAATTTGTAGATATTTCAATAAAGTTAATATTTTTAAAATATAAGATAATAATGTAAAGTTGATAAATTAAACAAAACTATTTAATAATAACTATGTTTTATGCTTTTGTTTCTCAAAAGCGGAATTTTCGTTATAAGATTCTTACTTGAAACCACAATCAGTTTTAAATAAAAATCCATGCTCGTCTGTTTTTGTCATTTTCTGAGACTTAGAAATAGTTATTCTTATTCAAAAGTACTTACTGCTCAATGGATTTAATTCAAACCAATTAAATATAATCTTGTTTTATACTTTTCTACGACCTATTTTAATCAAAGGATAGAAGAAAAACACATACATTTTTCCAACTTGGGAAGCGAGCTTACCATCAAAAGTCATTATGTAATGATATATCTAACATAATATAGTATCCATTTTTATTTATTTTTTAATATATTTTTGAATTAGACTACAAAAAACTTAGAAATTAAATACTATTACAAACATATTTACATAAAAATAAATAAAAATAATAATAACAGCAGCCCATAACTGTCCCACTACTGGGCTCGGGCCTCCCACTGTAGGGGAATGGACAGTATACCCGCCACGCTTGTCCAAGGCGGCTTGGCAGGTTTGGCACAGCGGTTATGTCGATGTGCAGGTTGCATCACGATGTTTTCCTTCACCGTTGTTAGAATGTGGTAATTGTAACAATATGCACATTAGATCAGAAAACAGCCTAAGTGGTGCATGCGTTCCGGCCAGGATCGAAACCGCGACCTTTGAGTATAGGACGCGTGCGCTAGCCATTACGCTACCACGGCTTAACTATTAAACATATTTATGTATAAGTAAAAGATATAGTCCAGATCGCTGTTGGTGGGGAGCGTTCCCAAAAGAATGGCCGTATTCACATTGTATGGCAACGCTAATGCGTTGCCCTAAATATAGGCCAGCCCTTGGATCACTCGAGACTTCTTTTAATCGCCTTGAAAGTTCTCGATAAAGTTGATAAGCCTTATGTCCCCATGGCCCTAAAGTCTCAACTCCGAAAGCCACAAATATGTATCCGTCACCGATGGATGCGTGTTTGCGGCGTTTCAGGGTTTCTCGACGTGTGACATCTCCTCCGGCAGTGACGACTGTATTTGGAAGGTGGGAAGCCGGTAACGTATCGACACATTGCGTCCCATACTAAGGAGCGTCCCATCTTCCAAGGTACCACCAACAACATTCCGTCCGGTCGCTTGGCATCGTCGCGGCACAGTCCATTCGGCTCAAGAACAGCAGTACCCCGACGGTGACAAGAGACCGGCGGATGATGTCGTTGAATGCCGTATTTCGTGAAGTTCTACCGCAGCCCTCCTCAAACAAGACAAGCCATGATGGCCCAGTATATATCCATATAATATCCGTGATCTACGTCTATGTATACTGAAAATTTGTCTTTAAAAAAATCTCTTAGTTTTTGTGGTTTTTAGTTTATTCTTTTGCTGCAGCATATACTACCCATAGAATATACTGTCATAGGAAATTTCTTCCATATAACCCAGCCAGTAGTTATTGAAAACAATAACTGCATAGATATGACCATTTCATCAGAGTTCCGTTTTATTTATTGGGCACCAAATCTTAAGAACATCTAAGTTCTTAGGTGTCCTCTAGACGTTAATGAAAACGAAATGGCTGATAAGTTTCACCTAAATCTGCTTTCCCCCCTTTTAGGGTTTTGTAGGTGAAAATGGGCATATGTAATCTCAAAACCTTCTCGGTTGTGTAATAGACATGTTTTATATAAACTTAACTAGGAGATCCCCGTAACTTAGTCCACGCAAATCTAAAAAAAAATACATTGTTCTTCATCGTTTATATAGTGTATGCCAGTTATTTTTTTTAATTACATTCAATGTACAGAATATATTAGAAATAGCGCAGCTGTCTGTAATTAATCTAGAAACGCTATTAGAACTATCATCTTACGCACAAAACATGCTAGAACGTGCGGTATTTAACTGCGTGTTTTGTGAAATAGAAATACGATCGCCATGTAATTTTAGCCCATACACATCTCGATGAAAAAGTCGCATTTCTATATTTTTAGGGTGACAGATAAGTATTTCCGACACCATTTGTCCAAGGGTTTCAAACTATATTTATCGGCCAGGATTCGAACCCACAATTTGAACAAGTTACGGTGGCATACTAAGCTTTCTCGAATTATGAGGATAGCCAAATATCAGCATATAGACATTCCACTGTTGAGCTTAAACCCCCTTTTTTTGGGAGAATGGCAGTATACTCGTCGCGTTTATCCAAGGCTATCGGCGGATTTCATACATCACTTATCTCTATTATTGATGCGGGTTTTATCACGATGTTTGCCTTTACTGTAATGATGTGGTAATCGTAACAATACGCATATTAGCTGTAGCTGAGATAAAATACGGTTTATTTTTATGCGTCTGAGATATTAGGTTAGAAAGGTCTAACGAGTGTATGCTTCCCAGTTAGGATTCGCACCCAGGTCTATTAGCCATCATAATTATTATCAATCGAGCGTTAAATCCCGGTTGCCATCGGAGCGTTCACTCCGACGACCAAGGTCCGCTTAACTTATTCTAATTCAATAAGTTCCACTGGAGAACACTTTTTGAAGGTCATACATATAAGCTTAAACTTAATTTTACTTCCTATTCTATGTAAACTGCTTCGCAACGTGTTATTGCTGTTAAGGATAAGAAGCGGCAAGTTCAACTGCAACACTTTAAGTTCAAATTTGTTTATCTTTATATTTGTTATTCTATTTATATCTCAAGTTCTTTTTTTTGTAAGTTTTATACAGAAGTATGTTACAGAATTGATTTTCGAAGAATTAATTGAATTGTAGCAAACATGCATACACAGTAAGACAAAGACAATAAGAGGAAAGAAGAATATTATTATAGCAATAATAATATTCTTCTTACGTCTTTGCGATGTACTAAAAGTTTATACTGCAGCATATCTCCATAAATTCCTTGAGTTCATTCATGTTGGTCAAGATTTAGGCTGGTGTGCACCGACTTTTAACCCATAGTTAAAATAAGATAATCGCCAAAAATGTATGGAAAAACAGTGATTATTTTTGGTTAACCGTCTGTTAAATTTCGGTGCACACCAGCCTAAAACGTTATACAGATGATTGTATAAGAGACTGAAGCTAGCGGCTATGTAAATGAAGTTTTATCATTTAAATATTCTTCAATAATGTAATATCCCATTTTAACCTACATACTTTTTTAAATTTTTGTTTTAAATTAAAAAGTATTTTAATGTCAATTAGCCATATGCGTATGTAATGCAGTTTTTGTTTATGTTGAAGAATATAAAGTCAAAGGCAGCCTTTTGTAACAAATAAATAAAAGAAATGTATAACACTCAAAAAGTAATTTATGAGTAACATAAAAACGTTTATGACCGGTTCCTATATATTACTATTCATTCACTTGCCTTATCATCGATTGAATTTTGACATTAGGTATCAAGCTTATGTAATTTTTTTTGCCGGTAGTAAGGCAAATGAATGGTCGGTAATATATAGAAACCAGTAGAAACTTGTATGTGTATGCATCCTTCTGAGTACAGATAGAGAAGACGAACCGAAGAACATCATAATTATAATTTACTTTAAAATACATAAAATATATCATTTAACTTAAATTATATTTTTTTCGATTCGTCTTCTCTAATCCTACACAAATATTTAAAATTAATAAATTTCATGTAGATATCCAAATGAAATTTATTTATTGTAAATTTGGGATTGGGGAACATAAATGAAACATAAAATTATAAATTAATACTGTTGTTTTATTTTTTTCCAAATGTAATCGTCTGTTGGTAAGAATCTTAATTATAACAATATATTAACTTACAACTAAAATTCACTATTTACAATGAGTATCATTTCGCAGGGTATATCCTTCCACTGTGACTAGAGAAAGATTACGTACACACACATATAATTTTTAGGAACTATTTACAATGGAATGTGTTATTTTTATTTGTAGGGTAATTTTAATCAACCTCTTCAACTGTTGGACCCGAGCTGTTGGGATGTGCGTACTGTTGTTGATGTTGATAACCATGGCCTGCGTCAGCTCCCATACCCGGTCCCGCTCCGTGCATCTTGCTCATCACCGGCGAGCACACTCGTTCCACTTCTTTAAGTTTGTGCTCATATTCCTCCTTTTCGGCGAGCGTGTTGTTGTCAATCCATTTCAGTGTGTCCTCGCATACCTTACGAGCCGTCTCTTTATCTTGCTCGCTTAGTTTGCTACCAGCCTCGTCCAAAGCTTGCTTCACGTTAAACACATATGACTCCAGCTGGTTGCGAGCAGTTACTCGTTCTCGTTGACGCTCGTCTTCCTCTTTATATCGCTCGGCCTCCGCCACCATTCGGTCGATCTCAGCCTGCGACAAGCGGCCCTTGTCGTTCTTGATCACAATGTTCTTGGTGCGTCCAGTGCTGTTCTCTTTGGCAGATACGTTCAGAATACCATTGGCGTCGAGATCGAATGTGACGTCGATCTTCGGCACCCCGCGAGGAGCGGGTGGTATACCCGTCAAATCGAAGCGGCCCAACAAGTTGTTGTCTTTTGTCATTACCCGCTCACCCTCGTAGACCTGGATGGTGACGGCCGGCTGGTTATCTGAGTAAGTTGTGAAAGTCTGCGATTGCTTACAAGGAATCTTCGCGTTCCGCTCGATGATCTTCGTCATGACTCCGCCTGCCGTTTCGATGCCGAGGGATAAGGGTGCCACGTCCACTAGCAACACGTCTTGAATCTTGCTGTGCTGTTCCCCACTGAGTATGGCCGCTTGGACCGCGGCACCATAAGCGACCGCTTCATCAGGGTTGATGGAAAGATTCAGTTTCTTACCACAGAAGAAGTTCTGCAGCATATTCTGTATCTTGGGAATGCGTGTAGACCCACCGACGAGTACGACGTCATGTATTGAGCTTTTGTCCAATTTTGCATCTTTCAGTGCCTTCTCAACTGGATCTAGAGTTCCGCGGAATAAGTCAGAATTGAGTTCTTCAAAGCGGGCGCGGGATACTCTGGTGTAAAAGTCGATGCCCTCATGCAAAGCATCAATCTCAATGGTGGCCTCGGTGCTTGATGACAGGGTGCGCTTAGCTCGCTCAGCAGCCGTACGCAGCCGCCGGAGAGCGCGTGCATTTATCTTTATATCTTTTCTGAACTTCCTCTTGAATTCGTCAGCAAGATGATTGACGAGCCTGTTGTCGAAGTCTTCACCACCCAAATGCGTGTCCCCAGCGGTTGCCCGTACTTCGAATAGAGAGCCTTCGTCAATGGTCAAGATGGACACGTCGAACGTTCCGCCGCCAAGATCGAATATTAGAACGTTACGTTCACCTTTCAAGTTTTTGTCCAACCCATAAGCTAGGGCGGCGGCAGTGGGCTCGTTTATGATTCGCAGCACGTTGAGACCGGCGATGGCTCCAGCATCTTTGGTGGCCTGTCGTTGCGAGTCGTTGAAGTAGGCCGGCACTGTGATGACTGCATCGCGCACTGTGGTGCCGAGGTAGGCTTCGGCTGTCTCCTTCATTTTTGTAAGAACCATGCTGCTGATCTCTTCCGGTGCGAATCTTTTGTTCTCTCCTTTGAATTCCACCTGAATCTTCGGCTTGCCACAGTCGTTGATGACTTTGAAAGGCCAATGCTGCATGTCTTGTTGGATCTTCGGGTCGTCGAACTTGCGGCCGATAAGTCGCTTGGCGTCGAACACTGTATTATGGGGGTTGAGGGCGACCTGGTTCTTAGCTGCATCGCCGATAAGTCGCTCAGTGTCCGTAAATGCGACATATGATGGTGTTGTTCGGTTTCCTTGGTCGTTTGCGATGATTTCCACGTTCCCATGTTGCCAAACACCGACGCAGGAGTATGTGGTTCCGAGATCAATTCCAATAGCTGGCATTTTGTTTAATATATTTCTTTGTACTTCTTTCAATTTTAAAACTCGTTTGTTCACTTCGTAGAACTTTGGTGTTTCCACCGATTCTCTTCTTCCGTTCGCTTGTTTGTGTTTTCAAATACTGATGCATTGCCGCGCTAAGTCCCTGTTTATATACTCGCCGCTCGCGAGCCAATCACAGCTGAGAATGATCTGGAATTTTCGTCATGCGCCAATCGGAGTTATTCTAGGGGTGGAACTTTCTAGAAATTATCCAATGGACGTGTATCATTTTTTAGAGAGAGATAGCAATATAATTGACAGAACGAGTGAGGTATATTTGTGTTACCAGAGTAATAGATTTCTCTGTAATTGTACAGTACATCCCTGAAATGATATTAAGTTGATATAGAATTTAATATTTAATTTATTCGCTAAAATTGTAGTTATTATTATAATACTCTTGTAAAAAAATTGTTAACAATTGAAATTACTTTAGATATCAATATTGTAAGAATATACCTACGCGATAATTTATATATTTTTGTTCTATATTCAAACAAATAATTTTTATTTTATATTTCCGAATTTTTCGATATTTATACACTTGTTTGAAATTGGTTCTATTGTTGTTTGATGTACATATAGAAGAATAATACTAGTAATGTCAGTCACAGTAATTTAATATATTTCGTCGATAATTTATCATCTTTCTTAGTTATATGTCAGTAGTATCAATCAAATGTAATTTTACGCACACAAATTTTGTTGCAAGTTATTGATTTATTTGTATATGATAGTCTGTCTAGATATAACACACGCATGCTCCCACCTATGTGTATGTGTGTTACAATAAATACGAAGAAATTGTTAAAACTTAATTCTTGTCCAAAATAATGTTTTATAAGTATAATTAAAGGCTTTGAAAAGGATTATTTGTGGCACCTTCTCTCTGGTATGTTTTTCTCAAAGTTACGTTTTATTCCATAACCCATTACACGAACATACAAGGGTTGAGAATACGGAATAATGAATTGCACATTTGTTCACCATTAGATTTCTCGTATTTTTATTATTGGAATGTTTTGTTTATTATTAATATTACTATTTAATTCTGTTAATATGAAATAAGGATAAAACAATAGTGTGAATTGGTTAGTGTTTCAACTTTAACTAGTGGTCGCCCGTGGTCGAAATTCAACCTTAATAATTAATGTCAAAGACTATACTTCTATAATAACAGAACAATTAACATAAGAGTATATATGCGTGCGTCTGTGTCAAATACATGGTAGTGTGTAATGTTTTGATTGATTTTATGTATTTTTATGCATAATTTAAAATAAAAATATTAGCATTCGTCGCTTCTTCTCTATATAAACTATAAGTGTCCAAAATTTCATACTCCTTTATCCGCGCAATTTTCGTAAAAAGGAGTACAAACGTTTTGCTGCAGGCATTAGTATATAGATATATTCAAATAATTTTATGTGCCTAAATAAAATTTAAAACACTGAACTGATCATAGTCTAAAATGAAATATTTCATGTAACACAATCAAACCTAATTCTGCGGTGGACATTTAAAGACCTATTCAGACGTTAAAAACAACATAACACCTGTTAGTCTAACTTGAACGATTGATGAATAAAATCAATATTGTAGAAAAAACAGGTAGAATTATTTTTCGAGGCTTCAGATAAGCTTCCAGACGTATTTTTTGGCTTCTAATGTATAGAAGGCTTCATCACATTCACATATCATATTTATAATTACTATATAATCATAATTTTATCATTACAAATATTCATTTGAGCGAAGACAGATACTTTGAAAATTTATTCAAGAGAATTTTAAACATTGTTATGGTATCCCTAATCCACTTACGTGACCTCTAGAACGTTCCGTACGTGTATTGATTTATCAATTGTATGCATCATGCCGTCTCTTTCATCTCTGGAAACTGCGCAGTATAGATCTTTCTAGAAAACATAAAGCTAACCTCACACCTAGCATTGCTTTGAATAAAATATTAGTGCTTTCAAAAATTGATTACAGTTAGTTATTTTAATATCACTGCTTGTTTTTTCTTTCGAAACCAAAAAGAATACAAGAAGAGTATTAATATAGTTAATATATCACCTTCTACGAGATAATTTTAGCAAAAACAATGTTGGTAATATATTACCTGGAGATATACAGAGAAGTACCTATGTAGTGTAGAACTTGCAGCAGCTAATAGATATAATATACCAAATGGACCATCCCGAATTCCCGATGTACCTTTTGTCATCTTACCCACGGTCAATATTAGCCTTAGAAAAAGTAAAAAAACACATATTTTATAGTAAATAATGATCGTGAAAATTAGAAAAGTAGGTAATAAAATTTATTTAACGAAAATAAAAAAATATTTTTATATATATACATACATAGTTAAAATAAAGTCGCTTTCCGCGTTTGTCTGTATATCTGATATTTAAACTTCTTTCTCCTGAATTTGTTTTAAAAAACATATTTTTGGGAGACATGATAAATGGGAAGTATCAAAGTAAGTAAAAATGGTTTAAATTTCCAACAAGTTATCTTCGATGTAGGTGTAAGTACATAGTGCGACTCCATCATATAATACGTAATATTATAAAATTCTAAAAACCCCGTGTCTGTATATTAAAGCTATTTAAAAGAAAAGAATTGGAATACACTATATAAACGATGGCGAACACGATAGTGTTTTTTTAGATTTCTTGTCTGTTTGTCGCTTTGTTTGTTTGCTCGGGGTTCACGTAAAAACTACTGATCCGATTTCGATACGGTTTTCCCTGATTTGACCGAAAATTCTTGGACTTAAAATCTGCGGTAATTTTTATTCCGGGAATCTCACGGGATTTTTTCTGGGAATGGTTTAAAATGGCAAGTTTGAAAATAAATCAAATTCCAATTCCATATTTTCACTGATTGGGAACAAAGTTTATGGAATAAAAAGTGTGATATTTTTTATCCCCTGAATCCCGAGGAGGTTTTTCCGGGAGTGGTTTAAAGTAGGTAATGTACATAAAATTAACTGATTCAGATCCATTTGATACTAAAACCATATAATTCTGGAGTTTTATTTTTCCTAGGATTTACTAACTTCGAAACCACCTGATATCAGGACTTGCTTAATATGATAGTTTTTATTTTTATTAGACATCTTTCGTAGAACAGATGTAGTTATGTATGCCTTTAGTAACATTACGTGTTCCGGGTTTTACCTGAACCTTCAGAATTCATGTATTTAGACATACTAGAAAATCCGTTGCGCTCATGAAAATATCGTTGAATTTAAATACTGACAAAATAACTGTAATCTACATTACCTGTCAAGCGTGGACGAAGTCGCGGGCAAATACTAGTAGTTCTTTAAAAATAGTCAAATTTAGTTCACACTGCATGGCTACTGCCAGGATTTATTGTTTCTTAATGTACATTTCATACCTTTATAAAACCCTTATATTAGATACTTACCTTGGGGACGGATTTGCTATAGTGTATGTGTAAATTCTTAGGAAGAGGCTGCTAGAGGAACTCAAGTATCTACGACAACCTTCCTGTAAAGGTCGTATAAAGTGAAAAAGAAAAATGATAAAAGTGGCTTGCGTATTTCCAAGTAAACGCTCTGAGATTACACTGGGTTTAACTTAAATAGTAAAAAGAGCAGATATTATTATGATCTTCTTAACACAAACCGATTTTAATTCTTCATTTTTACAAGGAATACCTTTTACTGGTCTAAGTTTGTAAGCTGTTTTCTTTTGTTTCTTTACTCGGTATTGGTTTTCTCAATAAACAAATATACTTCAATGTTTTCGTAAAACATAGAATCTTATTACGTTTCTTCTGTAATCGTCACGTATGAGGCGAGGTCCAATAGTTTTTATTCATGGAAAAATTTACGTCCTTGTTAATTATTCCTTTATTTTTATCTTGGCAATTACTTCGGGTATTGGTAATATGGCTAACAATAACATCGCGATCCGCCGTGATATTCAAATTATGAAATGCTTTAATGCAAGATTATTATTATACTACAATATTTTATTTACCTGGATGTCCCAGGACTTTTTGGACTTCCCTGAGATTTTGCTTCGGAAATATTTAATTGAATATCATATTCCAACATTAGTTAATGGAGGTTATGTATTACACGAATGTCCGTGAGTTTATATTATACTAATATATTTTTTGGTCAGGTAAAAATCTCAAAAATATTAGGTGTACGGTTAGCTTTATTATAATATACTTCCATCTCTTTTCAATCAAGTAGCTATCTCCCTTTAATGCGGTAAAGAATGTTCTAGAATGGTTAATCAACCAAATTCAGACGTCCGTACAATTTCATATGCCTATCCGTTTAACTTGAACGTCATAATTTCGTCGCCTTACTTTTGTCTGTATTTTAATGAGGCTGATGCGTATATTTGAGAGCCGAGCATATAAATAAGGATTCCAGAGCTCCCCGCTCTGAGATACCTTTCGGAAGTTTAGTGGTGAGGTTTGGTTCTTACAATGAGTTTTATTAGGATTCTCTAGTGTTAGGAGCAGGTTTAAATTTTAAAAATGTAGGCCAAAATGGGAGTAAATTTAGCATTAAAGATGTAGATCGATGTACGGAATATAATCATAAGAGGTGGGAACATCCGTTAGCACATAAAATGGCGGAGTCATCGCCCGGTTGATGATAACTGCGTAGATTGTCTAAAATTTGATTTAGAACAAGAAAATGCGGGTTTTAATGGAAAGAATGTAAGGTAGGTGAAGTGTAATTATGTTTTGTTTTGAATTGGCAATATTTTGTTTAGATTATATAACATTAGGTGCCAGTCTCAGGTTGACCTTGACTCTGTTCGTTATTTTAATTTGTTTTTGGGATTTAAAATTACCTAATATTTATTAACTTAATTTTAAGGAGAGATCACCAAATATCGCAAATTTAAAGCCTAGGTTGTTAGGATTCAATATTGTTAGGATTGTTGGTTTAACTTTGTTTTGTGTGAATAATAGTCATACTTCGTTAATAACTAAAATGTTACAGTAAATAGGTACCTATCTAGTTCTAGCCAGTTTACCTTCGTTTAGCCAGTTTGCTCTCATCGTAATAGGTAGAATCTTTATTAAATAGGTCCTTTATAAATAGGTGTCTAGTACACATATATTTCATGTAAGTAGATAATTTTAGCCGAGTTTTTATATTTTTCTAGTCTGTATATTTTTTCTCTTAACGAATTAGTTTTAAAACTAATTTTTGCGAGCAATATAAATAGGTACATATTGAAATTAATTTTTTACATGCACTATCTAGCAAAATAAGTTTAATCGTTACCGGTTTGGTTTCATAAAAAAAGTTATGTCCTTTGAAATGTTTTTACAGTTCTATATGACTAAAATTCCACTAAATTATTTAGTTGAGTAGGTATTGTATTTTCTACTAATTGTAAGGCATTTTTCACGAATATTTAGTTTTGTACTTTATGACATAGCTAATAAATATCTTCAGAAATTCGGAAATGCATAATCGATAAATTTTTCTTCAACAGAAATTTATTTCTATTTCTCAATAACTCAATAAGGTACTATATAGAACGTAGGCAATATGTTAGATCATCGTAGGTTCGTAGGTGTAATGTAAGCAGGCTAGGCAGCCATTTTGTTATATCAAGTAGGTAAGTGTTTTACCGTTACAACATGCTAATATAGTGGCTTTCCAAGTAAATTCCGTTTTAGCAAAAAAATATTAATTTTCATCTGCAATTCAGGCAAAAGCCCTTAATTTGTTGAAATCTGGATTGGCTTAAGATTATTTCATGTGACTTTAAGGTGCTAGCTAGCTTTGCTTTAAAGCGCTATTTAATTACGTATTTTTCCATTGTCCTTCAACCATATATGGTAATTTAATGTTTTACACGTAATCGTTATTTACATAGTCAAGGTGGAGTTTAGTTTTAGCCAGCTGTTAGTAGGGGGACAGAGATAACGATCGATGTTATTTTCCATTGTTGTAGGTATTTTTACTTTAATAGCTTTTTAGTTGATTTATTTTTGGTTTGTCTACGGGTCTAGTAATTATCTTACATCGTTAACTGACTTTTTAAATCGTGCTAGTCTTTCTAGAATTTGATACATTTGTTATTATTATTATTGTGTTTTCTAGAAGTTTTGTGATTAACTTGCAATAGAATGACAAATAAAGTGATTAATTCTACTAATACGCGGTAACTAATGCACACTTTAACATTTCCTATAATTTTATCCAAATTGGGTATTCGTCATTTATTAAGCTTTTGAGGGATGTCATTTTTTTTTATTTACGCCCTTATTATTAGTTTTTGAATTAGATAGGCCCCATTTAGGTAGAACTTTTAAACAGCACAATGCTTAAAAATTATTTTATAGATATTCTATATTAATACCTATATATTAATATATATATTAATAACTTTAAAGTTAAACGCTGCTGTATACTAACTATAACTTTTAAGATAAAATAACTGTTTAAAGAACATTACCACCACTTTTAGTGGATGTCCTTAATGATAAAAAATATATTTATGTAGTAGGTAATATCCTAACATTAAAATATATGTAGGTATGCGGTATTCATAGGCGATAGGTATTCGATATTGTTTTAGGTTTTACGTGAAATATCTAATAAGATAATATATTTCAACTAAAACAAAATTAGTGAGATATAAGAAATAAAACTTGGGTGAAATAACACGCTTCGAGTAGGTAACTACGTCAATGTTACATAACGCTGAAACGATTTCATTCGACTAGGTTAAAATTGAAAATAATAGATTATTATGTATATCAAATGAGGTTGAAATACTTACTCTTTTTATTTTTATAGATGTATAAGTAAGTATACAAAGTTAAAAATATCCCAGACTGTCTCAATATAAATCCAAGATGACGAGTTTAAACTACCCATTAAGAGAAAACGGTGACACTTCTGTGTTTTGAAAGTTCGCTTGCAAACAATAATTATTTATATTAGTGAATAAAATATTTATAAATATTATTAATAACTCGTTTTTATCAATACGGTCATGAAAGGTTGAAATATAAATATATATATTTTTGTTTTTAATTATCGAAACTCTGAAAATGTACATATTATCTATACTAAGTATAAAATTTAAAACTGACTAAACGTAAATTGCAAATGAAATAGTTATATATCTAAGATAGAAATGATCAGTTTATATTTATGTGATATATAAAACTTATCTATACCTATTAAATAAAATAAATTTTACAGTTTGTAAATGGTGATTTAAAAAAATCTAATGACAAAAGGAACTAGGCAAATAATAAGATGCCTCATGTATCTACAGATATTAAGAATAAAATTAAAATGTAACTGATTTTGATATCAATGGCACAATTTCGAAATATAAAAAAGTGGTAGTTTTGTGTTAAATTATCATGAAAAATATTATAGTTTGCTAAAACGTTTAACGGGGATGGCAAGGTAGTGCAATGCTAAAAGTAAGTCTATTGTCAAACGTAAGTTAAGCAAATAATGATACGACCCATACATATATATGTAGATACTAAGAACGCAATTGCAATTTAACTTATTTTAATACAGTAGGGACAAATTTAAAATAGGCGAAGGATACATTTTTGTGCTTCTTACAATATCAGGAAAGAATTTAGTTGTAATAAATAAACTGGGATTTCAAAGTAGGTAAATGATCAAAATAATTATATTGTCAAATGAAAGTAGGTAAATAATAATACGACATGCATAGATTTGCAGAAGAAAATTGCGATGTAACTAATTTTGATACTGTGCAAATTCGAAATAGATGTAAGTACGATTAAACTATTACATTATTTAGAACATCAAGAAAAAACACAAAATTGCAATAAACGACGATTTCAATGTATCTATAATATATGTAAATAATTCTAACTTCAAACGGCATTACCCATGCATAGGTATTCAAAAGATAATTGCTATTTATTTGATTTGGATACAGTATCTACAAATTCGAAATAGGTGTATGTACAAATAAATTATCACGTTATGTAAACCATGAGGAAAATACCATAATTGCAATAAACGACGATTTCAAAGTAGCTAAATTATCTAAATAATTGTAACTTCAAACGGCAGGACCCATGCATAGATAGATATTAAAAAAGTAGTTGCGATTTAAATGATTTGGATACAGTATCTACAATTTCGAAATAGACGTATGTGCGAATAAACTATCACGTCATTTAGAACATCAGGAAAAAAGCCATAAGTGCAATAAACCACGATTTCAAAGTGGCTAAATTATCTAAATAATTGTAGCTTCAAACCGCGTGACCCATGTATAATATATTAAGCACGTTATTGCGATCAACTTGATTTGGATACAGTATAAATATTCGAAATAGGTTAAGGTACGAATAAACTATTATGTTATTTATAATATTACGAAAAACCATAATTGCAATAAACAACGATTTCAAAGTATCTAAATAATTCTAGCTTTAAACGGCGTGACCCATGCACAGATATTCAAAACATAATTGCGATGTAAATTATTTTAATACAGTGCATTTTCAAAATAAGCCACATGCTTAAAGTGTTGTATAATTTACAATATCATGAAAAACTGACTTTTCAAAACAGCTAAATCTTAAAAGTATCTTTACTGATAAATACAATTAGGTAACTAATGATGTGACCTCTAATAAATATTAAGGCCGTATATTTGAGATCTGATCGATCGAGATAGTACAATTTTGGCATAGGTAGATAATCTTGTGTTATTTCGAATATCATACAAGTTATATCATCATAGGTACTTAAAATTGTAAAGGTATTATATTACCTAAGGTTAGAATCAACTGGGATCGCAAAATAATTGAATGATTACAATAATTTTACTGTCAAATACAAGTAGGCAAGTAACAAATTAAATTATACTTAGATATTAAGGACGTAACAGAAATCTAACAGATTCTGATCCTAATAATAGGTAGGTATATAATAAGTCTTGTTATTTAGAATATCAAGATTAAGATCATAGTTGAAATAAACGGAGATTTCCAAATAGCTACCCGATAAAAGTATTTTTACTCACAAATACAAATGAATAATATGCAAGACAAACCTACTTACCTACATAGACATGTATTAGGTATTTATTTTCATATAGTAAGATTGCAAAATGAGTTAATAAATCGCCTTAAATTAATAAAAAAACGTTACAAATTTCAAACTATTACGATGCATATATTATATAAAGTATTCGCTACAAATAAAAACTCAAAAACGAATATGAACATT
This sequence comes from Dendrolimus pini, assembly GCA_949752895.1. Classification (NCBI taxonomy): domain Eukaryota; kingdom Metazoa; phylum Arthropoda; class Insecta; order Lepidoptera; family Lasiocampidae; genus Dendrolimus; species Dendrolimus pini. Next base: position 4,716,173 of record OX457131.1, read on the forward strand.
AATGTATGAATTTGAAACTGGTAAAAACCACTCATGAACTAAAACTAAATAATACTGTAAATAAAATGCTTGCATCTAATAAAAAAGACGTAAAAATATGTGTGTGCAGTCCAATTCATATACTGCAGAATTAAAACTTCAGAAAAGTAACCTACGAGAGAATGAGATAAATGTAGAGTATCAGGAGTATTAGGATAATTGTAAAGTTTATTATTTTTATAATATTTTTACCTAGCTCAAAAATTATTTTATATTTTAATGCAAAATATTACATTTCATATATTACATATTGAGTTATTTATATTATATTATAACACATATTAGGGATTCCATAATTTTACTTTGAACAAATGACACGAGAGGCTTATGATAACTAAAATAAGAAATAAATACTTTAATTTTCAATTTGATTTATGAACTACAAAACTTCAAAATATATCCAACCAACTCTATCTTTATGAGCATAGTGTTTAAAAACTAAACACTGTGCTTCCACTTTTAAATGATAAATATATCTTATTAGTGTCGCTTTTATTTCGTTTCATCAAGTTACAAATCACAACGATACTAAAGAAGTTTCACTATAAAGGAAACAGCTACGAAATCCGTTAACGCATGAAAACATTTGTGAAATTATAAAATACCATCTATTGACTATTGGATTGAGAATTTGTAATGAAATAATATAAATAAGTACAAATATTTTAATTATTTCGATGCAGCATAGGTATAGGTAAAATAAATTATGCTATGTAACCATCACTGTCCATCACATTAGAAATTTAATTTGGGAAGATGTATAAAATTATCATATTGAAAAGAAAGGTTTCATTATAAAAAGCAGTCCTCATTTTCATAGATAGATAAATAATGTTGATCACTGTGGAAGGCAATCCAAAAATACGTTAAAAACCATAACTGAAATTAAGAAATCTATGGGACATTGTTTAAATACATTACAAGTTTTGACAGGAAATATAAATCACGTTATATATGAATAGAAATATACTTTAGGTTCATTAAGGCAGAATATGAAGATAAATATTGAATAAAATACAACAAGCAGATAAATAAGAAATTATGACAAGATGTAATAATTGAAATATGATAGAATAAAACTATTATGAACTTAATTTTAAGAACACTGTGTTTAATTACTAATTGTCTAATTTAAGACATGACTTGATGCAAAATCAAGAAGATATTATTAATTTCGGAATTTAAAGAAACAGAACAACTTCAAAGTTTAAAACAAGTTCCAATAACGACGATGAAATTTAGACCGTAATTGCAATTACAACCAATTTGTAATGCAAAGATTTATAATTTGATTGAATTGATTCTACCCTTTTATGGGCTTTGAAAAGGTTGACAAAGACGTATCCATGTATATTTGAATTATATTAGGATGCTCGTTGTAATAATAAGGTCTTAACGCTAAGAGCTAATTTGGGCCTCAGAATATTCCTAATTATATATAGGAATAATTATAATTATATTATATATAACTATAATTAATATTCCTTTGAAGAATATCTTTTTTCAATGATTTTGAGATATCGTTAACTCGTCGTAAGATCGTTAACTTCCTACGATGATGAAATCTTATGAAATTACTTGATTCAGATTTTTATCTAAAGATGTAATACATCATTGAATAACGTATTTTCCTCTGGATAGGGTTCTAATATTACCTTTGCTTTATGATGATGACATTAGTGATGATTTAGACACCTATATTTCTAAAAACCCATTGTCTTGGAGTATAAATATAAATAGGTTGTGAAATACTTGCATTGCCTGGAAATGGTATAATACTTTTGCGATGATTTTAAGATCGAGATTTTTAAAACCCATCATCATCATCCCATGTTTAATAATAATATCTTAGGAATTGCTTGCCCTGACTAAAAATTGTCCTGCGTATAGGGTCTACTATTTTTGCGGTGATTTTGACACAAAGACCGTTAATACCGTCGTCATATACTTGATAATTATCATAAGATTATGAAATTGGTTGAGATTCAAATTTATATTTGTGAAATACTTGCATTATCCTGAACAGGATCTACTATTTTTGTATTGATTTTGAAAGATTATTATAAATCTTAAGAAATTGTATACGATTCAGATTTCTATATGTGTAATATACTGCATTTACCTAGGTCTTATTTTTCTGCAATGACTTTGAGACAAAGAACGTTAACACCTTTGTACTGTGGTGATCAAATGTTATGAAATTGCAGTTAATATGACACATTGTCATTGAAAACATATTGTGAAAACTTGCACTACCCTGAATAGGTATTTTTAAAGGAGATAAAGACCACTTAAACATTGTACCTATATTTGATGATTTAATCCTAAGAAATGGCTTGCCCTGAATAAGGATAATACTTTAGCAGTGATTTTTAGATAAAGACGTTCAAAGCTTCACCCATGTTTGATGTTAAAATCTAAATAAAATATGTGAATATATGTGTGTTATAAATCTAATATGTGAGATACATTGCATTTCCCTGGATAAGGTCCTAATATTTTTGCGGTGATTTTGAAACAAAGACCTTTAAAATCTCTCTGCCCTATGATAATTCAATCTTATGAAATTGATGATGATGCTGTGCCCCATTGTGATTGATAATACATTGTGAAATATTGCATTGGCTTGGACAGGGCTTAACATTTTTACGGTGATTATGAGATAAATACCGTTAAAACCTTGGTCGTATGTTTGATGATTAAATATTATGAAATTACTTGTGAATTCAATTTCTATTTGTGAAGTATTTGTATTACCCTGGATAGGATCTTATACTTCAGCAGTGGATTTGAGATAGAGACCTTAAAGCCTTCGCCCCATGTTTGATAATAAAATATTGTAGATTGCTTCTAAATCTGATTTCTACTTGTTAAATATATTATTTGAATGTGAAATATACATTTCATGGATAAAGTCAAATATTTTGCGATTATTTTGAGACAAGGATGGTTTGCCTTTGCCGTATGATGGTTAAACGTTATAAAGTTGCTGTTGATGCTGTAACCCATTGTTATTAATATTTTCATTGGCGTGAATGAGAATAGAATACACTTTATTGTATATCATTTAAAAAAAGTTCAAGAGACATAGTACAGAAAACAATAGGCGTTCTTATCACTAAAAGCAGACAACCTTAGGATGGATTAGAAAATTTTGTGAGAGATGTGGGTTTTGCAATATAACTAAGTTATAGAAATAAAACAGAATATATATTTTAAATGGGAAGTCAAATAAGACAAAAACATATTTAACATACATATATTTTTATTGATTTATATAAAAAATCGTAGTATAATTGTATAGATTTATATATATTGGAGATATAAAGATTAATTAGTTGGCTTTAGAATGCGAGGTAATAATCCTTTACGAGCCCATTGAACACCTACAGAGTTTTCGCACGCTCTACGATTAATACTTTTACGATGATTGAGATAAATACCGTTATAATTCGCCCTATGATGATTAAATCTAAAGAAATTCTTATAGTTCAGATTTATAAGAAAAAATTACGACCCGTTGTCATTGACCACACGATGTGTAATACTTGCATTGCCTTAGATAGGGTCTAATACTTTTGCGCTGATTTGGATACAGAAATCGTAAGCACTCGCTCTATGATGATTAAATTTTATGAACTTGTTTTAATTGAAGATTACGAAGTAAAATTTAAAACCTATGTTTATTCATGACGTTTTGGGATATACTTTCATTACCCTGGATACGACCTATTCTATAAAAAATATATTGAACATGAAATTTAAAAAAAATGTTGAAACCTTGATATGTAACTAATATAAATACACGGATTGTGTCAGATGTACGTGGAAGGTCAAATTAATAATTATATTTTTGAAATAATATCAATATAGGTAGGTATAGCAAATGGCCTCGAATGTTGTAATAAACAGGAAAATGTTTCAATTAATTTATAATTTAATTGAAACTGCAATTAAACAAGAAAATATATTATTTTTAACAAATATTACGTATCTGAAGATGAAATAATGAAGCAATTAAATTTAATAACCTTATACATATAAGATTTTATTATTATAATTGAAACCTGAATACTTAACTACAGGAAACTTTAATTGTCTTAACCTGTTGAGGAAATAACAATTACCTAATTACTTACAGTATTATTATTATAGAAATAAAATAAAATATTCCACAATATCCCTGATATTGTTATATAAATTATTGACCTATATTTTGAATAAAAGAGTACCTAATGGTGGATAACAGGAATTTCCTTTATATGCTTACATAAAATAGATATATTTATTTAACCTGGAATTATATTACCGTGTTGGAAATATGACAATCCTTAAATTGGCGAAGAAGGTGAAATACCTCACAGTATAGTTTGGATATAAAGAACTTGTTTTGATATTATCAATTAACTCTATTTTAAATAACTTTCCATAAAGTATATAAATAGGTATATAAACGGTTTAATTGAAAATTACTCGAAGAAGAAGTAAATTATCTTGAAAATGTTATATTCCTTTAACCTGAACGAAAAATTTCATTACTTTACAGAAGAAACGCAGGAATAAAAAAAATCGTACCATTTCAGCTCACCGTAAACATTAAATAAAGAGATCTTAATGTTTAGAGCTCCAGGGCCTCAAAATTGTGTGGAATAGTCCTATGAAATTATATTTCAAAAAACTGTTTTTTGTTTGAAAATTATGATTGGAATCTTCACTTTGGAAAGACATAAGTAAAATATTAAGCATTTAACGTTACATTATTATGTAACATGACTTTTGAGAAATGTTATAATTGCAATTACGACATATAAATAATGTTGGTAGTAAAATAATTTAACAAACAGATGAAACAAAATAAAAAGATAAGACACAATATGAGACTAAAATACGCCTAATAATTTATAATACAAATAATTTAGGTAAGAAATGTAAGGGAGATAATCACATAGGAACAAAGCTATCTGATATACATAATTGAGAACAACAACAAACAAAGACGGTAAAATTCTTCTTCATTTTTCCTTGATTTTTAAGCTTGATTTTGAGACTAATTTTTCACAGATTCGTGAACTAGTACCCAATGACATGTAATTAAACGACATTCGAAGTATAATTTCCGTCAAGAAAAAGCAATAAATATGAATGCTACATTTAACGACTTCAATTACATGTTTGTTTAGAAAATAATGATAAATTGGAAGATAAATACACATTGTATATTCCTATAACAAACAGTTCACATTATGACTAATAACAACGGACGACACCATAGCGATTTCCAAAGACAGATTTGAAGTTCATTCGTATTCGTATAGAGCCTGGGACTTTTGCGATCCACTGTACTAGGAACTAAATGGGCCAGGAATATAGACCATTAAAAGCAGACTAGTGAAATCGCATTGTAACGTCCCCCCCCGAAGAGTCTACGGAATGACATACCCAAGCCGAAGCATAGAGTGAGAAATAAAAGAATTTATAAAGTGAAAGTTAATAACATTTATTAAGTAAATAAACAATTATAATATTGGCCATAAATCGTGATCATCTAGTCATAGGAACCCCTCGTTGTAATACCGCTAACCCTATGTTCACAAGGTAGGTTATATAGGAGTGTTGATCAAGAAACAGGAAGACTCTCAAAGATCGGTGTATAATTTATAAATATATCTACATATAAATAATAGTTTTGTAGTATATGTTGTAAGTGTAGAATGTTATGCATTTTATGAATAATGACAAATGTAATACTCATGACATAAGCTCATCACCTGAGTACGCCGTGCCTTTATTAGCGAAAAGGAATTTTAAAGTACATTTCATAACAAATTATATAATTTTGTGTAAGGCACCCCTCCTAACCGCCTCTCTGATAATGTGCCACCGCATTAGCTATCAGTAAAAGAGCTCATATCAAGACAAAAGGAATCCCCAATCTTTTAATTATAATTTAATGAATCTATTATAAACATTGTCTAAAACTAGCGTCGGTTCACAACGTACTATCGCTGGCGAGAAGAGCCGACAAGAAACTCCAGTAGTACGCCCTAACAATTTAGAAAACACATTTGGAGTGCCTTATGTGTAAAATGAGATGGAAAAGCCATCAGACTTGAGTGATCGTTTCATCTCAGAGTCACCCTTCCAAAATATCAAATAAATTTGTAAATATGAAGAATACCTCAGCGACCTCCCCTGATGCAAGATAAGAATATCACAGTAAATTAAAGATAAAGATTAATTGAAGTTTAAATAGTGATACTCTCTACATCTCATAAAATTCCCATTAAGTTATTAGTGTAAGAGTTTCAGGATGTTCTTCCGTAAATATGAAGTAAAAATAAAGATAAAATTGGGTGGAGGACACCTTCACTCAAATTATTCGTTACCCTATGTCAAAGACAGATTTTAGTGTAAGAGTTTCAGGGAAAGTTCTCCGTAAAGTAAAAGTGAAATTAAATTGGTATTGAACTGGAGTATTCCCTTACGCTCGTATTGTTTGTTACCTATTTGTCAAAGACAGATTTCAGTGTAAGAGTTTCAGGGAAAGTTCTCCGTAAGGTAAAAGTGAAATTAAATTGGTATTGAACGGGAGTATTCCCTTACGCTCGTACTGTTTGTTACCTATTTGTCAAAGACAGGTTTCAGGTTAGCCGTGAAAGTTAAAATGAAATTTAAAGTTAAAGTGAATTGGCAAAACCCTAAATCCATCTAATGACCCTAGCACCCAAGAGATGAGAGCATAGCACCGTAAAGTTTAAAGTTGAATTTAACATAAAATGGTGATACTCTGCATCAAAGGCGTCAACATTAGTAACACTGCTCAAATGTAGTTTCTTTTTAAACATCCTTTCCAATCCAGTCAAATTTGCCTGGCCTATCTACATCTAAGACTCTCATGAAATTACATATCACGGAAAGAAAATAAATTTTGATACGGAAGATCCTCCTACAACACGGTAGCTTATCCCTTTCTAGGTGCCCACGCGCCTCTAGGCTGATCCGCGGCTTAACTGGCTCCAAACTCTCAGTTACCAAGTCAGTTAAAACTCAATATGTGAAATCATCTTAGCCTCATGAATGCACATATTATAATAGACAAGCTAAGTTTGCTTAAAAACTGCGCGCGTGAGAAACCTGGATAATTGTCGAATAACCATCCTAGGTTTGTCGGTCGCGATAAGCGTTGAGTCGTGAATTCAACGCCCAAAGTTCCGAGGTTCTAGAAGACCCGGACCTAACCTGACTTATTATGAAAACATCCAATATGTGCTTTCACATCTAACTAGTTGTTGTTTCGTTACAATTATACTACTATTTAGCATATATCCAGCGTCAACAAGAGTCACTTGCTTGTAGGTATATATTTCATGAAGTAAAGTATTGGAAGACAATAAATTGAAATAAGTAACTGAATTGCAAATTTGTCCAAACAAATAATTTCAAAAGTAAACCCCATAAAAAAAAATTGAAGTTATAATAATCCACTCTATTGCACTAAACCATGCCAAATGCCGAAGGCAAACCTTCTTGAACAAGAAAGTATTTAAATCATTAAAATCAGTACAATAAACTAAAAAAAATCAAACTTTAAATTTCTTAAAGTCCGTCAAGCTTTCCCAAACAAGTCGCATGATTGTTGTAGAGTGTGGTGTAATAATTTAGTGTTATAAAATATATCTAAATATATACACATATATGAATAGACTAACTAATAGATATTAAATCAAGACTATGATATCACAGACCTAGGTCAATAATAACCCTGCCTATAAGACTCGATACGACGTCTGACTTTAAGCTCACTGCGATAAGAGCAGATAGACATTAACAATCAACACCCCATCAAGTAAGTGACCACAGTCAGGTACGACAACATGTATGCAACAACAAGACAAGAACCCCTACAAGTAAATCCCATTGACATATAATTAATCTCCCTTAACAAATTAATAAGTCATTATATTGCGTAAAAGAATCATCAGAACCCCTTTAGTAGCTCCCGACTATGAAGTAGTCATGTTATTTCATTAAGTTTCTAAAACCAAAGATATATTTCAGAACCCCTTAAATCAAATTAAATAAATTCGTATTTTCATCCGCAAGAGACTATGTGTCATACCTCCTAAGTATTATATTAACACACTCAGGCTTTACAATTATCCCTTAATAATTTAATTAACTATGAAACTATAACAATGTACAAACAATTCTTATCTCTTAATAACGCACAAGTCAAAATCAAATCAATTTAATTATGCATAGCTCATTCTCCATATAATTTACAAATTAAGGACAGTAATTCGTTAAGTACTAAAACAAGAATGTCAGTAATAGATAGTAAACAAGTCTGTCTTTCATTACATATAGTTGTGTAAGTCTTCACAATAAATTCTTATATATGTTAGCATATATGCCCATATAAGTCAAAGGAACGTTCCTATTCAATTAAAAGTCCGAAGAGATGAACCCACGGGCCCCTACATGTCTAAAGACTAACAACAAAATATATCATACTCAATACTAACTAATTAATATATGCTGCTGTAGTTAGCTACAGATTATTAGCCAAGTTTTAAGGAAAATTCCAGGTTTATACATACAGACACTCATTAAATGCAAATATTTCATAAATTCTGAAATTTAAATTATTAACACAATATTATTAGTAACATCTCTGTAAAGAAAGGACATTAGAATTGCCTGCAAAATAATGTAATTAGAGCACAAGCAAAATATAAACAATCACACATATGATTAATTATAAAATACATATTCAATAAACAGATTAGTTTAAAACACATAATTAGATATATTATTAGTAACAATCAAACATAAAACAGCCTCTGGTTCATCTGAGAACAGAAATAAAAGCAACAAACACAGAATAAATCAACGTTAGTAGATTATTAGTATATAGTTATTAGTAGTAATATATTACAACAGTCCAGGAGAACATCTGAAAACATAGATAAACACAACAAGCAAGACAATATCAGACAAATCTACATGACTAGTAAAATTATTAATTGATGACTTGAAGTCGTGGACTAGCCCTTTGGTGAAATCCATAGTACCGAAGTCTGTAGCGCACATATCGAAGATATAGTTATTTATTGTTAGTATTGATCATTATGTCCATAAATAGGTTTTCTCCATCTGTAATAATGTAAAAAACACAATTTTTTTCCAAGAATAATTTTTCCATTGTCTTGTTCTGTCAAAACACGAATATTCAAGTCCCTTCTTTTCTCTGTCAAATTTTCGAACAAAGAAAAATTCGATTATATCATACAAAGAGATTAGTATTAAATACATATATTATGCGAAATAAAGGAGGGAATACATTATATGGAGAACAGCCATTCCTTTATAAATAAATAAAAATAAATAGGTGAGAAAATAATAAATACATGATGATGCGTACCGTCACAGCATACAAAAGCAAAACGATAAATACAAGCATATGAAGTTAGTGGAAAATAAGCAAAAACAGACTTATACAGATATATTTTCCTATTTAGGTAAAAAATATTTAAATTATGTATAACAAGATATTATCAAGTCTTAGATGAGTGTTTAAATTTAATTGTAATTTAGAAATAGACAAATAATTAACACTATATTCACAAATTTGTACAAAATCGATATCCATTTCTTTTTTGATTTAATACACATGTAAATAATTTCATGATATTAATTACATTTATAGTTACAGAAAGTATAACAGCAAATGGTTATAGTTGAGATTGATGAACATAATAACGTAAATAGGTTTTATTTGAAGTTTGTATCATAGTATAAGCAATGTTATTATAATACAATTGATAAGAAAACATAGAATAAACGTAAAAGCTTCATTATATTTCCATGTATAGGTAAATATTAATAAAAATTTAAATAAGATCAAACATGCTATACGAATATTGTAGCCGTATATGATTTTGTTATAATTTTCGTATTACAGGTAGGTAACGTAATTTTTCAAGTTATCACATATAAAAAAGATGCCATATATTGGTAAACCTTTTGTATTGCGCTAAAGAAGATAATAATTAGATAAAACAAACGGCAGTACTATGTCAACTGTTTATAGAAAAATTGTTACAAGACTAAAATTCGATGGACATTTTGTTAATGATTTAAACAAATATATATAATGAGCAAAAATATTATCAAAAAATAATGATATATTATGTTATTACTAATATGATATACAATGACTAGTACTTAACAGTTCTATGAAAAAAACAAAGTCTCAATCCTTTTTCGGCAATATTCAATAGTGTAAATTTGATTGACATCTAGTTTTAAGGACAAAAGTACGTTGTTAGAAATTATACTCATATTATCAAGATCCAAGAATTTAGCAAGTTAATAAAGTATGTTTTTTATGATCACGAATTAAGAAGAAAGTAGAGAAGACTAATATCATGATGTAGGTATCATATTTTTATAATAATCTCTTAGCAGTTAGGTTGCGAATTTTACAAGACGTTTTTATTGATGTCCAGTTTAAATGAGAATAATTATTATTAGGAATTTAGGTCATAGTTATAAATTTATAGAAAGAATTGATCAATTTATTAAGTACGTTCTTTTATTACTGCAAGTAAAAAAGAAAGAAACAAAAATGAATATATTGTATTTCATATTTTTATTTATTTATTTTTAGGTGGCGAACGTTTTAAATTTAGACAAAATTAAACTTGAAAATTTACTTGATATCTAATTTTTAATGAGAATATTACTTTATTAGAATAGAAATTCGGGTCGTATTATGAAGATCGAATTTTACTACAAGAATTTAAATTAGGGTAAAATTAAAACTTGATTTTATTGATATCCAATTTAAATGAAAATATTACTTTCTTACAAATTCAGGTCATATTATGAAGATCGAAATTTACTACAAAAATTTAATTTAGGGTAAAATTAAAACTTGTTTTTATTCATATCCAATTTAAATGACAATATTACTTTATTACAAATTCAGGTCATATTATGAAGATCGAAATTTACTACATGGAATTTTCAATCTAATAAAGTACAACATTATGGCACTCATTAACTGGACATATTACAAGAAACTGTAACATTCTCTTATACAGCTAGGTAACCTGGAGATAGATTTAACATTAATTTGTGAATATGTTTAAACCATTCTAGTCCTGTCATCATATATAGTCATAATAGTCATAGAGTCCTACGATGTTCCCGTGGTGTAGATGAGTGACCCAGTCTTATAATTATAAACATATTATTCAAGGATTGTAACCTAACCCAAACAATGGTCCCAATTTGGACATACTATAATACTCACACAGAGTGATGTTATCAATTCATCCATATCATCTCAGATAGCAATTAGATTCACTTGATTAACTCGACTCATAGTTTATGAAAACAATCGAAAAGATAGTATGTATACGTTTAGTATATGATGATTTTTTAGTCATTAAATATACTTCCTTTTAACCTGAAGTTATATACCTCACAGTTACACTTGACCTTAGTTTTATAGATTTTACTATCATTTGGTTAGAGATTTTATTAATTTTATATAGTACCACACTGTCTTCTGTTCTTGTTCCAGCATGTAAGCCTTCCAAAGTTACAAAATGAACTCAATTTTACAAAGTAAACACTTGAATAAGAACCTGGAGAGCTATTTGTTAAAAGAAGCACAGTTCGATAATTACCAGTATGATATCTAAGTATGCTTGTTTACAAATCTTTTGAGTTTATTAAACATGTTAAGTCTACCAACCAAATGATGACTACAATTAACTTTACTATTCTCTGTGTTTATCTACTGGTCAACCAAGACGTCTCACTCTTATCAATACTTTATATTGTAATAGATACATAATTATATACATTACATATGAATTACAGACATAAATATATTTATAGCTGAATAAATAGAATTAGATAGGTTAAATATTGGTAGGTAATAGGTTTATGCCCAAATTACAAATTAGGTTCACAAAAAATAAGCCCCCAACTGTCAGTAATTCGGTTCAAACCTGGCACTTTGTGAGAGCATGCACCATTCTGAAGACATCGGTCTACCCTCCTGGACAAAGAGAGTCTTAGCCTAAATGAACCCCTTCATCTTAACTGAAGATAGAGCTACCACTTGACTCCAGAAGTCATAACATTCCCATGGGAATTAATTTAGTTCATCTCACTTAAATCACTTATTCCAATGGTCTTACTTCTTCCAAGAATTTACCAACTAAGTGAGTACCTACACTACATAGACAAGCCATCAATCACTAATGGATAAATTACTTTAGCTGAATCAGCTAGTGCTTTGCCAGCTTGTAATCCCATACACATAAATAATTCACCAGCTAACAGTGAGGTTTCATAATAGATAAATATTTTTGTAAAATTGTGAAACAAAATTATTTTTTTCAAAAATAATGACTAATTTATATAATATACAATAAATACCATATTTCTTGTCTGAATATACATATACACTTAAAATTATTATAAACTTTCACAAAATTAATTAATGTTATCTCACAGTTAATATGATTATGAAAATTGAATAGGGCCTAGATTTCTAGTAAATGATTTATATACTCTTCATGTAACATATTACAATTTCCTTTCTTTCATATAATCCATTGTTAACAATCAGTCGACATGATCACTTAACATTAACCTAAAGTACATATTCCATAAAAGTTAAATAGTTTAAACCATAAAACCAATTTTATGACGTAAGTAATTTTGTAGTTAAATAATTAGATTTGCCCAGATTAATTCTAGGTAGATAATAGATTCATACTACACTTATATATTAAATAATAGAATTTCTCCTGAAAATACTCAAAGTTATTTCATAAATATGTGAAGAGAAATTGGTTTATTGTTCCAACACATAAAGGTAAAACGTGTTAAATTAAATCCTATTCAGTTTTTACATAACCTATGTATATGAAACCTATGAACCAAACCTATGAAATACATAAGTCATATAAATTGATGATACAAATAATGGAATCAGTAATAATCTTCTCTCCTAATCACCTGAAAATTTTACATCCTAACCAAATTAAATAGGCCGTGTTAATTAAAATATTTCCGTCACATTTATCCTCTCAAGTAAGTTTTTAAAGTTTAGATAAAATTAAAAATTTGATTGATATCTAATTTAAGTTACAGTAATATATTATTAGAATTTTAGGTCATAATTATCAAGATCTTAATTTACTACAAGAATTTATATAAAGTACGTTTTTATATTACTGCAAGTAAAGAAGAAAGGAGCGAAAATTAATATCATATTTCATTTTTTTTCTTTAAATACTTAGGTTGCGAACGTTTTTCGAAGTTTAGGCAAAATTAAAGCGTGTAAATTTCATTGATATTTATTAATGACAATATTACTGTATTAAAAAATCAGGTCATATTATGAAGATAGAAATTTACTACAAAATTTATCAATTGAATAAAGTACGTTTTTATATTACTGCAAGAAAAGAAGAAAGAAGCGAAGATTAATATCGTAATATTTATTTTTTATTACTTAACATATTTAGGGTGTGAGCTTTTTAAATTCAGGCGACATTGAAATGTAAAATTTAATTAGTATCTAATTTAAATGACAATAAGATATCATTAGAATTTAAGAATTTAATAAAGTACGTTTTTATATTACTTTACGTAAAGAAGAAAGTAGCAAAAATGAACATTTTTATTTTTATATATTTAGGTTGTGAACTTTTTAATTTTAGGCTAAATAAAATGTGAATATTTCATTGATATCTTATTTAAATAACAATAATATATTAGTAGAATTTGAGGTAATAATTCAAATTTCAAGATCTAAATTTCATACCAGAGTTTATCAATTTAATAAAATACGTTTGTATAATATTGAAAGTAGAGAAGAAAGAAACGAAAACAAATTTTATTACTTTTTATTTCTTGACATAATTAGGTTGCGAACTTTTTAAGTTTAGGTAAAATTAAAATGTAAAAATTTCATTGACATTTGACTTAAATGACAATAATATATCATTAGAATTTGAGGTCATAATTATGAAGATCCAAATTTACTACAAAAGTTTATCAATTTCATAAAATATGTTTCATATTATTGCAAGTAAAGAAAAAAGAACCGAAATTTAATATCATTATATTTATATATACGAGTTCCACTTACGCGATGTGCTCGATACATAGCGCGCGCGTGCTTTCACGTTTTTATTTCTTGACATATTTTTAAATTGTGAATTTTTAAGTTAAAATTACAATGTGAAACATTTATTCATATCCAATTTAAATGACAAAATTACGTTTTTAGAAATTCAGGTTATATTATGAAAATCGAAATCACTACAAGACTTTATCTATTCAATAAAGTACGTTTTTATAATACTGCAAGTAAAGAAGAAAGAAGCGAAGATTGATATTATTATATATCGTATTTAAATTCCTAACATAGGTTGCGAATTTTTTAAATTTAGGCAAATTTAAAATGGGAAAATTGCATTGATATCTAATTTAAATGAAAATAATATATTATTAGAAATTGAGGAACAATTATGAAGATCGAAATTTACTATAAGGAATTATCAATTTAATAAAGTATATTTTTTATTACTGGAAGTAAAGAAGAAAGAAGCGAAAATTAACAACATTATATTTCTTATTTTAATTTCTTAACACATTTAGGTTGCGAACTTTTAAGTTTAGGCAAAATAAAAATGTGACAATTTAATTGATATCTATTTTAAATGACAATATTACTTTATTACAAATTCAGGTCGAAATTTACTATAAGGAATTATTAATTTAACAGAATATTTTTATTACTGGAAGTAAAGAAGAAAGAAGCGAAAATTAATAACATTATATTTCTTATTTTTGTTTCTTAACATATTTAGGTTCCGAACTTTTTAAGTATAGGCAAAATAAAATGTGAAAATTTAATTGATATCTAATTTAAATGATAATATTACTTTAGACAAATTCAGGTCTTATTTTATTACTGGAAGTAAAGAAGAAAGAAGCGAAAATTAATAACATATTTTTATTTCTTCACATATGTAGGTTGCGAGTTGAGTTAAAGTTAAAACTTGTTTTTATTCATATCCGATTTAAATGACAAAAATACGTTTTAGAAATTTAAGTCATATTATGAAGATAGATATTCATTACAAGGGATTATCAATTTAATAAAGTAAGTTTTTATGTTACTGCAAGTAAAGAAGAAAGAAGTGAAAATTAACAACATTTCTTATTTTTGTTTCTTAACATATTTAGGTTGCGAATTTTTTAAGTTTAGGCAAAATTACCATGTGAACATTTATTCATATTCAATTTAAATGACAATATTACTTTATTACAAATTTAGGTTCTATTATGAAGATCGAAATTTACTATAAGGAATTATCAATTTTTTATTACTGGAAGTAAAGAAGAAAGAAGCGAAAATTAACAGCATTATATTTCTTATTTTCATTTATTAACACATTTAGGTTGCGAACTTTCAAGTTTATGCAAAATTAAAATGTGAAAATTTAATTGATATCTAATTAAAATGACATTATTACTTTAAGACAAATTCAGGTCCTATTATGAAGATCGAAATTTACTATAAGGAATTATCTATTTAATAAAGTATGTTTTTTTATTACTGGAAGTAAAGAAGAAAGAAGCGAAAAATAACAACATTATATTTCTTAACATATTTAGGTTGCGAACTGTTTAAGTTTAGACAAAATAAAAGTGTGAAAATTTAATTGTTACCTAATTTAAAGTACAATATTACTTTATTACAAATTCAGGTCCTATTATGAAGATCGAAAATTACTATAAGGAATCATCAATTTAATAAAGTACATTTTTTATTACTGGAAGTAAAGAAGAAAGAAGCGAAAGTTAATATCATTAGGTTTCTTATTTTTATTTCTTTACATATTTAGGTTGCTAGTTGAGTTAAAGAAAAAACTTCTTTTTATTCAAATCCAATTTAAATCACAAAATTATGTTTTTAGGAATTTAGGTCATATTATGAAGATCGAAAGTCACTACAAGAGTTTATCAAGTTAATAAATAACGTTTTTTATTACTGCAAGTAGAGAAGAAACGAACCGAAGATTAACATATTTCTTATTTTTATCATAATTATTTACTATATTTAAGTAGCGAACTATTTAAGTTAAGGTGAAATAAAACGTGTTTCTTTAATTAATATCTGATTGAACAATTACGTTTTTTAGAAATTCAGATCATATTATCAAAATCGAAATTTACTATAAGAATTCACCAACGCAATGCAGTATCTTTTTATATTATATACTGCACGTAAAGAAAAGAAGTCAATATTATGATATATTTAATGTTTTTATCATAAATTTTAAGTTATCTACTATAACACATTATCAACGATTGTTACACTTATATGAACATTATTAAAATGTAAAATATATAAAGGTTTATACAACACACACCGGAGAAAAATGACACATCCAAATTTTGTAATGCTGATTAAAAAATTAACAAACAATCAATATTATCACGGGAATTGTTATTTAACAATAAATACTGTATAAAATTAATAGTAGAAGTACTAAAGACTAGACAAAATAAATACCCAATTAGGTCTTGCTTAAAGTGATTATCGCGATATTGGTAAAAAAAACGTGTAAATTGTACAATAAATATTAAATTTATAGGCAAATATTATTTATTATAAATACACGTTATAATCTGATCAAGAAGATGAAGAATTTACAAATAAAGTTTTTTTATTAGTTCAAGTAAAGACTGTAGTATATCATAGTATTTTTTCATATTTTATAACAATTTATCATATTTAAAATAGACTTTTTTAACTTTTAAATTAAGTATGTTTATAAACAAAATTATGTTTAGATTGTTTTGCATATTGTATATCACAAGAAAAAATGAAAATGAAGTATTCAGATTCATTATTATATAATTATAAATATAATTACATTATTTAAAATGCAATATTTCAAGAAATGAGAAAATTGTAATAAATGGATAATACCCCTACGGGAACCAGACGTGGTAATATGTACATACTCGTATAATAAACAAATTATTAAGAACGTATATTGATGGGCATCTATAAAAAAATATATTTAGATTATATAACACAACCAAAATAAAAGCAGAATTAAATAATAATTAACATAAATATAACTATTTACGTGCATTAAAGTCAGTGCTGCGAATCGAAATATTAGTATTATATATGTACATATATGACAAAACGTCAAAAAAGAATGAAGTATAATATAACTTCTAAAGGATAACAAATACATTTTGTCGAAACAGAAACAAAAATCGCGATAATTATAAAATTAGTTGATTAATTCTATAATTTACGATATTGAACAATTCTTAAAAGTATATTATTTATTTATTTTAATAAGGTGTGGAAATGTCAACATTATTATTATGTTTTAGTATGGGTTAAGACGTAGTACGTACTTAAGTTTTATTTACTTATTATACTCTCATCCTACCCATTACCATCTAGGGTAAAGACATTTATAGATGTAGCCATTGATTTAATTATTTGAGTAAAACAAAACTGGCTTAATATTTATCCCGTTCTTCGAGTTATATATACCTTTTAGAAGAAATTAAAAAGCTCCTTTAGATACATGGTGTTATCTGTTATTAAGATTCATGTTAACGTCGTAAACCAATTATTGTTGTCTTCTATTGGATTTATTGGCGCCATTATTTAAACTACGAACTACGAAATTTACTTAGAAAACCATACAGGTAAAATATCGAATGAGTTCCAAGATTTATTATATACCTACTAGAAGCTAAAATCAGGTTCAGGTTGGAAGTTTGTGGCCGTATAATATGAACGACGATTGAATGGTTTTTTCAATGGAGACATTGTAAACATAAATTGCGTTTAGGTGGTGTAGTGGCTGTGTGTGCGAGTGTGAAAATTTCTGAAATGAAATTAGATCACACAATTGGTCCAATAAACAGAAATATTGTTGTGAGACGCAGTGGGAGGCCGGCTGACAAAAATAAGTACTCGTATGACTGCATAATACAGAATATGTGTAGGAATATAACGGAGTGTACTACCTATGTAGAAAGCTTATTATAGATTGTATAATGCAAAAAATTAAGTGACAATAGTTTCAAAAATTATGCATTGACAAAAATAAGAATAACCGTCAAAATATATGTGATATTCAATTATTTACAGTTTTATGTTTTTCAAAATGTAGTTGGCTGAAAAAGCTTTGGATATTTGAAGAAACATAAGCATATGGCTTAAAAATAAATGCGGAATTGAAATATGAATTGAAAGTATAGAAAAGTTAGTTTCTTTAGTATTACAAATAAAGAGAAAGTTTTTAAGGTGAAAATAAATAGTGTATACTTGACGATGCGAAGAAGTTTTCAAATTATTATGATAGCTTATTTATTACGATATTTTCAGGTTGCGTGATGAACATTGCGAATATATTTTGTTATATTTATTGAAAAATTATGCATTGTAGGGTATTTAGAATATTAATCAACATAGTTGCTGTTAAGTGTATTGGCTTATGAGTATTGTTGAATAAAAGGCATACGAGTATGTAATTTTAAACAATAATTCATACTTAGGACATGAAACGAATTTATTTTTGAGGATAAAAATAGAAAAACTAATACAGAAAAATGAGATTTCATAAGTATGACAGTAGGTACTAATTGAAAATAATTATAAATGGTTAAAAAAATACAAACAAGTGAGTATTTCACGATGAAAATTCGTTATGAAAACTGATACTTCTTAGGAAGATTTTAGACGTTTTATATACTGACCTGAGAGAGTTAGGCATGCGATTTGTTTCTAGCTATAATAGTAAGTGAATTAAAAACGAATTAGGTGGTGAATTAGTAGAAAAACTTATAATGTTCCTCATTAGAGAGCAAAGGTCTATATAATACAGATAAATTGTGTTCAGTATACGGAAGCAGATTTAAATACGGAATATGTAATTGAAAAAATTAAGATAGCAATCAAAGTGCATCCATATGTACTTATATGTTATATAATATTTAAGTAACTTATTATTACGTATATTTCTGAAAAAAAGGTCTTTCATAAATGCGTAGTTATTATAAGTGGTATATTGCTTGTTCAGTCCATGCAATAATTACAGGTACGTTGAGATTTCGTGATTGGTAGTCAGAATGGTTTCAGACTTGGAAGGTCGAGTACTTTCATTTCTTCGTGTGCATTGAGTTTTGCGTGACTTCTCATTTGGTGGTTTCGTAACTCTGATTCTTTATGATAGAGTGATTTGTATTCAGATGGTCGAGGATAAGGTGTGATAATAGTGTATTGAGAGGAAAGTTTCGTATTTAGTGTTAAATATTATAAACCATTAACCTATACCTACTGAATGATTACTAAGATATATCCATGAAATTAAAGGCGAGATTTTTCTTTCGGAACTTTATAAGAAACTTATTTTTAAATATATTGTAGGCTCCACTACATACAAGGATTTGTAACGAATGTTTCAGTTGAGCAAGAAAATTATTTTAAGAATGTCAAAAAGTCGATAAGGTCGGTACATAATTAGGTTAATTCCTAACAAATATAACAATATTCTTACTGGGTAAAATAAAATTTTATAACAAGCAAATGTTCTAATAGAATTTACTTGCGCATTTGTGGAGTTTTTGGTTTTGTGATTTCGAGAGACAACCAAATTTTATTAAACTAAGATGCATAAAATCTCTGTGATATATACTTGTGTATTAAGAAATACTGCATTATGGAGTAGACTGTTACGATAAACTCAATCTATAGGTGCTTATAGACTTATGTAGGTATTTAATCATCTGAAATAAAATACTGTACTAGGAATCATACTATTACGATAATTGCAGTGCATGGGTCCTTAAATAAATACTTTAGGTGCTAGGAACAATATATTACCATAAATTCGTTACATAAAGGTCTATGTAGGTAAAAATAAAATACTGTACTTAGGAATATAGTATATATAATAATACTATTACGGATAAATCAGTTCGGGAAATGATAAAGGTTTGTGTAAGTTCATTGTCATACCATATCATATCGGTTAATTTTTAGTATTCCTCGTAGAAAAAATATACGTCAAACTATAATTATTTAAATGCGGAATTATATGTATATCTAACTATAAAGACACGTGTGAAATAAACTCAAAAACATAACTATTACTTTGAAACTAAAAAATAAATTAAATATTATTGAATGAACAATGAATAAAATTTCGTCAAATAAATTTGAAAATATGCATAAGTATAATATATACTAGATACATAGACAATAATTATGATATATCAAACGTTGTGATAATATATTTATTTTATATTCTAGTTCATTAAATTTTAGTCCGATTAGTTACTTATAATTCTAATTCGGCTTTAACTATAGTGAATATTGTTTAATTACTTACAAAATAAACAACACCATTATAGCCTTTAAAGAATATTTTTCGACATAAGACATGAAATTACTAAAAGTATATTTTTAATATAGGTTTATCAAATTAGTTTAAGTAATTACAAATTACTCACCATTAATGTGCCTTATTTAGTTTTAAGCGTTTGGCTTTAGTTTCACACACTATTAAATATTTATTAATACAACCGAAAATTAATGACAAAGTGTAGTGCGTAGCTATAATTAATGATTTAGTGCCAGGTTTATATATTAGCTACATTATACAATGTTAAACAGTATTGGTTTGTAGGCGGTGTTAAGGTGTTATGCATTTTTGAATATATTTTACTCATATTTTTTCATCTATTTTTTTTACTTTAGTAAGGTTCTAAGAAAATGCAAATTAAGTTAAGTTTATTGAAATTTTGAAATATAGGAGCAGTATATATTTTTGATACACGACATTGAAATGTTTATGATGATAAATTATTAAAGTAAATTACAGGATATATACATACAAATAAAACTGACGTGGCGCACGATAGTAAAATTCAACAACGCAACGTTGCGGACTATATATTTATTTAGTTTTTATATCATTTGGACATTTTAATTTGTATAAATTTTTACTCTTTATTTAATAATTATACAAATAAGACTTCAGACAAGGTTACACTCAAGTTTTATATGTTATATAAATAAATACACAACATACAGTTAACATACCTACTTGTTAAAATTATATGGAGGTATAGATTCATATTGAATCACGTTCTATCTATAGTATTATAATACATAATTAGGATTGTGTTTTATAAATTTACGTCATTATTTATCAGTAGAAATATTTATTCAAATTCTGAAACAATGGTATTTAGTTGACTCCTGTTAAATAGTTTTTATCAATGCGTAATTTAGGCATAAATTATTTAGCTAATCTTCATAATCTAGTATTCAGAGCTAATTATTTTCAACAAAGCCTTCCCAATAGAGTATTATTAAAAAGAAAATATATAATACGTCGGTGATGTTTTGTGATGGTGATAGAATAAATGTGTTCCAAAGTGAATAAATACTTATATACTTGAAAGAAATATTTGTGATGTGCATATTGTGAAAAACAGAACGATCGTGGTTAATTTGCATAATAAGTTTCAGTAACTCAATTCAACAATAATAAATAACAAGTCCAACATAACTAATTAATATTTAAAATATTAATAATTAATATTTTATTTAGAAATTATAATATGCTTTAGGAGTGGTTAGTATGCAACAACGATTCAAAACGTGCGTGCAATTGATGTGAAAAAGATGTTTAGTTTTTTTTAATAATATTAATTATTATAAAATCCAAATAATGAGTTTTATAACACCTAGTCTTCGTTTGTAAAAACAATAATATCTGTGCGTATTTAAAATTTTACCTAGTCTGTCATTGAAGTAAAAATATTATCGTATTATCTTTATGGACGTTCAAAAATTTGCAGTACCTACCAATCTGAAAATAGTGTTACAGTGTTACAAATTATGTTTTTCCAAGCATTCTTTTGTTTAATTGTGTTCACTTGTAGTTTGGTTTTTGCATATTTTAGGAAAAAATAAAAAGGCTTTGGCGGTGTATGTGGTGTTTTGTATATAAGTCTGTGATTGTTTGGGGTAGTGTAGCTTAAACAAATTTCCTAGTGTTTTTATTTCATTTTAAGGTCAATCTATTCTTTGGTCTGAATTTCACAGTTGCTTGGTGTTGTTAATAATCATGAGACGGAGCTTACTGATTTTATTTAAATTTAATAATAATAATATAGACAGTAGTTTGCCTGATACCACTTTGGGGTCACGTCGTTTGCATTTGGCGTCACTGACACATACCATGTTTATAATTGACAAAATGTATATTTTTTGGCTTTAATTGTGACTATTTTGTTCAGTACAATTAACATACGCCTAAATTACGCATGACGATTTATATCCTTTATGCATAACATAATCTATTAGACCGCATGTCAGTATATACTGGATGGGACACACGTTGATTTTTCATTCTATGTGTGAATTTTGATGGTTATTTATAATAAGCATTCTTGAGCCAATTGTATAAACGTTTCACCCTAATTATAGATCGTACAACAATGACTAAATAAATCACTAAAAGCTTTTGTCAATGGTTTTAGGGAGCTAATGCAGAGATAATATTTCATATCACTTATAATTATTGGTTATGGAAATGAGCTTCTTGCACATAGCGATGACATGTTTTTGTTTGAGAACGACACATAGACGTCTCTAGAAGTGCTATTATTTTGAAATATTGTATTCTTTGTTAACACAGCTTCGATTGATTTAATCACTTAAATTTATTAGTTCCTCCAAGTACATTTAAATACGTATACATTGACATACCAGTATCTATTATAGAAGTACTTATAAACATGATATTTATTTAGTTGTTATTAATATCTAATGTATTTTGCTTTTCAATTACATTTCAGGATTTAAAAATTCTTGTGTAACATAATGTCTTGACCACGCTTGTCCTCTGCAGACCCCGTATTGATTTCGTCGTAACCAACAATGGCTGAACACCGCGACATAATACTCTCGTACCGGCATATTTAGAGTAAACACAATCGGACGGGATAAGGATGGGGCCCCCAAACATTCACCAGTATTAAATCTTCGTCGTAACTAAACGAAAATAAATTAACATCAAGGTATTTTATCTTTTCATTCCGGACTTTTTTATGGTTCATAACAGTTTGCAATTAAAATGCGGTCGTCTTAATTAACTTGTCCATTAAATGTAATTGGGAAAACTAAAAATAATTGGTCCGTTTGTCACACGAATAGCGGTAATATGTTACGAAGCTTCGCTGCTTCGGTTGTGTTAGTGTTGGATAAATAATTGCATGATTATTTTATTATTATATCTGCCGTTTGGACAAACATTTAATAAAAATATAGGTATCTTTTTGGACGAGGGAAACGGAGTAGAACATCATACTCAATCGTTAAGACAATTTAAAAAAACTCGTATAAAGGACTAATCTAATTAAGAGGGCTTAAAGACAGCTTTAGTATAAAAATAATTTACAAAATAAAAAATATAATTCTAGAATTAGGAATGACCTAGTATATATAAGAGCTAGGAATAAGAGTAATTGCTTACCCTATTTAATTTTCAGATGTGTTATTGTATTGTTGGCGTCATCAGGCAGGCTTTTTATCAGCAACCCGATAGGCTAGAAAGCTAGGATTGCATCAGCGTTTATCTATCCAAAGCTCAGGAGCAGAAATACATTTCATTATGAGGCGTAAAAATATTTAGAATGTAGGTTACACAAAAATGGTGGAAGCTATTTATTATTGTATGTATTTTATTATCTTATTTATTTTGAACAATCAATTCGTAATTATTACATATAACGATCTTTGTCAGTTTAAAAATCTACAGCTATAATTTTGTTTAATATTAATAACTTTATTCAGTTTTGAAAACATTGATTCATTTTTTAACAGCATAGAGTTCTAATGTTGTAGATTTAAGAATGTTTATAAAGGCGGTACATTTAAAAGTGTAGCTTAAAGATAGAGCATATTAAACCGGGCGATGACTTAGGCTAGTACTACTAATTTTAAAATCACATTGAGTGTTTGACTTCTTACAATAAGGTAGGCTAAATGTTTCTATAAATGATTACCAGAACAAACAACAAATAGCTAGGCCAGCTTAGATGTAATTTAATTTAGCTAAAAGGTATCTCCAATAGGTTAATATTAGTGAGATAAGTAACAATAAACAAATATTGATTTAGAAAACGCTACTAGTTATATATAGGCGACCGCCTCTGTATTTTAGAGTGGTAGACTCAGGCCGTAGATTCAGGACGTCTTACACGACTCCCTTAAAAGGATCTGGAAGAAGCCTAAGTTATTGGCAGGCTTTAGTTGAAACTCTAAATAAAGCGGACTTGGTGCATATTATTTCTAATATTAGGCAAAAATGAGTATTATTAACTTTACGAATTAAGTTTTCATAATTATTCTATAAATGTTTTAAATGATCTGCTATTGATAGGTTTATGGCTAAAACTATAAGTATTTGAATATTTTGCATTTCTATTTTAAAAGTTTAAAGCAACTTGCTAAGTAGGAAGATTTTAATTTTAGTCATTGTTAAAAAGTCATTGCTTCGGATCTATGCCCTTGATTTTTAAGTTTTAGATCAAAACTATAGCATTATTAGCAGCTTTATTTATAAAAAAATATAAACCAGTTCTTTATGTACAGTTCTTATTAATTAATTCTTTTTGTAACAATATCTTTTTGATTTTAAAATCTGTAATTAAAAGAATATATTTCATTTGTAACTATCCCATTTCGAATATTAACCTTGTAATTTATAAATATAAAATTAATAAGTTTGTAAAAAATAATTTCTTACACGTTTTTAAAAATAATAGCTTTGTACCACAATTGATTTGATAAATAAACCATCAGTAATTCAAATAATTATTTTGTTTCTTTTGTCTCAAATTCAATAACTTCACAATAACAATATTTGCATTTAACACACCTATTCTCAGTTAATTGCTTACAAAAGCTTTAACAGTTACTCTTTACAAAATAATAATAATTTCTTTAGTCGAAACTAAGTATAGTATAGTTTGATATTTAGTTATTATGCTTTCAATAAGCATTTAGCAAATAGGAAACTGAACCGAAATTAAGTATTCCCTAAAACTAATATCCCCTTAAATAATAGGGAAAATTTAATGAAATTATTTTCTACATAATGAAAAATCTACATACACGAAACATCTTGTATGATAGTAGTTTTTTATTTCTATTTGCTGCTCTCACACTTTATAGATATTGAAATCACTGGCAAACTTTTACTTTATTAGGAGCATTTTATTAAGTCTGAAATATATTGAGAATAGATGAAGTTATGCGTAGAATTCTATACGAATATTAATTTACTAAGCACACAAATATCTACTAAGTTTTTTAATTTTTTTTCTTAGTAGATAGGTTTATCAGAATTATAATAATCATTTACAGAATACGTATAGTATATATATAATAAGTAGATACAATATTATTAATTGGAGAAAACTTATCTTAAGTAAACTTAATCAATTTATTGAATTTAATTAATTATTATTAGTTATATTTATTGTATTCTACTAATAGTTATCGAATTAAAGTGTGTTACTTTTTAAGTTTAAATAATAATTATCAAATAATTAAAGACGCTGAAAGTTTTTAGATTATTTATTATTCTTTCATACAAGTAAAAATATTTATTATATTTTAGAATCTCCTTTAATTACTATTTAATCAGACAAAAATGAGAAAACAAAGAAAATTATATTAAATATTTTTATATACATAGAAATTGTTTGTTACTTTGATGTAATGTTTTTTATTTTCAAGTCGGCAGGATAAAATTGTTTCTTAAAATAAAAAAAACGCCAAAGTTATATAATAAAAAAACTATAACATACTCAAGCACATTAATCCCCTATCTACTGAGTTTCTTGCCGATTCTTCTCAGTAGAAGGTAGGTTCCGAATCGGTGGTAGTTTTAAAAAATTATCAAAAAAATAGCAACAAATATAATAACAATGTAAATCAAATTTAATAAATGTGCTATTTTCTGCTTAAATTGTATGTTTTTTTAATAAAGAAGTATTACGATTATTCTTTTAATAAATCATTATTTATTAAATAAATATTCCAAATACAACATATTGGTCATATGCATGATTATTATTATGCATATGCATGCATAATTGCAGCCAATGAAAGATAAATCATTTTATTTAAAAAAAAACAAATAAGTAGCTTATGCTATTTAAATTACAATTAAATATATCATTGTTATCAACAAAATATAAAATTTCAATAAATGAATAATTTAACCCTATCTGTTGTTTTATTCCTACAACCACCTGAAAAAAACATTTACAGACGAAAAACCCAGGAACATTAATAATTGAGATTAAAATTGATTTATAAAGTTAATAAGGATTAATGTTCAAAGATATTTTCGTCTGTAAATGTAAAAAACAATTTTGGAAACAGTCTATTTATATCGAGCAAACTTGTTTACAGTTAATTTCGTGCTTTTACGAATATTTATTATATTATTAGAACAAGTTCAGCTGAATTTAAGTGATCTGTTGTCCATCAAAGTCAAGAATGCCTAAAATTATGGAGAAGAATATTTTTCCATGTCCTCAACACTAAGATAGTTTTACTCAACCTGCGGCTCTCCCAGCTTCATGTGACCTGGTATTCTGGCAATAAAAAAACATTTAACTAAATTCCTAATATGTACTGCCGCAACACCTCATCTAATACGTGTGTGGCCATGAACAGAATATTCTTTTCCCATAGTGCGGGTGAATCAAGACCCTTTCTGAAACTATACACTGATGAGCACAAGCCGCTAATCGGCCTTGGATAAGTGTAACATAGCATTCGTTCTTCTGAAATATTCCCTTATTTCTTTAGAACGGACGTATTAATTAATAAAAAATTCAAAGATACGCGTAAAAGTTTCTTAAATAAAGATTATTTAATTGGCAAATATACAACACACGAGTTTTATTTTTATAGATCAAGAACATTTCTTTGTGGGTCTGAAAGTTTAGGCATGGAATAAGAATAGTATTTTTCCATGGCTTATGCCCGGTTTCTGAGGTTACCAGATATGAGTTCAATAACAATCTATTCCATAAAGTTATCTAATAGATAAACTTTTACTGTTAACCTACAACTAGTACCAAATTTGCCACTAGATAGATATATTTAAGAAGGAATATCTAATATTTATTTACATCAAACAAATATTCAAACAAAACATATAATAGACAAGTGCCTAATATTGGTCAGTTAAGTTAAACCTAGTTTAACTATCGTACGATAGTGTGTTCAAAAACGCAGTTTTATAAGTTATTGAACCGATAGCGCTAACGAACAGATAAATTACAGTTGAAAGTACTTCAGAAACCGGGCATTAGGCAATTTTTATGACTTGAAAATATCATACACACAACAGATGTCACTGTTTGTATAAAGAAGAAAATCGCCATCTCTGTTTGGTAGTTTATATTAAGTATATAAAAAATCCCCACGAAAATTATGCGATAGCACGATCAATCTCAATTTATTTTCTTAATTGCAGGCCATGATATTACACTATAAACTGCCGATGGTATACCCACCCCGTTTGTCTTAGACTGATTTGCAAGTTTTACATACATTACAGAGAATTTTTGAATTCAACCTATAATTAGTGTAAACTACCGTTTCTCTACTACTAACAGAGATGGCATTCTTCTATTTCATAATGCAAACAGTGACATCTATAAATACAGTCCCCAACTAAAGGAGAACAGTAGTTAGATATAATGATAGATAGATTGTCTAGATGGCGTTGCTAAATAAAGGGCGTCACACACGGATAAGATGCTATAATATTTCATGTAAAGATGCCTGGATATAAAATATTATAGCATCTTAAGGTATCACACACGGTTAAGATGCTATAATATATCCGTTCGAGTCATTCTATCAAAGGTTTGACTAGGGGTTACACGTATATTTCTCTACTGAATCTATATACAGGCTGATATGATATGAATAACACAGCCTTACTATTAGATTTATTAGATAGCTCATCAGATGTTAATTCTGACTTCGAATACGACATAAAAAATTCTGCGGCACATTCTAAGTAAGTGTCGAAAAAGAAATATAATAATAAAAGAACACTTATTGTGGCATAACTATAATAGTTAGATATATAGTGTCGCGACACCTTTTGTAAATAATGATGTGTTCTACAAAGTCGTAGTACATTATTTTATTCTGTCATTAATAGTTTTCGCAGCGCACGCGATTTTAGGTATTTTTTTACACCTTGGGTTACATTATTAGAGTTTTAGTAAGGATCCCTAATTTTTTTGTAAATATAATATAGCCTATGCCACCCGGGAATAGTGTAGCTTGCCAACAGTGAAATAATTTTTCAAATCGGTTCAGTAGTTTCGGAGCCTATTCATCAAAACTGAGCATACGAAATATGATTAATTTTTTTTTTGAAATATTTTTCTGTTAACATAATTTGACGTCCGAATGAAGATTGATGACGAAAGATGCGTATTTGTTAATGTTCCGTTGCATGTGTATAATTTTAGAGTAGACTATGGATGTTTTTTTGGTTTCGGATCGAATTCAGTTTTTTGTTTGATAAAATAAAATATGTTTAAATAAAAAATGCATTCATTAAAACGTTCCCAACCTAACCAAATCATAATTTGCAGTAAACCTGCGAAAAATCGAAATGTGTGCTGGCACACATATTAGAACTGAAACTTCAACGGACAAGTGGAAAAACGAATCGCAACAAAATTTTAACTCGCAAGTTTTACGGGCAGGTTTTCAAATAGGACAAGTACATTAACAATCTGCTCGTCAAACTTGAAGTTAAAACTTTTTTGCGAGTTGTTTTGTCACTTATCAGTTGAAGTTTTTCCACTTCTACGTTGCGATGCGTTTATCCACTTGTCCGTTGCGATTCATTTTTCCACTTGTCCGTTGAAGTTTCACATCTAATATGTGTCCCAGCACACATTTCGATTTTTTTGTCCTTTTCTGCGACTAGCTATAGCGGTGTCTATAGGTTCTACGAAACGAACGCTTAGCGTTGTTTGGCGATGATTAGTTGCGTATCGTGCTCGTTACATACATTCTAACCTCGCAGGCTACAATACAAATACAATGAATGAGCGAGCGGGAACGAGCCAAACACGTCCGCACTCCGCATTCTACAACGAAAACAATCCTCAGCATCATCACAGGCACTAGGCGGTGGAAAAGTGTTTTAGAGACAATGCTATTTTAATATAGATACGTTATACCCCACTGACCTCTATAATACAATCACGCTGGACTGGCTATGCCATACAAAATGACACCCAAAATGACAGCTTGTTTTTGTGCCTATTGTGCCTATTTGATCACATTAGACTAGTCTTGCAATAAAAAGAACACACATTTGTGTCCTCTTGTGCTGTTCCTTTTCGGAGTGCTACTAACGTATCTACCTCTTTTATATATTATATCATTTTTTAGATATCGGTATCTAAACAATGATATAAAATATAAAAGAGGTAGATTGGTATTGTTTGATTCATATCTCCTGATGTTTATAAGAATAAAAATACAGCTAGAAAACTAAACCACTCTGGGAAACAGGCGAGACGATATGCATGTTTGTACATAAAAAGGTAAACAAGTCATTTTATCAACATAATATTAACAAAAGGTACATCGAGTAATAACAAAAACTCGAGAGAAAAGGTAGTTGAATAAATAAAATATATTTCATTCCATTTTGCGTTGCATATTAAGTGCACACGCTGTATAAAGGAGCTTGCTATATATCTTGTATCTTAAGATATAAAATATATAGCAAGCAAAATATTAAGACAATATTTCGCATATCTCGGCATCTTAAGATACTTAATATGAAAATATATATCATCTTAACCGTGTGTGATAGTTCATATAAATTGTATAGTGAGCGATATTCTATCTCTTAAGATGAAATATTATAGCATCTTCGCAATGTGTGATGCCCTTAAAGCTCGAATTATAATTTTATCAAACCATGAAGAACTATGATGTTGTCTTAACAATTACATCCAGCCACTGATGTCACTGGTCTCAAATCAAAGTAGTTATGTCGTAGAAAAATTAATAAGTAATATTAGGATAATATTCGTATTTTAGTGTTTTATTATTTTTTGGAGGAAGCGTACATGCGCGTGTCCGCCTCGCACATGGCCACTTTTTTATTGTGTGATGGTGTAGTAATATTTTTAGACCAAGTTAAAAAAACTGAGACTTAATAAGTTTGAATTATTTTGAATATCATATTTGAATAGGCTATAAGAATTAGAACTTAATTAATAAGTTCCATACATAAAATACTAACTAACAAACAATCGTAACCACTAACAATAACGATAACGGTAACACTTTCTATCAGGTGGGCAGTCAGCCTGTTTACTTGCTTCAGGCAAATGAAAAATTCTAGCCAATAGAGTATAAATCTAGCCGTCGAGGCAACATATTAAAGCAGGTCTCTACTTACTAGGATTACTCTATCGCATCATAAAGGCGGACAATGCGATGGCTTTGTCTTTGATGTTATGGAGGACTTTAGACGGCGCTAACAACCTTCTATAAGGTGGGTAGTTTGCCTGTTTGCTAGCTACACAATATAAAAAATGTCCATAAAATAATAAATCGAATTCATGTTTTCGTTCGTTTCGACCTCGGAAGTAAAAGGCTAGGGATGATATTCAACCTATATAAAACGTAACTCTGAAAGCTCTTCTCAAAGCTGCTCTCAGTCCGAGAGGAATGACGACGAATTGGGAAGCTTGCCACCACCCCTGTCATGAGGACCACGACCACTCTGCCAAGAGTGTGACGACGGAGAAGAAGAAAGCTCTTAAAGCCTCCGTGCTACATGCTCATTCTCAAGCTCTTTGACAGTTCATTACTTATATGGGACTTTGTGTAGATTACAAGAGCTCCTTGGTTGTTAGTTAATATTTAGTGGGATGTATTGGGAGAGACCAGACCTCAATTCTTGCTCTAGAAATGTAGAAGCTCTACTAACTTTGATATCTGTACTTTTTGGTTCGGTTCAGGCGCTGAAAAACAGCGCACGGTATTTTTTCCGTAAATTATGAGTCCGCGAATCAATAAAAGACTGATATCTCAGGTTAAAAATGTGCGCACGGAATATATAACGGCGATCAAACATTGACTGGACGTTGATACAAAATGGCTGTCTTTTCGTCGCGTGAGCCGTCGCCTCAAACAGAAACTGAGGGTAGATACTAAAATTGGTGGAGCGATATTTTACCACCCTATATTTTTAAACCAAATCAGTCCAGAATTTAAGTTTCAATTTTACAATTTTCTTTTTTTTTAGTAATTGTCACTATAATATAAATTACATACTATTGAATACAATGTAAGAAAACTTAACTTATTTGTATTGTATTCTACCCATAGTCCCTCAAGACTATAAGTAGAATACTGAGCCCAGATCACCGTCTTCTATGGGTAAGGTGCCCAGAAGGCTGGCTACGTTTCCTCGCTGGATCGCCATACTGATCCGTTGGCCGAGGTAGGCACCAGCCCTCTGATCACCTGAAGAGTCGATGAGTCGTTTTGATAAATTTTGGTAGAGGCTCATAGCAGTTTCAATTAGTCTCCTTTTTTGACTATTTAGTCTAAAACATATGTTTCAAATATTAAAACGTAAAAATCGAGGGTAGAATGATCTGTAGCACTTTTTTGTCACGGATATCCACAGTGCACATGTGATATTAGTATATAGATATACTAGCTTCTGCCCGCGACTTCGTCCGCGTGGATTTTTTTCATAAAAAGTATTTTATGTTACTTCTAATACCTCTAAGAATATGTGTACTAAGTTTCATGATGATCGGTTGAGTAGTTTTCGCGTGAAAGCGTAACAAACAAACTTACATTCACATTTATAATATTTTATATATATATATATAGGATAGGAAGTATATTCGGCCCCTTGTTCATAATAGGTACAGACAGATTCATGGTTCCAGATTTTGTTTCAAACAAGCCTATATAAACTTCCTACATTTACATATAAACAAGACGGATAGGACGTAGGAGCTTTCAAAGTTACTTAATCTTTTATTAAGCCTCTTATAACCGGTCTCACTAATGAATAGTAAGATTAGATTAAGATATTACCCTAGTAATTCCTAATAATTAATATGATATATGCGAATCATCAAGGTATCAAAATAAATAGACAAATAGAATATGTATAATTATTTATATTTAATTATAATAAAATTGTCACAACAAGGAATTGCCACGAACCTAACTTACATAATCGCCACTTACGAAATACTTAGCCTACACCTATCTACGAACTCTTACACTAACTTAGCCGACTTAACGTTACATCACATGTAGAACGAGATATATTTTATTATTAGTAACAATGGCCGAGAATACTTGTAACACGTTGCTCCATTCCCACCGAACCAACTCACTATTTTAAGTAATAATATAAGTTTCCACTTGAGAGAGCTATATAGGAAACGTCTCGGAAGTATACCTACAACACCAAATTCGACTCATACAGTACAGCACTCTTCTTCTCTGATAAGTATGACTTATTTAGCCAGTGTCAAGTTTTCATGAATGATCAAGTTTTAATAATAATCTTCAAAGAAATAGGCGTCAGATTTATGCTACGGCAGATTCAGCCAAATTGTAGGTCTTTGACGGACGCCAGATTTTTGTGATAGCTACAAAATGCACATTTCAGTAAACGGTTAAAATATTCAACACAAACCCTCAAATCTTATTTAAATAATAATCAATTTCCTAGAACACTAATTTCTTTATAATCAATATTATACATTCTTTAAGAGTAAAACAAGACCCTTCAAGTTCCCGCCAAAAATTCAGACACCATTCGGTATCATTTTAGGTACAGCAACTGATAAGGACTAAACATGCATTAGATTTTTGTATTGAATAATAAATAAATATTATTTAAATCACAATTTTCATTTAAATCCATCTACTATACAACCAGTGTGGTAATTAAATGTCCTAATAATACGATTTAAAAAATCAACCTTGTTGTACGAAAACTAAATAGTAGGGATTTCGTAGGTAGATATAGGAAATGTTTCCGGTTATATATTGATTAAAAAATTCATGATTATTTGTTTCGGATCGATATTTTACATTCTCAAATAGCTCAGAATAAATAATATGTAAGTTTTATTAGGGGTTAAAACTCTCTATTATATTAAAGATATTTATTGCGTTTAAAAATGTGCGTAAATATTATATAGATTGATGCAATTTTGTATGAAAAATTGGCACTGGTAAACCAACTTAAAGTCGATTGTAAAAACATCGAAAAGATATTATCATGTAAACGAGTAATAAATACTTAATCGATATGCTAAGTCAGTGAGTGAAGCGTCAGTAGGAGCGAAGCATCGCGAGCACGGCTTTCAATCTGTTTTTTATCTCTTATTTTTATTCTTCATAGTGAGACGCCGCCAGAAGCTAGTCTTCTCGGCGGGCGGCTGTTCCTCCCTCGCCTCCTCGCTCCTCGTCTCCCCTCGCAACATGTCCAAGAAAGTCGGATCATTCTTGCGGACATTTTTCTCGATTTTAACAGCTTCCGCGCTCAATTCCGCTTTCAGTTTCTCAGGGCTCGTGTTCTCGACCTTAAACTCGTTAGGGTCTTCAACGAACGCCTGCTGAAGGTCGCGCATGATCTTTTTCCTTATAGTCTTCTTCATGCTGAGGTGTCTCTCTAGAGTCTTTACATCTCCGTTGGGGTAGGTGCGGTAGTCTTCCTTTTTCTTCTTTGACTTCTTAGTGTTGTCGTCGAGATCGTCGAACGTTTTGCCATCGTACTGTTGGTTAAGTCCGAAGATGTCCCGGAGATGGGGGATGGCTCGTTCCGACGTCATTTTGGCTCACGCAGCCGCCTCACCCGATGTAAGATCACAGACACCTCATCGTGAGATCTGGAATAGAAAAAGAAGACATTGAGCACCTTACATCTGTTTTATGTAAAGTATAAATACAATAATAATGACATTGTTTCACATATGAAATACATTTTAGTTAATATTGGCAAATCAAATAGATACAAGTAAATAAGTTTAAAGAATATAATAATATCGTCATAAGTTTTTTCGCGTTGGTAACACAATATCATAATATAAGTAATCTACGAGTACGAGAAAACAAATATTGCCATCGATAAGAATCCGTTGAGTTATTTGCTGGCAACTTTTGTGATAATAATTTGATTTGTAATTCATTATTTCATTTTGAATATGGATTCACTAGTTAGTCATAATTATAATAAAAAAGGAAATTTTATTTACAGTAGAACAATGACAAGTTTCGTAGAGCTTATGCCATCTATCTTTAATATCCAGAAGTAACAAAATCTGCATTCTAATGAAAATAATGTAACATTCTATATTTTATTGTCCATTCTATATTTGCTATTCTCATCTTTGTCGCAATGCATTTTAAAAACCGAACTAGCTGAATCGTGAAGTTATTCTCGTATGTCTAGACCATTATACGCGTAGAACAAGATCAAGAGTCGCGAAACAGTAAAGCAGCATCCGTGCAGATTGTATTGTGTTGAGTGGCTGTAGTAAACTACGCTTCACTGCTCTTTCTTAGGGTTGCTAAATGATATCCATATATTATGTCATTTGCTCTTTGTATTATCTTTTTTATCGATAATGTTTTTAAAGGATACAAAAAAGCGACATTGTTAATGTCGTTAAATATTAATAAATAATGTACGTATATACACAAATGTGGCTATTAAATTAACTCGTTATTTTTATCGCTTTTGAATGAGACGCATTCGGCTACAGTCAACGTCTATAACATTATCGCAGGTACGGCCGCACCACTAAAATTCATGTATATGTATATGTATATATATATATATATACACACATATACATGAATTATATTATATATATTATACATATATATACATGATAATAAACGCTCCACGTTAAGTGTCTATCACTTGTCATATTCGAAACGCAAATCTGTTTAAATATAGCTATTTAACTAAGCTTAACTTCAAATCTGTCAAAAAATGTCTTGTCAATTTTTTTCATTTTTGTCTAAGACAGTAGACCCTGTGGCGCCATTAAGAAGCTATCTGAGTAACGTTTTTATCTAAATAATCATTAGTCATGGTACTTTTATTAAATTTGACACTTGCCCTCGCACTTGCACTTGAAAGGTTAAACCAATGTTAAATTAAGACAGGAAGCATTTTTCCATCAGGCCAGAAATGGCGAGAGGGAATTACACTTTAAAAATTACCTTTCTCCAGTAATAAAAGTAATATATAAAAATAAAAATTGTACTACCCTATCATGAAAATAGCGCTTGTTAGTTATTAACTCGACCAATTTATTTCAAAAGTCGTGAACAGTATGTAAGTAAGTATCTTGTAAGTAGTTTTTGAGCAACGAAATACTTTCTTCACTTTCCAAGCTAATTGTGGTCAAATTGGCGCGTTAAATTACACACACTTTTGTCTAGTATAATATGTTCTTACAATGTATAGAGCATTAGTTTTCCTATAGACGAAAACTCGTTGTGGTTTACAACATAGGACAGGTTAATAATAGAGAAGGTAGGTAGATGACAGTAAAATCAACGAATACTTTTAACGTATTGCAAAACGTTGCAGCGTCTTAGAATTAGTAAGAGTCTAGAATTTTATGACGTTATTTATTATAGTATAAATAACAAGAACGTCTAAATTATATATTTTATTGTTTAAACCTAACCCCATGGCTCAGCGAACCACAGTGACTCTAAGTCTCCGAAACAAGGGCTCGTCATGTTCTTCTTTTCTGCACAGTTTTCCGTCTATTGCAAACATATAATATATTTCGGTCGGGTCAACTTCCACTTAATCTTTCTAGCGATACATAGTAGCTTTATATAGAATAGTTTAAAAGTAACTAAAATTACTTTAATTGTGATGTAATAAAACCTTTTATATTTATATAAACAATTTTAGAGTTTATTATGATATCTATCATTTACTCTTCTATAACCTCATAATCTGTAAGCTGCCAGGGTGCACCCAAGCCGGTGACGTCCAATTGTGGTAAGTTTTATGACACTAACATAAATTATGAAACATTACAATAAGGAATGATAACTCAATTAAACCTATTTCTTTAATATTATTACTATACTAGCAGTCTAGAGACACTTCGTTCGCGATGACATGATGACGTATTTAGTAGTAAATTGTAACAACGGGATCAAAAACGCAATCACAGCGCCATCTTTTGGGCTATATATGTCTATCTCCTTAATTAGGATTAAAAACGTCGAATTCCTTTTATATCTGTTCAGTAATTTTCACGTCATGCTCTGTAGATAGATAAAAAATTTAAAACATGCATTTTCGGAATCTGGTGGTGCGAATGTGGCGAATACTACTACTACTACTCTACATCCATACACAGATTGTTGACTAAATTTTACATTACCAATTTGTATATAATCGTCTCCAAAACCATCAAAAATAAAATAATTTCAAGTACGAATCTTAATGGTTTTTTAGGAAACAGATGGGCTGGCTTTAACGATGACACTAATTGAGATTGCTTAACATTTGTTGACATAAGTATATAAGTTTCACTTATTGCCCGATTGAAGGCAATGTCAATATCGATGTTTCAAGGTTTTATAAAGATACTGGAAAACACGTATTTAAGTTTATTATTTGGGAAATATACTTAAAGAATTTGTTTCAGTTTTACTTTCATAACTTTAGTTTTTGGAAGACCTTCACGGGTTTGATGTTTTCTGGCCAAATAAAAAAAACTCGTAAAAGTTGTGGGACACATTAATTTTGTGTGTGTTTTCTTTTGTACCTTTTTCATGAAAATTAGTAAACATATTTTATAATATGGATAAATAAATATAGAATATTTTTTCCTGAAAAATGAAATAATTGTTCCAGATTTAGCGGGCGAAGCCACATAGAAAGCTTTAGTTAAAATAAACACTTTGTAATTAAATGTTAATTTCTTTAAACAGAAAAAATGTAATACTTCGTTTCTTAACAAAATGTACATAAAAATTATTTTCTTTGGCAATGAATGAATACTCCTTATGTTGATAGTGTACGGTTCAACCAAATTGAATAATTGCGCTTGATAGGCCCAGAACTAAAACTAAACGACCACATTCAATGACATTGAATGACTCAATTTTACGTTTAAATGGATAACTTTGATAGCTTCATCCAAACTGAAAGACAGAAATGAAACGTCCAATGTCAGCTGTATATTTCACATAGGAATTGAGTTTAGATCGCCATGCCATGGGTGGCGGTAATTTGTTTCCTTTCAACACCCCCATAATAAATGGTCCGGTCGTCAATAGTCAATTTACTAGTTACGGATGATTTATGCTAGACCCGCGCAGGCGCGATTCATGTGATCACGTGCACATCAATTTCAGCGGTGGTTAGTTAACCAACCAAAATTCCAAAAACTTCTCTATCAGGCTAATAGTAGTTCAATAGCCGTCTAAAAAAGTTGTTCATAGATTAATTTGGCTAATGAGTCAATGACTCGCCAACCGACAGCCGACCACTAACGGCTAGGCCCTGAGTTTGTTAGTTATTAGTTTTAGGAGTATTTGACAACCATTAATTAGCTGGCGAGTTGATGCCGACGGCTGACGGCTAAGCTGTAAACTTGTCAGTTTTGTTCGGCTACCATTAGCTAGTTGTCAAAGTTGTTGACAATATAGTTGTGGCTATTTTCTGAACAGCGGCTAATTAGCTAGCTTTTACAATAGCTACCCATCTCTAATATATTTGTAGGTGCCCGGACACGAACACGATCGAGTCCTGACGCAGTACGGTGAGCATGTAATTATTCTAAGGGTGAGCATGAATGGATTTAAAATTTTCTTAAAGTTTTAATTACGTGACTCGCACCTGACTCGTGCGCGTACGGTGCGCGGCTCGCGCGCCGGCACGCTCTAATATAAACCATCCCTAAACCGTAGATCGTCAATAGTCAATACGTGTTATAGCTGGCGCGGGCGGCCGGCTTAACAGCTGACATTCACATTGGATGGGGTCAGTGCACTTTACCTAACTCTAGGCACACATGGTGGTCGGCCATCTTGCGGTGACGTCATCAGTCGCAGCTTACGAGATTTTTTTGTTTTTTTGTTGTTTTGTAATTCAAATTTCTTAACACTCATTTTGGTTGATACAATAGTTTTGTTTTCCTTGGAGGAGTTGAAGCCATATTAATGTTACTTAATGTAATTTTTAAATAAATAAAATTACAATTATTTCGTAAATGCTGTCATATATACACAATATGTGAAATTCACTTGCTCATTATTATTTATTATTATTGCTGTTTAAAACGACACGTTCATGTATTTTTTTCTGTTATTGGTTTTCAGTTGCTTATTCAGTCGACCTATAAACTAATCAACTTACTTTTTACTCGCTGGTTGTCAAAAGTGAAGAAAATAACGTTAGGAAACTGTCTTTCACTGAGAGAATAAATGATATATGATAGTGAAGTAGATATTGAAATTCATACTACGTTTCAATGCTTGTGAATGAACTGCGTCATGTGTTAGGCCTGTGGCACACAACACACTCGATCCATTCGCATCAGCGCCAGTGGCCTGCGTCTTTGGATTTATTTCAAAGCACATTTCACCGATTACAATAGGCTGAAAGACTACACCATAGATAAAAAATAATCATATTTTTAGAATTCGCCTATGAAAATCAAAAAGTAATTTTTAATTAGTAAATTTTAATTTCATTAATCTTATTTAAATAAAATTCAATATTTGTACCGTTTGTACAAATGGATGTAATGAATGTACAACAGAATGGGTAATAGATAAGATCTTAATTATTTGTACCGTGTCACTGATAAACAAATAGTATTATATATTATACGCTATATGAAGTAATACGCGGGTTACTATATTTATCCCTCGTTAACATTATGACCTACGGCAGCAAACCGTAAAGTGGCCAGGGAAGTGGGCACGACGAGTATAAAATTAAATAATAACGTTCAAATAAATTGCGTTTACATGCTCGCTTTGGCCTCTTCTCTCGCCGTTTTCTTCCAAGGCATGGAAGTGGACATTGTCCATGGTAAAGTAAAATAATGGTACAGATATAGGAATCGGCAGTAAATGTCCTTATAACAAATTTTTCTGTACATTTCTTACGTTTAGGTCTTATCCGTGCAGGAACGGAGAAAGAATATAATTTCCTGCGGCCGGGCGGCCTGTCGTAAGAGGCGACAAAATAACCCACAGCCAGGTGGTAGGACATTTGCCCGACTGGATGGCTACCACCCCTGGTCTAAAGTATGTCGCCATAACAATCTTGGGTTGTGTTTCAGCATTAGTGACCAGGTTCCAGTCGCCCTTAAGAGAGCAGCAGCGCATTTGTATTACCTCTGGTGTTGCAAATGTCCATAGGCGATGGCAACCGTTTTCCATCAAGTGGGCCGTCTGCCTGTCTGCTGAACTCCTGCAATAAAAAAAAAGTTTAATTGCCTGTATCAGTCATAAATATTCAGCTCATTAAGGATTTCTATTTTAGATCGATTATGCTTAATATTATATAAACGGAGCGTTATTTAAATTCCATTATGAAATCTTAAAATAGTGACAAATTTTATTCAAGTAAAAGTTGAATCTTATTTTTAGAATAAGCTAGTTTAAAATTCAAATTTCCTTTCCGACTTAATCTAAAAGGAATATAAGCATCCTGCACATGCAGCTTGCGGTTTTCATGTCTTTTGATACAGATATTCTGCAGTGAACCTCAAAGCGGGTATCGCGTTGCATATTAAAGCATCTCTTATATAGACCAAACATGCTGGCTGCTAGTCATTGATGTAGCAATATTGTTACATCAATGCTGCTAGTAGTATTGTATGATAGATTTAAGATGAGAATAAGTAGATCATTTATGAAAACTTGTGATCATTATCTTATTGATTAATGAATAAATTTTGTAGCCTGAGCTATGTTAATGTTAACTATGTTAGTTATATTAAGTTTAAAATTTGTATGTCTTATAAAGCGAATCATGTACCAAGCATTTACAACATCTTTCATCTCCATGTTTCTGACAAAATAAATATTTTTTTCATTCTAAAACAATTAAGTTATTCATATTGAATAACACCGTAAGACTGTAATGAAACGTAAAGAATTCAGAGAATAATATTACCTAGGGACCTAGGCGGCTTTTAGAGTTATAGTTTTTAGTGGGCTCTTAGATTAATAAAATAGGTACTGTGAAGCCAGCTAATGGCCAGTTCCTATATCTTATGAGCTGTGCCCGCAACGTCGTCCGCGTGGAATTTGTTTTCAAAACCCCCCGTTTTGAAACATTCTTCATTGGTGCTCCGCTCCTATTGTCTTAGCGTTGATAAATGGGCTATCTAACACTGAAAGCATTTTTCTAATCAGACCAGTAGTTCCTGAGATTAGCGCGTGCAATCAAACAAACAAACTCTTCAGCTTTATATATTAGTATAAGATTCATTCACTTGCCCTACCATCGGTTGAATTTTGTCATAACTTGTATGACTATGTGAAATTTTAACCGATAGTAAGGCAAATAAACGGTCGATAAGATTTAAGAACCGGCCCTAAATGAAGTCATAGTCACTTTTTACTTGTAGTCTATAGCTAAAATAGGTAATCAAGGTCTTAATACAAAGATCCTTAGGCCTGTAATTGCGATAATAGAAATTAAAATTAGCGATCTATGAGTATTTTTAACCAACTTCGAAAAAAGGAGGAGGTTCTCAATTCGTCGAGTTTTTTTTTTGCTTTTTTTTGTATGTTCGCCGTTTACTCCGTGATTTATGATCCTATTTACGTGATTCTTTTTTTGTTCGAAGCGGAATAGCTTCCAATTGGTCCCCTAAAAATTTTACATAGTTTGGCCCAGTAGTTTTCATTTTATGAACATTTTTTATGGAAAAAAAATCCTTTTCGTTCCATATGTACACCGATTACTCTGAGATTTATGATTCGATTTACATGATTGAAGTTTTTATTTTTATCTATTAAAAATAATTTGTAAAGTAGCTGTCATATGAAATTTTATATATGTCGCTTACGATGTTCCTCCATAACAGGCTCGATATATACAACGCTATACTTACTGTTTGCAAAATTCACAATTACCTGCCAATTATGTATCGCGAAGATTCAAATGAAAGTGGTGTCAACTTGTTTAAGCTATTGACAATGTTACCTTTCTATTCTACTTTTACCAAACAAAACCTAAGTGTCAATGTATACCTCAACTAA
This sequence comes from Dendrolimus pini, assembly GCA_949752895.1. Taxonomy (NCBI): domain Eukaryota; kingdom Metazoa; phylum Arthropoda; class Insecta; order Lepidoptera; family Lasiocampidae; genus Dendrolimus; species Dendrolimus pini. The sequence continues at coordinate 4,757,700 of OX457131.1, forward strand.
TGCGCATATTATGACCAAAATGTTCTTTGAATCATTACGGTTGTAACAACCTTCACGCCATGTTTCTTTAAACGAATGACACAGCAACTATTCAGTCTCACTTCTTCCTCTCAACTAAAGGAGAATCTGCCATACATAGTGCCCATAAAAGATTCCCAACTTCAAAGAGAAATTAAAATTAATTCAGTAATACGTTTATTAGGAATGACATTTGATATTTTTAAAATTAAGTAATAGCAACTGGTAGTTTGGTGCATGGGATGCATGTGGTTTAGAAAGTTTTTCTGACCTAATATAAATAATAGTGCTATTGTGTATAGCCCATACTACTTTTAACCCGTGGCTTCACTCGCGTTAATATTATCCCACGAGAACTGTACATTTTTTCGAGGATAAAAGTAGCCTATGTGCTATTAGAGACGTTAGTCTACTTCTGTGCCTTTCATTAAGATCCGTACAGCCGTTCTGGAGTGATTCTTCAAGAAACGTCCTTCCAAACTTTCGCATTTATAATATTAGTATAGATGTACGGAAGGCCACGAGCATCGACTCCATCATCAAGTGAATGTCGAGGCGATCCAGATCTTAGATAACACAGATATAACGAGATGGCTCAAAAGGACAAAATCGTTTGGACTAGTGCTATATAAACAAAACTAAAGTATAGTGTACTGTGCTAGCTTAATAAAGAACACACGAACAAAGTGCCTTCGCCTTAATAGAGACAATAAGAAAAATGGTAATGGACAATTTCTTAGTGTGAATACTGGTAGTTAATTTCTAATATATTTAAATTACTTTTAGTCTTTTTAGAGTAGATGGTAATATTAATGTGGTATTTTTAAATATAGCATTTATAAAAAAAATATATATATGCACAGCAAATAATTCTAAAATCATTTACATATAAAGAGTAGCTGCTACAATACCATAACACGATAAAAATAATTTAAATTCTATTAAATAGTTCTATAGCTACGTGTGACGGATATACTGTATATACCATTGATGTAACAACTTCTTTTATTGCTACATCAATGGTATATACCCACAAACGGGCAGGCCCGAGCAATAAATTCACAACTTATTCTTTATTTTACTTCTAACTGTCGTAATAAATTCTATAGACGCTTTTTAAAGTTAACGAACCATTATCTCACTCCGAGTGTGACAAATACATAGGTGATTTAGTATTTATGTGATAAAACGAAGGGAAATCACTAGCAGTCGTAAAATATTTGCTTATCATCCGTGATACGACAGATTTCTAGCAATCCGGATATGAAGTGTTACCATACGCACGGATTCCTCCAGACATGTCCGGAAATATGGGTCTTTATACAGCAACCGGGAGAAATCCTAAGACGTCCGGAAATTATACTACTTGGGTAAAAAAATTATATAATAAATTGCTTTAGTACATAATTTAATTTCCACATAAAACACTGATAGTCTCTGTCTAAAATCAATCTTTAAACAATTTAATAATAATAATGTTTTTTTAACGTTCTCTAATTAAGTACTACAATATACCATACATTGTGCTCATTCATTTAGATAAGAAATCAAGTGAGCTACACATTTTACGTCTAAAACTAATTATTTATTTTTAAATTGATTCAATTACAAGTATCAAATTAATAATGGAAACAACAATAAAATCGTATTTTTTCAGTTTTTGCGATTTGTACATATAATTTAAACTACGTTTTGACGATATAAAACCACATATTCTTTTAAGGCTTCCGTAATCATGACTACCGAAAACTGGCCGAAACGTTGAATAAAAATAGAATAAAATGCCGAGCTTAAAACTGTGAAAAAAAGTTTCAATTAAACAACAAATTGTTTATAAACTAATTATGGATACATTAAAGATTCTTAATAACACATGCCTCATTTGTATTTAATTATTTATTAAGCTGGTGTTCGCTCACGTATACAATGTAAAGTTGGTGTCGTACAATGGACGTAAGTAGAGGTATAATAAAACCCAATGAATCCTTATGTTTAATGTGAGTCAGGCTTTGAGGATATAACAAAGGAGTCGGGATTTTTTTAAAGAATTGCATTTTTTCGTCTGGTAACCCGGATATATATTGCATCAAGCACAAAATTTCGTATGAATAAATAAACGTTACTAGCAGATTATATAAATAAGATATTATTATCGAATGTAAGCCTTTTTGAACAGCAGTTCCGTATCGATATATTGTATAATTATAATATCGTCTGGGTTATTTAAAATACGTTCTTTAGACTGCACCGGAAGTATGATTTTGATGTGTATTAGTATGCTACACGTAACGCTATGAAAGTGATGGCTAAGTTGTTGACCGAAACAATTTAATAACCAATCGTCTATTCGTAGCGAATGAGGGGTCAAGTGTCTGACTTAAAGGAAATAGTTATATGTAGATAATTTAAAGAATATGCAATGAAGTTCCTTATTTGGAATTTATTTTAAGATCATTTAAAAGCTTACCTTACTGATATAATTAGTTATTATAGAATCACAGAGGCATTATACTACATATCAAACATATTATAGAAATAAAAAGTTTTACATATTATATTGATTTAGTAACATTATTAGTAGTTTACTTATCATCAATATTTTTTTTGTAAATCATAAATATAGGTATAAAAAGTAGCACATGACGATGACTAGGTACGAGTTTACGACACCTAAGGGCTTATATCTAGACAAGTAAACAGTGGATGTGTACCAATATTGGTTAATATTGGTACACATTAAAAAAATGCATGCAGTGTTCTACATCGTGTAATTATTATTGCAGTGGCATTTTAACTTATCCGAAGTGTGATTGCGTCTGTCCAATACAGGCTAAATCAGTAAGCTATAAATGTAAGGTGTGGTCGCTGTATCCTTTGGGAAGTCTTGACATTGCTGCTATATTACTAGACTAGAATAAAAACGTTTGAAAGAAAGAAATACTTTGATTTATGTTGTGTTATTATTATAAGTCATGTTTTTATATTTAAAGAAAAATAAATATTTTATATTCGTAGGTATTTAATTAATTATGCTTAAACCTTTTCCAAATTCTCTCCGTGCAGGAATGGAAAAAGAATACTAATTCCTGCGGCCGGGCGGCCTGTCGTTAGAGACGTCAAAACAACCCACATCCAGGTGGTAGGGTATTTGCCCGACTGGATGGCTACCACCCCTGGCCTAGAGTATGGCGCTATAACAACTTTGAGTTGTCTTCCGGCATCAGTGGCCTGATTCCAGTTTCGCCTTCAAGGCCAGCAAAGGCAGCATCTCTGGAATTGCTAATGTCTATAAGCGACTGAAATAACTTCCTATCACAGTTGGGCCGTCAGCCTGTCTGCTGTGCTTCAACAATAAATGAAAAAAAATCTTTCACCGACCGATCAAATCTACACCGAGAACTATATCTAGCACAAACTTTAGCCATCAATCACAAATCAATTAACGATTGCAAATTACAATGGACATAAACCAATACGTTATCTTTGATATATGAATCAACCCGGAACTTTTCAAACACCGGTTTCTAACAAATGGTCCAATGTGCAGCATCGTTAATCGAGAGTTCGAGAGCAATGCTTCACATCGCATAAACAAAGTGGATTGTTGACACCATTGTTACGCTGTGTTATGTGGGTTCGTGGGCAACTAGGCCGCGATATAAGGATGCTATAAACTCACATTGTTTATTTTTCATTAAACGCTGCACAGCTCACAATGGGAGTATAGACAATAAACATTTGGTGCTTCTTTATTTTTATATAGCAAGGTAAGCGCCTGACCTCAATTTCACGCAAATGGGATGCTATCAAACTTTAATCACAAGTCAGATCTTTCCTGCTTTTATACTGCAGCGGTTCCACCATTAAAAGTACTCTACGCTACAGCGTTAAGAATATTTTTCTTCTGAATAGAGAGCAAAGGTTAATAAATATTTAATTAATATATGATTATAGATTTCCAATGACTACGTAACAAATGTATAGTGAGATTAGTTCCACCAGGCTAAGAAACTATTTGAATTTGATATAGAATTTAAGAAATATGTTAAAATATCATAGCTTTTACAAAATTTTACCATGAAAGACGAAAGTATTTAAAAAATAGAAACATATAAATGAATTGTTATTTTATAAATAGAGAAAAATACCTTCAGACTTGAAATATGCATTAAAATTAACACAGTAATTTTGTGTTTTAATCTTCGCCCAAACATTAAAGAAAAACACGAGAAAATACTTTTTCCGCGGCATGTTTTTAATTCAAGATTATCTTAGTCAGCTTTAGAATGGCGAATTTACGTAAATTACCCTTGTTTTGCTTCGTTTAAATGGGACGACGTCGTTTACCACCGTAATACTTGGATTAACTTAAATCCTTCATACAACTTAACTATTTTCGTTTCATAATACTGAAATGTAGAATTTCAGAGGTAACGTTTTAAGTCACCTTTTAGCCTCCACCTATATTTAAATTTAATACAGTATTATCAGTAAAGGCATCATTGAGTAATCTTAAATGAAAAACTGCTCTTGGTATTCTAATCAAAAAGTATAGTTAGATAGGTAGAAATAGAATAGAAGTATCTACGATTATTGTGTGTTGTTAATTAAACATTCATTTTTTATAATAAATAACTTTAAAAGTATTTTGTTAAATACTTCATTTATAGAAACAGCCATGGAAAAGTGTTATCTATTTTGAACGTGGATGTTGGGCCAAAATATATAAATTTTCACAACATAGCCACCCTGTCAACTGCTATTAAATAAAAATATGAACTAACCAACTACAGAATGCCTGGAAGAGATTGCTCTTTAGCGATTAGACCGCCCTTTGTACACATCTTTTAAAATAGTAATAATTTATTAATTGGAATAGTACTAGTTTAAGTTTTCTGTGATGGAGTATAATACAAAGTACAATAAATAAATGAATAATCGGCTAACTAACGTAGTGTACATTCTACATACCCAAACTAAGCAAGTTCCACTTGTGTTATCGGTAATAATATACAATAGATAAGTCTGGGGCTGATATCAGATTCCCAGATCATAGTAAACAGCATTGCAGGAACAGACAAAGAATACAGTCCGGATGGCCTGCCGTAAGAGGTGACAAAACAACCTACAGCCAGGTGGTAAGGTATTTGCCCGACTGAAGGGCTACCACCCCTGGTCTAGATTATGCCACCATAAACAACCTTGAGTTGTGTTCTTTCATTAGCATAAATGATATACTATATATTATGTCATTAGTGGCCAGGTCCCCCTTTCGAGAGCGGCACTACATTGGTCCCACGTTTGTTGTGACAAATGTCTATAGGCGACGATAATCGCTTTCCATCAAGTGGGCCGTTTGCCTGTCTGCTGAACTCATACAATAAAAATAATCAAACCTGAAACCTTTACACTCCAGAACAGTAAGCTAGGTCGGTAGACTTAGCCCACTCAATTACCGGCCAAGAATGAATATAATAAAGTATTAGAAAACAAAAGTTTTAATATTACTTATATAAAATAATTTTGTAAAAATAACTACAGCTGTTTCAATTTTCTCTCTTAAATGATTACTAGATATGTTTTCAAAGGTTTCCTAAATTATATATTATGAAATGAAGCCGACACTTTATTGAACGACAGCCCTGGGGCTGAGACCAATGTTTGCTTGCTAGTAATTGGAAAAAGTAAAATTCACTGGAAACACTCGTTTCTACGATAATTGCTTTTTAACCGACTTCGAAAAAAGGAGGAGGTTCTCAATTCGTCGGGATCTTTTTTTTTTTGCTTTTTTTTCTTGTATGTTCGCCGATTACTGCGTCATTTATGATTCGATTTACGTGATTCTTTTTTGTTCGACGCGGAATAGCTTCCAATTGGTCCCATAAAATTTTTACATAGTTTAGCCCAGTAGTTTTCATTTTATGAACATTTTTTATGAAGAAAATTTCCTTTTCGTTCCATATGTACACCGATTACTCCGTCATTTATGATCCGATTTACGTGATTCTTTTTTTGTTCGACGCGGAATAACTGCCATGTGGTCCCCTAAAAATTTGACATAGTGTGGTCCAGTAGTTTTCATTTTACGAACATTTTTTTGTTCCCGTTTCTTGGGACCTATATTTTTTAAGAAGCGCGGCACCATTCATAGGTCCACCCATACATAGCTAGACACTAAAAAGTAACAAATAAAAAATAAAAACTTCGTTTAAAAAAACCGACTTCAAAAACTAAAAAACTAAAATGTATAAAATAACTTATTTCTAAAGCTATTAAATATTAATATATATTATCTAAAACATCTTGAAGTCGGTGCAAAGTAAAACATAAAAATTACTATATTTTGAAAATTACTAAGCACCGACTAAGATGTTTTAGATAATATATATTAATAATAATAGCTTTAGAAATAAGTTATTTTATACATTTTAGTTTTTTAGTTTTTGAAGTCGGTTTTTTTAAACGAAGTTTTTCTTTTTTTCTTTTTAACATTCGCTCCCAATTTCGAGATTTTTCTGTTCGTATTTATTTGTTGGCTCGAATTTTAACGTTTTTAACTTAAAACGTAATTTAAAGGCACGTCAGACACAGATTATTGAATATTTTTGATCTCGAAAGTTACGTAGTACAAGAAATGAATCTTATACAATACTAGGATATGCCAGCGACTTTGTGTTTGAAATTCCTGTGGGATTCCCGGGACACGTACCGCAGCATTTAAAAAAGAATGCAAGCTATCGTGTTAGTGAAAACTGTATCGGAAAATTTCCGCGGCATTCCGGAGATAAATAACACACACATTTTATTACATAAAATTTGTTATCGATCTGTGAATAAAATCACATTAGAATTCGAAATATTGTTTTTTTTTAATTCCCGTGGAATTACCAGGATGAAAAGTAGCGCAGAGTTTAAGTCTAAGAATTAGCTGTAGATCAGCGAAAACCGCCTCGAAATCGGCCCAGTAGTTTTTACGTGAATCCCGAAAACAGGCAAATAGACAAGATATGTAAAAAAAACGTATCGTGTTCTCCGTTGTTTATATAGTCTATTACAGTTGTTTTTTTAAATAGCTTCAATGTACAGACACAGCATGTTTAGAATTGTATAGATTCTTTATTACAGATAAATCTGGAAGAATGTTAACTTATGTCAGTGTTATTTTCGCGCCAATAAGTTACGTGAAAGTACTGAACATTCTTTGAAAATAAATAAATGATGTTGGTTGCGATTTTTGGGTAGGAACTTAAGGGTCACTCCTTGGTGATGTGTTTGATGATGAGGTGATGTTTTGCTGTGCAGTTTCATTACAAAAACAAAAAGTTATTACTCTTCATTAAGAATGATTATTAGACGAATGTGTTCGTATGGGTATCACTTATAAAAAATATGATATACATATAACTAATTCATAGTACAAAATTTCGAAACACTGCTTACTCATACATTTTATATACCAGTAGAATAAATATAATCTATGTGTATAGATATTGTCTAGATACAGAATAGAAATAACTAATTAAATGCCTGCTCCAATCAGATTACGACATTAATCTTCTCATTCAATAATATTCCGCAACCAGAAAGGTCAAGGAACAAAGTCGTCTTGTATAGTTCTTTATTATTAAATTGTCAGACAAATATTTTCAATGCATCACCCTAGTGTTAAATCCCAGTTAAGTTCGAGGCGTCTCCACAAAGTACCTCACTTTACCAATTTTGCTTTTCGGTCTTTGGCATTTCTTATTATTCGATATTAGCGGTCCCCGCAGACTATATCCTGTCTTGAAATAATAAAAATAAAAATCTAGAACCCGATTCCAGCGCCAAGTATTTTGTTTAAATTAACATTTTTAAATTCGTTATATTTTTTTAATGGAATGTCCGATTTGAATAATTCAAAAAGTAATCTACAGGTATTAAAACAGTCTTGAATACGGAATGATTTATTCGGACAAGGATTAACGGTATGAATAACACGGTCTGATTTTGGACGGCATTTCTATCAACCACAGCGAGCGAGCATTTCTTCGTGCCATTCTTTTTCTGGCGAAGGTGGTATAACCTCACCCCACATAGCTATTCGATTTCTTTAAAATGTGGCCGTATCTTTTTCAGTCTGCTAAGTGTCAATGTGGAACTATTAATTTTTACAGTGTATTTAAAGTTCCATAAAAAGTTATCTACGGAGCCTTATGTTATTATAATATTATCGAATTTCGTCACAGTCATTTACCACTTTATTTATCTTGCAGCCATTGTATTTGAACGCTAATACTAATAAATAAATACTAAAAAAGCATGAGCAAGCAAATGACGTCTAGTTTTTGACATATGTGGTGTGTTATTTAGCTTTTTATATTTCTCCTTGTTCCTACAAAGCCTTCTGATGTACACAAAGAAAATACTTCATCAATTTTATATACCCTTTCTAAATATATTTTTTTCTAGGAATGTACCAGACCTAAAAAGGACATAATGCGGTATTTGTAAACTTTTTTCACGTGTCCTTTATTTAATCCATTTTAACTTTTTTTTCAATATCATACTTATCGCCGGCCAGTTGCATCAGCTTGCACGATGTCGCGGCCTTGCGGGTTTTTACACAAAACAAAATGTTGCCAGTGTGTATACAAGTGTTGCTTGATAAAAGAATATAAATATCGTTCCAGTGGATATTTTGTTTAACATAAAATATTGGAGACAAACAGTGACGCAGGTGGTGCCTACGAGCTCACGAAGGTCCTTTAATCATAAAATTATATGAATATTCTAGACTATAATAGCCTTATTTGAATGCGTTATAATACGGGTGTATTGTTATTGGTACAATAAAGAATAAATAATGCTGCTTCACAGGTTTCGACGGACATTAGTGACAAAGACTTTCTACTTACTGTTTAATGTTTTAGTTTATGTCAATTAAAAACTTATTGTTAAGAATTTTTGGTGACGCATTGTGCTCAGGATTTTAAGTGTGTCTTTGTTATATAAAATGAAATATGATAGACACTAGAGCCTTTTTAGTTTATGTGCTATTAGCTGCAATTTCTTTTTTACTTGTTTTTTTTAAAGACAGAAGTAAAGATAAAAAGCCGTTGTATAGCAGACCTTATTTTTTATGTTACAAATGTACTGTCTTTCAAAAAATGGTCTTTAGCTAAACCTACTTTAAATAAAAAATATAGTGTTTAAATTAGATGGCGATATAAATAAATAAAAAAAGTAAATAAATAAAGGTATTTAGAGTATATTTTCAATGAATATAAATTATAAATTGGTACATTACACAACTGAAAATTGCCTTGGAAACTGAGTTGGCTGGAAGAGATCGGTTTTAGCGAATGGCCGCCCATTGTTCAGTATCATTTATTTCATATAAAAAATGATACTTTGCTTATAACTATATATAACATATGTTAAATGTATTCAAATAAGTAAATAATTCATGATACACTTCTTAGCAACAAACTTATTCCATGAAACTAAAACCTAACTAAAAATTTAATATGAAGTAATCAACTTTATTCAAATATATTTCAGGAGAAATAATTATAAACCAGAAGAAACAAATTGAAGAATTAAACGGCGGCAAGCTGAAGCTAGATATGAATAACACTTAAATCTCAATCTCGACAATCAGTCCGCTTTATGAAACAGTTATTTATCGCAATAACACGTCTAATTAATGAATTCACGAGAGATGAGCGTACTGCGGGCTGTGGTCGTCGCGCCCTACTTGCCGCACGCATTTAGAGCACCGTGATGGCGGGAAATCGTGAAAAACTACTCTTAGTTTCTACTGCAGACTAAATTTGTACGTTTCACTGTACGAATATACATATATATTAACGGTGTTATTCATATTGAGTTAAAGTAAGCTTGTAAACTTCTTTAACAAACTTAATTATCCTTATTAATAATTGTCATAGGAGGTTTATTATATAGGCTTGTTAAAAACATAAAAGAGTGGTTATATTATATTTAGTGGCGTATCCCTTATTTTGAATAACAGCACTACAACGACACGTCGTCGATTGAATTAATGCCACGGCATTGATTCAATCAATTTCATACATTTTTCTAGGTGAATTGAATTTCATGCTTCAACATGGTGTTACGTTTGTTTGAGACTTTCTTTTTAACAATACACCAGAGATTTTCTATCTTGTTTAAATCCGGACTATTTGCTGGCCAGTCTAAAACGGATATACGCTGTTCGCTAAGGAAATATTTGACGCTATTGGCCGTGTGTTTAGGATCATTGTCATGCTGAAAGATCCAGGTTACAGGCAAATGATCGTCCGAGTAGGGAATCATTGTGTGCTCTAAGATATTTTTGTATTGCCATTGATCCATTGTACCTTCAATCTTCCGAACGGGTCCAACTCCACATCCGGAAAAACACCCCCAAACTTTAATGTTACCGCCACCGTGCTTGACTATACTTCTTGTGTATTTATAATTAAAAGCACTGTTTACAGGACGTCTAACATAGCGCTTTGCATCGGAATTTACCATATTTATTTTTGTTTCATCTGAAAACAACACTTTTTTCCATTCTTGTACCGTCCAATTAACATATTTTTTAGCGAATAATAATCGCTTCTTTTGGTGTTGCTTGGTAAGAAGCGGACCTTTGACTTTCGGTCAAAGGTCCGCTTCTTACTCAAGGACTTGATGAAGTCGGTACCTTTCGAGAGATTCTTCCAAACAATTTAGCTTCCACTAATCTTCATCGTATCAGTCTTGACGAGATGTTTCTCGGGTCATCAGACGAAAAAACTTCATTTTTAATCTGGTTGGAGCCTTTACTTGGGTATTTTTTAGCAACACGAACGATTAGCGTATCTTCTCTGGGAGAACTTTTTCTTGGCCGAGCCTTTCTAAGAACATTTTCAACAGTTCCATGTGTTTTTAACCGACGTCGAAAAAAGGAGGAGGTTCTCAATTCGTCGGGATTTTTTTTTTCTTTTTTTTTATGTATGTTGGCCGATAACTCCGTGATTTATGATCCGATTTACGTGATTCTTTTTTTGTTCGACGCGGAATAGCTTCCAATTGGTCCCCTAAAAATTTCACATAGTTTGGCCCAATAGTTTTCATTTTTATGAACATTTTTCATGGAAATAATTTTCACTCCGTTCCATATGTACACCGATTACTCCGTGATTTATGATTCGATTTACGTGATTCTTTTTTTGTTCGACGCGGAATAGCTGCCATGTGGTCCCCTAAAAATTTGACATAGTTTGACATAGTAGACCAGTAGTTTTCATTTTACGAACATTTTTTTGTTCCCGGTTCTTGGGACCTATATTTTTTAAGAAGCGCGGCACCATTCGTACGTCCACCCATACATAGCTAGACACTAAAAAGTAACAAATAAAATTTAAAAACTTCGTTTAAAAAAACCGACTTCAAAAACGAAAAATCTAAAATGTATAAAATAACTTATTTCTTAAATTAAATTTTTATAATGATCAATTGCATTAAAAACTTTCTTAACAGAACAATTTAAATGCTCAGCTATTCTTTGCCCACTTATGATCCATATGTAAATTAACAATTATTTGCCGAGTTGACGCGTCACAACTTTTATTTTTGCCCATTTTGAACAAAATAAAATTCAGATTAATTTTTTTATTGCCGCCAAAATAATAGAAAAAGCCAAGAAAGAAATGTTATTCTCCAAATTATAAAAAAGAACGAGCTATGGATGCTTTTTTAAAGTGTTTCTAATTAGGCGTCCAAGCGGCCAGTCACAGAAAATAAACTCTTACATGTGTAAAACTCATTTTGTAATTAAAAGTAAGATATGTTTTATATTGTATGCATTTAATGAGTTTTTTATTTCGGTGGCTATATTATTGCATGATTATTAATTATTGAATGTGTATATTTTTACGAACATTTGTACGTTGAAGTTATACTTTCTTTATTCATAAGAAGTGTTTCTAATTAGATGACCACCACTGTATATATTAATCAATTGCTGTTAGTAAGTCACGCTAAAACTCGAGAACGGCTGGACTAATTTAGGCTAATTTTGGTTTTGAATTATTTGTGGAAGTCCAGGGAAGGTTTAAAAGGTGAGTAAACATGAACATGAACATGAATGAAATACTTGGAATATAGTAAAAACAACAATTTCGCTTTCCCTTACAAACTACTCCTACCTGTCAAACATTTGATGTCCGTCCCGTAGTTTAGAAATCAATTAAATTTAAAAGTCGTTCAGAAATCAAATTAAATTTAAAAGTGAAGTTTTTTTTCATTTTTTTGGTTTTGAATGACAAACGTTTGATGTTCGTACCGTCGTTTAGAAATCAACGTTTTTTATTTATCGATTCTGAGGCGGCACGAAGTTTGTTGGGTCAGCTAGTTATGAATAAAGGAATAAGACCAATTTAAATATAAATTGATAATATAATAATTTTACCTAACGGAAAATAATATAATTATAATTTTGACTTGCTCAATAAACTATTTGTTATTTAAGTTCTCTAAGTATGACAGTTGGCACTGTTGCTTATTTATTCTAGGTCTCGAAATTAATAAATTTATGATATTTGTTACAAAAAATTGTTTGTAATTAAAAAATACTTTAGATTTTTATCGTAATAACGTAATATTTAATTATGTATTAATGCACTGATTGTAACATATGTATGTAATGATTACATTATGACATTGAAAATAATATTATTTTTCATTAGCATTGTAGAGTTGTAATATCTTTCATAAAAGAACATAATAACTACATCAATTGTGAAACGTATAATTACATGTAATTTCACGATTCCAATGAATTTCAATATACGAAGGTTACCGCTAACTTTAGCTAGGAACTGTTATTAAGAATTTCCCGTGACAGGTAATTTAAAAAAAATCAATAGAAATAGATAAAATGATAAATAAAAAATACTTAACAATTTGGTGGAATAAATAAAGTTTGTAAAGTGAATAAACGGATGGAAGAAGACAGATTAATGTACTAATCTTATATATAAAATTTTCGTGTCACAATGTTAGTTACCATACTCCTCTGAAACGGATGTAAATAATAAAAATGATAATTACACAATAACCACGTTACTCTGATAAAGTTCATAATCCTTATAACTAAATAGTGCCACTATGATTAGTCGCCCTATCTAGTTATAAGGACAGGATATCACTGTTATTTTGTTTTTAATATTTATAATTTAAAACATATTTTTAGGTCTAATGGGTAAAAATCTTTTGATTGCAAAAATCTTGTGAGTGCTGTATGATGGATATACAAATTTTTGTATATATTAAATTTTAATTTAATATTGGAATGAGTGGCTGACTTTTAAGTTGTTTCTGCCACCGATGAAGTAATACTTGAAAGTATATCTTGAGTAACCACTAAAACCTCTCGTGTTCATTAACCAAATCTTCTAGCCCCCAACACTGTACCACAATGATATTTTAAGAAAAATATTATAACAAAAAAAATCTTTTCGCATTCACAATTATGAGTGTCAAATAAATCAGTTTTGAATTATATAAATGTTTGTAATTCCTTTGATAAATTCTACAGGAAAACCAATGCATGTTTGTAGTAAGTTATTTTGAACGTATATAAGTATAGTTAAGTTTTAGTACTTCCGTCATTTGCCTTTAAACTTCTAAATATAACAACTCAAAGATACTAATACTTGAGGGTGTCTGATGACTGTTTTCTACGATCCATCTATCGCCTCTTTCCATAGCTCTTTTTGTCGCTATTGGTAGAAAATTAATAGAAACTGACTCAAAATAAAAATTAACAATAAAACATACCGGATATATTATTTACATAATGTACTGGACTGAAAAGTCGCGAGATATATTTCAACATATAATATATGCATAGATAAACGTAATATTATTATTCTTTATAAATATGTATTCACATGGTTCGTTATTTTGCTAGTGCCAAATGTTTAAAGGTTTTTAAATAATCTTCAAGTATATAAGCTCCCAGAGATAATTAAGTTGGTCTCAGCCCAATCATAGGTAACTTGTAGTAAGCCAGAAATTCACATTTAATAAAACAGTTCAACTTTTCTAAGCACACATATATATAAATAGAGGAATCGCATATATATTGCCAGTTTACTTTAAACCCAATTTATATATTTTCAAAATTAAAACCGTCCTCCACGTTCGGGCCTATTCCGAAAAACGACGTCAAATTTGTCACCATATTGTAGTATAGTGACGTAGGTACCCTGCACACAGGATGTTGCGTACTTGCATTTTCACCTCTTTATTTTCCTATAATGGCCGTGTAATGAATGATATGGAATAATTACAGTGTTTATCGATTTATTATAGTTTTAAACCATTTCTATTCACTAATGCCGCATAAATTTATTTATCCGCTGCCGCTATGTTTCCGCTGTCGAAATAATTTTTAAAATACTTCTGTGGCAGCATCACAGCATTCCTATGAATAACATGTAAACATACTAAATAAGTAAGAATAAATTTATCTAATTATTTCAATTAAAATACAAAAACGAATAATCACAACGAAAGATGGTCAATGATATATATTTATCGTAATAGAACATTATAGGTTTTATCTTTAGCCTCACTACGATAAGTGAGCATGAAAGCAGTACAGTAACACGTAATTGCACTCGTGCTGTCCGTCCTTCCACATCCACGCTGTAATCACCAACGAAGCGTCGGGCAGTGGCAGCGGCAGCAGTAGTAGCATGACGAGTTTTGTATTTACATACTCGCGCTGCCTATTTTCCTCGCAGAAGTGGGCATGTAATAGTTTAGGAAGGGTATGTTAGAAGTGATTGTTTAGGTTTTTATTTTATACCACCGTAAAGTTACGGGCAATTGACGTGGAGGTATATTTGGGTGTTAAAATCAAGTGTCAATTCTAGCAAAAAAGAAACACTTATTTTTTTTAAGTTATTATAGTAATGTGTCAAAAATAGTTTCGATCTACGTAAGTCCCACTTTTGGACTCGGGTGTTTACATCTTGGGGAATTTTACCGGTCATGGTTGTTGAAAATTGATTGGTACTAAAGATTTTCGCAAAATACATTCATTTAAGATATAAATAAATTCTCCTCGCATCTGTGACATAATTTTTATGTTCAATAAAAAATTGATAAAACATGTGCATAATAATTGTATGTATACTGTTCCCGTGAGAAAATCCTTTAAAATGAACACTGCCGGGTTGCAGTGCTATTAATTATTACACAAGGAACTAATTAGTGTTTGTATTTAAAAACACAATTAAGAACTTTTGTTGTCAATTGTATAGAGCAGTGTTTTTCAACGCGTGGGTCGCGACCCCCTAGGGGTCCTTAGGGGGGTCGCGAAGCTTCTATAGCGGAGTTGCAAAAGGTTGGGAAAGCTACTGCAGTAAAGTCTGCAATATCCGTAGATTCATCAAATTGCAAGGACACAAAAGTATGTTCTTTTATTTTTTCTATGACTTGATCACGAACATCAGTCACCATATCGCTTATCCTGCGTTGAATGGTACTGTCAGACAGAGGTATACTTTTGAGTTTTTCGACCTCTTGTTTGCCAAACAATCTCCGCCATATCTAAAGCCACTGGTAAAATCAAACTTTCGGCAATAGTATTAGGTTTTTCTGCTTTAGATACACGAATAGTACTCGATAGCAACGCTTTTTCATTTATGCAGGGCGGCTGGCATCGGACGTGGCCGTCCACGTATGCACGTATATTGCGTTATCTATTGGCGACGCATTCCATGTTAAAAAAATGTGTTTTACGTACTTAATTATGTATTTAGTCGAACCCTAATTATGAAAATTAATAAATATGTTGGATTAAATATTTGTCACAAAATAAAATAATTGAAAAATAAATATTATTTTTAAAAAATACGCTTTTATTGAAAATCCAACTAAAAAATAGAAAATGAATTTTAATAAATTTGAATTAATAATAGTGTAATAAGAAATGATTTTATGGTAAAAAAGCATGGGGTGCTTTTCAGGATATTATCAAAATAACCCTTATACTCATATCTGCTCATAAAATAATTATTAATATTGATACCATGCACCCCACGCTTTTTTTACAATAACATCATGTTTTCTTAAACTATTTTTAATTCAAATTTATTAAAATTCATTTTCTAATTTTTAGTTGGATTTTCTATAAAAGAGTATTTTTTAGTTTTTTTAAACTATTATTTATTTTTCATTTTTTAGTTGATTTTTTATAAAAGGTTTTTAAATACAAGCTTTTGAGATCCTGCATACCATGTAGCAGCAGACCAAGATAAGTAAAACGGGCCCAAACACGACGGCTCTATCTTGTTTAGTACATAAGCTCCTATGGCCACCTTCCGACTCCATCATCAGATCAGCTCCATGGTACCATATTATTGCATCGTCACGGGATATACACATACGTGCAAAATTTCAGCTCAATCGGAAACCGGGAAGTCAATCAAATTGAACTTGAAAGATTTCGTTACTTACTAACATACGTGTGAAGCTAATAAAAGCGTATTAAAAAGCAACGGGTAGGGGGGTCGCGAAATATTTCTTCATACTAAAGGGGTCGTGGCATGAAAAAGGTTGAAAAACACTGGTATAGAGGAACGTTTTCTGCAATATTGTTGTCCTTTCATTATTGACAAGATAACTCGGAACTTATAACAGCATTTTTAAGATGGCGGACCAATATGACTAGTAAGTATAATTGCTTCAAAGTCCAAATTAACCCCTTATCCAATCGTTTCAATCTTGTCACCTCTGTGATTTATGAAGGAATATTAAGCCTATATTAATTAGACTTCATTTTAGTTCGGATGAATCAACCAAAGTGATCAGTATAAACATAAACTTGAATTATTTATTATCATTGAATATAGTCGTGTCCTTTTAATTTCTGTGCTTTTCAATCCATTGATTCAATTTGGTTGATCTGTTTAGTATCAGCATTGCTTCCCCACCTTTATCATGAATCAACAAATGTTAGCAATAAATATAATGACGGCCTCTGAGGTTAAGCGAGCTAAGCCTTTGCCGACCGACTTCACTGCAATGCAGAGGTTCCAGGTTCGGTTTCTGGTACCTATGGCAAATTTCGGAAACGAATATTCTCCGTTATTTACTATGGTCTGGGTGTCTGGGATCGGCCTCGGAATAATCCGTGGTATATTACCCATAACACAAGCGTAACTTGACTAATTTGGGGATATACAATATTTGTGTTTGTCTGCCTATTATTTATTTATTTAATACGTATATATAAAAGGTAGAACCATTTTTATTTTAATAAAAAATTGAATAAAATATAAGTACTTTCGGATCGATATACTTTGGGTTTCATTAGATCATTACTTTTTTGGAAAGTTACTGTATAATATATAGATGAACTTAAAAAAAGAACTTAAGACAGACAAAGAAGTAAAATAACTTCTAGCTGGGCGTGTTGCCCGCAAGGTGCCACTTCTACTTCATAAAACAGCAGAAACACGTTACAAAGCAGTGAACATAGGATAGAAAGTATACTTACGTTTTTCAGTTTATTTGTTACAAACATTCAAAAATACATATATCTTTCCTCTTTATAATATTTATTAGTATTATTAAGCCTATATTACAATGATGCCACTTTGTCGGTCTTCATCAATAAGCAGTTTTGTTACGTCCTAAGAGCAAAGTTGTGACGGTTCCCACGGCTCGACCCAGCCCGTTGGATAATAAGCGTTACTTAACCAATGCGCATTGAGTTGCGCAAACTCAAGGTTCAGCGCACGATCATTGTCAACAATGGACTTCTGTGAGACATTCCATTCATGCCACTCTTGGGATTAGATTGGATTAAGATGCTGGGAATGCCGACGAAATCCGTAAGGATTTTTTACTGTCCGAACCTGACGCAAAGTCCTTAGCACCGCTCAGTCTTTGAATCTCATCATCAATAATTTCTCCAACGTTAATCAAAGTTTACTTTGCGTTTTGTGCCTAATTCTCATTAAAATACCTTTTAAAATAAACCATTAAAATACATTCTAACCTTATGCAAAAAACGTACAATTAAGTAAGTACTTTTCATTCCAATTCCACTCTTCACTGAAAAGTGGCCGAAACACCGGAACAATAAAAATCAAATGAATTACCGCGCCTGAAATCGTTTAAAAAACCTAGACATAAAAACCTAGTTTTATTATGCTTCTCGCGAAAACTTACGAAAATATTAAGTACTTCTTATCATATTTTTGCTTTTTATTCAGACACTACCGGCGTCTTTGCCCGAATTTATTATTTTAGTTACAGGATAAATCGATGTAAATTATTTGTGTGTCTTTTTCTCGTATTTTTTTTTCAAATCAGTGAATTTTCATTTCATTAATTTAAGGATATATGATGGGTGGCCCATACAAGTTTACATGCTTGTTTAATATTACTTTGTTAGATAAAAGGTAGCCTATGTCCTTCTCCAAGATATGGTATTGTCTCTTGAACAAATTTTATTAATTTCACATATTTTCATATCGATAATCTCCGTATATATACCTGTTCAACTCGAGTATCTTCTTAATAAATTTCTACATCTGACTTCAATCGTAACTATTGTTAAAATTTTGGAGGGTAATTAATGCTTTGCCCTTAGATGAATAACGGTATAAGGTTTAGCCTAACAATTTCAAAATGATGTTCGCAGATCAGCGTTTATAATAGGCGTCAAAAAAAATGTTTTTATCGTTCTGAACAAAATGCAAAACTAAACTTAAAAATTGCGTTAATGTCAAACAAAAGACCTAATTAATTTTGCACAACAATAGGTAACAGTAACGTCCCGGAAAACAACGTTCATATTAACACCAAAAACTAATTGTGGTCAAAACAATTCATGCCTCACCTTGGGTGTTGCTTCACGAGACGTAATAAATATGGAAAGCGATCTGATAACCGGCTAACTGGCACGTCAGCCGTTTAATTGCCGGCATTGTGGCATTATGTGCCAATGATAGGCCTTCGGACGTGCCACTGCCAATTATGTATGGGAATATCAGTATACATACACCAAAGAGATCATTCAGAATCTTGGAGAATGATGTGACATCATTAGTTCTATTTTCAAAAACTTTTTTAAGAATTCGGTAAAAAATCCATACATCGTCGGTTTACTACAAAAACTCATTATCTGAAATACATATTATAATATGGCTTAATTAGTTCTTGCAGTAAGCCGACGATTCAAATTCAAAAGTTTTTATTCAAAATAAGTTCCGCTGGAGAACACTTTTTGAAGGTCCTATATATAGGTTAAAATTTAAATTTACTTCCTAGTCTATGAACACCGCTTCGCAACGTGTTATTGCTGTTAAGGAGAAGAAGCGGCAAGAAACTCCCCAGCAACACGTCTAGCAATTATATTATTGGTAGAAGATTGGGCGGGAATTGATGGGTGATATTTTGCTGTGGAATTTAGAAAAAAAAATTTTTTGGTTAAAAGTGAGAGTAGCTGTAGGTCTAATTTTTAGCTATATTATCGTTGCCTCGTTTGGGGTCAATCAAAGACCTACAATGTGCTTGATGATTTTTTATTCTAAAACGTGAAATGTTCATAAATACTTGACACTAGCTAGATACATTCATCTTGCAAAACCATAAAAAATTATAAAAAAACTAGCAAAAACGAACCGACTCCAAGAGTAAATAAAAAGCAAAAAATACATATTTTCTACATCTTGTAGTTAAAATAAACCAAAATAACAACAACAAATCAGCAGAATAAAGTTATTTTATGTTTGACCATAACTTTTCAGTACAAATATTTATGTCATCCACAAACAATGAAATTATATTGTTTGAGAAAATCCTGAAGCTGTACTGAATCCAACACAAAAGTCATCAAAATCGATTAAGAAACAAAAAGGTTATGGCTGAACATATATAAAAAATATTTACACGACTAATTGACAACCTCCTCCTTTTTTAAAGTTGGTTAAAAAGAAGGAAAGTGCTTTGCCACCCATTTAGTCTGGGTGGTTACGTGGGTCTGCCACGTAATGCTTTTATACTTATTTCCACTAAATGCTCCATGATCTTAAAATATAGAATTCAGAGTCATCAAAGACAGAGCCACGAGTAAACATTAGTGCTATAGTAGTAGTAGGTGCTACTAGTATCATAGAATGGATACTATGTCAAGGGCCGAGTACATTTATTGTGAATAAGAATTGGGGTAATTAGGCCAAAACGTAGGTCAACAACATGTTTGTCAGTGTTTACAATTTTTCCACGTGTTAAATGAGCAATGCATCAAAATGCTAGGTTTGTACCAGTATGACCCTACATAAATATGACTTTATATATATATATATATATATATATATATATATTTGTGTTAATTTATTTATTCTTTGTATAAGCGCCGGTTGTTTGTAGATTGTTAGAGAAAACTGTAATTTATATTTATCTGATTTTCTAGATTCTTTTTGTGTTGGGCTCAAACTGCGTCGAAGATTCTCTCGAATAAACTCCGAAATGGCTTACTTGACTGATCTCAATGAAAGTTTTAGATACTAAAACAGGGATTTTATCTTAAATTGTTATATATATTTCATTTGCATATTTTGCGGGGTCTAGAAGATATGTAAACAAAAAGGATTTACAATTTATAAAGGAGGCTTTGGTCGCTTGTCAATTTTTTTATGAATTAAAACGTAAACAAGTTTTCCTAAAGTGTAGCCGTAGGCAATTGTTTTATGGTTTTGTTTGTCTAGATCTTATGGAGTCACGGTTATAAATACAACAGTTGTTGAACAAATTTAAAGGCGCAACAACAATTTATCTACTTTATTATAAAGATTTTTCTCAATACTTAATAACAGCCCACAAATTTCCCACTGCTGGGCTCGGGCCTCTCATTATAGGGGGAAGGGGCTGTACCCGCCACGCTTGTCCAAGGCGCCACCTATACATGTGTCAAACCTGCCAGGTTTGACACATGTGCAGGTTGCATCACGACGTTTTCCTTGACCGTTGTTAGCACGTGGTAATTGTAACAATATGCACATTCGGTCAGAAAACTCCCTAAGTGGTGCACGCTTTCCGGCCAGGATCAAACCCGCGCCCTTTGAGTTTGGGACGCGTGTGCTAGCCATTACGCTACCAGGACTTGCTACTTATGGACACACTATTTCAAATGTAAAAATATCGGTCGTCACACAATGAAGGTTTCTGTAGGGACGACTAACCTTGACCTCATCAGCTCAAAATCATTTCATCATACCTCAGCTCATCGTTCATCATCAGTATTGCAACACCGAAATTACTCCATATCTCCATAACTAATAAACGTATCTTGTTCTAATTTTTGTCGGTTGTATCTTATTCAGTTTTTACTACCGAGGTGAAATATGTACTCCACAAAATTCTTTAAAAAATACAACAAACATTTAAATTAAATTTGCAATACCAAAGTTTATTAACCCGCAGAATAACTAAACTCATTACTAAAGTTTAGTAATAAACAAATGTTCTCGCAGACATCCTGCACAGTCGCGACCTAGTTGAACAATATAATCTAATTTGCAGATATCAAAACATCCGCAATACTATGCCAGATTTGGCCTTACTTCAATCGCGAGAGTATAGAACACAAACCAGAGTAAATTAAATTTTAGAACAAAGATGGTAAACAGTTCCATGAAAACCTAACTCAATCTTTACTAATAAAATTAAAGTTTCTATCTATAACAACAAAATGGTGCCAACGCCTCATTTTCACAACTGCACCGCTCGCCATCGACGGGATGTTGACTCTCATTTCCTTATGCTCCCACACTCGACTACACAATGGTTTTCTAGAACTTTTATTCCGCATACAACAGTTATCTGGAAATAAGTTCCTATCGCGATATTTCTCTGCGCTATGACATGTGGTCTTTTAAAGAACTCGAAAGGAACTCATAAGAATTCTTTAAAGGGTCTTAAGAAGGGCGTCATAAAATTCCTTAAGGGACAAAGTGTTGGCTATGCCTCTTGTGTTACAAACGTATCTATAGGATATGGTAAACATATTCCATCAGGTGGGCTGTCTGCCTGTTCGGTTGCTTCGGGTAGTAATAAGCTCGTCAATTTGTATTATTGTTAATCATATATTACTGTTTTTAGAATTTTTGTTTGCCGGTCTATCTCGAAATTTATGGAATATAATCGAAAACGCCTTAACAGAATGTTGTATCCTTAAAATTAATCTATAAGAGTACGAATTAATCTTAGATCATATGAATGTAGATATTATACCTGTAGGAAAACCACAGAGACACTAGCTGTTGGTAAGCATCGTTATTTTATAATAAAACCCTGTGTCTAATAATATTGTCGGTTGCTATTGAACTGTTGATGTGAAATATTTATTATATTTAATTAATACAAAATATAGTTCAAGTGAAGTGCATTGTCATTGTAAATGATTGATGGTGTATACATGTCTATATATATAGACATCTATATATATATATATATATATATATATATATAGTCTATATATATATATAGTCTATATATATAGACATGTATACACCAGCTAAGCAATTTATTATAGTCTGCTAAAATATAAGTATCAAACATGGTCCTTCGAACCGGATATGAACCAGCGACTTATGGATAATAAACGGTACCTTTAATTGCGAATGTTGTATCCTTAAAATTAATCTATAAGAGTACGAATTAATCTTAGATCATATGAATGTAGATATTATACCTGTAGGAAAACCACAGAGACACTAGCTGTTGGTAAGCATCGTTATTTTATAATAAAACCCTGTGTCTAATAATATTGTCGGTTGCTATTGAACTGTTGATGTGAAATATTTATTATATTTAATTAATACAAAATATAGTTCAAGTGAAGTGCATTGTCATTGTAAATGATTGATGGTGTATACATGTCTATATATATAGACATCTATATATATATATATAGTCTATATATATATAGTCTATATATATAGACATGTATACACCAGCTAAGCTATTTATTATAGTCTGCTAAAATATAAGTATCAAACATGGTCCTTCGAACCGGATATGAACCAGCGACTTATGGATAATAAACGGTACCTTTAATTTATTTTTATTGCAAGAGTTCAGCAGACAGGCAGATGGCTAACTTGATGGAAAGCGGTTACCATCACCTATGGACATTTGCAACACCAAAGATGTTACAATTGCGCTGCTGCTCTCTTAAGGGCGACTGGAACCTAGTCACTAATTACGGAACACAACACAAGGTTGTTATGGCGGCATACTCTTGACCAGGGGTGGTCGCCATCGAGTCGAGCAAATTCCCTACCACCTGCCTATGGGTTGTTTTGTCGCCTCTTACGATGGATGGATGATATGGAATTAATACACTGAAAATTTATTATTTAGTTCATGAACAGTAAATATTCGCTTCAGAATTTCCTTTCTATTGATTCGTCTGTAGCCATTGTATGTTAATATCGATTGTTATGAGTATGGTAAAACCAATTCCCAATAAATCTTCAATAACCAGTTTTCCAAATGTTAAACAAGTTTTGTTCTTTTTAACATAAAATATTCAGTCTTTTATAACTATTACTATGGTATTTTAATATTTGGATTCAGATCATATTCAAGGCTGAGAAAAACAGAATAAACACAAAAATATATTATTATTATATTTTAGTATGTATTTGATGCATAACCGCACCATTCGTCATCGGTGGCATGTTCATATTTCTTTAAGTTACTATGCTCAACTAATTACGCTACATCGTTTAGAAGAACACTCCAGGGGATACCTTCCGACGTCGTTTCCCGTAACACTACAATATGGGGGTTGTTTAAGAAGGGTGTTATAGAAGATGTTTTGCATTGATCCAGTTATCAATATTACATTGGAAGTAAGCTAGCGCTGACTTCATACTGGCAGCGTGTAAGTTGATTTGGAGTCAGTAGACCACTATCAAGTCAGTGCTGACTTCAATATTGCGGACTGAATACTTGTACTTTGAAGTCAGTCCGCTTCCCGAGTTAGTAGCTGAATCAATTATTCGAGGCCAGCAATGGGCCGATGATGCTTCTAATGTTGCAAATGTGCAGTCACGGAATGAAAATGTTCGTCATCCTAAAGTCAATTTTCGCTTGCACGATTACAAGACACAATACTGCCAACATTTTAATAAATATCACGTTTATAAAATATAGAAACCTGAAAAAGAAAATTGCATGGTTAACAATGACAGACGCTGCGATTAACAATAAGAAACAAAGAGGATATAATCACTACGTTTAACATAAATATTAAAAGCAATAAAAAGGTTTTACATGTCTAAACAATTATCTTAGACAAGATAGAAAAACAACTTTTATCTAAGTAATTTTAAACTTTACTGTCAAGTAGTTAAATATTCACATAAACTAAATCTGTGATATGGCAATTAAAAATATGTTTCAAAACTAAAAAAAACCCCTAATCGTTTACTGCAAGTTCAGATTTTAGATTACATATTCCGAATTTAATGTTATTTTAAAATTTTTGAGATTAGTTATGTAAACTGCTTTATTTTTGTACTAGCTGTGCCCGCTACGTCGTCCGCGTAGAATTTGTTTTCAAAACTACCCGATTTTGAAACATTCTTCATTGGTGCTCCGCTCCTAAGCTAGTCTTAGCGTGATTATATATATAGCCTATATAACCTTTCTCGATAAATGAGCTATCTAACACTGAAAGAATTTTTAAAATTAAACCAGTAGTTTCTTATATTAGCGCGTTCAATGAAACAAACAAACTCTTCAGCTTTATATAGTATATTATATAGCTATATTAGTATAAGATTAACACAAAAATGCGAAGTTTTCTTTAAATAAAATGTAAATAACTAACGTTTTTTGGAATCCTTTTTTGTCAAAGAAAGATTGTCTTTCTCAATTTTTTCCAGATAACTAGATAACTGTTGTGGGAAAAAAACTTTGTATTGTCACATCAATCTTGGATATTTGTCTCCGTTTCCGTGTTTAGAATATTTGATGGAAGATTACATTTATGGGTGTAATTTGGTCCTTTAACGACCTGGATAGACTGCTTTCCGTAAATGGGTATATCTTTAATAATCCATCTAAATTTATGTGAAGCTCAAAAATAAAGGTATAATATGTTTAAATAATACAAAATGATAGAGACGAATGACCTGTGTAGCATTTTACTAGTAGAGGTTTTAAGAACTTTTATGAGTTACATATTAATGTCATCATTCCTAGTAGTCTACTTTCATGTTAGTAGTAAGTCTGTCTGTAGGTTTCAATCCCGGACTCGGCTGTGAAAGGATGAACAAGGTTTTGGTAAATCGTTATACAGGAGTCGTCTTACAAGCTTATGTGAGGAAAACCCACAGGTGTATAGCCAGGCTAAGATAAATCATACAATTGTTCATTAATTGTCTCAAAATGCTCAATATACATAGTTAAGACTGATAAAACGTAGATGACTTGATATTGTTTTGGATGTTAATTACGGGTTTTGATGTCAATTAATGGCATGTTCCTATATGTTACTGGCTCAACTCATAGTTGCGTAATGGCTACCGCACGCGTCTTAAACTCAAAGAGCACGGGTTCGATGCTAGCCGGAACACATGCAGTACTTACGCAGTTTCCTTAGGTACCTAATGTGCATATTGTTGTAATTACCACGTGATAACAACGATGAAGAAAAACATCCCAATGTAACCTGCACATCAAAATAACTGATATGTTAAACATGCCGCCTTGGACAAGTGTGGCGGGTATACTGTCCGTTCCTCTATAATGGGAAGCCCGAGCCCAGCAGTGGGACATTTATGGGCTGTTATTATACATCTTACTATGCATTCACTTGCCTTACCATCGGATGAGTTTTAATATTACTTGCATGGAACTTACGTCAAATTTTAACCTATAAAAAGGCAAAGAACGGTCGGTAAGATATAAGAACGTGCCATAAGCCGTAGTCGACCTAGACTTGTCGAATACAGGAACATCGGGTTTGTTTTCGATGGTATCCGGCGATGAGTTAACTCAAACAATACCGCATTACGTGATGTCGAGGAAATAAATTCTAAATAACAATATTGTCTCTACAAACAAAAGCAGAGACATTCGTGTTTCATTTAAGATATTATAAAGACACGTTGCCTCATAACTTAATAAGCTCGAAGCGGTACAGCGAAGCGGTGTTTTTCTCGTCGTCACGGTGTATAGGTAGAGCATCGCAGCGAAACAGCCTCTGGCGTAAACTGTTTGTGTTTTGAGTTCAACATATATAATTATTATCTTATACTCTTGTACGGTTCAACGTTCAGCGTTTTGCTGACGCTGCGGCCTACTTTAGGCTACTTTAATATTATAACTCTAATATAAATAATGCTCACAAATACTTTGTAATCGAGTCTACAACTACTACAAGTTGCTAACGAGCTGCTATTAGAAGTAACTAAGTTGAACCCAGGGATCAGCATCCAAGATCTCATAGTACGGGAATAAATCCTTGAAAGCAACATGGTGTATTTTCGTCACTGTACTCTAAGAGAGCACTCCACCAAATACTGCCAGCATCCACCACTACAAGCAGGAGCAAGTGTACAAACTGTACAACTCTTTGTGTTCAGTCTTATATCTGACTTTTAAACGACTTTCGTTGCCGTAACGGGAATTCTCACGTTACATAAGTGACAAAGATTTTCCAATAACTCCGAAAAGAATATATGCGACATTGTAGTTTAGTCCGTGTTAATACCGGTAAGATGATTTTATTCTAGGCTTTATAAGAAAATCTTAAGAAAAGTTTAAAGTGTTTCCGAAACCACTTTTCAGTTGTCTGATTTTTAAATTAACTTTTGTTCGATTATAGGTATCGATGTTTGAAGTAAGGACCCGACAAACAAAATAATTTTCAATTATAAATGTTTTAAGAAAAACAAAACCGCCTTTTAACTAAATAATAAATATTTATCCGACTTCTTTCTACAAAATTTTGAAGTCGGTGCAAAGTAAAACATAAAAATTAGTATATTTTGCAAACGTGTTGCATTTTAATGTTATGTTTTGGTGTGCAATAAAGTGTTATCTCTTTCTCTCTCTCTCACTGTAATGGCTTTAGAAAATAAAAATATTGAGCGCCTGTAGAAATTACAGTACAGGCGTGCCTGTACTATAACACACACAAGGTTGCTATCACACTATTTGGTGTGCGCTCATCAACAAGGATTGCTCTCGATTTCCCTGGGATCCACTCATCAGATCCTGACATGGTGACAATGGGATCAATTCAGAAGTATACCGATTCGATTAAAAGAAAAAAGTTGAAAATCGGTTCACAATTGACGGAGAATCGAGTAACGAACATACAAACGAATTGAGAACCTTCTCCTTTTTGGAGTCGGTTAATAAGACACGACACTGTAATTTACCAATTTTAATGGTGTTATGGTTATGATTGTGTCCTGATTATTTCTTCCACCAAACAGTTAAAGTATATTCCAGGGAGAAGGGCAAAGTATGCTGTGTAATTACTAGCACCCGAACTAAACAACTAACGTCTCAAAATGAGTAACACAGTTATTGTAAAAGCCTTAAAATGTTTTCACTGTCTACTGGAGGTGGTAAGTGGCTTATCTGCTTATTATATTAACCCACCTTTTTTACAAAGAAGAAAAATCAACGCTTAATTGTTTTTATTTCAGAATTCCGCAAACAGGCAGACGGCCCACCTGATGGAAAGCGGTTACCATCGCCTATAGACATTTGTAACACCAAAGATGCTACAAATGCGACGCTGCTCTCATAAGGGAGACAGGAATATGGCCACTGATATCGGAACGCAACTCAAGGTTGTTATGACAGCATACTGGAGACCAGGGGTGGTAGCTATCCAGTCGGACAAACACTCTCCCACCTGGCTGTGGGTAGTACTGTCGCCTCTTAAGACAGGAATTTGCATTCTTTCTCCGTTCGTGAACGAATAAATTTTAACTCGAGAACTCAAAATAAAACTGCGTTTTAAGCGCGGTGTTTTATTTTTATTCCGACGTTTCGGTCACTTCTGAGTTCACGGAAGACCAAGATGTCAATGAGTAGAATTATTGTCTAGCCCACCCCCACCTTGATCATTTTGATTTTTATTTACTGTATGTGACTCTTATCTAATTTACTACCGTTTCGCAACATCTTGTAGCTTGGAGAGAATAAGAGGCACAAGAAACTCTTCATCTACTTGCGAACTCAAGACTGAGTATCGATCTAAAACGAACGTTACCTGTATAAACGAGCGTATTAACGCTTTAACCTTTATTGCGGTAATTAAGCTTTAAAATCGTGATTCCTTCATAATGGCCCTGAGGTTTGAACAAAAGTTTCGGTAATATTTATAAATTCATCTAAAGTACTTATAATCACCAATTACCGTTTAAGCCGTTTTAATCCATTTTCTTAAAATTAATACGTGGCCTTCACTAATACCTTATTGTATGGTTTCCTCATTTTGGCTAATTAATGGATTTTTGTTTCCGATCCATCGATCACGATCTATGCGTGATGTCATCGGCGTATGCGCGAATTAGTAACGTTCGTGTGTAATGGCAGTACTTACAGAAGCTAATTGATTTTGTAAATTGAGCAGTTATTTTTAGGCATAACAAGACAACAAGTATTGTTTTAGATATTTCCCGAAAAACTTATCCGATTCTATGGACAGCATGTTTGCGGCAATTCAAGGGCAATAGCTTCCTGAGTCGCAAGTGTGCCTCAATCATCGGCAACTCAACTCAAAGTATCATCATGGTGTCATCTTGACGCCAGTGAACGACCATTTCAATTCAATTGTTATAGCAGATTTAGAATTCTGTTGGCCTGCATCAGAGCCGTCTGTAGTGTACTTGAAAGTTGGGACACCGCATGTATTAATCCATGTAGCTTCCCAATCTAAGCGAAGCGAGCGTACCACCTTCCAAAGCTAATGTTCACTCGGTCTCTTACCATCATCGAAGCACAGGACTCTTGGTAACACAACGGTAAGAACTCTGTCGATAACAAAATTTCGACGAATAATGTAATTGAATGCCGCATAGATTATATAACAGCAAAAACCAATCCGAAGAATGATAAATACTTTCTTTAAAAAAAAACTTATAAGATAACAATAAATTGACTTCTGAGAATCCGACTTTTAATTACGATTAGAATATGTTAAACATGTCTAAGTATGTGTCAATTTAAATACCATAGCTTACGGTCGTAATCAGGTGAGTATTATAATTATAACGTAATTATGATTGGTTATTTCCTGATGTACATCCTGCAGTATAATAATAGCAGTATTCTAAACGCTCCATTCGGTATGGATGTCGAACATTGAGGTGTTTACGGCTATAACGTTATGCCAAGATGAGTATACAGAAACCCATAGCTTGTCAATTAGACAGACGACCTGCGTAAGATTACCGAGACGCACTGTATGAAGAAAGTGGACGATCGGGATATGTGGCGTAAAATGAGGAAGCCCACTCTACAGCAGTCATCTGCGATTGACTGACAAAGATAGCTAGACTATGAAGGAAATTGAATTTTAACATGAGTATGACCTGAATATATTATTCATTCATTGGATCATATGAATAAAAACTTATGATTTTTTTATGACTCATTATCGTCATCTTCTTCTTATATATAAAAATGAATGTTTGTCTGTATGTCCTTTATAGAATCGTAAGCTATACATTTGATGATATTTAGCAAAGTTGTTGTGCATTAGCCAAAGAAGGTTTCTGAGATGGTTCACAATTGGACCCGGCAGGTGGCGCTGCTATCGGCATATCGATTGAAGCTTTTCCGGGCAGGACGACGTCTGCCGGGACAGCTAGTCTTCTTTCTTCTTCTTCTGTTATATATGAAAATGAATGTTTGTCTGTATGTCTTTTATAGAATCGTAAACTATACATTTGATCATGTTATGATTTTTAGCAAAGTTGTTGGGCATGAGCACAAGAAGGTTTCTGAGATGGTTCACAATTCGACCCGGCAGGTGGCGCTGCTGTCGGCATATCGATTGAAGCTTTTCCGGGAAGGACGACATCTGCCGGGAAGCTAGTGTTATATATTATAATGTGTATGTTTTAAACATCGGGTCAGTTTAATTAATGGAACAGTGAATCTGCCTTTTACTGTGATTCGGGTCTCGGTTAATTGCCAATTACCTGCCGTGAGCCCATGTTACGCTGACTTTGTTGTACGCTATAAATTGGCCTTTTGTCGCTTACTGTCTCAAAGTAATTCATTGTGGAAGCAACGAACGTGGTACATTGCCATTTACAAGTTCCAAATTATTAAACACTAGTTTACTTCCAACGTATTTGCTGGCTGTTTTGACCAATCATGTTTCTTAAAGTGATAGTAATTTAGTGCCTTACGTTTTAGATTTTTTTTAAGTATAAAATATATTCTAAAGAATAAAATATCAAAAACTGGTACAATACTGTAAATAAATAATGATACATACATACATACATACATAACTTCACGCCAGGTCCCTTGCGGGGTAGGCACGAACAACAGAGCGCCATTTAGGCTTATTCTTACACACCTCACTTGCTTCTTTGACATTCATAGTTCTTGTCATGCACGCTCGTCTGTTCTTAAGGCTCCTGACATCACCTTCTGCTAGTACATGATCAATTTGATCATGGAAGGTGTGTCGTGGCCTTCCGCGACTTCTGCATCCATCCACTTTTGCATTGTATATCTGTTTAGTCATTCTTTCATCATACATTCTTTCCACATGCCCGAACCACCGGAGCATTCCTTTCCTTACCTTCACCCCGACACTCTCTTTCAGACCAACTCTCTTTCTTACTTCGGTATTACGAACGCGGTCCGCGAGCGTCACTCCGCAGATTTTGCGCAGTGCTCGCATCTCGACCGCGTTTACTCTACTTTCGTGCTCTCTATTCCATACCCAACTCTCGCTTCCATACGTGAGCGTAGGTACCAGCACCGCGTTGTGTATGGCAAGCTGGGCCTTCTGGCTGAGGTTCTTAGCGCCTAGAAGTTTACCTAACGCTCCATTCACACTATTCCCCAAATTCACTCTTTCTATATCAGCGGTGTACCTTCCATCCCTGCTAAAAGCACATCCGAGATATACAAACTCATTCACTTGTTCCAGCATAACATCATCGACCATTATCCTTGCATTCGTTCTGGTTGTTTCTCTTTCAAACACCATCACCTTTGTTTTCTTCGCATTCAAACGTAAGCCTCTCGCCTGACAGTCATCTTTCATCATTGTGACTAGTGTTTGCAGTTCTGATGGCGATTCGGCTAAAAGCACGGCATCATCCGCATAAAGCAAGCTGCTAACAACTAGATCACCCATCCGCACCCCAACATCCATCAATCTTAATCTCTGGAGACAATTGTCCAGATATAGGATGAACAGCAAAGCCGACAGCACGCAGCCCTGCCGGACGCCAATATTGACGTCAAACCAGGGCGACAGGCTGCCGTTCACCCGCACGCATGCCATACAGTCCTCGTAAGTGGACTGTACAGCACGCAGCAAATGGCCATCAATCCCATATCCGGGCAATATGTCCCAGAGGTCCTTCCGTACAACCCTGTCAGATGCTTTCTCTAGATCCACAAAACCGCAGAAAACCTTCCGGCCCATAGCCAGCTGCTTCTCCACGATATTGCGGAGCGAGAAAACTTGATCCATACATCCCCTTCCATTTCTGAAGCCTCCTTGTGCATCCCACAGTAATCCATCGGATACCACTCTCATTCTCCTTTCAACAATTTTCGCATACACTTTAGATGCTGTGCTGATCAAACTGATGGATGATGATGATGATGATAAATAATGATCAATTCATAATTCTAAAACATAGTCCAACTTCGCAACAAGCCCCCTTCCAAGTTTCAAATTGCGTATCAAATAAAGGATTTCATTGTGAAATTAATCACTTCAAAATGAAAACACTTACAAAATACACTAAGCTGTCTAAATAATTAAAAGAAAATTAGTCAATAAAAACAAATTTTAGAAAGTCTCCTTGCGAAACACTATTCGAAAGAAACGTGACAAAAGTTAGTCAACAAAGCTTTGTGAAGATAAGTCATGTCTTTTAAAGATAGCTTATTAAGACTATCTATTCTGGAGCAGACAACAAGAAAACAATTACGGATGCTAGATAAGTACTGCTAATAATTCCAAAGCTTCAAGTTGGTACAAAGGAAGTAAAAAAGTTTTGTTAAGGTGAAAGTTATCTTAGAAGTTAATGTATTTTATGAATGTACAAAAGCTTTTTATGACACTTCGTTCGAGTAGTATCTATATATGTATTACTAAAAATAAAAGCATAATATCCAATCTTTATATCTGCCTAATCCTATGGGAACATGGCTGACAATGTTGTACATTGATTGACCTGGTATGTCCGACGTTGAATAGTACTATTTAACTATATCATTATAGTAACTGATACCCGCCCGCTTCGCGTGCCGTAAAATCCGTTCCGTCAAATTGTGTCCTTAGATGATTATTAAAAACATTTTCTACTGTATCATCCATCTAACTTTAGATGTGGTGTAAGTCGTATAAACATCATCAAATTGTAAAAATCCTGTTTGTAATGTATGAAAATTATCTTTTAAGGAAAAGCAGTGTATACATACATTCGTAAACTTACAGTCATAATATAAAGATGAATCACTCTTGATTTCATTATAATAATAGGTTAGGCCAAGACATAATGCATTATTTTTTGTTTCGTAACTTTCTTTGATACATGATTATCTGTTACTTATATGAAGTCAAGATGGTGTCAAGCCAATTACAATAAAGACAACAAGAAATTAATTACTCTAACAAAGCCATTTGTCGCTTTTCACACAAAGTATGACTACATTGTTAACACTTTATAGCTGTTATGTAAATTTTAACGTAACATTGGATTGTTCAATAATGATTTTGAATTTCCCTCATATATATTAAAAAAAAAAAATAGTAACAGCCCATAACTGTCGCACTGCTGGGCTCGGGCCTCCCGCTGTAGGGGAACGGACGTTGTTTGAGTTTAGGAGGCGTCCGCTACCCATTACGCTACCACGAATTATATTTATATATAAATTGTTTCTTTTATGTGTATGTGGTGAAAAATAAAGTGATTTCATTCTATACTATACTATATCTCCTCAAAGTTTAACATATCTGACTACAGTGTGGCTAAGAAAAGTAGACACTCAGATGATACACAGACCTTTTACATAATAATAATACAATATCAAAACATTATCATCATTAATTCAATTCACTAATAATTATAATTAAGAAAGAAATATAAATAACCCAGAAATATAATGCGACAGAATATATATTCAAAACTCAACACTATCTTATTAAATTACAACACTGTTCCGATATCATTTCAAGCAAAAACATTTATATTTAATATTTTATCTCGATAAATAAATTAAAGTTTGTCATTCAATAAGTTACAGTAAGGCCAAGTGAAGTATTGAAAGTGCCATGAGTCCAATTTAAAATAATATTTAAGTCTTTTTATACCTATAAATTGAGAAATCGATTTTACATAACGTTCGGTGCCAAACA
Organism: Dendrolimus pini; assembly: GCA_949752895.1. NCBI lineage: Eukaryota > Metazoa > Arthropoda > Insecta > Lepidoptera > Lasiocampidae > Dendrolimus > Dendrolimus pini. The sequence continues at coordinate 4,791,373 of OX457131.1, forward strand.
TATGTACATACAGAAGAATTGTGTAAAATAAGAACTCAGAAACTCCTGTTCAGAGAACAGGAGTTTTTGTGTTCAACAGACTTCAAAAAATTTGTTTGTGTGCAGTTCACACGCAGTTGAAGTGAAAGAAAGTGTGATAAGGGGTGGGAGGGATTCTAAATTTTGTGACTCCACATTTTATATATTTATCGTTATAATATATTTAAGTTTTAAAACACGAAATTTGGAGTATTAACAAAAAACTTCAAAACATTTGGAAATCTTATCTGTAAGCGATGTATTCCATCCCGTTCTCTAGCAGGTTAGTCCTATATATTTATGTGTTTATGGCTTTTTAGTGTTGGTTTTCCGTTTCACCGCGTTTCAAAAGACAACGATCCTAAAGAATTTTCACTTAAAAAAAGAAAGAGGTTATCAATTCGTCGCAAACATATTTTCTTATACGCATAACGTACGAGTATACTTATCAAAACTTTTTTCTGAACTGATTTTTATAATTCTTTTTACGTTGAATTCAGAATAGCTTCAGGGTATTTTCATACGTCATTTAGAAGAGAAAAATAAAAAAATTCTAGCAAAAAAGAGAATTGTTAATTAAAATACTTTCCCAGTATAAAAACTTGTAAGCCTCAATAAACAAAACACTATAAAACCCTAAATCGCCTTTTCTTTGAACGTGATTCAAATATAATGCAAAGGCCAAACAGGTTTATCAATGTCAGATTTGCCATTTCTCAAATGATCTTATTTTCCCTGAAAAAGTCAAGGCCTTAGTAAAGAAGGCTTTTGAAATGCACTTCCGTAACTAAGACCTGTATTGTATATTGATACATATAAAAACCGATTAAATACGTGGAGGACCACTCGTATGAAAGAAAAATATTAAAATTATATCCGTACAGGAACGGAGAAAGAAACTTAAAATTGGTCCAGTTACTGACTTGGGGTGCGGAATGACTTCAAAAAAGTTAATCGGAAATTTTCAAGTCAGTCAGACTCGGTAGCCTCCTCACCGCCTCCTCTGGCTCGGTCGATCAGATCGCAGCGTGAGGAAAGCATATTTGGCGGCCGGTAGGACGGCGTCCGGTCGGCCGTCCCAAATATCCCTGGAAGGACAGAGTGGAGGCTGACCTGTCAGAGCTAGGAGCCAATAATTGGCAATAAACCGCACAGGACAGAGAAAAGTGGCATGCTCTCGTTTCGGAAGCCAAGGGTCACTTTGGGTCACTGAGCCAACGGAGTAAATAAGTAGTAAAACTTGGTAACGCTGTACTGACTTGAAATCGATTTACCCGATGTCGGTATGTAGTCAGAACTGGCTTCCGTCTGTGAAGTCAGTAGCTGTATCAATGTAAATCAGCTTTATAAGTCTTGCGCAGGTTTGCCGATGATGACCCCTCCCGCCTCCCACAACCGCGACCCGCGATCGTCTAGTTCTTAGTACTACTTCGACAAGCCCCAGTCCCAGTAGTACGAAGCGGAAAGGGCGACCATCGGCAAACCTTTTGCGCACGACTTATAGTTCCTGTGGCCGGGCGAGCTGTCGCACGAGGAAACAAGGCAATTCACAGCCAGGTGGATGGCTTAACTGTAAACTACCCTAGTGTTGATCGTTCGAAAAAAAAACATAATACGTATGCTAAAGCCGTTTCACAAAAATGAATATAGCACATAATATTATGTAACTTCAATAATCCAGGTAAACTTAGGATACATTTTAACCCAGAAAATGGGCTAGTTTCCGCGAGATACGAATCTCAAGACTAAGCAAACAAACCACGCATAAAGCTATAGTTAACGGTCAATCAAAAAGGTAACACAGACATAATAATTGGGTATAGTCAAGTTGGGGAAGACTGAGAGTGGGGTAAGTTCATGCAGCACTCGTTTTTTTATTCAAAACGGAATTAAATAAATAGAGTTAAACGGTGTCTAAGCTTACTGACGGATTTGTTGTCGTCTTCGCTATTCAAACACGGGAATAACAAGAGTTGTACCGAGTTCCCCCACTTACAAGACTTCCACACCTTGTCTATATATAATTTTTTGCTTGAATTAAATTATTCAATATCAATTTCTAATTTCAACTTCCTATTTTGAAGTGCTCTTAAATGTGCACAAATTGTTTCAGATCCGCAAACGTGTTGAGCCGAAAAGTCGTGACTTGAATCTCGTTTAAATGCCAATAAAGCTATTGTCACAGTGAATTGTAGCGAAGAAAGCTTTTAATTTGACTTTTATCTTTAAATTCGAAATTCAAATCAGGCGATTGATGATATATGGCCTTACTTATAAACTTTTGTTAAACTTTAAGTAACTGCTCATCAAATGATTAGTGAAAATGTTACCCATAAACTCCTCTTTAGTCGAATATTTTGGGTACAACCTACGTTAATCATTCAAATTTCGTTTGTATGTGCTCCTCTGAGGTAAACAACAGGTAATACACGTTTGTAAGTGAAAAAAAAAAGATATTCATTGATTAGGGACTGATTCTGATTCTCTTACTTAAGAGATGCCTAATCGTTTCTTAACGAAATTATTATAAGTAAGGCCGTTAATGTTTAAGTAAACAAAATCGGAGGAAGTGTTAACTCCATAACTTGATTTTGGGTGATGTTTTTTGCCGTGCAATGTTATAAAAGAAAAATGATTAATATTGTTTACAAGGGGACAATCTCATTTTGTCTTTAGCCAATCAATCCCACGTAAGTATCCTCAAGTCTGCGCTACATATTTTAAACCGGGCAGGAACGGAGAAAGAATACAATTTCTTGCGGCCGGGCGGCCTCTCGTAAGAGGCGACAAAACAACCCACAGCCAGGTGGACTGGACTGGATGGCTACCACCCTTGATCTAAAGTATGTCGCCATAACAACTTTGAGTTGTGTTCTGGCATTAGTGACCAGGTTCCAGTCTCCCTTAAAAGAGCAGCAGCGCACCTCTGGTGTTGCAAATGTCCGTAGGCGATGGTAACCGCTTACCATCTAGTGGGCCGTCTGCCTGTCTGCTGAACTCCTGCAATAAAAAAAATATCCCCCCCCCCCCTACCCCTCACCATGCCCTACTACCTTATCCAGACCTGCCGGCAACCTTACGCAAGTTGTCGGGTTGGACGGCGTCCTACGTTACGTTTACCGAGAAATAGTCTCCAAAAAAGTGGACAATACAACTCTCATACGAATCGACAGATTTTGATGCGGTTTTTTAACGAAGAGTTGTGCATTTGCGTTAATAATCTATTTTACCTATTCGGCTAAGACTTTTGCCTTAAAATTATTCTAAAACGTGAATATTCGTGATTACTTTACACTAGTTAGAAATACTAATCGTGCAAAGCCATATTTAAAAAGAAGAAAAAAACGGTTAAATGTATATCGCTCCACGCACATTAAAATGTTTCGCAGTGAGCGTTTCAAAAGTCCAGTTTTGTCAACATTATATAAAATGTCCCCATATCTAAAAAAGTAATCAACGACAAAGAATTTTTTTGTTTAAATTGTTTTTAAATTTTCTTAAACTTGATATTTTTGAGATTTTTATCCCATAGTTTAATGAACAGAAAATTATTACTCTGCAAAAATTATATTCGTTGTAAAAAGTGTCAAAATTTACTTCCCTTAACTTAAATACTATTGTATTTAAGTTAAGGAAAGTAAATTGACGAACTCTCTATTGACGAAGTTCTAACGACATCGAGCTTGTATAACTTCGTAAAATTTAATTTTACGATTTCATTCAAATTATGGACAGTTGAATAACTTCATTTGTCACAAAGACAGTAATACAAATACGTTTACTGAGTTATTAAGTAAAACGTCTGTATAATATTTTCATTTGTTACTTCATAATTCTAACGAGCTTTGATCAATAATGTGTCCTAGAATATGTTTGCAATTTTGTATGTTTGTAACGAATAAACTCAAAAACAACCGATTACAAACATTCTTTCACCATTAAAATGCTACATTATTCCAGATTAATATAGGCTATATTTATTGCTAGAAAAAATTAGGGTCCCCTACTAAAACTACAGTAATGTAACCCAAGGTGTAAAAAAATAGTGTTTGAGTTGAGTTTGAGTTTGAGAAAATCCTAATTAGAGTACATTAAACATTATTGCTGCCATGAAAATCACATCGCCATCATTTTAACGACAATTGAAAACGAAATGGATCTACTTACATTTACAATCTAGAAATTTCTAGACCATAACACGTCCTACGCTTTTCCTATGCACACGTTCGCTTTTCCCGTCATTGCGGTTTTGTTTAATCAAAGAATATCAGTTGAATACGTCTTACTTTCTAATTGTAATACCGCAATTATGTAAGAATACAATAATAATGTGTTCATAATACTGCTAAACCATATATATTAAAACATTCATGTCGGATTATTAAAACTACTGTGATAATTGAAAAGGAGAGGCACATGATTTGATATTATTAACATTATTTAACAATATATAACACGTTTAGGAATGGTTAAATAGTATCTACTAACAATTCCTTGGGCCGCGCTCCCTGTCGTAATATGCCACAACGACAAAGCAACGCACATCCAAGTGCTAGGGCATTTACCCGTCTGGGTGGACTATAGACCTGGACTGGAGTAGTGGTCTAGGGTATGCCGCTATAGCCTGAAGTTGTGTTCTGGTATAAGTAGCCAGGTTCCAGTCCTCCCCCGTTCCAGATGGACAGCACATTGGCAACACCTTTGGTGTCTCTATCAGGTGGGTTTGCTGTACTCTAGCAATAAAATCTAGAACATAGTTGAAGTTTTCTTCCTTATAAATTAGCATGCTTTGTAAATTTGACTTGTGTGAATTATCTTAAACTAAATGAACGCAAGGCATAAGCTGGATCCATAGCATGAATTTACTGTCCAACCAATGCTATGTATATTTTTTATTATATATTGTTCGGAAGTATGAATATAAAGTGCGGATCTCGCTCAAACAAAATGGCGAGCATAGCTTAATTAAAAATATATAATTACGAGTACTTATCCTTACTGACTGACGTGTCAATGCATTGCCGAAACTAATGAGGCTAAGACCGTGAAAATTTGCATGCGGTTTGTTTCTGTACTGTAGGCGCACTGAGAAAGCAAGGGGTGAAAAATTAAAGATAAAAATCCATATTTTTTAAAATAAGAAACACGAATATACAACTGCTTCTGGTTAGAAATAAATGTATATGTGTATCGATATTTCTGGAAATTCAACTCCTACGGGAGTAAAAGGGGGGATGAAAGTTTGCTCAAACTATGATTATTTTAATATATTTTTTATGGCATCAGTTCAGCAGACAGGCAGATGGCCTACCTGATCGAAAGCGGTTACCATCGCCTATGAACGTTTGTAACACAAAAGTGCTACTAATGTGCTGCCGCTTTCAGGGTGCTGGAACCTGACCGCTAATGCTAGAACACAACTTAAGGTTGGATTGGTTATATACTCTAGACTAGAATAGACGGGTAAATAAACTACCATCTGCCTGTGGATTGATTTATCACCTCTTACGACAGACCGCTTGACCGTAGGAAATTATATTCTTTCTCCGTTCCTGCACGGAATATAATCTACGCGAGCGAAGTAATGAGCACTAGTTAAACTGAAATATACGTTCGTCGCGTCTCTGACAGTGGAATATCGACCGTGATGCGTGCCGTGATATAATTGCGGAACCTTGCGGAGGCGAGTTCAGTGAATTCACCATTTGAGAGATGTCGTTTTAGGAGATAATGATAGTGCGGTCAGGGACGTTGTTATTAGGTAGCCAAGTGACTGTCAAGTGAAATTATTGTAATTATCTCCCGAATTCAATCCCTGGTTGAGCAACTTTATGTTGATATAATACGTTTGCCAATTTTTTGTCTTTAAATATGACAGTTTTATAAAATTCATGCACAAACATACACACTGTTAGTGTGGGATTTATATAATAAAACACAAACAACTTTGAGACCTATTTTATTAGACTTCGTGCCTATATTAAGTAAGTAGATAAGACTGTGTTGACAAATGAATCGAGTCATTTCCTAAAACCTTGATTGAAACTTGACCTTTGATTCTTAAAATGTTCGTCTTAAATTACACTGGTCTACAGTGGATTTGTTGGCCTAGATATGAAAATGATTTTGGGTCCATTTATGCACACATTTCATGAAACTATCAATGATTTTGTTAGATTTGCTCGGTTTTTTTTTTAAATCTATATTCATTTAATCTTTTTATTCTAACTCTCCTTTATAATATACTATTTAATCCTGTTAGTCCTCCTTACCTTAAGGAACGTTTTGAATTCCTTCGCTTCTCCACTTCTCACAATTTGCGCTCAGATACATATCGTAGACTCCTGACACCTGTACACACTTCATCATTCTATGATAACTCTTTTACAGTGCAGGCTGTCAAACTATGGAATGCGTTGCGTCTTGCTGTCAGAGAGGCCAAAACATTACCTATATTTCGGAACTCCCTTAGAAAGTACTATCTATTTTTAAATAAATATGTCTAATATATTAAGCATTTACGTATTTATCTATTGTAATATATAAATTGTCACATATAATTTTAACATATATATATATTTTTAGATTATTTTGCATACACACACACACATATATATATATATATATATATATATATATATATATATATATATATGTATATATAATGTATATATTACTATTATATTTATATATGTATTTAATTTATAAATTAGTGTAAGTAAGTATATTTAAATTGTACAGTCCGATCATTTTTCTGCTCCACCTACATCGCCAGATTAGTTAAGAATTTCTTTTAAGCTAGGTTGCCTGGAAGAGGTCGCTTTTAGCGATAAGGCCGCCTGTTGTTTTGCCAAGAAGTATTGTAATTATGCATTTTGTTTTATATTAGTTTGTTTTGGTGAGCAATAAAGTGTTATCTATCTATCTTCATTTTACATTACAAAAATCAAAAAACGAGAAATAAAATAACAGATATATTTATAATGTCACTAATATTTTGAGAAATTAGGATACATGGAAGTAAATAAAGAGGAAAATGTCGAAAATATATTTTATATTTCCATAAAACGCCTTTTATGAGCTTTTCTTTTATAATCTTTCAGGGGAAAATCTCTTTTCAAAGACCAGCAGTAATTAATTGATCAAAATATAAGATATGCAAAAATAATGAAAATACGAGCATATTGAGAACTTTCATGAATATATTCGTAATCTGGGCACTTGAAAACGTAAAAATTTGCGATGTTATCCAGGGCAACAAAACAAAACTTTTTTTTTGTAGAGCTGTGTTATCTCTAAATATCAATAAGAACTTTAAACTAAATATAATACTTAATTTCTAATTACTTAGATAATATTGCCATAAAATACTTTAAAGCACATGACATGAGTTCAAATATTTTATGTTAGGCGGCGCCCTCAGACAAATGCAACAAACGGTGGTAACAAAAGTACCTTCATAATTTCAAAATACAAATATCAACGTCAAACTGAATAGGTGGCGCTATTATAATACAAGATATTAACAATACATATATACATATACTTACATACAGAAAGAAAGAAAAACATTTGCTGTCGCTAATGAGTAGATTCTAATGATATGAATAATAAAAATGGTTATTTTTGAAAATAACCATTTTTTTAAACAAAGCCGGAACTGTTTTTGGGAAACTTACTGAGACTATTGCCAGTAAAAACCAAAGACCTACATTTTTAGACGTGTTGCGGTAACCCACAAGTTTTTAAAGGTTACGTAAATTAAACTGACTTCGACAAAAAATTGTTTGTCAGTGATAACAATAAAATGACCATGATTGAGTCAGTGACTTCGTAAAACATTTAACGCAATAAGAGTTATTTTGTATTTAAGATAACTGTTATTTCCGTATTGAAGTTTGTCCGTAAATTGCATAAAAACAAGCTTCTGTGATTGCATGGTTCAAAATATAGGTGTTCGTGGGAAATTGAAGGTTGTATATTGCCGGGAAGTTTTATTTAAAAAAAAAGCTTTAATTTTGGTTATGTACAGGGTTGGCCCTAACCTTTTTGCAGCCGTAGGCACTTGAAAGATGTTGCCTCCACTGAACCTTAATTAAAAGCTTTATTGTGTTAAGATAGAAAGATAAGAAAAAAATATTATATTGAAAAACAAAGTTTACTTTTCTCTTTTTTGGATTTTAATAGTATAAGCGTTTTGCAGTCATTTTTGCTGGTATATTTTCCGTCCCTAATTTTTTCTGCTGTAGGCAGTTGCCTACTGTGGCTTCCGTCTCCAGCCACCTCTGATTGATATATAAAAATCAAATGCTGTTTGTTAGTTGGGCTAAAACTAAAAAACGGCTGACTGATTTTGATGAAATTTTATGTGTTTGAGTGGGTCTCGGCATAGTGTAAATTTATAATTGGAGCCGGTAGGTGGTGTTATAATTGGGTTTTAGATTTCTTCTTCAGGGCAGGACAACCTTTGCTGGCCCGATAGTTGGTAATAAATGCGGAATAATAATTTGTAGGGTATGGATTATTTTAAGCAAGAACTATGTTTGCGTCGAAAAGTTATAAGCGCTCTTGAGGGCTAATTTTTCAATCAGATAAAAGTTATCAACGGAATAAATTATAACCTGAGTGAACTAAAAACTGAAAACAATAATAAAATTGCCTATAGTCATACCTATAGGTAATTAGCACCTTCCTAGCGTGCAATTGAAACCAGGTAACGGGTGCCTGGCATATGCTGAAATGCACCTATTTGGTATCATCGCGAGACACATTTTTTTGCTATGTACCTACATAGTTTAATAGCCATTTTATTTTATTATTTGGTCTTCAACGTGTCTCGCTGTGTTTAAACACCACATAAATTATTTCTTTATACAATTTTGAGTTCTTCCTACTTTGTCGATTTCGGAACAGAGTTAAGAGAGTATTTCAATAAAATATTACTGTGATTTCGAAGTTTCGAAAAATATTAGGAATATACAATTAATATATTTAAATTAAAAATCAATTTGTTATGTTGTTATCATTATAGTAATACAATAAATCTAGGTATTTCATCAGACATTCACCTCGTTTCTCGAAGGTTAAAAAATAGCGAAGTTTCATACAGTGGATTCGACGTTTTTGTTTGCTGTTGTAATTTTTCATAGCACGAAAATACCAAGGAATTGATTGACCTTCATTTAATGCATAAAGTAAGTATTGCATATTTTAATCTGTAAACAAATACCGGTTTTCTAAAGATAGTTTATTAAAAAGTACACTCAAATATTAACAGCTTATATACTAGGTACCGTTATTATTTATTTTAGAAGTTTTATTTATTTAAGTATATAATTTCGTTTTGATTTCAACTTGAAAAAGAAAAAAGAAATTTTCCATACAGTCTTTGTTTGAAAAATAACTGCATCTTCTCGGTGTAGGCCATTTCTGAGAAATCGATGAGTCAAGGTGTTTTTAGGTAATTCCTTCAGACAAAGGAACATGTTTACTGTACCAGTTACATTTATGCTTTAATTATAAAACCATACTTAAGTATAAAGAACTCGTGGTGTGATTAAGGGACTCATGTTTCAAACAAATTGGTTTGAATCCTGGCCGGGAAGAACGCTATCCTAATTTGCATATTGTTACAATTACCGTGCCACCGGCAGCTACGCTTCCGGCAAGTCCGATGGACTCGTTGACCAACGACGTGTGTAGTCCTCCAGCATTTCGGGTTTTGTGCAACGGGTCAACAGCCCGTTTACGAAAAAACTTATTGTTACGAACTCACTACATACCCACAACTGGCAAGACACTGGGCAGGACAGATGATAGTGGCGTGCTCTCGTTTCGGAGTAAAAACTCACTTTGGGTTGCTGAGCCACGGGATTCAGTTAGTTAGTTCCTTACAATTACCACGTTCTGGCGAAGAAGGTGACTTCATGATTAAATCTGAACATCGAGACAACTATGGAAACTAGTCAAACCGTCTAGACAAGCATGGCGGTGATAGTACCCATTCTCCATAAAAGGTAGAGGACTTTATCAGTGGGACTTTTACGGGCTTATATTTATTTATGAATAAACAGACACTTGATATTGATAATCCCTACAAATTAAAAATAGTTTCGAAGAGAGCCAGCGTCAGCTTCGCGACATTTCAAATTTACCAATTAGCTTTTCAAATTGCAGTTTATAACATTAGAGGGCCTAAAGAAGTCGTTTTCACAGATTCATATAATGAACATGAAAATTATCAAAATTTAGTTGAACTGTTGTACAACTATATCTTAAAATTAGCCGTATATCTAGACAAGTGATAATTTCACCAAGCGCTTCTTCCAACGGCGACCGCTTTAGGTCCTCTGTAGCTATCTAATTTTGAGAATACGGTTCCTAGATTTTTATATTAGGTACAACACTTAATCAATCGATGACAGACGAGTATTTCAAAACAAGTTAATCATAATGTAATAAGTAATATAACCTTAATGCTGGTATTAGATGGATCAATAAATTGACCCAATTTGGTTGAACGGAACAGAACTAAAAAGTTCGATGGTATTCAATGACATTGAATGATTCAAGTATTATATGGATCACTTAGAGTGATTCTGTTGTAAAACCTTATTTAATGTCATAGACAAAATGTAACTGATGTGTAGAATATAATTTTAATTCGAATTTACTTCAATAAAAAATGTCGAACAGTTAACACAATCTTTTACTAAAAGATATTTTCCAACATTCGTTATCAGCACGAAGGCTCTGTAAAATGAGCTAATTGTTCCATTTTTTCATTTAGAAGTCGTTGTGGCATTGTTTTTTTGTGTATAGTAAATAAATACGTCTGACAAAGAAAAAACAAAAGTTCAATATGTCAGGGGATCACGAAAAAACAGGGTCAAGCCTGCATTCATTGGCAGGAATATATTTAAAGGGAAGAGACGACTATGCTTCATGGAAATTTAAAATGCGCATGTATCTTCTACATGAAAATTTGTGGAATTGCATAGTCGGATACCCTGCGGGTGACGCCACTCCCGTCGACTTCAAGGTAAGAAATGACGAAATTACCTTAGCGAAAATTTGCTTAACCTTGTATGGTCCAGCAATTACGCACGTCAGAAGCAGTAAGACTGCGAAGGAAGCGTGGAACGCTTTAGCAGCTTCCTACGAAGACATGTCCATGGGTCGTAGATTGGCTTTGGAGAGAAAGCTATATAGATACCATTTAAGTGACTTTCAAAGCATGGAGCTGTATATAGATGCTGTAATGTCAACAGTGCAAGATCTGGCAGACATAGGGAAAGTTACCGAAGACAGTTCAGTAGCTGCAATCTTATTAGGAGGATTGACATCCCGTTTTGATCCGTTGATCATGGCGTTAGAAAGCTCTACAGGAGGGATTTCAACTGAATTTTTAAAGAGTAAACTATTAACAGAGTTTGCGAGGTCAGCTGAATCTGAATCATCTACGTCTGATGCAGCGTTAAAAGCAAAGCACAAACCAAGTAAAAAATCAAAGGTTCGAAAAATAATTTGCTACACCTGTAAAAAGCCCGGTCATAAAGTACAAGACTGTCCCTTGAATAAAAAGAACAAGGAAAGATGTGGGCAAGGTAACATTTCAAACTTATTCGGTGCTTTGAATACTGCTGGAGAAATAAAATCTGACAAATGGTACGTAGATTCTGGAGCTAGTGCACATATGTCTGGTAGATCTGATTGGATGGAAAATATTAGAGATTTTCCAGTTACCAAAGTGACAATTGCAAATGGTGATACCTTATTTAGTGCTGGAATAGGCAATGTTCCTATTGTAAATAATTTTGAGACTCTAAGTGGTAAAAATGTAAAGAATATTTCAGATGTTGTATTTGTGCCAGGTTTAAATACAAATTTAATTTCTGTAAAGAAAGCCACACAAAATGGCTTTTCTGTTCTTTTTGATACAAAAGGTTGTACATTTTTTGACACTTCTACTTTTTCTTATACAGGTGATGCTGTTTGTCACGGGTCTTGTTGTGGTGGATTGTACACTTTAGATTGTACTGTAAGTTCATCCAAATCCTTATCAGCGTTCGAAGTACAAAGTGACGTTTCAAGTTATCGCCTATGGCACAAGCGACTTGGTCACTTATGTCGTATAGGTTTAGACGCTCTTAACAAAGCAAATCCAGACATTTCGTACAAAGACATAGATAAGGAACCCTGTATAGCATGTATAGAAGGTAAGCAAGCTAGGAAACCTTTTAAGACCAAATAAAAGGGTGATACCATGTAAGTGGGTCTTCAAGTGTAAAAGAGATGCAGAAGGTTCTATTGTCAAATATAAGGCAAGGCTGGTGGCGAAAGGTTTTAATCAAGTTTGTGGTGTTGATTACAATGAAACCTTTTCACCAGTGGTGCGAAATTCTTCTTTACGAACTCTGTTTGCCTTGGCTGCAGAGATGGGTCTTAATATGCACCACTTAGACGTGGATACTGCATTTCTGAATGGAGATCTAGAAGAAGAAGTATATATGCAACAACCGGAAGGTTTTTATAAGCAAGGCGCAGAGAACAAAGTTTGCTTATTAAGGAAATCGTTATATGGCCTAAAACAGGCTGCACGAGCATGGAATATAAAATTAAATGAAATTTTATCAATTATAGGTTATTAGTTTGTAGTATATTGTATTATTTTCTATTACTTTGTTTTTGCCTTGTTTTCATATTTTCTCTTATTTTGTCTATTTCCATTAAGGGGGGTATGTTGTAAAACCTTATTTAATGTCATAGACAAAATGTAACTGATGTGTAGAATATAATTTTAATTCGAATTTACTTCAATAAAAAATGTCGAACAGTTAACACAATCTTTTACTAAAAGATATTTTCCAACAGATTCATCCATAATGAAAGACAGAAATGAACCGTCTAGTATCGGATGAAGACCTACCGCATAGATAGAATTGTCAAACTATATGGGTTTATAAGACGATGTTTTTAATTTATCTAAGCCACAAATTAATATTATTGTTATTAAAAGTAGAGATCTTTACTATATAACAAAGAAAGTCGACGAAATATTTCATTTTGCAGTAACCAATAATTATCAAAGTTTTGATTCTTAAAGTAACTACGGTTTGCCAAAACATGGCACCGACACATGATGCTAAGGATTTCAAATAAAAAGTTGCAACACTGGTCATTGTGTGTAGAACGGAACGTTATCAAAAACTGGTGCAAAAGACTTCTTCGTTTTATTATAAGCAGCTGCTCTTAAAGTTCTCAAACGGGTTTGTTGAAAGGCTGTGTTCAGGCTGACGTGGCTTCGCTGACATAATCTGGCCTTCGGGCGGGGCGCCGCGCGCCAGTTGCAACCGTACGAAAACAAAATGGCGAGTTAAGCGTGCCAAAAAAAATAATTAAAATTAATCGCTTTTAACTGTTTTTTTTAAATCAATTATACATTCAACATTTAAATGCTAAGATGTTTTTGCATATGGTCTAGAAGGAAAATAAATTTAAATTCAACTAGTGTAAGAACAGAAATCGTAGGCTTGCATAGCCTCCATCGAAATATTATTTAAAACGAAGCGCAATATTATGTGTTGAAAATCAAAAAGATACAAAAGAAACCAAGTAGGTGTCCATCGATCCTGTAGTAGCGATCAACGTGCACTGTTTTTAACATCTAACTATGAAACCCTAAAAACTTATAAGATTAAAAACAATATAAAACAACGGAACCCAGAAAGAGTTTAAATACAAGCTAAGCTATCATATACATGCTAGTAATTTATTCCGTAGCAATTAACTCATTGTTTTGTCATAAGGAAGTACCTATTAATAGCTCTTCTTTTCTTATCAAAATATTTCTTGAGATCATGGGGGTCCATAATAGATCAAAGTATCTGTTCAATTAATTATTTTTCCCATATTTCATGAACCATTAGTAAAATGTTCAGATAACCGAGTAAGGCACAAAGGTATATACATTGTTTGAGCACCTGTGAAGCCGAACACAAAATTGACACAATATAAGACGAAGTGTAACGACGTGATTAGATAAACAAGATAGGTTGGTTTATCCTCGTAAGACTTGTAACATAGTTGTCACTTCGACAGAATCTCGAGAGAATAACCCTCGACAATATAAAAGAAAAAGGGGAAATAACATTAGCTACCGAGAGGAAAAATACATCAAATATTTTACCGTTGGAACTACAAAGATAGACTGAAGAGTTGATATCTAACGACAATTTATGACGTCAGAGGTGGTATGGTAGTCTCGTGTTTTACATCATTACTTAGAGATTTATGATTTTAAATCACGGTTTCTATTCTACGCTTAGGTAAGTTTAATTTGTGGAGAGTTTTATGTTCATTAACATACATTTCTATAATCAAAATGAACAACATTTTTTAGATAGCGTTTCACCATAATCTCGGTTGATCTTAAATAGAGATCTTGTCCAGAATGGAACATGCTTACTGAAAACCTATTCATATTATACTTATCGGGAAAAACTGAGCGTGATTGCGAGGCTAGAACTCGGGGGGTGGGGGGGGGGGGATTATGTAGGTCCGTTTTCCGGCTGACGTCTTTTTACTCGAAAATTAAACGAAAATTTGAATACTTTTATGCGTGCAGGAACAGTGAAATAATACAAATTCTTGCGGGCACGCGGCCTGTCGAGGCGAGAAAACAACCCATAGCCAGGTGGCAGGGCATTTGCCCTTTTGGATGTTTACCACCCCTTGTCTAGTGTTTGCCGCCATAACTACCTTGAGTTGTGTTCCGGAATTAGTGGCCTGGTTCAAGTCCTATTTACAAGTTCGGCAGCACTCTGTTAGCATCTTTGGTGTTACAAATGTTTATAGCTGACGGTAACCACTCTCTATCACAATTGGGCCGACAGCCTGTCTGCTGTACTTCAGCAGCAAAAAAAATAATCATGACTCTTTGACACTATAAAGATCTAGGTATAAATCGATCCATATATATATTAAGAAGGATAAAAAGCTTTCAAAAAAAATAAAAAAAATAAAAAGTTAGTTTAGAATCCATTCTCCCAGTATAAAGAAAATCTCAGCGTGACATTCAATTTAGGTAATTTTTCCAAAAAGGCCATTCGCCCTTGAGTGCCTATATAATATAAAATTAAATGAAAATATCATGAAGAAAGAAATGTGAATCTAAAGAGTACTTACTCTCTCTTTACTGAGTAGACAACATAATAAAAGTCAATACGAAAGTAACAAAAATTTGAATAATTTTACAAAGCTTTCGTTTGGTCTCTTTATTTAATACCGTTATCGTACCGTTTGAAATTATAATCGTGCTCATAATCTATGCGATTTTGTAAGTATATGTACATATACATATAACATCACCTAGATGCATGTTATGTAGCGAAATCCAACGCCATGTAAATTTTAATAAATAATTTATTAATAATGTCAGTAGACGTCAATTTTGCATAATATTATTATGCAATCTGTGTGTCTAATTACAATAATATGATACTACAACAATAATTACTCCAAATATAATAAGGATGTAAGTATAAGCTTGATATTTTCTTTATTTTATTAGTTTATTTGACAGCCTCTGTGGTTGAGCGGTCTAAACCTTTTCCGGCTTATCTCACTGCAACGCAGAGGCTCCGGGTTCGATTCCTGGTATTGTAATTTCGGAAACGAATTTTCTCTGTTATTTACTATGGTCTAGGTGTTTAGGATCGCAGAGTGGTCCGTTGTATATTACCTAATAACACAAGCGTAACTTGCTTAATTTTGGGGATATACAGTGTGTGTGTTTGTTTGTCTGCCGATCTGCTGCCGAGTTTATGTTATTGTAATATAAAAAGTGTAATGTTATTTGTTTACCTATAATTACAATAGAATAGTTTTGATAGATAGATAACTCTTTATTGTCCACCATGACAGAGAAGTAATAGACTAAAAATATTCTAAATGTGCACAATCGGCTGTCTTATTGTTAAAAAGCGATTTCTTCCAGACAACCCCAGGCAAGAATGTGTACACTACACAGTCCCAGTGCCGGGTTCATCTGTAGTGCTCGTGACATCTCCAAAATCATGCGTCGCTCGCAGCGCCGGTATGAAATTGTGTCATAACAGAAATTGAAACAACAGTGTCGATACAGTTGCTTTTTTAGTATGGTTTATATGAGAGTTTTTTTTTCTGAACGTGAAGCTATTGCTTTCCGACATCATCTAAAACTACAACATTTCCACCTGAATTTCTGATCACAGGTCAAATTATAACTGTAATTATTCCATTTTGACCGCGCGCCTACTAGGGGGCGCCAGGGTATTGATTGCACACGGGCGCCACATAGAGCAGCCTCTGCACAGTCCAACAATAAAGTAATTGTTGGTCTGTGCAGAGCTGTAGAATTTACATACATTTAGAATAGTTAGTACTTTGTACTAGTTTGTAGATTTTCTTTGATGGTGTACAATAAAGAGTTATGTATCTATCTATCTATAATGATACTTCAATTACAATGGAGAAACAACAGTGTACCTTAAGATGGCGTACAATATAATATAAATATTATTTATTACAGATACCACGAATATTCGTCTTATATTCGGGATTCGGCCACATTCTTAACTATTCGGTATTCGTCCGAATACTGTGTAGTATTCTGCCGAATATCGAATCGTGAAAAAATATAGATACAATTAGGTACTCAAATACATTTATATTTCAATCACAAATTATTGATAGTTAACTACGTTTTAACTAAAGATGCCACGAATATTCGATGCGGCCGAATACTACACAGTATTCGGCCGAATACCGAGAGGAGTCGAATATTTCTGACATGTCTAATACTTAACTATTCAGTCCAAAGAGAACACCAAATTGATATTAATCACGAACTGCTTACAAGATGAGATACGGCAGTTTCAACGACATCAAGTTTATTTCGAAAATCGAGTTTCGTGGCGTACTTCCTAAAGTATTATTGCTTTTTCAAGTGCCTTGTTTAATTTGATAAGTTTTGTTGTATACGCCTTTACGGGCTTTATTTACTTGCATTGGTTGTATATTCTTGTGTTGTACTATCAAGGACGTGAGCTGGTAACACTTCCGCGGTATTAAAGTATATTGTATCTGGTTTCGTGTTTATTGATACAGTTGTATGAGTTTTAAATAAGATAGTCTATTGTTGATTACAGACTGAGTCATAATGAAACGCCTTGTTAAATATTGTATTTAATCGTTTTGAAAAACTGAAATTAAAAGTCATGGAATAACATTTCTTACTACCATATTATTTTGTATTGTCAGCTTACCATATATTGTAGTAAAATATCTGGACGAAGCGTGGAAATCAAGATAACTGATTTGCAAAACTCGTTAATCCGTTATAAACAAGGGCCAGCGAGAGATTTACTAATAACACATTGTTGATATGATTATTAATAATCTATAATAATTAAATCAGGATTAAACTATATCTTACGTATGTGTATGTAAATAAAATAAAATAGTTATATGAGACACTACTAGGGAAACTTAGTTTAAAACAAGATTAACTACGTATGAAACCTGCCAACCTATCCTTAACATTGTATCCGTGCAGGAACGGAGAAAGAATACAATTTCCTGCGGCCGGGCGGCCTGTCGTAAGAGACGACAAAACAACCACAGCCAGGTGGTAGGACATTTGCCCGACTGGATGGCTACCACCCCTGGTCTAGAGTACGTCGCCATAACAGCCTTGAGTTGTGTTCCAGCATTAGTGACCAGGTTTCAGTCTCCCGTAAGAGAGCAGGAGCGCATTTACAGCACCTTTAGTGTTGCGAAAATGTCCATAGGCGATGGTAACCGCTTACCATCAAGTGGGCCGTCTGCCTGTCTGCTGAACTGCATTTTTTTTTTAAACATAGGCTTAAATATGCATTCGCCCAAAAATAGTAGTAGTGTAGTCATCTAAAGAAATATTATTGTGGCGACCGAGGGTGGAACTGCCATGCAGCGTAAATCAGTTTTAGAACTTTTAGAAAGAAATAGAAATTTCTGGAAGGGAAAGACAAGGACGGATATATTCAGAAAAAGATAGACGATAAATGAAAGAAAGAGATAGATAGATGTTAGAAAGAGATAGACGACAAAAGAGAGAAAGAGATAGATAGATGTTAGAAACGGATAGATGTATAAACGAAAGTTCCCGAACAGAAGGTTCGGGAAAGAAAAGACAGAGATAGATATATGGTTTCTAGAAAATTCTTCCGGGTATATAAACAGCGTAAGGCGCGCCTACCGGGCAGTTTAAAAGTTGAGTTCAGTCCAAGACGGTGAAACGACAAGTGCGATACTGAAGGGTTATCAGAGAAGGTTAATAGAGTACAGAGACTGATTAAGTGGTGAATTTAGTGACAAGTTTGGTGGACAGATACGCGAAGGAGGTGTTTAGCGTAGTTCGAAGGAGGAACCAGAAGCGAGCTACCCGCGATAATATTGGAGGTGGTCCGCGCAATATCGGCGACGGTATTGAGGGTGTGACAACTTATCGTCGGGACTGTGCATCGTTGGTCGTGCGTATAGGGGCAACCCTACAGAGAGGTACTACGTGCGGCTGTGTAAGTCAATAAAAGCTTTTAAATTAAAAACTGGTGTTTTCTTCCAATCCATAAGTGCGTACCCCCGCTCGCACATAACATTATATTATTAAATATGATAAATATAAGTAAAAAGTACACACCTAGGAATTAAAAAGGAAATTCCGTTGAATCACAAATCTTCAGTTCACTGGCAGTTGTGCAAAAACATGGACCTGTGGACAAAAGAACAGCATATTTTGTAAAAAAATTCGTCACATTTACAAACGAGGAAGCGGCGGACATTGTGAGATTGAGCAAAACCGATTGACTAGTTTGTTTGCGTAATACCCAATGGACCTAAAAGGCAGTAGTAGATAGAGTAAGTAGATGTTACTTTTAACAAACGACTGCTTTAAATCAACCCGTTAAAGTAAATAATGACTTTTACCTATGTGTATGAACCTTTGAATAACTCGAATACGTTCGCGAATTCGTCCACGCTTAACACACACACACCACATAAAGTATACGATACTTTACGATACATTTAAAAAAAATATGTAAGTTATCGGTTTAGTGTGAACTGTGGCAGAATAAGCAAAATTTTATGTATCTGAACAACTTCAAACCACTTATATAAAAATTCCCGCGGGATTCCCAGGATAAAACATAGCGCAGATTTTATGTCTAAGAATTTGCTGTAGATCAGCGAAAACCACATCGAAATCGGCCCCGTAGTTTTTATGTGCATCCCGAATAAACAAGCGAACAGACAAGAAATCTAAACAAAAATCCATCGTGTTCTCCATCGTTTATATAGTGTATTCTAGTTGTTTTTCTTAAAAATAGCTACAATATACAGACACGGCTTTTTAAAATTTTATAATATTATAAATAATTCATTGTACTTCAAACTTTCACTCCGAAATCAGATATTTATTAAAATAATAATAATAATGTATGTGTTGTCAGTAAAGTAGGGGTATGGACTCAATATGTTGTAATAAATTTAAAACATCATTTAGGTGCATATAAAAACAGGCGTAATCTTATCATCTTATTTCTCATGAAATTTACGAAATTGAGAAGGATAATTAGGATTGATTGAAGTTTAAAAAGAATCTTTTAAATAAAAACGTAAACTCATTTACTCTTCCGATGACCAAAGGGCTGGTGCCTACCTTCGACAACTAATCATTAGTGCTTTCCAGCGAGGAAACGTAGCCAGCCTTCTGTGTACCTTACTCATAGATTACGGTGATCTATGCTCAATATTCTACTTATATATACGCTTGAGGGACTATGGATAGAACACAATATAAATCAGTTAACACCAATTAAGTTTTCTTTTACTTTAGTTATTAGTTTATAAAGATATTGTCTATCTATCTATCTATAACTTCACGCCAGGTCCCTTGCGGGGTAGGCACGAACAATAGAGCGCCATTCAGGCTTATTCTTACACACCTCACTTGCTTCTTTGACATTCATAGCTCTTGTCATGCACGCTCATCTGTTCTTAAGGCTCCTGACATCACCTTCTGCTAGTACACGATTAATTTGTTCATGGAAGGTGTGTCGTGGCCTTCCGCAACTTCTGCATCCATCCACTTTTGCATTGTATATCTGTTTAGTCATTCTTTCATCATGCCCGAACCACCGGAGCATTCCTTTCCTTACCTTCACCCCGACACTCTTTTTCAGACCAACTCTCTTTCTTAAAGATATTATAATGTTAAAAAAACCGATGATTGGAAGTTTTGATTAAGATTTTCTACAAAACATGGCGAAATCAAAAACAAGGGCGGACTGGTGTGTCACGTTAGTTACATTTTTACGTTTTTATATTGCATAAGTTCAGCAGATAGGCAGACGGCCCATATGGTGGAAAGTGGCCCCCATCGTCTATGGACATTTGCAACACCAAAGGTGCTACAAATGCGCTTTTGCTGTCTTAAGAGAGACTGGAACCTGGTCTCTAATACCGGAACACAATCCAAGGTTGTTATGGCGGCATATTCTAGATCAGGGATGGTAGCCATCTAGACGGGCACACGCCCTGTTACCTGGCTGTGGGTTGTTTTGTCGCCTCTTACGACAGTTCCTGCACGGATAGATAACTCGACGATAGTTCATTCTTAGTTTACGTTATATGCTCAATATTACAAGAATAGTTTGTTAGAAATTACAAGATTAATGATAAAAATTTAAATCAGATGAACTTTTACCTTGAAAAACGCATGTATAACAAACACAATGTTTAAGTAATTATTATGTACATACATTTTAAATTGCACAGCGTTATGTAGCCCTCGATGTTTTAATGCATAACCTTAAAGCGGGTACATATATGCTGTAGGCTAACTGCTTTGCAGTTTGGCAAAACGCATGCACCTGTGCATAAATTATGTATGTAACATTTTATGAAATAAATAAATTCTCGAACAACAAGTAAGGCGATCCAGCCAGATAAAGTTACCAACCTTCTGGGTACCTTACCCAGAGAGGAAAGTTTTGTGATAGTAAAGGTGTGTCGTGATTTCAAAATAAATGCCAAAACTTAAAAGAAATCTGTTATTTGTACAGATGTTGACGACGACGGCCTCTTTAGACATATTACTTTATAATATATTCTTTAAACTTGCATTATAGTAATAATGTTGAAATTTGAAAGTATCTCAGGTTGCTTGGTTGCAATTAACAACAAGAAAAACAATGCCTCTAGTAAAACTGCTAAAAGCACCCATATCACAAATTCAGGAATTTTCTTTCTAATTTATTTATAACAACAGTCCGCTCTAGTTTTCAACGAGGCTTAGAATTTACGCCTCTATGCCTGTTTCAACTTGTCTCGAACAGACTTTGAAAGGGCTCAAGAGATTATATATATCGTATAGGATATGTCGTACAGGTACATATCTATATATATCTTCTATCTATCTATATATATATATATATATATATATAATGAAAATGGTGTTCGTTTGAGGCTCAATCACGCTTAAACCACTGATCGTATCGACATGAAACTACCACCATTCGATGCGAAATTTTTCCTAGATGGTTTATGGCTATTTATCTATATATATATCTATATACTCGAAAATCTATATATCTATATATATATAATGAAAATGGTGTTCGTTTGAGGCTCAATCACGCTTAAATCACTGATCGTATCGACATGAAACTACCACCATTCGATGCGAAATTTTTCCTAGATGGTTTATGGCTATTTATCTATATATATATCTATATACTCGAAAATCTATATATCTATATATATATAATGAAAATGGTGTTCGTTTGAGGCTCAATCACGCTTAAACCACTGATCGTATCGACATGAAACTACCACCATTCGATGCGAAATTTTTCCTAGATGGTTTATGGCTATTTATCTATATATCTATCTTATATATATATAATGAAAATGGTGTTCGTTTGAGGCTCAATCACGCTTAAACCACTGATCGTATCGACATGAAACTACCACCATTCGATGCGAAAATATAATGAAAATGGTGTTCGTTTGAGGCTCAATCACGCTTAAACCACTGATCGTATCGACATGAAACTACCACCATTCGATGCGAAATTTTTCCTAGATGGTTTATGGCTATTTATCTATATATATATATCTATATACTCGAAAACTACTGGACCGATCATCATGAAACCACAACCAGTCGACGCGGAATTAATCGTAGATGGTTATAGGCTATATATTTTTCAAATTCTATGAGCCGAAATTTTTCCTAGATGGTTTATGGCTATTTATCTATATATATATATATATATCTATATACTCGAAAACTACTGGACCGATCATCATGAAACCACAACCAGTCGACGCGGAATTAATCGTAGATGGTTATAGGCTATATATTTTTCAAATTCTATGAGCCCTTTCCCATGTTTTCTCAATTTGTTTGTTTATTAATTTATTTGAATAAGGCGGTACGAAGTTCGCCAAGTCAGCTAGTTATTATTATATATATATATATAATGAAAATGGTGTTTGTTTGAGGCTCAATCACGCTTAAACCACTGATCGTATCGACATGAAACTACCACCATTCGATGCGAAATTTTTCCTAGATGGTTTATGGCTATTTATCTATATATATCTATATACTCGAAAACTACTGGACCGATCATCATGAAACCACAACCAGTCGACGCGGAATTAATCGTAGATGGTTATAGGCTATATATTTTTCAAATTCTATGAGCCCTTTCCCATGTTTTCTCAATTTGTTTGTTTATTAATTTATTTGAATAAGGCGGTACGAAGTTCGCCGAGTCAGCTAGTCTTCTATCTTCTATCTATATATATATAATGAAAATGGTGTTCGTTTGAGGCTCAATCACGCTTAAACCACTGATCGTATCGACATGAAACTACCACCATTCGATGCGAAATTTTTCCTAGATGGTTTATGGCTATCTATCTATCTATATATATATATAAGCAAAGTTTGTTTTCTTTGTCCGAGGTAAACTCGAAAACTACTGGACCGATCAGCATGAAACCACAACCATTCGACGTGGAATTAATCGTAGATGGTTAAAATTCTATGAGCCCTTTGCCATGTTTTCTCGATTTGTTTGTTTATTAATTTATTTGAATAAGGCGGTACGAAGTTCGCCGAGTCAGCTAGTATGAATATAAAACCAAATCTCGAGCGAACTATGTTTTAGCCAAAGCTAGTTTAAAACAAGCACAGGAATAATTTACATCTGGTATCAACAAACAAACCACGTTTTTGTTTATTATAAATTGAAACTTATCAGAATACAAAGTACAAAGAAAAACTTAGATTTGGTAAGAACTTATCTTTATATACGAGTATATAATTCTTTTGTATGTGTGAATAAACTCCCCCTAAACGACAGGACCGATTTTGATGAAATTTTTTGTGTATGTTTAAGTGGGTGCCAGTATGGTTTACATTCACAATTGGATCCGGTAGGTGACGCTTCAATTGGGTTCTAAGTTTTATTTTACGGCAGGACATCGTCTGCTGGGCACGCTAGTAATTACATAGAAAAGTAACACAGTAAATATAGAACTAAATTATATGTCTCCCGGTATGCCAACTGGGCAGAGTCAGCTAATGGCAGATACAAGTACCTGACACTGCTTTTCAGCTGCACCCTGATCAGATCCTCTCAATCGATCGATCTGACTTGATCTTCTAAGAAACTCTCTAGACTTGATAAAAGCAAAAGTTTGTGATTTGTAAAACCGACGGCTATATGCTCACTTTACAGACCACCGATCTACACTTCATTTTAGGCGTAATTTCTCAAGCGAAGCAGTGAAAGGCGTTACAAGGCCATACAGACAACAATAGCTTGAATTATAGCCGATACAAATAAGTACGAGAGGTATAGTCCGACCGGAAAGAGGCTTCCATTCATATAAACGAACTCTTTGTTTCGTTGGATCCTTCTCGAAACCGAAACTTAGGTTAATCTAGATTTTTATAGATTAAATCGAATTTATTTAAGTAAATTATGGTAAGGTAGATTTAAAATAACCAAGGTAACCGCCATAGTTTGCACAATATGTAAGGTGGTAGTGGGCTAATCAAGACTATGACAAGATCTACGGCAGATAAGACAGGCGAGTCCTGGAAACACGCATCGCGATAAGTGCAGCGTAGAACGCCCTCCAGTCCGATGGCCCTACACAAGGTCACCGGTAGAGGCTGGAGTAGAATAGCGGAGAATTGGGATATCTAGTGTAAATTTAGGAAAGCCTACGTCCAATAGTGGACATCGATTGACTGAAAAAGTTGTCTTGGTAGATTACTAGCTAAGACACTTGCGTTTAATTCCAACGAAGGCGGTTCAAATTTTAGATGCCGATCATGCAGCGGTTATGCAGTTATTCTCACTTAATGTTTGAGCTTCCAGGGTTCGTAGTGGAATTGATAGGTGCTACTTTACTTGAGAACTTTCTAATTTATCGGTTTATTACAAAGCTATCACTTGACGCCGTTGAAGTGAAGTTCTTTTCGTCATGTTTAATAAAGATATAACGTTCTTTCGTGTTTGTAATGTCAAGTTGACGTTTATGAGATGCAGGGTAGATTAAAGACAATGTTGTAATGATATGCATATTGTAACAAGATGTAAAGAGACATATAAAATGTATTATGTGAAAAGACCTCAAGGAATTATTTTAAACTAGGTACACCGAAATATAGTATTTGAAAGCCGTACATTATATAGATGAAATGATAACGAATTATAAAACATATTTTTTTTAATATATTACATAATTATTGTTTATGAGTAATCAGATACGATATGTATTGAATTGAAACATGAAACATTAAGTTAAAGTAATATTAATATTTAATAATAATAAATTACTCTGCAAATTGAATGCAGTCGTAAGTAAATGGAAGGGAACTTTTGAATCTTTTAACCCACAGCCGAGAAAGTGTTTTTATATTATTAGCGAAATTATATCCAATCGAAATAATATCATTTGTTAAATATAAAGTCGCAAATATAATGATACCGCTTGCTTGATATGTGCTATTATCGGCGCCATTAGCCCCGCCTGGCTGTAGCGCCAGTCTCGTTACTTATGGCAATTATTTATGTAAGTACTTGTTTTAACTTTGAATCTATATCCTGCAAATACTTTTCTATTTTCAGGATTAAAGGTATTTCTAATTCGTTACCATTATCGAAAGTAAATTTTTGCCAAATTTGATTATAATGCGTTAATTTTCAAGACCGTAAAGAGAGTTCAAACCAATACATCTTATCTATACTTACTTCTATACTAATATATAAAGCTGAAGAGTTTGTCTGTTTGTTTGTTTGATTGCGCTAATCTCAGGAACTACTGGCCTGAATTGAAAAACCTTTCAGTGTTAGATAGCCCATTTATCGAGGAAGGCTAGCGTCTTAGCGTGATGGTGATATATCATCACGTTAAGACCAATAGGAGCGAAGTACCAATCAAGAATGTTTCAAAATCGTTTTTTTTTACTTACTTTTTTATTAATTATTCCACGCGTACGAAGTCGCGGGCAGAAGCTAGTTATAGATATATCTAGAAGGCGACTGAAAGGCTGGAGCTTACCTCGTTCAAAGAGTTAGTGTATATATTCAGCGAGGTAATGCTGCCAGCCTTCTAGTCACACTGCCCAGCGACAGCGGCTGGTCAGGCTGGACCGCATGTCGTTAACAGCGTTTTCTTTTTAATGTCTATATTTGTATGTACTAGTTTTATTTTAATTTATATATATATGTAGTTCACTTTAGGATATAACTTAACTAAAATAATTGAATTTAATTAATATACATTAAATTAAACTGGTACAATGAAAACATAGGTTGTATTCTACCTCAATGGGCAACGTTCCCAGATGGCTGGTTATCGAATGGACAAATTAATAAATAAAAAATAGTTATTAATATTCAAACTAATCCAAACAGAAAATAACGTTTGTCGTTGAGAAGTAAGAACTGTTACGAGCTACACAGGACTCGAATTAAAATGCCGTTGGAATTATTATACAGTTTATTAGAACTATACAAACACGTATAAAACAGGCACAAATATAACTGGATACAACCAGTAACACTGCACGATTCAATAACACGCGCAAAGTCCGTCACTATATCGCTCTTCGAGTGTACTACACACGTCTTACTAGTATCGTAATCGTCTCTCGACTGTCCCACCCCTTCGTTCGGGCATTGTTTTATAGTAAACTGTACAATACCCAATCGATGTTCCGGGTTGCCTGGAAGAGATCGCTATAAGCGATAAGGCCGCCCATTGTTCTAATACAAATGTATCCATATCAATTGTCTAGATTTAAGTTTATGGTGAACAATAAAGAGTTTTCATTCATTCATTCATTCGATTGCGTGGGCAGGGTTCTTCCAAGAAAATGTAATTTGCACACCTGCGAACGGCTAACAAAGTCGAAAACAATAACAATAAAGATTAGTTCGACACTAATGACGGCCATAAAACAAGTAGAAAAACAATAGCATGTTTTTCTTAATTACAAATTCTAAACCCAAAGTAAACAAAAGAATTCCTAAATCCGGGAAGGCAATAAACTGCTTTACTACAGGCAGCTGTGCGGCATGTAACAGAACTATTTTTTTAAATTAAAACGTACGAGTAAATTCAGAGATAGACTCATTAAGGGCCAACAAAGTAGTAAACTATTACCCTAACTTAACAAATTACTTCTTATTATCTCTAAATTGTATTTAGTGCTTTTACACGAGTCACAACCTTTATTAGCGCTCTCTAGACAACCTAGGCGACGGCTAAGACGGCTGACCTTAAAGTTGGAGGTCAATTATTTTAGTACCTCGTCAGAACTCGTATATGAGATCTAAATATTATTATGAATAAAATATTAGTATTTAAGATACTTTTCACATGTTAGAGCCATACTGGATTATTATCTCGATTACGGCTCTAGTCGGCACGATATGTGTGATACCATGCTCTCACAGGATGTCAGCGTGAAACGGTTAGGCTTGAGTTGATCGTGTTTTGTACGATGAGTGAGATTTCGATGGCCCACTTACCTCTACCCTATCTCACCTTTCCTATCCCAAGCCGCTATTCCATTAGAAGTAAGCAAAATGTAATAGTTGTTATGATTTGTTGAAAAAAGAAAGAAAGAAACCAAAAAAGAAAATAAAAATAAAAATCGCCATTTTGACCTTATAATGGAGGAGAAAGCGATAAAAAACCCTATTCCTAGATAAATAAAAACAATAACACTCTAAAACAATAGCCTCTCCACTTCTCACAATTTGCGCTCAGATACATATCGTAGACTCCTGACACCTACATACACTTTTAATCCTTTAATGATAACTGTTTTACAGAGCAGGCTGTCAAACTCTGGAATGCGTTGCCTCTTACTGTCAGAGAGATCAAACCTTTCTAGTTTTCAGAACTCACTTAGAAAATAATTATGTCTAATATAATAAACATTTTCTTATTTATCTATAGTATTGTTATATAAAATGCTTGTCATATATAATGTTAATAAGTATATTTATTTAGATAATTTCGTATATAAATATACTGACTATAAATCTATCGCTTTCATTAAAAAAATTCGTTGTATTGAGATTGGCAAATGAGGTTTATAATATTGGAACAATGATAAAAATGTTGCCTTATTTATTACAGTGTATAGTAGTTTAAATGTATTAAGCTACCACAAATTAATTATTAAAGATGTTAGAGATAAATTTTTGATTCGTTTAGTGATAAAACGTTTTATATCGCAGGCATAAGCGAAATCCCCTTACATGACATTATATTATTTCACTTGGCGGAGGTTGCTGCTAAGGGCGCGTTCCCACTATGTCGTAACGACTAATTTATCTTTCGATCGACGACTGTCGTCTCTAACTGTTCCTATTATAACAATTGTTTGTCGTCAAAAAAAAATTTCGTTTAGCGACTATCGTATCTAGCTGTTCCCATTGGATCGCGACGACATTTTATCGTTTCACGGCAGTCGCTTTGTCGTTTACACATCAATAGCAAGCTATAAATCTACAGTCGCGAGGGGGAAGGGAAACACGTGTAAAAGACGAGTCGATATTTCTATCGTGGCTACGACAGATTTGCCGTCACGTTTAGTCGTAACGTTCTTTTATCGTTTTACGACTGTCGTGCTAGGCGTTCCCACTGTCATGACAATCTGTCGTCACTGCAAAAAATGTCGTAGACGACAATAAATCGTGTCGTTCTATATGTGAACACTTCCATTTAAACATATAAGCCACGACACTTAAAACTACACGATTATCTCTCATCACGACAAAGTGGGATTGCGCCCTAAGGTATAAAACTTCCGTGTTACAAGTGTGATATATTTTAAAAGTCCATAACTAATAAATCCCGGGGCACTAGAGGATTCAACAACAAAAAAACTCTTAATGTCCTCCGACTTTTCAAAACAAAAACCTACAAATCCGCTTAAATCATAACAACAATGACAACTAATGCTAGGAAAAAACGCTATAATATTACTCAGGATCCTCGGGATTTTTTTTCTCATAACCACAAAATGTTTTGGTACCTAAAATTCAAAAAGTTTTTCTAACCACCGTTAAGCAAGTTTCTAAAGTTTATAATGGCACTGAAAAATAATGTCAATCTTGATCATATTGTTTGATAGACCCATTTTTACTTTAACTCTATTTATTTATATCTTCTTGATAGAAAGACCTTGGAAATTTTCCTCTAAAGTACTCTTCTATCTGTAATATTCTTAATATCACTTATCGTAGACCGCAAAAGGTATCCAAGATATTGGTCATATTAACATTGCTCAACATTAGTGTTCTGTTACGAACAAGCTGCCGGACGAAACCACGAAGGCATCAGTTAAAAACTAGTAATTTATTGTAATGGTAACAATTAGAGTAGTTCGTCTTCTCGAACCTTCCCTCACGATGCAAACGAAATCAATGATGCAACAGATGCTATCAAACTACCGAGTGAAAATCTGTAATCTTAGATTTGGACAAATAAAGGCAATAAGACTGTAATAGAGATTGTATTATGATAATACGCTGTAGAGGTTTTGGGTAATTCCCTGATGTAATTGAATACGAATGAGGAAAATGATATAAATTATAATAAAAATTAGGTAGTTGTTCATAACTTATATAGTTATAAGATGTAAATATTTATCTTGCCTACAAGATACTAGTACAGACATTAAAATCAACAAAGGCTAAGTATAAAAATTAAATGCCGACTAGATTAGCAGAAATGAAATTAAAATTTATGTACGTATCGATTACTTTAATTTTCATTGTAGTAAAGGACATAGGTGCTACGATTGTAGGGAAAAGAAAATAATATTTACTTGCAATAATAATCGTTTTAACGACTTTATCTTTGGCTTTGACTATTGCATTAGTATCCTTATCTTCTTCTTGTCTTCTTCTTTTTCTACTTACATATAAAAATGAATGTTTGTCTGTATGTTCTTTATAGAATCGTAATCTATACATTTGATCATGTGATGATCTTTAGCAAAGTTTTTGTGCATGAGCCAGAGAAGGTTTCTGAATTGGTTCACAATTGGACCCGGTAGGTGGCGCTGCTGTCGGCATATCGATTGAAGCTTTTCCGGACAGGACGACGTCTGCCCGGACAGCTAGTTCTAAATGTATTAAGGTTAATAACCTTTAGAATTCAGTAAAAAAAAGTTACAACGATTACAAGGAGTAAAAAAAATATACGAGTTTATAAAATATGAGAATTTATCATTTAAGACAAAATTGATGGCTGTTATCGTTGTAATGTTTTAACGATTTCAAAGAGCTTTTACTATGATGTAAAAGATATTATTTAGCAAGAATAGATTTTTAATGGTTCTGATATATAATAATAAGTAACATTATTTGATCTTACTAATATATATGTCGTTATGTAGTTGTATTTAATTTTCATAGTATCGTCATGCGCTGTTAATCCTTACATTCAATGCACAACTTGATCGTCTTGAAGAGATCGTTAAAAAGCGATAACAAAGCAGTAAGCTTTCTGGTGTTTACAAAATACACTGTAAAGTATGTTTTATATGTAAATGGTAAATAATTTTGTAAGTATTTATCTGTTTGACAATCTAGTGAATGGGACTCAGTAATCATCCATAGGTTAATACAGTGCAATACGAAGAGAGGACGCAACACTCTGTTTGTTAGACAAGAGCAAAAAGCCGTAGTCGTCAGAGTTTTTTTTTATTACTGAAGCATAGCAGACCGGTTGACGGCCTAACTGTGATGGAAAGTGGTTACCGTCGCCTATGGATATTAGCAATACCAGAGGTGCTCCCAATATGCTGCCGGCCTTGAAGGAGATACTGGAACCTGGCCACTGATGCCAGAACACAACTTAAAGTTTTTATGGCGGCATACTCTAGACTCTAGACCAAGGATGGCAGCCATCCAGTCGGGCAAATAACCTACTACAACCTACAACCACCTGATAGTGGCAGTTGTTTTGTCGCCTCTTACGACAGGCCGCTCGGCCGCAGGAATTAGTATTCTTTTTCCGTTCGTGCACGGTATAATCGTTATCGGAAGTATCTTCGTTTCCTGTGATCCAAACGTTACAGTGATGCGTGGAACATCGAGGGAGAGATGCTGGAGTTGCCAGGTGAAACAAAATACCCAGAGCTTTGAAGCGAAGCGAATAAAGAAGCTTGATGGCAAACGTGACGAGAAAAACCATACTTCTCTTTTTTGGAGGCTTTCTTACTCTTAGGCCATTAAGGCGACAAGAAGATTAGGGCCTCGAGGTTAACCTCTTTGCCCCGGATTGTATTCAGTTGGCAACTATCAGTCGGTGGCAGGATTTAGAGCCGTTGAAGCCTTCTCGCATAAGAGTTGTCTCTGGATGGCTCTTATTGGTCAGTCTGCCCGCACTCTTCTTCATTCCACAAAAATATTGTTGTAGCTTTGGGACCAAATCAAAGATACAAATTCACATTCACGAATAATATTAGTTCGTATTTATTTACAATTTAAAAATAATGAATTAATAACAATGCTCTAATATTCCATTAAAATGTAATAATATACTTTTTATGTAACCAAGGTGATTTCGTAGTAGTTTGAAGTTGTGTTTATCCAATAATATTGTACGTAACCTATTTTCAATTTCGTAATTGCACAAAATAGTCGACTAAAGCACGTCTCTGTCAGTTGCCTTAACTTGAATCGTGACCTCAACGCTCCACTTTTTCCTTTGTCTGAACTACCTACTGTTTAACTTTAAACAATATTGTACCAATTATTCAAGCACTAAAGATAACAATAAAGTTAAACTCCTTTTCATTACATCTTTTCGAAATAACATAATCATTAAGAAAGTGTATGGTGTGTCCATGGGATCTTATCTACAAAAATAGTTGTTACAATTTTATATGTATTCTTCTCTATGCCCAATTTTTTAAAATGTTCCAGTGCTCTGTATTTCAGAGTAAGTGTAGTATAAATTTTACAATGCTCTATTACATTTATATCAGTCACACGTATTTTCTACGTGTATCGCGTTTTTATATAATACCTTTGTGTACCATATTCTTAAGGGTTCTTAAAGACCCCTTCAAACTTACTCTAACTCAATATAAATAAGACCTATAGAGATTAAACATTCCTGTAAAATTTCAATGTCATAGACCATTACTTTTTAAGAAAAAACTTGAGAGGTGTCAAGGGACACCCGGATGGAACGAAGTTCCTTTCGATTAATTAGTGGAATTGTAATAAATTTTTTTAAAGTTATAATAATTATTTTATTCATTAATGCCGCACGCCGCACGGCTTACAACTATAGCAAAAAGTGTCGTTACAACTTTTGGTCTTAATTTTTTCCGTCTAGCCCCCTTTCACAACGCGCGATAAGGAACTTCGTTCCAAAAATGACTGTGACGTACAGACGGACGAAGCGACGTATAGACACACATAGATACTTCATTAAAGTTCCCTTTTATTAAAAAATCTTTAAATGTAAACATTATGGTCATAGTTTGACTTTTTTATTGAAGTACTTAATCAGTTTTAAATACGCATTTTCATATGCAGAATGAGTTGTTTATGACATTAGACAAGATTATAGTTTTACAACTCGTTTATGCCAAAATAGCCGCGGAACTCGAAAAATGTTAACATTTTAACGAATTAATTCAATTGGAATAAAATATACAGCGAATTACTAAACTGAAATATCTCGCACAATATCGTCGATGTGAGACCATTTTGCAAGCGGTTTGCAAGAGCCCATTCGGCCTCATTTGTTCATGCTTATGTTCAAAAGTGCTCATATTTAACTTATATGAATATGTTTTTACGAAATTGTTTTATAATAAACCATTATTAATCAATAAACCTTAATATTTATTGCGTAAATGTTTAATTAAGCGATTACTGTTTCTTTGACATTATAGTTTTTCACTTTTACTTGCAATTGAATCTTAAATTCATTATAATACCACTGCTCCATCTAGGGTTGCCACCTTATTTTAAACAAAATATAGTATTTTGTTTTTAAGCTGTAAAAATATAGTACTTTTGAAAAATTTTGGGGAA
The DNA here is from genome assembly GCA_949752895.1 of Dendrolimus pini. Lineage (NCBI taxonomy): Eukaryota > Metazoa > Arthropoda > Insecta > Lepidoptera > Lasiocampidae > Dendrolimus > Dendrolimus pini. The sequence goes on from OX457131.1 coordinate 4,824,078, forward strand.
AAATAGTACACATTTATTTTTCATTCTTTATTTTACTTATTTCGTTATTCAATTTTCCATGTGTTGTTTATTGTGTGTGTATTATATTACTACCTACTTTTCCGTCGGCCAGAGAACTTCTATTATTTTTAAAATAATCATAAGAATCTGAACAAAAAGCATGACAATTGAATTAGCATAGAAAATACAGTACATTTAGTTTTTCTTGTATTATTTTCATATAATATATAGTACAATTGGCTAATATATAGTATGATACTATTATTATAGCACGGATGGGAACCCTAGCTCCATCTGCGTTAGTGGTAATGACTGTATAGGAATCCGTGTTATTTATAGCGTTAAACACAACGCTTTAACGATTAGCTACATCTATACAGATAAATAATATTGAAGTGCCTATTTGTAATGTCAAAATAACAGCTATTTACTAAATGTATATGAAAGTAAGTGCTTATCAATAAAACAATTTTTCAAATTTTTATCTGTCTGTCTTAATATTCCGGCTAATCTCTGAAAGGGCTGGGACGATTTTGACGGGACTTTCACCGGCAGATAGCTGATGTTATAAGTAGTAACGTTATTTCCTTTTCTTGGGGTGCCGCGAAATTTCCCCGCGGAGACAGCTACTTAAGAGTATATAGTATGTACGCAACTGCTACTTTAATAGCAATATAAGAAAAAAAATTATCGTTCCACCAATGATATGAATTTAGACTCCACGTTTTACTGTTGTTTTTTTTTAAGCCTGTTGCACTAGAGTTCTGTTCTGTAATAGTATTTCATTTTGTTAGTATATCCTAAAGTATAACATCATTGAAGGTTGTTTATTAAAAAGCTATATCATCTTTTCTATGGGTCCATGGACACTTTGGTAAAACTAGAACCCATGAACAATCGTCATGTCTGACTGACTGTATGATAATATCGTTCTTTATAGTTCCATAGCTAAATTATGAAACATAGGACGTTTGTCAGCTTTACGGAACCCTTCGTAATTCATGGATTAACATGATCTTGGCCGACTTTTTACATCGCGAGTAACCGAACCCACCTAGATATATCTATTTTATATATTGTATTAAATAAATACAGTGAGGCTAATTCACACATTAACAAATCGTTATTATCAGCTCATGAAAATAACGAATTGTTTTTATTTTATTATTATTAAAATGGTATGACTTTCTATGACCGCGTCCACGAATCGTAAAGTTATGAATACGTTGATAAAAACACAAATTAATATTGATGAATCGTTAATCGTTATGACTAATGCCTTCCAGCCACGTGAAAGATTTTAGTTTTTTGACGTATCATTTCTTTACCATTTACCTGTCATTGGAACTCTTTATGTTAAACCATAATTCAGTTTCTGAATGTGAAAATCTATTCGTCTTGAAGTATCGTTATTTATCAGGAATCGTTTTGAAGAGTTTGATTAAATCACAATTTAGTCTATAATTTGAATGTCGATTTTTTTTTGAACGATTCATTATTGACAGATACATGTGGGAATGCGCCATTAGTTATTTAAGTATTTGTCAGTCGACAGCTTTACGTATGTTCTTAAAGAGCTATTTAATGCAACATTCTTGTAGACAATATGGTCAGTATGACCATATTACGTGGTCACATGACAATTAATGTTAAACTGTAAGATTGATGGGTACAAATATAAAGATAGACCCAAAATGAGATGGATGGATTGTGTGAAGGATGATTTGTGGTGTAACAAAGGACGTATGTCAGAATAGAAGAGTATGGAAGGAAAAGATATATTGTGCCGACTACAAATAATTGGGAGAAGGTGAAAGAAAACAGAGAGAGATGGTAACTATGACCAGCAGCATGATTTTTAACTTTAATATTGGTTTCATTTCAATCGCGCATTAATTCACGAAATTGTTTTTATATGGATCTTGACATATACTTTTCAACAGTAATCAAATAATAATTTTACAGGCATACGCGAATGTAAGAAATCATGGAAACTACGTTTGAATATTGTAAAAATCTGAATCCTTTCATCAGATGAATGTTAGCAATTTGGCTCATAAGACCATTAACTACAAAATTCTATTCCTGGGGACCTAAAGCAGCTGCTTTTGCATAATCGTAACAGGAATATGACAAGTATCAAAATAGAATGAAACATTATGCTATGTCATCTACTACTAATCTAGACTCGTGTCACTTTGGGTAAGTGATTCTTTACAAGTCCACCTTTTTAGGCCCCCCAGTTAGGTAATTTTCGGAAATGATCTTTACAATATTTGGCCAGATTACCTACTAATATTAGTCCTAGAGATTCTATCATATTCCCCATAATGCAAAGCTATTGCTTACTTGGAGAATGTGCTAAGTAATGTGTAATGCCATATTTAAAAAATCACTCAGGAGTCATTATGTTGGTCTTACGCAATAATGTACGTGCTAGTTTACAATCCTTTAGACTGTAATCTGCTGTTCATGTATGTCATTTTTATTTATATTTTTTTCTTTTTTCTTTGTTGCATAATAATTATAAATAATAATAAAAGTACGTTTTAACAGTTTTAAACGCGGTAATTTATTTGATTTTGGTTATTCCGACGTTTCGGCTGCTTTGCAATGGCCGTGGTCACGAACGACAAAGATGACATTTGTCCAACGAGTATTGTTAGTTTTATTTAGCCTCCCGCCAACTTGTTCATTTCAATTATTTAGTTTTAATATTGTTTATGGTTATTATTTACTCTATGGGAGCCTAATCTAATTTACCACCGCGTCACAACATGTTGTAGCTTGAAGAGAAGAAGCGGCGCAAGAAACTCTTCAACAAACATGCCTAGCTCTAAAATTTTATATAATATTAAAATGGGTGGAAGGAAAAATAAAAGAATTTATCAGTCAAGTTGGTTTGTGTTCCGTTGCACGTAGTTTTATTATGTATACAAGTCGCAAAAACTTAAGGAAATATAATTATAGATAATTTAAGAATTTCCATTGAGTTAGGTTGCCTGGAAGAGATCGCTTTTAGCCATAAGGCCTTTTTTTCTTTTAACAAGTAACTATTGTCTTCTTGTGCATTTTTGTAATGTTTGTTTTGGTGATCAATAAAGTGTTGTCTATGTCTATGTACTATAATCGGTTGTCAATATAAAACAATCTGGTGATTAAAAAGGATTTACATAACCGTCTCCGCGGTTAAATTGTTTAAAGACAGAGATCAACTTCTAATGAACTTTGCTACTAACATATCAAGGAAAACCGGTCTAGATTATGTTATTAAGCCTTCAAGCGTGCAGCATTATGAATGCATACTAATCAAATTGATTTTTGTATTTAAAACTTGAGAAAAACAACTAAGTGGCAATTTAATGATGATAGACGAAGTGCAAAAAAGTATAAATTTAACAAACAACTTTTTTAGCCAATAGCCTTTTTTGTTGTATCTCTGAGTTTCCAATTTTTAAACAAAGATTTATGCAATTCTTAATTTAATTAGACAGGTAATTGCGTTGGGTGTTTTTCCACTTGTATGTTTTTGATTGTCCATATAAATCGAAATATGTTTATTATTACTTCATTATTCGTTATAGGATTGAAAATCGCTACCGATATTTAAAACAATGAACAGAAAATATTACCTGTCATTGGAATATGATGATGTTTGAATGTATGTATTATACATATTCAACTATTAACATTTACTAGTGATCGCCCAGTGCTCGAAATTCGACCATAATTAATTTAAATTACAAGTTTGAACATTATTAAGGTTCTGTTGTTAAAGACTATATACTGTATTAAAACCACTGTTAATTATTTATAAAGACATATATTGGAACATTCACATAACCTCACGACATGTCGCGTCATCCAACCACAGACAATCCAATCACAAATAGTGCTGCCAATAACTAGTGATGTACACTACTATAACATCCTCCCTCTTAACTCTTATTACATACACAATTATTTTAATTGAAACATAAAAGATAAAATAAGAATGAAAAAGAAACTTAGTCTAAATGAAACTTATAATATTACAGTCATACTCTTCCAGATACCTAGGTTTTATTCTAATCCTTTTTGGTCTATCTTCTATTACTCTATCCCCCTCTTCACAGGTATTTTGAATATTATCCTCTAATACCATACTACTATTAGTCCTCGACCCTGCCTCTTCACTATCATTAGTATTAATACTTTCACTAGAAACTTCCCTTCCTACTCTATTGTTAGCATTTATTTCTTCATTATTACAGTATTCATTCACCTGTACATCTTTTTCCTTATTCCTATTTCCCATAGTACCTGATATTAAATTCTCTAAATTAACATCAAATCTCTGTTCCCTTTTATTACTTATACTCCGGAAAGGCGCTGGAACCAAATGCCACCTGTTTCTACGATAATTTACTCCATTAACTTGCACATAATATGACCTTGGTTCCTTCGCCTTCCTTACAATAGTTCCATAGGCACGTAAATCAATCACCCATACTTGATCATTAATCTCTAAATCCTTTAAACATATAGCTTTGTGACGTTTATTATAATTGTTAGACATTTTTTCACGATTTTCCATTCTTTTAGCCTTAAAATCGATTTGCATTGTATCCGTTCTAACATTTAATTTATCTGGAAAAACAGGTAATATTTCTCGTATTTTTCTATTGAACACGAGCTCGCTAGGGCTGTACCCTGTCTCTAAAGGAGTATTCCTATAACTGAGTAATGCTAAATAAATATCTGTGTTCTTTTTGAGTAAACTTTTAGCAATTTTAACACCAGCTTCAGCACATCCATTGCTCTGTGGAAAATAAGGACTGCTTGTTACATGTACAAAATTATACTCTTTAGAAAATTCACTAAATTTACTTTTAAATTGTGTCCCACAATCTGTTCGTACTATTTCTGGCACTCCATAGCGAGCAAATGTCTCTTTACAATGTTTAATTAAAGACACTTCTGATAAATCATGCATATTAAAAAGTTCAATAAATCTTGAATAATAATCAATAATAACAAGATACCACTTATTGTCATATTTGAACAAATCCATGCCAACCTTTTGCCATGCTCTTGATGGCATCTCATCTAAGTACAATGGTTCACTACAGTTATTTTTCTCTTGAATACATTCTGGACAATTTTCTATTAAAACTTTTATTTGTGAAGATAAACCTAACCACCATACTGACTGTTTTGCTCTTTCCCTACATTTTGTAATACCTAAATGTCCTTTATGAATGTCATCTAAAATATGTTTTTGCAAACTTTTTGGTATTACTAATCTGCTGTTGTAAAGCAAAAATCCCTCCTGAACTGAAAAATTATGTCTAAATTGATAATAATCCAGCAATCCTAATGAAATTTTACTTCTTTCTGGCCAGCCTTCTAATGTATAAGAAACCAGACAATTACACAATTCACAGCTTTGTTGCTCTTGTTTAATCTTACTTAATTTATCATCTTCAATACAGTTATCAGTTAACATACTGACATACACATCTTTTGTCTCATGAGCATTACTGGATAACGGAGCCCGGGAGAGAGCATCTGCCACTACTAATTTCTTTCCTGGAACATAAACAACCTCATATGAATATCTCATTAACTGTAACCGGAATCGTAACAACCTGGGAGTCAAATCATCTATTGGTTTTGTTTGTAAAATTTGAAGCAAAGGTTTGTGATCTGTTTCTAAAGTCACTTTAACCCCTACAACATAATCTCGAAATTTATAGACTGCCCATGACAAAGCTAAACATTCTTTTTCTATCTGGGCATAGTTCTTTTCTGTGTTATTTAAAGTCCTACTAGCAAATGAAATTACCTCCCTTTCCCCTGACTGACTTTCTTGCATTAAAACTGCTCCTAATCCATATGAGCTACTGTCTGCTGAAATAATAATTTTTTTACATGGATCATAATGTGTTAAAGTTGGGGAATTAGAGATTAGATATTTTATTTCTTTAAAAGCTTTTTCTTGATAAATATCCCAGTGAAAAGGCACTCCCATTCTTAATAAATCATTCAATGGTTGCAAAATATTAGTTTTATTTGGTATGAATCGCCCTACATAATTTACTAACCCTAAAAATTGCATCAGCTCTTTTTTATTATTTGGAACTCTAAATTGTTTAATGCTTTCTACTCTATCTGGATCCAGAGAGACCCCTTTATCATTTATCACATGCCCCAAATATGTTATTTCTTCCACTCCAAACACACACTTGTTTTTATTTATCGTTAATCCTTCTTTGCTTAATCTGCCTAGTACTTCTTTCAATAATATATTATGACTTTTTCTGTCCCCTGTAAAAAGTAAAATATCATCCACATGTATTACAACCCCTTCTAAATTTTGAAATAAATTATTGAATTTCATTGAGAAATATTCTGGTGCACAATTCAATCCCATTGGTAAACGATTATACATGAATCTTCCAAATGGCGTTAAAATAGTTGTAAGTTTCTTAGACTCATCATTTAAATTAATTTGGTAAAACCCAGATGTAGCATCTATTTTTGAAAATACTTTAGCGCCCTTAAGCCTTCCCAATGTGGTTTCTACTCGAGGAATAGGAAAAATGGGTCTTAAAATATTTTTATTAACTTGAGTGTAATCTCCACAAATCCTAACAGTTCCATCCTCCTTGGGTACTACTACTATGGGGGAAACAAACATTGTTGGTTCTTCTACTTGACTAATAACACCTAAACTCTCTAACCTATTCAGTTCCTGTTTGACTTTATCTAGTAAAGGTATGGGTACAACACGAGGAGTGGTCTGTACAAAAGGTTTAGGATTCTCAATCAACTTTATTAAAAAGCTATCTTTAAATGTGCCTAAATTATCAAATATTTTTGGAAATTCTTTTTCTATTTCTTCACTAGTAATTACCTTAATGTTTTGTAAATTTTCTGAATTTATAGCACACAAATTTAAAATATTCATCTTTTTAATTGCAGGCTTTCCTAATATTGGGCATTGTAAATTATTTATGACATAAGCTATACCACTATATAATCTATTTTGATATTTTAACTGCACCCTAACACAGCCTTTTACATTCAACGGATGACCATCAGGGCCCCTAATGACATCCTTGCATTTTATTATTCTAGATTTCCTATCTATTAGTCTATCCGGGATAGCCACAATATCGGCACCTGTATCTATCAAAAACTTTACTACCTGATTAATATCTCCAATCTCTGTTTGCAAGTTTATCTTAAAGTCCTCTCCTGTGAAATCCATCACATTTACTTTTTTCCAATCCTTACAGAACTTCGCATAGTGTCCTATTTTCTTGCATTTGTAGCATTCCCGTTTCGATGCTGGGCATTTCTCCTTTGAATGAATAGTCCATCTTCCACACCACCAACACATTTTCCTTGATCTGTTTTCTATTTTATTAACCTCAAATTCACTTTGTTGTCTTTCCCCTTGCCACACCTGAGATTCCTGTTGTACTATTATAACTGCTTCCTCCAATTTCAACTCGGGCATAAGCTGCAGCCGTTCACTTGTTTTTTTGTCCAAAATCCCAATTATTATTCTATCTCTGATTAGTTCTTCTTTTAACTCTCCATATGCACAGCTCTCGGCCAAAACATGCAAAGCCTTTATGAATTCTGTAGTCTTTTCGCCTTCCCTCTGGCATCTCGAATTGAACTTCCATCTTTCATACACCACATTTTTCTTCGGAGTGAAATATTTGTTTAATGCCGTCACTACTTCATTAAAATTGTCACTCTTCTCCACTTTCAATTGTTTGATCAATTGTTCTGCTTTGTCTCCTGCAGCGTAAACGAGAAGATTTATTTTCTCCGTATCCGTTTTTTTTATGTTTCCCGACAACAACAAATACCTGTTGAATCGTGTCAACCATTTTTCCCAATTTTCTGGTTCAAAGTTAAATTCTTCCGGCACTTTGATGTGAATGCCTCCCTCTGCCATAATTATAATATTCCAACACCGCTGCCACCATGTATTAAAACCACTGTTAATTATTTATAAAGACATATATTGGAACATTCACATAACCTCACGACATGTCGCGTCATCCAACCACAGACAATCCAATCACCAATAGTGCTGCCAATAACTAGTGATGTACACTACTATAACATATACGTCTATAACACTGGTCGGCAACCAAATCCTCCTTTAAATAAGAATTCGATAAATATATAGAATTTGACATGCTGAATTTAGATCTGGTTTTAGTTTTTTGCTATCACGTATATTTTTTTTCATATTTTGCTCCTAACTGAATATTTTTCGTGCAAAACTTTTTGCTTATCATGTCAGTAGATTTAATTTTCCTTTCGACAAATCTTTAAGCAATATAATATTGTTACGACCTGAATGTCGACAAAAGACAAATTCACTACTGCGTCTGTAGAAACATATTTTATTACCCTTTTGGCATATAGAGAGAAACGATACGAATGGTAAATGCTCAGAATTATATGTTACTTCATTCGCCACAAAATTACAATAGAATACATAAAAATGGAGAAAACTACTAACTGGAATGAGTTTATTAATTAATTAGACATATAATTTTAATGATTTTAAATATTTTCGAAGGAATTAAATAAGCTATTGTCATAATAATTCAATGTGCATTTTGTATGTAAAGCAAAAAAAGCGCTTAATTTAAAACTTCAATTACAAAAAAAATTTACGTGGTACAAAGCTTTTAATACTATATTTATATTCATGTGTCGAAATTATAAAAAAAAATTACAATAGTTACAAGGAGTGAATTTTCATATTTTTTTGCCGACCAGGGTAATCAAAGATTTCGCCAAGGATACACTGTTAATTTGACTTATTAAGAGTAAACAAAAGAGTAGGTATAATATGCACGTGTGTGTCCAATAGATAGTAGTGTGTGTAATGTATTTTTATTGATTTAATGTATTTTTCACTCCTCTATATAAACTATAAGTGTGCGAAATTTCAACAAAGTCTTTGCTTCGTGTATTAATATAATGATATATTTTTGTAGATATGTATTTGTATGTTATGTATATTAACATTATATTTACTTAATATATAGAACATCGGTATATATAATTGTATATTTATCACTAAAATGTAAGTATGTATTATGTATACCACCATCGCCATTATAATCTCAATTCATTGCTGGGGCTTTCTGGAAAAGATTTAGCGATAAGTCTGCTCTTTGTCTATGCAGATTAATTAGTTTGAGTCTGTAAGTTTCAATCGCCGCTTCGCATTAAATACGGCTGAAAAATATTAACATAGGCTTTTTAATTAACTTGTATTTTATGTAAAAGTATAAATTTAAAACTAATCCTGATTAATTAAGTGCGATTCTCAGAAGCGTTCTTAATTTATTGCCGTAATTTAATACTTTAAGATAAAATCGGAGCGTTTTAAGGAGTTAATAATTGACTTTTTATTAAATTTGGTTTTCCACCGGTAATCGAAGAGGCCAGAAGTAGATAATGCTACTACATAGTAGGTAAGTTGTATGGCTGTATCCAAGCGTTTATTTTACTTTTAACGTTTTCACGTCTATTAAGTTATATATATTTCTTGACAGTAAAGCCCACATAACAGAAATGACATAATTGTCGTAATTTTTTTTTTTAAATATTTATGGCTTGGCAACTAGGCCTTTAAGCCATCGTAATTTATTAATGTGGGTGACGTAATAGTGATGTTCTGTGATTCAAGTAACTAACAGACTATTAAACCAGCGACACTATATGTAAATAAATAGAAATTAATCGATTTTAAAATAAAAAATGTTCTATTTTATCGAAAAATAATACCGCAATAATTATAAGTGCCGTTTTATTATAAGGCAATGTAAAATATGTTCATTGTAATTTCGGTATATTTATTAAACTATATATATAGTATTTTCGGCAAAAATATATGGATAAGTTAAATTCATTAAAACTTATTTATAAATAAAATGATTTTTATAACAAATCGAGTCGATGACGCATTAGGACATTACTAATTGATCCGTCATCGAACTGTCAAAAGTAAAATAAATGCTTGGAAAGACTAAAAGCCATTATATACTAATATCCAAATTGTACTTACGATACTCTTATATAACTATGTTTATTTTTTAGCAAGCTTTATTCTAATTAAGTAGTAATGCAAAACTAATTCGAAATCTACGTAAATCATTACGCAACATTTAATGCTATATATTGTAAGTAGAAGTGGCAAAAAAACTACCCAGAAACACGCTTAAATGATAGCTAAGATTTATTACGTTCATCAAAAGGTTTAATATATCTACTAGAATAAAAAAATTACTCAGTGCGTTAGTCCATAAAATCATTCGAAAGATATGACGAACATACATTACATTTTTGTTATTTGGACACAGAAGCCGGCTTTTAAATTTCCAAAAAACTATATGTAATACTAGTAGTTATGTAGAATTTATTTGCATTTAAATAACAAAGACGTCGAAACTAAAATACACTATGTAGGAGATCACTGCCAACGTGGAGAGTGCCCAGAAGGCTGGCGGTATTGCCCGCGCTGTATGGCAATTTGTTGTGCAAAATACGAGCCAGCCTTCTGATCACGGGTAGTGTCAAAGAGTTTCTTTCATATGTCTTTAAAGAAACTTTAAGTATATATGTATAGATTAGTTTGTATCCGCAGCTTCGCTCGCGTTTATGTAGATTTTATCAGTAACACTGGCCCACACAAAAAGTGGTCTGTACTTTTGACCAGACCCATGTACTCTTATGTATTGTGATGAGCTGAATCCGAATCTGGGTGTCAGTTTGGTCCATACATTTTCCTCTTCCATACACCCTGACAATTTTGAGGGTCTATAGAAAAAGCCATATTTATAATAAAAATATGTGGGTCTGGTCAGAAGTACAGACCCTTTTTTTTCAGCCTGTGTAATTGACAATTAAGTAAGTACTACAAGTGTTTGTACAACGTCAGTGTAAAGGTTATTTTTCTATCCCTTGGGAACAGTACTTTTTTCTGGATGCAAGGTACCTTACGTCCTTTTCTGTACCCCTGACAACGTGTATTGAAAATATCATGATGATCGGTTAACTAGTTAACGTGTCAAAATGTAAAATACAAACTCACATTCGCCTTTATGTGTTATATTAAATTACGGATGCTAGTATGACAATGAAGAAATTATGACATACGTAATGCTTTAATTTAATATTTTCAGTAGCTAAACTGTTTACTCGTACGCTGTTTTCGACATAATAAAGTGTATTTCTGCTTGCTATCTATAACTATATATTACATTACACCAACATTACAGCCTTGCAGATTCTTTTGTTTTCGCAACTGATTTCGTCGACGCTATGTGTGTAAGTGTATCATTTAGTACTCAGAACTGAGATTTGGACTCAATATAAATATTATCTCGCCTTTTTCTGAGGGTAGACAGAGGCAAATAGGTCTTCGCTTGATACGATCTTCGCACATACATTTCACTTCATCTACTTTTATCTATTTTTGCATGCACCTATGCTGATGTACACCAACATTTAACCGATGGTTAAAATAAAATTATCGCTGTTTATCCATATTGTTTTATTCTATTCTATTCTATCCTTGGTCGGCGATGGCTCCAACCATATTGTTTTAGCAATTATTTATTTTAACCACGGGTTAAATGTCGTTGCACACCAGCCTAAGAAAACTTTAGGCCACCGTTTATAATGAAAAAATCAACATTAAAATTCCCTCCACATAAACATTGCGTTAATTAAGTTACTTCTGCTCAAAGTTATAGAAAACGGATAATTTTTGTTACAATTAAGAGAAAACTACAGTTTAATCGTGTAATATAGTAAGAAAAACTTTAATATAGAAATAGTATTTCTACCAGCAGTTATACATTTTGCAGATTGCAATAAATTGTTAATCACTTGCGGCACTTTTAAAAAACTTTCATCCAGTCGTCATTATTAGCCTGGGAATGTTTTACTGGACTTGTTACATAATCAGTCTAATATCTAGCCACAATAGACTATAACAAGACTACAAGTTACTCTAAAAAGCTCTGAAACAATTTTTACATAGCGACACAGGTCTTGAAGCGTAGGAAGTCTTCAATAAAGCAACTTTCATCGAAATATTGCGTATATTTTAATATATTGCGATTTTACAATATTTTTTGTTGCGCGTACAAAGGTTCGTTTTAGTGCCGTAGTAGATTTTTCAATTTTGGCGGTTGGCCGTAGACAAAGAGAGATTGTCATAGTCGAATGTAAATATTGCGCGTACACACCGATGCGAGGTAATGATTTTCACCCGGCTGTACCAGTGTGTACCTCTCTAGGCAAATCGTGCCGCGACAGGTCTCTCCAGTTTTTTAACGTTTTATGATTAGAGACATCTTATAAACTTATACTTCATTTAAATGATAACAAAACAACTATAATAATTGAAAACTTATATCGATTGTTTGAACCATGAAATGACCATTTTAGGTGAGAATTCATGTGTCTTTCATACGAATGACACCATTTTGTTGTTATTTTACTTTAAAGACTCTAGGTCCATCCCTTTATTATAATAATAAGAAATTTAATTGACTTTATAATCAAACTCGCTATATTGTTACTTTTATTATTATTATATGTGGATTCTTATATGTGTTATAATGTTATATTCATTTTAAACTTAATACGTATAGAAATATCTGTCCGTTTACTGAGCCCCGTAACAAACATATCTAGTTTACTGGCAAAAACTGTCTTATTTCAGACAAACCGTTGCAACAACCAGACGTTACGGTTCATTAGTGAACATTGAAAAGAAATTTGTGTATATCTGTGAAAATCGATTTCAAGATATAATATTTTTTTAGTTTCTTGTGTTTTGCATCTTGAATTGTACAGTTTGTACACTTTCTCTTGCTTGTAGTAGTGGATGTTGGCAGTTGGTGGAGTGCCGGTGCTTTCTTATAGTAGAGTGACGAAAATAAACCTTGTTCCTTACAGGGATTCATTCTCGTACTAATTGAGCTTGGATGCTGATTTCCGGGTTCAACTTAGTGGTAGTTGAAGACGTATGCTGCTAATAGCAACTCAATGACAAAGTATTTGTGAGCATTATTTATAGTCATATCATAATATGAAAGTAGCATAGCGTAGGCCGCACCGTCAGCAAAACGCTGTACCTTGTACCGTACATACGTATGCATAACAATTTCTAAAGATTTTTCGCTTTTTATTATGCACATATAATAGTGAAAGTTAATTTGCTTGAGTTTATTCCTTCATTACGGTCTTGGGAATAAAAGCTTTGTGCGTTGTCCTGATTGACTGAGCTAAGACTTAGCTCCAGGGATGGAAGTGATAAATGACATCACGTCAGAAGAAGCTTCGGTGAACCTGCAGCCGACCTCTCTACACCCCGTAGCCACGCACACCCATGTTGCCCTTGTCTTTTTTGGGATTTTTTGCGTCCCATACAGGGAGTGGCGAATCACCGTCTGCCCACTTTTCCATGTTCCCCAAACATTGCGACGGGCAAACGCCATAGTCCCCATATTCCGAGACCCCTAATACCACTAGCAGTTCACCCCAATAGCCCGGTACTTTCTGATCGCATTACCCACAATAGCCCTAGAATGGCAGGGGGCTGTCCTTGGGAGCATTATTATATGGTGTAGACAGGGACAATCGTCGGTCAGTGTCATGCCACATTTAGATTAAATTTATCTAGGTGCCTCTACGCATTGGCCTTCCCATGGCCCCACGAAAGCCCTCCAAAAGTCCAGGGAATTTTAAAGCCCGTGGTCTTTAAAGACATACAATAACAATACTAATGAAAAAGTGTGCCGCAATTTGCGAAATGAGGTTGCTACTTAGTATTTTGCTGTATCGAAACATAGTCCGACACAGCACTGATTTCCAGTTCCCACCTTCTTAATCACAAATCACAATCAATCCTCATCTACTTTCAATAAAAGAGCCGACCTCTATCTGTTATACCAAAAATATATAACTAACTTATTTTAGAATTTCGGTTCACTTCGCAAATTTGTTCATGATTCATAAAATTTGTTAGAATTTTGCCGTAATTGCATTTCGAGTCCCATTGTAAGCAATAAAATTTTATTACGAATAAAATATAGATCAAAATGCTAACATTGTAGAAAACGTAATTCGAGACACGATGAAATGAGATTCTTTGTCGTTGTGATGGGATCATTTCTATTTCAAAGAAATCAGACATGTGCAAGCTAATCTAAGTTTTATATTACGCCTTGCACATTGATTCTCTTAAGAGGCCCATTCACTATCCTGCAGTGCAGTCCTGCAGGCGCAAGAGGAGGAGAGGACTTAAGGGGCATTCTGCTCGATGTTGCAAGAAGCAATAACATTCACAATCCTGCATTATGCAGCGGACTGCTAGGTGGACTGCCGTGCAGGACTGTGAATCAGCCCTTTTATATCAACCATGTTCAAATTCAAAAGTTTTTATTCAAACTTAGTTCCACGAGATTACAATTCTTGACGGTTATAACGTTAAAAGTTAAAAATATGAAGATTTTTGAATATGTTAAAAGAGAAACGAATTTTAAAACCTCTAGAAGAAAGAAGGAGGAAGATGTTTAGCTATTTGTTACGACATGACCCCTTTATGCACATTAATCGAAGGCAAAATGGAAACAAAAAGAGGGCAAGGAACGTCAATGCAACAACATGGATCAAATGAAGGAAAAAGTGGATGCCGTGTCGTACGAAACAAATAAAACAGCCGGCCGATAATAGTGGCCCTACCGACAAGAGCCCAGCTCTAAGTGATAGATAGATAGAAGTTAAAAATTAAGTCTACTTCATACTTTATGCATACCGCTTCGCAACATCTTGTCAAGAAACTCCCCAGCAACACCACTAACTTTAAACCAAACAAAGATGATAAGAAATGACACGAAATTAAATTACCATCTTTAGATATTTATACCCATGGTTACATAATTAAACGTCAGAGTGATTCATTAGGTTAATAATTATTATTTAAAGTGTATGATTAATTTAAATGCTTAATTAGATATAATGATTAGGAACCAGAGATTTTTTTACCAAAATATGATGTAATTAACACTTTTCTTGCTTAATTAAAACTATGTTTTACCGTTTTAAACGCGGCACTTTATTAATTTCTCCATTTTTCCAACGTTTGGGTCACTTTTCAGTAGCCGTAATCAACGAGTAACGCTAAAATTATTATTTAGCCTACCCCCGTGTTCATTTGGATGATTTAATGTTTGTTTATGGTTATTATATACTCTATGGGAACCTAATAAATTTACCACCGCTTCTCAGCATGGCGTGGCTTGACACAGCGCAAGGAACTCTTCAGCAACGTGCTTTAAAGTGAATAGAATAATAATTGGTCTTAAACCCAATATCCTACTGCTTGCAAATAAATTCCGTTCACAAAATCCGGCGTAAATAATTCAATTAATTTTAATTAATTCCTGAGTATCTATGTCGCTGTTTGATAGTATTAGTAGTACTGGACATGCGATTAAGGAATTTTAGAGATCGTGACTGAATTGCATTTTGTCGTCAAGCGAACAAAGTTAGTTTTTAAGAATCAGTAAGATAGCAAGAACGATAGTTCTCGCTAAATATTTATAATTTGTATCATTCAAAACAAATCCTGATTTCACAGTGGCATTCGATTTAATTCTGTGTTTTCATGTTTGTATATTTGCTTTTTTTCTATTTTACGGCCTTGGATACGTACCATTTTTAATGAAATTTGGCACTTTCGAGAGCAGAGATTAAGATCAATATAAGTACCTAGTTTTAATAATATTGGCAATAACGACGGTATTAGGTTCTTAGAACGAATATTTTCCTAATGTTTGTTCTAATACCTTTTATACCTTTCATATTCAGAAAAAAATTATCACACGAAAAGTAGATTATTTACTATGATATGCTTTATGCTATTTGAAGGTAGGTTTATCTATACTCCTAATAAAGTTATAGTTTCTAAAAAATAAGTACCTAACATTGAAAACTAACTTCTTTAAAAAATCCAAATGGTATGATGGTTTCAAATAGCACCTGTTCCCAATTTCCTCGTCAAATCATTCTTTTAACCGTTACTTAGCTTGGTCACGGTTAAATAAATACGATTTCGTGTCAATCGTTGACCATGAGTAAACGCAGATCATCAAATGTCAACCAACTGAGACCTTGCTTCTGCCGCACTTTGGAAATGCCATGAAATTTATAACACATAGGAGTATGGTATTATAGTACACGTAATTCATGTTGCTATTAAATTTATTTTTTATTTTATTGTATTACTAACTTAGACCTTAGCCCCCTTAGGCTTACAACTATAATATAATAACAAGGAGAAGCCATTGATAAGCCTAACAGATGACAGAAAAAATGAAAATGAATGTCTAATATTAAACGAGAATTATAAACTAAAAATATCTATAATTGTCGAGCAGGAAACTAATTATTATCATTACAGAGTTTGATTAATTTTGCATTTATAGATTCTAGGCTATCCGCAAATAAGGTATCCACATGATCCAACTAACTTAATTTATTGAATTTGTTGACTGTTCTGGTAAAGAATGTATGGCGACGTGAAACTATACGTGTCAAAAGGTGAATGTAGTAATTTTATAGGGCTTACAGGATTGGGGGGAACATATAAATGTAGTTTCATGATGAGACTCGTACAATCAAGTTACCAAGAAACGTATGTCAGCAATATTTCTTTGAACTTTAAGAGGCAGGAAATAAAATGAGGTACAGCGCTCAATATAACTTCTACGCGTTAGTTTGAAGTTGAAACTGATGTATCTCAATATATTTGGGAACGTATGGACCTATTAAAAGTCCTTGATCATTATATATTCGCCGTCTTTTCATCTGTATATAATTATGTACATACCTATTAGCTATTATTTTGTCTTATAGGTGGTTCCTATATCTAATTTTTTCACTTACCTTAACATCGGTAGATATTAGGTACTCGTATGGAGCGTATGTGAAAATTTAACCGATAATAAGGCAAATAAACGGTTGTATGACAAAGAACCGGCCATTAATGCATAATAGGATAAGTAGTAGTAGTAGACTTCGCCACAAAGGCAGGCAAAGGAATCTTAGTCCATACAGCCAAGTCTGATGTATAAATCTTCGTATAGTAGCGCAGTTGTATTGTAGGCTACAACCGACGCCATTCAACGGAGTTCTTGTGAAAACTCGAAAGGCCACATTTGACTATACAGTTCACATTTCTCACAAAAACACATAATTATTACTCAAAAACTATCAATATACATAATAGGATAATAATTGACAGTGTTGGAATCTCCAACAAACATAGATGTTTCGATCTCGAACATAGATGTTCTTTTGTTTTTTATCTGTTTTTCCCCTCCATTACTATTAAAATCGTCATTATATCACGCACGTGCAGTTTTCTTTAATAATTAAAATATTTACAGTCCACAACAAATTAATATTTAAAGCAGTGTTTAACAGACAGTAAAATCAATTGAATCACTTTTCACCATCTTACAAAACGTCGAAGGAGTGTAGATTTTGTTGCAAGTCCTGACGTCATATCTTAAACGAGTCCTATTTGAATAACTCTAGCTCTGTGTTGAATATCATTTAAAGCCGTTCAGTGTAGTATTCATGTGATGATGATGCTGCTGCTCTAATAATAGACAGAGAAAAGTTCTCAAAGTTACCTTTTCAAAATTCGTTCGTTTGATTCGGACCAGCAGTCCGAATGAGCCTCTCTGATTTTTATTTCAATGTACAGTCGCGGAATGAAAATGTTCGTCACCTTAACGTCGACTTTTGCTGGCACTCACAAGAACTTTCTTGTCCTCCCAAGAAATAATACTGCCAACATTGAATAAATGTTACGTTTATAAAATATAGAAAGGTGAAAAAAGAAAATTGCAATGGCGACAAGGACAGGCGCAGAGATTAACAATTAGAAACAAAGTGGATATAATCACTACGCTAAACATAAATATTAAAACTAATCGAGATAACCGATGTGTCAAACCTGCCAAGCCGCCTTGGACAAGCGTGGCAGGGTATACTGTCCATTCCCCTACAGTGGGAGGCCCGAGCCCAGCAGTGGGACAGTTATGGGCTGTCGTTATATAAGTAATTTAATATTTATTGTCAAATATTTAAACGTATAAGGCCTTACTTTTTTATATAGCTGGAGTACAGCAAACAGGCTGACGGCCCATCTGATGGAAAGCGGTTACCGTCGCCTATGGACGTTTGCAACATCAGAGATGTCACCAACGCGCTGCCGGCCTCGAAGAAATTTTATGACACCCTTTTTGAAAAACTCCATATCGTAGCGCTGTGGGAAAACCTCGGCTGGGAGCTCATTCCAAATCCCCACGGTACGCAAGAGAAACGTTCTACACAACCGTTGCGTACATGAGCGAAGCGGCTCAAGGAAGTGTGGGTGAACTCCCAACCGATGGCGAGCGGTGCGATGGTAGAAAGAGGACGAAGGCACCATTCTAAACAGTTCTTCGGAACATTCCCCATTATACAGTCGGTAAAACACGCAGAGAGAAGCAAAATCTCTCCTAAGGCCAAGCGTATCTAGACCGTCTGTTAGTATGGGATCATCAACAACGCGAACGGCTCGACGTTGAATACTGTCCAGGTGATTAAGTTGGTAGGCAGGTGCTTCAGCCCAAAGGTGTGAGCAGTACTCCATGTGTGGCCTCACCTGGGCTTTATAAAGCACAAGGCGTTGCCGCGGTGTGAAGTACTGCTTGGACCGGTTTAGCACTCCCAACTTCTTGGAGGCAAATTTTGCCTTGCCTTCAAGATGGCCCTTGAACTGTACACCGTTCGCGATGTCAACACCAAGGATCCCAATACTCTTGGAGGTGGTAAGGGGAGTTCCTTGAAACTGAAGCGCTTGCTCGAATGGAGTTTTTTTGGCAGAGAATACGCAGACTTATAACAATCTCGTTAAGAAACGATTGGGCATCTCTTAAGTAAGAGAATCAAAATCAGGCCCTAATCCATTAATATCTCTTTTCTCACTTAAAAACGTGTATTACCTAAGGGAGCACAGATAAATGAAATCTGAATGATTAACGTAGCTTGTACCCAAAATATTCGGCTAAAGAGGAGTTTATAGGTAACTTTATCATTAATCAGTAGCTGAGCAGTTTCTTTAAATTTAAGAAACGATTATAATTAAGGCCCATATACTGTGGAACAGTCTGTTCTGTGGCTTAGTTTGAAAACCTAACATGCGCTCGTGGACCGTTAAACGAATCGATTTGAACACAAACTCAACACTCCTAACAAATTTATTATATTATAGATAGATAGATATAATACATTATGTAGATAACATAGATTATTATACTTCGAAGCGCAATGAACGACAAAATACCACATTCTGTTTTCGTATAAAAATTAAGTGCTGTAGTTTGTTTTTATATGAAAAAAAATACTTATTTGCACATAATAAAAAGCTTTGTGAAACCTTTTAACACGTGATAGCTCACGTACTTACGCTTTGTTGACATTTGGGTCAATTTTGGCATGTGGCAAATGTATCTAAAATGGGTCATACATGGATAGGGTGACTTACACGTCACATCACGGCTGACAGGCCCCAACGATAAGTAATTATTTAAAATACGAGGGTGAAATTAGGCACGACACTATTTCCTAGCAATTTTACGACGCGTCATGGTATTTATTTAATGTAATTTAATTAATTAAAAATGTTTTAAATAATTAGGCCAATTAATTTAAATGTTATTTCCCCTGATGGTAGTATGTTAGTGTAAATTTAATGTGATAATTTAATTATAAAAAATGTACAGACTGTATTTTTCGAGCGGGCTTTCGGGGCCTAATCATAAAGTATACGAAATAGCGAAAATCACTCACAAGAGTCTCGAGGCCGATTTTGTCGAAAACTAAAGTAAAAAAACACTAACAGGGTTATTTTTACTCATTGATTGATATGTTCAATCAAATAGAAGTTGTCAGTCGAATAAATTATAACCGGGGTGAATTTAAAAGTGAAACCATTCTACTGTTTTATTCATGCAACAACTGTTTAATTATATTGCATGTTATACTTTATTCCATGAATAATTTTTATCAGGTGATTGAAAAATCGGCCCCAAGTTATACAAAACTTGGTTTATTGCACACGGCACAAAAACAAAACTACGGAATACAATAAAACTGGTATTATTTTAATAGTGAACATAAACTAGAATATACATAAATGGCCGAAGAACAATATCCTTCTGAACTTTATAGTCAGCCTACGCAAACGCCCGCCTGCATGCAATAAGCTTATACTGCGGCTATTTGTGGACAAGTCATAAGCTTTATTTATTTTATAGATTTAATCTCTTTTAACATACACATACTGAACTTTATTATTTATTCTTATACTTACTCCGTTGGCTCAGAGACCCAAAGTGGGTCTTGGTCAATGAAACGAAATCGTG
This sequence comes from Dendrolimus pini, assembly GCA_949752895.1. Classification (NCBI taxonomy): domain Eukaryota; kingdom Metazoa; phylum Arthropoda; class Insecta; order Lepidoptera; family Lasiocampidae; genus Dendrolimus; species Dendrolimus pini. Next base: position 4,844,600 of record OX457131.1, read on the forward strand.
CCACTTTTCTCTGTCCTGTGCGATTTCTTGCCAATGATTGGCTCCTAGCTCCGACAGGTCAGCCTCCACTCTGTCCTTCCAGCGATATTTGGGATGGCCGACCGGACGCCAGCCTACTACGGCCGGCCGTATCGGCCGTCCCAAATATGCTTTCCTAACGCTGCGATCTTCTCCCATCCGTTCTACGTGACCGAGCCAACGGAGGCGGCGACCTCTTACTTCTCCTATTATGTTAGGCTCGGCAACGAGATTCTCAATTTCGAGGTTGGTTTGGACCCTCCAGCTACCATTCTCTCTCTTAAATGAACCCAAAATCTTACGGAGAACCTACCTTTCTGCTACTAAAAGCTGGTTCTCCTCCTTGAGGTTAAGCGTCCAAGCTTCGCACCCATACATTAGGATAGGCCGTATGTCGGCCGTATATTTATTCTCATACATTCAAGTTTGTATTACACGATATTCTTCGTGATTGGAAGGGATTTTAAAGAGATGAAAATATAATCTTCCAAAAAAACAACATTGCCAGAGACTCGTATTCTAGAACTTTACTTATAACTTGGAAAAATGGTACTATACTCTGATTTTTAATTAACTGGACTAAATTGACAGCTGCGATCGACCTTTTTTTATGTTGCAATCCTGGAGCTATTCATCACTACGAATTGAATGCTACAGAATTTCTGAAAGGATGGTAAATTTCGAAATCGACCTTTCCGTTATTTATTGTGGTCTAGATGTCTGGGATCATCTCCTGAGTGGTCTCATATATTTACCCGTAACATAAACGTAATTTACAGACTTTAGAAATATGCAACGTGTTGATAATTTTATGTTATTTTTTTCTTTAATACGAACAAAAGCGACTTCTAGGTTGACCGACCGACAGGTGCTTGAAGTATTATTTCTAAAGTATTCAAACAATTTAAAAATAGAAAATATGTGCTTTTATTTACAAAATCAAAAACCAATTTCAAAGAAAAAAGCAAAATCTAAATCTTTTCTACATCTTGAAGTCGCTGCACTTTGCAATTTTGTTTTTGTTATTTATGTTTCACTTGGTGCCGACTTCAAGATGTTGTAGAGAATATATATTTTTAGTTTGAAGTCGTCTTTTGATTTGGTCAAATAAATATAATTTTTCTACTTTTTAGTGGCATGAATAACTTTAGGAACAATATTTCAAATGCCTGTAGAAATTGTACTACTGGCAAGCGTGTATATAACTTTTGCCTTTCGAAAAGTGTAGGCGCTTGACGCTCTTCAATAAGGGTAGCTATCGATTTACCTGGGCTCCACTCATCAGATCCTGAGTTGATGACAATGGAACCACTCAGGAGTATACTACATATTTGGAATAAAGAAAAAAATTTGTAAATCAGTCCACAATTGGCGGAGAAATCGCGTAACAAAAATATAAAAATAGCCAAGGCGATTTAAGAACCTCCTTTTTCTGAAAGTCGTTTAAATGTAATTAAATAAAAGTTGTGTGTGTGTGTAATTCACACGCAGTAGAAGTAAAACAAAGTGTGACAAGGGATGGGAGAGGGATTCTAGATTTCGTGACGTCATATTTCATAATATATCATATATATCGTTATAATATTATTTAAGCTTTAAAACACGAAATTTTAAGTATTAACGAAAAACTTCAAAACATTTCCAGTACTATCTGTATTAGCATAGTCTTTAACTTTAAATTATTATATACAATGTACTCTATCTATCTCAATCTCTCTCCGGCTTAGTCCTATAGATCTATGTGTTTATCTCATTTTAGTGTCGCTTTTTCGTTTCATCGAGTTTCAAATCACAACGATTCTAAAGAAGTTTCCAAAAATAAATTCAGTGAGTATATTTCTATACTCTAAATTTTAAATTCTTTGCTTATCTCAAAGCTCAGCTAAGCCTTCCCTGTTCAAGATATCGCAACACAGATATAAAATTGTGTCCTGTACAATGTTGCAAAGCCTCGCAAAGCCTGCTGTATGCTACATGGATATTGTATCTCAAGTGGACAGACCGGTTCGAGTCACCCGGTTACCACCACACGAACCAACACGCAAGCCTGTGTTGTTTTTACCATTGTTTCGTTATAGGGTTGCATGGGACTTAAAAACTGTTTAATATGTTTTCAAATACAATGTATCTACTTTTACTAATATTATAAATATAAAAGATCGGATGGATTTTTGTTGCTCAATCACGCCAGAATGGCTGAATGGATCTGGATAAAATTTGGCACAAGGATAGATTATAGTCTGGAGTACTTACTACACAGGGAAAAATGTACAGTTCCCATGGGATAACTCTGTCTAATTGACGATGAAAATTGATTCCGTAGCGGCAACAAATGTTCTCTGTTTTGAACCCAAAAAAAAACATTTAATTGAATACTCCATATTTCAAAAATTATTGACCGTATCTTAGCTACTTACTTACTTAAGCTTACTTTCACAGGTCTTTCGTCGTTTGTTTTATGGCCGGTTCCTATATGTTACAGACTGTTTATTCGCCTTACTATCGCTTAAAATTTGACATAAGCTCCATACAAGTAATGTCAAATTTCAACCGATTTTAAGGCAAGTAAATGAATTTAAGATATAAGAAACGGACATTAGTCTTTTTTTGCTTGTCTTTTTATATTTACTAGTACCTACACGCATTCAACATCGTATACTTTTGTGTTATAATAGAATATGTTATTATAGATCTAAATAATAAATATTTTCTCTTCTTTCTAATATTCCACTCAAGGTTGTTATGGGGACATTTTTTAAACTAAACCCGGCTGTGGGGTGTTATTCTCTGTTAGTGCAGCGTCTAAACCATGGCCCTTGCTACTAGGCAACGCAAGGGATTCATCTGCCCCCGTTTCGAAGTGGGGTGTGTTCTCCCAGGGCACACTCCAGGCACTTTATTGCGCTGGATCGACTGTTGCGTAACTATGTTCTATATCTCAGTCTTTCCATCACAACAAAAGCGCAGGGTCGACAGGGAGGAGGGGGTTTTTAGTGGGTATTGAGGTTGCTCGCCCGTGCGGCATCGCTCTTAGTCTTCCACACTCCTCTGTGTCAAGCCATCGCGGACGGAGCGCAAACAAAGCATACTATTGCTAGCGTTATCGCCCCCGATGGATGCGTGCCGTTTCCTAGTGACGGCCCAGAGAGTGCGTAAATCGGTCAGCATTTTCCCTCGCCTCAAAAAAAAAGCGTCTAAACCATCACATGCGGCATAGCTTCGCACTACAAATGGAAAGAACTTGTGGTTCAATGACCCGAATGGTACCCACAGTAGACAGTGGCGTCAAAGAATATGAAACAATTCATACCGAAGATCTCGACGGTAGAAGTCAAATCCGCAACACTTGATCCAAGCCCTGCTACACCTACACATATTTGTTGCTTCTAGTGCAGCCGATTTTTCAAGAACAAATTCGGTTTTGCTAGCCATTCAGCCATTCGTGTCCATGCCGGATAATCACAGCAGACGTCGCCATCAACGGGTATGTGAGGGACATCATCATCAAGTTTCGTTATTTGTCTCTCCAAATAAAATAAAATAAATAATATTACGATAAGAATCGTTTCCAACCCTACGTGAAAGGCATCGTGCAACCATACAGACTCGGTCAACTATGAGTCATCGTCACTGCACGTATATTGTTAAAGGTATAGCCGTAGATGAGTCACGCTGCACTGCAAATGTCTATGAATCAGGATGTAATCCTGGGAACGACTGGAGGAGATTATTTCCTATGTTTTCCTGTTCCGTGTATTTCCTTGATAGGGAAAGACAGTTATAGATGAAAATAAATTTCGGCTCGTAAGATAAAAGCTATATATAATAATATGAACTTGTGGTCACCCGTGTTCGAAATTCGATCATAATAATGAATGTCAAAGACTATACTTCTATAATCATAGATTTCGCCAAGCTACACTGTTAATTTGACTTGAACAATAAACAAAAGAGAATATATGCGTGTGTGTGTCAAATATATGGTAGTGTGTGTAATTTTTTTATTGAATTAATGTATTTTTTATGCATAATTTAAAAAAAATATTAGCATTCGTCGCTTCTTCTCTATATAAACTATAAGTGTGCGAAATTTCATACTCCTCCGTCCGCGCAGATTTCGTAAAAAGGGGTACAAAATTTTTCCTTCACGTATTAATAAATAGATATGAATTATTGTTATTAAGGTTTTATAAAACGCTTTCAAACAGCTTAATCGCCTCATCAAATAATCAGAGAGCTGGTACTTACATGAAATTATTATAACGATCCAAATGTTTATATACATTTTTAATTAAACTGTGTCTTTAGATGATTAATATAAAACATTTTCTGCGGTAATATCCAACTTTAGATATGGCCTGGAGTTTTTGGCGGGAACTGAAAGGAGATTTTGTGCTGTGCAGTGTTATTTTCTAAACATGTGTAAAATTACTCTAAAATGAACAATAGTTGTAGGATATTGATAGATTTTGAGTAGTAATTATGTGTTTTGTGAGAAATGTGAACTGTATAGTCAAATGTGGCCTTTTGAGTTGTCACAAGAACTCCGTTGAGTGGCACTAGCTGATTACCTACAGTTCAGCTGTGGTACACATAGGCTTAAGAAAATGAAGAAACTATATTGTAAACTAAGACCTGGCTTAAAGGCCTAGCTGCCAAGCCATAAACCTAAATAAGTAATATGGCCTAAGTTGTCTAGAAATGTAAACATCATTAAATAGTGTAATTCATTGCAAAGATCCTGTTTGTAATGTACGATAATGATCTTTTAAGGAAAAACAATGAGAGCGTAGTCTACCTTTAGACTAAATTACATATATTGTTACGAGTGCGGGACTCAAATTAAAAATGCCGTTGGAATTACTATAGAATTTATTAGAACTATACAAACACGTATAACAAAAGTACAAATATAACTGAAAACATCAGTTCAAACGTAATGCGCGATTCAATAACACACGCAAAGTCCGTCACTATATAGGTTATCGAATGTACACACTCTTGCCTTGCTCGTGGTTCACGCTAGACTGCCGATCTCTCCATTGGGCCATTGCTTTTCAATGCACCGATGCAATATGTCTACCTAGCAAGCGTCGACGCAATTTCCCAGAAAACGTAATCCGCACACCTACGTAATTATGCCTGCAAACAGCCATAAACAAGTACAATACACAATAGACTTTTCTAATTACAATTTTTAAACACATAGTAAACAAAAGAAGATAGTCATAAAACAGTTTCAGTGTTATTAGATCTAACGCCGCGGCAGGTAATAAATGTGCTTTGTCTACAGGTATGCAGGTAGCCCAACTTGTAACAATATTAATAGAGCATGGCAACCCAGGCTCAGTATGATACTTTCAGTTTCGCGCCTGACTTCACGCCGCGGTCGTGGTCAACAGAACAAGACTTCGTGAAGCCAGCGACCACCGGGGCGTCAAGCACCAGTGAGATGGGGCCAATGCCGTCAGCTCCGCTACAAAGACCTGCGCGAGGATACACTCCTGGTGTTGCTAACGTCCATAGGCAACGGCTACCGCTTTCTATTAAATGGGCCGTCTGCCTATTTACACATTTCAGGCAATAAAAATATCTAATTCTATATGAATGAATTTTTCACGAATTTTTGTTTGTAAGATTTATCCACTAAGTTAGATTCAGATAATTTAGTATCGACCAATATCTTAAGCAACTAAAACTTCGTTAAAAAAAACCGACTTCAAAAACGAAAAAACTAAAATGTATAAAATAACTTATTTCTTAAGCTATTATTATTAATATATATTATCTAAAACATCTTAAAGTCGGTGCTTAGTAATTTTCAAAATATAGTAATTTTTATGTTTTACTTTGCACCGACTTCAAGATGTTTTAGATAATATATATTAATAATAATAGCTTAAGAAATAAGTTATTTTATACATTTTAGTTTTTTCGTTTTTGAAGTCGGTTTTTTTAAACGAAGTTTTTAAATTTTATTTGTTACTTTTTAGTGTCTATCTATGTATGGGTGGACCTACGAATGGTGCCGCACTTCTTAAAAAATATAGGTTCCAAGAACCGGGAACAAAAAAATGTTCGTAAAATGAAAACTACTGGGCCAAACTATGTCAAATTTTTAGGGGACCACATGACAGCTATTCCGCGTCGAACAAAAAAAGAATCACGTAAATCGGATCATAAATCACGGAGTTATCGGCGAACATACATAAAAAAAGCACAAAAAAAAAAAAAAAAAATAAGATCCCGACGAATTGAGAACCTCCTCCTTTTTTCGAAGTCGGTTAAAAATAATGTTAAACTTTTTATAATGGTAGTCATATAACATCGATTGTTCGAAGATATCGCGGATGCACATTCGTCACCGAATGAAATGTTCAATCCGCGCATCACACATAATCTATGAGAGTAGCCGGAATGGAAAGCTATTTGAGAGAACATCGAAATGCAATTATCGTGCGCCAATGAACTCAAAACAATGTTGGATTGAAATAGACCGAAAAACGTCGGGTGATCGACATTTTGAAAGAATTAATTACTGAAGACTAAAACTTTAATTGCATAAAATCGATCAATCACACTAGTATTTAACGGTCTTATTCATTCATTATTATTAAGACTCATAAAGAAGCCTTTAAATCAATATGAATAAGACCAGTAGTGGTGGCAAATGCAGATTTTTTCTTATTATAGATAGTTATACTAAAAAAGTATATCACAGGTATAACTATATACTAAGAGACTGAAAATGCATGTATTTGTTATAAAATTCAATCTTTTAGGTTACTTATAGGAAGTCTAGGTATATAGAATCTTCCACGGCTTCCAAAGCAATTTACTGTTAAAAGAAAAGAAGAGGCGCAACAAACTCCCAGCAACATATATATATAATCACTTATATCGCCAAATTAGTTAAGATACTAGGTTGCCCGGAAGAGATGGATTGCTATTAGCGACAAGGCCGCATATTGTTTTTCCAAGAAGTGTTGTAATTGCGCATTTTTGTAATTATTTATTTTAGTGACCAATAAAGTGTGTTATCGATCTGTGTTGTGTTATGTACATTATTATTATTCTTTATTTAATGTATTTTGAACTAATGCAAGATTTAATAAAATAATTTGTCTAAATAATTATTGAAAGAGTTCGGTGGCAATCGCATTGTTCCTATTCGGTGCTGTCATGTAGAAAACCTTTTGTCATTATACCTATATATTACCTTACTTTATACATATAACCTTTTGTATAATAAGCCTTCTTGCACTAATATTGCTTTATTATTATTTCGAACTTATTTACTGAAAGCTCTTACACGTTATCTGGGATTTTGTTGAAGAGCATTATACTATTAGCACAATATAGATGAATCTTGAATCGAAAGAATACGAGCCCTTGACCGGTTCTTCAGAAATAAAGAGTACCTATATAACAGTGTTACGAGTTGTGAGACTCGAATTAAAATGCCTTTGGAATTATTATAGAGTTTGTTAGAATTATACAAACATATATAACACAGGTACAAATATAACCGAACACAACAAATCCAAATGTAATGCAGAAGGTCGTAATTCAAAAAAACGCGCGAAGTCGGTCACTAATAGATTACCGAATATACACATGTCTCGCATTGATCGTAGTTGTCGCTCGACTGCACCCTCCCTCAATCAGACCATCGTTTTATACTGCACAAATGCAATGTGCCCGTAACGCAGTCGACATATTCCGAAACACCTGGCTAAACAGTCGGCCGCAAGCGGCCACAAATGAGTACGATAAAACAATGGGCTGTTCTCTAGAAACGTATGCAATAAATAAGTAAATAAAAGAAGACGATCATAAAAGAATTACAATTAGTTCAAATGCCGACAGGTAACAAAATGTGGGTTTTTTTTCAGATATGCAGGTGGATTTTGTTTTGTCGGTACCTGAGTTGTAACAATAGAGAATGCTATCATAGAGAATGCTATCGTAGAACATAAGTTATTTTTGTTTCGTGATTACTATACAAGGATGAACTCCTACGAACACATAAATGATAAATTAGTAGCTCGAAGTACCTATTGTTTCTAATGTGTGATTTTATCAAAAATATGTAAGACTCCGTGAGAATTTGAAGATAATATAAAAATTATCAAGATTTCTTGAGATGAACGCATCAACCAGTTGAACAAGAAGACAATTAAAAACTATAGCTCTGTTATCCTAACAAATTCTAAAATTACTTCCTAGAAACCTAAAAGTAAGCGGCGTTGAACAAAAAGATGATTAAACTACCAAACAACGTGACTTTACAATTCTTCTATAGCAAATATTGAAAGTAAACGATTTAGGTAAGAATCTATTAATAATAAAACAGCGGAAACAAAGTTCCAAAAAATTATATATTCTTTTTATAACAAGTATATTATATTATTTTATGTGTCGTGTGTAATATTGAAAGGGCGTAAAGCATCAAACCTATTCAATTAAAAATAGAATAATAGAGTAATTATAAGTCAATTTATAAATTCGTTTTGGAAATCTAAAAAAGGAACAACCATCATCGTCCACCTTTATAAAGGCCGGTTCCTGTGCCTTACTATTCATGCAGTTAGTTACCATCAATTGAATTTGTATATTACTTGTGACAAGCTTATGACAATCTTAAACGACAGTGAAGCAAAAGAACTCTCGGTAATTTTACGGATACGATACCGATTTGCCTATATTTATAAGAACCTACTTTACTACGAATATGCTTCCTTTGGCAAAATCAACACTACACCGACCCAATATCATACTTAAAAGTTTATCTACACGATGCCCAGATTGTAAATGAACGTTTCAAAAGTTGGTCTGTGGCTCCACTGAAAGGATATCTCGTATAGGTTCATCAAAAATTTTAAAGATGAAAACAGGAATTTAGATTTTTTTGAATTTTCATTCCGATATGTTACGGGGTTCGAAAGATGTGAATATAAAGTCTAAGACCTGCAAAAACGGAGTAGCGGGTGCGAGTTTTAAAAACACGTAACTGGTTGAATTCCCTAAGCGGCATCTTTATCTGTACCCCATTTTCTTAAAACTCATGCTTAGACTATTCAACTTTGATTACAATATCACTGATTATGTTCATTATTGTTACCAATGAGGCACTTGAAACGGCAAATTCTTAAGAAGATATAAGACTTTCTTAAAATCTGGTTGCGGCCACTGATCCGCGCGAATGGATACCGAAGATACATCTAACAAGGTAATGGTGAACGCACCGCGTCCGCTGGCGCGTGTGAACGTGAGAGGCGCTTAAGTGAAACTTCATCAGATCTTAATTACCAAAATGTGAGTTTTATTGCAAGCCCGTAATACGAGGTGACGAAGTATAATACATACACAATGCGCATTGTTGCATAACGAGTTATTTTTGGATAAAACATTGTAAGACAAGCCACCTTCTATCTCTTCATCCGTGTAAAGTTTAATGTGTTCGTAATGAGTTTGGCTTTATTCGATGTTGCTTTGATTTAAGTGTAACTACGTCAATTAATTTTAACAATTTTGACACACATACAAGTGTCTTGCCATTATACACATCAATATCAAATAAAATTCAACTGTAGACAAACTGTTGTGTTTATAAATTTGCTACTATACCAGGCAAAGGAAATAAGTCTATACAGTGTTGACACATATATTATTTTTTAGTATTAGGTCAACCAAATTGTGGGTCTTTGACTGATGCTAGACAATGAAGTTCGAAATGTAAATTTAAATTGATTCTGACTTAAAAATAATTATATCCGATAGCTATGAACCATTATTAAATATTTTTGAAAATAAAACTGCACAGCGAAACATCACCTCGAATTTCGGACGAAAGATCGCACAAACGAGCTAGTAAGGAGAAGATGTACGGTATATCACCAATCTCTCGTCTATTAAATAAAATATCAAGGAATCTGCATTTAATTATCAAGTAACAACTATTTATATAAGCTATAATATGCATCAAAATATAAAACGCAGTCTATTTAAAGTAAAAGTCGTTCTAGGTCACCACGTGATTGACAATCAATTAATCTGCAATTTATGCAACTACAATCACACAGATGACAAAACTCCGTGCGAATAGTTTTTTTAACATGACATCAACTGAGAACTGATTTTGTTAGCTATTGCATCGATGCCAAGTTGCATGGTAACATTTGGAAAAGAAAATGAAGGAAAATTAAACAATTGTTGATGCAACTGTGAGCAACAGTGCAATGTTAGTTGCTCTCTTAGGTAAACTAATAATACTTTAAAATTAAAATATTATTTGTTTATGTAGTCAGTTTATTGTTGTGGAATGAAAATAGTATTCTAAACATAGTTAAATCAAGGTTCAGGCGTTTTTTGAAAACAATAAAAACACTAAACATAGGTGCGATCGAACTGCATTTACTTAAAAACTATAGTCTTATTCATAAAGAGTTAGAGTAACTTTGAACGCTTCTTTATGGTTCTTAAAGAAGCGATCAAGCTTACTCTAATTTTCTACGAATAAGATTGTATGTGACTAAACTCTGAGGAATGAATAAATGCTGACATGCGTCTGTGGGCCTTCCTCCGGAGAAAGCGTACTCAGCAAGGGCCCGCCGATATATACATGTCTGCTAAGCCAATATCGAGGGTCGAGGTGAATTCATAATCACATTTTCAATGTGTTAAATCTTCGTTTCATTTGGAATGAGCTTCCATAAATAGACAGCCAAAGACTTTAAATCACAATTCACGGTAATTTAGTACTTCTATAGTAGTGTATAAATATGAAAGTGACTTGTTTGTTTATTCTTCATGAGCTTGTGAATGAATTGATTAACATATACACTGGATAACAGAGATAAACATTGGATTCGAATGCGAAGTTTATACAAACAAAACCGCGTGGAGATCTTTAGTATTTATAAATGACTGACTTTTATAAGCATTCTTAGACCTATTATTTTGTAACGATATAAATATTTCATACGCTTAGACAAGAATCTTAGAAAATTGAAACTACTATTTAAATATTTAAACTGCTTAATTAAGATATTAGTTGAAATGAATAAGATAATCGCTTAAAATGTTGAGCCATTAAAGCGTGATAATTACATATAATATATAAGCTGGGATTATTCAATTTGATTGCGTAATAGAATTTACTAATAATCGTTTTAAAAAAATTGCTGTGTTGAGTAGGTAAATTATTGTTCTTTCGGAAGTCTGCAAAATTATGTCATAATTCCGACATATTTGCCACAAGTGCTGTCAAATGATCTATCTATCCCAGCCTCCTTAGATGTTGCATTTATGAAAGCTGATTTACTTACATTGATCCAGGTACTGACTTGGGGAGTGGACTGACTTCAAAATATTCAACATTGAAGTCAGTCAGACTTGGTAGCGCTGCACTGATTTCAAATCAATTTACACGATGCCAGTATGAAGTCAGAACTGGCTTCCTTTGAAGTCAGTAACTAGAGCTACACCTCTTTTTTTCTTATAAGATATTTTGTTGGATAAAATTTTAGTTACATTGTATCTTTAGATGATTAATATATTAATACATTTTCTAGTGTAATGTCTAACTTTAGATGTGGTTTAAGTCGTCTAAGCCACTTAAACAACGTTAAATAATATAAATTAATGCACAAATTCTGTTTGTAAAGTATTTCTAAGGAAAAATAATGTATAGATCAATTTAAATCAGCTTTCATATCTAATAGAGTCACCAAATCATAAATCTTCAGTTGACGCTAAACAATAGAGTCCTTGTGACAGCTCAAAGGGTTACATCCCACTAATTAATTCGGAAGCTCCACAGAAGCAAACTTTCCTTTTGCAAGTACATATTATTAATAATTTTAATCCTTTGCAACATGATGCAGTTTAGTTATATGCAATTCCTCATTATTAAGAATAATATGCACAATTAAATTCTATATTTACTACATGTCTCATCTTTGTAAGATATAGGAAGTAAAAAAGTATACTTCATAGTTTATACTATTGTTTTGTATGCACAATGCAGTTACTTCTCAGAAGACGTCGAGAATAATATAAGTGAAATAACTCCTTAATAAATGCGTAAGTATGATTATGGTAATTCTTATATAGCTGAGGAACTAATAGTTGATCATTAGTGTGTTATTTCTTACAAAAGCCGCATCCTTGTCATTAAACGATGGAATCAAATGAAGCAGACTTCTATAAAACACAATTGTACGGCGAATAATTTTTAATACGTAACAAAAACAAAACTAATGAGGTGTTTTTAAGTAACTTGGTTGGAACGAAGTTTCGTAGACCATCGAAGGAATGTTACAGTAATAAGGGCAATTTCAAGACCTTCTAATTTCGAAACACCGTATTTTACGCTGATAGATATTATTTTATTTAAGATCTGATTACTTCGCATTCAGGTTCCGAGTGTTCCGAGGCACTGTTTGATCTAGTGCAAACGCGTCATTTTCACAACCGCACCGCTCGCCATTGACGGAATATTTACCCCCACTTCCTGGAGCTACCACGTTCAAATACGCAACGGCTCTGTAGAAGGTTTGATTCGCGTACAACAATGATCTGTAGCGAACTTCCCGCGGAGGTTTTCCTCTGCGCTATGACATGGGGTCGTTTAAGAAGGGCGTTAAGAAATTTGTTAGAGGCCGGCAGCGCGCTGGCAAGGCCCCTGGTGTTGCAAACGTCCAAAGACAACGGCAACCTTTTTGATGACGGAGGTTCCATCATCAATAAAAATGTGTGTGTGTATGCAGTTCGCGCGCAGTATAGAGGTTGAACTTAAGAGAATGTGCTCACAGACAATTCTTCACTAACTTTTATTAATATATGTCGCAGAACGGCCTCGTTTCACGACATCTTTAGTTATTTCAGGTTTAGTGGGCGTCATCAGGATGAAATGCGAGCATAAAACACAATAGCCACGGTTTATACACTTTTAATTTAGATTTGATCAACATTATGACATAGTTTAGACCGAGCAGCGGGTTCAGGGCACCCGCTCATACTTCTAACTTAAAACACTTTCTTTAAAATACTCTAAGGTCCAACTCGACCTGCTACCATCAACTCAATGTGCCACAAAAACTCCTCAGTCTACCCAAGTAGATATTACTCAAAGTATAGAGGGCGCCGACCCCGCTCCGCCATATGCTCTGCTCTGATTGGTCGTTTATTAAATTACAATATTCATAACTTTTATTAGGTTAGAACGATCTTGAAGTTATAGAAACATTAACAAATCTAATTAAATTACATTAAGAATTTTAGAAGTGATTATAATGTAAACAAATGATATTGTGCGTTATACATCCAGTCAACAATACATAGTCATATCGTCATAGTCATAGCTTCCCTCCGACATATAAATATAATTCATATAGCCTACATCCGTCAGAATATTATAATTCAAAATAATCTTAAGTGTTACTTTCAATTTTTCACTGTTTTAGTTACGAAATATTTTTATCATTTTCATTGGACGTATGTTTCATCATCGGTCTTATTGACTCACTAATCTGTGCTGCACAATGTAAAACGCGTATCTCATTCTCTCGCAGGCGTAGTCTTATATATCTTATTATTTGTTGATCTCTTTTTAGTGTCGCTTTTTCGTTTCGTCAAGTTTCAAGTCACAACAATTCTAAAGAAGTTTCACTACAAAAGAGTTCCAAATTGTATAATCATGTACATGTACAGCGGTCAGCATTTTCCTTTCGGTTACACTGTTTTTCGTCATCTCTCATCCGTCGAGTAACGTGCGATAAGGAACTTCATTCCAAAAACACAGAATAGTATTACCAACATTTAACAATACGAACTTCACGTCCAAACTATTGATATTTTATTTGTTAAAATACCTCATTATCTTACAATCAAATATAAGAATAATAATTATTTTTCTCAAGTTTAGATATTAGACATAAATTAAACATGCCAAAATTTTGTACCAACATGATACTATAATAAATTAAATGTATTTTCTTATTTTATATTCATGAAGAAACTTTATTCGTTTTTATATTTGTTTGTTACGGAGTAAAAAATAAATTACAATAGGTAGACATAGAACAAAAACCTTGAGAATAGAAGTATTTGGTCAGCCAAATAATTAAACTTTGTTCGGTCAGTTGTTAATAAATAACTCTATCTGTCTCTGTTACACTTTTACGAAAAAACCACGGTAATGATGTTAGTGAAAGTTTTATAGGTAGTCTCAATACCGAGAACGGACATAGGATATATTTTTTTCCCGGGATTAGTTTTTAATGGGATAGTTGGAATTATTCGGCGGTGCATTGCCCCTAGATAAAAATTTAATGCAATGTAACGCGAGTTAATATTTGGGCTTCTTTTCCTCTTTCGTACGAAATCGTGACGCGGAAAATGGGATAGCTCCTTCGGAACAGGGGTTGGAAATTTCTGTAGATTTTTTTTAAAATACCGTATTATTCAAATTTATAACTTTTTAATCTCTGCCTCTGTTTTAAACTAGTCTTCGTAGTTCTTATGGATCGTATCTAACAGGGCCGTCTTTACCCGAAGGTGCCTACCTACCTACCTACCTACCTACGACCTGGGGGGCGCAAGCTGCTCCGCATATACACCTACCACACATAATCTGTTAGTTTTTCACAGACGATACCTATCATTGAAAAGTTTATATTTGTAAACAGCCTTGCATAGATTTGGGTAAGAAAATACCAAATATACCAAATATTAACTATTTGGGCAGAGTTTCCCCTATATTGTTCAGCCTTTGGTGCGACTATTCACACCGCACAGTGAGCAATGAACACCATCTACACGCCACACCGCCTTTTTATACGAAAATACTACGAAAACTACCCTACAAAACAATAATATTGCATCATTGCTAAAAATAGCAATTACATCATAGTGTTGCCAGGATCATAATTATTATTATCTATGACGATTATCTTTGTGATATTAATATACTCTATGGTTCTCATAACTGCTGTGATGGACATCGCATAACAATTATAATAACAGCCCATAAACGTTCCACTGCTGGGCTCGGGACTTCCACTATAGGGGAACAGTATACCCGCCAGACTTGTCCAAGGCGACTTGGCAAGTTCGATACATCGGTTATCTCGATGTGCAGGTTTCATCACGACGTTTTCCTTCACCGTAGTTAGTACATGGTAATTGTAACAATATGCACATTAGGTCGAAAAACTGCCTAAGAGGGCATGCGTTCCGGCTGGGATTCGAAGCCGCGCCCTTTGAATTTCGGACGCGTGCGCTAGCCATTATACGCTACGACTTTAAAAAGTTTGCCAACTAAAAAACCATAGAATTGATTCCATTGTTTGAAATGAACCAACTTTATTACAAGTTACATAAATATCATTTTTTATTGAGGTGACTTAGTGTGATTTTCGAACATCGGCTCTCAATATGGTTAACACAGTTCTGATATTTTAAATTACTAAATAAGTAGATACACATATTGTACTCGTATAAGTATTTTCAAGCAAAGCATACATACAAAGGACAATTTTAGAGTCGATCCTGGACACTCAGACCAGAATAAACAAATGATAATTCGTTTACCAAAACTTACCTAGACCTCTGCATTGGCAGGCGTCATAGCTTTAACCACAAAGGCCGATAAATATATATTTCTATACTAGAGCTTGCCCCTCGGCTACGCCACGTGTCAAACCCTAAGCAGTAGTTTTATATTACTTAAGTACATCAAAACTTTAAATCCATTCAATAGTTTTAACGTGATGGTGTAACGGAAAGACAGACAGAAAAAATCTTAAAATTGTAATTTCGGAATCTGCTGTTACGAATTACCGCCTCTGAATTTTTACTTTTTTTTAATTGCAGGAGTTCAACAGACAGGCAAACAGCCCATTTGATGGAAAGCGGTTACCATCGCCTAGGGACATTTGCAACACCAAAGGTGCTACAAATGCGCTGCTGCTCTCTTAAAGGAGACTGGAACCTGGTCACTAATGCCGGAACACAACTCAAGGTTGTTATGACGACATACTTTAGACCAGGGGTAGGCTTCCAGTCGGGCAAATGCCCTACCACCTGGCTGTCGGTTGTTTTGTCGCCTCTTACGATAGGCCGCCCGGCCGCAGAAAATTGTATTTTTTCTCCGTTCCTGCACGGATTGTACAAGCTCGAACCGTTTACAGATTCCTTATAGTAGGTATAGAAGATAGATAGATTAATTTACTTGAAACTCAAACAAAATAATATTAAAAGTACTTTGGAGCTTGAAACTGAAACAAAACAATATTAACTGCGCATTAAATTCAATACAACCTTTTTTGAACAAGGCAAAGGTGTTCCTCGGCGGATGACGTGATTTTTCCGACTGTTTACCATTCGGCACACGTTCCTGATTACCATTTACTAGTGTCAGTCGGTTTGTTTGTGTCAACGAACTAATTGGCAAACAAAAGGTGCATCCGTAATGATACAATACAGGGCTTCGTGCGGTTGCAGTTATTTTTTCTTCTTAATCAACTCTCATTGGAGTTTCTTTCAGATATATGTTAATTATGCATAATTCCCAATTTTTAGCCCACTTCAAAAAGAAGGAGGTGCTCAATTTATATGCAAACATATAAATTGAGCAGCAGCAGCAGCATTTGCGTAACTAAAAAGTAGAAAAAAAATACCAAAATAAACTTCTTCAAATCCGACTTCAAAAGTAACTAAAAAGCAAAAAGAAATGATTTCTACAATATCTTGAAATCAGTGCCATCAAAACATAAAATAACAACAACAAATTTGCAAAATATAATCATTTTTATGTTTCACTTTGCAGCGACTTAACATGTAGAAAATATTTATTTTTCGTTTTTTACGTACATTTGAAGTTTCTTTTGTTAAACATAAAATATAATCAATAAAAGCGAATGTGAGTTTGTTTGTTACGCTTTGACGCCGTAATTATTCAACTCTTTATCATGAAGTTTTGCAAACACGTAGCCAGGGATTCAAAAAACACATAGGGTACATTTCATAAAACTAGGGCCCGTATGCTTAAACTCTGTTGCCCGGTATAAAAAGTATTTTTCTATTTTCATAAAATAGTCGAATCATTATCGATAGGACTTTGATAAATACATATACACGGTAACTCGTAAATCCTATCCTAATTTACAAATTCCAAAAACATCATAATATCGGTTTAAAATCCTCTAGACCCTTAGACCATCTAGACCAGATTCAAATAAAATTTAATTAGTTCGAAAAATTGTTTATTATTTTTTTCGTATAACAGCTAGGATAGGGTTCTCTTCGACTGTTTTTGTCAACTTTTGGATTTAATAAATTGATAAGTATAAGATTTCAGGCATACCGTATGTACTAATACGGATTCCCTAACCCTAAAGCGTTTAAAATCACTCAAGTATTACATGCAAAAAAACAAAAAATAACCGACAAAAACCGATATAAAAAAAGAATCAGAAACGATAAAGGTAAATAAATAAGAAGGTACGCTCAAAAACGGTTCGCTAAAAACCGGTTTATCAAAACAAGAACCGACATCATCTCGATTCTGAAGAGCAATAATTAAAAATGTAAATTTTAAATCACGAAGACGCTCTCTTAATTAGTACACGTAGATTGTAGTTGTAGAAACTAGAAATTAATAGAAAAAAAACTTGCCACAAGTTCACAAAAAAAGTCAATTAATGATGTAAGGTTTTAATTTGATAAATTTCAATACCATAAACTTGTTTTTTGTATTGAACAAGGAAGGTTGAAGAATTTCTTATCTTCAACAATCTCTTAGATTAACCTTGAAAATAAGAAAGTAGAATATTGTACTTTTATTACTTTTTGCGAAATACTCAATAATGTTTCACAATTAATATAAATACTCATTGAAGAGATGGGATAATACTGGTGGTGTCTTCTTTACCGAAAAAATAAAAGCACCATCGCATTTTTTTATTGGAAAACTGTTCAAAATTTAAATCAATATTTAAACTAACGTTCCAAATCATAAGTAACAAGTTTTTCCGTAACTTGCTTGCAAAATATCTATCAATCATTTCTACGATCCTCGCTCACCTTTAGCTTACCTTCACGTGCTTTCACTGAAAGAAAAATGGATTTTTAAATGAAATAATAAACCATACTTACGTAGACAAAAATCCAATGTCTGCCTCTGTAAATTATAATACACAGCACGGCTTTTTAATGTTATAAAAAAATTAACTGTTTTCGTCACTTAAAGAGGGCGCGAGTGTACGTGTTTCCAACACTGAGGATTGAAGAGGACTGGTCTGCCCTCGCTAGTGAGGGAGCGGGGCCTAGCTACTAAGCACTCGCTCACGGCACTCTCTCGATATTTACTTAGAATCGACGTACATTGCCGCTTCTATTAAAGAACGGAGAATTGCTTAGTAAAATTGACACGTGTCTATATAGAAGCATGATATTCCTTTTTTTATATTTGTTATGTTCATCATACGAATCTTTGAAAATGACCTCTTTAGGCCCACTGTTTGGACGTTCTATTATAGACACCAACATCAAAATACTAACAGTAAGTAGAAAATGAATAAAGTGAGCAGCTTCTACAATTTCTTAGGCGTATAATATATAATACTCACCAGCGATGTATACCTAAATAATTCTACAGTAACTTAAGCACTACTGCGCCCGATTTTGTTTGTTTAAGGCAAAGGCTATATGAACTTCTGCTCGGGAACTGCAGTAACGTATTATGGAACTCACAAGTTTATCGTATACTCATCTTGGTGTTCTTCCTATCATTCAAAAGTGCAGTACAACAATTTAGTTCTTAATGCATCTATAATCCTTACAATATCATGTCAATACATCCTCTGTCTGTGGAACAAAACCAACGGTTCCTTTAATGTATCATAAATTTAAATATGGATTTCAACCAAGCCCGTCTTTTTTATAAAAATGAAATGTCTGACCAACAAGCAATGTAAAACAGCATATTCTTGCAGTCGGAATATGAAGATCACAAGATTTCTTGGTAAAGGCCGAGGTAAGGTCGGCGACACTGGGTTTCGGAGCAGGCCGAATGCACCCGATCTCTGCAACACCATAATTACCTAATGCAAACTCTTGAACAAAACTTAACACTTTAATTTAGTCTAGTAATGTCAGACTTGATTGGCAGAGTTGATGAAACACATAGATTTCAGAAACGTCAGATCGTTTTATAACACCTCCAAAAAACCTTTATGACTAAAGTGAAGCTAGTGTAACAATATTTGAACCTTTGTCGAGTCTTACAAAATGTGAAATCAATGAGAAGGGAAAAAGGGAAGGATAAGACAAACGGGACATATTGTTCGTTAACGGGACATCGTTCATATTTGTTATCGACTTAAATACTACAATAGCAATACATAGGTCCCGGCAGACGTTGTCCTGTCCCGGAAAATTAAAAATGTAGAACCCGATCCCAGCCCCACCTACCGCTTACAATTGTGAATCTAAGCCATCCGGGGACGCACTCAAACACAAACAAAATAATTCATCAATATTGCTAGTCGTTTTCAACTTATGAGCCTATACATATATGACCTATACTATACATGTCTAAGATTTAATGATTATTGGATTTTAAGTAAATCCGTGAAAAAACATATAGGCAATCTTTATATACACTTACATAATTATATAGTGATTATTCTACACTGTGAATAAGAGTATTTTCCATTTATTTTTAAAACGAATTTGTTAATACCATAAACCTTTTCTTTAACTTCTACTTTGTTGTTTTGGAATGAGCCGGACTATCAAAATGAAAATTATATAAGCAAAATAAATGTATTATTCAAGGCGTCTGAATTGCCGTCTCAGCCGTCTGAGCCTACCTCGGCAGAGGGTCCGATGCATTAATGATACGACCAAATGGAGCACGACCGTCTGCTGCAGTACCGTACACTGAATACTATAGCATATATAGCAAATAAACCTTTTTTATTTCGCAAATGTCAAATAAAGATTTTCTTTTATACTGACATACTCTTCTGGTACGTATATTTGTTTTTGTTACTCAAGTACAGAAGACATGCTTACGGCCAACCTGATAGAAACTGCTGCCGGTGGCAGTTCAATTTTCTTACACCCTATTTAAAAAAAATCACATACGCTATATGAAAACCTGGGCTGGGAGTTCATTCCAAATCCATAAATGGCGCGAGGAAACGTTCTTAAGCAGTATTTAAAAAATGTATCAATTTCAGTTTTGTATAATGTAGTAGTAATAAGACACCACTATGAGGTTTGCGTGTGATGCCACACACTGTAAGTTCATGACTAGATGTGTTATCTATCACGAAAATCTATCTAAATAAAAATGAATCTTAGAAATGTAGTACGCGCGTAATTTGATAACGACTTTACGGATTTTGATGGTTTTGTTTTTATGTCCTTGAGTCCCACTCAATGGATGGTTTAGAATTTAGATTCACAATTAGAACCAGTAGGAGGCACTAGAATCGGGTCCTAGATTTTTATTTTTAGGGCAGGACAACGTCTGTCGGGGCCGCTATTAAATAATAAATTCGTAAATTTGGACTTTCAAATTAAGACTGAATATTTTTCGGCTAGTTTTCCATTGAAAAATACTTACTCTTGGCTTTTGATTAGTATAGTTTATATATTAACTTCTGCTGTTGTTGGTAGTAGTGGTGGATGCTGGCAGTACTTTGTTGTTGGAGTGCTGGTGTTTTCTTGTATTAGGGTCAAGAAAATACACTTTGCTGTTTTCAGGGATTATATTCTTGTAGTATTTAAGCTTGGATGCTGGAGTTGCCGGTTCAACTAAGTTGTAGTTGAAATCGTATAATACAACTATTAGCAGCTCATTGTAACTCAATCACTGTCGTTGATCCGTTACACATGTTTGGTCAAAATTTTGCGATTCCTGTATTTCCTTCCTTCCTTATGGAATAAATGAAAGAGTGTATAGAAAAAACATGCTCAGTGTCACGAGACATTATTGTTATGATAATAAGCAAGATTTTATTGCTCCATTGTAAATATCCCCTCGATAGGGAGTTCGATGACTTCGCCCCCATACGTATCTCATCTCCTTTCTGTACAGATAAGAAGCTAAAGGGAATTGAATACTGAATTAATTGGATAAATTGATTTATTGAAGAGTAGGCGGAAATAATGATAATAGGAAAATTTATATGCGGGAAGTATAATTTGAATTTGCGAATAGTCTATATATTCTCTTAGTAGGGAAAATCTATATGATCCAAATTAGCATGATATAAAAAACATAAATTACTTACACGTATAAATGATGGATATGTTCACTTTTTGTAGATGCCAATGCTCCAAAACGCCCAATCGGTGCACTACAATATTCCTTTTCAGAACGTATTTTCTAAATGTACTTTCTCATTTAACTATTTCAATCGAATTAATTATAATATAATAATTAATTATAATAATTTTTAGTTCCGATGTACTTTACTAAGTTCTACTAACATTATAAAGGCGAAAGTAATTGTTAACTTTCATGAATAAAAACCTAAGAGGAATTTAATGAAATTTGGTAATGAGACTGTATCCTAGGAAGGACATAAGATACTTTTTATCTCATATAAAAAATAAAAACTTCGTTTAAAAAAACCGACTTCAAAAACTAAAAAACTAAAATGTATAAAATAACTTATTTCTAAAGCTATTATTATTAATATATATTATCTAAAACATCTTGAAGTCGGTGCAAAGCAAAACATAAAAATTACTGTATTTTGAAAATTACTAAGCACTTTTAGTTTTTAAAGTCGGTTTTTTTAAACGAAGTTTTTATCTTTTATTTGTTACTTTTTAGTGTCTAGCTATGTATGGGTGGACCTACGAATGGTGCCACGCTTCTTAAAAAATATAGGTCCCAAGAACCGGGAACAAAAAAATGATCGTAAAATGAAAACTAGTAGGCCAAACTATGTCAAATTTTTAGGGGACCACATGGCAGCTATTCCGCGTCGAACAAAAAAAGAATCACGTAAATCGAATCATAAATCTCAGAGTAATCGGAATACATATGGAACGGAGTGAAAATTATTTTCATGAAAAATGTTCATAAAAAGAAAACTACTGGGCCAAACTATGTCAAATTTTTAGGGGACCAATTGGAAGCTATTCCGCGTCGAACAAAAAAGAATCACGTAAATCGGATCATAAATGACGGAGTAATCGGCGAACATACATAAAAAAAAGCAACGAAAAAAAAAAAAGAAAAGATCCCGACGAATTGAGAACCTCCTCCTTTTTTCGAAGTCGGTTAAAAATCATCAGCAAAGGGGTGAAATAAGGTAAAAAACTTTCTATAATTCTTTAACATTAGGTATGTGAAAATTCATGTTTAGAGTTTTGTTAATGAATAATACAAATATTTATTTCAGCGTTTCGTTTTCACTTCAATCAGAAACTAAAAAATATAAACAGATGACAACTAGTAATAAGTGAAAAAGTGACTTTGTTTGGGTTACTGTGTAAGTTTGTTTCTATTTCACAAAAATCGGTATTTACTTCTGTTAACGAGGATTTTACAAATATTAACTAATTTAATTAGGTATCGAGATTTTTTACCTTTTAAAGTCGTATATTTAGAGAAAATCGGTGTGAAAAACATGTTTTTAAGAAATCGTGTATTTTGGATAAAATAGATTAGATTAAATTTTAGGGTTGTATTTGTTGCCAAAAAAGAGTTTTCTTTAGTTACATCTACGAAAACATTTTAATGTACTCCGAATCACACGCACAAGATCGATTTTTTAAATTCAAATAAAAAACTATAAAAAAAATACTAAAACACTTCAATCAAAGACTTCGAACTAAAACAAAAAATAAATATTTAACCAACTTTTTAAAGAACATTTCGAAGTCGGTGGCAAGCAAAACATAAAAAAACTACAACAAATTTGCAAAATATAGTAAGGTAAAGGTAAGTATGTTTTACTCCTATTACAAAATATTTTTTTACTCTTTAGTTGGGATCCATCCAGGTAGTATCTCCTTTAAATAACAAATTTCGAAGGTTTCTCTCGATTTCCTTGGAATCCACTCATCAGATCCTGTCATGGTGACAATAGGACCAATTCGATTTAAAGAAAAATTTGGAAAACCGGTCCACAATTGACGAAGAAATCAAGTAAAGAACATACAAAAAAAACACAGACGAATTGAGAACCTCTTCCCTTTTGAAGTCGGTTAAAAACTAATTGACATGTAATTTGTTCACCTTAACAGTTAAGTAAGTCGTAAGCACAATGCGATATAAATACAGAACTATATTATTTTCAATTCGCAATTAAGTTATTACCCAACGATGATACAATTTCTGCTAATTGTGTGCATGGGTAATGCAATACTGCCCGACTCGGGTAACAAACGTAGTTACCGGAATGATGTATGACTGACATGATTCTCGTGTTAATAACATTAACTTTATCTGACCAGTAAAGGGGTGAATTACTAAATTTTCATGCTATTACAACAATATAATGTAAGGCTGATATAACACGGTACATTTCTGTCTTACAATTTGGATGAAGCAACCAAAGTGATACAAGTCATCCACGTAAATATAAAATTGAGCCACTGACGTTAAATGCTCTTGTATTCATTATTGTTTTGTAACTTAAATACTGTAACATTATATATTTGTACCTTATTTTGATGTGTATAAAAAATAAACAATATACAATATTCCGTTGTGACTACTCATAAACAACCTTGACTGTGGTTTGCTTGTAGCGTGGCGAACATGTAACAAATGCTTTCGCTACGCGGCTTGCGAATACTACTTACCAGGTAATACGTTATTTGGGTTTTTAGTATACATTATAGATATCATCAACAACAGCGCTCTGTGAAACATGTCAATCTGCCTTGAAATGCGTGGCGAGTATGCCGACATTTCGACTAAACTCCCGAGCCCAGAATGGAAGGACTTTTGTGCTGACATTATAATCGGTAGGTGTTATGTTGTACAAGATTTTATAATAAATAACATTTTAGCGTAGTTCTTAGTTTAGATGTAGTAAAATTGGATTATAATATATAAGTAGAAAAATAATGTTGTAATTAGTAACAAATTTCAAAACAAAATGATATTAAAACCTCTGCCCTGTATCACGACAAAGGAGGCGGTTATTATAAAAAAAAACATTAGAAAAGGCTCTATCAGAAAGAAGAGTTCTTAAACAAAACAAATTCCAAACAGAGAAATTATGATTTTGCTGCACGTCCTTCCCTATTTTCAGATTATAATTATATCGTCATAAAGTACGACCAAAAGAAAATAAACTCTCCATTTTCTACCTAATTTATTCCAATCATATTCCAATCCCAAAGTTGCCTTAACTGTAAATTTTCCCCAATTTCACCTAATATTTCCGTGTGCCCAAATGAGCGTCCATTCCCTTAATCCTGTTTGCATCGATTTAGGACTCCCTCGGTGCTCGCCGAGTAGCTACCAGGGTATAAAAATGTCATAACCTCCCCCGCGTAATACATTTTAGGTTGGGCAAGGCGTGCTGGGCAGGCTTTACGAGGTCCTTAGGACTTGATCAATGATCAACGGCATTATGGTTGTAGAAAATTATTGTGATAATTAACGCTACTTTTAAGAGTCCGCTCTGTAGTGGAGTGAAGTATTATTTTAGGCCCTATTAAGTAGAAAAGCTAAATTACTATTGTAGTATAGAAAATAGACACTCCTTCACAAAAATTTATCCTCACAAGCTACACTATAATTTATTATTATTTCTAAAAAATGGTATAATAATAAAAGGGTATTAAAAAAGGTGTATTAATGTTTTCAAAATCAGCCAATTTGATTCCTGACAAGGGTAAGCGATTTTTCAAAAATGTAATATTGCCACATTTTCATCAAAATCGGCCTCGACACTCCTTTGAGAATTTTTCGCTATTTCATATAATTTAGGATTAGGTTCTGGAGGCCCATTGAAAAATTCACTCTGTAGAGATCTCTTATGAGGCTGATATCGCCATAGCGACAAAGTCTCTGTCTATACTAATATTATAAAGAGGAAAGATTAATATAGGCTATATTTATTAGTAGAAAAAGTTTGAAATCCCTACTAAAACTTCAAAAATGTAACCCAAGGTGTAAAAAATAATGTTTGAGTGGGTCGGGAGAGGGTTTAGATCCACAATTAGACCCGGGAGGTGGCGCTGAAACCGAGTTTTTGATTCTAGTCTGCCGGAACCGCTAGTAAAAAATAATTTAAAAAAGTCTACATTTTCATTTACTAACACATAATACTCGATTAGTGTTACATCCCCGATGCCTTCGTAGTGTTTAGTTTGTAGTCCGGAGTTAGTTTTCTACTTCCATTCCATTTCGCGTGTTTGTCGGCATTTGTTTCTTACAGCATTGAATACATTTTTCATTTTTGGGAGTGGAAATTTACATTAATTTCATAACGAATAAATAAATAGACTGTTTTATATCAGGGTTAGATCCGGTATAAATTTCTTGTTGTGCACGCTTCTATTGAGTTGTATAATTTATATTATTTTCAAAGACAAAATCGCACCAAAAATTTGTGGTACGGGTAACCGCATAAAAAACCCTAAAGCGTCCAGTAGTAGCCTGCCATTGGACGAAAATATTTTTTTACAATAATTGTTTAACTATAGAGAGCAAAACCATGATTAATCTTTTATTGGCAGTTACTATACCGTCCGTACTATCCATTCACTTGCCACTACCATCGCTACAAATTTGGCGTTAAATGTATGAAGCCTATGTCAATTTTTTACCAATAGTAGGTAAGACAAACCGACCATTACTTGTCTTGAGCAAAAGTTCGTGAGTAAAAGCATCATTTAAAAAAGAAACAAAATCCTATCCATCAAAACATCAATCTAAGTCAGTTCTTTTTAAAAAACGTAAATAAAAACTTAAACAAAAGTCGGTCGTGTCTTTCTGCACCGGATATACGGAGTGATGTGGGGTGGAATTCATACAAATGTTGACACTTTTCCTTATCACCCCGCCTTAAAGTCTACCAACTTCTTCAATACATTCGTTAATTCTATTTTCATCCCTATAGTTCACATGAAAAGGTCTGTTGTGGTTACAAATGTATTTCTGTGTTGTTTAACTTAAGGGTGGTTGTCAAAACAAAGCTCGCTAAGGGCGGCCTTTATAAAACTCCGGCGAACAAACTTCGTATATTTATCTTGATAAAACTAAAATTACAGGATAAACGTGTTTTAAGTTGATTTCGTGATTTGATAAAACTGTATAAATAAGAAGTTATTCACAGATAAACTATGATAATAATAAAAATGCAGCTCTAATATTTGTTGTAAAAATACTTTGGACACATCGTTTGAATACATAATCGGTGTAGGTATACTCTGTGTACGAAAATATAGATGTGAAAGTGACTTTGCTTGTATGTTTTTATATTCGCAAGTTAACAAAATGGTCGCTGGTTTAACTATAATAAACTATGGGTGGTAATTTGCAAGATGAGGGAAGCTGATGCGTTGGTTCTAAATCTATTAATAAAGGAATACCTATACAATACAATTTAAAACATAGATTTTCAGACTAAAACACTATAGAAAGTATTAATTGTCCCTAAGACTAAAACGTGTCGAATAGAATATAGAATAACATAGGATACATTTTATCCCAAATAATTCCATTTTCAATATAAGCGGGATTTTTTCTTTATTATTGACAAAGAAAAAAGAAATAAATAAATAATTTATTTGCTAGGAAAGCGATACAATGATACAGAAATATTTATACATACATTTTTTTTATGATAACATTATATATATTTTACACCGCATTTCCTGTAAATGAGGTCGGCAACTCAGCTTGATGCTGTGTTAGAGTTTGCTCCAGCACAGCGCTGATTTTCAGTGCCGATCCCGCCTCATTTATTTTATTAACAAACTGCATACGCATACAAAGCTTACAAGAGCTAAGGTTTTACCAGGTCTCTTTTTTCTTTGACTTTCTCCCAATCATTTGGGGCAGCACATTATGTCCTTTATATCCATACCCCTCTATTCTGGCATACGTCCGTTGTCACACCACAAATTATATTCATATATCTATCGATCTCTTTTTTGGTTGACCATTACACTTACATCGATCGATTTTCCAAATTACCATACTTTTTGTCACATGTCACATCATCATATTTATTGCATGTTAATGTACTCTTAATTACAGTATTGTCCGTAGGCTATTTTTGTCCTAAAAATTAGGATTTACACAAGCGAAGTCGCGTGGCCAAAGAATTATGTTTGCGGTCAAAGTACTAATATAGTAGTACAGAGAATGAAGCAGGAGGTCAAGATGCGTTTGCCCGACAAGTGACTAACCCTGCTGAAAACATTTTCTTTGTTCCAGGGCTGCAAGTAGGTGTTTCAATTTCTAGTTTAGATGATAAATATAGTAAAGAGTTTTTTTTTAATTTAACTGAATTTATGGATAAATTAAAATGCTCTTCAATAAAAAATAATTTTATTATATTATGGAAATAGGTTAGCGGGCCTTTTTATGATAATCTAAAGTACATGGATACGCTTAGTTCATTCTATAGTTTTATCATCCAAAGAAAAATAGACTAAAAATCATAACTCTTTTAAAAATGACCCTGCCTTTGAACATATGTTCCGGAAATCCCCAACCGCTAGGCCATAATATTATCGATTGTCAAAGTACTTTTAAATATTCAAAAATATAATATACCATGAAAATAAACGTATAAGAAGCGTGCCCGATGTATTTGTTTCGTTGCCGTATATAAATTGATGGACAATATCACATTGTCCATTACTTTGTTCGACACGTCAATATGAGGTGGAACTGGGTTTCTTGGCTGGCATTATTTGTGGCTATTGTGGTGAGTTTGGACAGTGTTTTTAAAACGATTTTAAAGTGTTTAAAAACGGAACGTTTTTCTAGACATTGCGCCACAAAACAAATCTCATGAAAAATAAATGAATTAAAATGGCAGCTTCGCTCTTTTATAGATTTTTGTTCGTAAAGTAACCAAAGTAGCCAGGAAATAATTTATAAACTTATGCTTGCGCTTTAATTATAAAATTATTCTATTCATTGCTCAGGAATTACCTACATCGATTTACGGATAGCAAATAATTACTCTGACAGGATTTATTTTACGGCGATTATAGCGCTGCGTCTGTGGGACCTCTTTTATGTCGCAGACTTTAAAACAAATTTAAAGTGATATTTCTAAAAGACTTCGCGTCTACTACATATTATTAAAATGACGTTTTAATTAACACAATTTAATGACACTTGACATCTTTATCTTCCGTGATCTCTGCAACTGAAAACTGGCCGAAACTTTGAAATAAAAATAAAATCAAATCTTGCGCTTTAAAACAGTCGAAGTAAACTTCAATTATTATTTCCACTTTTTACTACAACAGTTTTAATTAATTTTAAAGTGTTTAAAAGAGGAACGCTCTTAGTTCTCTTGTAGAGAGTTTTGTTGGTCGGGAACAGAAGGGTCATGTTGTGATGTGCAGTTTTATTTTGCATAATATTACTTTAAATGAACAATAGTTGTAGGATATTGATAGTTTTCGTGTAATAGTTATGTGTTCTTGTAAGAAACGTGAATTGTGTGGTCAAGTACGGGTCTTCGAGTAATTACAAGCAGCCTGCTGACTGACGTCAGTCGAAAACCTACAATTTGACTGAGCTATATTATTGACTAGATACCTACATCACACAAGGCTATTTGTACTTTAAAGTTTCTTAGCTTGTCTTTGTGGTTCGCCACAAAGACAAATTAAGACAGAAGAAAAAGAAGTTAGTAGTATTCATACTACTAACTATTAAAATGATATTACATTTAATATTCAAATTTAACAAATGCCAGTACATATTTTGTCATTCTCTAGATTATTGCCTGGCGTAATATCTGTTAATAGTACAAAATTACCTTAGTGGTACTAAAAGTTATTAGTTAATTAATGTATAATATTTTTAATTTAATAAAGAACTTAATTGTTTTCAGTTGGTTATCATTGTTGCAGACTTCGAAGGTGAGTGGCTATTATTAATTAATTAATTTAAATAATTTACATACGAACACTGTGTTTACACTTTATCTAAGTAAGATACCTATTATAAACAAATAGTTTAATTATATTATAGTTCCAATTAAATAGCCATAACAGTTTTATTCCATGCCAGGTTCATCTAAAAATTGTATCCTGCTTAAAACTTCCACTTTTTTGTTGATTATTATGTTAATGAAAAAATCTTCATATAAAGTATCTATACTCTCATAATATTTCCTTAATTTTTCGCGACTTGTATACATAACAAAACTACGTTTCAACGGTTTTAAGCTTGGAAATTTATTTGTTTTTTGTTATTCCGACGTTTCAGTTTTCATTGAAAAGTGGCCGAAACGCCGGAATAACAAAAATCTAATAAATTACTGCGCTTAATACCGTTAAAACGTAGTTTTATTATATTTATACTCTCATCTATCTGTCATACTCTCTTAAAAAATGATTGTAACATGAACGAATTTTATTTCGTACAACATTGGATTCTCGTTGTCTTCGTTGTTAAATTAAGACAACGAGAATCCGATTTTTTATTATAAAATTCAGCCCCTTATAATGGCTCTTCATAAAAACAAACTTGTATGATTGTGAATTTAATAAAGCAGTTTCTTCATAGATTAAGATATATACTAATAAACATTCTACTAGCACTAGTAAAATCACAAGATAATTAGTAAATAACACAATTCTTGTAATAACAGGCCCCAAGTCAACTTTAAGAAAAAAATCATGCCTGTGCAAGTCAAGATCCATTCATTCTACTGACAGATGGTCAAATCAAGATTCATTCAATATTGAGCCGAGATTGTTTATAGGCTACCAAAACGTCAAAAGTTACGATTCAAATTCGATTTGATTGCCAATCTAAGTTACAGACTCGGAGCCCTGGTGATAGTTTGGTTGATTCGAGGAAGCTATGAGGAATTGATCACAGCCTTACTGCTATCACCGGACTGATGGATACTTTCCAACTTTTATCATAACAATACGAAATGTTTAAATTAATATGTTTTACGAAATATTATATTATTTAATATTGTTACGAATTTGTGGGATGTGAATTTAAAATGCCGTTGGAATTTCACGTAGTTTACAGTTCTTACAAACACAACCGACTACTACAAGTCTAAATCGTAATGAGATAAATCATGCAAAGTCCGTCGCCGTAAGATACTCGTTCCGAAAATGCACTCGGTAACACCTCGATCGCAGTTGAGAATCATTTGGCACAGTCCCGACGGACCGACCTCATTTATTTACACAATAAACATCGCTCCCTAATAACATGCCCGTTATTCTTTGGAGTGTACCAGTCGTAAGCTTAACGATATGCAACGAAATTCAAACAAGAGAGGATTTATGACGTTACTACGGCGTAATACAAAGGAATTAACAAGAACAATAGATCACTTTTACTACAACATTGTAAGAACTTTTGGTGGTAGTAGAGGTGTATATGATTAAAAGAACCAGCATTTTATAGTTTATATTTAATACTAGCTGACACGGCGAACTTCGTACCGCCATATTTTCTGAATTCCTAAAAGACTTTGTTTCATGACACAAAAACAAAATCACCAAAATCGCTTCCGGTGCTTAGGAGGATTCTAGAACCCGATCTCAGCGCCACCTACCGGCTCCAATTGTGTTAATAAACCATCCCGAGAACACACACAAAATTTCATCAAAATCAGTAAAGTCGTTTTCAAGTTATGCGCTTACCAACACATTTTGCGATTAATTTTTATATATAAGATTACTTTTGTGTGTTACGTAGATAACAATATTGACACTAAAAGGCATAATAGATTGGCTGGCGTTATAGCGATATAATAAAAATGATCCTATGTAGCTTGGCGGCCATTACGTGCGAACATGCGACTCCTTTTTGTAAACCCGACCGCGCCCGGCAGGATCGTGGACCTGTACGATTCGCGGTCAAGAGTGAGTAGCTTTTAAGGACAGTTCCGCTCACAAATTGTTTATTCTCTGACAGTGACATGTCTACAATAGGTAATTAATAACACAGATAATATACCAAAAGCATACAAGATCACAAATATGTTATATGTGAATTAAAAGCGAATTATTTTTATTGATTTCGCTACATTTAAAACAAATTCATTAAAATTTCACGGATACGTTGTTTCCTGCCTGTTGTAACAACTCCTTATGCGTAATAAATATAAAATTAATTACTGCAGAAACCCTGTGTGGTTTCTCACTCCAATACCTTTGTAATTTAGAACCATTGACTGGAATTTAATAAGTAAGTTTAATTAAGCACCCTATATAACGGAGGCAGGATCGTTTATTAATTGCTGGGCTCCCCTAGTATATTATTGATTGAAAGGGAAACCGCTCCGGGTACCTATTAGTTGTGTAAACAAATAGTTTCGGCGGTTATGTCCAATTTTTTCGATTAATATTTGTTTGAAATCTACACTCAAGCGTGAAACATTTGTTTTCTAAGTGTCTATTATACACGATATTATAACGAACAGGGCTGTCTTTTACTGATCAATAATTGATTAAAAAAATATAAATAATATTCACGATATGTGACGTGTGGCGGCCGGCGACAGTTGCAATTCAGCAAAAATTGTAAGGTTCTAATATTTAAGCGCTGTCGCCAGTCGCCAGTTACGACATGACGTAACGTCGTTATTTTGTTATATTTCTATAGTTATTTTAAATGAAGAAAAAGTCACTAATGACCTCCAAATTTTTGATATGAAACCATTTTACTACTTCAATTTATAACAAAACAGTATAAAAAAATATTTACATTTTTATAAAAGAGAGATAAATATTTTAATATTTTCTGAAATACGTTCTCTATCACACCACAAAATATGTATATGACTGACAGAATATATAGAATCAGTAGGTAGTCTATTAGAAAAATCACTATTACAAAAAAGACCGACGAGCATAACCATTTCATGAGATTCCGTTTTTTTCCAAATTGCCGAATAACCGCCAAACTATGTGTTTAGTTATTATGTTCTGAGTTTATTAAATCATAGGTAATTTATGTACAGGGCCTATGAAGAAACAATAAGGACAAAATCAACTCATCTTGATAAGCCTCAAGGTCCGAGGCATCGGCGCCGAAAACTTTAATTTTTATGGACACAATTAGTTGAGTAATGACTTTCCAAAACAACACTCGCGAGCTTATTATCAAGGATTAGCATTAGCACTGGAAACATCAAATCAATTATACAACCCCACAATAGTAGCGCCGAAAACCATGCATTGAAAACCTTCACTTTACTTTTGTAAGCCTGTAGAAATAAACATAGCAATATTTTGTAGTGTACGCAGCGCCAGAGCCATGCGCCTTCTGGGACCATCACCACTACCACTATCAAGAGACAACAACAGTATCATCAACAACACAAGCCGCAGAAGAACCAAAACAGAACGAAGAAAAAGAACAAACCGACAAGAAAGAAAGTAGGAGGGCAAGATTTAAGAAATTGGAAAAAAGTACGCTATTTTCGCTTTAATTGTTGTTTTTTTTATTAGTAATTGCCGGTAACCCCTCGCTTTATGGTAACGCTCTTTAATTTTTGTTCGAAATATTTTAAATTTAATTTATGTATACAGATAATTATATCCTCATTCTTGCTGTCTCCGCAATTTTGTAGCCGTTATGCCTTATACAGATAAGTCACTACTCTGGTCAATCTACTAATTAAATTAGTATTTTAGCACTTTCAATAATGAATTGCCATAATAAAATTTTAGACTGATTTGCCCATATCCGTGTTTTAATTTACTTACAAATGTCCCATTGCTGGGATCTGCCTTCATTTCTATCGCGTCTATCGCAATTTGGCAGGATTCATGTCGTCAATTTCGATGTACAGACTTGTCACGATGTTTTCCTTCTCAGTCAGGAAGCGATAATTGTTACACTGTTAGAAAATCTGTATAACAGTGCACTGGACCCGGATATAATTTGGATCTAGATGTGCCTTAATCACTAAGGTGGCCATTATGTGTTATAATTTATTTTAATGTTCATAAAAATAATGAAAGTTTACCTGTTGTTTCAGTGATTGCAGACTGGAGTATTCATACTGACATTACTACTAACGCCACCTAGTAATAAATAACAATAAGCATTCACAACTTACTAATCACAGTTGATGATAATTGTATAAGAGTGACATCTATTCAGTATACTAAGGAATTGCAATGCAACGTAACTCGTAAACATAATGCAATCAAAATTGGCACAATCAATCGATTATTGTTTACAGAAAAGCTCAATTATTAAAACATTCAATCAAGGTCTTATTAAATAAACCCTATTTTTTAATTTTCAACAATTGCAAGTCCTAGTTATTTATACCCTTTATAATTGCAACGAAAGGTTGTTGAAAGAAAATATTTTGTATAAAAAACAATAAAGGGACTGGTGGCGCCAACTGGTGGTGATTGCAGAATGTATTAAGACTTAATTTTTTTTTACTCGCCAATTGTTAATTTTCAATATTCTTCCATGCTACATCTATCAAATAAATAGGAATAGTTCGCAGTACGGATCTAGAGCGGTCACCGGTATAGTAAGGATCGCTTTACGCATTCTTGACATATAGATCATATTTTTTTTGTTCCTTTACTCGAAAGGGACTATACCCATACTTGCCACAACTCCATTAATCCTTTAAAAATAATTTTGTAACATACTACTGTATCAAATTTATTTAAAAAAGAACTCGAGCTAGAAAAATAAAAAGAAAGACAATTTTTATTTAGACGTTTTACTGAAATGTTTCTGGCCGCATCTTGACACGTTGACAAACGGTGTACGTAGAAAGTTTTAACTTGTATTGTATGTAATGAGTAATGAATTAAATGGAACAAATAATAATAATTTCAATTTCGAAAAAAGATCCGAAATTTTACTTGTCAGGGTCAAGTTCAGCGCTCAAAGGTAGTGCCAGGATTACTATTATTTTATTTTAATTTATTAATTAATTAATTTCAGTGTCATGGGGCCAAACATGGGAAATGCAAGAACCGCAGAACGAAAACTACATGGAAGGCTTTTTCAAGGGTTACCTGGAGATACTTGCCTATCTTTTCAACTTATTTTAACATGCTCGTGGATATGTCCTTAAATATCTTTACCTAGTCATAGTGTTCGATAATGCTTAATGTAAGCAAGTAAATACAACTCAAAATTAATAGTACAAAGCTGTGCCCATTTAACTGTAGTTTTCTGTCGGTAAAACTTTTGTTTTATCACGCTGGGCGCAAACAGATCACCGAAGAGCAGTTGACACGCTTTTTTACATTTGTAGGGACTTGCCACACAAGTGCGGTGGCCCGTTTGCACGCAGCGTAAGAATATGACAAATCTATACATATAATGAAACTGTAGGTCGAATTTCTGTACAATGAAAAAAAGGCTAAAAACTGAGTCTGGGGGATATAAGGCGTGAAATAGAACTAATTTAGATTTTTTGAAAGTTTTTGATTCTCCGTTTGTCTGGGCTAATCTCCGAAATGACTGGACCGATTTAAATGAAGTTTTGTATGGTGGTCAACATATAGGATACTTTTGATCCCGAAAAATTAAAGAGTTCCCGTGGGATAGTTAAAATACCTTAATTACGCGGACGAAGTCGCGGGCATCAGCTAGTTTGAAAATAAAGTGGAATATTATGCTATCTTAACCGACTCCTATATCTACTTATCTAAACAAGAGTCAATTTTTGTAAGCAATTCTCAATTTGTCCCGAGTGCCATGGACGGCACTACAGCTCAAATATCTGGTTTCTGGCATTGATGACCTCTGTGGTTAAGTAGGCAAGCCTTTGCCGGGCTTACTGCACCATAGAGGCTCCGGGTTCGATTCCTGGCATGATCAATTTTGTAAACGAACTCTTGTTCGTTCGTTGTGTATATATGCGTATCTTGGGAATATTCCCTTTGTCTACCGATTATAGTTAAAGAATTGAGTAAACAATCACACACACATCTCTTTTAAATGTATCAATTTTAAATATTAAATACAAAACATCAATAAAATAATTATTAAAATGTACTAAGTTTTGTAATAATTTATAACACTGCTATGTATATAATATGATAAGACTCGAAACGCTTACGCAATGAATGTAATCATATTCTTATTTATCTAGGTTACATAATAAATGTTTGAAATAAAACTATACAGTATATATTAATTTTTTAATTAAACTCATTTCACAACATAAAATGAGAAACTCAATTACCAGACTCATTTTACAACATTAGTTGAAAATCTTACAAAAAATTAGGCTACACAACTAACACTGTAATACAAATCCTAAATCACGCCGACACACAGTGCCAGCGCGAAATAACATAAAGGGCTCTCCACATTCCCGCGAGAAAAGAACAAAACCCATTCCACAGTCTCGTTTCTCGCGTGCATGTAGAGAGCCTATAATACAATACCTGAGCGTTATTCAACTATACAAGATCAGTACGTTGCGGACGCAAAAAAAAACACTCAAACAACGCGTCCCAACCACAAAAATGGAATATTTCGAGCCACTGACACAAACAAGTGCTAAAAATTATAACATTACTATATTGGAACTTAGGACACGATCCTGCACACAACTTGACGTTTGTTTCAAATTTGGAACCATTCCGATACGCACACGCAGGCACTACGATCAGTCACTCACACGTACACGCACTAGTACCCATCGGTACACATTGTCTTGGCACACACACACTGTCACAGCTTACAATTCGTCATGATCCTCCTGAAAACAAAAGAAAATTATAAAGTTAGATTTATTTTATCTCGAAATTAAACTTATAAAGAAAGAAAGAGTCAAAGTTTCTAATGTTTACGGTAACATTTAACTTGACAAGTAAATTACAACAAATTGAAAATATATGCCATAATTATGCAACTTCCTTGTGAAATATTCACATAGTAGTAACAATGCGAGTCTGTTAATGAGCATAAGACAACATCTGACGAAATCTGCGACTTACTCTGGCACTTAGAATTAGACATTTGGGCAAAGTCAATCAAGCTATTAGAATTTTATTTAATAGCTCTTGCAGTCAATCAATCATCATGCAGTCATTATACTACATAGGTATTGAATAATTTAATTTCTTAATAATAATGAGTTAATTAGACGAGAAAATTTAACAGTCTAGTCAGAGTAGAAATAATTATGCAAAATACTTTACAAATGACAGATTACAAATTAACCAAATGTCATAACGTCTATCTTATGTTTATCCAATGATACTTCACACCTGATACAAATATTCTGGTGTTGATAAAGTACCACGGAATTTATAGATATCATACAAAATAATAACTCACCACAGGCGCCGCTTCACCGGCCTCATCATCGAGATCTTCATCATCATCCTCATCGTCAGGCTTCTCCGCCTTCTCCTTTTCCTTCTCAACTTCGTCCAATTTGTTCTTCATCTTCTTTTCACCCTCTATGGTTGCCTTGATTACTTCTCCTCGTTGTTTCGCCACTTCAATGTCATCCGTGAATAGGAAGTTGTCAAAGATTGTTCCCGACTTGACCTGCCATAAGTCCAAACCGACAACGCAAAGCTCAGAACGCTTGTAAAGGTTCTCATCAGGTGTATATTCGGGGTTGTCGATTTCTGGATGTACCCACGGGCCTTTGTATGCTGGGTTGTCAATCTGTAAGGAAATGATGAATTATGTTAAAGACTAAGTTATGGAATTTCTATCCCGTGGGGAAAACTTAAAATTTCGGGATAAGGGCCTTTCATCCTTTTAGCCAGTACACTACTACAGTTTTACACAATAATTAATTATTCCTGGTGTACCAGCACAGTAAATCAATTCTAGTAGTGTGCGATAGTGTACGAATTGTGTAAGCGGAATAGAGCTGAGAAAGCATAGCAAGCAACACTGCCATTTCCGCTTGCGAATAAAGTTCAATATACATTATTTACATAACGGAAACCTGCATTTTTCTGACGAAAATTACCGTTCTGAATAATTAGTTGTGTAAAATTGTAAATCACTAATGAGAACACCTAATTTTTATTTCATTAAGAATTCATATATTTGAATACTCTAAAGCCTAGCCGTAAAATACAATTAAAACTAAATATAAGATTTTCAATCGAATTTTTCATTTTAATGTTTAATTTAATTCTGATCTTTCGACCACTTACTGTAGCAGTCTTCAAAAATTGACTCACGGATATAAAAAAAGTCGTATAAGTCGCAAAAACCCTACACAACTACCCTTTTATTGATTTTATTAAGGCCATCTAGATACTGTCACTGCATACAAAAGAAGCAAATTTCTACACAATGAGTAAATTCCCTCTAATCATCCAAATCTAATTTGGCACGGTTCATTGACACAACATAGACGTGCGTTGCACTGGTGTGAATATGGCACACAATTTCCACCTAACTGTTTATTGGTGGCCGAGACAGGTCAACAGCCTATATGCAAACATTGTATGAGCACAAATATGGTAGACTTCACGTCACTATTACTCAAGTTTGCCTACGAAAATTATTTGCTTGTATTAAAACATTTTAGATATAAAAATAAACAGTTGCAGTACTTAAAGTAATAACAAAAATGGTTTTATATGTGAAAAGAACACTAAGTTTTCAGTTTTAAAGGGATATCTTCCAGTTAACCAAGTAAAATGATATCTTTAGCTAACCTGGCGATATACATAGATAGTGCATAAACTGAAATATTATTTTAAAAAAAAACTATTATTAAAAAAAAAAATATTTCTCCAGTTAATTATCTCAAATATTATTCCATTAAATTTTTCTTTTTTTAAATATACTTTTAAAATTACTTTTAGTTTTAAATTCAAGACTGCAACTGGAAACTTTTATGAGACAATTTATTTGATAGTATGTTACAATGTTTTAAGTCTATCTGTAAAACTTTTTCCCAGATCATGCCTTATTTTAAGATTTATTGTCTACGTAGTGGCACTATCAGCGCGTTTCAAAAGTAGCTTACAACGTCCAAAATGCTCCATTACCCGTCCCACAAGGCGACCGCGGTCGATGCGGTCGTGGCTAAAAGCCGCTAATGACTTCGTCATTTTCGATCACAACGACCCATGTCAAGAGGCGAGTCGAATAACCATTCCACTTGGGTTTACGATTGTAACGCCGTCAAGCAAGTGGCACGGCAAAAATTGCGGTTGTGAGTCTCTAATGGAATGTAGCCTACATCTCCCAGTCACAGTCAGACTAAGACTTACATACATACATACATAACTTCACGCCAGGTCCCTTGCGGGGTAGGCATGTACATCAGAGCGCCATTTAGGCTTATTCTTACACACCTCACTTGCTTCTTTGACATTCATAGCTCTTGTCATGCACGCTCGTCTGTTCTTAAGGCTCCTGACATCACCTTATGCTAGTACACAATCAATTTGATCATGGAAGGTGTGTCGTGGCCTTCCGCAACCTCTGCATCCATCCACTTTTGCATTGTATATCTGTTTAGTCAGACTAAGACTTAATAGTGTGT
Organism: Dendrolimus pini; assembly: GCA_949752895.1. Classification (NCBI taxonomy): domain Eukaryota; kingdom Metazoa; phylum Arthropoda; class Insecta; order Lepidoptera; family Lasiocampidae; genus Dendrolimus; species Dendrolimus pini. The sequence goes on from OX457131.1 coordinate 4,883,305, forward strand.
AATTACCTGTTTAGGTGCCCACACGCCTTTGTAGTCAGGGTTGTCAATCATGGGTGGCTCCCATTCACCGTCCATCTCATCATCCCAGTCCTCGGGTTTGGTGGCATCTGGGTCAGGAATGTGCTCAGGTTTGTCCCAGTCTTCGGGTTTCTGGTCATCCGGGTCAGGGATGGTTGGTTTGTCATCCCAGTCTTCAGGCTTCTTAGCTTCTGGGTCCTGGTGGGAGTGATAAATGGATATTGCAATTATTTGCTTTTTAATTTTTTATGTGTATCAAAAAGAGGCTTATGATTACTGTTGTATATGCACATTTGGAACAAATGAGTATGTTCAAAAACTCAAAACATGTTTACTAGGTTTTTGATACCAAATCTTCCAAAACATTAAAAGTTCCCCATTATTTAAAAACAAAACATATCTATGCTTAGTAAATTTTAGATCTCTATGGAATAGCAGCACTTGCATTTTCCACTCTGACACATTTAAATAATAAAGTTAATCAAAATTGGTTCATTAGATGCGAAGAAGAAAAAATATGAAAAATACCCAATTTCATATTTACATCACCTTTGTTTTTATTTAAGAAGAATAAAGATCAACTTATTTCTTCCTTTGAGAATTAACAAAAAATGCATAAATATACGCAATTTAATGTCAGTAGTTAATCACTCAATGTTTTTTAAAATTTAAAAACCAAAACTAGAAATAATACATTTCCACTAAATCTCAAGAAAATTTTAATTTACCTTGATCTTCTTAGGCGGTAAGAAGTCCCAATCGGCCTCTAGATCACCAGACTCGACCTTCTCGTTGTCAATGAGCACTTCGTAGGTGTTGTCGGGCTTCACGATCAGAGTATACAAGTGGGTGTAGACGTCGTCCTTGCACCTAATGTCCTTCTTGATCAGATGGTTTTGACCCTTGTAGCTGAAGATTACGTGGACCTTTGGACAAGAGTTTCATAGGTTATAAATCGGCATACAAACACACACTCCCAAACTAAGCAAGTTGTTGCTATGGGTAATATACGAAGGACCACTCTGGGGCTGATCCCAAACATCCAGAACAGGGTAAACAAGAGTTATTTAATCTTCTGTGAAATTTGTGTAAATCAAATATTAAAATATACCAAATGTTCCTAAAATATGGCCGTGTACGAGTCGCACTCGCGTATGAAACGATTCTATATAAATATAACATTAGCCCATAAAGTGCTCGCTTGACTTGTGCATGCCCATGTTTTTAGCAGAACGTTGTACTGTCAACGCTTCTTTTTTGGAGGATTTCACACAACTTTTATCGCGCTATGCAGTTTGATCACAATGATTTCTTTCGCCGTCAGCATAATGGTCAGAAAAACTGCGTAAAAGGTGCATGATTTATGCCAGTTTCTATATCTCACTTTTCACTCACCTGCCTTACCATCGGTAGACATTTGACATTACTACTTGTACGGAATTTATGTCAAATTTAAATCAATATTAAGGCAAACGAACGGTCAGTAAGATGTAGAAACCAGTCATTAGCAGGCAAGTTCTTACGTTACACTTCCATAGTCCAGTCCACGGATGAGATGGGCGGGCGTATGGCAGAGCAGTGAAAAGAAGTGTACATTACATGCGATGGTATTACTATTGGCAAGAGCTTTATGCGTCGTTGCCGCCCTCACTATTCAACCCCGCTATGGTAAGTCTTATAAAGCGTGCGCAGGTTTGCCGATGACAACCCCTCCCGCCTTCCACAATCGCGATCGTCTAGTAATCTAGTTCTTAGTACTACTTAAGACAAGCTCCTGTCCCAGTGATGGCTGAGGTCGTCCGCCCCGTAAAGCGTGGGGAGCTTTACGTCTCAGGGCTGGACGACTCAGTCACGGTCGATGGGCTTCGTGACGCGATCGCGCGCGCGGGCAACTGCCGGCGCGACGACGTGCTCACGAGGCACATCGGTGCAGGACCGGGCGGATTGGGCGCATCATACGTGCTGTGCCCCGTCGCTGCCGCCAAGACCATCGTCGGGTTGGGCTACCTTCTGGTCGGCTTCACCTCGGCGAAGGTCGAAGCACTGGAAGCCAGACCGATACGTTGTTACAGATGTTTCAACGTCGGTCACGGCACCCAAACTTGTCCGGACACGTGCCCGGACCGGACTAACTTGTGTCTCCGCTGCGGTAAAAGCGGACACAAGATGCCGGACTGCACGGCACGGAAACCCCACTGCGCGGCGTGCGCGGCGGGGGGACTGAACGCGGCCCACCCCACGTTGGCGAGGTTCTGCCAACCTCCCTACGTGAGGGGCCAATTCGTCCACTCGCGGGCGAGACCACGTACCGGCAAATCGGGAGTACAGACAATGGACACCTCCAATGCCTAGTACACCCGTAACGACGTTCTTTCAAGCTAACGTAAACCACTCCCCCACCGCTCAGGACTTGTGCCTGCAGGCGATGGCCGAGTGGCAAGCGAATTTAGCCGTAATAAGTGAACCTTATTACGTCCCTCCTTCAGGGAACTGGGTGGGCGATCTCGATGACATGGTAGCGGTGGTGGCCAGAGCCGGGTCCGGCACACCGCTTACATGTCTCGAAAGAGGAAAGGGCTATGCTGTGGCGGAGAGCGGGAGTATCGTCGTCATAGGCGTTTACTTTTCGCGCAACCGCCCCCTGGCGGAGTTCGAGCTTCACTTGGACGCCGTCGGGGCCGCCGTACGCAGACTGTCGCCCAAAACGATCTTCGTGATGGGCGACTTTAATGCAAAGCACCTCTCCTGGGGAAACGTACTCACGGACCCTAGGGGTCGGGCGGTCGAGGATTGGGCTCTTCAAGCCGGCCTGACCATACTGAACCAGGGGTCGGTCCAGACCTGCGTGCGCGCGCGGGGTGGATCGATCATCGACCTGTCATTCGCCACTCATGCGGCCGTCCGCAGAGTGACCGGATGGAGGGTGCTGGAGGAGGTGGAGTCGCTCTCTGATCATCGGTACATCAGATTTGAGCTCACGACCCCCTCCTCCGGTCCGAGCCCTGTTCACCGTCGCCCCCCTCTCCTCCCGCGTTGGGCCCTTACCAAGCTCGAGCCGGAGCAGGCCGAGGAGCGGGCACTCTCGGAAAGCTGGGCCTACCCAGCCGACTTCGCGAATCTGGATACGCAGGCAGAGCACATGCGCAAGACCCTGACGAGGGTTTGCGACGCTGCGATGCCACGCGTCTCCAAGCGGCAGCCTCCGTGCAAGCAATCGGTCCACTGGTGGACCGAGGAGCTGGGCGAGATGCGAAAGGCAGTTCGCATCATCAGCCACAGGCTCAAACGCTGCAGGGCGCGCCGTCCTCCGGACTTCGTCGCGGAAAATGGACTCGTGGGCGAGTTTAGAGAGGCCAGAAAGGCCCTTTCGATTGCAATAATGCGATCGAAAGCCCGGGCTCGGGCCGAGCTCCTCGAGACGCTCGATCGGGACCCTTGGGGGCGCCCGTACCGTGGGGCCCGCAACAAGTTGCGGCCTTGCACATCCACGGTCACGGAAACGCTCGAACCCGAGGTGCTCCGGTCGGTTATCGATGGGCTCTTCCCGGATCCGGGGAACTTCACTCCCCCCAGTATGGGTCCACCCATTCCCGACACCCCCACGGACGAGGAGCCTCACTCCATCTCCGAGGGGGAGCTAGACGTCGCCCTGGACCGGCTCCGGGGCAGGAAGACGGCACCGGGACCCGACGGGGTTCCAGGTCGACTCCTCTTCCTGGCTGCAAAACACCTACGCAGCCAGCTGCGGGACCTCTTCGAAGCCTGTATTCGCGCAGGTAGGTTCCCGTCGCAATGGAAAGAGGGTCGTTTGTGCCTACTTCCAAAGGGAGGTCGGCCTCCCAACGATCCGTCCGCCTACAGGCCCATAGTGCTGCTGAACGAGGTCGCCAAGGTCTTCGAGAAGATCTTGGCGAAGCGGCTTGTGAAGCATCTAGACACTGTGGAGCCGGGGCTATCAGATACGCAGTTCGGGTTTCGGCGGAGGCGCTCCACGATGGACGCCTTCGAGACGCTGCGAACGTTGACGGACGAAGCCGTCCAAGCAAAGGACGTCGTTCTTGCAGTGTCGCTAGACATAGCGAACGCCTTTAACAGCCTCCCTCATGAGACGATCAGGGAAGGGCTCCGCGCGCACGGAGTCCCCCCGTACCTCACGAGGCTGTTGGGCGAATACCTGCGAGATCGGCACATCCTTTGGGAGGGTGGTGAGTCCGCCAACCACGTGCTAGGTCGGCGACGTGTCGCGTGCGGCGTTCCACAGGGATCGGTCCTCGGGCCTATCCTTTGGAACGTAGGCTATGACTGGATCCTTCGGGTGACGGTCCGGCCCGGAGTAGGGCTGATCTGCTTTGCGGACGACACCCTACTCACGGCACGCGCCGCGTCTTTTGCGGAATCCGTGGACGTCGCCAACGACGGGTTGGCGATCGTCGTAGATCGAATAGCTAGGCTGGGCTTGAAGGTCTCCCCCGCGAAAACGGAGGCCGTCATGTTCCATAGGAAATTCCGGAATCCTCCCCCGGACTTGTCCGTTACAGTTCAGGGGGTGGCGATTAGAGTAGGGCCCACGATGAAATATCTTGGGCTAGTCCTAGACGGGAAATGGCTGTTCAAAGCGCACTTTGAGCAGCTAGTTCCCAAACTTGTGAATTCCGCGGGCGCACTCTCCAGGCTTCTTCCTAACGTGGGGGGGCCGGGGGGTGCGACGCGGAAGCTTTATTCCGGCATCCTGAGGAGTATGGCACTCTACGGTGCGCCCGTCTGGTCCGATTCGCTTCACCGCCACAACCGAACCCTGCTGCACCGCGCGCAGCGGGTTCTGGCCGTGAGGACCATACGGGGGTACCGCACAGTGTCGTGGTTGGCGGCGACTCTCTTGGCAGGCGAGCTGCCCTGGCCTCTCCAGGCAGACGTCCTGTCCAGGGTTCGTCGCGCCCGGCAGGATGCCCTAGCTAGAGGACTGACCTTCTGTCAAGTCGAATTAGAGACGGTCAGGAAGCGGGAAACCCATTCCTGCCTCGTCGCCTGGTCTCGTGACCTCGAACACCCTGTGGCCGGCGGCTATACGGTGGATGCAATCAGGCCGCAGCTGGAGAGATGGGTGACCCGCACCAGCGGAACCCTGACCTTCAGGACGACTCAGATACTGACCGGACACGGTTGTTTCGACCAGTATCTGTTTCGCATTGTGGGCTGCTTGCCTTCCCCGGACTGCCGCCAATGCGGCGCACCCGATACGGCGTTACACACGCTTGTTGAGTGCGCTGCATGGACGCCTCAGCGTTTCGAGCTCGAGACACACGTAGGAGCCGTCCGATCGCTTGGCGACTTGGTAACGGCCATGTTGCACAGCGACGACCGCTGGGAGTCTGCGGTTTCTTTCTGTGAGGCTGTAATGTCTCTAAAAGAGGCCGCAGAAAGGGATAGGGAGCGAAGCCCTTCAGCGCGTGCCGCTAATGTCACCCGAGGCCGCCGGCCTTCAGCTGGCACTCGACGAGGCAGGTACGCGCATTACTTCCCTCCCTGAGTTAGGTTCCGGTACGAGGGGCCCCTTGCTACTAGGCAACGCAAGGGACTCAGCCCCCGTTTCGAAGTGGGGTGTGTTCTCCCAGGGCACACTCCAGGCACTTTATTGCGCTGGATCGACTGTTGCGTAACTATGTTCTATATCTCAGTCTTTCCTTCACAACAAAGCGCAGGGTCGACGGGAGGAGAGGTTTTTTAGTGGGTATTGAGGTTGTTCGCTCGTGTAACATCGCTCGGAGTCGCCACACTCCTCTGTGTAATCCATCGCGGGCGGAGCGCAAATAAAGCATACTATTGCTAGCGTTATCGCCCCCGATGGATGCGTGCCGTTTCCTAGTGACGGCCCAGAGAGTGCGTAAATCGGTTAGCATTTTCCCTCGCCTCAAAAAAAAAAAAAAAAAAAAAAAAAAAGCTCCTGTCCCAGTCGTAGGAAGCGGGAGGGGCGACCATCGGTAAACCTGCGCACGGCTTATACGTCGCGTATGGATCATACTAGTGTTGTTTATAAACTAGCTGGTAGTGTATTAAAGTTACACAGATCGAAAGTTATTCTTGAATATAGAGAATGAGAGAACAAACTTCATAATGCAAAGAAAACAATTTCTTCCATAGAATAGACTTTAATAACGTTAAATGACATATGACGTACCTAACAATTCAAATATATTTTAAGTTAACAACATTTTTATAAAAGTCAAAATTCGTTGTTCAACACGTAATCCTCTATTCGCTAACTCTGTTTAGATAACCAATTCATACTAAACCACGCAATTCTTTTTTACGAGGCACTGACTTTCATGAGACGCGGTCAACGAACTATAATTTATTTACATAGTTATCTCTTTCTCAACTTTAAAAACACGCACTGAAGAGTGAAATGAGTGCTGTCATTATACGTTAAACTAGTTTGCAAAGTGTCCATCGTTTACTAATTTGGCAGGAAGTTACAAATTCTAATGAAAATCTAATGAAAGATGATTTATAAGAAATTATACACTGATCGAAGTTTAGAAAGTTCCAATACTGGGCTCGGGCCTCCCTATTGCAAAGGAAGGGAAAGATAACCCGTCACCGTCTAAGGAGGTACAAGTTTTACACATCTGTATTCTTGATGTGCAAATTTCTCATAATCTGCATATAATGTAAGCATATTATTATAATAGAAAGAATTGCCTAATACAGGCATACTGTATGCCAGGGGTCTGTTTTAAGAAATGAAATGACCATCGCAGTCCGCAGATCATTTTATATAAAAAAATATTTATTAAACAAATGTATTGTTTTACATATACACAACAACAGCCCATAACTCTCCCACTGCTGGGCTCGGGCCTCCCACTGGGGGGAATGGACAGTATACCCGCCACGCTTGTCTAAGGCGGCTTGGCAGGTTTGACACATCGGTTATCTCGATGTGCAGGTTGAATCACGATGTTTTCCTTCACCGTTGCTATCAAGTGGTAATTGTAACAATATGCTCAGTAGGTCAGAAAACAGCCTAAGTGGTGCATGCGTTCCGGCCAGGATCGAACCCGCGACCTTTAAGTTTAGGACGCGTGCGCTAGCCATTACGCTACCACGACTACTTATTTTTACATATCAATGAGAAAAATTACATTTTTTACACGCTTTATATTAGCTTCACTTGTATGTCAGTCAGTATGTCTGTAACCGACCCCTAAATTTGACCGACTTCCCGTTTTCCGATTGAGCTGAAATTTTGCACGTATGTGTATATCGCGTGACAATGCAATAATATGGTACCATGGAGCTGATCTGATGATGGAGTCGGAAGGTGGCCATAGGAACTCCTGTACTAAACAAGATAGACCCTTCGTGTTTGGGCCCGTATGTTTATATCGCGTGACAATGCAATAATATGGTACCATGGAGCTGATCTGATGATGGAGACGGAAGGTGGCCATAGGAACTCCTGTACTAAACAAGATAGACCCTTCGTGTTTGGGCCCGTATGTTTATATCGCGTGACAATGCAATAATATGGTACCATGGAGCTGATCTGATGATGGAGTCGGAAGGTGGCCATAGGAACTCCTGTACTAAACAAGATAAACCCTTCGTGTTTGGGCCCGTATGTTTATATCGCGTGACAATGCAATAATATGGTACCATGGACCTGATCTGATGATGGAGTCGGAAGGTGGCCATAGGAACTCCTGTACTAAACAAGATAGACCCGTCGTGTTTGGGCTCGTATGTTTATATCGCGTCAAAATGCAATAATATGGTACAATGGAGCTGATCTGATGATGGAGTCGGAAGGTGGCCATAGGAACTCCTGTACTAAACAAGATAGACCCTTCGTGTTTGGGCTCGTATGTTTATATCGCGTGACAATGCAATAATATGGTACCATGGAGCTGATCTGATGATGGAGTCGGAAGGTGGCCATAGGAACTCCTGTACTAAACAAGATAGACCCGTCGTGTTAGGGCTCGTTTTACTTGTCTTGGCTAGCACTCTGCTGCTACATGATATGCAGGATCTCAAAAGCTTGTATTTAAAAACATTTAAACAAAAATCAACTAAAAAATGAAAAATAAATAATAGTTTAAAAAAACTAAAAAAAACACGCTTTTATAAAAAATCCAACTAAAAAAACAAAAAATAAAATTTAATATAATATAAAAAAGCGTGGGGTGTATTCAAAGCGCTTTTTAAGATATTATATTATTAATTGAATACACCCCACGCTTTTTTATATTATATTAAATTTTATTTTTTGTTTTTTTAGTTGGATTTTTTATAAAAGCGTGTTTTTTTTAGTTTTTTTAATTGGTTGCGGACTATCTATCTAAAGTTTGGAGTGAAATTGGTGCAAGCTATTAACATTAAATCCTGGAGATGTTCATCGGTAAGTCGAGATCGAAATTTATTTTTAATGAAATTCATCTTCAAAATTGCTGCTTCATAATTAAATATATGTTGACCCAAACAACGTAAGAAGTTAAAAAGCTAATTTTTGTAATTTTGGATATTAATTATCACACACAAATTTTATCCAAAACCCTTAACTGGAAACTTCCGCATGTTTGTGTCTTAAAACAGTAGTGCAAGTTGCTGTGTTCGCGTGGTCCGCCATTTGGCGACCCCTGTATGCTATTCAAGCCCACTTCTTTAGTCACTAGAACTTTAATACTACAAGTTTCAAACCCTCTACAATACAAGTCTGCTCAGCAACTGATTTCTGTGACGTATCATCTATTGCGTATCAAGCTATTTACTGCCTAGCTAGCTTTGCAATCCTGTAAGTAGACTGCGTAACTTACTTAACTTCACCTTTCGAGTATCATAAACAACAGCCACTTTGTAAATTTTAGGCCAGCATTCAATGAACTCTAGCAAATTGTTAATCGTAGTGAAATCTTCGAAACGTGCATAAATTGAGCAACAGCCCGGAATTAAATACGAACACTGAATTATCAATGCAACATTAAATATGTAATTGAATGAATATATTTCTATGCTTTTCAACCAAATCGATGAAAACTGAATAAACTTTTTATTATAACCAGGGAGACAACGTAAAAATTGTTGAGATTAAAATGACAGTGATAAGTAGTCACACCAAAGAGTACATTGAATATATGGAGAAGTCACACTAGACTATCCACATTATTCAGTGGCGTATATTATGCAAGGTGCAAGCCTCATTATCATGTTATTTAAGTAGATAGCTTATGACAAAAGGTTTTAACCATTCATTATATATAATACCTATCAGCTTGACGAATTTTCGATAATGTTTAAACAATTGTTTTGGAATTAGTAATTTTTTTTTTATCAAAGTATGTACAAATTAACGACCTTCGGTTTTAATTAACCACCGTAATACTAGTAAACTTTTACCAACGATTATTACAATGGTATCGTGATAATGGTGCTAATTTGGTAATGATAGCGTTATCGAGTTCCAAATACACTGAAGCGAAAAAATCAACTCGAGTTTGCACTACTACTGCTCTGTATGGCTATTGCAACGGTGGATCTGCGAGTTTCACACAGTGGTCATCTCAATGTACAAGGGATCTAAAGCGGTCGCTTTCACGCATTCGTATTTCGAATATGACAAGTATATGGAAATAAAGTGCAATTTTATGCTATGTCTTACACCAGCCAATATTCTTGTGTACGTGTCAATTTCAATAAGCGATTCTTAAAACGATTTTCTTTGACCGAAAACATCTCTTAATTGTAGCAAAATGCACCTAAGAGTATTCAAACTCATGTCGTTGGAATGAAATGTAGGCGCAATTAACCAATAAGTTACATTATTATTACTGTGGGTGATTTCAAAAGAAAAACCCATTAGTCACACAATCATAATTATTGAACTATCACAAAATGTTGGAAAACATGTTATATTCCATTGTAATACTGTCAAACAATATACTATGAAGGACATCTGAAGTGAAGCATGCAATGACACAATACTCTCATAGCTTTATTATGTGATGTTTGTGTGTGATGTTTTTAAGTATAAGATTTTTATTAAATAGTAAAGTAAAATTAATATTTATTTTGTAGGAAACTTTATATAATGCCACAAATTATGTTTTATATATGTATCAGGCATACTTATCCTATTTGAAACAGAGTAAAGTGTTTTAATGTTTACATAAAATTGTCTTCAAATATTAATTTGTTTCTTTTTCAGGTTCTCACTTACAAATGCTGTGAAATATATGAAAGTCATATTTTTTTATCATTTATATTAAAGACGGGCAAAGATTGTTTATATATTTTGTAAAAATTACTATAAAGTAATATAGGATAAACAACACACTAAAACATATTCGGTCATTATTATTGAAGCCATGGTAGCTTAACTGAGAACACAAAAACACATTCTAATATGTTTGAATTGTGTCCAGGAAGCTCACATAACTTGGCATTTTTAATAATGAGCATATGAAATGAAATTTATTAGCGTGTAAGTAAGTACATTGTACATATAAAATGACTAAAATACAGAGAACAGTACAAATGGTGTCCCAAAGACAACTGTTTCCTGCGCTAGGTCTCCTTAGAGCCTGTGTGGCGGGCCACAGTAGGATTTGCTTTGGTCGATATATTTAGCCAAATAGACAATTCCCCAATATTATTCACATAATAATATCCTATTAATTCTAATTATGTACTAATTGGTATCATTATAATTAACCTGCATATCAAGATTATAATACTAATCTGCCTTAGACAAGCATGAGGGGTATACCATATTTTCCTCTAAATTATGAAGACTGGGGGCCAGAAGCAGGATGTTTATGGGCAGATATAGTGATTCACGTGGTCCTTTTATTCTACAAACCTGTCACTAGATATTACGAAAAATATTGTTTAGTCAATATTTATTGAGATAACATAAGTATGACTAAATAAATTACACAGCAATACTCGGATGAAAATTAGAAGAAATTTTTATGTACATATTCTATTCAAAGTTTCCACATATTAAAGTAGACCTTCTCTGGGCTAAAACAAATTTAAACTCAGAAAAAATTATAAAGTAAGGAAATCTTACCTTTTTCGTGCCAGGTCCGCAAATGTCAGGCCCAAACATAATCTCGTAGGGGCTCTCGCCATGCATGTCCTTCTGGTCCAGTTTGCAGTCAAAGACCTTCAAATATCCACCTCCACAGTCAATGTCTTGTTCATGTTTTACTGAGAACTGCACCACCAAAGGCTTGCCCTCATTGCTGAAGGGCTTGAACTTGCGGGACAGAGCGTAGAACCTCGCATCTTCAGATGTCTTGAGACCTTTAGAATATCATTATAACAATTGAGTGGAAGTGCCAGAACGTTCTAATTAGACGCCTTATTAGGAATTCCGTGTTGTAGGGTTAGTGAACTTATGTGAACATAATGAGAAACGGAAATTCGCTTCGAATTGGTTAATTTTGCTAGTTTAGAAGTATTATGCGTGTATAGATTTGTAAGCAGATTAGAAAGGCATTATACACCCACCTTTATCTTCTTCGGGGTCATTGTAGAATTTACCAGCAGTCAATTTGAATTTGCCAAACTCTTTTCCTGGGTGCTCACTATATACCCATTCGTTTTCCCATGAGTCTGTAAAGGAAAACACATTTCATTAGCCCAAAATAAACCGGCTTACTACGCCTATCGATCGTACACGCGGCAAGCCGGCTTCGACGCTAGGCGCTATATTCTTTGTATAAAAAAATGCAACTTACCATCAGGAAACTTCTCCTCAAAGTAAACTTCACAATGTATTGATGAAATAGCCAGTAAACTGGTAATTGCTAGCACTAAGGTTTTCATTTTGATTCACAATAACCACCTTCTTCAGCTAAAGTCTGGCCACGAATAACTATCAATTTTGGCGAATACGCTATTTTAATTCGTACGATTTGTAAGCTTCAAGTATGTTGCATCTCGCTTGCAACCATATACGATACTATTGAGTAAAAGAGAAAGTAAGGTACACGTAATTGTATTACGTATAGAAGAAAGAGACAAAAATATTGGAGATGCCTTTAAAATACATATACAAGAGCGGAACAGAGAACAGGCATCAAAATGATTGACGGTGAAATACGCCAGACAGATGGAAAGCTGACATTGGTTACAAACAGCGAATAGGAGTTGAACACACTATACGATAACCGTGAATGAGAAAGCGGGAGATTTAAAAACTTTACTCGCAAAAATAAATTGAATATTAGTTTAACTCTTCTTACTATATAAAACAATGTGAAATACCGTTCTGGAATTTAGTATACAATAAGCTACATAAATACTCAGCATACTGTTATAAGAATCTGCGCTAGTTAAGTCATTATAATATTTATTTTTTATTTTTATAAAACTATCCATAAAAATTCATTCTTATTTTAGTATTGATGACGAATTTCGTCCAATTTTTCCCGCCAATCACTAGCTCACAAGACAATAGAGTGAGATGTAAATATGAAAAACGCTTAGTAAGAAAGAGAGATGTGTATATTATTACGTGTAAACACAATGAAAATGAAATGAGAATATAAACAATTAAATAATTAAGGGCATCACACACGGCGAAGATGCTATAATATTTCATCTTAAGATAGAATATCGCTCACTATACAATTTGTATGAACTATCACACACGGTTAAGATGATATATATTTTCATATTAAGTATCTTAAGATGCCGAGATATGAGCTTGCTATATAGCAAGTATAGCTTGCTATATAGCAAGTATCTTAAGATACAAAATATATAGCAAGCTCCTTTATACAGAGTGTGCACTTAATATACAACGCAAAATGGAATGAAATATATTTTATTTATTCAACTACCTTTTCTCTCGAGTTTTTGTTATTACTCGATGTACTTTTGAAGTGAAACTTCTATATAGACGGGGGTCGTACGAATTTTCGCTCTCGAAAAAGTGTCACAGTCACGTGGTCTAATACTTACATTTTTAAACTCGTGATATCTTTCGAATGGAATGTCCGAATTGAATAATTCGAAAAGTTACATAAAGGTATTGAAGCAGTCTTGAATATAAAGTAATTTATTTTGATAAGGAATAATACCAAAATACAAATAAAGAGCCTTTTCTAGCGGCGGCATTTTAATTAAACTTTAAAATAAAAGAACACTTTATTGTGGCATAACTATAATAGTTAGACATATGCTGTCGCTACACTTTTTGTAGATAATTATGTGTTCTGCAAAGTCGTAGTACATTATTTCATTCTATTATCAATAATTTTCGCAGTGCACGCGATTATAGGTATTTTTTACACCTTGCGTTACATTATTGGAGTTTTAATAAGGATCCCTAATTTTTTTGTAAAGTTAATATAGCCTTTGTCACCCGGGGATAGTGTAGCTTGCCAAAAGGAAATAATTTTTCAAATCGGTTCAGTAGTTTCAGAGCTTCGTCAATGCAAACAAACAATCTAATCTTTTCTCTTAATAATATTAGTCCAGATATTCATATATTTACTTTAAAATTAATTCGATATGTGCATATTACAAAAAGCGTAAGAATTTGCGCTAGAAGTTGTTTAATAGAATTGGGAGCTGGGTTGCCCTAAAAAGCGCTTTATCTATCTCCGAAAGCGCTATTGAAGCCCCAGTGAGCCGAGCGCCGGGGAAATCCCGCGAGAAAGCGAGCCAGAGAGCGAGCGAGGATATACCTCGTCCCTATAATACCCAAAATCGCGTTCAGCGCATCGGAATATGCGATGTTCCGAGCCGACATTAATGGAGGCAAACTTTACTTTACTTTACTTTACCTTAATACGCAAACTTAAGTTTGCATCGAACTACGTATAGGTTTTCAAATTGGATAAGTACATTAACAATCTGCTCGTAACACTTTAAGTTGAAATTTTGTTGCGATTCATTTTTTCACTTATCAGTTGAAGATTTTCCACTTGTCTGTTGCGATTCATTTTTCCACTTGTCCGTTGCGATTCGTTTTCCCACTTATCCGTTGCCATTCGTTTTTCCACTTGTCCGTTGCGATTCGTTTTTCCACTTGTCCGTTGAAGTTTCACTTCTAATATGTGTCCCAGCACACATTTCGATTTTTGTTAATATTATGTTGATATAATGACTTTTTAAAATATATTTGAAAATTTTTTGGTGAAAGGTCTTCGTAAAGATTAAATTCACCGCGGTTTTTCCTAAATTTTATATGATTTTCTACCCAGATTTTTCGACACTTGAATGTGCGGCAGAAATTTCTAAGTTGTATTCGAAGTCAGAATTATCATCTGATGAGCTATCTAATAAATCTAATAATAAGGCTGTGTTATTCATATTATATCATCCTGTAAATAAACCTTTGATGGAATGATTCGAACGGATATATTATAGCATCTTAACCGTGTGTGATATCTTAAGATGCTATAATATTTTATATCCAGGCATCTTAATATGAAATATTATAGCATCTTCGCCGTGTGTGATGCCCTTTATACCCACATACGTTACGTTTCCATTGTATTTATACTCAACTCCTATTTTGTATTTTACATGCTTACTGACCTACATTTTTAATGACAATAAAATATTTTATTTCATTTATGTATAATTATGATGGTAACTTTGGTGACACCGATAAATTAAATGTTAATATCGAGTGTACGTGTATGCAAATCGTATTTATCCATAATATGGATTTTCTGATTTAATGTGCGCATTATTATAATGAACACGCGTGCTAAAAGAAAATAGCGTAAGGTAACCTGCACATAGAGATATAAAATCTGTCAATTCGATTGATTTTTCTTGCATCCAAGCTAAGATTCAATAAGGATTCAATAGGTATTCAATTAAAACTGTAGTTCAAATAATTCATTATTATTAACGCAATTACTGTTGTTAGATATTTTTTTATAATTTTAATTTGATCCTTTTAATATCTAAAACTGATTTGCCGCTACCTGAAACTGTCGTCCACTTATGGCAAGCCTGATCTTGATACTTTTTCCCGTGACCCTGGCTAAAGGTAGTATAGAAAATCGGGGATACTTCATGGTTATCGTGCACTCGAGTGGCCGTGACTCCCCATGAGATTAATAGTCCTCATAAGGCCTGTCTTTGATATCGCACATGACCAGAAAGCCAAGTGATTAAGACCAATAATATAGCAATACTTCCAAGCCCTCAATATACTTACTTGATACATCACAAATATACCCAAGGTCTTCGTTAAAACATGTAGATAAATATACATATTGATTAACTTACAATTACAAATATGTATTTAGCTGTATTTATCCATATTAACATAAACAAAGTATGAAATATATGCTGCACTTTATGCTCTAGTTTCTTTTGTCTTTAATTTCACTTTATCAATGCAGTTTTGTCGTAGTAGAATGGAAGAATATTATAAAATGGCAATCGCTCTATGATCCTATATTTATACATACATATAATAAAACTGTAGAGGTCGAATTTCAGTACAATGAAAAAAAATGCTAAAAACCGAGTCAGGGGGATGTATGAAGTGAAATAGAACTAGGTAATTAAGTTTTTTTTTTTTTGTTTCTCTGTTTGTACCGGCTAATCTCCGAGACGACTGGAACGATTTAAATGAAATTTTGTATGGTGGTAGATTATATCCCTGGTCAACATATAGGATACTTTTGTTCACGAAAAATTAAAGAGTTCCCGTGGGATAGTTAAAAAACCGCACAACGCGGACGAATTCGCGAGCAGAAGCTAGTAATATATATATATATATATATATATATATATATATATATATTACTAGCTTCTGCTCGCGACATATATATGCATGTCATACCTCGTGTCTGTAAGAGTTTCGTAGAATCAACGCAAACCTAAAATTTTCGATTTCGAAACTATTAAATCAAAAATACTGTAAACTCAACAACTACTAAACGGATCACCCTGGAGTTCATGCGCAGCTCTCTGCCTCTCTCTCGGCGTCCTATTTGCGGGATATTATTGCCTCACAGAAGGAAGATGGCCTCAATCAGTCCCCCCAGCGAATCGATCGGCCCTGCGATGGCCCTTAGTGTATTATCTATGATGGCCTCGAGCTCGAACCTCTGAGGTTGCCATGCAGCGATTTCAACCAGCGTATGAAAGCAGTGTCTAGTGAGTCGCACTCGCGACACTGAGGGGAAGACAAAGAATCCCACGATCTGATGCAGATTCTTATCGAAGCACCTGTGCCAGGTAATTATCTGCGTCATCCTAAAATTCCTAAAGGTCTGAGTCCCGCGTTTCCGCATAGCCGGCCATAGGACATTCTAAATCTCATGATCAAGTGTGCATCAGGGTCACGGTTTCCCGCGTCCTGATCGTCCCAATCTCTACCCGGAAAAAAATCAGATTACTGGCGGGGGCATCCTGTCGGAAGCGTCGCAGCTTGGCAAGCACGTCCGCCAATGTCTCACCCCTCTATCCCAAACGTAAAGAGTGGCAAACCATTGAGGTCACCCTTGGTGTTGCTAATGTAGGTAGCAATTTTTTTTAAAGTCATTGTTACCGATTTTAAACAGTTTTTAATGCTATACCATTTTCGCTGTAAACCATTTTACCAATCTTAGAAACCTGGCGATCTACCTTTGTAAATTTGGCCAGTTAATAATTTACTTTACCAGTGACACATTCATAAGCTGATATATGCTTTACATCCAGATAACCATTATGTTTATCGGTCAAAAACTGTAACTTATTGTAGGAATTAAATTAATAACCAGTTTTAATTCTGTAGAACTGTTTAATTAAAAACATTTTACTGATAACAGTTTTTGTACATGTTACTACATCGCTTAAGACTTGGCAATATGAGCTATTATTGTTATGCACACAAAATTGTTTACAGGGTCTAGAGACACGTAATTGTTTTTTCCAATAAATTAACGGCCATGACTTTTAGCAACCTTTAGAATTTACAGCTTTAAAAAAATATATAAATGTAAACCATAGAGTATATTAATATAATATTGAAAACTTTGAATGCGTTTTAAATAGATTTCACATTAGACTGATTGACTGACATATATAAATATGTAAAAATTAACAGCGTGTAGATAAAATGTATCTAAATCATTTGCTACTATTTTCTCAACGTATTATTACTATTCTATCTGTTGTGAAAATACAGCATACAAATAAAGATATTTAGAAGGACACGGCTCTTGTTAAGTTATCATGTGTCTAAGGTTTTTAAGTGGACTCTAACGAAAATAAAAAAATCACAATTTCAAATTACTACAGGAACTCCGTTGTTTAGCTTAAGTCAAGACCTACATTTTTTTGAAGTGAAACTTCTTTATCGGCGTTGGAAAAAAAAAAACCGTCACATTTTTCGGTTACGCGTCACATTTTTTCCGTTACGCACCATCTTTTTCTTGCCCTTTGCGAATCGACCGTGGTAGGGGCTTTATTTATTTAACCCATTTCTGTAAAGTTTCATATAGTAGATCAAGTAAGTAAGTTTCACTTTTTACGTGTGTACACTAGTACATGCACACATTTTTTAAATCGAAGTGTCTTGGCCGACTTGCATTTAGCTATTTGCCCGAGGCAATATTGCCTTAAAACACAAGCCATTAAAATACTGAAGTTCAAAAAATAAAAATGTGTTTAAATTCGTTTAAACGTAGTTTTAATTACACAACAATCGTGAAAAATTAAAACAATATTAAAGTGAGAAATCTTCTTTAAAATCATAATCGTCTTTCTTCTTGTATGTTGTCAATGTCACATTCTCCAAAACATCAGCCAAATTGACAGCTTGCTTTTCATTCCTAGCTTTCTTCTTTTTATCTTTTTTAAACTGCATTTTTCTTAACTTATTTTGTTTGGTGTTGCCCTCTAAGAGCATTTCTGGGTCGGTTTTAGACTTTTCCTTATTTTTATTTTTTTTATCCAGTTTGCTACGTATGTTCAAAGTTTTTGGAAGTATACTTGATTCATCTTCATCAATTTGCATTTCGTCTAAAGCGGCTTTTACTGGACCCGTGCTTGATATCTGTGGATTATATGTTTATTAAAGCTCTTACTGGCTTAAAGGCCTATTTGCCAAGTTACAAACTAAAAACAAAAAATTAAGGCTCTTATTCTGTCTTAAAGACCTAGCTGCCAAACCATAATTTTAAAAACTTTAAACTAGAGGCTTTAATTCTGGAACAATATTAATGTGCAACCCACACTTAAAATTATAGAAGAGTACATAATTAATTTATTGTATATCATTCACAAAGTATTTTTGAGTATAAGAGTCAATGAACTTCATTACATTTGACATATTATCACAGGCTTTTGGTGACATTTTGAATTTAAAAGAAATATAATTATAAAACTACCTTAACACCTTCAACTGCATCCCCGTGGGTAGCCAACTCATTAATGGCCTCTGTTTCCATGGCCTCAAATGAGTTGATATCAAACTCTTCCGCTGTAGCAGACACTATTTTTGCATCTACATGTATCTCAGAATCCAATGTTTCCGGTGGTTCTGTGTAATAGCGAACCTTTAAAAAGGAAAAATGTTTTTTTTTATCTAATGACAATAAATTATTTAAGTTATTAAGTACATCCATTTGTTTGTTCCATAGAAACATTGGACATATAACAACAGAAAATGTACATAGCCAAATAGATAATTGTTGTACATATTGTTACGACCGACAAAGACACATTCACACCTGCATACCTGTAGAACCACATTTTTTATTACCTTTCGGCATTTGGACTCCTTTGTTTACATTGTGTTTAAATTTTGTGATTAAAAAAAGAAATAGCCCATTGCGTATTGTATTTTTTACGGCCTATTGTTGTATTGAGATCACTGCCAGGTGTCTCGGTCCATGCGGCCGGGCAGACATATTGCATCTGTACAGTATAAAACAATGCCCCAATTGAGAGATGAGGCAGTCAAACGATATCCACGAGCGAAGCAAGACTTGTTTACTACATTTGGTAATATATTTAGTGACGGACTTCGCGCGTGTTATTGAATCGTGCAATTACTTGTTGTGTTCGTTTATATTTGTACCTGTGTTATACGTGTTTGTATAGTTCTAATAAACTCTATAGTAATTCTAATGCCATTTTAATTCGAGTCCTGCAACACGTAATAATATATAAAAATAAATCAATCAAGTTGAGAACCTCCTGCTTTTTGAAGTCTGTTAAAAATATAGCCAATCCCATCCCTTGATATTAGATAAGAACGCTGCAGGAAAGGGGAGTCAACTTTTACTGTAAACACCCTCAAGATATAAGAAAGAAAAGCTTTATTTGCAGAAATAGCGACGTAATTACATTCCTTATATACATTTTTATACACTGAGATTGCACTCAGCATATTGCTGTGCCGGAATTATATCCGACACAACACTGATTTTCAGTGGAAACCTTCCTTTTCCATATCTATAGTAAGTTGATGGATAGAAGTTGTATGGATAAATCATTAATGTTTTGAGTATAGCCTGCACTTAAATTACTTATACGCCATTAGATTTGGAAAATGAATATATTCATATATATGTTAACACAATCATGTAGCATATTGTAGTGTCCCCCATGTCTAATCGATAGAACAACAACAACCCTGTATAACAACAACGGTAACAGCACTGGATTCTACACAGTAATGGCGCAGTTTTTATTGTTCAATGATTTGCTCAAAAGTAATTGCCGATTGCTCAAAACTGATTGATTAAGAGTCATCATTACGCGCCTACGCGAACATAGTACTCGTATTCATTCATAATAATTATGAAAAGATATTATTGGAAAACACACACTGACATATATATTATATTTTTTATAATAATAATAACCTTTATTTCTAGTATAAAACCGCCAGGTAACATCATAAACGTTTTAGATTTAATACAGAGTAAATATATTAGTAAATAAAATCGAAACTAACAAAAGATCTTGTATCTTCGGCTTCAGACCTTCACGTTAAATATGCCCGCCCACACTATAATGCATCAATGAGCAGGCGCTTCAATACAGAAAGATATAGAGAAAAAAGGTTATCTAAGGTTTAAGGAGGAAATAATAACAAACCAATAAGACACAAATTATGTATTATATGTCCTCTGCATGTGTATGGCGAGGGTGTATGTGTTGTACAAACCTTGCCGGTGTTCCAGTCGTTGAGCAATATCCTGGCTGCCGCTTCTTGGTCGGGCACTCCACCCTTTTTGAACCTCCCCATACGCGACGCCACATGCGCAAAGAATTCCTGTGCACAACACATCAAGACTACATTCAAATATAGGGTAAAGTAGACCATTATTTTCACTCCCAATATATACATATACATACATACATATATATATATATATATATGTGTGTGTGTGTGTGTGTGTGTGTGTGTGTGTGTGTGTGTGTGTGTGTGTGTGTGTGTGTGTGTGTGTGTGTGTGTGTGTGTGTGTGTATATGTATATCTGTGTGTGTGTCGTGTAGTAGTGGTCGCCTGTGCTCGAAATTCGACCATAATTCATGTTAAAGACTATATATATACTTCTATACTATATATAATCACAAATTTCACTAATGCTACACTGTTAATTTGACTTGAACAATAAACAAAAGAGTATATATATGCGTGTGTGTGTCAAATACATGGTAGTGTGTGCAATGTTTTTTTTTAAATTATGCATTAAAAATATATATTTTATTATGCATAATTTAAAAAAAATAGTTTCCGTCACTTCTCTATATAGACTATATGTGTCCGAAATTTCATACTCCTCCGTCCGCGCAATTTTTGTAAAAAGAGGTACAAAGTTTTTGCTTCACGAATCAATACATAGATAATATTATTATGCTTTACGTATTAAATTATGTGTATATAAATCTACATGTGTATTTATATGATAATATGTAAATAAAAAATATTGTGCAACAAAACCCTGCCCTAGCTTTTGTGCCTTACTTGGTTTTCTGAGAAATCGCTTTTAGCGATAAGACCGCCGTTCGTATCTAATTGTGAACTATTTTTGTGCATTATTTTATTCATTTTATTGTATAATGAAGTATATTTTATTCTATTCTAAAAATAGGAGTAAAAACGCAATGTGACAGGCGATGTACCTTCACTTTACTACTATCATGGCACACAGTCAATACACCTTTCACTTCATCTATTTTCATAAATTTACATTTATTGGAGGTAGTTTTTACCTGATAATGATTGATATCTGAGCTGTGAATTTATCGCGGTTTGGACCACCACTCTCTCACCCAATTAGATAACTCTCCCAAAATTAATAAAATAAATTAAACCTCACCTGCGGAGTATTAAATTGTGGTATACTGTACAAGTCGACAAGCGTCTGTTTGTTCGCCCTTTGCAATATGGCGGTGGCCGGAGTGACGGGATCTTTCAACGCACCAACTCGTATGGCATTCTTCAGGGCGACCGTAGCGTCGCTCTCTGAACCCGAATGAAAAACTATTCCGGGACTATCTAGAATCTTGATCTTCGAGTCTAGTTGGACGGTTTGCATTTGTCTAGAAAAAAAAGGAAGTACTAGAACACGCGGCCGGGACACTTTTTCATGAGCGAAAAATCGTAAGACCCCCCGTAATTATCATCCTCTTAATTGATTCAAAATATTAAGAAATCTTTTTCAATCAATGAAAGAAAGAAATCATAACATTTATTTTTCATGTGTAGGCCCGTAGACAAGTGCGTCGCGCTGTATCGCCGCTATTTGCGCTAGCTGCGTAACGTAGTAAGACTTCCGGTTGAAATTATAAACAATTTCCATACTATTTTTAGATTTGTAGGCAATTAAAGTATTTAACGTGCATGTATGAAGAGGCTAATGACTTATGAATGTGGCCATGTAAGATATGCAACATTCAAATATTGTATGTTAGTAGTTATTTATTCACTTACTTGGTGACGCCTGGTGTGCTACCGACATTGCAAGCTTTGGATCTGTTCAAGCTGTTGATAATGGAGCTCTTGCCAACATTAGGCAGCCCCACCACACCAACAGTTATCGATGTTTTAATGCCTTTGTTTCTGCAGTAGTTTCCAAGCAAATTCATCAAAAGCTCAGCACCAACACATGCAGAACCTGAAATTGTTCCAAGATAATATTACACTCTAGGGTTGCCCTCGGCCAAAACCTTCCAAGTTACTTTTCACCATTTACCCGTGATGGTAAGTCAAGAAGTGCAGTGATTCCATGCCATTCAAGGCATTCTCCTCAGGCCTGTTTTATTCATGTCTTTCTAATGTTGAGATGCACAGGTGGCATAATCCTTTCCATAGTTCCACTAGGAGTACAACTCACTAGTACTCAGTTGTTCTCATATACAGAAATATTCCTAGACTAACAGTGATTTATTAGGGACAACTCATAAACACATTGTGTCATACAGGTCAGGATTATAATAGGTGTTATATTAAGAATATTAATTTACATATGGTCATAAATCTTTAAGTTTCATGCACTCATTCAAGGTATAGGTGCGCTTGCACTTTTTAAGCCAAGAAATACATTTCCATTATCAGAATTTTTTATTTTTTTCAATTGTATCTTGTACCTATATTGTTGGATCCATAGTCATACATACATATTAGTGTATTAGATTTGCATGTCTATAGTACATAAAAGATTTACTATTAGTATGTTAAGGTATCATGTCATGTTACAAATTCTCAGAGGCTTTGTAAGCATGAATGAAATTGACAGACATAGTAGAATATACATTTTGGTTTTTTATTAAGTTCAGTATCAGCCAGTATAATTCACTCTTGGATACAGGCCTCTGCCAAGGCATGTCCAGTTTACAAACTTGAATGGTGTTACACTTATTGTATAACTTCAAATCATGAACATATATTATCTAGTCTAAACTATAGATGAAAATCTGTACAATTTGAATAATGACATAATATATGAAAACAACCAACCTTTCATCTCTTTTTCCTTAACAATATGCTTCATCTTCTTCCTTCCGAGGTTATGCTGCTGATCCTGTGTGGAAGCCTTGAAAGGCACTGCTGGTGCGAAACGCCGCAAATATGTTAACCAAGAAGTTAGGTTAGCACGGGGTACGAGATCTGCTTTGTTCAGAACTAGGACTAGCCTCTTGCCGGATTCACGGACAGCTTCTTCTACTTGTGTGCAACGGGTTCCTGAAAATAATGAAATAATTTATCACCATCTAAATATATATTTATTTGACTAGTTGCTTGTAACAATCCTTTTTAGTATATAGTTTTTTAATAAGTTTTATTTTGACATGTCACTCTCTTTTATATAGACATGTCAAGTTTCGGTTCTGCAATATATTAGTAAATTTTATCCAAATATCTAGTAGTAGCTCTCCTGGACCTGGAATCCCCCTTAACAGTAGTAAAGCCAAGGTGGAATTATTATATTGATTACGGATTAGGGTCAGCTCTATTGATGTACTACTACACTCTCATAGAATATCAGCATAAAATGATTAGCTTTGAGCTAATCTATTTCATATGATGAGTGGGAGTTCGGGTGGCCAAGCTATCCCTATTCACTATCCCCTCTATCCGATCCTAAATGTTGACAAATGTCTTGGCTTCACCCCTAGTGTTGCAAATGTCTTTAGGCGATGGTAGCCAATTTTAATCAGTTGGGCAACCTGCCTCTTTGCCAGCTTCAAAATAAAAATATTATATATATTGTACATAATGTTTTTTACATGGACAAACATTCATACCTGTTTTTCTGTTCTAATGTGTTTTGATATGATTATGAGGTGCTGAGGATAAAGGAACAAGAAGTGTTTTAATTCAGATAGTGTAGTCTGCATTCTTGTCAAAGCTACAATTCCACACATGGGTTGTCTTGATGAGCAAAATCCTCATGATGCTTTCCTCTACATACAGCATTTGGTAATTGTAACAATGTATGCACACTAGCCAATCAGACTACCTATTAATTTCATTGGAAGACAAGCAGATACTATAGCTAAGGCATTTGATATAAACTAAGGCACTTACATTTATATGTCAGTATGGATAGATTACTTTTCAGTATAGAATTGCAGTAAAATGATTGAATGAGTGTTACATTTCAAATTTTGCAATAATAATTATCTAAAGTAGGTATACTTTTGTCATACAAATGAAAATACTCTTTAAGTTACTAAACCAAACCACATAATTAAAGCTTATATATAGTAAAGAATATTGGTTTTTACCTAACGGATCTCTAGCATCCACAACTTCCAATATGACCTCGGCTTCTGATATCACTTTCTTGAACTCCCTGTAGTATGTTTTAAGTGAGTTCTCTTGTTTTCTATCTTTACCAAATTCAACATCCTCTGTTTCGTTCTCATTACCTTTGAATGCATCATGTACTTTGCCTCTCGTTTCAGCAGTGGCTACCTAAAAGTTGAATATATGTCTTTGTTTCATTTGGTAAAAAAGCAACAATCAAAAAAATGATAATCAGATATTTGTTTATTCATATTGCAGTGTATTAAAGGTAGAATTTTGTTCTTATTGCAGCTGGCAGGCAAACTGGCAGATGGCCCCTTGGTAGTTACTGTCACCTATTATAGGTGGCTTTTAAGAACTTTTAAAATGTCCTTAATCAACCCCATGTCATAGCAGAGAAGGAAAACCTCAGCAGAAAGTGTCTACCAGATCACTGTTGTACATAGAACAAACAAAGAAATATGGTTGAACATCATCCAATCAATGGCGAGCACTACATTTGTTAAAATGAGGCATTGACACCAGATCTTAACAATTTCTAAAAACACTCCCCTTCGTACAGACAGTATCACAGTAGTAGCCCCCCCACATAATCTATGCAAGTTATGTTTTTGTTATAAGAAATATGCAATGCAAAACTGTTGAACTTCTCCCAATTTACTAACTAGAATATAGGAAAGGCCTTTTTCAAAGAAGTGCCCAAACATAAATTAAATTTAAATTTCACAAAATTATTACCAAAGTATCCATGCTGACTTTACTATTCTTCTTCTCTTCTAATTTCTTTTGCTTCTCCAATTTGGCTTGTTCTTTTTTCTTTAGCCTCTCTTCTTCTTTATGCTTTTTCACAGCTTCAACCTCTTTCAAAATGTCTTCTTTAAAGGGGCACACATTTGGTATTTGTATAGGCTTAGGTTTCTTTGATTTTGGATTCTTTTTAGCAATCTTTTTCTGTTTACGGTTGTGATCTTTCACTTTCTTTTCTATTTTATAACGAAGACGAGCTGGCTGCCTTTTTGAAGGCTTCTCTATAAAGTAATAAACATGATATGTTTAGCACTATTAAATGCCGTCCTAAGCTGCAGTTCACTTCATGGTTATAAGACTATTAAGTTGTGTGTGGCAGCAATATTAGTTGTCAAAAATGTGAAAGTACAACATATTACATATTCATTATGAAAAGAGTCGAATTTTTTAAATACACGTTAGGCTAAGGCGCGAAGCTAAGCGACTGGAATTAGAAAAGGCTGAAGTTCTCCATATAAAAACATATTTCGTCTCACAATTAACATCTCATTCTGTGGCCAGAAAAATAGTCAAATAAAATTATATGGCTACATAGACCAAATTGTATAGTTCACTGAAGTTATTATAATTGCTGAACACACTAACTATCTTTACAACACTAATGTTTTGCAAAGAATTATAGTTGCTAAAGTTTTTGGTTATGTTTAAAAATGTACTTACTCAATTTAAATTTCGCCATTGTAGAGCCAAAATTCGGGAAAAGTAAATAAAGATTCTTCTTAAATTTGTTATAATATAAACATACACTTATTTAATTGCTTTAGTTCTTAGTTTAGTTAATAATTATTGTTTCTTTGCCATGCCATGCTCCTTTTACTTCACTTCACTTTTTGTTTTTTTGGCAAGAGGCTTGTTCTTGGTCGAACTACCATTACTGCCAACGTCAGGTGTGGAAAAGACAACGTTTATGGCGATGACCAGATAGATAAGAAAACACAAAAAAAGGGGGGAAAACAAATAAAAACTTGTTCTAGTATTAGTTCACCGCCACCATCTGAAACAATGTCAGTATATACATAAATAGGACATCACTTATTTTTAAATTTAGATACATACATACAATTTGATAAAGGATTATAGTTTTATATTATTAACGGAAATATATTTGGTTAGAGCATTAAATATAAGACGACTACATATACGGGAAAGGAGAGTTTTAATATTAGTGGGTCTTGGGATTTTAGTTGGTAAGATATCATATAGGGATGTGGGGTAAAGGGGACAGTTAAAAAATATATGGTCAATAGAACCTTCCTCTGTATTGCATTCACACATTGGAGAGGCACGAACTCCAATCCTATAAAGATGAGCAGGGGTACACGAATGACCCAGTCGCAACCTGCAAATCACTGAGGTGAGTCTTTTGTCAGCATTGCGGAATTTATAGAACCATGGTTTGGTAGGTATCTCTGGAGAAATATCTTTATAAAATTTCCCTTTGACTAGACTGGAATTTGTCCAACTAATAAGCCTTTCCCCTTTAAGGTCTTGCAGAGCTTTAGAGCAGAGGTCCTGAGGGTGTAGTCGGGAGTGATCTAGGCACCCTGAGACTATTGCACTTTTCGCTAACTCATCAGCGGTCTCATTACCGATTATACTTGAGTGACTAGGAATCCAAGCTAGGACAACATCTATACTGTTAGACTGGCACAGAACGAGATTTTCCTTGATTTTAAGAATCAAAGGGAAACGTAGGCCAATTGTTAAATCCTCTGAGAGGATAGCTTGGAGGCAGCTTAGAGAGTCTGAAAAGATTATACATTTATGTATCCTGTCTTTGTTAGCGACAACAAACTTTATTGCCTCCAAAATTGCTATTGTTTCACCAGTAAAAATGGATGTAAATATAGGACATTTATAGGTCAGTGCTAGCCTGTAGTTGGGGCACCAGACAGCAGCACCCACACAGCCTTCTACGGACAGTTTAGAGGCATCAGTATAAATTGGGCACCAGTCTGACCATTCCGATGCAAGCCGTAGGTTGAAAAAATCATTTGCTCTAGGATCGTGTTTGGAGATGCCAAAATGTAATAAAACTTTAGGGTGGAAATGTAAGACTTCGTAGGAGGTACTAAATGGGGCTAGTTTATGGGATTGGAAAAGCGGAGTATTTAATCTGTCTAATTTTCTAAAAGATTTAATAAGACATGGAAGATCTTTATGGCACCAGTAAGGGTTGTTTGTGGTAAGGGCAGAGAGGGACTTGATTTTAGAAATTAAAGGGTGAGAAGAAATCTGACAGGTTTTATATAAGAAACGATCACATAAATATTGTCGTCGAATTTGAAGAGGAGGGTCTAAGGCCTCTATCTGTAGTGCATTGGTCGGAGATGATCGCATGGCACCCAGGATCACTCTGAGACATCTATACTGTAGCTTGTCTAGTTTAACAAGAGCTGTTTTTGAACAGGGCTGAAGAACAAAAGAGCCATAGTCTAAAATACTACGGATTATAGCATTGTATATTTTATTTTTTGGGAATATGGGTGAGCACCCCACCAGACTCCTGACAAACATCTAAGAAGATTTAAATTTGATTCCGTCTTTTTTATAATAAAATTCAAATGCTGTAGTCCTGTGATTTTTGATTCTAAAAATACACCCAAAAATTTAACACTGTCGCAGACTGGAATCACTCGGTCGTTACACACCACTCTGATTGATAAGGGGTTTCGTTTACGTGTAAAAACGACTACTTTACTCTTATCTGGTGATAAATCTAGTCCATGTTCCGTTAGCCAGTCAAACAAATAGTACAATGCGCGGTTCAACATAGATTCAGCCTGCTCTGTTGTATCAGCTGATGTATAGAGAACTATATCGTCAGCGTACTGTAATATGTTACAAAAGGACGTTACAGTATGATCTAATTCTGAGGTATAAAGATTGTAGAGCAATGGGCTCAAAACTGAGCCCTGGGGGAGGCCTTTCCATGTCCGACGTGTAGAGTGAATAGAGCCTTCTAGTCTAGTTACTACCGAACGATCCATTAGAAAATTACATATGTAGTGCGCTAACCTCGCGGGAACACTCAGCTTATGCATTTTCTGCCTGAGGTGGTGAAGAAGAACACTATCATACGCGGCAGTTATGTCGAGGAACACGGCCGCCAGGATTTGTCGGTTGGATAGAGCAATCCTAATATCGGTGGTAAGAATAGAGAGACTGTGCATGGTGCTTGAGCCTTTTCGAAACCCGTATTGAGTGCTTGAGAGCATGCTGTTGGATTCTAAGTACCATTCTAACCGATTTTTCAGAAGGTGCTCCATTACCTTAGCAAGGGTAGATGATAATGCGATAGGACGGTAGGAAGAGGGCAAGGAAGGGTTTTTACCCGGTTTGAGAATGGGAATAATAAGTTGCGATTTCCAAGAGTCTGGTATAATACCAAATTCATAGGACTTATTAAGAAAATTGAGAAAAAGGGTCTTAGTGAAGGATCCAGCTTTGGTAAGGAAGGAATATGGAATACCGTCCAAGCCAGGGGAAGAGTCTTTAAGTCGATTGAAAACACAGGATAATTCAGACATAGTAAAAGGTTCGTTAAATTTATGGGGAGGAAAAGATAGGGGGTAAGGAGATGGGAGAGAGTTATAATTAGGAACAGAAGGAGGGGCCAGTTGACTAACAAAGTCAGAAATCCAGACCGAATTATCGTTACAGGAGGGATTAAATGAGTGCCAGGAACCACGAAATCGTTTAAGGGTCCTCCATACTATATAAGAAGGAGTTTGTGGATTTAGGGTCTCTGTAAATCTAAACCATGACAATTTCTTTTTTTTTTTTGAAAAATCTTTTAGAGGCTGCCATAGCCTTTTTATATTCTATATAATTAGATATTGACATATCTGAATTATATAGGGATTCAGCTGCCTTACGGTTTTGGAACATGGAGGTGCACTCGTCATCCCACCATGGTGGAGAATAACGTTTTTTGGTTCCGATTTTTTTAAGGGGGATGCTCAGATGAGCAGCCGTAAGCAAATCATTAATTAGTTGGTCATAGGTATGTACGAAGTTTGATTCAGAAATTTCTGGAATTGAATTAGTGTGGCGATCACTTTCTATGGCATATGTGTCCCAATTCGCCTTATTAGTGTTGTATTTTAAGAGAGGTGAGAACTGGCGAACGGGAACACTTAGGTGAGGAAAAGAAATGAGAAGAGGTAAGTGATCGCTGCCATGAGAATCTTCGAGAACAGACCATGATACAACAGAACAAAGGTCTGGAGAGCAAAAAGAGAGATCGGGCGTGCTTGATTGATTGTTTGGAGCGACTCTGCGAGTTGGAGAGCCATCGTTTAGGATGCATATGTTAAGATTATCCAGAATGTCCACAAGATCACACCCAAAGGAGTCATAATAAGGGCTGCCCCACAACAAATGAGCGCAGTTGAAATCTCCCAAAATAAGGTAAGGAGTAGTGAGAGTCATGAAGATGGATTCAAGTACAGGGATTAAATTGGAAGAAGGATGGGGAATATATATAGACAATATAGTTAAATTATAATTGTGAATTTTAACAGCAACAGCATTAAGAGAATTTGGTAAAGGTGGAAGAGGGAAAAGAGAATATGCAAGTGATGACTTTATCAATATAGCTGAGCCAGCATACCCATCGTCTCTGTCATCACGGAAACAAGCGTACCCAGGTATTCGAAAGTGGGAACCCGGAACAAGCCACGTCTCCGAAATAGCAAAAGCGATGGGATCATGGGCATACATCATTTGAGAAATTTCATGTTTTTTGGGGGCTATGCTACGACTATTCCACTGGATGAGGTTGAATTTTAGAAATAATATTTATTAGCTGGGTCAATTTGGACGCTACGTTGGACGGTGCTGGGTGATCATCAAATTTAGATATTATATTTATAAGCATGGTGAGCAGCCCGTCTATAAGATTGTCATTATTATCATTGTTTGTATTGCCTCTTAAGGCAACCCCGTTTTGTGAGGATGGAGGGTCATATTGGGAAATTATGGATCGGTGAGCATCCCTGTCATAACCAGGGGCCAAAGGAGCGCGGGGTCTGGGGGAGGTATAGGTGGTGCGTCTGTAGGTGGTAGTTATTGGAGAATTTTGCGAAGGGGTAAGGGAGTTATGGTCCCGTGAGGGCCTTGTAGTATAATGGGTTGGGAAGGATTTTGCTGGAGCAAACATTGTACGGGTAACATCTGAGAAAGACCGAATTGAGGGAGGGAAGAGGGTTGCCGCCTCTGAATATGAAATATTATCCTCTGACATTTTCTTTTTAATAAGTTTTTGTCTGTCCAATTCAGGGCAGTTCTTGTCGATAGCATAATGGCACCCTTTGCATAAACAACAAAAGGCATTTTCGGGAGCAACAGAACAAGTGTTACCAGAGTGTAATTGGCCACATTTATAGCATCTGGGCTTGGAGCGACATTTGTCGCTTACATGTCCAAAGCGGCAGCATGTGAAGCATTGTATTGTCGGTAACTGGTAAGGTGTGACTGGTATTGAGGTGTAGCAACAATAAATGTGTTTAGGGAGGATCTGTCCGGTAAATGTAAGAACTACTGTTGTTGTTGGTGTCCAATCTATGGAGCCATCTGGCTGTCGTACCTTCCTACTGAACCTTCTAGCCTTAACAATTTGCCCGCAGTAATTCGGGAGTTCAACCTGATCTACGAACTCTTCCATGGACCAGTCCTTGGGGACTTCTTGAACCACTCCCATACGGGAGACATTAAAAGTTGGGATAATAGCCTTATATTGAGCAGCTGTTAAAGTTGGATTAACCACAAAGTTATTTGCATCTTGAGCAGAAAGAAACTCTACAGATATTCTATTTCTACCTACACTTTTGATTCCCTGTTGTACTATTTTGCTAACATTTGCGTTAACCATCATTTTACCAAATGCTATTTTATTTATAGTAGCACCAGAGCTAGGATTATTTTCTATTCTCTGTACGTGGACCAAAAACGGACCTTTATCTTCACACGAGTACTTGTAAGGTGCATTTACAGAATGATGAACCCATAAAGATTTGTCTGAGTTAAGGTCTGACGACAATGGTGCTTTTTTCGAGGGAAAGTTCGATACTTCGTCAACCGCAGGACGTTTTCTTATTTCTGCAGGTCGCGACCGAGAGCCACACGGCTCCTGTTCCATTTGTTCGTTGCATGTTTTAGAGCCCGGAGGAGGGTCTGGAGGACCGGGAGGGATCTTCGACATAGTCGAAGACCCCTAAATTGGGTATTTGAATAAATTAGTAAGGACTTACCTTATGAGGGTAGATTAAAAAATCACTAAGAAAGAATAAATATCATTAAAGGAATGGAATAACACATATAAAACGTTAACTACATATATATAGGACACACAGAACAAGTTTAAATAAGAAATTATCAATAAAACTAGGATAAACTAATATTTAAGAGTATCAAAATCGCCAACGCGTGCGTTAACCACGGCCTAAGTTTTGACAGTCCTCCTTTTACTTGTTCTGTTTTTGTTGTACGAATTTGACATTGACATGACATTATTGATGTTGTTGTTGTTTATTTATTCGCCACAAAGGCAGGCAAAGGAATCTTAGTCCATACAGACAATTCTGATGTTTAATAGATCTTCGTAAAGTAGCGCAGTTGTATTGCAGGCTACAACCGACGCCATTCAATGGAGTTCTTGTGAAAACTCGAAAGGCCACATCTGACTATACAGTTCACATTTCTCACAAAAACACATAATTTCTACTCAAAAACTATCAACATCCTGCAGCTATTGTTCATTTTAGAGTAATTATACACATTTTTAGAAAATAAAACTGCACAGCACAACGTCTCCTTTCAGTTCCCGCCAAAAACTCTGACATTATTGACATTTGACAACAATAAAGCAGGCGTTGACAATTAGGCATGCACAACTCATAAAAAACATCGATGTTAGGATATCGATTTTTTTCAAATGTGAAATATCGATATTAAAAATGTCAATGTTTATCTTAGACCATTAAAGTTTATAAACGATATATCGATTTTTATGAACGATGTTTTTTTCACACACATTTCATTTCACCATTTACATAAATTTTTGACGCTTGTTCCTGCGATGCAAATAAAGCATCGTTTTTTTAACATCGATGTATCGCTGAAACCACTTTAGCAAATCTTTCTTGCTTTCATTAACATCATCCTTTTACACCACTGTCACTCCATCTTTTCTGAAAGATGGAGTGACAGTGATAGACATATCACAGACGCTTTTCAATGTTCTCATTCCTACTAAATACTATGTTTAATCTATTTACATTTCTTTACACCGCACTTACTATTCAACAGCGTGGGCACACACTTACACATCCCTATCACCATTTCAAATGTACATCTAAGAAAAATGGTCATTTTTAATAGAAATGAAAGAAATAGGTATAATAATCAACTTTGACATTATAAATTTTTTTCTTTTTTCGACAGGTTCAATTTGAAAATCTTTGCAACTAAAATTGAATCTTTAACAATTTCATATTATTATCTTTTGTTTTAATGATTTTAATGTTATTTCACTTCGATTAATTAAAAATCTCGTTTTATGGAGGATCATAATCATCGAAACTTTAATGTGAGTTATATAAACTACATAAACATGCGCACTCTGCAGGCAGACGTATTAGATTTAAGAATTTTGATTGATTTTTTAAATAACTACTTTTTTATTATTATTTGTAGCTACCTACCATTGTTTATTTCTTTTGTATTATTAATATTTTTAATTCATGCATTTAAAATTATAGTATCTGTAACGTTATTACTATCTTGATACTGTTGTTTCGTAAATTGTATTTGGTATATCTTTTTCCGCGGGGAGTGGTGTGGCGGCACTAAGTGCACAGCACTAGTTGCGCGTCCATCACTACTCACGAGAAAAAACTGTGCTGTCACTGTCACACAGTGGTCTCGAACCTACCGATTTTTCGGTATTTCTACCGATATGGGCTCTGTTCTACCGAAATACCGAAACGTAACGAATTTTCTACGATTTCAGAGTATACATGGATATTCTCCCGATTTTTCTACCGATTTTACACTTTTAAGTTGGCAACCCTTTTCATTTATGTTTAATGTTACGGGGAAGCACTCAATATTAAGTTTGGATGGACCTAGTGCAGAATGTTCCATATATTTTGGGGAAGAATACCCTTGTGTCCTACAACTCGATGATTTCATCTTTGATATTTTATCACTTCCTCATTCATAACGTTGAACACATATTTTCACATATTAATCTTTTGGAAACAAAACAGAGAAATAGGCTGTCTACTGAATCACTGGTCTATTACATGCAAAACGACTTTTTAATAATACATCTAATTGTTACGATTTTGGAATTAATTCAAAGATGACCGCGGCTATGGCCAAAGAATATTGGTAAAAAATAATTATACTTAAGTATGATTGTTATAAATTAGTCTGTTAGTTTTTTTTTCAATAAATAAACGAATTTGATTAAATATTGTATTTTTTTTGTCAAATACCGATTTTGGGTACAAATATACCGATTTTAGCTGGCAAATCTACCGATTTCGCGCTATGACGTTCGAGACCACTGCTGTCACATTAGGACTATAAAAATAAAAACAGTCTTCCCGGCAAAACTATTATCAACGGTTAGTACCTAGATTAATATATTTTTGACCTTCTGATGCCAATGGGAATAAACAAGTGTTAGTTATCCATGTGCTCCAGATCTTTCTTTATCACCAGCTGAGGACCCGGAGGTGTCTGGGACCTCCACAAATATACTTAGGTACTGGCTGTTTATATCAATATTAATATTATGATAATTACTATCTACCCGTAAACGCAAGGGCCAGTGCCACGTGATTTCGGACCTCTCTAATTTAGAGAAGATAGACCCTACCACATCATTTTGTGTAGAACGATAATATCGATATGCTGGTCTCCTTTCATGATGTAGGTATTCCATTACAGAAAACCTGCTTAGGCGATACGAACAGTACATACACTATCAGGAATCGAACCTTCATCATTAGAATAAAATGCGAGCAACTTTAGCTTCTGACCACTAATACAACAACAGTAACATTTTAATACTGTCTCTGTCTGTAATAATAAAAATAATTAAGGCAGCAGATTATTTCAGTATCGTGAACCAATTATATTTATATCTACATAGTATACATTTTTAAGTATTAAATTATATGATTTAACGGCGTTCCGCAACTTGTAAACTTTTTTCCATAACTTCCCTATCTATGAATTACATGACGGGCTTTGTACCGCGACCACTTAGCAGCAGGCAGCAGCTGCGCCTCTACAATTCTACATTCGCCAAACGGTCGCACACGTAGGTACCTGGAACAGGTAACAGAAGCAACAGGTCACTTGATCGGTGCGCGGAGTGCCGCCACCGGCTGCGGGCGTCCGAGCCCAACCAACAGCCGGCCGCGCTGCGGGACTGCGGGACGGGCGAGACAGTTTGCAGTTGCGTTTAGTGTCTCGTATAGATGATACGTTCGCGCGCGCGCCCTCGTATGATCGCACCGTCATTACGATCGTATTTCGTGAGTTATGTGCTCGAACGCACACTTCGATAAGTTTGTTAGCAGCGAGTGGTAACAGTGCAAATGTCTCCCAGCCTAGAAGGGATCATGTTCAACAGGAACACGAACCTATCCGCGCGCCGACCCTTGTTGGCTGAGCCGCAGAAGCCTGTGGTGGTGCCTCCGCGCGTGCCTCCTCGCGATACTGGCCCACATCGGCCGTTACTCGCTCCCAGGGACATTCCCAAGGACTATTCTTATGGATATCGACCTGATTATTTGAAACCGTCGAACGTCGAACTCGAAAAGCGATTACAAGAGTCAAGAGCTCGTGAAAAAGTAGGATATTTTCAAGAAAAAGTTACGCCGCCAGAATTGAACTTAGATAGGAGGGAAGCAGAGCTGGTTTTCCGATTCGACACTAATGCATCGGCAGAGTATTTATCGAGTCAGTACAGAGCTCCTGCCGTACAGTATACGAAACCTCCGACTCCAGCGAACGGGTACGCGACTCGCGTGCCGGAGCGCGACGGCCCTTTCGTGTTTGGCGTGCACAGCCCGAGCCAGTTCCCCATCCCGCGGCGAGATGAGGATGATTATGATTACTCTGAGGTAGCCGAAGAGGGTGGTCGTCCTGTGATAAGAGACGATGTGTCGGAAGACTTGAATTGCTGTGATAAAGTGAACGAGTGGGCAGTGAGGGACAAGAAAAGCAGGCGGACTTTAAATCGGATGTTTCAGATTAAAGATAGAAGGAAGGTAAAAGGTGGAAAAAAAGAGAAGATTAAGTGTGTGTTAGTTGGTGATGGAGCTGTAGGGAAGAGTTCTCTAATAGCAGCGTATGCGCAGGACACGTTCAGGGAGGAATACACACCTACTGCATATGACACATTCAACGGTAAGTGCCTATTACTTTGGAATTGAACTACACAAAAAATAACAAAAGAACAAGACTTTGTCAAGGTCGAGTATTATGTAAGGTCCAAAATTACCTCTGCTGACGGTTTGAGACAAAGACGGGTTGTCAAGTCAGACACTTATCACAAACGACCCTGATTTCATAAGATAATTGGAGTGATTACTGGATATATTATCATTTGTTGAACGATTATAATGGGTTTGTGAGCAAGCGAAATTATGTTTTTGTAATTAGTGGCGCCAGAAACAATCTCTACTTAAGATAACAATGCCATTTTGGGAAAACAAACCATTATCTCTAAAATTATTTACGTTACCTAATTGTTTTCTCAAATTATCTCGTCCCAAACATTTCACATGTCTCTACTATCTTCTGTCTGTACGTATTATAAATATAAAACACTGGTTATGATGTTTTCTTAAATAGCAAAATTTGAATAAACAGAGGAAATAGTCTGATATTTACCTGCGCTATGAATCGACAAATCTGTTTCATTACTTACGTTTTCATTGTTGAGAAGGCAGTTTGTAATTTTATAAAAGTCACGTAGTAGTTATGCCTACTTATGATAAAGACTATGTTTGCAAGAAATATAAACCAAGTCGTGACAATCTAATTCTATGCATAGGAATTGGCCATTTTATTTTACAGAGAGCAAGTATGGTGTCTTTCCGATATCATTGTTCAAATGACAAATTCACGACTAAGAAATTGGAAATTATGCATTATAAAGAACGGTGGATTTTCTTGGATCTGAAGAATTTCATTCTAGTTATAATTTTAATCTATAATAATATTATAACATTCTAAACGTGCCGTGTTTGAAGCTATTTATAAAAAATAACCGGAATAGACTATATAAACGATAGAGAACACGATCAATTTTTTTTTTGGATTCGGGATTCAAGCAAAAACTACTGGGCTGATTTTGATGCGGTTTTCGCTGATCGGCAGCAAATTCAGCAATCAGACCATAAATCTGCGCTATTTTTATCCCGAGAATCTCGTGGGGATTTTCCCAGGAGCGGTGCGTAGTTGTTAGGGTGGATAAAAATACTTTATTCCAACACAGTTTTCACTAAAACGGTTCCTTACGTAATTTTTTAATGTCGTGGTACTTTGTGTCTCGGGAATCCCGCGGGAATTTCAAGTCAAGCGTGAACAAAGTCGCAGGCATATCCTAGTTATATAATTTAATTACAAATATGTTTTAGAGCTTATTAAAAAGACATGGAGTAAAACCTATAGGTCTCTAAAGTGCACGACAAAATAACTAGGAGGTAATTGTATTTAATTATTTGTTACTATAGATAGCGTTTTCCCTTTGTGCTAAGACATGGGGTCATTTCAGAAGGGCATTATAAAACTACTTCGAGGCCGGCAACGTATTAACAACGTCCCCGGTATAGCCAACGTCCTTAGCCGGCAGTGACAACTTTCCATCAAGTGGGCAGTCTCTGCCTGCCTGTTTGCCAGATTTTAGCAATAAAAAAAGATATAAGAGACCGTTAAAATAATATGCAAAAGTTACTAGCTATCTCTATTCTATTAAAAAAAAAAATTATACGAAATAATAATATTTCAAACATATATTATCAAGTTTATAGCAACGACATAATAATAAAATGTAGCTGTACCGCATGTGTAAAAAGTCCGCTGCAGTCTATTAATATGGAATTATTAAATGGACTACACTACACAAAAGCGAGTCAACGACACAGACTGGCCAGACGTTGTGGTGTTATCAACAAAAGAAACTTGTTCCAAACATACGCAGCGCAGCGCCTCGCAGTGGTCGGTTTCTTATTTAAAATTCTTGTTTGTTACGCTTTCTCGTTTTCGAGTGATCACATTTTTTGTTTATATTTTACTTACATAATTTAAGTTGTAATTGTAAAAGGGCTAGATAGTTGACCGATGTGTCCATGACATACCAGGTTTCTAAGAATACTGCAGTCTGCAATCAATATTTAGTTATATACTTAATAAATAAGTATCGATACTTATTAAATAAGTATATATAAATTCGAAACTAATTATGTTTCTTTATTACCTTTCCATAAATAAGTCAACGATAATGGATTTTAGTCGAATCTGGCAAGGCGATACGAGTGTAGGCACTCTAGGGAAAAATACAGACTACGTCTCACAAAATTTTTCACGAATTTACATGAAACTCGATATAGAGCTAGCTTATATCACGAGTTCTAACTTTGATACTTTTTATCCCGATATATGACGTGGTTTCCGTGGGAAAGACGAAAATCGCGAAAAAGATGGCGTAGCGCCATCGTATCTTTTTGGAAACTACTGAACGTATATATATGAGTAATAATCGATATATTACTAGCTTATATTGCGAGTTAACACTTAGGATATATTTTATCTCGGTAAATGATGGCATTTCCATTAAATAGACAGATTAGCAAAATAGATTGCGCT
The DNA here is from genome assembly GCA_949752895.1 of Dendrolimus pini. Lineage (NCBI taxonomy): Eukaryota > Metazoa > Arthropoda > Insecta > Lepidoptera > Lasiocampidae > Dendrolimus > Dendrolimus pini. The sequence continues at coordinate 4,921,262 of OX457131.1, forward strand.
GCAATCGCGCATTTTCAATTTACTAACATATACGTTGTGATACGAAACACGTCATTCATTGTATTAATTCAAATCAGGTTGGCTTCGACTCATATCTGCGTTTTGTGGGGAGCTGTTTAGACTATATGGACTTAGTATTGTTTGTTATTGTAGGGAATTAAACAAGAAACAGTAAAGTTTTAGGTCTAATATACCTATATAAAAACCCTAATTTAGTTTTTATGTGAATGACGGCGTAGACGCTGGGAAAACTCTAGTGGTAAATAACATGGCTTTTGATACGAAATGTGACAAGTTATCCTTCATAATTTGTATATTGCCAACGGCACGGACGGATTCCCTAGGCTTTTTAGGTATACTTTTTTTCCTGTATGCGATTTTTTATACGTCAAGTACTCTAATATTAATTCGTGTTTTACCCTGTTCGGTTTATTATCGTATAGTACCTACAAAAAAAAAACGGAAATTCCCTACAAAATCGCATTCACAGATTAGTTTCGAAAAAGTGACTAGTTCGTATTTTCCTTGGAGTCTTTATATTATTTTTATCTATGCAGGAACGTAGAAAGCGTAAGAAGGCGACAAAGCAACCCACAGCTAGGTGGTAGGGCATTTGGCCGTGAATGGGTGCCACGCCTGATCTAGAGCATGCCGCCATAACAACCTTGAGTTGTGTTCCGGCATTAAAGGCCAGATTTCAGTCTCATCTACGAGTTCGGCCGCACATTGGTAGCACCTTTAGTGTTGCAAATCACAGTGGCACCGTCAGCCTGTCTGCTGTTCTCTAGCAATAAAAAAATATACTAAACATTCCAACAACAACAGAAAAAGAGATAACGTTTATGGTAGAACCTTAAGCCTGGGCTGTAAATATGAACGAACCTCTAGAAATACAGTCGCTATGGAGGTAATCCAACCACTTATTTATCATTTTATTCAATATAAGTTAACTTTAAAAAGTAGTAGCCATAATCATTTAACTAATTATCCCGTTACGTCATGTGAACAAAGCACATGTTGAAGAAATGGTATCCGCTTTACTACAAAACGTATATCTTGTAAGTTTTATTTAGTTTTTTAATTATAACACGAACTTTAAACCGTCTTGCATTTATGAAAAGAGTTGAATAATAAAATAAAAGTAAACTAGACACAGAATCGTAGTTCGTATCGTAACAGGAGAAGATTGCTTATATTTGCCTGTTGTGTAATATATAAAACGTAATAGGTCGATCCAAAAATATACTGATATATTCTACGAATAATGAAATGGTGGTTTGTGGCGTGACCTTTGTCACGTGTGCTAGAATAGAAGAATATGAAAAAATAAGATAAAGTTCCGCCGCCAATGATCTGAAAGAAGTGTAAACAAAGGTGTGTGTTAGAGGAATATCTAAAAGGATGAAAAATAAATAAACATTTAATATTAAGGTGGTTTGGGCATTATGGAAGATTGAATGAAAGCAGACAGAAACTCATGCAAACTTACCACGAGAAAATCACAAATACTGTAAAGAAAGTTCAAGCAAAAACATTGCAAATAGATGTACATACAAAATTGAAGAATTTAATTAAAATAAATGAAGCGAAAAGTGTGTGCATCTTAGCAGGTGGAGAAAGATTGGTTCTGCTACCTCTACGGTAAACAGGTAGGTAGTATGTACGTTATATATATAATTATATATATCATCAGAAGTCTTATGGTTTTGCTGCATTATTGCCTCATAAACCTTCAATAAACAAAAGACACTTTTGGAGATTCATAATTGTGTGTGGTTTATTTTAGATTACGATTCGTCATTATACGTCAAGATGGCGGCTCTTCAAGTCTCGTCATGATAACACGACACACAAAAGATATAAAGATTAGAATTGAAGTGCATTTTAAAATAATGCACAACAAGTAAAAGATTGACAGGGTTTATGGCACAGCCAAGACTACGAATAATATTGTTGTCCCTGGAACAAGACCCTTTTTAGGCGCACAAGAAGCTATAGCTGGACGTCGTAAAGCAGAACATACGAATTCACGATGTTAAAGATAAGTATTGCAAAGTTGAGATTGCATAGAAAAGCAAACTCGAGCAGCCATAATGTATAAACAGGTAAAAATATATTATTTGCGATTTATAGAACGTATTCAGATAATTCTTTAGAATCCGAATCCCGAACAGTAACAGTCTTTCCGTTTAAGTTATGATTTTTATAATTGTAATTTTAACAAACGGGTTTCTACATAGTTTTTGTCTATGCCAAATTCTATAGTCCCTATTATCTATAGACAGCATTTAATCCGACATCAATTATTCTGCAGCCTTCTACCATTAATCCAGGGAGATCGGCATCATCATCATCGAGGTGTCACGGCAGTCATACCCATGGTTCCGGTCCCGCGGCGCCTCATTATGATGCGGTGGGACGCTGGAAGGTTTAGTGGGTAGTCTGGCGGTCGGTGCATGCACCAACAGCCGGGAGTCCCACATACCCCTTGGTGGCATCCCCCGGGGCCTGAAAATATGCGCAAATGCATTCCCCCAGCGTTGACAAAAAAAAAGGGAGACCGGCATGCCGCCGAGATGGAGCCGTGCCGGTGTTCCACGCGCGCTCACCTCTTCTCTCATGGGGCTTTACCCATCACACACCGCTCCACGCTCAAAGAGAGGTTGTAGACGCTAGATGGACCTCCGCCTGCTAGGGCCTGCGGTGTGTCAAGGCCGTATATCTGTGGAGCTCCTGGCATAAAAATGAAGGACGGGACACGGAGGCTTTTAGTTGCTATCCCTAACTCGGATGGCAATAGCACTTATTCGGGGGCACTATTACCACCCCAACGTGACGAATTTCACACGCTCCCACCGCGGTGGTTAGCTCTCAATCGGATTTCCATATAAAACTAGGTTGGCATTTAAAACGATAAAATGTCTATTTTAAGATGCAGCAAAATTATAAGAAGGCTTTATAAGAGTTTATTCTATAGTTTTCCTTCGTGTTTGTTTTACCCAATTAATTATACGCTTTGCGGCTTAAATAGACGTTCTGCCTTTAACCTAGATAGAGTGGCTGATATATAGATATAGATAGGACTTCTTGTAGAGGGCTCTTAAGGCTTAAACAGATAAGAACTAATTGGCAAAAAGATGTAATGAATGTTATTAGCTAGAGCGTGTGTATTATTTACTATTCGAAATGCATATTTATTTCTTACGTAAAATATGTCTACTTAGTTTGTTCTAAAATAGGTTGTTTTGTTACGCTTGGGGCCTAAGGGTTTCTAATTGCGTAAATATTATAGGAGTCTAAATAAAATCTACGAAACTATTTAACACAGAAATAATGAATGTACTAATTAAACATAATAATTAAAGGTTGCTTGGAAGCGGTTTCTAAATTAGCAATAACAGAAAAAATTATAAAAATAACTTATATGGAGTACAAACATGAATTTTGATGTTTATACTATATACTCTTTATTTCTTTCTTTTTGTTGACTTTATTATTATTTATTATATTATATAAACCAATTAAAAAACGAAAAACTTTATTTATTTATATATTTATTCAGGAAAACATGCCCTATTCTTCTATATACTCGTATATAAACTTTTCGTGTCACAGTGTTTGTAACCAAACTCCTCCGAAACGGCTTGACACTTGAATATATGTTTATGTGAATACACATTCACATGAATATATATTCACATACATACATACACATATACTTTTAATTTTAGAAAGCTATTAGCATCTCTTGTTTAATTTTTGGATCGGTTAATTTGAATGAAAAGGGATTTATAATTATTGATTAATTATTAATATTGGACAAACTATTATTATTAAAAAATAGTAATGGTTTGAAAATTTAATTCAAACAAGTAATTAGTTGATTGACCTATTAATAAAATGCTGGCACGATTCGCCGCGAGGCCTTCTAAAGATACACCTTTCATTACGTAATTTACATGTGTAGAAATATCATCAAAATTATAATGCCAATCACGAGTTCTCGAACATACGCTGTGGCGTATAATATGAGATACCTCGAAATGTTAAAAAAAAGTAATAGGATTCCCACCGTGCCTCCACGTAAGTTCATAGACCTTGTTTATATGTTCCTGGTATGACCGAGATCAATTATTGTTAAGCGAGATTTGACTAAGAAATGAAATGAATTTCATTAATCAAAGGGCGCGTTCCTTTAGTATCTCATAACGCCCAAAAGATCCATCTGCCGTTCCACATAGCGACCACGGTCGTTATGTTCGTGGCAAAAACGTCTCTAATGACGTCATTATTTTCGATCACACAACGCTCACAACGACCCGTGTTAATTGCTGGGTCGAAGTGGGCGTTGACCTCAGATCATCAATTCTCTCTATCTAATGTCATTACATTGAAAAAGACGCGATTATCAAATCAGGAGATGACATTTGTGTAATTTGTCGTTAATGACTTCAACGCTCCATAATCCGTTCGACGTTCGACTAGAGTTTATTATTGTAACGCCCGCTAGCAAGTGGAACGGGAAAAATGACGCTCGTGAACGTGGTCGTTGTGGGTCTCTTGTGGAACGTAGCTAAAGAAGTTTAATAGTAATAAAACTACGTTGGTCGTCCGTGACCACGGCCACTGACAAGCGGCCGAAACGTCGGAATAACAAAAATCAAATAAATTACCGCGCTTAAAACCGTTAAAACGTAGTTTTATTATGTATACAAGTCGCGAAAACTTAAGAAAATATTAAGTTTAATAGTAGTCTGATACTAATGGTCTTGGTTTGTATTAATTTTAAAACTCTGTATGGGAATAAAAAAAAGAACCAAAACCGACTTCACACTAGAAACCAAAAAAAAAATTTTTAACCGACTTCTTTCTACATCTTGAAGTCTGAAATTCTGTTGTTTTGTGTGTATTTTAGTAATCAATATTTTCATTTTTCTTTCCATGTCAAATTTTAACCATTAGTAAGATAGAGGTACCGACCATAAGTCAAATAGGTGAGGAGATATAGATATGACAGGACAGTCACCAAATTTATCAAAAAATGAATAGAATTGTATATTAGGACTTTCGATTTTTGACTGATGTGGTCCAAAAAGATGTTTTAAATTAATAAATGTTAATAACGAATCCGCGTTGCCATACAACGGCAGCATTCTGGGTGCGTTGCGGCAGCGATCTGGACTACATTTTTTATCTGTAAATAATATGTCTAAAATACTTTTTGTTATTTCAATTATTTATTTTATTTCATAGTAAAGTTTAATCTATATGTGCGAAATACATATAACTCAATGCAAAAATGTAAAATTAATAAGAAAACATCAATAAGCGATAAAAATGACTTGTGATGCCACCTAGTCTTGTAAAATTTTGGAAAGTTTAAGTTTTTTTCGGGCTAATTGAAATTTCTAATATTTTTTTCCATAGTGTTGCTGCTGAAAATCTCAAATAATGAAATATACCTCGCAGTAAGGTTCATAATTGCTTGTGCATTATTTAACTTGTGAATAAGTAATTTAAATAAGTCAGACGAGCCGTGACAGTCAACAATTAGCTGTAACAAAACTAATTTTCAATGTATTTAAGATAATTACTTTGTACAGTTTGCTTGTGTTTGAAATAAAATAGTCCATTTTAAAGACTCAGTTGTTATTGATTACCAATAAAAGTCAATTAAGTTTGTAACAGAGAACTATTGAAGGATTCCGTAGATGTGACGAATATTTACTGTTTTCTGATTTGGTTACGGTACCATAAAAACGCAAAACGCATCAACGAACCAAGCTAACTGACAGATCGAAAATTAGCACGTTGAAGTGGCAGTGGGCCGGTAACGTCTGCCGCAGAACCGGTGGCCGATGGAGCAGACGAGCCCTGGAGTGCAGACCGTATCTCAGTAACTCGACGACCTGCGCAAGGTCGCCGGTAGGCGCTGGATGAGAAAATCAGAGGACAGGGATGACTGGCCGTCAGAGTTGGGGAAGCGTACGTCCAGCAGTGAATTACTAATGGGTGACGACGATGACCATTAAAAAAACATTTTATCGAAAATATGTACTTACTTCATATTTTAAAACTTTCTCAATGTATCTTGTTCGACTACTATCATTGAAAACAGTTTTAGGTTCTTCCACCTTAATTTTTCAGAATTTTTTACACCATAGTTCGAAGATTAGAAACGGGTAGTTAAGGTTCTTATGTTTTTGGAAGTCACTTAATGGCATGATTTAAATTTGTATTAAGCCTAATTTATAAATAAATGTACAATAACAATAATATCGTAAGTCCTTGACAATGAACTGATTGTCATGAAATCTAACAATAAATTTAAAATGTCTGAGGTATAAGTAAAATTGCTAAACTGGTGAGTAAAGTCCTTAAACGTTTGGATAAAAAAACAGTTAAATGTAGATACCTCTCCAAACTATGATAAGGGCTTTTTCGAAATTTAATTAATTACCTAATTACTAAGAAGTTAACTTACGAAATCGGCCTTTATCATTGTTTGAGCAGAACTTCGCCAGTTACGTAACAAGTTTATTAAATGTTTACAGTATTCAAAATTGCTAAAGAACTCTAAAAATCCGTGTTGCGTGCGGAAAAATGGTTAAAGTTTGTTTGCCAACGTGCAATATAGAGAGAAACCCACAAGAAACAAATCCCTTTAGCCGTCTCCAGTTGAGAATGAAGCCAACAATGTTCAGTGAAAGTTTACCTCGTGTCACCTCAGTCTATGGCTTGTTTAAGCGCTTTTTAATTTGCCCTCGCATTATGCCTCGTTTCGGAGATTAAGCGTCAACGCTGCAACGCGTGACTGATACAGTGGTATTTGGATGACGATCGCATCTGAAAATAGTTATTAAATATATCATAAATGTATTTCTTTTTAAAATTCCGTACCTAACTATTTTGGCAAATGGAATCGTTTTAGTTTCGTCATGTTCCTCTATCTATCTGTTTGTATTTGAAGTCGGTTTTCTCAGAAATTAGTGGGTCTGAATATGTAGATGTTTGATAAGTACTTGTGTAGTAGTATGGCGCTCATACGTTTTGCAAAAGCTGTAGAATTAATGGCATTACGCTGATAAATATCATATCGTCTTTTTCTTTTTACTTTCATTTTTAACACATTAGCTCAAAAAATGCATTTAAGAAGCCTGTATACATTATTCTAAAGTTAAAAATTACACACCACACAATGAAACGTACCGCACGCATATAAATAGGTACCCTCACCAAAGTACCTATTATAAGGCACGCCGTGCGTAAATAGGTACCTACGTAGATGAAAAAAATATACAAGAATTCCACCAAGGAGTTTCACATTACGAAAATGATTAAACTGAGTAATCGTCTTGTCTCACTTTAATAACATAGTGAAAATGATACAAAATTCTAATTTACACCACGTGTATACGTGGCGCCATTTGCAAATGCGCGCCATTTTCATATTAGAAACGTCAAATATTGTTGCGACTTTCCGAAGGATATTTGTTTGTTTCATTACCTATTTATTATATTGTTTTCTCGCAAATGTGTTGAAGAACGTACGACACACTTGTGCTTGTTGCTTTTTACAAACTCGTAACTATGGTAAGCCTTCGATTTCGTCTCGGGATTACATTCGTCTATTCGTTTGTAAAAAACCAACTTAAAAAACAAAACCTATTAATCTCTTCACAGGTGAGTCTGATATAGATTAATCGTAGTGTTTGCTTGGCCTTAGAGGCACGAGCAAAATTTAGAGATGTATGACCGACTTCAAATAGTCTTTGTAAAGTGATAGTAAGTTTTTTATACTACTATAAAGTTCGTAAGTTTTAGAGCCGAGAAGACTTGATTGACATTTAGAATGTACGACGAATCACAGGTCCGTGTGAGATTTCAATACCGATAACCATCGCAAGTCTTTGAGTGCTGTTTCTACATAGTAAACGGGCTAAGTGTCAGTCAATACAAATAACTTAACTTGATGATTTCCAGGAAACTATTGGCTATTATTATGTCTGCATGTTAATGAGAAAGCTGTAGACAATGTACTTTCGCTAGGTCCACGATTTGCATGCGCATGATGCGAATAATCTACTCTTAAACGGACAGCACATTAGTCCTTTGGCAATCGGAACTAATTGGTTAATATTTGGAGTATATGTTAATACCTACATTTTCCTTTCAAACTCTTGTCTTGTGGTTTGAAGCCATTTAACATGTGTTTATTAATATCAATAAGATCTATTAACAATGTTTTAAACTCATAAATGCCATATAAATTGTATATCAGCAAGTTATATATGACACTCTCATGATCCAGAAGATGAATGCGTATGATAATTGGGATGTATTGAAATGTGCGGCAGTTTGCTAAGCGTCCCTGCCACCTGCGCGTAGACTCTCCGAGGACCATGGTAGTGTCAAATACGAACTTTTGACTTACTATGCCACACAGTAAAATTCGTTAAATTTTACGAAGTACTCATATTTAATTCATTAACATATTGAGTTACGTATATTATCTATAGTCCCTTAGGACTATAAGTAGAACACGGAGCCTGGCACTATTTTATGGGCACCTTTCCCAGAAGGTTCGGGAAAATAATTTCTGCATTTATTTAGAATTCAATGTTCTTGAGTGGGATTCATTGTATGTTTAGAAAAAATCCCTTTATTTTAAAGTTTTTTTTAAATATTATAAAGCGCTTTCATTTCGCCTATATTGTTTAGTTGATTGATGTGTTGCACTCTTGCACTATCTCTAGTTTGTAAACTACGTTCTTTTCCGCTGCAATGGAATGATGTTCGTCGTAATGATACATATCGATACCTCTGGGCTCAAAGGGCGTAAAGCACATTTTGGGGCATATGGAGTTAATAATACCATCGTATTCAGTTTTTCATTCTCTATCGATTGGTATATACGAAGTTGCTAAATTCGCAAAAAAATGTTCTTTACGTCCCATCTTTTTGGGCTGCTAAACCAAAATGAAACAGGAAATCGGGCTGTAAATTACATTACTGCGCAAGTTAAAAATGTCCTAGGTTGTATAGCAATCCAATTATGAGTATTAAGGCGTATAACGCATTAATGCTCATTATTGTTCTTTACAACCATTCAGCATAATCAGCAACTGTACCATACTACCTCAAAACTATTGTAAATGCATAAAGTATTTTGCTGATTTTAGGGTGTAAAGCACATTGTGTTTGACAACTGTTTACTGACAACAACTTCACGCCCTAAATATTAAAAAGATAACGATTTAAATGTACCTTACTACCTAAAAAAATAATTAAACATAATTTTTTGTTCGTCTCATTTGTTCTTTACTTCCTTACACTAAAGTTTACTTTGTCTTTTACTATGTAATACAACATTTTTAGCCCTTATTTTCATGTAGTTATGGTATCTATTAAAAAAGATGTCCGTCTGTTTTTGTTTTTAGTATTAAAATAATAAAAATACGACTAATTTGGATTTAATTTCTTCGAATTCGAATTGATAATAATTTAATTAATATCAGTTTTACGAGTAGGTATCCAGTGTGTTTAAGTTTTAAGACTGAGGTTTACAATAGTAAATAATTTTACATTATTGTCCTTTACGATTTAATATTTTTAGTTTGCTCATACAGTTTCAAGTAATAGTTTTTATAATTATTATTCTGGTTAGATAATATTTAATCTCCGACAAAAAAAGACGTGTTAGGTACTTATAATTATGTTTTATAACTCAATGGTTTTACGTGTGTATGTGTACTACCTATTTGCCTATCAGTCTGTGGCATCACAGTTCTTGAACAGATGAATCGATTTTGGTTTAGTTTTTGTATTTGTTTGTAAACACCTGTTCAAGAGAGTTTTTTCTACGTTTGAAGAAAATCAGTCAAGCCGTTTAAAATTATGGGGGGGGGTGAAGGTGGGGATAAACAACCCAAAACAGGAAATACACTCGAGTGGGGTATCAAATGAAAGGGCATAATTTATATATTAGTTCAGCCGGAAGGCAATTTGAATTTCAATCGAATATTATTTTGAATCGTTTTTGTACTTATTTCAATTTCAGAACACACACAATATCTCTTCAAGAATTATTATTGAAAGATAATAAATATATAAGGTTGGGGAAAAAGTTTCTTCGCATTTTATATAAAAATTCAAAAGGTTTTTTTATAAAGTTTATTTACATTTGCCTAAAGTATGTAGGTGCCATTTTGTTGGATAACTTTTTGCCATCTTGTAAGTAGGGACGTGATCCCGTTGCTATAAAAAAATTTGGGGCTTCTGATCAAATAAAGCGTGTAAAAAGACAAGTGGTTTTGGCAGTCCTCTCGTGATGTTAACCTGACACTGCCTAAGGAACTGCAAAGACCGAAACAGGTGAAAATCTGAAGGTGCAAGGCCAGGACTATACGGCGGATGCATTAACACCTCCGAGCCAAACTCTCGTAATTTTTGCTGAGTGGCTAAAGATGTGTGAGGTCTAGCGTTTTCATGGTGAAAAACCACACCCCTTCTATTGATTAATTCTGGCCGCTTTCTCTCAAATTTTTTCTTTAATTCATTTCATCAGTTGTTCGCAGTACAGTTCAGAATCGATGGTCCTGCCTGGCGGTAACAGCTCATAATGAATAATGCCCTTCCAATCCCACCATACATACAGCATCACCTTGTTGCGAGTTAACCCGGGGTTCGCCACAGTCTGTGAAGCCTGACCGGCCTTTGACCACGATCTTTTTCGCACGTTCTTGTCGTACGTGATCTAATTTTCATCACATTCAGTCAATTATCAGCGTCTTCAAAAATGATTCGGTTTTATTACGTCGTAATAAAGAATCACAAATGAGTACACGGTTAATTAGGTTTCTGTCAGTGAGCTCATGAGGCACCCAAATATCGAGCTTTTGTGTACCCAGCTTTTTTGAAATGCGCCAAAACCGTTTTGTGGTCAATTCCCAGTGCTCCAGCTACATCGTAAATACTAATACGCCGATCTTGCTCCACTTTTTCAAAAATGGCATCAATTTTGTCCGTAACAGGGCGACCAGAGCGACGTGCCTCCTTGATATCAAAATTTCCGGATTGAAAACGCTTAAACCAAATTTGCGCCACTCTCACAGATACTGCATTTGGTCCATAAACATCACAAATTTATTTCGCGGCTTGTGTTGCATTTTTAACTTTTTTATAGTAAAATTTTAAAATGAATTAAATATCTTCATTAGATTCACTCATTTTAACAATAAGAAAAACAAATGAAAATCACACATTTTCCTAATTTGAATTTGTCTTCTTTAAAATTAAAACTTTTTAATGATACCAAAACCAGCCAAATACAAATGGTATAGCCAAAGAGATCTAATTACAAGTTCATACATACTATATGCGAAAAGACTTTTTCCTCAACCTATCTCAGATCGAGAATCAACGGAACCAATTGCTTCCGGTATGTTAAATGATGTTAGTAATCCTCTCGATCCAAATAATATAAGTAAAATAGCGATATTATTGAAGATAGTGAAGAAGAAAATTTTATGAAATGCTGTAAGCCAAGGATGTTTATTACTTCTAGTGCTGATGATGAAGTTAATACTTCCACATTCTCTCGATGGGGTACCCCCCACCCCGTTTAACCCTTTTTATTATGAAAATTGTAAAATTTTAAATGCAAACTTTGTGATTTACAACACAATTAAACATTGCTATTATCATTTACTACCTAATATTATACAACTTTTTTACGCTAGGTTATATTTACTGCCTAAGTTAATAACGTTAGCTGTTTTTAAATGGGTTTAAAGGACATTTTGTAGTTTTTTTTAGGTAGTAAAGCAAAACTATTTTGGAAACTATTATATTTAGGCTTCATTTAATAACATTTACTTAAAATATAGAAAAACGTAAGTATTTTTCTGATAGATTGTTTTTATATAATCATTGAGACAAAAAAGTTATAGCTAATTTTGTTTTATTTTTTAAGTTTTTTGGCTCTCCTGAACAGTAGCTGTTTTGTGCTATACGCCCTTTGAGCCCAGAGGTATCGATATGTGGATTCTAGCAACATACGATCAAATGTAAACATTCCTCAACATTTCCTTTCGAACAAAAGAATTGAGACCGTTTATTTTAATGCCTAATATACATTCTATTACGTGCCTATGCATTTGAATGTATTGAGAAATCACTCGATATGGCATGCTACAATTGTTTATTCATGAATAAAATCAGTTAATGTTATGAATCAATAATGATGAATAGAAGGGTTGCATTTTTAACTGACTTCCAAAAGGAGGAGGTTCTCAACTTGGCCGGTATGTTTCTTTTTATATATAGAAAACGACATTCGACCTTATGCGTTGATCCATGCACTGTGAAGAGTTAGGGTGCGTTCACTATAACCTGACGTTGGGTTAGCTACTAACAAAAGCTAAATTACTTACTTCTACATAACTAGAATAACATATTTCATTTCATTTCATACATGGATTAATAAAATAGCTTATAAATAAGTGATATTATAAAATGTTAATTGTTCTTATTTAGGAGAAGTTTTCAAGTAAGTAAATTGTGACGATTTTAGATCTTTTAAATTTAGCTTTAGAAGTTACTAGTTTTTGGTGTTGGTAACCTTGCGTAATAAATTATTGTAAACATACTATAGGTACACTTTCCAAAGGAAATCGAAACAAAGTTTATGGAATCGTAGTCTCAGACAGTCCTAGTGAAGATGTATGTTATGGCATGATAATGATTCCGCGGATATAAATGCTGACGGACCAAAAGGTTTTAGTATCGTATAAGTCTGCTTGAAGTGTTAATATTGTACATAAATTAACTTTTTACGTAAACATGTTCTTGACAGTTTAAAAAGTTTTATAAATGGACATGGATACGAGATCTCTCACGAAACCTGCAAAATTTGCATTTTATCATTTTTCTTCGAGTCGCAAACCTTTTGCAATTTAAACGGTAAATGTTCTGTTATACAAATTTTATCTTAATAACGAAATCAATCAAAGCTTTAGAAGCGTGAACAACGAGCGTTGTTATTTCCCCATGCTGTTAACCTCTCTATTATATTAATGTGTTCTGTATGATAACCGGTGTCTATGACCATGATAGAAGAATGATGACCTAGGAATGACAATGGCCCAGTAAAACAGCAAGTCTTCGTTTACATTATGCCAACTAGTTGAGTCTGCGGAAAGAAAACCGTCATAATATTTGAAGGCAGCTGAGTTTAATTACCATATTTGTTTTGTTGACAACACTGTTACTTTAATATAGCACGCCTGTAATCTTGATATTTTCAGAGTGTGTTAGAAAATAACTTTTTCACTTTCTGCCTTAATAATTGTCCTAGTTAATTATTTTAATCATATTTTTTTCTAGTTCCATTTTACGCCACGACGGTTTCCTTTCCGCACAGATTGTACTACGATAGTAAGCAGGAAAGGGGCGAAGGAAGTGAGTAGCGCACGCTTTGATTTATTTACTCGCACTGCTCATTTTTCTCGCTAATTTCTCTTCTTGCTGCCGTAGAAGTAGAGTATATTGAATCTTGCCTCAGTCTCAATAAACCACTAGATCACTGAGATTAATTATTATCACTAAAATGCTGCTGTCAATTTATCTTTGTGCTTGTTTAATTGGATTTGATTTTGGTGCTGATAGTCAAGGCGCTGAGTGCGAGAGTCCTAATCAATTAAAAAGTTACTTGTTTTAGTAATAATATTAGTTCCAAAGACTTGATATATACGTTTTATCTATGGACTACCTACCGCAAGCGCGGTTCAATTTGATAGAAAAATATGCTTTCATTTATAGAATATTTCATTACTCTAAGCTTTCATTTGTATGCAGTAGTGAATCCATTGGTAATAATAGATGTCACGGTCCTAAATCATACACTTCTGTGCCTAGAAGTGGGACTTTTCTTGCTTTTTGATGTACTAGTATACTACAGGTACCGTATATTTAAACCAATCCATCAGAAATCGAGACTTATGCGTTTCTTTTTGGCTAAAGTACAACAATTAAACAACAACAACAACAAATAACCGGTTGCAGTATAAGTCACTGAAACTAAAAGAGCAGATATACAAATAGGTATGTAATAAGGCTTGTCATACAGTTCCGAATGTTCGACCACTAAAGTGATAAATCAAAGACGTTGACGAAAATGTTGAGATGTTGCGAGAATGGTTAATGTGAAAAACAAATAAGCAAGAGGATCTTTAAAAATTACACCCATGACTGAAATTTTAAACAGAAAAAGAATATGACGTTATGGGCATATAATGAGGACTGTCGTCCTTTTGTCATATATGATGATAATCATATGTAACAAAAGGTATGTTAAAACTGCAAGATTGATAAGATATAAGAGTAAAGGAGGGAAAAAGAGATGACTGTATTATGTGAACGATGACATTGACATTTGAAAGGTAACAAAGGATGCACGTTAAATAGAGGAATACAAAAGGAACATATTGTTCTGCGGACAAATGATTGAAAAAACCGATCACATTGTCTAAGAAAAAAAAAACAAGTGTGAAAATCATACCAAGATGGGCGAAATTCAGCCAGTAGCCATTTCAAAAATGGAACACTTACACGCAAGCGCATGGAATGTAAGCGTTGTTGCAGTCGAATGGGGTCACAAATTACCAGACAACTTTTTTAAGAACAGCACACGTTCCATTTATCTATTTACGCATCGATGGATAGACGGGCCAAGTATAAATGCACTGTGTAAAGCGGTTTTATTTCCTGACCAATTTATTCGATTACCGACCACTAAGCATGCATAGTTAAAGTATTTTAGAATGTAACTATGATGTTAATAATCAAAATGCTGGTGCTTTTCACAGACAAAACACCAGTGACATTAAAACTGTCACTTGGCTTTGCAGAGTCATGTTGAGAATCTGAAGTCTGACATAAGTTGATGCATGGTGTTCCTTCTTATACTTATCGTTTGGTAAATTATGCTGGGGCTTCATCTGTGATATTCTTCTAGTCTTAACAATAACAATGACGCATGTTAAATTGCGCACTACACCCATTGCCACATCTGCGTGAAATGATCTATACCTTTAACTTTATCCTAGACCTAGATGAAGGCGGACCATCTCGGCTACGTTCCATTAGGGACTCATAACGCCCACGTGGTCGGTGTGGGAAAAATGGTCGTGAGCGTTCACGACCGCGAATTTTCCCACTTCCTTGCCGACGTTACAACCGTAAACCCCAGTGGAATGATTATTCGAACCACCTCTTCACATGGGTCATTAGGTCATTTATTTGAAATGATGACGTCATTAGTGACGTTTTCGCCACGGCCACAACGACCGCGGTCGCCTGGTGGAACGGTTACCAGAGCATTTTGGGCGTTGTGAGCTACTAACGGAACGCGCTGCTCGTAGTACAAATCTTACTTTTGAGAATGGAACTTGATTATATTTTTTCCCCGATAACAGGATATTTGCCGCAGGTTCCCAATATAAAGTTTATCCAAGAGACTGCGTAGAAAGAAACCTCTAGAAATAATACAATTTTGATATTAAAATTTATCTTTGTAGCTTTTAAATAGGACATAGCCTATAAAGATACTCGCAAACATCTAGGTATTGACCGACTTAGCCGGTCTTGATATAATCGATTACGAATTATAAATGCTTATGTATCGCTTTGATTTGCAATATTTATTTCTAGTCTACGTTTTCTGTCTGTAAATAACTACACCGTGTCTAATAAGTAATAAGACAAGTCACGGTTACGAAATTGTGCAAATTTTTCAAGCTAGTACAGTCGCACCTTCTATGATTAAATTGATCGTGTACTAGCAGAAGGTGATGTCAGGAGCCTTAAGAACAGACGAGCGTGCATGACAAGAGCTATGAATGTCAAAGAAGCAAGTGAGGTGTGTAAGAATAAGCCTAAATGGCGCTCTGTTGTTCGTGCCTACCCCGCAAGGGACCTGGCGTGAAGTTATGTATGTATGTAGTACAGTCGGCATGAGAACCTTTTTCTTGTGAATTCTAAAAATAAATCTTGAATTTGGTGGTATTTCTAATATGACAATATACACATATACATGGCACTAGATAGGTATAGACATAAGACACACACTGTACATGCACTTCCTCACAACACGAGCATGTAATATATACACTCTACATTCGTATAAGTTTAGTATTAAAATTAGAATAAATTAATATATAATAATTTATTCGTTAAGGTACACCACAACACAAAAATCACTAAGTTAATGTCACACAAGAACCAAAATAGTCAAAAAGCGTGTTAAAACTCTAAAAATTAAATTTAGAAATTAAGTTGTAAAAGGTACGGAACTCGAGTCCCTAGAGTAGTTAAAAAAATGACAATATAGAGGAGACGCTGAAGATCGACCTCAACCCATCTAATAACCAGATGAGACATATTTTTATCAAATTATATTGATATGTAATCACACCTCTGATGCTCGCCAATCGAAAAGTGTACCTATAATCTAGACACGTGCCACTTTCACTAAGCTATAATCCAAAAGCGGCCACTTTAACCGCCTTCTATTCTTTATCTCAAGACCTCAACGTCATGGTAACGTTAAGTCAAAGTTGTGTGTTAAATTTCTTTCTCCAGCTTATTCCAAAATTGACTGTTTGAGGTATTGCGTGATAATTAAAACTAATAGCTTTTTCATCTTTTTTGGGCATACCGGTTCTCGCTACAGGCGCAGAGGTGTAGACATCTGGTCACCCAAAAATAAATATTTTGCCAAGAAAAAGATTTTATTATAATTCGAGTTATATTTATAATCAATTGTATTTTTTTTAACTGAAAGTTTATTTTTAATATTTATCAATATTAATAAAACTACAATAACTATAAACTTAAAAATAAACTATAAACTATACTATATAGGAACAAAAACTAATTAAAAAAGGGGAAAATATCTAAAGATAAGTTATAGGTCCCAAACCACTCTTACTTGTATTAATTGAAGGGAAATCGACGGAAGTCACATTGTCCCCTGTTATAATTCACTTCCTGTATGCGAATAAATTACCATCAGCGTGCATATGTATGCTGCGATAATACTAATTAGAGACAGCACCTAGAGCGATAAATCATAATTCAAAACTATGGCTTCCTGAGCACTATTGTTGTGGACTAATTCCATGCGGAATAAGTATTCTGTTTTTAAATATGTGTTGTTGTAATGAATTCAGAATACTGTTGTTTTTAGTTGACTAAATAAGAGATCATTAGCCTCTTTTTTGCCTCTGCTACACTTTGGCTAGGTAATAGAATAGTAAAACACTTTATTCTTCACCAAATAAACAATTATAATAATTTACTGCAGAACTAAAGGCGGCCTTATTGCTTAAAGCGATCTCTTCCAGGCAACCTGACTGAGAGGATACTTTTACAACTTATGTCTAGGTATAATTAAATTAAAAAGAATTAGAAAGAAGTTAACGTTAGTGTTGTGACTGTTACTTGCTTATAGTGTTTAAAATAACGCCATTAATGATTAGCTACATTACTTACATGTATCTTAAAAAATAATAAAAGCATATTTTGAAATTTGTTTATGGCGCATTTTCAGGAAGCAAGATTTGTACTCAACTTATTACTGTGCCAGCATAATATCCGACATATTAAACATCATTAACAATGTTGCATGTCAAATAACGAATTAAACCTTTGGCTACATCTGTGTGATACAATGACTAATACTAACATTACCCCAAGTGTAGCAGGGACATTAGGTATAAGTTGGCCTTTTTTTGTCACTTCTTTTTTGGGGGACGCCAATTTTCGAAAGTTATATCTATAATATTTTGTTTGTAGCTCCACTCCAAAAACTTACAGTTTATTCACCGTTTTCAAAGCTTCTTCATGGTATGTACCAGGTTCAGTTGTACTTCGTCCAAATATTTGAACCACATTTTCAATTTTCTGATTAGCACTCATTAGGTTGATATCACGATTTTGTAAACCTAAACTCAGCAAACTTAGCTCTTGAAGAGCATCGCACGTTTTGTATGAGGCGAAGCGGTAACTGTTCAGGAAAGATAGACTTGATGTTGTATTTGAATAATTTTGACCTATTAAAAAAACCGAAATTCTTTAATTTATTCCAGTTTTTATGGCAATTTTTTGATATTTTCGAATTTTCTTTTAAGGGCACTGCGTAGCCCCACGTACCCCCACGAAAAACTAATATACTAAGCAACTAGCGCATAAAATTAGCCCATTACATCCTGTTCTTTCCGGATTTCTTAAAAGGCGTTAAATAAAAGAGCCCGCCTACAGACTTCGCCACCCCAAATCAAGTGGTCCTTTTATTCCTATAGTCTAACCTAGTATCTATTTGCAGTCTGCAATCGACAACTTAGTCCATTGGTAGTGAGAGAGTGACGAAGTTGAAGAAGCGGCCACGATCATTCCGTTTGTTGATTTGAAAAACACAACATCGGTGACTTTGGTTATTTTATGGATTATCATGTTACGAATATAATACAGAGAAATTGACTCGAGGCAGCGCTATTTCTCTTTGTCGCCTGTATATAAAGGCGGTAGTAACCAAATTCCATTAAATGAGCCGTAAGACTATTGCTATACCGTACTCCAAATTTCTTTTTTTTAAAAATAATTTCGTAATAATGTTGTTTCCGAAAATTCATCAAACCACCGGACCGGTAATGTCCAATAACTGCACACTGATTGATACAAACCAGATTCCCAGTCCAGTGAACATTTTAAGTAAAATTAGACGGGAGCAGTTTCCGCGAAATTCAAGCAGTAAACAAGATATATCATTACAACATAGGTATTACATTTATTTCTATCTGACGTTGCAATAGGAGTATTTTCTCGTTATTGACGTATTATCAAGGTTGCTTGTCACCTGAGAACTTTGATTAAAGAAATAAATACACGGATGTGATAAAGATTAAAACCGATATCTTTTGTTGATGCTACATAAAATAATATTATAATGAAAGTGTGTCATTTTTTATTTATTGACTTGACAAATATAATATGAGAGGCCGCTAATTAGTGTTTTTATGACTGTCGTAATATCCTTTTTGTTATTTAATAAAGCTGCAAGTTGCTACTCTTTAAGGTTACGTAAAAATATGAGAAAATAACAAGCTTATAATATTACAACCACCAGGCTGTGTTTATATCTCTTTGTATATTCATATAATAACATTTTTATGCGGAGACTAGGCGCTATATACTATGAGAAGAACACTTTTAAGCCAGTAATATAATATCCCAACACAAATAATTTTTTTGACCTTTCATAGTTAAAGAACTGAATTAAGTTCAAAATTTCGCTCATAAAGCTTTACGTATAAAAAGTTATCTTGACAAATGCCAGCATTCGTGCGTACCTTCTTTTTAATTGAATCAGACGGGTGCAAATTCAAGTCTTTAGAGATCTCGTCTGATATTAAAAAAGTTGAACGTGTCGGGTTGGATCAACACGGCCAGATGTGGAGGCAGCTGGTTCACCTCTTTGTGCCTTTGCCCCCTACGAAAAAAAACTAAACCTCCGGACGATTACCTTTTAGAAAAGGTGCCCGGTGCCCGAGGGCTGGCATCCAATACGACTATTTTTTATAGGACGCTATTACCTTCGGCGGCATTTGATGAGAAAAAGTAAAACATTATATTATGAAGGTTATTTTGTAGCTTGGCACCCGCAGACGGTATGTATTTACGTTGCGAAGGCCGCCTTTAGACACTTAAAAATATACAATATCTGTTTATTTTGTTTATGAAACTGTTTTTGGCGGGAAAAAGGTGATTATTAATACAGTTTTATATAACTTGTAATTCCGATCGGCAGTTTTATTTTGCATAGAAGACTGCAAACCGGTTTCCAATTATGGAAACCGGTAAAGTTCATGTAAGTTATTCACATGAGTAAATAATATAATCCATATTGAACTTTATTTTCGCTTACACAATTTGTACACTGTCACTTGCTACTAAAATGGTTTAATGCGCAGGTACATCGGAATTATTAGTTTTGTAAAACTGTGTACATAGGTACTAATGCGAAAGGATACATCATGGTAAAAGTGATTTTTGGGTACTACTAAGAGATAAACATAGAAAATGGCCCCTGTTTATCTCCGTTATCCGAGATAAAAAAAATATCCTAAACTAGAGGCGCCGGCAGATGATGTCCTGTCCCTAAAAAAATAAAACTCTAGAACCCGATCCTAGCATCACCTACCGGTTCCAACTGTGAACCTAAACCATCCGGGGAAACACACACAAAAAAATTCAACAAGATCGGTAAAATCGTTCCAAGTTATGCGCGTACATACATTTTTACGTTTTTTTTAAATATAGATTATTAGCGGTTCCGACAAATGTTGTCCTGCTCTCAAAAATAATATTCTAGAATACGATTCCAGCGCCACCTATCGGATCTAAATCGGGTCGGATTGTGAATCTAAACCATCCCCAGACCCACTCAAACACTTCTTTTTGTACTTTGAGTTATATAATTGAACTTTTTAGTGGGGATCCCTAATTTGTTTCTAGTAATAAATATAGCCTAGATTAATCTAGAATAATGTAGCATTCTAATGGTGAATTTTTTTGGAGTCGGTCCAGTAGTTTTTAAGATTATTCGTTACAAACAGAAAAATACAGATCTTTCTTCTTTATAATATTAGTATAGATATAGATAACGAAATCGTTTCGGCGATACGATTTCGAAATTTAAAGGGGCTACAACGCGAAAAAAATCTTGATTACTCTTGATTACTCATACTTTGTGATTTGGTTACTCATGAAGTAGGTACCTGAATAGTTTAAGACTCTTATCCATTTCATTCATTAAGTAATTATGATATTCATAGTCATATAAAATTCTTTTTAATACTCTAATCAAAAAAATTATACGCAAAACAACTAATGGAAATATTATTTTATTATGAACCGGAGCTCAAAAGACTACAAACATTTTACATTTTATTTCATTATTGTATATTAATAGCCCTTAAATGTGAGTTAAGTAGCCCAATGCCGGAAAACAATATTAAGCTGACTATTAAAGAACAAGTTATTTTAATTTATATATAATTTGCATGAACAGTGTTCTGTAGCGGAACGTTTTGTGAAATGCTGATTTTGTAAGTGCGTATAATGGAACGGTATGCAGTTATGATGTAAAATGGTGTTTAGATAGTTTATCTACCAAGTTGTGGCATTTACTATGCATAATACTAAAGACCAAATGAATAATATAACATAACTAATCCTATGTTGTTATTTTGAAATTTCCTTACCAATAAATAAATGTCGTAAGATAAGAACTTTTTTGGTTGTTAGCACAAAAATGCAATATACAATCAATAACGGATATGAATATAGGATACTTTTATCCTATTTGTTGTTAGTTTTTGCGAGATATAATGTTTTTTTTAAATTATTTTCCAATATGCTTACATTCATATACATAAAACATATTCGACGGTAGCATAGAAACCTGATGGGTCTATTCGAGCCGCAAGCAGTCGGGTAAAATATACAAAAGTTATGATACATAGTAACATTTTGAAAATAAATATACTCAATATTAGTGTTATATAAAAATAGACGTAGAGGCAAGGAATTGTTGTCATCATTCAAGTGTTTATTTTTGATTTGATAATAATAAGCGGAATTATCATCGTGCTAGTATATGGTTCTGATTTAGACCCTGGTCTGCACATGTGGGTAATTGAGCGAAGTTACGCGGAAGGCTGTTGTTACCTGGCTTATATATTTTTTAAATTCTTCTTCTATGATTAAAGTGCATGTGATGCTTGCTCGCGCGTGAATGGCATGGGTGCCCACGCGATTAGCACCGGCAGCACTACTGATTTAGTTTTTTCTGGTTCTTTTTTACTATACTCTCTCTTATGGATAATCTTGAGCCCCGCTATAGGAAATTGATATAGGAATAATAAAAATTAAATTTATTATTAATATATTTATTACAACATAGACGGTCACTTCTGAACTCATAAGAAACGTTCACAAAAGTTTTATCAATATTCAAGAAATTATTTAGTTGATTACGTACAATAAAAAAATACTTATAGAAATCTGAAAAACTTAAGTTTCATAAAAGGATAGGATGATAAATCTGCATTACGAATCATAATTGTTAAGAACATAATAATTATATCAACTGCAAATAGTGTATATTAAACTTGTTAAAAGCACAATTACTTCACAACTTTCTATACAGATGTTCTCATGACTAATTGCCTTTCTACATCCGAAATGATATCTTGAAATTTCGCAATACAAAATCCAGTTTAAATTCTCACTTACCTCACACGAATACATAAAAGAGCGAGCATTATTTAAAATGTGTTGACAGAACAAGTTGTAAAATCTATACAGGCCATTAATAACAAATGGCAACTAAATCATCCACTTTCACGGCATATAGGTATAATTACTAAGCATTTCTTTTCATATGGTGAAAGTTCGTTTCGCATCTGTGGGCTGATATTTCAATAAAACAGTATAGCGCTGATTGCGTCTATGTCAAAATATTCCTTGGGGGCCAATAATAAATGACATCACACGTAAGGGGAGTACGAAGTGTGACATTATGTGACAAGGGGCGGGAGGACTCTTAAATTTAGTGACGTCACATTTCTAAATTTAATCTTTTTATTCAGCTTTAAAACACGAAATTTAAACTACTAACGAAAGACTTGAAAAACATTTCCAACTCTTATCTGTATAAGCATTTTGTTTAAATTATAAAAAATAATTTAAATGGAAATAAAACTCATTACGGAACTGATGTTTTAATTTAATAATTTCTTGATGAAAAATTGCAAAATGTATGATTTCACTCTAGGGAGGGTGGACTCTCACGAATGTGACCAGTTGTGACAAGGACGGGGAGGGGTCAAAAGATAATGAAATTCGTGAGACGTAATTTGTCGATGGCCCCTTGTTAAGCTACTGATAGACGTACGAATGCGTATAGCTGCACTACCCTATGTCTAGTTATGTAATCTATACGGCGAAAAAAGTAACGAGGTGAAGGAGTATCTATATGTAGCTGAAGTTTATAAAACATTTCTTTCAGTATACAACACAATATAATATATAGACCAGTAAAATGATTAGCTTAATTTTACAAGCATTGCGTTTAGTTTTTATGTTTTTCTGATCTGGAATAACATGCCCTTAACTTCTTAAGCCTTCTTCTCAAGAACGTAAAACGGTGTTGCAAGTGCTTCCCACGACCTTCCCGGTTGATCGACCAACTCTATCATTCAGTTGCATAAGAACGGCCCCACCGGGCGAAACCGTTATCCATGCATACTTTTTAAACGCATATTGTTGTAACGATCGATATTGATAGGCGGGTACGTTTAAAAATCAGTTTTAGAATATATTAGTGAACAAAGAGAACATATTATTATATTGGTAAAAATTTAGAAAATAATAATAATAACACTTTCATTACTTGCTAATTTTACTATAGCTGTATTGGTTTGTAAACACAAAATATTTATTTGAAGTAAAAAAAAACGATACATGACATCCACTTATATCTGTAATTATTTATAAACCTTATTCTGAGTTACTACTTTATCTATTTATTAATTTCTTCGAGTTACAACTGTAGCTTTTACTCAGACAATAAAAGTATCCAGTTAATATATAGATTTTATAGTTTATAGAATTGACATATTTCTTAAAACCCATAAATAATAAGTTAAAAATCACGTCTACCTCCTACTACATTTATTTATCATTGTCAAATTCTGAAATCAATATAAAGTTAAAATGACTTGAGTCTCGAGCACAAGCGAACTTGATGTCAACTTAAGTGAAAAGTTCCAAATGTGTTAGTAGGTCAGAAGTCGTTGAACAAAGTTACATATTTATAAATACACTTAAAATCTTGTTGAAATTCTCAACTCTTAAACATGTGTCAATATTTGTTTGCGCTGCGAGCTTTTTGATAACATACCTGTTTAATAAACTTAAATCTCAGGTCTAAGTAAATATAAAATGTATTCTTAGGAACATTAAATCCACTGATAAAAGAAAATTTATTTCAATATTAAAGCTTTACTTGTGACTTCACTAGTTTTTTTTTTTACTATGGCTTTGCACGATTTGTGTATCTAGCCCGTGTCAAGTTATAAAATATAAAAATGTTTGAGTTTTCAAATAATCATTAAACTTGTAATAGGCATCAAGGAAAAGCTAGGTACGATTGTCATTATTACTGTACCAATTTTTTTGTTATTTTAATGTGATTATGTTTTAGTCTTAGATCATATTATAATATTTATACCTTATGGTTTTAGTATTTATGACCTTAAAATATGATTTGTGTATGAATACTATTAAGAGTGAAGTACATAACAAATAATTATTTTAAATTATTTTCAAATTCGAGAAAAAGCAACAAAAAAGACGCTGAATTAAAAAATAAATAAGATTATTTACATATTGTATTTCAGTACCCAAACTCTATGGGGTGTTTTCAACTAATTATATTCTTTAAGATTATGTAGCTAAATAATAAATATATTCAACGTCCGTTACCTCTATGGAACCTAACTTATCTACCCTACCTGCACGCACTTGACCGATTACATTCTTTTTAATTCCGTTTTTGTTTTAGAATTGTAAAGCAAAGTAGTAAAGATAAATTAGATGATCCTTTCAAGTTTCTTAACGCGGACTTAGATAAACGATACTGATGACGCCACCAGTTTCCTTAAGATGTAAATCTTTGTCAATTAATAACGAATAATATTAGTAACAAATCAAAATGTCTAGTCCGAGTACATTAGCTATATAACTGTAGAGTGTTACTCGAACATCGATCAAAACCAGTTCTGATCCACGTGCTTCAAACGAAGGAATCGTGACCGGCTATTTATTGATTTTGTATGCAGTAATAGTTTTTAATTCTGAGAAACAGCTTTAAGCCTCTTTTTTGGTATTCCGAGTGTGTACTTGTTGTACGACATGGTATTGAATATGTTCTATTCTATTCGTGTTTGTACTGGCTCTAATGCCTTTGGCATTGATTTTGCCAATGTCAGAGTAAAAGCGACAGGTGATAAAATAACCTAAATTATAGTTATAGGTAGCAAAAACAGAAATAAATGATGGTCGGTACTCTTATTCCGCAAACCTGAGGATATGTTATTAAGCGTTAAAAATCTATATAAGATATTATTTATATTTTTGGTAGGTAGCATTTAAATATTAATTTCGACTAACGCCATTTCTCGTAATGGTAATACCACTTTTTTAACTATTATTCCGCCGCGATGATATCGAGAAGATATTGTGGATTTAGTAAAATACGAACCTTAGACAGTGTCGCAATGGGTTGGTGCGCCAAGATAATTAAATAGCAGAATTGGGCACCTGGTCTTGTCAATGTCCGTAGGCGATTGAGTAGGAATTTCTATAAGATGGCCTGTTAGCTTGTTTGTTGTATTCCAGCAATAAAAAAGTCTTCTAAACTGACGGCCTCATAAACTGCATCAAAGTTCAGGATTACTTTGAAATGATTTTTTTAAACAAGTATGCAAACTTTTTAGATTAAATTATATAAATATGGAGACACTGGCTCTTAATCTCAAAAAAAAGGAAAATTTAAAAATAGAACTGCAGTAAAACAAATGAATATAGCCGGAAAAAGAAAATTTACTCGTAGTATCAGATTTGCGTGTTATTTATAGCAAAGTTTTAAATTGATTCTCATTGATTTTTTATTCTTTTGTCAATTGAATTATTGTTACCAGCAGAATTGTTGGGTTAGTTTTTTAACTCATCGAGAGTTTTTGAACCATAATATGGATACTTCGTCCGAACAAGCGGCTCAAATTGTAGCATTGGTGCGGGAGGGCTTAGATCAACGAACGATTGGTAGAAATTTAAATTTAAACCAGTCTACAGTCTTCTAGAGTATACAGAAGGTTTGTGGAGACAGATTCTTATAGAAGGAGACGTGGTACAGGCAGGACTCGAGCAACCACCGGTCGTGATGACCGATTTATTGTTACAACTTCCCTGCGAAATCGTTTCCTCACGTCTGTTAACATCAAAACAGAGCTTAATGAAGTGCGTGGAGTAAACGTGAGTGCACGAACAATAAGAAGAAGGTTAAAGGAAGCGGATATCACCCCTTTTAGACCAGCAAATGGTCCAAAGTTGTCTGTAGCTCACAGACAAGCTCGCTTAAGATTTGCGCGTGATCACCTGAATTGGACAGAAGAGCAATGGACCTCCGTATTGTTCACGGACGAGTGTAGGACATGTTCATATGGTGCAGATGGTCGCAGAAGAGTCTATCGTCGACGTGGGGAGCGAGATGCTCAAAGTTGCATTGAGGAGCGTGTTCCTTTTGGAGGCGGTTCGTGTATGGTCTGGGGTGGCATATCGATGAACGGGCGAACAGAACTTGTGTTCGTAGACATGGTCCGTCAAAACGGTAATAGAGGGGGTTTGACTGCACATCGCTACATAACAGAGATCTTAGAAGATCACGTGGTGCCTTACATGGGATTCATAGGCGAAAATTTTACTTTAATGCAGGATAATGCCCGGCCGCACGCTGCTGCACAAGTTCGACAATATTGCGAAGAGGTTGGGATACGTACAATGAATTGGCCAGCACGCAGCCCGGATCTTAATCCCAATGAGCATGTTTGGGACAATTTAAAAAGAGCTGTATATGCGAGAAACCCTTTGCCCACGACAGTGGCAGCACTAAGAACAGCACTTTCAGAAGAATAGGACAATATTCCGCAAGATCTTTTAATAACCCTAATAAAATCTATGCGGAACCGATTAGAATCCGTAATAAGGGCACGTGGAGGTAATACACCTTATTAAAACATAAAAAAACCCTTGCATAAAGTTTGTGTCTATTGTTAAAACTAATTTTTTAATTAAACCAATTTTCCTTAAATTTCTGTTTTTTTTTCAAAAAAAGTCTTAAGGTCCTTTCCAGCACACAAACTTAAACTTAAGGATATGACCCTACGCTGTTTTAAAGTTCACGAACCAATCTAGAGGTTTCAATTTAAATCTGTATAGAAAGTTTGCATACTTGGTTAAAATATTTATTTCAAAGTCGTCTATTACTTTGATGCAGTTTATGAGTCCGTCAGTGTATATTAAGTATAGTCAGTTATACGGTAGTGGTTTGTGGTAGATATATAACGAGTATACCCAATTTTCCAATCTTCATAAAAGTCACAATTTATTAAAATTCAGAATTTTGCAAATTCAGTTTTTAATTTGCTAACTGTTTCCCCAGAGAAGCTGTCCACGCAATTCCGTTGTAAACGAGATTGTCGTAACCTAAATCCACTGGATGTAAAATGCAAAAGCGAGCGTAATGAAGGTACGAATTTATAATATTTCATTGTATTTTAGTTGGACAATAGGTACAAGTTATTAACGTTTTAAGCTATAATAATTAATTAATTTTTAAATCAATTTTCAAGTATTGGAAAGGTGATAATTTAAATGTAGTAAAAAATCGGTAGACATCTAAAATCATTTTATTTAGTATATTTATATGGACCTAAGTGTTGACAAATATAAACTTAAAAACAGAATTTGTCCTAAAAGGGACAATAGTCTCAACATAGGTAATGATGGTCCACCGCTGATCTAAGGATACGTTAAATGGATAGCCTGTGAATTCTTGATCTACTATGTTACGCATTCGAAGGCAATCGTGCATATGGGTTTGGCGGTTTACAGACATGAATAAAAGAATGGAATAATATTATACGTAAAATTAGGTCCTTACGAGAGATACTTAATCTTGTTGTAGTTATACGATACCCATCGAAATGTCACCTTCTTTGTCCGTTACTTAACACTTGTAATCGCATGCGGTCATCGAACGCAATTAGTGTAGGTACAGGCCGCGCACAATCAAACGACTGCCCCCATTAAATGAGCTAAATTGCTTAATGCCGGGGTCCCTGGGTTCAACACCGTTATCTAATAAGATGGTACTGGAATTCGCTACATTGTAACTATCAATTATATCTATGCTGTTATCTGACACAATTGAAGAAAGTGAAATTTTCCGTTAACTGCTATATTATCATATTGTTTGATAATGAAGCCTAAATTTTTAAATACCGACAGAATGCAAATGACTAAGATAGATAGGAAACTCTTTATTGTTCACCACATACAACACATTTGACAAAGTGTATTCTATATCCCGCCATATTTACAGTTAAACTACCTTTTTCCTGTGGATTAGCTCACATTTAAAAGGATATGTATGTCATGACGTGGGGATATTATAATTCTTAAAATGTTGAATGTACATTCAAAGTAGGTACCTAATGATAAATACCGTTAACGCCATCAAGCGAAGGTAGAATTAACAAACCATAAGAGCAGCACATAATTTTGATTGTCATTCGTGTTGCCATGTTGCAATTCACTAACAAATACACCGTGTATTTGTTAGTCACTGTTAGTGAATTGCAACTGGTACCAATAAAAGGCGTTCGGAGCGCCATCTTTGCGGCTGTATTCGTCTATCCCTCGGGACTCTTTTCTGGATGAAAGGTACCCTATATCCTATTCTATACCTCTGACAACGTGTATGCAAAATGTTGTGACGATCTCTATTCAGTGGTTAAGGTGTACAAACGTCACTAACAAACTCGCCTTCGCATTTATATTACTTAGGATTATATAAATGCTGTCATGTAACCTAGGATACGAAAGCATTTTCAAAATTTGTAAGATAGGTGTTTTTAAAGTGATCAATAGCGTCCCTGTAAAAAAATTGAGAATTCGATGAAGTAAAATCTGACAACACTTTCAATGAAATATGGTTTAAACAAGATATTTATGTTTGCTAGTATTAGATACGGGGTATTTTTAGTATAAAATGATCTTTTTAGACTTCATAATCAACGACAGCATAAAATTATGTAGGTACTGTAATGACTAACCTCTTTAATCGTTATGATATATTAAGAAACATAATTAATTTAAATAAAATCGTAGAACGCCTCCCAAAACAAGAAAAGAGAGAATTGTATAGCAGAACACATCTATCTAAAAGTGTCTTTTCATTGCTAATATTAAGGTTTGCTCTGAACCAATCTCTTATTAAAGATCCCGGTCTGCTCAGAAAACGCCGCCTGTAACACGTTGTTTTTCCTTATAAAAACTTTTTTGTACGTTACAAACAGAATTATTGCAAATTGTGCAATGAATTACACTATTTAATATCTTGGACAACTTAAGTCACATCTAAAGTTAAATTTTATAGTAGAAAATGTTCTATATTAATCATCTTATAAAGACACAATTTAACTTAAATTGTATCTAATATGCTGTAAGAAAAAACAAGGTATACATATTATTCGATTATTCGAGATTATACATATTATTCGAGTCGCGAGACTCGAATTAAAATGCTTTTTACGTTACTATAGAGTTTATCGGAACTATACACACACGTATAACACAGGTACAAATATAACCGAACACAGTAAGTCCAAACGTAATGCAGAGGGTCGTAATTCAATAAAACGCGCAAAGTCCGTCACTTAATCGATTCCCGATTGTAGCACACACGCCTCGCTTCGCTCGACTGCTATCCCCCTCCATCAGGCCATCGTTTTATACTGCGCAACTGCAATGTCCCCGTATCTAAGTCGACTTTAATCCGACACACCTGGCTAATGACTGCCATAAAAGATTACAATGCAACAATGGGATATTTTCTAATTACAAATTTTAAACACAAAGTAAACAAAAGAAGTCCAAATGCCAAAAGGTAATAAAATGTGTTTTTACAGCTATGCAGGTGTGAGTTTGTTTTTGTCGGCGCCTAGGTCGTAACACTATTATAATAATATCAGTGAAATGTGTAGAAGAAAGTCCGTTTGCGATTGCGCAGACAGTCAGACACATCAGTCATTAATATGAAAGCTGGAAATGCTGCATAGCATCTTAATGTGCAATCGTAAGGCCGTAGTTTATACTATGTAAGATTACAAATTCATGTAACTACTTACATTGAAATTAACACCTGTCTAAGAGTTCACCTTTTAAAACGTGTTTTCAATAGTTCAACGAATATATGAGAATTATAAATAAAAGTTGACAAGCAGGTGGTAGTACTAGTATGTCTACAATTTGATACGCGTACTGTATTTTACGAAGTACAAAGTAATATTATATTTTTTATTACGCCATAAAATATACGTTTTCATTCACCGAGAAACATTGTTTCAAAACAATATATTTAAAACTGTTTCGGTGATTAGATCAACTAACATAGAGTTAATAGCGGTTAAATAATTTGATTGTATTATTGAAAGAAAATCATTTGTCCAGCATCTTTATTTTCACATATTAAATTATATTTGTGATATTTGATACAAGTTGAATGTGTTATTACAATAGTTATGTGGAGATTAATTTTAGTACGTATTGTTGTATAAAATGCACAAACGGATTTTTTATTTTATTTAGGTTTATGGCTTGGCAGGTAGGCCTTTAAGCCAGATCTTAGTTTACATATAGTTTCTTCATTTTCTTAAGCCTATGTGTAGCACAGCTGAACTTTAGGTAATCAGCTAGTGCCATTCAAAGGAGTTCTTGTGGCAACTCAAAAGGCCACATTTGACTATACAGTTCACAGTTCTCACAAAACATATATACTCAAAAACTATCAATATCCTACAAATATTCGTCATTTTAGAGTAATTTTACACATTTTTAGATAATAAAACTGCACAGCACAACATCTCCTTTCAGTTCCCGTCAAAAACTCGGAATGGGAAATGACAATTTAGTGTTGCCAAATACTAAACAGGTTGCATAGCAGTTTACTGATAATCATGCTGGATTCCTTGCAAAAATATAATTTTACTAACGGTTTAAAGTTCATATGAATTTAATATTTGTGAAGACCAAAAAACAACTCACAATTATAAAACAAAATGCGTATTATATGGAAATTCATCCGTATCCAATAATTGTCCTATCATCCGACAAATTACATCTTATTTCCTAAGCGACAAGTAGCACTTAAGTTTTCACTTTAAAACTAGTATGTATCAAAGTATAGGTATAATATTATACACGTTGTGTTTTAGAGCCACTTATTGCAATTTATATTATCTCTACTGCATAGAAAACAAAATGTTTCCAATCTATGAAAGACAAAGAAAAAATTTAATGAATTAATCTATCAATCTGAGCTATGTGATAACTGCTATGCTTCATAAAGAAGTTCTACTGCTACCCTAGGGTTTCCAGACCAACTGAAAGTAATAAAAAAAATTAAAGATATTTATTGTGTTTTACTGTTACTTTCAACTATTTTTAAATTAATAGTGAACAGTATTTTATTAACAATGCTATAAATTAATATAATTAATATTTAAACTTAATATTCTATAAAAGGTGGTAGGGCATTTGCCCGTTTGGACAACTACCATCCCTGGTTTACAGTGTGCCGCCATAACAACCATGAGTTGTGTTCCGGCATTAGTGGCCAGATTCCAGTTTCCCTTTAGAGAGCGGCAACACATTAGTAATCACTTTTCATCAGGTACGCTGAACTGTCCTGGTTCAAATTCATGTAAGATCACATCTAGTGTTTCTCGGCCGAGTTCACTGTAAGGCAGAGGCTTCGAGTTCGATTTTTGGCAGGGCATATTTTGTATTATTTCATTATTTATTATTGTCTACGATCGGTCCCCCTAACTGGTCCGCAGTATATGTCGCATAATACACACGTAACTTGCTTTGCTTCGGATATACAATGTGTTTGATTGTCTGGTGGTTATCTATTATTATTTACAATTACCATGTGCTGGAGTTGCTAGTAAAGGAAAGCATCGGGAATCGCGAAAATAGTATTTTAAAGAGACTAACACTGCGTAAACAGGCTTATCAGGTGATTTAAAGCGGCCGATTTTGTAGATTCGTATTACAAAGACAAGTAACAAAATTAAGTGAAACTTTTTACATATGTCTTACGCCTACCTATATACATAGACACATAACGATTTCAATAAACGATTCTCCAAAGGCAGCTGTTTCAGGCCCCTTGATACTCTTTAACGGTGTTAATTTATGGCTTTCATCCTTAAACTGGAACAACTATCCAGGTGACAACCATAAGCCGCATTAAAAAAATACAACCATCTCAATCACGTTAATTAAACTTTAATGTTCTGCTATAAAGCATATTTTACTATGATTTAGATGCATAAAATGTTCATGGGCCGTAACGTAACGGTGATCGGCCGGTGTAGCATGACGTACCGCACTGGATTTCATTATGGACGCAGCGCATGCGCATCGCGTGCATTCTTTTCTAAGCAGGTTTGCCCTATGTCGTTCTTTGTTCTCATTTCCTCTCACAGTGCGCCTCGATATTAAAAGAGCGCGTAAGTCATATAAAATAATTATTGTTTTTTTAAACTCCGTGTCGAAGGGATCAACCAAATTGAAACAATTTGAAAAAACTGCGTTTTAACAGTTATAAGCGCGATATCTTATTTGATTTTTATTCCGAAGTTTCAGCCACCACTTTTCAGTAGCCGTGATGAGGCAATAAGTAATGTAAAAGTCTTTGTTTAGCCTACCACCAACTTCTTCATTCTAAATATTCATTTAAATTTCTTATTTCTGGTTATTTACTTACTCTATGAGAGCCTAAAGTAATTTATAATAAATCTATAATATAAAATTCTAAATATGCCGTGTTTGTACATTCAAACTATTAAAAAAAACTGCAATAGACTATAAAAAAAATGGAGAACACGATGCAATTTTTTTAGATTTCTTGTCTGTTTGTTCGGGATTCACGTAAAAACTGCTGGGCCCATTTCGATACGGTTTTGGTTGATTGACAGAAAATGCATAGACTTAAACTTTTTCGGGAAGTTATATAAAATGGTCAGATAAAAAAAATCGAATTCTTATGTGATTTTAAGTAATAAAAGTGTGATATTTTTATCTCGGAAATCCGAGGAAATTTTGCTGGTAACGGTTTATAGTTTTTCGGGTAGCATAAAAATTAGCTTATTCCGACACAGTTTTCACTAAAATGATAGCTAACATTGTTTTTAAAATTTATTTTTTGTGCTCGTGCCACGCAAGTTAAGCGTGGACGAAGTCGCGGGCATATCCTAGTATCAAATAAAATACCGTACCAAAAACCGTTAAATCGTGGTACATTATGAGTACTATACTAATCGCGAAAACTTAACAAAATACCATGAATCAATTTGGGTGAAAGGCACACAGAGCTGAAATAACTCGACGGTATTCGATGGCATTGAATGATTATGTTTATGTGGACCACTTTAGTTGATTAATTCAAATTGAAAATCTGAAATGAACGGTCTAATATTTGCTTTAGGCAGTCCGTGCACAATGAAGATTTCCGCAGAGTTGACAAATGTCAACGCGGTCGACTGGTGCAGTGCGGCTCCAGCGGACATGTTTGCGTTGAGCGACGCGTCTTGTATTAGGAACGCTCCACGAACCGCTTTGCTACACTCCGCTGGGCGTGCACTGAGACCGTAGATAAACTAATGTAAATGTATCTAGACGCTAACAAGTGGCCCTAGTGCCCACTTTCCCTTCTCCTAATTCTATCCTTCATATCTCATCCCTGCTGGCCATCCTCTATATCCCATTCTATAGGCTGGCAACGCGTTGTCTAAGCTCCTGGTGTTGCAAACATTTATAGGCGATGGTAACCACGCAATAAAAAACCCATATCTCAAAAACTATTCAATGCATACTGTCCAAAGCAAAATTCCTTAAAAGTACATTTACATATATACCTTTATAAACATTTTTTTTGAGATTTTTCTACTTCAGAATCAGGTGGAAGCACACTGTTACGCACACAACGTTCATCGTGCAAAGGAGAATGAAAACAAGGTTTTGGGAGTTTGAAAGTTAGCCGTTGAGTGCCTAGAGAGAATCGAATGTATGGCACATAAAATAGGTCGTTAGTCGCGGGCAACTGGTTCGGGCCAATCCCGAGTGAAGTACGTGCGTTCAGTTGTTCTCTATGCACTCAGATAGCTATTATTTATTATTAAAAACACACACAGGTTAGTGCGCAAAATATTACATATTTTACATATTTATTTAATTTTATAGGCAACACCGAGCGGGCCGATCATACGACGGATTCTATCGTCAACAGTCACAATATTTACGATTTTGAAAATAAATACCTGCTCATCTGATTTAATTGAAAATATATTTAAAGAATATATATGTATAAGGTTATAAGCGCCACTCAGCACACTTGTTTTCAACTTACCAACAGCATGCACTTCTGTCTTTCTCCGCCAACTTCTCGGCTGATCTCCAAATATACAATCAACATATAAACCCTGCCGCTATCTATAGAATGTACCTCCATTGTGCATTACATCGCCCGATTGCGCCACTTTCATGAATATTTTATTCAAAACCAGCTTTATGATTACTAAGAACACGAAAAACTCGACGTGACATGGTAATGCAACGTAATCCCTTGCGACAACTCGTAATGCACATGGATTTACAGTTTGAGATATGAATGAAAAAACTTATATTTCGTCATCAGACGTTAGGTATATATATATAACGTTTACTAAGGAAATGTGATGAGAAAGTTATACAAGGTTATTTACTATATCTTATTTACTCGCTCTTAGGTGTAGCTGCTGGTCAAAAGGTGTTGCTCTCGATTGCCCTGGGATCCGTCCATGAGATCCTGACTTGTTGACCATGGGATCGATCACCTCGGGAGTGTAGTCAATTGAATAAAAAAATTTGAAAATCGGCCCACCTACCTATTTGCAGGAATGCTGGAAATGTTCGATCTTTTTAATTTTGAAAAGATGTTAGTTAACATAAGTGTAGCTATAGTAAAAATGAACGAAGCAGCAAATATAAAACTCAACGTAGGTATAATACGGAAAAGTCAAAAAAATATTCATGCAAAAAATAACAACTAAAACGAATTCATACGAACAGAATATTTTTTTAAAGATAAACCAAAACGTTGCTTTCTTTAATCCCTTAACTATTCGCATTAATTAATTAATCATACAGATATTTTTTTATCTCCATACATCAATCCTTGCCACGATTTACTACAAACATGAATAATATTCATTTCAAATAAATATGCCCTTGAGAGTTGAGACATTATATTCTTTTGACTCATTGCTCATTACAACCGTCTGAATGCCGAGTTTGGAATAAAACAAAACAAAAATATCTTGGCGCCGTTCTTACACGGCTATTACTACGGAGAGAGGTAAGTAATACATATTATTATTAGGACGTTTACGGCTTGGAAAGATGGGATTATATTGCCATTGTATTATTTAACAATATGAACAAATCTCTTTAATAAAAACGAAACCCGCCTGTTCGTTTGCTTTTGTTTGTCACAATCATTAGTAACGACTGGATCCATATGGAAGAAATTTGCCAGGATGATATTGTAGTCTATGCGGCGCTACCAATGATGCAGTAAAACTGCAAAACACGTGTGATTGGTTGCCCTACATGCAAGTAAGGATTGAAATTGGTGTTTCTATGGGAGACATACAGGGTCTTTTTCTGTATATCCCTTTAAGGTTTATGTCTCGAAATTTAACCTCGTCGCCCGGATATAACTCGTTGAGCAACCAAGCACAGATAACTAGGTTTGGCTCTGCTGGAGCCTTCCACGCACGGCGATTGCTTTTCAGCAGCTCTTGTTGGACAATCTACGACTTCGTTCGCCTTCAAAGGTTAAGCATTGGCTACTTCTGCATTTGTCATGAGGGTATACTTAGTCTGATCTTGAAAATCCATGACAATCTTTTTAATGATATTTTTTATTTACGTCCATATATTTCAAGATTTTTTTTCTAAAATCGTGAAATGAGAGACTCTCTCTACCTTTTTGAACTGTGAAGTGGTACATTTGAAAAAAAAACGTATTTAAAGAACTTCAGAAATACTTTAAAAAAAGTTTCAACAATATTCGTTAAGTAGTTTTTAGATATAGAGTGTTTTCGATAAAATGCTTTTTAGTGGGTTTTTTTAAATTTTTATTGTTTGAGTTCGGCAGAGAGGCAGACGGCCTACTTGATGGAAAGCGGTTACCTTCGCAACACCAAAGGTTTTACAAATGCGCTGCTGCTCTCTTAAGGTAGGCTGTGGAACCTGGCTACTAATGCCGGAACAAAACTGAAGGTTGTTATGGCGGCATGCTCTAGACCAGGGGTGGTTGCCATCCAGTCGGGCAAATACCCTACCACCTGGTTGTGGGTTGTTTTGTCGCCTCTTACAACAGGCCACCCGGACGCAGGAAATTGTATTCTTCCTCCGTTCGTGAACAGATAAAATGGTTTCGCAGTCAAATAACGAATTAAATGGACGTTTATCAATCATTTCTACGAAATTCTTCATAGCTCTTAGACTGCCACGAACTTTCAAGATGTTTATTAAAGTTTGATAATGAATAATGGTTTTAAAATCGTTTTATCTTGAAAATTGTTTTTGTAACTTTGTTTTCACTACCACACATGACAAACGTATCATCTTAAATAAATCCAGAGACCTTTATGTTTATATTAATTCAAGGTCGGTACGGTAGTTCAAGGTTCATAGATAATAAAGTCAGTCATCTCAGCGTTGTTTACAAGTCTAGTTGTATCACAGCTACATGATAATGTTATAATTAATGTATAGCTTAATATTTTTATTTACTTTATAATAGTATAATAGTCACTCCATAATGACTTTATAAAGCAATTATTTACGGTTTTTATCTATTTTTACCGCCACTGTGACTAATTTAAGGGGTTCTTTGTTCTTGACATGCAAAAAAATAAATGCGGATTCATGTCATCGAGCAGCAAAATACCGTACTAAATAAAGAAGTATATAGATGACACATTTTTAGGTATCTGTTATGTCAACAGGATAATTATTTATTTATTTATCATTACTAACAAAACAAGGTACGAAAAAGGAAGTATTGAAATTTATTTAAAAGAAATAGTTTTTTTGAAGTGATACTTCTTTAGAATCGTTGTGATTTGAAACTCGATGAAACGAAAAAGTGACACTAACCAAAGATAAACACAAATTATAGGACTAAGCCTGCGAGATAATGAGATAGAATACATAATATTTAATCATTTAAACACTATGCTCATACAGATAGAGCTGGAATTGTTTTGAAGTTTTTCGTTATTCGTTATACTTAAAATTTCGTGTTATAAAGCCATTTTAAAGCTTAAATATATTATAACAATATATCATATAAAATGTAACGTCAACAATTTAAAATAAATAAATCCCTCCCACTACTTGTCACACTTGTTTCATTTCTACTGCGTGTGCGATGCACATAGACACATTTTCTTAACAAAAACCAAACCGACTTATTTCTACAAAATCTATACAAAATATGACATAAATAAATGTTTACCGTCATGTAGTAAAACTTCGTTTCATAAATAGGTATATTGCAAGATCTTTTGAAACTGTAGTATTAATAGACAGGTATCATCATTAGTGTCATCATACCTGTTCATGGTTGTGGATGCAAACCATGATATCAATATTGACATGTTTATTTAAATAACGTTACTCAAGTCAATTTTTATGTGTACTTTACGAGAATCATTGTTTTTTATTAAGAACACATTTCTTCGAAATTATAAGGCGTGTGACACCTTTCTTTACACAAATAATGTATTAAAATGTAAATGTCTGAGACTTGACTTTGAAAATTGACAGTTCCTGAAATTCATGTCAACCTTCTGAAATACATCTTCAAGCTACACGTAATAAGTATTATAGATTTTTCGTACATGTACTAATATGATCAGAAGTGTGTTTCATCAAACCCGTTTATGGAGGTCATAGTGGCTCAGTTTCTAACAGAGCCTCATTCCAATAAGGTCCCAATTCTTTCAGTAAGTAAGTCTCAATTCTTAAGTAATTAAATCTACAGCTAGGAGTACTGTTAAACCTGCTAATCGACCACCAGTGCGTCTTAAGTCAAGATATGCAGCAGTTATAAGTGGATGGGTTATATCCAATTTGGTATAACTAACATAACATCAGGGCCTTATTCATTTTTAGTTTATCGCACGCTGAATGCTCGGCATAATTCGAATGGTTTCATAGAAAATGTACATAAGTGGTTCCAGAAAGTTTATTTGATGCCATACGTGACTAATGTAACAAAAGACCTCCCCTACCATATTGCCTAATTTTATTGCAGTGGTATTTTAACTGATTGCTTATTTTATTTCATATATAAATTAGTTTGTCTGTATTTGTAAGTCGGAAGTACGCGTGTATAAAACTGCTCATGTTCGATTTGACACGTTGGACGTGAAGTTTAAATAAACATACGGTTTGCATTCCGGGACGAAAACTCGTGTACCTATTTTTAGAGTTACTATTATTTTGCTAATCTATCTTTAATGTAGTATTTGTTTATTAATTAAAGTTATAATTTTGCTTTTTCCGCAGTCTTAAATGATAGTAAATTAAAGTATGTACATTACTACTGCTGACATTGAAGGACGACTGGAGCCTGGTTACTAATGCCGGACCACAACTTAAGATTGTTAAAGCGGCATATTCTGGACCAGGGGTTCAATTATGGATTGTTTTGACGCCTCGTAGGATATACCGCCCGGTCGGAGGAATTAGTATTCTTTCTACGTTCCCGCATGGATAGTTTTACAAAAAATCATTCAATTTATTCTAAATTAAATTTAAAGAAACATTCACAAATATATTATGTGAAAGTTACTTCATTTAGCGGTTCGTTTATTGTTTTTTTTTTTACAGTCTTAGGAATGTTGTATTGGTTGTATAGTGTACAACCAATATAACGTACATATACGTATACATGTATACAATGTATATATAGGTAACTTTGAGCCACGATGTCCCGGAAACTATATCAATATGTTCCAATTCTAAAAAACATGAAATAAATTTATTATGTTTTTGGAATTGATAAATTACCATATTTAGGATGATAATGGAATACTTTTTATCTCAAAAATATGTAGGTATACTTGTAATTAAATTAAATATACAATTAGGAATTGTTACCAAAGGAACGCATATAATAAACGTTCAATAAAAGAGTATATGAGAATTTAAGTGGAACGCGACAAGTTACACAGTTAAATCTGCGCATGACGGTGGATACAAAAAATAGTTTTTTTGAAAAATGTTTAGCATTAAATAACAGTTTTTAATCGTTTTTAAATAGGAATTTAAGTGAATGGACTTTGAATGTAGTTTCTTTGTCTTTTCACGTAAACTTACTGCATATAATGTTAGGTATTTAGCGTATATTTAAGTAGATAGGTACCTAATTGTGTGTAAGTACTAACATAAATAAAACTTTGTCTTTTCAGAGAAAACACACCATTTTTATTCTTTGAATTCTTAAATAATAAAGAGTTGTCTTATATACTTTAAATAAAAAGGATAAATGTAACACACTACTTTTTACAAGCTTTATATTTTAATGCACAAAGGTCTAACGCAGTTAAAAAAATTGTCGCATTTAAATGTGCATTACCATTGTCAAAGATACGAATACAATGCACACTTTATCATTTCCTGAGATATAAATATTACAAATTGCATTACCCTGATGTCACGGTTTCAGAAACATTTTGTACAAACTCTATCTCGAACGCGAATTTGTCTTATCGATATTATTATACTTCGATAAACACTTGAAGCGGTCGTGTGATCTGATAATCATCACCAACGTATCCGATAAAGCGAAACAATTTAAAAAAATATTCCACAAAGTAAATGTAATAAGGAAATGAATATGCTATAGGAAACTATAAGGCGCACTTAACCCTTCCTCTATTTCACCTTTTTTTTTGATGATGCAGGGAGAATGTTTTTTCTTGGGACCCCGTCGGTTCTGAGGGGAAGGCTGTATGCTGAGGGATGTGTGGGACTCCTGATTGGCCGGATCCCACCGTGACCTCCAATCGGAGGAACGGGAGATGGTCGGCCGTCAGACTACCCACTAAACCTAACCTGCGCCCCTCTTCTATGCGCTTTTATGGGATGCCACAAGAACTGAACCATAGGTATTACATCT
This sequence comes from Dendrolimus pini, assembly GCA_949752895.1. Lineage (NCBI taxonomy): Eukaryota > Metazoa > Arthropoda > Insecta > Lepidoptera > Lasiocampidae > Dendrolimus > Dendrolimus pini. The sequence goes on from OX457131.1 coordinate 4,961,472, forward strand.
GGCACCCCTACGCTTGGCTCTAACTTAGGGCACCCCCGGGGAAGGGTAGGTATCCTCTTCACCAACAGGAGGGAATTTCTATTTCATCTCCCTATCCCATCATGTTTAACCGTCCTAGAGCCTGGCAACGTGTTGGTATTATTATTGTATTAGCATTCTCTGGTTTTGTAAACAAACGAAACGGAAAATGGTTACCATTTTGCATCGAGGTGGGCAGCCTTAGATAATTAAAAATTGATAGATATGTGGACTGCCAATTAGTTGCCCGTTTTATTTTTTAAATTTTCGTATTTTTACTGACATAACTTGCGTTGCGGACATAACTGCTCAAAAGTTCGTATTTCACAAAGCTATTTCCTATAAAATCGACTCTATTTCCGTTGCAGTTCCCATAAATGGTATAACGCAGAATGACATACAAATTGGACAAGTGATATTTTCGTTCAAAACCAGTTATTTTGAATTTCACCGAAATAAAAGAGGTTTACTCGATGTTGTATAGTACGTAAACGTATATTGGTGGTCATAAGTATATTATTGAAGTTTTGAAAGGATCTTGTTAAGGACATTCGTAATGAATTACCAAATGGGCAAATCTTTTTAAATTCAGGTTACGGTTAGTAGCAGCGATTTTTGCCAAGTTCTATGCAATTAAATGCATTTTTTTCTAAATCTTAATTATTTACATTTGCATAAGGGCCGATTTTTCAATCATCAGATAAAACTCATCCATGGAATAAATTACAGCCTACGTGAATTAAAAAATGAAACAATTCAATTGTTTTATTTAAGCAACTCATATGTTTATTACGTTGTATTTTATCCTATGAATAACTTTTATCTGGTCATAAAAAAATCGGCCCTTAGTTAAGTAGTTACCCCGAAAATCTCGAGAATAAGGACAGTATTTACTGGAGAGTATACCAACCCCCAAGAAAGAAGACGCTACTTTTTGTAATCTGAAAGATGGCAGTATCAGTCTATTATTATGCCTGGTGTTGAAATTGTGAACATCCTTATATTGTTTGCAGGCCACATATTATTACGAATGTAAATGATATTAAGAAGATATTGGCAGGCGACCGTCATAATCCCGATTTCCATAAAGCGTAATAGCAACTCATAACCCGATCGGGCACCGGCTTTTGTTTTAGAATATGTGCTAACATTGTAAAGTTAAAAATAAATGTTATAATATTTTCTTAAGTTTTCTCGACTTGTATACATAATAAAACTACGTTTTAACGGTTAAAATTACCGCTCTTAAAACCGTTAAAACGTAGTTTTATTATAAAAATTATAATCAGAAAATATATTGCGAGTTAGACTTTTTTATTTTTTTTATTAATCGACTTCTTTACATAAATAATTCAACCATCAAATCCTGTGACTTTTGTATGCTGATAGTGAAGCCTTAATTTCTTTCTACAACATCAGCGTAGTCGACGTTTGCATCATAGGGTATGTTTTGTCAACCCCAACCCAAGCCGAATTTCCACCCCGCACCACTGCTGTCTAAGCATATTCACCCAGGTATGAATGTGTTGATTAGTCATTAAAATTCATCCCAATTCGTACATCTCCGTTTTTGGGTCAGCTCATTGTCCGAGGAGACGTGATGAGAATTGGTCACAACACCGTCCTTTAGTAGATATAGAATGCTTAATTAATTACTCTTCCTATTGTTAACTATGTTTTGATGAGGATGACAAATGGAATGGAATTTAAGAAGCTCGAAGGGCCCTAATTATTACATCATATTCTATTATTTCTATTGAAACGACACGTAGCTCGTAAATTGTTAAGATGTTGCCGACAATCTATACTGAGACATTTATGGATTGGAACTCCTAATGCTATGTTCACACTTGTATCACTTTTTCCAAAATTAGCGGGTTGGTTCTGACAAGGGCAATTGATTGTTTTAAAGTCTAATTATACCATATTAGTTTTTATAGGCTTCAAGACTCCTTTGCGTGTTTTGCGCTATTTAGCGTAGTTTAGGATTTGGCCCTGAAGGCCCACTTGGAAAATTCATTCTGTATAAAAAATTAAGAAAACATTTTATATTTTGTAGATATGCAATAATATTAACATTATCATTGTATGGCTACATAATAGAGTGCCGATCATTGAGAGGTGAGTCGAAACTGGTTTAATCTTCCCTATAATGGTTTAGATTATTTAAGCTAATGTGACAGAATTAAAAGCTAATGTGCGTATTAAATTACTACGTACTGAAGGAGAAAACATCATGTGCACACCTATAACATAATTGTCAATCTGCCTTGGAGAAATGTGGCCGGTAAACCATCCGTTTGTTTATAATGATTAGTTATTCAAGGAGATTCTAATATACATAAATGCAGCAGGTGCCTACATAGTAGCCGATTTTAAATGAAAAACCGATTTACAAGTACTGAGAGCGGCTATTCCGCATTAAATAGTCGCAGTTATTGAATAATACATATTTAATTTAATTAATAAGTATGTATTATCATATCTGTCTACATTATCGTATATTTTGGATAAACAATAAATTACCTATTACGTATAGTAAATTTGTCGAAACCTGACTGTTTGTGAATTATATGTTGATAACGTTATTATCTTTTAGCGCAAGGTTGTATGCGATAAATTGCATTTGGTAACTAAAATATACACTGAATTCTCATATATCAAATATCAGAATTGTAACACACCTAAAGTTAAAATATGTGTACCTATCATTCTTATACAGTTAGTGAGATTTTATTTAAAAAAAAATTCAAGAATATTTATACCGACACGTAAGTCAATTTTGTAATGCCAACAGCATTTTAAATCTTATTATATTCGGTCCTAAGGACAATTATAAAGCATAATTAAAAAATAAAACTGCACAGCGCAAATGAATTCACCACCAAAAACATTTTACCAGAATGCTTAGATCAATGGTTTAAATCGCAATGTAAATACGTCACTCACCGCTACATCTACCCTTCCTTCTCGTACGTAATCATAAATATTATAATATATTTATTGATTTGCAATACAGATCCCTCTCTTTAATATTCCGTCAAAAGTTCAATCGCTTTCTCATTTAGGTACATAATCTATACGTTTTTTTGTGTGTATTGTTTGGCAGCTAGTCAGCTAGGCCTTTAAGCCAGATGTTCAATTGGTAGCAGTAATATACGCCACAAACAAACAAAAAATGGCAGGCAAGGAGATCTTAATCCATACAGCCAATACTGATGTATAATCAGTCTTTGTATTGCTCAGCTGAATTTTAGGTCTTCAACTGATGCCATTCAACGGAGTTCTTGTGATAACCCGGCCACATTTAATCATACAATTGTCATTTCTCACAAAAACACATAGGTAACTACTAATAAATAATATTTTTAGTAAATAAAACTGCACAGTAAAATGTTCCCTTTATGCTAGATCTTAATCTGTACGTTCTTGAAATGTCACTGTCACAGAATATTAATGAAATTTAAATTAAAATATGGAACCTATTTACGACAGTTCAAGATCGTTTTCTATGGCAAAATGTAACCTTGTGAAAGATTCCGTGTGAACAAGAACGGAAGCTAGCTTAAAACCGGGTTTACAACGAGACAACTTGCAACCAGTCGCAAATGATACGAGACGTGTACCAGTTTAGTTTAGCAATGTTATTGCCAGTTATTTTAACAACTTGTATGTTGCAGCTGGTCAAATGGTGTTTATGGCTTTATATGAACTTTTTACAGCTTACATAATATATAGCTTTATTCTAAATAGTCTTTAGGTGAATCGTTGAAATGTTCGTCGTAAATTTTAAACTAAACATATTCAAAATTTAAATGGGTTTAAATGACTTCACAAACATGATTAGTGATTACACTAACTTCTATTATTATAACTGGAGAGGCTCCTAGCGTTTTATTTTTATGCCTGTTGGATTGACGCCATTTTGGCGCTGATAGTCAAGGCGCTAAGTGCGAGTCCTACTGAACTAAAAAGATATTTATTTTAATACTATAGTAGAATTATTTTCTCCGTGCACTTTGGGTCATAAATAATTGGAGCAGTGAAGCGAGTATTTCGCTGTCTCTTCCACTTACGGGCCTTATATAGTGATACGCATTATTGTTGTCGATAAGCGTTATCGATAGTGTATTTAGTTTTGTCATTTTGTGGGTTAGTGATATAAATGAAAGAAAAAAATAGATAAAACAACGTATTTATTAAAATAAGAATAATAATGATTTAAAATAAATTATTAATTAGGTATCTATGTATTAAAACACTATAAGTACAAAAGTTTAGAATGTAACAAGTTATATTAAAAATAAATATAAATACTTATATCTAAGTTTAAAATTAACAGCAAAAAAGATAATAATGATTTTTATAAGAATGATAATCTTTCTTTGATAATAATAAGTTTTTATCGTTTATGGCGTTGCGCCCGCGCAACATGCTCACCGCCCTAGCCGGGCTGAGGCCGAGTTTGATTTATGACCCAAACTGCACGGAGAAAATAATTCTACTATAGTATATACGTAGTTGCAGATTAAAGATACTTCCACATGTGGCAATAAGAAAGTTTAGTACTCTGAGATTGTGCTACTATTATGGAATATTAAGTGTGCAGAGTATGTATACTGTTACAACCTAGAGTCCGACAAAAACAATTGCAACTTCTAATCTGTAAAAACACATTTTATTACCGGTCGGCATTTTAACTAATTGTAATTCTTTTATGATCGTCTTCTTTTGTTTACTTATTTAATGGCATACGTTTCTAGAGAACAGCCAATTTTTCTATTGTACTCGTTTTCGGCCGCTTGTGGCTCAATCATTACCCAAGTGTTGCGGATTACGTCAACTACGATACGGGCACATTTGTATTTGTGAGGTTTAAAACGACAGCCTGATGGAGAGGGGGAGATGGTTGAACGAGAACCACAATCAAGGCGAGACGTGTGTACATTCATGAATCTAATATTGACGGACTTTGCGCGTTTTATTGAATTACGACCTTCCGCATTACGTTTGGATTTGTTGTGTTCGGTTATATTTGTACCTGTGTTATACGTGTTTGTATAGTTCTAATAAACTCTATAGTAATTCTAACGGCATGTTAATTCGAGTCCCGCTAATTCGTAACAATACGTTTTAATTCGGCTGAATATTTATTTATAAAAGACACAGTTTCTTAATGCCTTCAATAATGCCAATAATACAGTTAAAAATCTTGACATCTCATAAAATAAATTGTATGTTCCGCAGAAATAAGGAAGTTATCATGAAAATGGTAAAGACAACGGAAGAATGAAATAAAAATATCGAATATGCTTGTTAAACGTCCCAAAATAAATATAAATATTTGTTAAGTTACCATCCAGTACTGTGGTTTATTTAATTTTATGTTATTTATTTTATACTCGTTACTGTTGAATTGTATGAGATATGTTGTATGTTGGTTTGAAGATATAATGTTTGTTTGTAGCTTCGTTCATTACAACAATTTTCCTATTCTGGACATTTGTTTTGCAAACGTGTCGGTTTTCCAGTAGTTTTTAGTTTATCTAAACTTACAAATCTATAAAATTCTAAAAACGCCGTGTCTGTGCCTTGAAGCTATTAAAAAGACTGGAATATGAACGCTTGAGAAAATAATTTAATCATTTTTTTTAAGATTTCTTGTCTGTTTAATCAGGATTTACGTAAAAACTACTGCACCCATTTAGATGCGGTTTTCACTGATCGATAACATATTCTCGGTCTTGAAATCTGAAGTACTTTTTGTCTCGGGAATCCCGCGGGAATTTATCTGGGAGTGTTTGAAAGTGTACATAAAAATAGCTGATTCCGATCCTAATCTTCAAAACAACCCACAGCCAGGTGGCAGGGCATTTGCCCGACTGGATGGCTACCACCCCTGGTCTAAAGTATGTCGCCTAATAACCTTGAGTTGTGTTCCGGCATTGTGACCAGGTTCCAGTCTCCCTTAACAGAGCAGCAGCGCATTTGTAGCAACTCCAAAGTTGCAACACCAATGCAAATGTCCATAGGCGATGGTAACCACTTTTCATCAAGTGGGCCGTCTGCCTGTCTGCTGTACTCCTGCAATAAAAAAATAAAAAAGATTTACTTTGTCCAGGCCAGACACTGGTAATAACAATTTATATGGAGTGTTCAGTATACAGGTTCATTTATGTTGTGGTACATTTATAGGACCATTCAATTCAGTCGGGGATGTGTGGATCTGATATGGGCACAAATAATTGCCCCGTGGATGTTGGACACTGCAACATGTCTGGATGTGGCACAAGTTAAAAACTTGGACGTGGAATTATAATAAACAGTGATTGCCTGTGATTGATTGATTCAACCACAATTTATTATTGTTTTACAAGTATTACTTACTATTATTGAGGTCATTTTATCAAAGAGTTTATTTGTATGCAACAGATAGCAAGCATGTATTTGCTTCCGGTCTGAATGTAATTTGGGTAAAACACATTTTTATAACATCTCCGCGGTAAACGTTCATTATCCTGATGTGGGATAGTTTATTTTTAAGTAACATGGGAAACATTGTCAGATATTAAATTTTGCAGCAGACCATTAATTACGTCACGAGCAAAGGATGGAAGCACTCTTTTCAAAAACCCAACTCGTTTCGTCACTAGTAAAATAACTAATTACGGTTCAAACTATGTATAAGAAAAATAATTATAATATGCAAAGCGTAGCTACGATATCTCGTCACTTCATTTATATTTTTTTTATTGAATTGTAAATTAATAAAGAATAGATTAGACACTTTATTGCTCAAAAATACAATTTCAAAATATACAATTACAATATTGTTATGATAGAAAGAATCCTTTTATAAATTTATAATTCAACGTACCCTTTTGCTAAAATGAAAGAAGATGGGAAGAGAAAAAGCACCTACCGTAAGAGTAAGGTTAGCTATAGTTCAAAATCTATATCTTGACATAAATAACAGAATCAGTTATATAACTATTTTTTTTAGGTAGAGTTATTATTCCTTATAATTTGTTTTGTAAAGCAAAAGAAATAAAGTGCCGCTTTACCTAACCTCTCTCTTTCTAAACCACAAACCAAGACATGCCAGGCAAGTAAACCTCGCTTCACAATCCTCCATAAACGGAATACTCTGTGTAGGTGGTGCTGGCTTAAATTAATACTGGATTGTTGCTTGCTGATGCACCAAACGAGATCACCAAAGACAAAACTTGGGTGATTCAGCACCTAAATATATCAGCGGAAGAACCAATTTAGATGCTGTGATTAACCGTTTGCTTCACGTGTAAAAATAATAAGTCAAACCTCTCTGTTTATTAAATCAATGTTGATAAATGATTTCCTATACATAGATAACCTATCAAGTCCTTTACTCTATAAAAATCTATCTATAGATGAAAAGGTAGCTTTATTTTGGCGTTAATATTGTGTCATACACGTTTTTGGAATTGAAGATTATTTGAAAAAACTTAAATCAGGTTAAATTTAATTCAGTGCATTTAATTCTTTCAAGTAATTTATACATATTGAATTTAAAACTTAAAACGCTTTGTCGATTATTCATTGGGTATTTTATTTCTTAAAAATTCTTTCTCAGAAATTCAGCGTGAGCGTTAAATCATAAAGTTATAAAAGTTCTAGAATTTCCTACAAATATTTTGATCAACTTTTTGTGATTCATTGTGAATATTCCAAGAAGAATATAATTCAATTGTCACTAAACAGCGTATCTTTATGAATAGATATAAAACTTCAAAGTCTACCGCTGATAACTATTTAATAATTCGACCTATTTCAATAGTTAACAACTTTTTGGTATAATATACTTACTTACATAAATAAAATAAATAAAAATAAATAACGGCCTTTTTTGTCACTTCTTTTTAGGGCACATTCGAATGTTGTATGTCCATAATATTTAGTACCATTTTTAATTGTCTGATTAGTAGTACTCATTAGACTTATATCGCGACTTTGCAAATCTAAGCTCACTTAGCTCTAGAAGAGCATCGCACATTTCGTATGAGGTGACGCGGTATCTGTTCAAGAAAGATGGATTAGATTTCATATTTGGATAATTTTGACCTATTAAAAATAATATTTTTTTTTTGGAAAGGTTAGTACCGTAATTGTTTTATTTTCAAATATATTTTTTTCAGTATTTATGGCAATTTTTCCGTATTTTCAAAATTGCTATTAAGAGCTCTGCGTGCACCCACAAGCAAGGCCTTGCTTACATAGACTGAAAATTCATTGATTAATTTTACCAAAATCTATAAAGAAATACTGCGTGTTTTTAGAGACGAAAACTCACGTTATAATAATATATTTTGGTAATATACCTAAGTTTAGCAAGTTTTACGTTCATCCATAAACTACATTACAGGATTTTCCAGTGTTTGACTCCTCCCCCGTCCTTGTCACTGCTGCAGCTGCAGCTGGTCACATTCATGGGACTGCTCCCTTCCTAGTGAGCCATCACATATTTTGCAATTTTACATATCAAGAAATTAAATTAAAACAGCAGTTCTGTAATTAGTATTTACATTTAAATTATTTTTTTGTGATTTAAAGACTATTCTCATATAGAGTTGGAAGTATTTTGAAGTTAATACTTAATTCAAATTTCGCGTTTTAAAACTTAAACATACAAGATTTTGAAATGTGCCGTCACGAAATTTAGGACCCCTCTCACCTCTTGTCACATAATGGCACACTTCATCGACCCAAGAGTCACAAGGGAAGGATCCCTTGTGACTTCACTCATTAAATGGTTCACGACTTTACGTACACAAACGATTGATTCTGGGACCGCTTCCAGTAATACCCAGACCAGAGCAAATATTATCATTATTGTTTATATTATAATATTACTAATAAAAAACGTCTGCATAATGGATTAAAGCATTCATAAGACAATTAAAAAACATAGTATTGTTAATGTGGAAAATTGTAAAATCGTATTAACAGATAAAGGTTTAAATTTAACATTACTATTGACATTTTAACACATAATTTAAAATATTTAAAGGCAGGATAATTTAAGACTACTTAGACAAGCCTAATAATATAACAACCCTGTTCATACAAGCGCAAGTGTTAATAATAATTAATAATGAAAGTTTAAATGAATAAATTATTGCAAAGGTCGACGACCAGCATGTGGTATGATCGCAATTAACTATTGTGTTTTATTGTGCGGCTTTTCTTCCTAATTGGTTATGAATAGATAATTAAGATATAATTTATGACTAAGATTTTCTAAACACAATACAATGTAAATGTAATAAACACGTCAATTGCGTGTGCCTAAGTCCAGTGAAGGATTCCGTAAAGATGACTATCGACCACGGTTTTGGTCATTTTGCTACCGAAATCTCAACAAAACTTCGTCCACGCTTGACTAGAAGTTCCCGAGGGATTCCCGGGACACGAAGTATCGCAGCATTCAAAAAATGAAGTAAGCTATTGTACGATATCTGTATGTCAGTGGTTTACGTCGACATGTGCATTTTAGCATACGATATTCATCAGTACTCGTTTACCACCGCACTCAGTCAATTGGCATAACAACCATTGATCTTAGTACAATCATAAGCATATTTATTTCATTAGCATAATCTTATGATCAGTGAAAACCGCAACGAAATCGGCCCAGTAGTTTTTACGTGAATACCGGACAAATAAAAAAAAATTATATAAAAAACTGCATCGTGTTCGCCGTCGTTTATATTGTTTGAAATGTTTGTTTATTTTTCTCCCTTAAATACTAAAAGCAACAAGAAATTTTATGCGAAATTAAAAAAAAAAAGCTATAAACAATTGTATGACCTAAAGTTATTACAAATTAACAAAGCTCAGTAACGGGTGACAAGAGCCCAAACTGAGAATAAAACCTGTACTATGGAACTCCTGGCCTTCCCCTCTTGCAAATTATTAACTGAAATACTTATAATAATCTGAAAATTTGGTTTTGGTTGATCAACAAATCCAAATTTTTCTGATCTCAGGCGGAAGATTGAACAGCGCTGGTCCTTGTTGGCTAACATAATGCTGAGATTGGATCCAATTTAGGACTTACTTTGTCTTTTTTTTACTAATGTCTTATTATTCATTGTATCTTTATGTTAGTTGTTAGAAAACAAAGGTTATGGTGTTTGAAAGAGAAGAAACCAGAACGAATGCAAGGATAATGGTCGATGATGTTATGCTGGAACAAGTGAATGAGTTTGTTTATCTTGGATGTGCTTTTAGCAGGGATGCAAGGTACACCGCTGACATAGAAAGAAGAGTAAATTTGGGGAATAGTGTGAATGGAGCTTTAGGTAAACTTCTAGGCGCTAAGAACCTCAGCCAGAAGGCCCAGCTTGCCATACACAACGCGGTGCTGGTACCTACGCTCACGTATGGAAGCGACAGTTGGGTATGAAACAGAGAGCATGAAAGTAGAGTAAACGCCGTCGAGATGCGAGCACTACGCAAAATCTGCGGAGTGACGGACCGCGTTCGTAATACCGAAGTAAGAAAGAGAGTTGGTCTGAAAGAGAGTGTCGGGGTGAAGGTAAGGAAAGGAATGCTCCGGTGGTTCGGGCATGTGGAAAGAATGTATGATGAAAGAATGACTAAACAGATATACAATGCAAAAGTGGATGGATGCAGAAGTCGCGGAAGGCCACGACACACCTTCCATGATCAAATTGATCGTGTACTAGCAGAAGGTGATGTCAGGAGCCTTAAGAACAGACGAGCGTGCATGACAAGAGCCTATGAATGTCAAAGAAGCAAGTGAGGTGTGTAAGAATAAGCCTGAATGGCGCTCTGTTGTTCGTGCCTACCCCGCAAGGGACCTGGCGTGAAGTTATGTATGTATCTTTATGTTTTTAGCCTGAATAATATATTTAACTTCTTTGTCAAATTAATTTCGCTGAAAGTATTTTTTCATCTATTTTTATATCAATATTAATTATGTATTTTTCAGCGTTCTATAATTTTGTCAAAATTTTACAACATAGTTCAAAAGTAACAGAGATACTTTTTAAGACGAAAAGTAAATTATTAACACTTGTATACTGCATAAACACCTTAACATTGCGGTTTCACACACTTTTAACGACGATTAAACATAACTATTTTTGTTACGCCACTCAATGTGTACAAAGTTCAAAGGGATAGCAAATAATGGCCGAGTAGTTTCTGAGAAGTGTGAATGGTTGTTTACTCGACTGTCGCTAAAAAGGTTTCTGTGCACTTGAAAGATGAGGCAAAAAGCAGAATAATGCGTATTGAAGTAGCAAGTTTGGCTAAAAGCGTTTAAACCATGTTTAAACGATTTACTTTGTCATCGAGCAAGGTCAATCAACACCATGTGGGAACTTTGAAATTTTAACAATAACAAATCTCTTCTAGCGCCGTCCGCAAAAAACCTCGAATTTGTATATTTATATATTACTAGCTGATATCCGCCCGCTTCGCGTGCCGTACAGGAGCTTCGTAAAATCCGTTCTTAGCTGACCTCTACTTGGCGAAAGGTAGGTCCATTCCAAATTTCAAGTCTATAGGTATTGTAGTTCCTGTGACATCGTGATGAGTCACGATATACGTGGATTTCAATTATATATAGATTAATATATTGTGTATTGATATATTATTTTATTATTAACTGCACACGAAAAGTTAAATAAAAATGTTTAATTTTGCTGTCTTTAAACTTAATTTAACTCAATATGAATACTGTTGGCAACACCAAAAAACAATTGATTTTTGAGGAGTTTTTGGCGGGAACTGAAAGGAGACGTTGTCCTGTGCAGTTTTATTCTAAAAATGTGTATAATTACTCTAAAATGAACAATAGTTGCAGGATATTGATAGTTTTTGAGTAGAAATTATGTGTTTTTGTGAGAAATGTGAATTGTATAGTCAGATGTGATCTTTCGAGTTTTCACAAGAACTCCATTGAATGGCGTCGGTTGTAGCCTGCAATATAACTGCGCTACTATACGAAGACCTATTAATTAACATGTTTCCGACTGAAAGACTTTGATTCTATGGTCATGTATAAATTAAAAAAAAAATTATTTTTGAATTTTGTCACGTATAATTCCTTCAAATGTAATGGTGCAAATTTATTCTGTTTATAAAACAGTGCAATTTCTACCTTTTCTTAATAGTTTGATTTATTCAAATACGACTGTTAATCTTCGAAGTGTTTATTGAGATACATCTATCTTACTGTTTTGGAGCCTACATTAGATCAAATTCCAAATAGTTTGACAAATCAAAATTCTAAAAACGGTAATTTATGAGCATCTTATAAATAGCAGTTGTCATTTGACTTATAAATAGCAGTTGACATTTTGTCATATAAATTATGACGTTTATATGGGAATCACAGTCACACTTTACTATTCAAAGGTATCAGGTTCTCCAGATTGTGCTTTAGAAATTCTCCCACTTTGGGCGCGTTCCTCTAGTAGCTCACGACGTGTAAAGTGCTCCGTCAGCTGTTCCACATGGCGACCACGGTCGTTATGGCCGTAGCGAAAACGTCATTAATGACGTTATAATTTTCGTTTATACAGCACTCACAACGACCCATGTCAAGAGTTCTCTCTATCGATTGACATTGAAAAAGGCGCGATTTTCAAATCAACCAATGACATTTGTGTATTACGTCGTAATGACATCAACGCTCCATTCTAATGAAGAACAAAAATACTATTAGGTACTACCCAGCGCTCCATAATCCGTTCAAAATCGCGGTCGAGAACATGGTCGTCGTGAGTCTGATGTGGAACGAACGATGACATCAAGATTGTCGTCATTATTCGATATATTTTAATGCTTGGTTGCAATTTTATATCCCAGAGACACATTTTTATTTATACTCCGATATTTGTTCACCCCAAACTATTTTTTTTAAGAAAATTCCCCAATCGAGACATTGAATTTAGTATAGATTATGTTTTCCCACTGTTTTGCGCTCAGTTAAATGTCTAATCCTTATACGCTGTAAAGAAGGAACAAACTTCCAAAGACTTTTATGTGTAAACTAGCTGTGCCCGCGACGTCGTCCGAGTGGAATTTGTTTTGAAAAACCCCCCGATTTTGAAACATTCTTCATTGGTGCTCCGTTCGTATTAGTCTTGGCGTAATGAAATGAGAAAGGCTATAACCTTTCTCGATAAATGGGCTATCTAAAACTGAAAGAATTTATCAAATCAGACCAGTAGTTCCTGAGATTAGTGCGTTCAAACAAACAAACTCTTCAGATTTATATATTAGTATAAGATTACAAATGTATGATTTTGTTGTCTGATGTTTTTTTTCATCTTTACAGGTAAGCAAACAGGCAGTCGGCCCACTTATTGGTAAGTTTTTATTGCCCATGGACAGATTGCAACGCCAAATAAACCGATGCATTGTCTATCTCGTTAAGACATTAAAAATCTGTTTACATCCATTCTGTTGAAGTTATATAGCGCTCTGGTAAAATCACGGGAAGGCGGTCATACCATAGCTTGCACACTGGCGTTAGTAAGCGAGCACCACATATTACGTATTGAGATTGTTTTTTTCAAGGCCTTGGACATGATCTTATTTATTATGACATTATCAACATGACTGTACTATAAGTAATGGAAACCCTTTTCATCCCGGATAATGGAGAAATACCGCAGCATATCTATAATATTGTTACGTGCGAGCGGGGTACGCACTTATGGATTGGAAGAAAACACCAGTTTTTAACTAAACGCTTTTATTGGCTTACTCAGCTGCACGCAATACCTCTCTGCAGGGTTGCCCCTATACGCACGACTAACGATGCGCAGTCCCGACGACAAGGTGTCTCGCTCACAATACCGTCGCCGATATTGCGTAGACCACCTCCTGCTACTGCAGTGCTCACCTCTGATATTCCCGCGTGTAGCTCGCTTCCGGTTCGTCTCTCGAACTACGCTACACTCCTCCTTCACTTAACTGAACACTCAACTTGTCACTAAAATCACCACTAAACTCGTCAGTGCCTTCTATTAAACTCTTCTTCCAACTCTTTCGTATCTTACTTGTCGCTTCACTGTCTTGAACTGAACTCAACTCTAAAAAACTGCCCGGTAGGCGAGCCTTACGCTGTTTATATACCCGGAAGAATTTTCTGGAACCCATCTATCTATCTCTGTCTTTTCCTTCCCGAACCTTCTGTTAGGAAACTTTCGTTTATACATCTATCCCTTTCTAACATCTATCTATCTCTGTCTTTCGTTCATCGTCTATCCCTTTCTAAAATATATCCGTCCTTGTATTTTCCTTCCAGAATCTTCTACCTTTTTCCAAAAGTCTTGCGACCGGTTTACGCTGCTGGAAAGTTCTACCCTCGATCGCCACAATATTATAACATTCTAAACATGCCTGTAACATTTCTGTATACTCGAATTGAAGTTATTTAAATAATAACTGGATTAGACTATATAAACGATAGAGAATACGGTGCTAGTTTTTGTAGATTTCTTGTCTGTTTGTTCGGGATTGACGTAAAAACTGCTGGGCCGATTTCGACGCGGTTTTCGCTAATTGACAGCAAATTTTCATCGACTTAAAATCTTCGCTACACTTTTTATCCTGCGAAACCCGCGGGATTTTTTCTGGAATGATTTTAAATGGCCAGATTAAGAAAATCGTATTCCAATGTGATTTTTTACCGATCGATGGCACATTTTATGCAATAAAATACGTGATATTTTTTATCCTGGGAATCGCGCGGAAATTTCCCGATAGCTATTTGTAGTTATTCGGGTGCATGGACAAATTTTTCCTTAGGCAATATTAGGTAAGAAAGTAAATAAGCAAGTATCTAAGCAGTTTTCACTAAAATAATAGTAAATATTTTTTTTATGCTGCGGTACTTTGTGTCCCGGGAATCCCGCGGGAATTTCAAGTCGAGCGTGGAGGAAGGCGTGGGCATATCCTAATATTGAATATAACAAGCCATGTAAAACAAACACAATTGAATACTACTTGGAATTAATAGTAAATGGAATGATCTAATACCGGTGGCCGAAAACAATAGCATGCTCTTTTGTTTATTTATAAACCGCAAGTCTTCGCTTCGATGACGCAAACATATCTGACATAATAACATCCAAGTCATAGTATAAGAGAACAACAAATATTCTCTCTTTATAGGCAACGCACGTGAAAGGATATAATGATACAATACTTGTTTGCTTTTGTGTACATTTCCAAACATGAACAACGATTAATGTTTCCATATTATAATGAGAAAACTGATAATAATGTCGCTGATTGTTTTATAATTAAATATCAGGACTACACTTCTGATAGATGAGTTTGGGCTTACCCACGTTTTTAGGATAAGGTATGTTATATACCCGCCACATTTGTCCATGATGATGATAAGAATAATTATTTCGTGAGATCATGACATATTATTATTAGTTTTGTTTGCTAAGAATATAATATTTTCTTAAGTTTTAGCAACTAGTCTACACCGTAAAACTACATTTAACGGTTCTAATCGTGGTAATTTATTAGATTTTTGTTATTCCCACGTTTCGCCCACTTTTCAAAGCCGTGATCATGGAAAACAAAGATGTCAAGTGTCAACGAGTATTGTTAAAGTCTTATTTAGCCTAAAAAAGCCTTTTGTAAAAGTAGCCGAAACGTCGGAATAACAAAAAACTAATAAATTACCGCTCTTAAAATCGTCAACTGTACAATATGGAAATACTCAGTTTCTGAAAGAAATACATTATAATTATTATACAAAATGTAGTTTTATTATACTAAGAATATGTTGTATTCTCTATATTTTTGGTGATAACACACTGCACTAAATTTATATTAAATAAATATAGATAACTTAAATATATTCAACGATTTTTTATGGAGACATTATCTCTCAGTAAAACCATTTGTTATTGGTAAAAACCTCAATACTGTTTACACAATTCGTCATTGTCTGTCGTGGAGTTGAGTTTGTTTAGTTTTACTTATCTACAGGCGTGCAATTGGTAAACGCTGTTTATTTGAGAGCATCGCCGTTCGCCATTTACAGACAAAAGATCGAACATGGGCAAGCAACACACGAATTGGAATTTCATGAAAACTATTGTTACTATTACTTTATATTTTTTATCAATTATTTATTTATTAGTAAATAGCCATAGAAATATAACTGTATTAAAAATGTCAAAATTAAGCAACAAAATAAATATTTTAAAAACGCTCTTGTTTGCTATCTACTACAAGTATCGCGAACAGACCTGGCTTAAAGGTCCTGTGACTATAGTATAAACTGCGTTTTTTTAAAATCCCTTTTTGCTTTTTTTTAATTTCCCGCGTGGGCTTAACAATATCTAAACAGCAAAGAAATAAAAAAAAAGATATTTTATATTTTTAAATCAATATAAAAGTATTATTTAACGTAATTCTATATTAAAAAATATATCAGTAAAATCTTTTGTTATATTCAAAGCATTTGACATATTTACTTCGACAGGTCGAAATATCTTGAAAAGATGCTCTGTCTTCCTCACGTGTAATTGGTCTTGACAAGGACGCGTTTCCGCTGAATTTTCCAGCAAAATATTGACACAGATTGCGGTTTAAGTGGAAAAGATGTTAATATAATTTAAAGAAAACTAGCCGTGATGATGTCAGTTTTCTATGAATACTTAAATGAGTCAGTGACTGATTATTGTTTAACTATTGTATTCACGGTTTCCATATCTGTAATATTAGGGTGATGGTCTGACTCTGATATCTGTGTGTTGCTGTGGTTTCTCAAGTACTACCGAATAAGGTTAAATGTGTGAAATTAGGTACATGTTAGAAATTTCGGCTGCGGTATATATACACGGCACATTTATTTTATATTTATTTAACCACGAAGGCTAAGGCGGGTGCTCCGCTTCGCTTCGCGCCCGCCTTAGTCTTCTAACCTATATTAAAATAGTTCGGATTTGTTCATAATACATAAATGTACCGTGTATCTATACCCCACCCGAAATTTCGTATGTGTATTATATAAAAAAGCAGTTTAAAAAAGTAAAATTTAAGTTTAAATGTTGAGCAATATCATCGAGTTCGGTATGAAAAATAAAATAATTCACTTGCCAAGTTATAACTAAAAGTTTGCATAAGTCTACCAGATGTAAATACGTGGAAAAATCACAAATTTTCTGTCTTTATTAATTTTGATTATAAATAAGTCCTTTTACATATACATATTTACATATTCACATCCTTGGTCTTCTCCTTAGTATTTTATTTGTCCCTAGTACTCCTGATTACTTTAAACAAAGTTTTGAATTTCTTTCGTGCTCTTATAATCTACGCCCTTCTACTAAACTTAAATTGAACATTCCTGCGCATTCGTGCGCGTTACGTATACCACCATCGCCATTATCATCTAAATTCATTTCTGGGGTTGTCTGGAAGAGATCGCTTTTTAGCGATAAGATCGCCCTTTGTACATAAATAGATATAATTTTAGTCTTAACTTCATGTTTGTGTTGGTGTACAATAAAGAGTTATCTATCTATATTTTAATTTTAAGCAAAATCTTTTTAAAGATTCAAAATTGGCATCAAATATTCATTGCCTTGGCAAAACTGAAAAATCAATCGACGGTAGTAAAAAGGATTTGTCGTATACTATTGCAGCGTTCCCCTGTAAGAAAATTGATTTTGTTTGCACCAAAAACATCTCGCAAGAACTGCATACTATATCGATTTAAAGTAAAGATATGAAAGTAACGAGATGAAATATCGATAAGAATCATATAATCGAGTAATCAGAGGGCGTCCCTTGATCGAAAGCAATTTAAAATTAAGTGCGTTTTATAAACGTTATCGCACTTTTACAGTTATTCTTTATGCTGCAAGAAAAGCATTGATTAATCGTTGTGAAGTAGGTATAATTATGGATAGTAAAGATCTGGTCTGCCTGATAAATTTGAAGGATTTTAAAATGTTTACGAATTTGCAGAGTTTGGGGTCGAAACCGTGGTGGACCCCACGATCCCCAAGCTCTGAACTTTATTGAGACGACGCCAAACTTCTTGTAGACGTCTCAACAGCCCAAAAGTGACTGTGGTTTGCGACCAAGTTTTTACCTATACTTGTATTGTTAGTTTTTTTTTAATAGTTTATTATTTGTATATCCACTAGAGTTAATTTTTAGCGATAAATAAATACAATTAAATATTAACAAATAAACTAAATCATAAATAAATTAATATAAAGTATGTAACAAATCGCTGCCAGAAGGCTGGCTGCTTTGCCACGATGTATGGCAATGCTGATTCGTCACGCCAAATACGAACCAGCCTTCTGATCACGGCTGTTATCAAAGAGTTTCTTACAAATCGATTTATAAATTATAATTTGGTGCTCAATAAAAAATAAAACTGGTGTCAATTTGAAAATATGTTTTTGAAAATGAAGACAGACTATAAAAACTCTTCAAATAGTGAACGCTCACTCGAAAGCACTCTGCGGTAGGTCAATTAAGAATACAAAAAAAATCATATACTAATGTCTTTATATTCCATTAAAAAACATTCGAAGCAGATAATGCCTCATCGCGATTGGTATACAATCGTAAAAACCGACCACAATAAAAACCACGGGACACATCGTAAACTTCATCCGAAGTCCGAACTTACAATAAAAAGCTTTATAACCCTGTTGGCAAGGGATAACGGCCCTTTGGCGGTTATTTTTGCTGTGCTAGCTTTCGCTGAGTGCGCAAGTTTTTTAAATGGTCAACCTACATTACCCTATTATTTTGGTACAATAAAGAAAACTTAATAAACCTAATATATTACACAGCATTCTGAGCCTAGATCACTCTCTTCTACAGGTAAGGATAACTATTTATGCGTTTATCTGATTTTATATAAACCTAGCGGTTCTGGCAGAATTTCCTGCCCGAAAAAATAAAAATCTACGACCAAATTCTAGTGCCTCTGGGATGCCTAACCACCCACTCAAACACGCACAAAAATAATCAAAATCGATCCAGGAGGCTAGGAGGATCTTTTAACCCGATTCCAGCGCCTCCGAATTATCCGTGCAGAAACGGAGAAAGAATACAATTTCTTGCGGGCCGGCGGCCTGTCGCGAGAGGCGACAAAATAAACCCACAGCCAGGTGGTAGGGTACTTGTTCGACTGGATGGCGACCACCTCTGGTCTAGAGTATGCCGCCGTAACAACCTTGTGTTGTGTTCCGGTATTAGTGACCAGGTTCCAGTCTCCTTTAAGAGAACAGCAGCGCATTTGTTGTACCTTTGGTGTTGCAAGTGTCCATAGGCGATGGTAACCGCCTTCCATCAAGAGGGCTATCTGCCTGTCTGCTGAACTCGTGCAATTTTTTTTTTAAAAAAACATGCCGGTTTCAATTGTGAATCTAAACCATCCGGGAACCCACTCAAACACACACAAAAAATCGGTCATCAAAATCGGTAGTCATTCTCAAGTTATGCGCTGAAATACATTTTACAAAATAAAACTACGTTTTAAGGGTTTCAAGCGCGGTAATTTATTTGATTTTGGTTTGTCCGACGTTTTTACAATTAATTTTATTTATGTAGATTAAAAAAAATCCCCTAATCACTTTTAATTTAATAAAATTGTACTATTCTAATTATATCACGGTTATCTCTAAACAAAACTTAAATATCTATTGGTTAAAAATTTAAAATTGACGCGCTACTTTACTTTTGATATGTGGTAATTGAATTTGGCCCGATTTTAATCACAACTGAATGTTGTTCTAGAAAGCTTTAACGCTTTTAAAATAGAATTCCTTAATTAAAATCCCCTTTCACCAAACATCTGGGACTAAAAATAACATTGTATTTAGTCCAGCCTTCAGTTTATAGGTCAGGTCAGAGAAGGTCACAGCGTCGCCACCTAGACGGGGTTAATGGAAACATGTACCGAATGTCACTGGAGATAAAATTTAAGGGAAAGTTTGTTTTCGTTGAAAAGAGCAACCGAATTTTCTATTTCATTTAGTTCTAATCTTGACTTCATAAATAACGGTTAAGATTTTATCATTTATACTCTAAACCTCTACTTTATATTACGCTCTTCCACGGAGGCAAGAAGCAAACTGGCGAGGGAAGTGGGCAGTGCGAGTATGCCCTGTTGGACATTAAAATTTTATGTTGAAAACAAAACAAAACAAACTTCGTTTAAAAAAACCGACTTCAAATTAATATATATTATCTAAAACATCTTGAAGTCTGTGCAAAGTAAAACATAAAAATTACTATATTGTGAAAATAACTAAGCACCGACTTTAAGATGTTTAAGATAATATATATTTAAAATAAGACATTATAATTAAAAATAGCTTTAGAAATATGTTATTTTATACTTTTTAGTTTTTGAAGTCGGTTTTTTTAAACGAAGGTCCCGACAAAAACAAACTCCACCTGCATATCTGAAACAAAATACATTTTATTACCCGTCGGCATTTGAACTAATAACATTAATACTATTGTAATTCTTTTATAATCGTTTTCTTTTGTTTACATATTAATTATTGCCATATGGCCTATTGTTGTATTGTCATCATTAGCCAGGTGTTACGGATTTTAAAGTACAAGCTGATTCTAGGAAATTCGGTCCACGTTGCCGGGCGGACACATTGCATTTATGCAGTATAAAACAATGACCCAATTGAGGTAGGGGGCAGTCGAGCGAGAACCACAACTTGTTGTATTCGGTTATTTTTGTACCTGTGTTATATGTGTTTGTATAGTTCTAATAAATTCTATTATAATTCCTATTCCAATTATACGAGTCCCGCAACTCGTAACAAGATGTATATACTCGGATTTGATGAAAATCTTTTAAAGTCGTCTAATATTTTTGGGTTAGGTACGTAATGTAAAGTTTAATTAGTACAACATGAAAAAATTCTATAAAATATATTAACGCTAATATCAAATTAGTGTGAACTTGCAGAACAAAATGTATTTACATTTTACTAAGCAAACTTGGCCTTAAGAGATGTTATCCATCGTTACTTTTTCGCACAAAACTTCAGAATATATGAGAGTACATACAAAAGCATATTTAGTTGAAGTAACCTTATTATAATAATAAATGTAATTATGAGAGCGAAATATATCCTTAAAAGTTGGTACTTAAAAGTTAATTACCTGTCTGGTTTATATATATAATGCATTACTGTTAATCATCGTAGTGAGACCAATTAGTTAATTTGTGAGAATGAAAGTGATAACTAATAAATTAGTTTTCGGGGTGACGAGGTTAATGACATTTTATAAGAATACGAAATAAATTACACAACCGCTAAATGTGAGATCATTATTTATAAAGAGTTTAAATTATTTACGTACATGAATATTGTCACGTCTGTTTCCCATTGGGGTAGGCAGAGATGATGTATCTCCACTTACTAACATACTAACAAACACTACGGTTTATGTACTTTCAATACTCTTAATATGTACACGTCTATTTGAAGTGCTTTTTACCCACAGATCACTTCCTATCCGTGTTTTTACCTGAACTTTCTTCAAAATAGCTTCAGTGTGATTATAGTCAGTCGTCTTGATCTACCGGCACCGGCACTATCGGTTCTATCAAAAATTATCAAAATTTATCAAAACTACTCATTGACTCTTCAGGTGATCAGAGGGCTGATGCCTACATCGGACCACGGATCAGTATAGCGATCGAGCGTGGAAACGTAGTAAGCCTTCTAGGCACCTTACCCATAGAAGACGGTGATCTAGGCTAAGTATTCTATTTATAGTCTTGAGGGACTATGGGTAGAATACAATATAAATAAGTAAGTTTACTTTTATTGTATTAGCTTATAAAGCCATTTATATTTATTAACTAGCTGTCCCGGTAGACTTCGTCCTGCTCGGAAAAGCTTCAATCGATATGCCGACAGCAGCGCCACCTACCGGGTCCAATTGTGAACCAACTCAGAAAACATCTCTGGCTTAATTATTAAATTTAAAAGTGAAGTTTATTTTCATTTTTTTGGATTTGAATGTCAAACGTTTGATGTTCGTTCCGGTTAAGTTTTGACCACATATTTTACTAAAGGTGAAACATTCTGCAATTATCATTCAGCTTTTTTATTTATTTATTCTGAGGCGGTACGAAGTTTGCCGGGTCGGCTAGTTATAGATAAAAATATACCAAATATGTAACACAGGTCATAAAATATGAGTAATAATTTACGGCCTCTGAACTATTTAAAATGCAAACCACACTTTATAATGCAAATCTCTTTAAAGTTACGGACTAGTTTGTATGGAAGCATATGCAAAATGTCTCATTTCTCGGCTCTGGACTTGGAAGTGTGATTACCATTTTATATTTGCTGATTATTCAGACGGTATGGCCACGTAATAAGAGTGGTTTTGCTTCTCTTGTTGCTGTTATTAAATTGGTTAGCCATAATACGAGGTCATTCGCTCGAGTCCCGCATCAACAGGGCGAACGGGCATTGCAATTTTAATTTACTTTGTTATACATAAATAATAATATAGCTCAACATTGAACGTACTCTATGTTAAAAGGTCAGGTCACAGGTTAAAGATTGAATAATTTAAATAAAGTATAATTGATTTTCAAATACGTATTATCATAAAAATTCTGCGTTCTGAGGTTTTAATTAAATTTATGTTTTGTTGAAGTGAAACTTCTTTATCGGCGTTGGAAAAAAAATTATCGTCACATTTTTCGGTTACGCGCCACGCGTCACGCCATCTATCAACAACTCGTTGCTACGAACGTACTAACAACTAACTAACTATAGTTAGTTAGTTAGTTGTTAGTTTATAACAGTTAGCTGCGTAAAAGACAGTTTTTTGCCCAAAATCGGTAGTTTTGCACATCTTCTGCAGATAATTTGGAGAGGCTATATACGGCGCGGACTAAACACGAATACGAGTATGAAACGATATACCTAGTAGTAATCGTAGTACTACTACTACTACTGCAGTTAATATACAGGTGATTTTTTTAAGTGGGTGTTCAGGGCCAAATCCTGAACTGTACGAAATAGAGAAAATACTGAAAGGAATATCGGGTCCGATTTTACTGAAAATAAAAGTGGCTCCGTTACTCTTTCCCTTAATTTGAGGTTTGACATTCCTTCACAGAGATTGATCTTTACAGGCTACACTATGACTTGATATAATACTACTATTATTATGATGTACGTATGATTATGTAATCATTTCTACAAATTCAACATATTCGTTTCCTGACTAAGGTAATTTTGACTTTTCAAAAGTCTAATGATACCGTTTTAGTTGTCATCAAAATCGGTCTCGAAATATCTTTCACTATTTCTTATAGTTTAGGATTTGGCTCTGAAGGCCTATTTGAAAAATTCAGCCTGTATAAATGTACATGTTACAATGAGCAAATCGATACTGGAATTCATAATTGAATCAATAAAATTAAATGGCACGGCCATATCTACGCCTTGAGCATTTTAAAAATATTTTTTAATCTTAACTTTGTAAGCATCTATTTACGTATGAATCTTGTACTTGTACTACGAGATGGAAACAGAAGAAAAGCAAGATATACTAGGAGATTTTAGTCCTGTCTTTCAAAATGATACGCAACGTTAATCATTTATTTACACCAAATTATAAAAAAAATATAGGTAATCAAGAATAACTGCTATTTTAATTTAATTATTTTAGAATTTCAGAGAGTTGTATGTTATCAGATGTTTATATAAATTCAACTTATGAGGGTTTAATATAAACAATGTGACTTAACGCCACGATAATCGTGAGCCTTGCTACGGTCATGTTCATTGACCACTGAGTCACCGCTATGGCCGCTGGCTAACCCGACTCGACTCAGGGCCATTGTGCTCTACTCTACTCTCGTTTTCTTAGTTTTTAGCGCAGACAACGTACCATATTGTTCATGAACAATTTCCTATAACATTGTGTAATAAGTAACAGGTAGCGTAGCCAGCCTTTTTGACATCTTTTACATAGAAGACGGTGTCCTAGGATCATCAGTCTATTTATACACTCAAAAGGCTTATTGCTAGAAAACGAAACTAAAATTTGGACTCGGCTTAAAATTTCCTCATGTTATTAAATTGTAATTTTAGTATAAATTATCAGAGCATAATCAAAATTGCCAAAATTTGTAATCTTTAAGGTTACATTTAACAGACTATCTGGATCTTTGATTATGTGATAAATACATAACCAAAGATCTGAGCGAATTTTCAAGTAAAGCAAAAACTTAGCATTTGTTATTATAGTTTTGACATTTCCAATTATTATAAAAAAATAACTTTTTATGGCTCACATATTTTTATATTAAAGTGATTTTATTGAGAATCCTTACTTTAATATATATAATAAAAGTAAGTTTGCTCTATTTTAACCTTGAAAACCTTGAATATGTACTGATTTATAGTCCGGTGAAGTGATTAGTTTTTATTCCGTTAAATATGAGAGTTCCCAAAATTTACGCGGCCCAAGGCACAGGGTATAATCGCCACTAACATTATAATTATATAAATGATATAAAAATAGATTATGTTTAAGACATTATCCATATTGTAACATTCTATATTAATAGTCGAGTAGATATAGAGTTAATAGTAAATTACATTAAATGTTAGTTAACTAGTTTGAGGATTACTATTATCCTACTATATTAATGTACGAGTACTCTGTGATTACTATGTAGGTGTGTCGTATGCGTTGCACGATATTAAGTTTTTCTTAGATCTGTATTTACTTAAAAGCTTTTTTGTTCAATAAAGAGAAAAGTCTTGTAATCCATTATTGTTACAGATCTTTTTTTACTTAGTTTTCTTTACTTTTTATATCGAGTTTAATGGCTCGAGACCGAGATAAGATTATATTATATTTATTTTAACGGACGTAATACATACTTGCTACAATTTTAAGGATCTTTGAGTTTAGAAGAGAATCGTATGATTTTATAATAAAGGTCATTTACCGACACACTATTTTGCAAATTGTGTATCGTTCGTTAGCTTTGTTGGGAGCTACTTGAGATAAACCAATATATAATTGCCCATGAGAATTCTTTATTTTATAACAGACTGTTGTAAATAGACTATAAAATTAAAATAACAATGTAAAATTATACATCAAAAGGCGTAAACGGATATTTGAAATCCCAGTGTGGTCGGCAACACATCGGCTCCCTTGGTGTTGCTGATATCCATGGGCGACAATATCCACATGCCATATAGTGGACCCATTTGCCAGTTTGCCTATAAGCAAACATAAAAAAATGAAATCATAGCTAGTTGATGAATCATTACTTGACTTGAGTGAAGCGATAAGTTAAAAAGATAACAGAGATCTTTTTGTACTAGCATTGTAGTAAAAAATTAATTTGGTCTATTGTCAGAACTAGGACTTCCAATTTTTGCGCCAAATCCTGTCCCTGTTGGCGGATTGATGCAGGCCTAAGGCCATTAGTCTATCGACTGAAGGGCGTCGTTACCAAGACGCGTTCGCTACTTCAAAACTCGTCTGTTCATTCAGCCATAAGTCTGGCGCCAGAAGTAACCTGCTCGCTGCCACTTCAACCTGCTTACGTTATTATTTACTTGACAGTAGCGAAATGCATTTACCGTGCAAACTCAAAAGGAACAATAACTCGTTTTAGCGCTGGCTGTTGACTGTTGTAATTAAAATAAAACCTAGCTCAAAGTGGCTTGAAACAAAAGGCAGGATGTGGGTTACATGACGCCGAGGCACTGCGGTTGCCCTGCGTATCCGGACCGTAGCGGCCAAGAAACACGGGACGAAACAAACTGGATTATAATGTAACAGTTATTTACATGAGTAATCGCAATACAATGTTGATTTTTTATGCTTTTTACTTTGTACGGAATGTAAATGTCTCGGGTAACACAGGTTCTTAACTTTTTATTATTTTGTATCAGCCCGTAAACTTAATTGGGCTTTCTTATTCAGGAGAACGGGGTATATCTGCCATTTGTTCACATAAGTATTCTTTACAATACTTAATTTTTCAAGTTTTAGGGAAAATCATTTTACGATTTGAAGGCGAATATCTGGCCCCCTTTTAATTAATTTACATAAATAAGTCATTGGTATAGGTACATCGATCGATTGATTTTTTAAAGATTTAATTAACTATAACACATGACTATGTATGTACTGGAAAAACGTTTTTCATCAGTAAAGCCAATATTAGACTGATCAACCACAAGGAATCAATGTGGTTGAAAGGCACAGAGCTGATAGGACATGACCACATTCAATGATATTGAATGATTTTTCTGATCGAGGTGTGGGATTTCTGTCCCAAACAGAGTCGCAGCTGAAAAAAAGTACTAAATTGGAAGGGAAAAACTAAAATAGGTTGTCAGATGCAATCCATGTCTTTGCTAGCACAATGACAGAAGGAATGAAAAAACAACAATAGATCAGAAAAGTCAATGGAATATTTAAAATACTTTCCTATGACACATTATAATTGGTTACATTGTTTAAATTTAAAATCTCTCGGTTACTAAGTTGAAATCAACAACAAAATAATACCTAACGTGAAACCGTTATACATTTCACAATCTGAAGAATTTTTCTTCCTAGACTTTGTTTACCTACAGAATTACAGTCCACTTAACCGTTTTCACTTTGGATGATTAGTCCAAATTGAAAGGCAAATATAAACATTTAATATCGGCTTTAGCCACCACTAATTTTTAATTTTCATGACGACATGGTGATTTTATAATGGTAAAAGCTTTGGTCTTAATAGCAGTAGATACCCTATAAATACGGACAACCTATTTCAGTAATTATTCCTTTACGTTTTAACGGTTTTAAGCGTGGTAATTTATTACATTTTTGTTATTCCGACGTGATCACGGAAGACAAAGATGTCAAGTGTTAACGAGTATTGTTAGTTTTATTTAGCCTGGCGTCAACTTTCTCATATTAATTATTTAGTATTAATTTTGTTTATGGTTATTATTTACCTACTCTATGGTAGCCTAATCTAATTTACCACCGCTTCGCAACATGTTATGGCTTGAAGAGAAGAAGCGGCGCAAGGAACTCTTCAGCAAACATGTCAGCTCTAACAATTTTATATAATATCAAAATGGGTAGAAGGAAAAATAAATTACTTAAATTAATTTACTTTTATTAAAATCAAATAAATTACCACGCTTAAAACCGATAATTCGTAGTTTTATACAAGTGGAGAAAACTTAAGAAAATATTCATTATTCCTCTGTTAAGATTTGGATTTCTACGCAATTCATGCTTCTTCATGTTAAAAGAAATGTGTAACACACTAAAAACGAGAAAAGAACTTATTCGTCCTTGGACTCCAAAGGCAAGAATAAAATACTTTTTATCGAGCATTGAAGAGCCTCTTGTGACCGGCCGCTTTCCTTATACGAAGCTACAATTTGACCTAAAATTATATAAAGGGTACAACTGAAACGGTTTTACCCAAAGAAATAAATTTGCTGACCTAAGTTGTACAAGTAATTTTCAGTTCGATTCATATTAATGTAAGTATAAATACGTAAAACATTGTTTAAAGGTTTCTTCG
This sequence comes from Dendrolimus pini, assembly GCA_949752895.1. Lineage (NCBI taxonomy): Eukaryota > Metazoa > Arthropoda > Insecta > Lepidoptera > Lasiocampidae > Dendrolimus > Dendrolimus pini. The sequence goes on from OX457131.1 coordinate 4,989,139, forward strand.
TAGCCTTAATATTTTACAACTAGAAATATTATTTCACAATAAATAAATAAAAATAGTTATTAAAGGACCCGCTGTATTTATTAACAAGACCGAACAGTCTTGTTCGTCTGATGAAGGAGCTAAATAAATAAAAGATTTTTTCCCAAAAGTTTGGTACATAATATGTACAACATTTGGTATCGAGGACAAACCTGAGTATTTTTGAACTGAAAACGTCTTTAGAATCGTTGTGATTTAATACTCAATGAAACGAAAAAGCAACACTAAAAAGAGATAAACTTATAAATCTATAGGAACATGCCTGCGAGATTGTGCAGCACAGATTACAGAGTCAATAAGACCTATGATGAAACATAAGTCCAAATTGGACCGAAATAAAACTGATAATAATATTTTTTAGACTAGAACAGTGAAAAATTTAAAGAGATACTTAAGAAATTTATTTTGAATTATAATTTGTTGACGGGAGTAGACTAAAATAATTTATTTATATTAATAAAAGTTAGAGAAGAATTATCTGTGAGTATATTTTCTGAAGTATCACCTCTATTACACATTTTTTTTAAATGTTTTTTTAAAATTCTGTGATATATGGATTTCATATTTACTTAAGCGAAAATATGAGAGAAAAGAATTCTTGTAATGGTATATGTATTTATAAACTTGTTTAGTTGAGACAAAACCGCCCTAAGGTTGTTAGACACAAGAATATCAATAGAAAATAATTATTTTCTCACATTAAAATAAAACACAAAATGTTTTTCACTTTATGATCACTATCCTAGCATTAAATAACGCACAGAGCATCTTAGTTCTTCTTAACTACTTCGTAACGTCTGTGGCCATCTTCATGGTGGTATTGTGAAAACATTTCTACACACATAATGACAAATGACTTCAAACCAATATTTTTTACCCTAGTCTTTCTATCAATACTGTCCAGTAATGGCTTACGTATACGATTGTTCATCCCAAAAAATGCAGTTTTACGTAAATCACGTAACACTTACGACAAATATATAAATAAAACATTAACAACGATTGATCTATTGCAAAAAAATTTGATACATTTTTTCTCTTTTTCAGTTGTGGTAGACGTGGACGACAGGCCGGTTTGCGTGGAAATCTGTGATACTGCGGGGCAGGTGAGACTAGTTTTACTATACATACTCTGTTAATAATGTGTGCGCTAGACCATACAGCCCAGTTTCATTGAAACATGGGTCGGTTCAGCGCATTTCAAAAGTTGGATACATCTAAAGCAACAATGAAAGGTCATACCGCTATCATGTTTGAATAACAAACCTGAAAATTTTAATTGTGACGTCAAGTAATAATAAATATATTACACCGGCCACGTTCCAGAAGGAACTCACAACGACGTGAACGTGCCACGACGTCTCGTTCCACTTGCTTGCAGAGGTTACAATCATAAACTCTAGTTGAACGGATCATAGGGCGTTGATGTCATAAACGACGAAATACATAAATTTCATTGGTTCATTTTAAAATCGCGCCTTTTTTAATGTCATGAGATAGAGAGAATTAAAGCTCTGTGGTCAACGCCCACTTTGACCCTCTTCTGGCTTAAAGGCCTAGTTGCCAAGCCATAAATAAATTTAAAGAAAATGACCCACCTCTTGACATGGGTCGTTGTGACTTGTGAGCGCTGTGTGATCGAAAATGATAACCTCATTGATGACGTTTTCGCTACGACTAACTGCGGTCGCCTTGTGGAACGGCAGACGGAGCATTTTGGGCGTTGTGAGAGACTAAAGGAACGCGCCCACTGTATTTGCAAGAGACAGCTAAGTTTACCGATATAGCTTTTAGCTGTGTGGAAGCATTGCCATTTAAAAAATCTTTCTGCCTGGTTCTATTATAGTCTGTCTTAATTAGTAATGCATGCCTAATAAAACGTCTGATATTGTAAAGGCTTCTGTAGTCTCGGAAAGCTATTTAGCTAGATAAGTAATTCTTTATTGTACATCAATACACAATTATTTCATAGACTGAAACTATATTTAATTAAAAAAAGGGCTGTTTCATTTCTTAAGAGTAATCGCTCAAACATCTCAATATGTATTACTATTAATCCTGTTATACAGTAGATAATATGAAGTTACAATTGAATACAAAAAACTGCGATGGAAATGGTTACCGTCGCCTATGGACATAGCAATACCGGGCGTGCTGACGATGTGCTGCCGGCCTTGAAGGAGAAACTGGAACCCGGCCACTAATGCCGGCATACAACTCAAAGCTGTTATGGCGGTATACTCTAGACCAGGGTTGGTAGCCATCCAGTCGGGCTAATACCCTACCTCCTGGCTGTGGGTTGTTTTGTTGCCTCTTACGACAGGACACCCCAACTCAAGAATTAATATTATTTGTCCGTTCCTGCACGGAGGAAAGCTATGGCTACAACTAGAATAATGAATTCAAGTTGCCTTTTTTTAAGCTTGAGTGTCAAAAAGGCTGGCAACGTACCTCGTTTAATCACCATATTGGTCCCTTTACAGAGCTAGGCGGATCACCTGAGAAGTTGATCAGACTCTTCGAAAGCTCTTAACTGTGAAAATACTTCAAATTCCAAAATAATAATGTAATATGTAGTAATAATGAAAAGGACCTACCCTTTTCATTATTACTACTTATTATTCAAAGTTTTTTCATAATAAACTATATGCTTTTAAAATATTCATATCATAATATCCCTGGCCAAGAAAAACTTTACCGAGGCGAATGTAAATTGTTCCCTGCATACTTGCATTGCACGAACTCTACGTCCATAATATATTGGATGAAGTTATATCTTCACTCCGCCAGGCCGCGTGTCCGATACGCTACGTGGCTGTTCCGTAGAGATACCAATCTGCTTTTATTCGTGACGCAGACACGTTTGTTCTGTAAGCGCCGACCACCTGCGCTACTATCTATTTTTTGTGTCGAAACTTTTTCTTCTTAGTTGCACAAAAAATAGCACGTGTAAGGATTTGAATGGCGTAGGTGATTGATAAAGGTGGTTGTCTATGAGGAAACAAAATTTATCAGAATCATAATACCAAGTCATAAACGGTTCTAACACCTGTTCTTATTTGACTAACAGCATTGTAAAAACAATAAAATATGTGGTCGCAGTGTCAGATATAGGCCCCTTTAGAAGATTAACTTTGCTAATAGTTATTGTTCTGAATAAAAAAGGCGCCTTAAGTATGAAAGGGTTTTTTATTTTGGCTGTATAATCCGAAGCACCGATTCAACATTTCTCATTTTAATAGATGATCCTGTAATCTATGTCTATATTAGTGTACTGGTGTGTTAAGTAAAATAATTTTACAAGCTTTTATTTAACTTGCAATGGATGTAACTATGTATGTAAATTCGGGTGGAATCTTGCAAGTTAAATTTGACCAACTTCCCGAGCTGAAATTCTGCACGCATATGTATATCGCGTGACAGTGCAATAATATGGTACCATGGAGCTGATCTAACGATGGAGTCGGAAGGTGGCCATAGGAACTCCTGTACTAGACAAAATAGACCCGTGGTGTTTGGGCTCGTTTTACTTGTCATAGCTAGCAATCTGATGCTACATGACATCCAGGATCTCAAAAGCTTGTATTTAAAAACCTTTATAAAAAGCTTATTGCTAATATAAATGATTAAAAAAATAAGAACAAAGATTTAATGACATTTCGATGTCATTAATCTTCGTACGGAATAATATGTTTTGTCAATGAAACGCACCTTATCGATCTATTTCCTCACAATAGCGACAGGCGCCTGCTTCCCACAGTTTCTGCTCTACCTGCACTATTATTGCTGCACGTCTATTGTAATCCAGGCCCCATCAAGAACGGTGTGTCAACAGCCGTATATCTTTGTAAGGAATAAAGAAACGTAATGTGCGATTCGCACGAGTTTTTATGTGAGAAATTTTGAAATGTTTATTTTGACTACGTATGAACGAGTGTATTGTGTCCTACAATTCAAAGAACTTTGTCGTTTAGATAAAACATGTACTACTATAGACTTCCTTCTTCTGAAAGTATACATTTTTTTTATTGCTGTTGTGTTTAGAGCTTCTTAGTCGCTCTATTACTCTCTTCCATGCAAATTAAGGTGTAGTGTATATTTGATGTCTTAAGTTGGTTGTTCTAATGTTGCATCATTATATGATTGGGGGCTTGGATGTAAAGAATATGACAAGCGTCTGTGGCACCATTTTGCCTTGGTGGTAAAAACTCATCTTAGTAGAAGGTATAGAAGTAGCATATACCAAATTTGGAAACAGTAGATTGGACCTATTACTTGAAATTTCCCAGTATTTGCGAGAAAGATTTTAGGACAATGTATACTATAAATAAAGCTATACTTACAAAATAACATAAATCTATAAATAAAAAATTGACTCCAAATCGCTGTCGGCGGGGAGACTGCCTAAAATATAGTATAGTTCATTTATTTATTATGTTTACCTTAAAAACATCAAAAAAAATCTTTTTGACTTAAATGTACAATGTTGTTTAACAGCATATTCCTGTCTTGCAAAGATTTATGCTTATTATTCTGCAATGATAAATGCAAATAAATTCAAGTAATGTTATTGTAGTGTTGTTGATCGATTGGGCAACATTTTGAGTAACTAACAAGTTGGTTTTCCCAAAGGATTATCTTTAAAACTTATTTGAATAATCATTTTTTAATTCATGACAAAGAAAGAAACGATAACTAATCTTTATTGTATTGTATCTTATTTTAATAATGTGCGAATATTAATAATTTTAAATAAAACAATTGTTATTTGATAGTGCAACGTTTACTCTCTTTAGTTTTAAGTGAAATCCTATATTGTGTCAAGTGTCATATACAGTAATGGTCACTGACAGTGACATATAAATGAATCTATGCTAATACATCTCTCTCCTTTCACAAAAAAAATTACAAAAAAAAAGAAAGATAAACACTTAATATAATTATTATTATTCTACAATTACATGTTTACCTTATCTTTTAATGCCTATATTAACCAACAACAAAATTCTCAAGACCTTATATAAAATATTAAAACAAAGACACTTGATGATCATCAAGGATGAGTCTACACATTCATATTTGAAAGATTCACCAGATTATTGAGATCGAATATGATAAGAAGTTCTTATATAACTACATCCATTTTTATCATTTATGACATATGACCGATACTTATTCTTATTAACAATTTGGCCTGAACTCCATTTGTTTATATTTGGCTCTTTCTTAAACCATACATATTCATTTAACCTAAAATTAGGTTTTTGTTTTGTTCTTTTGTTATAAGTCTTAACATTTCGGCTTATAATTTTATTTAATTCCATATTTACATTAGCATTTAGTTTTGGTTCAAGATACTGATGTGTGACGGGCAACTTAGTCTTTATATTTCTGTTCATTAACAATTGTGATGGAGTGAAATTTGTACCACATACTGGAGATGATCTATATTGAAGCAATGCCAATCTGTAATCAGTTCTATCCTCAAAACATTTAATAAGCAATTTTTTTGCAATTTGAACTCCACGTTCTGCCATACCATTTGACTGTGCATATCTAGGGCTGGAATATGTAAACTTAAAACCCCATTCGGAAGCAAATTTTTTGCATTCATATGAATCAAAAGGAACATGATCTGCCACAATTTCTGATGGTATGCCAAAAGAGGAAAATATATCAATTAGTACATCTATGACACTACGGGCAGATTTGCTTGTGATGCATTTTATATCCAACCATTTTGACATGTAATCATATATAATTAGATAATTTTTTCTTCTAAATTCCATAATATCTATCCCTAGTTTTGAGAAAGGCAACCTTGGTACTTCATGAGATAATAGAGGCTCTTTAATATTGTTATTTTGATATGTTTGACATATTACACATTTTTTGATAAAACTTTCTATATGAGAATCCATTTGTGGCCAGTAATATAGCATTCTAGATTTTTGTTTCATTTTAGATGTTCCTATATGTCCTTCATGCAGATTATACAGAAATTTTATTCGCAATGATTGTGGTATAATTAGTCTATGATTCATAAAAATCAATTGTTGATCAACTGATAAATTTTGTCTAAATTTGTAATAACATTTTAGAGGGTCAGGTATATTTTTTATATTTTCTGGCCAACCATTATTAATAAATGTTATAAGTTTACATAGTTCATCATCTTTGGAGGTTTCTGTCTGTAATATGTTTTTCTGATCCTCAGTACATTGTAAATAGGAAGCTAAGCCAATACAGTGAATCACCTCATGCATATAAGACTGATTTTCTTCAGTTTCATTTAGATATGAACGTGATAATAAATCAGCAATATGCATTAACCGACCTTTCAAGTATTTAAAATGAATATCATATTTTAATAATTTTAATTTAAGTCTTTGAAGCCTAGCAGATGGAATTTCATGTAGACCCCTTTTTAATATTGTTTCTAGTGGTTTATGATCATTTAATATTATGCATTTTTTTCCATAGATATAATAATGAAACTTTTTAGTTGCCCATACCACACTTAATAACTCTTTTTCTATTTGTGAAAAATTTCGTTCTGCCTCTGATAAGCTTCGAGATGCATATGTGACTGGCAAACCATTTTGCATTAAACAACATCCTAACCCATCTTTGCTAGCATCACACTGTATTATTATTGGTAAAAAACTGTTGAAGTTTTGCAAAACAGGAGCATTAGAAATGCATTTTTTTACATTACAAAAACTATTTTCATGATATTCTGTCCAAAACCAATGAATATCTTTCTTTAACAATGATTGTAACGGTGCTATCAGTTCTGCTAGTTTACAAATAAATTTTCTTAAATAATTTACCATTCCTAGAAATATTTGTAATTCTTTTTTGTTATTTGGGCTCTTAATATTTAAAATTGCTTTTACACGGTCTGGATCAACTTTCATTCCTTCCTTGGAAAAAATATGGCCAAAAAATTTTACTTCTTTTAATTTATATTGAAATTTTCTTTCGTTGAATCTAACATTGTGCTTCATGAGGCTGTTTAATTTGGCTGCTAAACGATCCACTAATGCAAGTGGGATCCGCCGTGGTGGCTTTATCACGGGCTTTACTCCAGCCTGAATGTGTAACTCTAATGGTGTTTTAAATTCACCGATTCCCTGAAACAATTTAGCATTTTTATTAATAATTAATTTCTTTTGTTTATTATTAATGTGAGTAACACTGTGAATACTATTGATATTTTTAAGTAAGTTTAACTTTACTAATGTGTTTATTCCTAATATTGGTTTAACAAGTTGATTAATTATTATAAATTCAGTCTTAATTTTTTCACCATTATTTAATAATGTTAAACTTGTTTTGCCTAATGGCTTAATTGTTGCTCCACCAAATGCTTCTAATATTATGTTAGTCTCAGACCACTTAGGACTTTCATCATCGACTATTTTTCTTAGTTCATCCAGTGACAAGACATTTGCTTGTGACCCCGTATCACATTTAATATTTACATATTTGTTCTCAACTTTTAAAGTATGCAACCACTCATTATTTTGAAGGTTTATAGTGTTACCTATGGAATGACATACTTTAATTAGTCATAAATCCTGTACCAAATTATTGTCATGATTAAGATCAATATGTTCAATTTTCTCCAGATCATGCACATTTTTAATTGTACATCCTGAAGCAAAGTGATTAAGTTTCTGACAATTAGTGCATCTTTTCCCATATGCTGGGCACTGCCTAGGACTATGTTCTCGGTTACATTTTAAACAGTGATAATATTTTTTACTGTAATTATTATTGTTTGACTGTTTATACCTACTGTAATTATTGGTATACTTAGCTTTATTATTGCTGTTGTGCTCTGGAAGTTGGGAGATTGCATCTACTGCTAATGCAGATTCGGCTTGCTTCTGTATAATTTTGACATGTTCCTGCGACAACTCCGCTGCTCGACATTTGTTCACTGCCTGGTCCAGTGTGAGTTCACTGACCTCTAACAGTTTCTGTTGTAGCTTCCTGTCTTTAATACCCATAACGATTCTGTCTCGTAACATCCTGTCTTCCAAGTCTTTAAAGTTGCAATTTTTTCCCAATTTTTTGATGCTAGTATAAAAATTGTCAAAACTTTCTCCATTTTCTTGATTTCTATTATTGAAATTAAATGTATTTATAACTTCATTTTGTTTGGGAGTGAAGTAATCATCAAATGCTTTGATTATTTGTTCATATTTATGTCCGTCGTCATCTTTCTTCAATATATTTAAATATAAATCCTGTGCTTCTTCTCCAATGGTGTTTAATAATATGGCTGCTTTTCTTGTGTCCGATAACCTTTCAAAACCCGCCGCCGTGAGAAAAATTTGAAAATGTTGCTTGAATTTATTCCATCTGGGTAACAAGTCTTCAACGTTGTCCAGGGATAGCGCTGAAGGCATTCTGTATTCGATACCAGCCATATCTTTTGTTGTAACACTTATTTCTTCGGCCATGCGATGCCCAGTCGGCAAGTTGATATTCAATCTGATTTTATATTACCAATCTTGTATTTACGTGCGTTAATATTTTTGTAATTTAGGTTCGCGGACCGGCTGCGCCATGTATTGTATCTTATTTTAATAATGTGGGAATATTAATAATTTTAAATAAAACAATTGTTATTTGATAGTGCAACGTTTACTCTCTTTAGTTTTAAGTGAAATCCTATATTGTGTCAAGTGTCATATACAGTAATGGTCACTGACAGTGACATATAAATGAATCTATGCTAATACACGTCATATATGAATGTAATATACGTCAATATAAATTCCGTCTACGCTTCTTTTTAAACAACAATGATAGCGATTGGAGCATTACTAAGACTGGCGTGCATAGACATTTAACTGTAGCCTAAATCGTCTTGTGGAAGGTAAATAAAAACAATCACTTTCGTAGTTCAAGTTTTAATTCCGACAAGAAATTGTAGGGCTACATAAATGAATACGCAACGGAAACGTTTATATATCTATAATATATATATATATATATATATATATATATATATATATATGTTGTATATATATATAGATTATTGTTCATTCATCTATTCAGTTAGTGCCTGAATTTTTTCAATTTTTTATTTTCATATTTAGTATGTTTAAACAATATTTATTCATTAAAGGGCCAATGTGGGTGTGGCTTGCGTAAGCCAGAGTACCCGTGTTCGGCCGTATTTTCATCCCTCTGGGAAAATTATAAATATTGATCTTACAGTTTCGGGAGTCAAGATTTTTTTTTTAGGAAATTTCCTCCTCTTTTCGAATCTTTTTTTCAAATTTGAAAAATCTTTATTACTTTTTGAGATATTTGCAAAAAACTAAACCCCTCCTTTTTTAGTTAATTGTTAATAACTTTTACAATTTTCGAAGGCGGATCTTCATTTTCCGAATCGAATGACACCTCATTTATAATTTTCGGAGACTGCTGAAAAAAGTTGGTCCAAAAGGCACTTGTTGACTAGTCTATCTGAGGCGGTATGAAATTTGCCGGGTCAGCTAGTATATTTATAAAATGTAATGCAGGCCAAGATCATCTTCGTAATAATCCAAGGAAAACCGACCACAATTTTTATCTTGATCTAACCACAGAATCAAATAGCTCAATCACATGCCAAGCTGTCATAAGCGGCCGCTCATAACATAGATGTAATCATTCGCTGCAAGGCAGAAGCAAAGGGACTATTACGAAACCATAAGCTATTCCACGCCAGATATGGTGGCTTGATTGTTGATCGAACTTTCACCAACAGACCGATTGTGTTAGCACTCTCTCTAAACCATGTACTCGATCTTTTTCCTTAAAATATTTTGATCCAACAACGAGTTGTTTAGCTTTGAGTTCACAAGTCATTTAAAAAAATATAAATGTGTGCGTGTACTAGTGTACACACGTAAAAAGTGAAACTTCTTTATGACCTTATTTTTCGAAAAATGATCTACTATATGCAACTTTACAGAAATTGGTTAAATAAATAAAGCCCCTATCACGGTCGAATCGCCCGTGGTAAAAAAATGTGACGGTGATTTTTTTTCCAACGCCGATAAAGAAGTTTCACTTCAAAATATAAAATCGTGTGTAATCAAAAGCCGTGGTAGCGCACGCGTCCCTAACTCTAAGGGCGCGTGTTCGAATCCTGGCCAAAAACATGTATCACTTAAGCAGTTATCTGACTTAACGTGTATACCTACTACGTTACAATTACCACGTACTAACGGTGAAGATGAAGTCGTGGTAGCGTAATGGCAAGCACACGTGTCCCAAACTCGAAGGGCGCGAGTTCGATCCTGACTGGAACGCATGCACCACTTAGGCAGTTTCCTAACCTAATGTGCATATTGTTACAAAATATCACGTGCTAACAACGTTGAAGGAAAACATCTTGATGAAACCTGCATATCGAGACAACGGATATTGTAAACCCGCCAATACGCCTTGGACAAGCGTGGTGGGTATAGTCTCCTATAAAAATGAGGCCCGAGCCCAGCACGTTTATGGGCTATTATTATAATAAAAATATACAATATTAAAAAACAAAAGGACACTTAGATCACGAGTTGACGTGTTTCTAAGAGAATATGATAGTGCATTATTAATCGTACTTAAAGTCTTTTATGAATAAATATCTCAGCTTAAAGTGTCTATGTATTTAAGTTATTATAAACAAAATTTTCTTTTTTGTAGGATATCTATTACTTTTGGAGACATTCTATAGCAGATCATTACAAATGTCTGCAATGCTACAAAAATTAAATGACTATTGAAGGAAATATTATATCTGCTAAGTATAGGCATTGATTTTTAAAATTCTGTTTTCTCCTTTCCAGGACTCAATGTCCGAACTCCGGGAGCTATGCTATCCTGGCACTGATGTCCTGATGCTGTGTTTCTCAGTCGTACGTCCGGAGACATTCCGATCCGTAGCTGAAAGGTGGACGAGAGCGGTTGCTAATGTAAACGCGCCGCTCGTACTAGTTGGTACACAGAGTGATTTGGTGCAAGATTCCAGATTCCTGCAGACTTTAAGGGTAAGTTAAACTACTTATCACTATACCTACTAGTAATTGGAATATTTTTCTCAGAATCATTATTTTCTTTCTGTATCATTTCTATAAATAGAACAATTGAAGCTCCATATTTTTTTTTATTACGTTTTTAATGTAACAGCAGTTTTGGCAGCTTTTAGGCAACTAATTTTTAAAATAGGCATTAGACACAGTATTATACTTATAGTATTAACATGGAAGTATGTAATGTTACGTTTTTAGGTTCAGTTAGCCATAACTTTTATGATTTTACTATTACTTTAGTTAGTTAATTAACACGAATATGTACAAATTATCAGAATCAAATTATGCACTTAATATGTGTCACTATAAACTTGAAATATTAAATGTGTATAAATTGACAATAGCAATCACATCTAGTCCTGTTGAAGTAGGAATGGTTCGGATCTCCTTAAAGTATTTTTTATCGTGTTTAGCTATGTGTCATGTAAATCATTCTAAACGTGACACCATATTTAGCAGTTTGTGACACATCGTTGCAATATTGTTAAGTTCCTTTAGAGACAAGATATGCAATAGGCTGTTACCTCATTCCTTATCTGCCAATTAGATTGGTATTTTGTATGACACACAACTATCAGTGATGAATAGAAGGCACATTAAATCAAACATCTTATTTTATGACCATGTCGTTTAGTGTTTAATATAAGTATAAATGTAACAGCATTGATTTATGTCCTTTATACCACAATGTGCAACAGTGAGTTTTTGTTTCTCATTTTTTTGCAACCATGTTTATTAAGAAATTTACTGTCGAACATAGATGACGCGCTTGAAATCAAAATGAAATGTCATGATTTTTCTATTGCTTACACCAGTGGTTCCCAAGGTGGGCGATAACGCCCCCTTGTGGGCGCTGCAGGCCTAAAAGGGGGCGGTAAGGGTCCCAGAAGAAAAATGGGGGCGTTGTGTAGAGGCTTGGGGGGCGATTTGTAATTTCATCTAAGTAGGAGGACTCTTAGACACGGACTGAACTCTCGACTCTCGACTACAACTTGTGAACATCAACTAATATTAATTAAGAGATTGCTCAAACCTAGTTCGATGTTTCTCTCCGCGTAGTTCATACATTTGTCCGGTTTTATTGAATAAATGAAATAAAAATGATGTCAATCGCTCCGTTTCGAAATGAAAGTAGACACAAACAAACAAATAAAAAAGTAACAAACACTTTCGCATTTTAATAGTTATTAGTATTCCTAGATAGGTAATTTTCGTAAATAATAGACCGCGGGCAATCATGTTTTAACAAGTTTTTGTTAAAACATGATAAAATAACCCGATTTGTGCATTACTGTATCAATCAGTTGGTTAATACAATACCTGTTCTTACTTGTTGAGCACGATTGAGCGTCGAATGAGATAAATGAGTTTATGCATTGATGTAGTTCTATTATTGCTATATCAATGAGTTTATGCATGTTTGTCTTATTCCTGTCGGTGCGTGCTGCTTATGCTATCCTATACAACAACGTAACTAACAACGTAATATTTATTTTCATTTGCTGTTTCGCGCGTAATAGATAAGCAGTACTTAAGTTCAACACTTACTTACGTATTTCTCAATACAAAACAATGTCGGAAGTAAAAAAGAAGAGACGGCAATACTGTGCGGAATATATTAAATTCGGATTCATTGAAAATCCCACAAACCCATCATCGCCGTTGTGCCTTCTATGTCTAAAGTCACTTCCGAATGAAGCAATGAAGCCTTTAAGACTGCAAGATCATTTCAATAAAATGCATTCAGATAAGAAAGACAAGAATGTAGCATATTTTCAAGATCTAGAGAAGAAGCATAATACTCAGCCAAGTGTAGCAAAACTATTTTCGGCGGCTGCTAAGCAAGATGACGACGAACTTGGAGCTTCGTATAATATCTCTTTGTTAATTGCTCAAAAAGGCAAACCATACAACATCGGAGAAGAGTTAATTTTGCCAGCAATAAAGGAAGTAATAACTACTGTGCTTCATAAACCGGCCGCAGATATTATCCGAAAAATTCCTTTGAGTAATAATTCTGTGCAAAGACGAATTGATGAAATGGCTGAAAATATTGAAGGATCATTGTGCAATCATCTGAGAACTAGTCAATTCTCAATTCAGCTCGATGAGTCCTCTATGTGCTCTACTAATGAAGCATTGTTGCGGTCTTACGTGAGATTTTTTTAAAGATGAGAAAATAGGTGAAGAAATAGTTCTTTTTGCTAGAAATTTAGAGACCGATACAAGGCGAAACCATATTCAATACATTGGAAAAGTTTTGTGATGAGAAAGAGATTCCCTTGAAAATATTATATCAGTTGCTACGGATGGCGCTGCGGCTATAACAGGGTGCCATAAAGGCTTCATAGCGTACTTAAAAAATAAAATTCCAGATTTCCTTGCTGTACATTGCGTTATTCATAGACAACATTTGGTTGCTAGAAACTTAAGTGAACGACTATTTCAATCACTGCAATATGTCATCAAAGTTAGTCAATAAAATCCGTAACAGCTCTTTGAATGATAGATTATGTCATCAGCTTTGTGTTACTAATGACGAAGATTTCAACCGTTTGTTGTTTCATACTAAAGTTCGTTAGTTATTAAGAGGCAATTGTCTGACTCGATTTTACAACCTGTTTGACTCTGTGATAGACTTCTTGGAAACTAAAGATACAGAATTGCGCAACAAGCTCATTACATCAAAGAATGAAGCTTACATGACAGACCTGTATAAATTGTTCAACGACATGAATCTCCAACTGCAAGGCGAAGAACTAAATTTAATTAAAACAAAAAATGTTGTTGTTGCTGCTTTCGCAGCCAAACTGCTTCTACACAAAAAGAATATGGGCAGACCTGAGTTTCACAGTTTTCCGAATTTATCAGTATCGTGCAGTAACGATGACTTTCTTGCCTACTGCCGACATTTGGAAAACCTCCACACTGAATTCACAAACCAAAACCAGGACATTTTGAAATTGGAAATACCAGACTGGGTGTTGGATCCGTTTTCAAATGTCAACACAGCAATATCACCTCAGCTGGAAGAAGAACTTATAGAATTGACAACAAACGAGGAAATAAAAATCAAGTTCAAAAATGGCTACCAAGAATTTTGGCTAAAAAACCTATCCCGAAATTTTACGCAGGATTGTAGTCAATCGTTCAGCGATTCTTGATAACATTCCCATCGTCAATTTGTGTGAGCTTGGATTTAGTACTGTGGCAACGCTGCTTACTAAAAAGAGACATCGTTTGCATGTTACTAAACGTGGCGGCTTGCGGCTGTTCTTGAGTAAATTGGAACTTGATATCAACAAACTTATTAAACAGCATTCAGCAGCAGCAGCAGATTCATCCTTGACATTAGTTTTTATATAAGAATCCATTACCTATGTTTGTTTTATTTTGAATAAAAGATACTTTGTCTAAATACTATAAAATTGCCCATAAGAGTTAACTTGAGACCTCAGCGCTGTTGTATACTACCTACTGCGCTTAGGTCTTAAGTTAACTCTTGCGGGCTATAGTAAAAGTATCGTTTAGAATGAATGTTTAATCTCCGTTAATGTAGCTCTCAACAATCAATTAATTTAATTTGACGTTATAGTGATTTTTAAGTAGGCGAAAAAATGGGGGCGCTAAAAAATATTTTATTCTCAAAGTGGGCGGTATACAAATAAGTTTGGGAACCACTGGCTTACACCATTGAGATATAACATGTCTATATGATCTAAGGCTTACACATCTCGTCGTTATATTGTAAATAAAAGGAGTAGAAAGTATGTCTCGAAAAGCGTAGTGAATTGAATTATGAAGGAAAACATCACGAGGAAATCTATACGTCACAAATATTATCTATGTATACGGCGATATTGCAGAATACGCTTTGATATAAAATTTAAAAACTTCGTTTAAAAAAACCGACTTCAAAAACTAAAATGTATATTCTTGACACGCAATAAAGTTAGGGAAGTATATAAAGACGATAATCTAGATAAGTTCTTTGATAAAATACGGCGAGAAGTTTGTCGTTTATTGGTGCTATAATGAGTATCTCAGATCAGCTCCGGATCTTATTTATTTAAGATGTGAATGTGATATGAACTAATTATAATTTCGTACTAATATATGTATATATTGTATATATATAATATAATAACGTATTTCTAAAGCTATTATTATTAATATATATTATCTAAAACATCTTAAAGTCGGTGCTTAGTAATTTTCAAAATATAGTAATTTTTATGTTTTACTTTGCACCGACTTCAAGATGTTTTAGATAATATATATTAATAATAATAGCTTTAGATATAAGTTATTTAAAATGAAAATGAAAACTACTGGGCCAAACGATGTCAAATTTTTAGGGGACCACATGGCAGCTATTCCGGGTCGAACAAAAAAGAATCACGTAAATCGGATCATAAATCACGGAGTAATCGGCGAACATATGGAACGGAGTGAAAATTATTTCCATGAAAAATGTTCATAAAATGAAAACTACTGGGCCAAACTATGTAAAATTTTTAGGGGACCAATTGGAAGCTATTTCGCGTCGAACAAAAAAAGAATCACGTAAATCGGATCATAAATCACGGAGTAATCGGCGAACATACATAAAAAAAGCAACAAAAAAAAAAGATCCCGACGAATTGAGAACCTCCTCCTTTTTTTGAAGTCGGTTAAAAACAAGGCGGGAATGCCGCCTGTTTCCCTAAAATATGAAAGCACATACCCTGTACTGTGGGATGTTTCTAGGCTGCGATTATTACTTGCTTCAATTCAAGTAGATATAAGTACAATCCATGGTAGCATAGTGGTGTGGCGGTCATATGTGTACACCATCACTTTAATGTTGGCAACATTTTCTATAGACTGGGGACACTAAAAGCAAGCCATTGTATAGTATGCAGTTACACAGAAAGCATTTTCCTAAAATTATTGTCCTAACATGTCATTATATAACGTACAAGTGTTAAATAAAGATTCACACAAATAACTGTCTGTAGTGGTTAGCGCACTCGCGTTCTAAACTCAAAGAGCTTTGAATCCTGGGCGGAAAGTATGCGCCTATTAGGTAGATTTGTAACCTAATGTGTATATTGTTACCACGTGAAGGATTCGCGTAGAGATAACCGATGTGTCAAACCCGTCAATCCGCTTTAAACAAGCGTTGCTGGTATACTGTCCGTTTCCCTATAAATAGGAAGCCCGAGCAGCAGCAGGACGTTATATCCCCACAAATTGCTAATGCGCTGGAACTTTGTCAAATTAACATTCACGTGACCTCATCCGCAAATCGATATGTACGCGTCCTCGCCGGCCAGTGATGCTAACAGTACTGGGTGTTCGGCTACGATTACGTCACCAAAATAGCGGCCAGGCGCAATAGCAATTTGCGGGGATAGTATATGGACTATTATTATTAAACTATTATTGTATGATTAAAGTTAAACAAAATATTTCTTTTCATTACAGACACGAGGTGAACATCCGATCACAGAGATTGAAGCGAAAGCATTAGCAGTGAAAATCAACGCGGTGTACATAGAAACTTCGGCGAAAACGAGAAAACAATTGAAAGACGCTTTTGACGCAGCCATCTTGGCTGGGTTGCCAGTAATACAAGGAAAAAAACCTCTATGGAAGAAATTGTTATGTATAAATTGAATTTTCAAAATGAATAGTATAGACTATTTTCTGACTGTGTATTTGGAATTTGTTGTGTACAGTTTATGGTTATATAAGTGGGTGAATGAAAGTTATACAGTGATCATTTCTTGTAAACAGAAACTGACTGCTGTTAAATGTTTGTGCTTTACGCTTTTGAAGAATTTAAATAGTATAAACTTGATCTAAAATAAATCGTAATTCTTAAAAAAAAAAAAAAAACTACGCCCCGTTAACATACTAGATTTTCCATTTAAATCAACTTAATTAATGATATTTTCTTATACTAAGCAAAATATTGAAAATTAAACTTTTAATTAGAATTAAACTATAAATAACCAAGAAACTTTAGTGCCTTAATAAGTTTTAAAATATTTAAATTATGTTAAATAACTTTTATCTCCTTAAAAATATATAGACTCCACATTTACGGCCACTTTGGTTGAGTGGTCTTAAGTCCTTATTTATTCGCTAAGCTTACTAAACCGCATAGGTCCCGAGCTCGAGTCTTGAAATTCACAAATTTCATAAACAAACATTTCATCATTTACTATGGTCTGAGTTTCTGGAAACGGGCCAAAATTTGTGCATTGTATTGCCCTACCGTACGATACACAAGGGTTGCTTAGTTTGGGGATATACGAGTAAAATGTGTGTCCTTATTTACCGATTTAATAAATACCTTTATTTATTAAATCGGTAATAAATTTAAATACCAAAATAAATTGACATTGAATCAAGTTATCTGTAAGATTTTATTTTAAAATAAATACATCAGAGTAGAGTAGTAGTAGAGCAGTAGAGTGGCAAGAACGGCTTGAATTCTGAAGTAACAGTGCTAGACTCGATTATTTACATTCCAGAGACAAAATTTTATATCTGAAGTACCCCAAGAAAATCCCCAATCTAGAGATCCTGATCTATCCTCTGATCTGACTATTTATTCACCATTACAATAAAACAAATAAAAACGAAGCAGCTTTATTTATAGTCTTCAAAGATAAATACAGTAATGCGACTGATCGTAAGTGGTACACCTCGTTATAAGATCATAATACGACTTCACAATTTCAATGTTTATTTAGATACATCCGACTCGTTCCCTTTAACTTCCTTTATGACCTCGGCCTAAATTTATTATACAGAAAGAGCAACGACTTCGGCCGAATTATGAAAATTGGAGCAAAGATTTCTTGTTAACTCTAAAAGCAATGATGTGGTAACTGCGCGATTTACCTACTTTCAAATTGCTTATATCCTCAATAAATGAAATATTACAGTAAATGAGTGCAAAACATAACAGTTAACTTTCATAGCTTTTATCTTTTTAGTTTATTATGTTTGTGAGTAGCTGGGAAACTCATAATTTGCTAGGCCCGGATCAAAAGACTTTGAGATTCTCAATCTCTTTTTTCTGGAAAGTTCTTTCACGCGGCTTACAAGAGTGAACTAACAAAGACTATCACGTAAGGAAAAGGCGTTATTCTATCTAGACGACTTTTAAAGTATTTTTTATTATACAATTTCGAACTTTAATGCAATAAAAATAAAATAATATCCATCAGTGTAACATACAGTGTTTTGAAATTAAAGAGATCTTGTAACCCTTATTCGGCCGTATTCGAGCGCTGTCACCATTCACGTGCGCATGTTTCTTCTATACCACTATAACACATGTTTTTATACTGGCGACATTGTTAATGTATCTAGTTCTTCAATTTATTTGCGAGGATATACTAGCTACCTTTGGTTAGATTGATTACAGATTTTGCGGATAAAAAACGCATAGAAATATTTATAGTGCGCGCAAGTCCTCAAGCTAAGGTTATCAGAAGTTCAAACATACTACCTTGTTTTATAGTTCCTATTACAATGGCATTATGCGTAATACTTTGTTCACCTTAAGATGAATAGTTTAATTATAGACCGCGCCAAATATTCTGGTCGCTCTAAATTAGAAACACACTATTTATACAAAAGTTATTGCGCAGCTTGTTCAGTTTAAGCTAGTATCCGTAAAGCTTGGACGCGGGCTTTGAATACTTCCTTGTCAAAAACCGGAAAAAGATGACCTTCGAAAGCGTCGTTGTACATAATTTTGATTAATTAATGAAAAATAAAGTTACATTGTTGTATATAATGTTTGTATCTATGAAACAATGGAATTCATGACTGCTATAAGTCATAAGGAAAATAAGGCTGTATTTTCACTTATGCTGGGTCCACACCTGCGATAATCTTAAAGTTATTCACTGTGACCAAATGCATAGAGTTAAAAATAACGCCGTTATTAAATAGCCCCATATATATCTGTTAATATGTTACGTAATAAACAATAAAAATAATATCGCATCACAAATAGCGTTTTACACCCATCGCCACATCTGCGGAAAACGGCCTATAAAAATAACAGTGTCCTAAATAACCTTTATACTTTATATATTTATATCAAAATGATACATATTTTTGAGTTTAGATTAATAGCTTAGCTAATGGTCACAAATTTGTATAAATGGGATACTTACGTTAATCTAAACATTACATTATGTAAGATGTATTTCAATTATTTTGTACAGTAGATTATTAATGTTATGCTTGTTTACGTTGTTTCTATCTTAGCTGTATATAATAATGGATTTAAATGTTGTTTTGATACTCAACAGGAACTGATAATTATATTTTATTACGATACGATATAAATTGTGTTTTATTGATTTTGACCCGATGCAGAATCTTCAAGTGTCATCGTTATTGTTTAAAGCATTGTTATCAGACGTGCTATAAAGTGGCAAATTTCTTCAATCCGGCTTACACCTAAAGTTTTGCTCGCGTATAAGGCTAAGCGCGCAGTACGGTTGTAAACAGGGAACTCGCCACGCCGATAAATACATCGCCAGCGCTTATACGCAAGCAAAATTTACAGGTGTAAGGCCGGGCTTATTGTGGTAAAATTACATTATATACCCGTTCACGATAACTTGACGTGCAGAATTATAGTATATACAAATTTAATTAGGTGTTTTCCTAAAACTTTACTGTTTCTTGTTACTAAGTTCTACAATAACAAAGAAACTAAGTCCATATTCATATAGTCTACACTACTGAGCGGCGAAATATAGAGGCGAGTCGCAGTCAGCCTGATTGTAAGTAATACAAAGAATAAGATGTTGTTTATGACAACGGAGGTATTTATAAGCCATCTATTTTGCTAATCCGTTCATTCCATGGAAACGACGTCATTTATCGGGATAAAAAGTATCCTAGCTTTACATCGAGTTTCATTTAAATCCGTAGGTACAGTAATTTTCACGTAATGCTCTATCAGACAGACAGACAGGCAAACATTTTAAAAATTGCATTTTCTGAATCTCCTGCTCTGATTTTTTCACATTTTTAAACACAATGTACAAACTCGAACCATTTACACATTTATTATAGTATAGATTAGGGACTTTAAATCAGGTTGGCTACAATTTTGCTGTGCAGTTGTATACACTATATTGACTTAGTTTTTTTGTAATTATTGTAATTAATTGAACAATAAACTAAAACATTGAAGGTTTATATACATATAAACCACCTAATAAAAAATTTATGTACGTAACATAGAGCTACTACCTAATTTCCACCACCTCACAAGACTGGTGAAACGTAATAAATGGATAATTTACTAGGGGTCAAATCAAAATCTAATTTTTAGTGTTTGTGGCGATACGAATTGACATAATATATTTGAATAAAAACAATCAAGTTCGTTACTGGACCCGGACCTGATATATATGTATATATAAATATGGGTTCGTCTAAATATTTGTAAAATCACTATTATTGTTTACCTCTCAGACTAAAGAATACTTTTATTTGTTAAACCAGGGGAATCTCTTTTCTTGCGACACACACTCGGGCCATTGATACGGGGGAAGGCCAAATGCAGCGCCTAATACCACCTGCACAAATGCGTGTGGGAATCTAGGCGGACCTCATCCCGCCCCGGGGGCGGAATCCGACCAAACTGCTCAATAAACCTAATCTGTGCCTCTAAAGATACACATACCAGGATACTACGGAAACTTGAACAGTGGTACTGGACGGCAACGCTCACGTTTGCAGATTTGGTATACCCCGTTGGCAAAGTGTACCACTTCATCAGCAGATGGTCCGCTGCTACCCACCCCCGTATGCAGAGGCTCCCCGCAACAGAGTAAAGAATACTTACTCCAACTCGCTCTGCGATGTGCCTACTTACCTTAACCGAGTAATTTATTATCTCTCCAGATTAAGTATCTGTATAATCACTGATATTTAACGAGATCTAGAAAGATGCGAATAATCTGATTTTGTATGTAAAGTTATTGTAAAGATGAGAGCTCTTGCTCCAGACAAAAATCTACAATTTGGTCAATCTAATGCTGAAAAAGGATTTTTTCCCAATAAAGGTGTATGGACTCAGTTTTCTAGCCTGCCATTGTAGCTAATTTAAAATAAACATAAATTGTCTTTAACTATCAAAGTCAAAAAGTAGCTGTCAAAGTTACATTTTGCAAAAAAAACCCAAAGAGTATATTGAATATATGAAAAAAACCATTGTACAAAAATAGTGGGAAATTTGTGTTGTGTTTAAAACTTTTTATATTTTTCTTATATTGGATATTTTTACAATAATTGAGTGATAATGGCAGACGAAGAGAATTATGAAGATGCTGATATATCAGATATAATTGATGACTCTGAGCAATACATGGATAGCGAAGCTACAGACCTCGACCACCAGCATACAGAGGCAGCAGATTCTGAAAATATTAACACGTTAGATACATCTGATATGTTGAATTCAGAGCATACTCCGAATGAAATAAGAGTTCAAAAACCAGAAGTTATCAGAACCACAAGACTACCAATAGCTAGGGTAAAGAATATCATGAAAATGGATCCTGATGTTAGTGTGGTATCTGGAGAGGCGGTGTTCATAGTAACTAAGGCAACCGTTAGTTATTTTATAACTTCTTCTTCAGCCCTGAGCCTATCGAACTCCATTTTTCAACGTAGGCCTCCCCAAGTCTGCACCACATATCCTGACCTGCTGCCTTCCTTGTCCAGCCCCATTTTATAACGATTAATAATAATATACTGCAAAACATTTTAAAGTGATGAACTTTTAAGGCTTCTAAATAAGTTTTTAAATATTTTGATACATCTAAATTAAAATTGTGTTACTTATCTATCTTCCTGTACATTGTTGGCAACCAATCGTTATTTGCATAACAAGTCTTCATTTTAGTCTTTCTGAAGATTAAAACATCATACTATGACTGACTTTTACTGTTTTCCCTAGATTCGGGACTTGCATTATATACCGTTGTTATCAATTTTCTGTTACTTATTACTTGATATTTTTCCAGGAACTATTCTTAGAAACAATTGCAAAAGAAACTTATGCATACACAGCAAGTAACAAAAGGAAAACAATTGCAAAAAAAGATTTGGATCTTGTGATAAATAAAGTAGATTGTTTATGTTTCCTGGAGGGTGCAATGGACTTTTGAAAATTAGTGTCTAAATAAAAGTGATATTGGAATAGATGAGTGTTGGAGTTCTGGAGTGGTGGGAATGAACTTAATTGTTGAAGCTATAGTCTGTGTTGAACTATTTCTGTACCTAATGTAAGTTAATTAAAAACAAATATTTAAATTTATTTCTGTTTTCTTGTTCCAAACCCAAGTCCTAAATGATTAGTTGCTTTTAAAATATTTCAAAATGATTGATTTTCCTGGTAGATCCAAACAAGCATTTTGAGGGTGAAAATTGTCTTAAAATATGTCTTCTTTAGAAGTCGTGGGATCTCATGATATTACATTACATACATTAACATCCATTATAATGAACTATGATGTGAAGTAACTCGTCAATTAAGTAGATGTCTGTTAAGTAGATACCATGATAAGAACTTACTTAGAAGTTAAATACTATCCGCCCAAGCCAAGTAGACGAATGCCAGATGTGTGATCGCCCTTGTGGAATATCAGTTGCAAAAACATCTAAAAATACCAATATGATTATGATTAACTTTAATTTGTTCAACTAATTATATTTTTAACTACTATTATAATACCAATTATGAGTTGATTTTTGTTATATTTTATTTTCCTTCTTAAATGCAAAATAATGAATGTATTGGTACAGGAGAGTAAAACTTAGGATAAGAGCAATAAAGATAACAAACAAGAAACCAACAAACATATTATAACAAAGAAAATAAGTCCAGAAATGACGAGTGTAACACAACTTATCAAACCTGCGAATGGGACTAGGAGGTATCTTAGCAGAATTTGGGGCGGAGGCCGCATTCCACATATTCGTCTAGTTAGCTTGGTCGAGTAGTAACTGCTTAACTAACGCAAACGTAAATCAGGCTTTAAGAGCAGACCTGATCTCTTCAAGAGTTGTTTATAATTATGTAACTAAGGGTTACACTGTTGGGTGGGTATGTAAACTTAACATCTCATGAGGACTCATGAACTCTTAAATCCTAATATTCATTTCGAGTAACAGTCATTAAAGCACCTAATTTTGTTCCTAATCAGTTCATATCCAAAGAGATTATTACATATCAAAATACTTTCATTCCTATGTTTATTTTTAATGTGGATTCTACAACCAGAAGTACATCTGAATTGAGGATATTTTGCCAAAATAAAACACATTTATGGGATAATTTCACTTTATTCTGCACAATCTTGATCCCAAAGTCATTTAACACATTTAATCAATAATTTTATTTTTTAATACAATATCTTAAGAAAATAGTCATTTTACATTTATGAAAATAAAAAACATAACACAATAAGACTTTGATTAATCTGGTTTTTGTATCGGTATATTTAGAGACAACATAAATACTAAAGTTCTGTTTCAGTCCAAACTTAGAATAACTTACTTTATATAATTATAATAAAGCACAATTTGCATTCTGGGATCTGAAAATTATTATGGCCTTCACTTATTCATAACCACAACAACATAACATATACTTTCAAATGTATGAGGCATCACTGGTCCTCAATTCCTCATGGCAAGTCAGCTTTACCTGAAATCGCGCACAATGGTGTTGCCATCTCCCTAGCACTGTTGCAATGAGGGAGTGGGATGGCAAAACACATTTGTGCGGAAGTGAAAGAGATAATGCCGGGCCATTGTTATGAAGTATCTATTTCTAGAGTAGTATAAGGCCAGTCTAGAATTATAATTATATTAGTCAGGGATCCAGGTCCATTTTTGCTACTGATTTCTATAAAGTCAATTTTCCGCGACAAAAAGTTGGGTGTCTCATTGAATAGAATAGAATATACTTTATTGCATAACATTAAGATACAATTCAAGAACTTTAAGCACAGAAGACAATAGGCGATCTTCTCATTAAAAGCAATTTCTTCCAAACAACCTTAGGATGGATTAGAGAAAAACTGTATAACATGTGGTTTTTGCAATATAACTCGAATGAAATAGTATATATATAAAGTTTTTGAAATGAAGCTACTCATGGAAAATTCGCTTGATAGGAAACAATAGCAAAAAGACGGTGGATCCCCAACTATATGTATACATACACGCAAGACAATAAAGTTCAAAAGTATTTTTTAATGAAGAAGAGTTATGGGCGAAACAAAAATGTAGGTAGCACATCTAGGATATAGGTATTTGTTGCATATTGAATAGTTTAAAAATATAAGTCAAATCCTATTATAATTAGTCTAATCCGATTCGATTGTTGCCATATATATAATTAAATGGCATATACATATTTTTCTAGTAGGGCAGAATATGTGAGAAAATATCAGTAGCTGGAAAAATAGCTATAGAAGGCTAAAGAGATGAACAATATCGGCCTTACTTATAATAAACTCATCAAGAAACAATTAGGCATCTCTTAAGAGAATCAGACCCTAATCCATTAATATCTTTTTTCCCCCTTTTAAACGTGTATTACATGTTGTTTACCTAAGACTAGCACAGATAAACGAAATTTGAATGATTAACGTAGGTTGTATCCAAAATATTCGACTTGAGAAGAGTTTATGGGTGAGATATTTATTAATCAGTTGCTGAACAGTTTCTTTAAATTTAAGAAACGATTATAAGTAAGGCTCTATATGTTTAAAAATCACTAATAGGTAGTACATAAACATGTATTATTTCAATTTACTAGCGCATAAAACATAGTGATTGAAATTGAAGACATATACATTGTGTTCGTAGAAGAAGAAAAAAATATTGCTTAACAATAATAAGTTTCTATTGACAACATTTAACTACATTCATTATTTTTAAAGGAACTCAGGATGTCAGGAATCGTCCCTCAACTGATATAATTAGACTTAAAATAGAGATATTTTAATTCAATAGTATAACTCGAAGACCTAACTATACATGATTTTATGAATTCTATTACTGGTCTCTGTAGAAGCGTCTCATTTTACAATAGAAAAATAATAAGGCTGTTGTGCACCGACTTTTAACCGATGGTTAAAATAAGATAATCGCCAAAAATGTATGGAAAAGCAGTGATTATTTTTGGTTAACCGTCGGTTAAATTTCGGTGCACACCAGCCTAAGAAAGGTAACTCTGTAAAGATCGTAACACTGAAGAACTGCAAAAGCCATTAGTCATTAATCATACATTTCTAGAGGGCGCCTAGGTTATCTTTCCTTGCATTTTGATATAGTAAAACACAACTAGATTTTCAACCGATACATATACTAATATTTTCTTAAGTTTTCGCGACTTGTACACATAATAAAACTACGTTTTAACGGTTTTAAGCGCGGTAATTTATTTGATTTTTGGTTTATCCGACGTTTCGGCCGCTTTTCAGTGGCCGTGGTCACGGAAGACAAAGATGACATTTGTCAAACGTGTATTGTCAAAGTTTTTATTCAGCCTACCGCCAACTTGTTCATTTTAATTATTTAGTAATTAATAATTAATTACTAAATTAATTATTTAATTAATTTTAATTTAACTAATTAATTATTTAATAATTAAAATGAACAAGTTGGCGGTAGGCTGAATAAAAACTTTGACAATACACGTTTGACAAATGTCATCTTTGTCTTCCGTGACCACGGCCACTGAAAAGCGGCCGAAACGTCGGATAAACCAAAAATCAAATAAATTACCGCGCTTAAAACCGTTAAAACGTAGTTTTATTATGGATACATATACTATATATTTTTGGCCTTATAATAATCTCGTTAAGAAACAATTAGGCATCTCTTAAGCAAGAGAATCAGAATCACACCCTAATCAATGAATATCTTTTTTTCACTTATAAACGTGTATTACCTGTTGTTTATCTAATAGGAACACAGATCAACCAAATTTGAATGATTAACGTATGTTGTACCCAAAATATTCGACTAAAAAGGAGTTTATGAGTGAGATTTTCATTAATCAGTTTCTTTAAATTTAAGTAACGATTATAAGTAAGGCCCATAATATTTAGAATAAATCTGTCTAAAATTGAAGTATATTTAAATTAAAACGAAACTTATTAAGACTTTAAAAATGAAACCAGTTCTAGGATAAGATTTGCTTTCAAATAAGATGCATAAGAAAATCTTTTTAAACGATAAAAATTTCGTGGAAAGTCTAGTTTTGTCCCTATATCAAAACGTAAGGTTAACTTTTGGCACCTTCTAGAAATGTAGGATTTAGGTGCGGTATCAGTGTTAGATATATTACAGGTCGATTGTCTTTCCTGATATCTTTTTATATTTCAACCAAATTGAACATATTCGATCATTTCAATAAATTAAAGAAATACTGTGAATGATAAACAAACTCAACATAGAATAAAATATTTCTATCTTTACACAAATTGATCACACTATCTGCATATTATAAATTCATTCACATCACAATATTTACAAAATGTACAATTTTTAATTAAATTTTTTTTAAATTATTATCCATTTCCTAATCATTCCAACCATAAACGTTTATACATTTTAGAAGCATACATACAAATTGGTAGTTGGAGTTATGGTAAACTTTAGAAATATTCTGACTCAAATTATAAATGTACTAGTTTTCCCGCGGCTACACCGCGTGTCAAACCCTAGGAAGCAGCTTTATTTTACTTACATAAAAAAACTTATTTGTCTTTTATATATTACTTTATTAAATTTTGTAACTTCAGTGAAAAAGTAATTGATGGTGGAAACTGCTTAAAAGTCTGTTGCGTGGTTTAGGAGGAGTTAGTGGATATTTAGACAGACGGGGAAAGTCATTTTATTTTGTACTATGTAAAGACACTGCATTGTTTAGTGAAACAAATATCTGATTATTATAAGTACAGTACGTGCAAAACTTAATTGCGTCCTTGAAGTTCGTACACGTCATTGCGCAGAACACAATTGTAAGGTTCACCCACATACAGGCCGAGCAAGATGGCAACTATCTGGACTCGCATGCCATCATTTTCGCACAAACCACGGTAAGGACAAGAAAAATGTTAACATATGATTGAACCTTCAAAAAAGTCAAAGAACTAACTTCACTCGAAGCACTTTCTTTAGGTTTTAGGAATATAGTAAATCAATAAATACAGCTTTATAAAAATACTAGACCTTTCTGCACGTCTTCGCTCACCTATATCTCGAGTTTATATCCAATATAACACACAATTTTAGGGAAGTGTTCATATATTATGTTAAAATTTTGTATGTATGCTTTTAACTTATTATTATTATTATATTATGTGTTATAATCATCAGATAAAAGTTGCCCATTGAATAAAGTATAACATAGTTGAATGACATAGTAAAACATTTAAAATATTTTATTCACACAACTGTAGCTATAATTGTTTTTATGTTATGTTTAATTATAATGAATAACTTTTATCAAATTAAAATTGTCTATTTCATCAAATATATTTCGAGTTATCTAAGTCAACGAGAATTAAAATATTTTTTTGTTGCCAACACTGTCCCAACAAATTGTCTATGATACAATTTAGTCTATTTGAAAGGGAAGGTTTGCTGCTATTCTTGGCTTCTTCTTCTTGACGTTTTTCGACGATGTACTTTGTTGTTGTTGAGTCACCTGAATACAAACGTGTGAGTTGGTAATATTAACAAACAGCCAAAAAATTGGAATTCAAAGTCAGTTGCGCTTCTTAATTTCTTTTCTCAAACATTTATGAAATAATTAATATTTATAATTTGGCATCATAAACCTGACGTTTACTCTTCGTCGCTTGATAAGTGCAAGGGATCTTAATTTATTATTGCCCAGGCTTCGCTCGTTTTTCTCTATCCCTCGGGAACAATACATTTTTCTGGTTAAAGTTAACCCTATGCCACTTTTAACAAACACGTTATAATGGCAACCTAAGCTAAACCACCCATTCTAACACATACAAAAAACAACATACCACTGCTAGATTTGGACCTCGACCAGCCAAAAAAAGCATCAGAACAGTACGTGATCTTCATGTAAGTAGAAAATATTTATTTCAAAGTGAAAACCCGCTTACAGTATCAAAGCAATAGCTTTTCCAGAGTACTGATCGACAGAAAGAACGTAATCCATCCACTAAAAAGATGGCATAGATTAAACCTAGACCAAAGGCTATAAGCCGCCTGATTTATTGGAATAGTTAAGTACTCACTGGAATATAGACCAACAAAGTAATGCATTGAACATATATGATTATAACTCTCCAGCCGATTACAGATGAATATGAGGAAAACATAATAATTTCAAAGTGAAATCTTACATATTTCTCCGTGCGGAAACGGAAAAGAATACTAATTCCTGCCTTCCTGTCATAGTTGGCGATAAAACAACCCACAGACACGTGGTAGGGCATCTTCCCGAATGGATGGCTACCAACCCTGGTCTAGAGTATGCCACCATAACACCCTTAAGTTGTGTTCAAGCTGATCAGTGACCAAGCTCCAGTTTCTCTTTCAAGGCCGGCAGCACCTCTAGTATTGCTAATGTCCATAGGCGTCGGTAACCACTTTCCATCACATAAAAATTAAAAATTTAAAAGTCATGATTCTACCCGCCATTTCCAAAATAATTTTCGTTGCCGTTGAAGAGGGGCGGATTTGAAAATTTGGCGCCCGTAGGCTATTCAAATTTTGCCGCACCTACCGCCCTCTATAAATCGATACCCTAGTTCACAATAGTTTTAATTACATTCTTTCAATGAAATATTATTATTTGTGCACTATCGTCTTAATTATACAACCTTTGTTCCCATAATTAGTAGAGAGAAGTAGATAGTGAAGCAGGAGATCGATGGGTTTGCTTCTGCCGTAGCCAAAAGCGCTATTCAAATTATAGAAATTTCTAATGTAATTGGTTAAACAGTTTACATGTTGAATTTTTAATGTTGTCTTAATAAGAATTATCTTATTATGTCTTAGAATTTAAATAAGACATAAAAGCTACATAAAAGATATTTTTAAAAGGGCACCAACTTTCACAGCGCGCCCTAAAACATGATACAAGTGGTGTTTAATTTAGTTCAATTGTATTTTAATTTTGTTTGTTATTTTATTTTTAAGAACGTATATTTAACACTATTATATTTATTCCCGATAATGAGTTCCCCTATTTCTACCTTAAGTGTATGTACTATGTATGTATGTATGTACGACGTGCGTGACGATACCTTAAGGGCACAGCGGAAGATCAGCGCTGGTTTTAACCGACCGGCATTATGCTGAGTCTGATGCCCCTTTTGGGACAAAATTTTATTCTCGTTTTAATTTTTAAGTAATTATACTGTGTGTGTTATAATTTGTCCTAAATAAAATTATTTTCTTACTTTCTTTTTTTCTAAAAGAACACTGGCCTCAAAGCCGCCCCTCCAAAATCTGCCGCCCTAGGCATCAGCCTACTTAGCCTATTGGTAAATCCGCCACTGGCGCAACGTACTCAGTATCATGTTTACTTTGTTGTGTAATGTTATTATATGACAAGATCCATAAAAATGAAGCTTACCGGCGGTTCAGTGGGTTCTGATTTCCGCAGTATCGCTTTCGGCGCCGCCATGTCATTTGACTCTCTCCTCAGCGACGTCCCGCTGGTATTCTGTGCCTTTCTGTAAATTGAATGAATTTCATTTGAATACCTACAATATGCCACTACAACCTGCAAGTAACGTGTCATCTAGCACTAAAGTCACAACCACACATCTTAAACATTGACAACATGTGCGCTTATCACAAATATTAAAACCAATAAAAAGGTTTTACATCTCTAAGCAATGTTCTTAGACAAGATATAAAATTCAAACAACTTTGATCTTAGTAATTTTAAACTTCATTGTAAAAGAGTTAAACATAATATTGTCGGTTCTGTCAATCAGTTTAAAAAGGTAACATGTGCTTGTGGAATTAAATGAATCAATTTAAAAACTGGCAAACCTTTTCGTACCGCTATACTATTAGAAACCGGTTCTCTACACTACTGTTCTATTGAAACGTTTCTTGTTTCACATTACCAAATGTTAATCTCTCTATCATCCAGCGTCCTAGAAAGCGGTTCGACAAATCTTGTGTAGTGAACTATAAGCGATGAACTATAAGGAACCGTGATACAATTACTAACAAACAAGAACGAAAAGTACTAATGGTACTATTAAAGTGAACTAGTCCACTGACCTATTAAAGTGAATTGTAATCGGAAGAAGCACTTGGTTGGCCGAATAAGCACAAGACTCTTTTCTAACCCTAACATGGACTACAAAGGGGTTTTAAACAACAATCAGAATTAAGGTCGACGACTTACCTCCGACTGGTTTGCACTTGTAGTGGCACGAACGGATTATTTATTCTATCAGAGCTGTTCTGCTGCGGGTACGGAACCGGAGGTTGGTTCGTATTGGCCACCGATTGCAACGGCTGAAAGAGAAACACGAACTAGCTATGAACATTTGATCATTATATTTAGAGATGAAACCGATATCCGGTAATTATCGGGCATTATTTTATTATCTAGTGGGATTCTACTATTT
The DNA here is from genome assembly GCA_949752895.1 of Dendrolimus pini. Classification (NCBI taxonomy): domain Eukaryota; kingdom Metazoa; phylum Arthropoda; class Insecta; order Lepidoptera; family Lasiocampidae; genus Dendrolimus; species Dendrolimus pini. The sequence continues at coordinate 5,019,962 of OX457131.1, forward strand.
AAAAAATACTTCCAGTGCTTTATATCTGGATAGGCTTTGGAGTGACCACGTTGAAGTATGGAAAAATGGGATTACTAAATGTCTTGCAACTTATGATACCTCGCCTCTTTAGATTTATATTAATAACTAGCTGATGCCCGTGACTTCGTCCGCGTGGTATTTATTATTCCTTCAATTAAAATTTTATAGATCGCAATACCTTATAATGCTTCTTTATAAATCACATTCAACGTAAACTGATTCGGAACATGGACAAATTGGTTGGTTGGCTAACTTAAGTGACACATCTCGATGTCCACTTTCTCGCGGTGTTTTGTAATGTATGAATTGTTTTATTGTATGATGATACCGGCAATATCAATACGTAATTGGGTGTATAAGTTGTATAATAAGCTGTTTAAGTAATTAAAGTTGTTTTAACTGTCCCACGGGAATGCTTTAATTTTTCGAGATCACAGTATCCTATATGTTGACCAAGGATATAAGCTACCACCATACAAAATTTCATTTAAATCGTTCCACTCGTTTCGTAGATTAGTCCGTACAAACAAAGAAACAAAAACTTTGAAAAGATCTAAATTAGTTCTAGTTCACTTCTTACACCCCCCTGACTCGGTTTTTAGCATTTTTTTCATTGTACAGAACTTTGACCTCTACAGTTTTATTATATGTATAGATAAGAAAATTTTATATGGGAACTATGTAAATTGCCTATAGGTATAATCAAAGTTGTTATGTTTTTTGGCCCACTTGTCCTCCCCCTCCCACTTTCCATATCACATCGCCCTATCACATTCTTCATGTCAGATCCCCATACCTCACCTCTATGCCACCCCAAAGACTGGCAACGCGTTTGCTTCGCTTCTGGTGTTGCGAATGGCTACAAGCGACTGTAGACACATTCCATTTGCTGGGACGTCTGCATGTTCACAAGCTTCGCAATTATTTTTTTTTATCTATTATTACGTTAAAAAAAACTCACCGGTCCCTTGACCCAACTGGGCACCAGGCTGTTGTTCTTGGCATAGACACTGGGCAAGTGTTTCGGGAAGTTCACTTGATGCTGCGACTGGGGCGGCTGCACTTGAAGCGGCTGCACTTGGGGCGGCTGCGCTTGAAGCGGCTGAAGGTTGGGCGGCTGCGCTTGGGGTTGTTGCAGATGCGGTGGCTGCGTTTGGGGCGGTTGGATGTGGGGTGGCTGTGTTTGGGGCTGGACGTATGGCGGCCGCTGGTTGTTGTGGTAGAAGTTACGCTGCTGAAAGTGAGGGTTCTGGAAAGGGAATGGCATCTGGCTGGTGCCGGGGAAGGGTTGGCCGAATGTCGGGTAGGGGGGTATCGCGGGGGGAGGGACGGCCTGCAGAACATTATTCGCATTTAATAAGAAGTATTATCAAGCACACAAACATTACCATTTATCGGGACCAAAAATATCTATTCATACCCGTTATTCAAGTACATACTTTATATATACCAATTTCGTGATAACCAGTTCATTTGCTATACTTCAAAAAAAGGGCGATACAACATGTAATCATCGAAACAAACTCACTTTCGAATTTATATTATAACATGGGTGATAGATTTAAATGTGACTGAAGTCTATTAAAATTATTAGAACTATGTAACACATTAATTATATATGAAAATTATGGTGTATCACAAAGATGGAAAATGCCACACTACACCTAAAACTGAATAGTGCATTTATTAATTAATTTTGTTGCGTGTTAAAATAATTATTTCTATGCATATATAATTTACCAATCATCATAATGATGACGAAATGTGTCAATGTGGCGCGTCAGTTCTCACACGGATAACTACCTGTTTCTTGTGACGTCATTTAAAAAAATAACGCGTTACAAAACGACTGATCAACCTGAAAACGTGTATCACCTGGAAAGTAAGTTATTAATCTACAATAACTACACAAAGAAGAAAGTTAAGTCGTGTACTTCGAATCCTAGTCAGAAAACCATGCACCACTTAGGCTGTTTCTGACCTTATGTACAAATTGTTACAACCACCGCGTGACGGTGAAGGAAAACATCGTGATGAAACCTGCACATCTAGATAACCTATGTGTCAAACCGGTCAAGCCGCCTTCCACAAGCATACCGGGTGCAAAGCCAGTTACCTTAAGAAATTGAGAGTTGGGGGGGCCCGAGCCTAGAGGTGGGACGATTATGTGCTCTTATTGTTATAACTACATAAAATACAATATATCCTAATTTAAGTTTTTACAATAACAACAATTATTTATAGTAGGGGAGCCCAAGATGCTAAACGTGGAGTTACTCGAGCGTCGTAGGGACCTGTTGGATTGTGAAGATTAGATGCTAAAAAGAAAAAAATGTTATATGATGTATGCCTTTCACTGGTAGGGAGCGGAGGAGGAGCGGGTACAGGTTTAAAAATAATAATAGAGTAGCACAGAAATACTCAAGCGCGTCATATATTCAAAAGGGATGTTAAGTAAGCCCTAAAGGAACTCCCATTCAAAAGACTGACGATTTGGACGCGACCAAAAGCATTGGCCAATTTTTGAAAATGCAAAATAAAAGTTACATTGAAGTATTCGAGCGCATCATATTAATGTACAGACGATTCGGCTTGTTGTCGTTGTCGTGCTGACCCATAATCTGACATTTAGGTGGAGGGCATTTCCTTAATCTTACGGTTTGAAAAATAATTGAAGCATAATAAATACCCCCACCTGTATAAAGGGTTAATATATGGTGGGGCTATATAGCAGGCTGCAAGGTTTCTCCCCTTATGTTATTCTGCCACGCTCGAGTAAATCCCAAAATCCCCGCTTGGCCTCCCCTGCTATTAATCTTTCCAAAAGGTAATGCTTCTATTATATTTGTGTTAAACCCGATTTCTTCTTTTGTCGTTTTGTCGGTATTTTATTATAATATTATTTTTGCTTTTGTTTTTTCGTTTACCAACCGCTATACCAATAAGTAGCGGCCCGTCTCGGCTTCACACGGGTGGACATTTATTTTATAAACATTTTGAGTTACATTATTATAGTTTTAGTAAGGAACATTAGTTTTTCTATTGATAAATATAGCCTATGTTACTCAGAGATAGTGTAGCATTCTAATGGTGTAAGAATTTTAAAAATCGGTCCCGTAGTTTTTGAGTTTATTCGTTGCAAACACAATTTTTTCCTGTTTATAATATGGTTATAGAAATATAAATAAGGGAGTGCCCTTGTTTTTAGAGGTGAACCCGTTTGCGGACACCCCACTGCTAGGTGACATGACAGTGGGGTAATGTGGGTCTCACCGGCTATTTTTGCCCGAATACCCACTGAAAGCCTCGGTATCTAATCGGGGAAAGCTCTCCTTGGGCCGGGGATTCGTTGCCCCAGCCTAAGCAATATAAAAATAAATAATAAAAAAAACAAATTCCTTACCTTGTAACTGCTGTTAGTCCACTCGTTAGAGTACATCTGTTGTTGCGGTGATCTCGGATTGAAGGTTGCGTTTTCCTTGCGCCAATTTTGTTGTTGCATTCTGAACAACCATAAACAATTAATTTGGCACACAAACACAATATATACACACATATATATATATATATATATATATATATATATATATATATATAATATATATATATATATGTGTAAATAATTAAAACTGGTTTAACGTTTAACGCCGAGTCGAAGTGTGAAAAGAAATGTCTTAAAAATAAACCAATCTAGTCAAATTGGTCATAAAATTGTCATCATCATCCGAGCGTTAAATCCCGGTTGCGTTCGGAGCGTTCATTCTGACGCCGAGGGTCCGCTTTCCTACTTTTTCTACTCCACTTCGCGCGATCTTCTGCATCCCCCGTTTTGAGACCATTGGCACGCATGTCATCCTTCACAACGTGAAGCCAACATTTCTTGGGCCTTCCCCTTCGACCTGGATCTGGCGGAGCCGGCATTGGTCGTAAAATTGTATCAATTGGAAGCCACTTAAGATTCCATTTCGAAATAAATACATTCATTTTCAGAGGGCACAGGATAGAGAGATCAGGAAGGACAGGAAGAATGGTATAAGGATGGGATAGGGTGAGGCGAATTGGGCCATCGGGATTTCCACAAATCGGACCAAAGCTAAGGGCCGGTGTTAAGGGCTTTAATCAGGATAATCATTCCAGTTATATAATTTGAAAAATAAAGACTATTTCAACGAAGATATGAGGTTTGGTCTTACCCGGTAAATAACCTCCAAAACGGGTGTATTTGGCTGCTTGCAAATACAATTAGACGTTATGGAGTTTCAACATTTTTCAAATAGAATTTAGAAATGTTATTATATAAATGCAAAAGTCTGCGCATTTGTTTGCTGCTTCTCCAAGGAACAGGCACTAACGTTTGTAAAGTAAGATATACGTATTTTTTTAGAGTAAATTTTGGTATAGTTTATGTTGAGACAAGAAAGAAGTTTAAGTAGATAAAGTCGCTTGAAGTTTTCGTAAATAATAATTATATTAAATTGCAATTATTTTATTTACTCGTAATTTAAATTCAATTCTATATTTTTATAGTCGGCAGATGCATGTGTACTGTTGTATTTTTCGTCAGTTAATTCCTTTTCTTTGTTTCTTTTATTTTTACATCGGTTTCTATAACTTTATTTACTGTTGAGGTTATTGCTGAGACATAACTGCATGCTTACCTTTGAGGTGATATTTGTGTGTTATTGTCATTTCTTGAACGCCAATTTTGATTCGTTTCTGGCATATTCTGAAATAATAGACGAAATTAAATGAAATGCATAACTTTTGTGGGATTAAAAAAATAATTTGTATGTGAGTCGGTGGCCATTTCAGTGTAACTATAGTCTATACATGTACATAAAAAACCGATTATATTCAATAATTAAGTTTTAAGTGACAGATTTTGTACGAGCGTACAAACTTATGACTTAATAATTATATTAAAGTGAAAGGAGTAAATATATATATATATATATATATATATATATATATATATATATAGCTAATTAAGCTAATACAAACCACTTCAGGGAAAATTCCCGCGGGATTCCTGGCCTAAAAAATATCACACATTTTATTACGCAAAATTTGCTATCGATCACTAAAGCATTTGAATTAGATTTTTTTTTAATCTGGGCATTCTAAATAATTCCCGGAAAAACTCCCGCGGGATTCCCAGGATAAAAAGTAGCGCCGATTTTAAGTCCAGGAATTTGCTGTCGCCCAGTGAAAAACGCATCGAAATCGGGCCAGTAGTTTTAACATAAATCCCGAACAAACAGAGAAACTGATAAGAAATTGTAAAATGCATGGTGTTCTTCATCGTTTATGTGGTCTATACCAGCTTTTTTTTAAAATACCTTCAATGTATAGTAACGGCATGTTTAGAGTTATAAATTATTGTTGAAATAGTAATTAAAATTATTTTTATCATAGTCTAAAATTATCATTACAAAATGTTTATGTAATTCCTGTTCTTTTATATGTAAACAATATTAAAACTTATTGTAGTACGTGTCCAGATCCCTATTGTACTAGGCGAGGAAAGTTTTGCTTGAACTACAGTTTGCTATTAACGAAAATATCTACGAGCATAAGATAGGCTTTGACCTCACCGCAAGTGGCATGTTTAAAGGTTACCTAGAAGGCAAGCTGAATGGTCGAAATGCTTCGGCACATAGGGACCACACCGATAACTTCCATGATGTCACATCTCTTACTGTGCTCTATGTTGCTAACCGTCTATGTTTACTTCATTGGCAACTTCTTAAACACACGTATTTTTTTATGTAAGCCATAGGAGGGATTCCACAATGGCTCCCTTTTATATACAGGGGCTATTATCAATTTCTCCATTGCATCCCGGTGATCCAAACAAATAACGGATGCAGCCGTTCGCGTAGCTAACCACTAGGCTACTAACTACTATCGAGGCGTCAAGCATCCCACTAAGCGAGCAACGTGATGGTTCACTAGGATAAGTCGTCTATCTAAGCGATCAACTACCCTCTTGTCGCTAAGCGCGCCACTTGCGGTGAGGAAGAAGATATAGCATTTTAGTGTTTGTAGTTATTTTAGTGAAAAATTATATTGGGGACGTATGTAAAACCTGAGATTAAGAATGGATGGGTTATAGTTGACTACTGGCTTTTATTGGCTGGCAGGTATCAGAAAACAAGAGTGCTAATTATATAATATACATAAAATAAAGCAATAAGAAAATAGGTCGCCTGAATAAGTTTAACTCAGAATTTCAAAGCAGTAACTCGTAATTTCGATAAGCGTTTTATTTAACTCAGATCTAATACTGTTGATAGAAAACATGTCGTCAACATCAGAACATAAATTCGCTTTGCAGTTGGAACCATACAGCAAGTTTTTCATGAAGTTAGGTCTGCGTCAAGGTTCGACTTGAAATCCTTTCCTATTCCATCTAGTTCCACTGAGCGCATACTTACAGGCCCAATAGGCTGCAAGCTTTTTACAGATGAAATAGTTCTGATTAGTAAGGTCGAGGAGGCAGTCCTTCTCGAAGACTACAATAGACATAGTATTGGGAGCTAAGATTGGAGGACATTGACTTGAAAATCAGTAAAACCAAAACCATGTATTTGATCAAGATTTAGGAGTTATTTCTGGTATCGCGCTCTTGATGCTAGTCTTCCTATTTACCATTTAGCGCTAAATTCAGCAAATACCATGATTCGCTGATGCCGAATGACTGTGACGTAATAAACACTTAATGAACAGAATTATGTGGTCTGCTTTAGTTATAAAAAAGAGATAAGAAACTGGTGTAACATGTGACTATGTAATGCCATCTAATTTAAAATTTATTCAAATATATCATGTTATCGGAGTCTGCATAATAGCCAACTAAAATAATAGACTAAAAACTTATGCACTAGGCTGATTTGACAAAGTTGTGGTAAATATATGATTTATCGTAAATGATTAAGATAAAACGAGTAAATATGTATATGTAAGAATCACTATCGATTGAAAGTTGCAATAATGATTGACAAATTGGGAGAAAGATTAGTGAAGCATGGGTAAGTAATGAATAGAGGTGTAAATCATGGGACAAAAAGATTGTTAAACTGTAAAAATGATAAATATTATCTATTTATCAAGCTATCATTAACAAATAAGCAAGGTAGGACAAAAAAGAGCTGAATGGATTGTATGATGTAAAGCATTATGTGAAGAACTGTGGCTTAGCAAGTGATATATCAATACGTCAAACGAGAAAAATATCAAACAAAGAGACATATCGTGCTGAACCCAAATAATTAGGAAAGGCCAAGGGAACAAATGTTTATTACCTTATTTTGCTCAGTAAAATCTGTTTTAGTTTCACTGATTTTCAATAAACTCCTCAACAAGTGTGTAGCGTTGTCCTAAAAAAGAGAAGAGAACATCCACCATGACATCCTTTCATCTATATTCATCGAATTTCATTAAAAATCATCATGTGCTATTGAAAAAGCTTTATCTGGCTTTCAGGAATAATATTCGATTTTAAAATAATGAGGTACAGAAGTTGGTTTAAGTTATTTTCTTACCTGTTGTTGACCATTACTTGCCACTGTATTTGGAATAGTATTACGGTTGTCTATTTGTGGAGATTTCTTGTCAACTGGAGGACTGTAAAGAGATATTACATATATTCATATTACGCTTGAATATTTAAAAAATATTGTTCATGTGTAAGAATTTTATATAATCAGTAAGACATCAGATATATAGTATTTGTAATGTATGTCATGTAAATTGTGGGTATTTTGTATTTTATTCAATGACGAATAAATCAATCTTATTACCGCTTTCATCATATTTTTTGACAATGTGATGGAAGCGGTAATAAGACTGATTTATTCAAATTGGATAAAATAAAAACTACCCGTAATATACATGTGATACATTACAAATAGTATATATCTGATATCTTACTGATTATGAAAAATTTGTACACATGAGCAAACTTTTTTAAATATTGTCAAATGATATGATGGAAACGGTAATAAGACTGATTTATTCGTCATTGGATAAAATACAAACTACCCGCAAAATACATGACATACATTACAGTATTAAAAGAAAACTTATTGTTGGCTATATACCCCAGTCTTGACTTTTATATAGAAACCAGTTTGAAAGCTATAAGTTAACATTACAATATATAAATATTAGTTGACTAACTTGAGTTATGTATACTAATAAAATTGAACTGTTTTTGATGATGTTAAAACTAATGCCAAAATTTAAGTAAAAATTGCTATTTATCGTATCTAATATATAAAATAACCGTTTTTAGGTAAAAAAAACTCGTTAAAGACGCAACATTTCCTAAAGATAATGTAAATGAAATTTTAGTTTATATAAGTCCAAGAAAAATACCTATAACAAGCAAAAGCAGAATGGTGTCCGTCTTCCCTCCGCAACACGTTCGGCGTGTTGTTGCTGTAACCGAAGCTGTCCTGTTCGCCCATTGCGTTCGACATGTTTTTACGCAGTTTGCGTCCGAACGAGATGTTCAACATGTTTGTTGGTAACATTCTAGAAATTATTGATTTATTGGTATTATTAACATTGTCAATGGATGCATTTTCTTGGATATCAATAATATATTGTTCTTTGACAATATTTATTGCTATGCGGATAACAGCAATGACGACGCTAGGTCATTATGTCACTCACAATATGTTAATCACGCTAATTTTACTCATCACAACTATTATCTCTCTCTATAAATATGGCTAAACACGATTTGTGTATCTAGCCAGTGTCAAGTATCCAGGAGTCTACAAGTTTTGGAATGATCTTCAAACAACAAGTCTCAACTTGTAGTAGGTCTTTGACTGACTCCAAACGAAGCAGACCTTAGGGCGCGTTCCCACTATGTCGTAACGATTAATTTATCGTTGGACCACTGTCGTCTCTAGCTGTTCCCATTATAACGATTGTTTGTCTTCAACATTTTTTATCGTTTAGCGACTATTGCATCTAGCTGTTCCCATTGGATCGCGATGACATTTTATCGTTTCACGGCAGTCGCTTTGTCGTTTACACATCATTAGCGAGGGGGAAAGGAAAACACGTGTAAACGACGAGACGATATTTTTATCGTGGCTAGGATAGATTTGCCGTCACGATTTAGTCGTAATGATTTTTTATCGTTTTACGACTGTCATGCTAGCCGTTCCCATTGTCATGAAAATCTGTCGTCACTGCTAAAAATGTCGTAGACAACAGTAAATCGTGTCGTTCTATATGTGAACACCTCCATTTAAACATATAAGCCACGACACTTAAAACTACACGATTATCTGTCGTTACGACAAAGTGGGAACGCGCCCTTATGGCAGTTCGATAGATCCATTTCACAAAAACTATTCAAATTTTCAACACAATCACACAGTTAAATAAGCTATTGTTCACTTGTAAACAAAATTGCACAGCTGCACACGTAAACATCACCTATTAAGTCCAGGCCATCCACTCCATCACAATCTTTTGTTATAGTTTTTGTCACATATGAAGAATCTTGAATAAATATATATAAAAAAACCTTTATAGAGTAGTCTGGATAGAATTGTCACGTATCTAAAGTACAGAACTTCTTAGAGATTCTTCAAATGTGGTATACAAAACCATGTTAATTTTAATTTCTCGAAGTATAATTGGCTGAATTCGATAAACTACTTCCATTGAAGAAGCTAAAAATGATATTAGACGGAGCAACCAAGTTGATTCAATTTGGTTCAATGACACAAAACTGCAAGAATATAGCAGTATACAATGATTCAAGTTTATGTTTACATGGATCACTTTGGTTGATTCATCCAGATCGAGAGAGTATTGGACCGTCTAATATTGGCTTAACCTGTAAGATGGAACCACCATAAATTTATTGCCGAACTGTCACACACAGGTCATTGGGAAGTTCCACAAAGTGGTCTAATACAGAAAATTGAAATGAACGTTGAACTGATGCTTTCTCCCTTTAACTACATAGAATTTGTGTTAGAATAAAAGAGTCGATATAATTCTCTTGGTTTTGGCGCGGCAACTTTGAGGACAGCTGGCAACTTGTAGAAAAAAAATAATATTAAATTTGGCCCTTATTATTTATTTAGATTTATGGCTTGGCAGGTAGGCCTTTAAGCCAGATCTTAGTTTATATAATATAGTTTCTTCATTTTCTTAAGCCTATGTGTAGCACAGCTGAACTGTAGGTAATCAGTTAGTGCCATTCAACGGAGTTCTTGTGACAACTTAAAAGGCCACATTTAACTATACAGTTCACATTTCTCACAAAACACATAATTACTAGTCAAAAACTATCAATATCTTACAACTATTGTTCATTTTATAGTAATTTTACACATTTTTAGAAAATAAAACGGCACAGCACAACTCTCCTTTCAGTTCCCGCCAAAAACTCAATTTGGCCCTTATATTTAGAAGGTTAAGGTCTCTCATCTCAAATCGTTAAACTTTTGCTTTTACTTACCTATAAAACCTCGGCTGGTCGAAAAACTCTTCAGTGGTTGCTCCAGGGAAGGGTTCGTCGAACATCACTTGGTAAGTGGGCTCCGCGTTCAATTTATCCGATAACCGCACGGTATTCGAATTTGGCGGTTTATAAATCGCCGTAATGGTACCCGTAGCTCCGAAAGGTGCGGTTATATTCCTACCAACGCTAACAACGCGGTCGTAAATCTTAAAATCCGCTTTCGGATCCGGTTGGATATTGCCTTCGTGTAGTTCTGGCTGAAATATAAATTGTTCTTTACTAGCCTTTCCCCACGGCTTCGTCCAGGGAAAGTCCCGATTTGTATCCCGCTGAAGATATCCCATTGTCTGGGTCAAATATATTGCGCACTATTTTGCAAGCAATCATTCACACAGATAAAATTGCATTGTATTTTTATTTAGGCGTTATTTATCCCCGGAAATGTACATCATTTTATACCGGATACTATCCTAAGGCCGCCTATCGTTTCCACCGTGACAATATTGTAATTGTACATTTTTGTAATTAAGAAAGAAGAAAGAAAGAAAAACTTTATTTGAAGAAATAGCGACGTAATTATATACCTTATACATTATTTATTATACACAGAGCATATTCTGAGAATTTGTACGCCGCATTTTCAGCAAACAAGGTTTACACTATTCTATTATATGCGGGATAAAAATACCCATTGTACATTCTGGGTATTGAGACAACATATATGTTGCATACATACATATATGTAGCAAAATCAGTTTTATAAAGAATCTGTAGGCAAGACAAAAATGAATGTACATTCTTTTCGGATGTTAAAATCTCGCAAATTGCAACATTAACCGACATTTTCAGAAATATTTAGTAACTTTTGACTTAGATTTTTTTATTGTTGCAGAACAAGCAGACAGGCCCATGGCCCACCTGATGAAGAGCGGTCACCATCACCTATGGACATACTTTAGTTGCTATCGATAGAAGTCTCACTGACCTTATACAAAAGGTTCCACTTGACCTGCAACGTGACTTTCTTCTCCTTGGTCTTAATCTCAAGCATCTGCTTGTCTATGTCGTTGGCCAGCGCCTTCATTTCCTCCGGCTCCAATGCCTCTGACCCACATTCGGTTCTGGACGCTGACGAGTGAGGTTGACTCTTGAGCCAGTTGACAATGTCCTCAGCTTTCTTTGCACTAGAATGGTAACTCATATAACTCATCCATATATAATTACGATAACATGAGTTTTAATTATTCCTCCCCCCAGTTCCACCACGGGTCAAACCCTATTAAGTAACTCTACATTACTTACATAAAAACCTAATTAGGTTGTTATATATCCACAAGCGAAGCCGCGGGCAAAAGCGAGCATACTATGTATATAAACCTTCCTTGAAAAAGCACCCGACTGATGGTGAAAACCACTTTAGAGTCCGTTTCGTGGTTTGGGAGGACTTAGCGGATATAGAGACAGACAAAAAAACGGAATGCGATTTTTGGGTTATACTATGAAAAGATATGCAGTACTTAATCATAGCTATATTGTGCCTATCTATATGTAATACGTGAAGCAAAAATTTTGTACCCATTTTTTACGAAAATTGCGTGGACATATGAAATTTCGCACACGTATAGTTTATATAGAGTTTATATTCGTCGCTTGAATACTAATATTTTTTAAAAAAATATGTATGAAAAATACATTAAACGAATAAAAAAATATTACACACACTACCATGTATTTGACACACACACATGAATATTTTATATACTCTTTTGTGTATTGTTCAAGTCAAATTAACAGTGTATATCGAAATCTGTGATTATAGAAGTAGTCTTTGACTTTAATTATTATGGTTGAATTTCCCGATAACCACTAGTATGTATAATATGCCTATTTTACATTGTTACAATTATCTGCTGCTACATGCCGACAATGAAGGAAAACATTGTGATGAAAACTGCACATCAAGGTTAATGGTGTATGAAACGACAAGCATTGAGTGCTTAGAATGGGATTGCCCGAGTCTAGCTGTGAGATATTTAAGACAGATTATTATTTTCTTAATATTTTTAAATATAGCATTGCACGATTTGTGAATCAAGAATGTATAAAGTGTTTATGTTTTAAAACAATTTTCATCAACAAAAGCATTTGATAATTTGTACATCCTTTAAATGGAAAATGCAGGAACAAAAATAATTGTACTATTGTATTTAGTTGTGATTTCACTAATTGTTAAACATTTACTAGTATTTTTTTTTGTAATCAAAATTGAATATAAAAATACAACCAAAAACGACATATATTATTTTTTTAGGATCTACTAATGACTCACCCCACGGCGTTCGGCCAAAGATCGCTCTCGAAGAATACGTCTCTGTTCAAGTGTTGAGCTAAACTATCGAACAGTTCGGGAAATGCCTCCTCGTAACTTTTCACCAAATCAATGCACCTTTGCGAGTATAGCCACGAATTGGTCACTGTACAGCGCCGTGTGTAACCTGCTACTTGTAAATTCTGGAAAAAAATAACAATATTCTAGTAATCATCCTCTATTGATTACTAGAATATTGTTATTTTTTCCAAGGCACTTAGTAGAACGAACCACCATAACCTAAGTCCTTCCCTGACGCACAAGAGCAACGGGCGACGGCAACATATTGTTACGAGTTGCAGGACTCGAATTAAAATGCCGTTGGAATTGTTTTTGAGTTTATTAGAACTATACAAACACGTATAATACAGGTACAAATATAACTGAATACAACCATTGCAAACGTAATGCAGAATTCAATAACACGCGCAAAGACCATCACTAAATAGATTACCGAATGTACACACGTCTTGCTTCGCTTGGGGTTATCGCTCGACTGCCTCCGTCATCCGCGTGGACCGACTTTCTTAGAATCACACCTGGCTAATAACTGCCATATAAGATTACAATACACGATGTTTTTCTAATCACAATTTTTAAACACAAAGTAAACAAAAGAAGTCCAAATGACGAAAAGGTAATAAAATGTGTTTCTACAGGGCTGCAGGTGTGAATATGTCTTTGTCGGCACCTAGGTCGTAACAATATTTATATACATGGTAAAAAGATAGATAGTAATTGGTACTTAGAATAGAATTACATTTATTATTTAACATTTATTGTACATATTTATTTAAATAAATGAATAAATTGTATAAAATGTCACAAACATAAAATTGAAGAGGTGTTGAGTTCTTTCTTGGAATGACAGTTTGTCCTTTCGGACGTACAATACAGGAAAGTAATGGTGCCTGGCCAATATAGCAATTATAATTAATTAATCAAAAATTAAATTAATACAAAACACTATCATTACAGAAGCACAAAACAATGTAAAATAAAATAAAACATTTTTTAACGTCATTCAATCAATTTCAAAATAATACTGTCATACATAATGTAAGTCGTTATTAATTATAACTGTGTAAGACAATTCATTCATTACAAAATGTTCTAAGTATGGCGAGCATAATACTTAATATGTCGTTTACAATATGCCTACTTCCACAACAGCAAGCAGGTAAGTGAATATAAGGAATTTCTACTTTCTCGAGGTGCATATTGTATTAGACGGTTTGCTCACCTTTTTGTTGAACTTGAGATTAAGTCCTACATTAATTTTGTTCATATCATCCGTAGATCGATTGCTCCTTTCTCCAGGGGCCACAAATACCGTACCCGTGATGCGAGATAGCATTTGGGCCGATATGCCTATAATCAAAATTAAAATTCAGTTATTTTGGATAAAATATATTATAACAAGATACTTTCATATCTGACAACTCGTTTCCCAACATCCCATTGAAGGACTACGTATTTCAGAGCAGGGATGTATGTATGAAGATCCCTCAACAACTATATATGATATATGAGTTATATCTATAGTCTATATATAAAATTCTCGTGTCGCGGTGTTTGTAGTTAAACTAAACGTAGTCCACCCCTAATTAATTTTTTTAATTTTTAGATATTTTTTATTTAATTTTTTATGATACAGCATTAAAAAATACATAAGAAATCTAAATTTTCAACCTTCTACGATCGACCCCTATTTTTTTCCGGGCAGGACGACGTCTGACGGCACAGCTACTAGTCTATATGAGTTATAAATCTATGAAAGTCTTAAATATTAAAGAACACCTTATGAACAAAGGGTCTTGGGTCTTCAATTAAATAGAGACAATATGATATTCGATATATTCTTAGTACCTTTTATTGTACATTAAAAACAAAACAAACGCTCCATTGAATCACCATGATTAAAATATTAATAATTGTAAATTAATTTAATATTTATCATGTACATCATTTAAAAAATCCGTTTTCTTTAACATTTTTACAACCGTTTAACCAAATTATTTAATTATTTTTAATATTATCATCCCTTATATATATTACCTATAATTTATTTTTAAAATAATATGTATGTCAATCAACTAAATCTACATGTCAAGTCAAATACGTATAAATTGTAGGTACATTAAATTAATATCTATTATTAAACAAAAGTCAATTATGACCAATTATGATATTTTACCAATGACACAAACGCACTTACTTGGGCATGTATAATGTAATGCCGATTATATTCTGCAAATAATAAAATCAAAAGAAACACTTACCACAGGCGGCGGCGGCGTGTCCGGCACTCTTGTAAGGAGCGACGCTAACGTAAGCGCAGTCGGGTGTCGGTTCAGGCCTCTCTTTCACTTGCACCCTAATCCGACCGCTTTTAATCCCATCTGAGTCCACTACCTACATTTAGGAAATAACTAAATATGTATCAACTGGATAGACTGCAGTCATTTTAATTTTGGGCTAGTTTGATCGACGCCACTGATTGTCAAGGCGCTGAGTGCGAAAGTCTCGGTGAATTAAAACATTACTTTAGCATGTACTTATTTATTTGAGATCAGAATGTTGAGATGGATCTGTGGTGTTACGAGAATGGATAAGGTGAGAAATGAGTACATAAGGGGATGTTTGAAAGTTGCACCCGTGACTGATAAATTGAGAGGCAGAAGACTTTTTTTTTATTGCAGGAGATCAGCAGACAGGCCCACTTGATGGAAAGCGGTTACCATCGCCTATGGGTATTTGCGACACCAAAGGTGCTACAAATGCGCTGCTACTCTCTTAAGAGGAACTGGATCCTGGTCACTAATGCCGGAACACAACACAAGGTTGTTATGGCGGCATACTCTAGACCAGGGGAGGTCGCCATTCAGTCGAGCATATATATAATACCCTACCCTAGACTAAGTTGGTATGGGCATATAATGAGGAGGGATGAAAGTCACGTGACAAAAAGATTGTTAAACTACAAGATGGATGGGTACAGATGTAAAGGTAGACCAAAAAAAGATGGATGGATTGCGTGAAGGATGATATGATTTGTGGTGTGACAGAAGATGTATGTCAGAATAGAGGAGTGTGGAAGGAAAAGACATTGTGCCGACCCCAATTAATTGGGATATGGTGAAAGAAAAGAGAAAGAGGGTGACACTTGACAAATGACATCAATTGGTAAGTCTAGAGATGTGACGTTTTGCGTATCATTGATATTCGTCGGACGATTATTTCTAAGCATTAACAATAATCGATTGCATAAAAATTTAATTTTTGATTAATGATGATTTTTGGCGATTCGGCGAATTGGATAAATCGGTTCGCCTCCTCCTTAGCGAGCATAACGGGCTCTTTCTCTCTCCCCCTATCCTTCCTCCTCTCTTGTTCCCTCTCTACTATCGCATTCTCTTTATCTCGTCTCTCCCATTTCGTCCCTATCCCATTTTAAAGGCTGGCAACCCGTTGGCTGTGCCCCGGATGTTTCAAATGTTCACAGGCGACTGTAATCACTTTCCATGAGGTGGGCCATCTGCCAGTTTGCCAGCTTCGCGATAAAAAACGTGAAGTGGAGATGATACGTTGGCGAGGAGTTTGTTGCAAAAGTTCTCTTTTAACAGTAACTAAAATGCTTTGGAAGCGGTGATAGACTCATGAGTTCAAAGAAGTTTGAAGTAAATACATTCATTGTAGATACTTACAGTGGCCAGACATCCGTAATGGGGTCCTTGTGTAAGTAAAAAGACATGGTCACCAGGCGGGTAGGCCTCCATGGCCGTGCTGAACCTGTTGGGCTCGTCCAATATGTAAGTACTAACGTCCTTAATAACCGCCTGGTGGGCGTAACCACAGGGTATGGAGTACCATTCGGGTTCTTGGGCTATTTGAGAGTCACCTTTCACCAAGTATTTGAAGCCTGGCAAACAATTGACATATTAAATCATACATATTGTCACGCCTGTTTCTCATTGGGGTAGGCAGAGATGATCCTGACAAACACTTTAGCATCTTAATAAAACTACGTTTTAACGGTTTTAAGCGCGGGAATTTATTTGATTTTGGTTTATAATTAATTCCATAAACAAAATTAAAACTAAATAATTAAAATGAACAAGTTGGCGGTAGGCTAAATAAAACTTTAACAACACTAGTTGGACAAATGTCATCTTTGTCGTCCGTGACCACGGCCACGGAAAAGCCGCCCAAACGTCGGATAAACCAAAATCAAATTAATTACCGCGCTTAAAACCGTTAAAACGGAGTTTTATTATGTATACAAGTCGCGAAAACTTAAGAGAAAAAAAGCTTTAGCAACTTTTATTAATCACTTCACACACACACACACACACACACATGTTTATCTTCAAGATATCTTCTATCGGATCATGGCGAGTATATGGTTGTGTACCGCTACCGAATACCAGTTACATTGTTGTCATATACTTATTTTTGAGATTCTCATCTCATTCATAATATTCCTATTTCAACTCTTGTCACTGCATCCAACCATAAATGCTATTAATATTACACACGTGAAAGTTTGTGAGTGATGATGAATGTTTGTCACTCTTTCACGCATGAACTATTGAACGATTTTTTATGAAATTTTACAGTTGAACGTGATGGATATACTGTTCAGGTAATGCATTAATGTAAAAAATTGATAAAGCTTATTTCATGTATTGCGTTCAACACTGTGATTTTGTAAAGATCCGTAACGGTTAAAATTGTCAATATATTTGAACCACGCGTTCCATTTCTTGCAATAAATTTGCGGTGTTCTGAGCGTCGGGTCAGTAATAATAGTAATCTTGAAAGCCTTGGTTTATTTAATTTCAATCAATGTTAGTAAATCAAAATATACTCGTGGTAGCTAATGGGACGCGCACGCGTCCCAAACTCAAAGGGTGCGGGTTCGAATCCTGGCCGGAACGCACGCACCACTTAGGCAGTTTTCTGACCTAACGCGCATATTGTTAAAATTACTACACGCTGACAACAGTGAAGGAAAACATCATGATGAAACCTGCATATCGAGATAATTGATGTGTCAAACCAGGCAAGCTCTCTTGGACAAGCGTGGCGTGCCCCTACAGTGGGAGGTCTAAGCCCAGCATTGGGAAGTTTATGGGCTGTTATATATAGTAGACTTTTAGCTAGACGTGTTGCTGGGGAGTTTCTTGCCGCTTCTTCTCCTTAACAGCAATAACATGTTGCGAAGCGGTATATACATAGACTAGGAAGTAAAATTAAATTTTAACCTATATTTATGACCTTCAAAAAGTGTTCTCCAGTGGAACTTATTTTGAATAAAATCTTTTGAATTTGTAAATCAAAATATATTAACTACAGTTCCAATTTTTTTTTAATATGGTCTTGAGCTATAAGTTTAAATATTTTCAAAATGCTTAAAATCACATAGCGAATTAATATGCTTGTTTACCTTTTAAACTTACTGCGTGAATAATTGTTGACACATCGCCTAATTCAATGCCCAAGCGATTTAGGTTACTGAAAATAAATTAACGATTGGCTAGGCGTTTAAATCGTCTTTATAACTTAGCCGAAACACATAATAAAGTTACAGCAACTGCATGGAAAGTATATAGGAGAATCCAATAGTTTCTTTGTATCAGATACCAACATGTTTTTGAAGCTATATGATTATTTATTTAGTTTAATGAGTTATCAATCTATCTATTAATTAAAGACATGAGGACACTGTGGGACGACATGGCTGCTAAACGGCAAATCTTTTTCAAAATAAAGAGAAAACAAATATGTAATGAGATATTATATATCAATTTTTATATATTATATATATAAATATCCTTTGTTAAAGTACTCAGTGGTCAACCTTGACTTTTGGGTAACATCAGTTATTAACTTATTATCTATCTATATATATATAATGAAAATGGTGTTCGTTTGAGGCTCAATCACGCTTAAACCACTGATCGTATCGACATGAAACTACCACCATTCGATGCGAAATTTTTCCTAGATGGTTTATGGCTATCTATCTATCTATATATATATAAGCAAAGTTTGTTTTCTTTGTCCGAGGTAAACTCGAAAACTACTGGACCGATCAGCATGAAACCACAACCATTCGACGTGGAATTAATCGTAGATGGTTATAGGCTATATGTTTTCTCGATTTGTTTGTTTATTAATTTATTTGAATAAGGCGGTACGAAGTTCGCCGAGTCAGCTAGTATTATAATAAAGCTAAAGTACTAAAATTCTTTAATTCCGAAAAATGATACTGGGCATTAGTTATTTACGAAAATAACTAATTTAAAAAAAAATGTCCCAAATCAAAAGAAACCTAAAATTCAAGACTGTACAAATCTCAAAGTATTATACCCTTGTTGGTAATCAGTCACTTTTTCGTCTTGTTGAAATAGTACATTATGGTACTAGTGTGTAACATTGGTGATTACCGCCGAGGCGCCATTGCCACTCGAGCCGTAGGCGAGGGTCTTAAGAGAGCCGAGGACGGTAATCATCAATACACACGTGTATCATACGACGTTTTTCAACACACTTGTGAATAAAATAACAACAAAAACTCATTTTATTTAGTAGATAACAGTTTTCCTATGCGCGCGCATTGCGATCGGCCACAGACTAAAGGGATGAGGTTTTTTTTTATTTTCCGCGCATAGGGTTTACGCCTATTCTGCCACGTACAAAATGGGGAATTTAAAGTTCTCTTTTATTACAGAGAAAAAAAAAGTTATATATGAGTGAAAGTTTTATTTATTAAACATGTATGAGTTAAAATTTTCTATTTAAATAAGAAGTTGCATGAAATGAGCAAGCAATAGGAACATTAATTTATTTGTTCTATAGAACACGATCTATTTTTTGAATAAAAACTTTTTTAAGAACAAAGCAACTCAACCAATAAAATTTAAAAAAAAATCTATAACTCACTAGTGAGTTATAATTTTTTTTAGTCACAGTTTGATTATGGGTGTCATTCTGTGCCTAATTGCGGTGACCATAGAGCCACTTTATGAGCAAGTGTTTTGAGAAATATATTATTTCCTACTCATAACTTAAACTCAGCACCCCCTTCAACAAACAACAGATGGCTTCTGTGGTTGAGTGGGCTAAGCCTTTGCCGGCCTACCTCACTGCAACGCAGAGGCTCCAGATTCGATTCCTGGCATGATACACTTCGGAAAGGAATTTTCTCCACTATTTACTATGGTCTGGGTGTCAGTCAGTGTGGGATCAGCTTCAGAATAGCATGTTCTATATTACCTATAACACAAGCATAACTCGCTTAATTTGGGGGTAAACAAAATGTGTTTTTGTCTGCCAATTATTATTATTTGTTAATTATTATTATTGTGTATTTGTATTTTTTTTAATGTAATGTTGGTGTACAATAGACACAGTTGGTGTACAGTATTGTATTGTATTATTTGCTTTCTTACCACTATCTGCTTATTTAACATGAAACACTTCTAAACTCACTGTTCAACAATAGTTGATTTCTCCATCTTCCATTGCTTATGCAGGTTGCCATTATTGTGCTCCGTGGAATAACTGGGCAACCCATCATCATTATTGTTATCTTGCTCCAGGTGATGGAGACGCATCTTTTCATTTGACACTGATATTACTCTAGAAGTAATTGAATAATATAGTTTTTTTTAAAGGGGTACAAAATAAAATGCATTAAGATTTCCAATATCTTATTTAAAATGACTGGGTGCTTTGGGTGGGGTGCAGTGCCACTGGTGCCCAGGAACAGGGCGTAAGCTCTGGGGGGGCGCAAGAATGGCCAGACCAGGCAGGACTATTATTTTTTCGGTTTGCTCCGGATAAGTTCCTGCTACGCCCCTAATAACAGTGAGGTGGATGTGTGATGGTGATGAGGTGATTGTTTGGTTGCGGCTGTTGGGGGGTGTATAGGTCAATGAAAGATTACTTGCGTTGTACACTTTTAATCACACACACACTCATGTTTAAGATACAGTTCAGAAGGATTTTTGCTGAAGGCAAGCCACGAATATCGTGCGCCCGTGTTGAAGACATGAGTCGGACTGTCGCCGAAATGTCCCGAACTGAACTTCGGTTCATCATCATCGACTGTTTCGCGCCAAGTGGATCGCGCTCATTTTTTGTTTAAGTTCTTAAAAAAAATAGATTATTCTTCCAAAGTATTAGATAATTGGTCCGCCAACACTAAGGTCCTTGTGCGATATTTTATCACCCTGAATGAAATATAATAGGCCTATACATAGCATTGCTCTAGCTAGGGTACCTATATCTAAAATTACAAGGGCGCATAAAAGGCCATTTACGGCACTGGTGGGCTGCCAAAAATAGGTTTACCCTACGTCGTCGTTTAAAAAATCTGTCAACTTTTTCTTTGTAATTTAACTCTTATCAATTATTTCTTACCTATTATATGCACTATTATAATAATAATGTTCTTTTATCTAATTGTATTTTTATAGATATAAAAATACAATTAAATCTTAGAATCTTATAAAATTCTAAACATCCCGTGTCTGTACATTGAAGCTGTTTAAAATAAAAACAACTGGAATACACTTTACAAACAGTGGAGAACACGATACAATGTTTTGTATATTTTTTGTCTCGATTTCGATGTGATTTTCGGTGGTTGACAGCAAATTCCTAGACTTAAAATCTGCGTTACTCTTTATCCTAGGAATCCCGCGGGAATTTTCCCGGTAGCGTCTTGAAGTTGTTCGGGTGCAAGTAAAATTAGCTTATTCCGTCAGTTTTCACGAAAACAGATTGCTTACATTTTTTTTAAACAGCAATACTTTGTGCCCCGGGAATCCCGCGGGAATTTCAGGTCAAGCGTGGACTAAGTCGCGGGCATATCCTGATCTTATATATTCTTTGTAATATTTGCGCTGGTATGATTTGAATTGAAATGCCACTTACTTAGCCCTAGTGAGGTGAGGCCATCCAACCCAAATAATTTTTCCAAGGTAATTATGGGCTACTTTCTCCAAACTGTCTCCAGTCGCTTTCAAACTTTCATTATCCTCATTTATTAATTCGACAATCATGTTATCATTCTTTGATTGAAGATCAAATACTTTTACTTTACCCTTCTTTAATGCAGTCTGGAAACAAAAATGTTACACTACATCTGGAATATTGTTAGGTTAGTGACTGTGCCACGCAAATGTAACCCGGGATTGAATGCGTTATTTGATATGCGACTTTGTAAATGATGTTAAACATTGGCACAAACTCACGTATATCATATCTCAATTGGCAAATGAGAAGACAAGTGACGAAGCAGCCATCTTAGTGTCGCAACTGACAAGTGAAAAGACAAGTGACGAAGGAGTCATGTTAGTGTCTCAACTGACAAGTGAAAAGACAAGTGACGAAGCAGCCATCTTAGTGTCTCAACTGACAAGTGAAAAGACAAGTGACGAAGGAGTCATGTTAGTGTCTCAACTGACAAGTGAAAAGACAAGTGCCGAAGCAGCCATCTTAGTGTCTCAACTGACAAGTGAAAAGACAAGTGACGAAGCAGCCATCTTAGTGTCTCAACTGACAAGTGAAAAGACAAGTGACGAAGGAGTCATGTTAGTGTCTCAACTAACAAGTGAAAAGACAAGTGACGAAGCAGCCATCTTAGTGTCTCGACTGACAAGTGAGAAGACAAGTGACGAAGGAGTCATGTAAGTGTCTCAACTAACAAGTGAGAAGACAAATGACGAAGCAGCTATGTTAGTGTCTCAACTGACAAGTGACGAAGCAGTCATGTTAGTGTCTCAACTGACAAGTGACGAAGCAGTCATGTTAGTGTCTCAATTGACAAGTGGGAAGATAAGTGACGAAGGAGTCATTTTAGTGTTTTAACTGACAAGTGATGGTGGATCGCCTTCCCGGTCTCTCAGTCAATCCTCACACTCATTTGTGATTTGACTTCAGTTTTGTTTAGACTCACGACTTCAATCAATCAAATCATTTGCTTATGGGACAGTCTCCGGTTGCAAATACAGGGACCCAAAAAAAACCTTCAAACTCATGGTACAGGTTAAAACTCACCTTGTATTTCAAATGTCTCATGGTGGGGAATCCAGGGAAAAGCATGTTCCGTTTGGCATTTGGCAGCATTCCCCTCTTGAGCTGCCCCTTTGGCACTTCGAGTTCACGTCGCCAAACCCTCGCCTCTTTCACGTGACAATCCGTTATTGGTGGAAAGTATTCAGGAGCTTGGACCGTTCCTGCAATATTGTTTTATAAAAAAAAACTAAAAGATGATGGAGATACTCTTTAGGTATCTAGATTATTTAAGTAAAAAATTGATAAAACTAATATTATGTTCAACACTGGTTTTAAAGAGAAGAGAGGAATCTCGATAACAGTACAATATGTCATATTGTTTTTGGACCTGTTAAAGATATTTTTACACAAAATTAATAATTATGGGAAAATACCTTGACTTTGTGAAGTCCAATTGTACACAAGCATAGGTCCGTGTGTATTCCTTCTATGCTCTTCCTCTGTCAATCTTTGGTAACACGGTGCCATAGCCGAAAGTAAATTTGTCTGAAACATAAAAGAAATACAGTACACGCAAAACTTAAATGCGCTTCGAGTGAAGTTAATATGTGTTTGAGCAGGTCCAGTCAAAGGTTAATAATGTGTATTAAACCTTACAGTTTAGTGTGAAAGAGATAGCATGCGAGTCCGGCTAGTGGACGAGCGAGCACGCAATACTCTCCCCTCTCAGCTCTGTATGTGAACCTTACAACTGTGTTTGCGAAATGACGTGTAGGAACTTCAGGGACGCATTAAAATTTTGTTCGTACTGTATCTTTCTTAAAATCAAACACATGCCTTTAAGTGACATATAGATTATAGTGTGTTGTACGAGTGATAGAATGTATGCGCATTGGATGCCTTTTTGTCAAAATCAGGTATGATATAACCTACTGTAGCTAATTTAGAGAAGTCATATAGTTTGGTATGGACAACAATTTTTGAACAATACTAAACAGGATTGTCAACATAGGTAACAACAAATGTAGGAACAGAGAAAAAATACCAAATCTCTGCAGCTGGACGGCCCATTATAAGAAGCGACAAAACAGTGGCCGTGGGTACAACCTAGAGGCAGGGCATTTACCGGTGATACCTGTCTGAAAATATTAACCTTGAGATGTATTCTGGCATCACTGGCAAGGTTACAACTTCCCATCAAGGCCGGCAGCACATTAGTAGCACCTTTGGTTTGCTTTGGTGTTGAATTTACTAGATTCAATTAGATAATGTTCTAGTTGATGAATCAACTTTTGTCTCATATCCAAACTGATTACTTACCTCATCGATAAATGGTATAAGTACAACTGCTTCCCAGTCATTTCTTTTTCCATTGAGATCGGTTTCAAAATTAATTGGATAATAATGTACTATGGGAGAGTCTTCATCAGTCATTAAATCATGGAATGGCGCTGGCAACAGTTGTTTACTTGCTGCAGGTAACACTGCCAATAACTGTAAAGAATATAGTATTTAATTTGATTTGTAGCACTACTTCCCGACAATAAGTATTCTCAACTTACTACTAAATATATCTGTTCATATGAAAGCCGCAAATTACACTAAACTCTGATATAGCTTATTTCGATCCAAGTTTCAGATTTTGATTACATTTTAAAAACAGACTTTCTTAAAATATATATTTAAACGACAATAACACAAAAACCTCTTAACAGATATTGATGACAACAATTTTCTTTGAAAGTATTTTTGAAGCTTTTTTTGCTTTTTACTTTTCCATCTCAGTTTGAAATTTATTAATTAATTAATCTAATATTTATTTTATTTTTAATTTCGCTACATAACTTTCTATCACCAAACCGACTACGCAATTCCGTTAAATGTCGTCCGTGTACAGTCAGTTTTTACCGAGAAAAATCACTATGACATACAGGAAGATGGACATATGGGCCGACATATTAAAAACAAAATAAAAAAAAATCGTTTAAAAAACCAACTTCAAAAACTAAAAAGTATAAAATAACTTATTTCTAAAGCTATTATTATTAATATATATTATCTAAAACATCTTAAAGTCGGTGCTTAGTAATTTTTATGTTTTACTTTGCACCGACTTCAAGATGTTTCGGATAATATAGATTAATAATAATAATAGCTTTAGAAATAAGTTATTTTATACTTTTTAGTTTTTAAAGTTGTTTTTTTATTATTTATTTACTACTTTTTAGTGTCTAGCTATGGTACGCCTATGAAAGGTGCCGCGCGGAATGGAAAATTTTCATAAAAAATGTTCGAACAAAAATAGAATCACGTAAATCTCGGAGTAATCGGTGAACATACATAAAAAAAAGATTCCGACGAATTGAGAGCCCCCTCCTTTTTTAAAGTCGGTTAAAAAGGATTTTACTTTTGCCAGAAGGGCTACGGAACACTGAAGTGATTACCTGTTCAAAGGGCTTGAAAGGTTCGCCCAATTCGAATTCAATCTTTAGATCCTTGAATCCCTTTATGTCGGACATGTAGGGCGCGTAGTGGTGCGGGTAGTACCAACACCACGACGGGCACCCTTTGTAATAATAGAAGAGATTCCACTGTATCGCTCTTACGTAACCTTCAGCTTGGTCTGCTAACACTTCGCTGAAATTGCATACAATATTTTATTTCATGTTATTAGTCCAGTCTCACATCTATAAGTTTTGCTCGCGTAAGCCTCTTGGGCTAAACGCGCACTACGATAAATAACACTGTCGTCATTCTTAAAAAAAAAATTAAGACACCCACTGTTGGTGTTGAATTTTATTTTACCTTAAATTTTATTAATATTGTTACACACCGACAAAAGTAAATGCACACCTGTAGTTCATTACCTTTTGGACTTTTGTTTACTTTGTGTTTGTGTCGAAGTCAAAGCGATAACACAAGCGAGGCAAGACGTGTGTACATTTTAGTGACGGACTTTGCGCGTGTTATTGATTTGTGCATTACATTTGGACTTATTGCGTCCGGTTATATTTGTACCTGTGTTATACGTGTTTGTATAGTTCTAATAAATTCTATAGTAATTCCACCGGCATTTTTAATTCGAGTCCTGCACTCGTAACAATATTTTTTTCTTCTTTTTTTAAGGCTTTTCATACTCTTATCTCCTGTAACTTTCGGATATGTATTTCTTAAAAACTATTTCGCTATAGGGATAATATACCATAACATAAACTTACTCGGTAACTTTGGAATAATCCAACTTATTTATATAGTAGTCTTTTTTGTGTAGCTTGAACTCCATCTCTATATTTGCTTCCTCTGAGAAAATAAACAATATTTATTATTATTTAACAGGTTCACAGTCCACAGTCCATATAATATATACAATTGATTCATAAACATGACTTCGTTAACACAAACTTCAACTATGTAACATATGATAATTCTTGTATATTCATATTAAAAAATATCCTTTGGCTTCTCAATACCTTGGAAGAAGTATATTAATAACAATCGTAAAGTAAAAATTATAACACTAAAAAGCTTCTACTTTAATGACTAAATGAAAATACAAGTAATTTTTTCTCACTTTATGATATTAATTCATTACTTAAAATATATGTTACACCAAATAAGCCCAAACTTGAATATTCTAAGGTCAGTTTATGCAAGGTAGATTAATGTGAATTCTCAATATGTTTTTAGTCTAAGAAATTCATTGAAATAATTTACCGTCACTGGTTTCTTCGTATTCCTCATCGTCATCCAAATCGTCCATCATCTGTGTTATATGAATATAATACACATTTAACAATTTATACAAATATTTGATTTTACATTTATAAAAGAATTAAAAAAAATATTTTCCATAATATACAAGCTTCATAAGTGGTCACGGAAATTCAAATAGACGCCAATTTTACCCAAACCCCTTTATGTAAATTAAATAATCATTTAGTGAAAAGCAATTTATATGTATAAAGTGACGTTACAAAAATGGTTGATTTTTTTATGAAAATAAAAGTTAGACCATAAGTCGCATATTATTATCTATGATTCGCAAAGTTTTGACAGGAGAGAAAATCCTTTCCCAGGGACGAAAACTACTATTTGGCTGTGATCAGGCAACTGCAAGCTTACTTTCATAATATGAGAAATGAAAAAGTATTTCTAATGTAATTTAATGATCGTTTATTAACTAGCAAAATTAATAACATTTGTTATCTCACCATATCGTGCGTTGCGTTTATCAGCGCCTGTAACTCTTCATCGGGTTTGTTAGCCTTTATATCTTCTATATTAACATCGAATGTTTCGTCGTTGTTTGGTTTGTACTGAAAGAGAAGTAAACTAAACAACTGGCATAACCCAGAAATTCGCGGATCATGGGAATCGGATGGTGGATACAAAAATTAAGAACCAGCTTTAGCAAAAAAATCCTTATCAGGGACAATTTAATAATACGCATAATAAAAATTCGAAAAAAGTAATGTTATAATAGCTGTCTTGGAATCTATGTCTCTGATATATTCTAAAATATGAAACATATAACTTTTCAAACCTTGCTTGTATATATATATTGTATGTAGACCAATGAAATCCAATAAAGTGTATTTCATATAATAAGCATATCTTTAAAAGAACGGCGATACGTGGAATAGAGATGTAGGTTTCTAGTGCATATTTGCATTAGATCATAGTTCCAGTCAAAAGTTTGGGCCAGTTTGTATTATAATAAAACAGCTATGATAAGTAATCGCACATTGATATCTAATTGTAAATAGAGTTTTAAAGTGTTGTAAGCATGGGATACATCACTTACCACTTTCCTCTCATTGGCGTTAGGCCGTCTTCCAGTTTTAGCTTCAAAATATTTAAGATCTGCATATGTATCCTGGAATTTCTCTTTGTCTATTTTAGCTAATTCCTGCATGAATATTTCGAATCTTTCCAAATTTAAGTCGCCAGCCTCGTTGATATACCCTAAAATATTGTAATACCAAAATACCTATTGTAAACATTATTCACATTTGAATTAGTAAGTAATTAGTTAACTTGTGTTTAAGTTCTTATCATCGTTTGGACAAATGTCTACTGAATCTAGAAATTATTACTTACCTGGAAAATTACTTTTCATACTCTGTTTTCTTTCACATTTTCCTAATTATTTGGAGTGGACACAATATTTATTTTCCATCCATACTGCTCTACTCTGTCAGATCTAATCATCATTCACACAATCCATCTATCTCTTTTTTGGACTACTTTTATATTTCTACCCATCAATCTTCCAGTTTAACATTCTATTAGTCACGTGACTTTCAACCCTCCACAATAAATGTCCATACCACCTTAGTCTTCTTAATGTCAATTTTTCAGTCTGCATATAGAGGGCTTCATAACAAATAGGCGTACAGACAAACGTGCAGTTTTACACAAGGGACAGAATATTGTGAGTAAAACAAAACGAGTTGATTGTATAAGGCTGAAATTTGGAATACCCTTCTATTTAGGTACCTACACTTGCACACTGGTAAAACTTTCTAAATTGTAACATGCATAGAGTTTAGTAAACAACAAAAAATGTGTCATTTTTGCGTATACGCCCATTTGTTATGAAGCCCTCGATATATTGCTGTCCAAACGATGATTGGATATTAACTTGCCAGTTTCGCGAGTTAATCAACTACTTAACTAATTAAAATGTAAATCAAGCTCTATGTTCAACTTATTATTGGACCTCAATTGTCTTAAAATTTCTAAAAGTTGAAAATCTAACATTAAGTTAATTCATTCATTAACTATAGAGCAAAGATTTTTTATTGCTAATTTTATTTAACAACAGGTGGCATTTCAGTAGTGGACTGTTTTTCATATATAAATTGTTTATTCGTAGCATTAAAGCAGGCCATAAATTTCCCTGGGAAATATAAAAGTCGCGAACATATAAGAAAATACTTTTCACTCACCATTCAAAGTGGGCAAGACCGTCATATAAGTTTTATACAACAAGGGCAACGCGTCATTACTTATATGCATATTGGGCAAATTTGGTATGAAATCGTTGCCAACAAGGAAGCCCATCAGCACCCAATCGTCAACTATCTTCTCTATATCGTATGGGAAAGGTAAGCTGTCCTTTAGCATTATAAATTCTTGTTCTAAATATTCTCTGAGTAGAGATAAATGTAGGAGGTAAAAGTTGGTTTCTTCGGGGCTTGTTGCGCGTTGCGTTGATCTACCAAATTTTACCTATGACGTAAATATACAATGTTACATAATATATAGAGTGAGTATTATATATATGTACACGCTGTAGGCAACCAAATTTGTTACCAAAAATAGGATGCACTTGTGATTAGGTTTTAAGAGAACCCTTATATAATGTTTCTTGATCTGTGATATATGGCTACCAAATAACGGCAGGAGATAAGTCTTCAATACTTAAAATGGATGCGATTTTCGTATTACTTGGCAATTTCAGTGATGACAATAAAGATTATTCAAGTGTAATAAATAATAAAATAAAGATAACGAGTTATAATTATTTTCTTTATTGAGTATATGTATATTAAATGCTTCTCTATTGATAACTCTCTATAAAAATATATTTTAAAACTAGACTGACTTCATGTAAAGTATGCATGTTGAATATTATTTTGTTTCGGTTTCGGTTTTGCATTATGAAGGCAATTTCTATTTAAAGCTAAAAGTTATAGCATTAACTTAAGTACAATTGAAATGGAAATACACAGTAGTGTGTTTAATAGTCATTGAGATCTTAACCTCAGGAAATAACCTCAATATCATACCTCTTCTCTAAGCAACGCGAAGTGTGGCTCATGAGTGCACATTCCTAACATGATGAGATCAGCGTCGAGGCCGTACAGACAATGGCGTGTGTTTGGATCGTAATTAGGTTGAGACCTCGCCCACCTTATGTAGTCCATGATTTTGTGCTCACCTTCCCCAGGTGTCTGTTCATCAATCAAGAAATATATATAAATTTTCAATTGCTTCATCTTAATAGAAAACTTAAAGTGGCAGTGGTTGCAGTGATGGATTTACACTAGGGGCACTAGGGGCTAGTGCCCAGGGCGGTGAAGTTTTCGAGGGTGGTAAAATTTGGAGTGTCAGCAAAAAAAAATCCAATATCTGCCATAAAAATCAATGATTTTCAAAAATTGGGAAGTTATTGGTTTCGTGCCAAATCTTAAAATGGAGTTCTAACTAGATATTTGTTTTGAAGTCTAGTTACAGTGCATAGAAAATAGAGCGGCACTTAAGGGTAAATACGGCCCTGAGTGGTTTATTGAGCAGACCGGTCTCGGAACAGAGACTGCGTCTTGGTGAACATAGTGTATAGGTCACCCTCTAGTACTGTAAAAAAATAACCTACGCAAGGTATCTAGTAAGAGCAGGAAAGGACAGTAGACGGATATGTAGCAGAAACTTGGAGATTGTGCCTATTTAGCAGTGGATTATCGTTATATAATGACAAAGAAAACAAAGGAGTGTATATTTAAGAGGTATTCAATCACAATATCTGATTCACAACAAACCTTAATTTTAAATTTGTGCCACTGATACGCTTGTGTTATGGGTAATAATATACAATGGACTACTGTGGGGCTGATCCCAAACACTTAGACCATAGTAACTGGCTGAGAAAATTATTTTACGAAATTCCTAAGCGTTGAACCGGGATATAGGTTACTTGTGTCTAGTCCCATTTGAATCCGTTAAATAGCTTTCATGTGATTCTCGAGCAGGCAAAATTATAAAAGTTGAATTTTCTAAGTCTGATGGTCTGAATTAGCCTCCCTGATTTTGGTTTCTGATTTTTATATTTATTTATTACTAGCTGTCTCGGCAGACGTCGTCCTGCCCGGAAAAGCTTCAATCGATATGCCGACAGTAGCGCCTACCGGGTCCAATTGTGAACCAACTCAGAAACCTTCTCTGGGTCATGCACAACAACTTTGCTAAAGATCATCACATGATCAAATGTATAGTTTTCGATTCTATAAAGGACATACATACAAACAAGACAAGTTTTTTTTTATATATAAGCAGAAAAAGACAAGAAAAAGGAGACATTAACTACACTACATATTAAAATGTTTAAACTTGTTCCATGTTAAACATCAAATGTGATTTCATACCTCATGTCCAGATAAAATAACTTTAACTTTAGACCATAGAGGATCAGTGGAGATTTTATGTTTGATGAAGTATCTTAATTGTTCATGTAAACGTGCCATGAATACAGTTCCGGGTGTAATGCAATTGCTATCAAAACGCTTTTCTGTCGGTAATTTTTCACCTGGAACAAATGAAGCATGTAAATCCATCCTAATAATTATTAAATGAAATCCACAAAAGATGTGGACATGAAAAACAATTTCTAGAAAAATTCACATTTTTGTATATAACAGCAAAGAAAATTAAAATGAAGTATTTCAGGAAAAACAATCACTGGTATACATTTAACTTTATAACAGCTCTTAAAACACAATAGCGTAATAGACAACTTCATACAAAATCAGGTAGGTAATTTTCAGCCTTTGAAAATATAATTAAGATAGTATGATCACTTTCACTTACCATCTAGATGTGATCAAATGACTGAACATTGCAATAGAATATATCACGAATATTCATATTCGGTTGCTATTGGTATTCAACCATATACTGTGTACTCATCAGATGAATACCAAAAAACCACATATCTCAAAATTGTAAATATTTTGATCAACAATTTATAAAACTACTAGAGTTTACCCCGCGGCTACGCCGCGGGTTAACCTCTAGTGCTTGTCTCCTGTTTATAGAGCAAGCGCTACAGGTTATATTGTATTAAATTTTTATGTATTTGCCCACGGAAGATTCACTTCATTTTATAACGCTAATTATACCATCCCCCGTCTATCTGTAAACAACATAAATTACAAAACTCGACCAAAAAGGCCAAAATGGTCAAAAAGGCCACAGAGACCGACATGGCCAAAAAGGCCAAAATAATCAAAATGGTCAAAATGACCAAAAAGGCCAAAAAGGCCAAAATGACCGATATGGCCAAAATGACCAAAAAGGCCACAGTGACCGATGTGGCCAAAATGACGGCATAGGCAAAAACTACCAAAAAGGCCAAAATAATCAAAATGGTCAAAATGACCAAAAAGGCCAAAATGACCAAAACGGCCAAAATGACCAAAAACGCCAAAATAACCAAAAAGACAACAATGACCGAAATGACCGAAAAGGCCAAAATAGTCAAAATGACCGAAAAGGCCAAAGTGACCGACATGGCCAAAATGAGTAAAAAGGTTAAAATAGCCGAAATGACCAAAATAGCCAAAATGACCAAAAAGGCCAAAATTACCAAAAAGGCCAAAATTACCAAAAAGGCCAAAATTACCAAAACGGCCAAAATGAAAAGTATCCCTTGTCCACCCTCAGTATTTAATTTACATACGTACCGAATTTCAGCCAAATCGGCCCATTAGTTCTTCCGTAAAAGCATAACAAACAGAAAGACAAATATATTTTTATCCCGGAAACTATCCCATTTTTCGGGATAAAAAGTATCCTATGTTCATTCTCGGCATCGAAAACATATATATACTGAGTTTCAGCCAAATCAGTCCAGTAGTTTTTACGTGAAAACGGAACAGACAGACAGACAGAGTTACTTTCGCATTTATAATATTTATAGGGATAAATAAACGTGATTTTAAAAACTACAAAATTATTGCTTCAATACTAAACCCGCTATGCAGAAATTGCACATATCTTCGGTAACCGAAAATTCGACGCTTCTGCCGAGAACGTGGTAGGATATTCGGTATTCGAGCAAATCACTATTTGAGGCATCTCTAGAATATATATTCTGAAGTAATTTAAGAGTATTTCATGAGAAGTTAGGCTGTTTTTTGATTTTTCAGTACAGCAGTTGTGTCGAATTGGTATGGTTAGTACATTTAGTAGCAAAAGCTTACTGATAAATCATAAAATGCCCTAATGCAGTGTATTTCAACGTGTGGGTCGCGACCCCCTGGGGAGCCTCTTGAAGGGGTTCGCGAAGCTTCTATAGCGGAGTTGCAATAGTATTTATCCGAACCCTAATTATGAAAAAATAAAAACTTCGTTTAAAAAAACCGACTTCAAAAACTAAAAAACTTAAATGTATAAAATAACTTATTTCTAAAGCTATTAAATATTAATATATATTATCTAAAACATCTTAAAGTCGGTGCTTAGTAATTTTCAAAATATAGTAATTTTTATGTTTTGCTTTGCACCGACTTCAAGATGTTTTAGATAATATATATTAATATTTAATAGCTTTAGAAATAAGTTATTTTATACATTTTAGTTCTTTAGTTTTTGAAGTCGGTTTTTTTAAACGAAGTTTTTATTTTTTATTTGTTACTTTTTAGTGTCTAGCGATGTATGGGTGGACATACGAATGGTGCCGCGCTTCTTAAAAAATATAGGTCCCAAGAACCGGGAACAAAAAAATGATCGTAAAATGAAAACTACTGGGCCAAACTATGTCAAATTTTTAGGGGACCACATGGCAGCTATTCCGCGTCGAACAAAAAAAGAATCACGTAAATCGAATCATAAATCTCAGAGTAATCGGTGTACATATGGAACGGAGTGAAAATTATTTTCATGAAAAATGTTCATAAAATGAAAACTACTGGGCCAAACTATGTAAAATTTTTAGGGGACCAATTGGAAGCTATTCCGCGTCGAACAAAAAAGAATCACGTAAATCGGATCATAAATGACGGAGTAATCGGCGAACATACATAAAAAAAAGCAAAAAAAAAAACCTAACGAATTGAGAACCTCCTCCTTTTTTCGAAGTCGGTTAAAAATGAATAAATATGTTGGATTGAATATTTGACGCAAAATAAAATACATGACAAAAAAGCAACGGGTCGCAATTTATTTTTTCATACTAAAGGGGCCACAACTTGAAAAACACTGCCCTAATGAATAACACCTTTCAATTAATATTAGATAGGATATGCCTGTGACTTTGGTCACGATTGACCACAATTGACTTGAAATTCCCGCAGGATTCTTGGGACACAAAGTGTATCACAGTATTTAAGAAATAAATGTAATGTGTTATTTTAGTGGAAACTGTCGGAATAAGCTAATTTTTATGCATCCAAATAATTTCAAACCACTATGGGGAAAATTCCTGTGGGATTCTAAAAAAATTGAATCATGTTCTCCATTATTTATATAGTGTATTCCAGTGGGTTTTTTTAAAAATAGCTTCAATATACAGACAACATAAATGTTTAGAAATTTATAATATTATAGATTACAGAAGATAGATTGTATTATTACCTTTTGCTTTTGCCTTTTCCTCTAACTGTTCTGCTTCTCTGGCAGATCTGAATCTGGAATAATTTAGTTTTTGTCTTAGATTCAATAATTCCATATTTTACCCATTACCCATTTTGGCATAGCACAACAGTTTGTGCATCCAGTGTCAATTGTGTGCAGCATTAAATAATATTTTAACCATAATTTGTCTTGTCACAGTTGGACAAAAGTTAAGTGTACATTGCCAATTCTCGGTAAAGACCTTAGCCCATTCACTGGTGGTGGAATGTTTGTGTATGTCACATACATGGAATAAGGTCACTCATTACATTAAGAAGCAATCACAGGAAATTATTGGGGAGATTTGGGCCAATTTTTTTTTGTATTAAATTTTTTATACACCTAACATTTTACCACTTATTTTGACACTAGCAAAATCAATGCAAATTGCATTTGAGTCATAACCCCATCAAAAGAGAAGAAAAGCAAGTACAAAAGGCACCAGTCAGTGGTGTTCAATGATATGAGTTTTTAATTTTACAAACCTCCTTCCTCTCTGTTGGTTCATCTTAGCTCTAGGTGCTACACCATCAATAGCCATAAAGAATAGTTTCTTGGGCTTAATGATTTGGAAAAGCATACTCAAATAGTGAAATATGTCCTTAAATATCTTTTCTTCTGTGATTCGAAAGTGTGGATTTGAATCATCAGGGTGGGAGCAGTTGTGTATGATTCCATTCATGTCTAAATACATGTTGTCAAAGTCTGGTATCTGTAAGAGTAGAGTAGAAGAATTTAAATAATAAATAATCAGAAGACAAATACAATAATGTATTCTGATTATTTGTTATGAAAATAATGGGTTATCATACAAAACTTGTTGGTGGACCCTAAAAACATGTTTCCTGACCCAAATAACAGGTCTAGTGTCTATATATCAGTCTTTTGCAGAGAGTGGCATCAGAATATTCTGATGCCACTCTCTGCAAAAGTTTAGCCTTATTTGGACATCAGATCTACCATAATCAAAAAAACTAGTTCAAACCCATAAAAGGAAAACTTAAAGATATGGAAAATTGCCCCATGATGCTTGCTCACTGATGATTTGGACTTTTTCTTAAAGTCCCCTTCGGGTTGGGTTTACATATATGTCCCCGGATGATTTCCTGAATGATTTTAATCGTTAATGTGTTTAGGAATATATTTAAGACTTATTTATAACAACTGAAATTGGTTTTGAGTGGAAAAAATACATATTCAATTAATTATCGAAGTTTGAAATTCACAACAATGATCTGGTAATTTTGTCGCCAAGACATTTTTTTACGTTTTTCGACGGGATTTATCAAAATAGGAGACTGTATGTATTCGAAAATTTAAATATGTGGAGTTTAGATAGAACCGACTGGTAACCATTCACTATTTATTTTATACTAGCTGACTCGGCGAACTTCGTACCGCCTTATTCAAATAAATTAATAAACAAACAAATCGAGAAAACATGGCAAAGGGCTCATAGAATTTGAAAAATATATATAGCCTATATCTACGATTAATTCCACGTCGAATGGTTGTGGTTTCATGCTGATCGGTCCAGTAGTTTTCGAGTTTACCTTGGACAAAGAAAACAAACTTTGCTTATATATATATAGATAGATAGATAGCCATAAACCATCTAGGAAAAATTTCGCATCGAATGGTGGTAGTTTCATGTCGATACGATCAGTGGTTTAAGCGTGATTGAGCTTCAAACGAACACCATTTTCATTCACTATTTATTTTATATATTAGTGAAAAACAGAAGTGAGGTTAGATTGACAAAAACATTAATAACTCAGGAACTATACATTTCCGCCACATGGGAGTTGCAGAAGGGGTAAGTTTTCCTCACTCTCCCTCCCCCCTCATTACTTATGATTCCGGGGACATATATGTAAACCACACCCTCGCCTTCTCAACTTTAGACCTTTTAGCTTTTGTAAAACAAAAGTTATTCATGAAATAAAGTATATACATATATACCAATTGTGAACTAAAAATAATACAATACTGACGATAAAATTATTAGGAATTGTATTCCTAATAATCCTTATGTTGTATACAAACATAACTTGGGTTATAGCCAAATATTCTCATTGTTATATTTATGGTTTAAAATTGAAAGTAAATATGGTATTGCTAAGAGCAACAAATTATACTTATAAATAAACACGAGGAAGTATTGGAACATTACAACATTAAAATTTTTGACAGGTTACGAATTTTAGAATTTAGATTTTTCAAAGAATCATACCTGATATTGCTTCACAAGTTCATTGAGGCAAGGGTACCTTTCACTTGTGTACCTGAAAAACTTCGGAACACCCATGATTGATTATTTAGAAAATAAATCGAGATTTGCTTGTTTAAGCTTTGTTGATTGGCCCAGAACAGAACGGAGGTAACCTTAGATTCCTAGTTTTCACTGATATACACAAATAGATTTCAGCACTAATTTAATTATCTGCTTTTCACATTTATTATTGCTATTGAGATTTTGGAAAATAATTGAAATAGGTATCTAATTTTCCAATAACCTACATCGCGAAATGAAACAAGCAATTTGTCATTTTTGTCAACAGTGTCGTGATCATTATTTTTTTATTATTTATTTAGGTTTATGGCGTGGCAGCTGGGCCTTTAAGCCAGATCTTAGTTTACAATATAGTTCGCATCGACTTCCGACGAATCTCTGTTTTACTTTGAACTGTTATTGGCCATAAATATAATAAATAAAATGAACTGTTATTGCGAAGAAATTGAGTCTATTTGTATAACAATGCCCAAATAACAAAATATTGAAAGTCTTGCCCACTTCCTTAGACCATTAAACCAAAGGACTCGGCTCGCGGCTAATTTTGCAAACAAAAAATTCAGCCATTTGCTACGGGGGGAAGAGTAAAGCACACATTGAAACAATCGCATACACCCAAATATTATTTGTGTTGTTATAAACGCAAACATGTACAAATCTTCAAAACTAGTATAGAGACAGCGTATATTTACACTCATTACGCACACAAAGACTACTCACACATTTCAAAATACAAGAAATTGCCATATCATTATTCAATTTGCCTCGTAATTTAATCATAATTGACTAAATATTCATTATTATTTTTTATTATAATATTGGATTATGAAATAAACTTTAATATTGTAATAATTAAACAGTACCACATTGATGATTTATTAAACTAGCACTAGTTGAAATAAGATCTTAGTTATTGTGTGATGAAAATTGTGATGTGTGATATTTATTAACACTTTCACAATTTTATGTAAACCCTAATCGCTAAAAACATCCATGAACATAATATATAATTATGTACATATAATTCAAATATTTACTTGCAACGTAATTTAAATGCCCTATATTTTGAGGGAAAAAATGCTGGTATCACTACAGTACAAAACTGTGAATTTCATAGGGATAGTAAATATCGATACTTTAATGTCGATATTTTAACTAGGAAAAATAATTTTGAATACTATAGATATGATGACGGTGGAATAAAACTAAAGTATAAGTTTAATTCATTTATTTTATAGTATTTTTCTTAGATATTCGCGACTGTTACACATAAATAAAACTACGTTATTTACGGTTTTAAGCGCGATATTTATTTATTTTGCCAACGTTTCGGCTACTTTACAGCAGCTATGATCACGGTTTGACTCGAGGTTACATGTCAATTAGTAATGTTTAAAAACATATTAATCCGAGCGTGGGGCGGTTTGTAACGCGCGTCGCGGGAGGAGAGGTGAGCGCGTGCGGAACACGCCGCGCGCCCATCTCGACGGCATAACGGCGGGCGAGAACCCTTTTCCCGGGTAACCACAGCTGGAAGCTGATGTCTAGGAATGACATACTCAAGCCGAAGCATTGATATGGAATAAAAGAATTGATATAGTGAAAAATTATAAAATTTATTAAATGAATAAAACATAATATTGGCCATAAATCGTAATCATCTAGTAGTAGAAACCCTTCGCTGCAATACCGTTAACCATATGTTCACAAGGTAGGTTATATAGGAGCGCTGATCAAGAAACAGGTAGACTCTCAAGATCGGTAACGATACCCGATTCGATGGGGTAAAAGCAGTACTCTTTACCATCGTAACTTTTCATTGTGTGGGAGCAATACTTAAAAAAACTCTCACAACATTTAAATATATTTCCTAGTATAGGTTACAGTTAAATGTACCAAATTTCAGCAGTGTAGACCTAATCTCGGAAAATAGATGAACAGACGGACACGACGAAATCGTAAAGGTTCCTTATTTTACAATAGGACCCTAAAAGTGGGTCATTATTAGTATAACGTAATCATATTTTCGACTAACAGCATCCAAGGTAGTTTTATCGATATCGACACGGAGTTATAAGTACAGATTAAACATCACTATAGATAGTATCGTGTAGCCAAAAAAACAAACTTCGATATTCAAATTTCAAATTAGTGTCCAACGCAATAAGGGCTATAATTTCTTGAAGGATTTCGTATTAGTCTCGTGAGTGTGTGTGTGAAGTGCGCTAGCTTTCAATATGGGCATTGTTATACAAATATAGACTCAATTTCTTCACAGTAACAGTTCAAAGTAAAACAGAGATTTGTCGGAAGTCGATACGAGATGTTTCATTAATTCGATTATAGAATCGATGTTTTAAACATCAAGTTTAATAAACAACTATAAGTTATTTTATTAAAAAAAGCAATAATTAGACAAAAAAATGCTTACATGTGAAATGTTACACCATCTTTTTGTAGATTTGAGGTGTTTGACATTTTATCGCACACGTTAAATGCACAGGTTGGCATTTTTGAGGAGCTCCTCACACAGCGATAACGATACTCTGACTGTTAGAAATCGATTATTGAACTAGTTTTTATAAACGCGTTAGATTTTATAATCTTGTACCTTGGCGGAGGGGTATGCTCATACGAGGCTTGTCCATTGGTTTAATGGTCTAAGCCCACTTCACACACACACACGAGACTAATGCGAAATTCTTCAAGAAATTATAGTCCTTATTGCGTTGGAGACTAATTTGAAATTTGAATGTCGAAGTTTGTTTTTTGGCTACACGAAACTACCTATAGTGACGTATAATCTGTACATATAACTCGTGTCGATATCGATAAAACTACCTTTGATACTGTTAGTCGAAAATATGTTATACTTATATAAAATATGTTATAATAACGACCCACTTTTAGGGTTCTATTGTAAAATAAGGAACCCTTATGATTTCGTCGAGTCCGTCTGTCCGTCTATTTTCCGAGATTAGGTTTACACTGCTGAAATTTGGTACATTTAACTGTAACCTATACTAGGAAAAATATTTAAATATGAGAGTTTTTTTTAAGTATTGCTCCCACAACATGAAAAGTTACGATGGTAAAGAGTACTGCTTTTACCCCATCGAATCGGGTATCGTTACCGATCTTGAGAGTCTACCTGTTTCTTGATTAGCGCTCCTATATAATCTACCTTGTGAATAGGGTTAACGGTATTGCAGCGAAGGGTAAAATATAAAGAAGGAAAATATTATGTTTTATTCATTTAATAAATTTTATAATTTTTCACTATATCAATTCTTTTATTTCATATCAATACTTCGGCTTGAGTATGTCTGTCATTCCTAGACATCACAGCTTCCAGCCATGGTTACCCGGGAAAAGGGTTCTCGCGGTGGTTATGCCGTCGAGATGGGGGCGCGGCGTGTTCCGTGCGCACTCACCTCTCCTCCCGCGAGGCGCGTTACAAACCGCCCCACGCTCGGATTAATATTTTTTTAAACATTACTAATTGACATGTAACCTCGAGTCAAACCGTGATCATAGCTGCTGTAAAGTAGCCGAAACGTTGGCAAAATAAATAAATATCGCGCTTAAAACCGTAAATAACGTAGTTTTATTTATGTGTAACAGTCGCGAATATCTAAGAAAAAATACTATAAATTAAACCTATACTTTAGTTTTATTCCACTGTCATCATATCTGTAGTATTCAAAATTATTATTCTTAGTAAAAATATCGACATTAAAGTATCGATATTTACTATCCCTAAGAAATTCACCGGTTTGTACAGTAGTAATACCAGCATTTTTTTCCTCAAAATATAGGGCATTTAAATTACGTTGCAAGTAAATATTTGAATTATACGTACATAATTATATATTATGTTCATGGATGTTTTTAGCGATTAGGATTTACATAAAATTGTGAAAGTGTTAATAAATATCACACATCACAATTTTCATCACACAATAACTAAGATCTTATTTCAACTAGTGCTAGTTTAATAAATCATCAATGTGGTACTGTTTAATTATTACAATATTAAAGTTTATTTCATAATCCAATATTATAATAAAAAATAATAATGAATATTTAGTCAATTATGATTAAATTACGAGGCAAATTGAATAATGATATGGCAATTTCTTGTATTTTGAAATGTGTGAGTCGTCTTTGTGTGCGTAACGAGTGTAAATATACGCTGTTTCTAAACTAGTTTTGAAGATTTGTACATGTTTGCGTTTATGACAACACAAATAATATTTGGGTGTATGCGATTGTTTCAATGTGTGCTTTACTCTTCCCCCCGCAGCAAATGGTTGAATTATTTATTTTATTATATTTATGGCTTGGCAACTAGGCCTTTAAGCCAGATCTTAGTTTATAATATACATTTAGTTTCTTCATTTTCTTAAGCCTATGTGTAGCACAGCTGAACTGTAGGTAATCAGCTAGTGCCATTCAACGGAGTTCTTGTGACAGCTCAAAAAGCCACATTTGACTATACAGTTCACATTTCTCACAAAACACATAATCACTACTCAAAAACTATCAATATCCTACAACTATTGTTCATTTCAAATGGTTGAATTATTTGTTTGCAAAATTAGACGCGAGCCTCGTCCTTCGGTTAAATGGTCTAAGTGCAATACAGTATTTTTTAATAAATTTGATTAAAATTTGTTCACAAAGATACTCGATATTTATAAAAAATCGAATAGGTAACACTTTAGGGTCTTACTAATTGATCAATGATCGACTTTTCAAAAATA
Source organism: Dendrolimus pini (assembly GCA_949752895.1). Lineage (NCBI taxonomy): Eukaryota > Metazoa > Arthropoda > Insecta > Lepidoptera > Lasiocampidae > Dendrolimus > Dendrolimus pini. The sequence continues at coordinate 5,061,331 of OX457131.1, forward strand.
AATAAAATGGTTGAATATGTGTTGTACCAGGTTGGATAGGTTTAATTTTTTTTATTTATTTATTAAGAACTTTTTGTTATGATACGATTTGGATAAAATAAACTATAATCATAATAATTAACGGAGAATTTTTCGGAAAAAGTGTAAAATAGGAACAGTTTTAAAATATGCTTTTAGCGTCCCATAACATGTATTGTATATATTTTTAACAACTCCACTAATGTTATATAACGGTTTTTAGTATATGTATTTATTATTTACTAGAGGTCCCAATAGACGTTGTCCTGCTCTGAAAAATAAAAACCCAATTTCAATGCCTCCTACCGATTCCAATTGTGAAACTAAATAATCTGATGACCAACTCATATTCATATTTTTTTATCAAAATTGGTAAAGTCGTTTTCAAGTTATTATACCATAAACATCCTGTCAAAAGCAGTTATCAGAAATCAGAATCCATAACTTAAATTTGAGTTTTAAATCTGGCCACACTAATAAAAAAAGATTCTATGTAAGCTTCTGTATTTTGTTAATTTTGTTTTTGTTTCAAGAATTTACTAAATAATAGCTGCGAAATACGTATCTGAATTATTATATATAACAAATAATTGTATTGTGTACAATTAATTCGAGTCTATTCGTAATATAAGGATCAAACGGATTGGGTTTGTTTGCGTGGATAACCTCAAGAAAGCTCCCTTTTTGTATTGTTTATACTTGCAAGAAAAAATGGAAAAAGACGAGCTCGGTAATGACTTAGTTAGATTGGATAATGGATTTTTTACGGATGAAGTTACTTACGTAGTAAATTCAGACGATATACTGGGTAAGTACAGGAACATAAATATTAAATAATCTTAATATACTTACAGTGCTTTTTTCAGCTTCAGCAAGTTGTTAGTTTAAACTAAAGAATAATTAATTATTATTTTGTCATTTTATTCCATCATTAGCATGTTAATGTTAAAACCCGATTCCTTTTGAAGTAGAAGAAAAGGTTTGAAGGGGGCCTTCTTTCTGACTTTTCCTTTGTATTTAGTCTGATCTTCAGTATTCCTGAAGTTGAGCAGACATTGATATACTTCATCCCTCACTACACTATGCTAAGTTAGAATTTGCTTAGATTACGTCTTACCTTACTTGGTGTGACTCTTCACATCCACCCCAGGATATAATACACTGGTCTTGCTCCTTGCTTTTGGTTCTGTTAACTAACTAACTAACTCCGATGACTCAGTGACCCAAAATGTGTCTTGGCCTTTGAAACGAGAACACGCCATCTGTTCCTGTCCTGTGCGATTTCTTGCCAGTTAAGGGCTTGAAGTTCACACAGGTCAGCCTCCATTCTGTCCCTCCACCGGTACTTGGGGCGACCGACCGGACGTCGCCCATCCGATCGCCCCAAATAGGCCCTTTTCACTCTTCGATCCTCTTCCATCCGTTCCACGTGACTGGGGCCAACGGAGGCGGTGAGATTTTATTTCTCCTAGTATGTTAGGCTCGACCACGAGGTTTTCAATTTTGACGTTAGTTCGGACCCTCCAGCTGCTTGTCTCTCGTCGTTGGACCCAAAATCTTGCAGAGAACCTTTCGTTCAGCCACTAACAGCTGGTTCTCTTCTTTTCGGGCTTCAAGGCTTCGCAACCGTACATCAAGATGGGCTGTATGAGTTTTGTAAATCCTGATTTCGGTTTTCCTGCTCAGAAGCTGGGACACCAATACCTTATGTAAGACTGCGCAGCACCTCAGGGCGTTTTGAATGCGTATGTGTATTTCATCCTCTCGGGTGTTCATATTAGCGATGCACAAACTAAATCACCAATGAGATCAGTGATTTATAAATCTTTTTCCTTGAAAGATATAAATCTTTAAATCACTCTTTTAAATCTTCAACTCTTTTAAATATTTGGTTTCGATTACATTATTCATTCAGTTGACCGGTTTTAAGTTTAATATTAACGCCAGAGAGTCTAATTTACTGTGTATCATCATTGTATTCATTAGAGTGCACATGTTATCTCATTTCAATTCACAATATCCTGTATCTACTGTCTCAAACTACATCCAAGTATCTGATTTGTTAGTTTTCATCATTCCATGTGACTAAAATCAATCTTAACGTAGTGAGTTAAAGATGTATTCCTAAAATCAAAGATTTAAAAAGTGATTTCGAATTTTGAAAGATTATACATCTTTTAAATCAATCACTCCTGAGTTACACATCTTTAGTTCATATCGGTAACTGTGCAGCCCAGGTATTTAAATTTGGCTACCCCCTTATATTGACCATCTCCAACATGAAGGTCCTCACGTGTAATGTGATTATTCCTGTAACTTTTCATGTGAAGATACTCGGTCTTTTCGTGGTTCTGTTATATATTACGAATTTAAAAGCACTCACTGTTATCTTGTTGGTTACTTGATCCAGACTGCTAAATCACGAACTACCTTCTTTTTACATAACACACCTTTCTCTCATTACACTATTATTTAGTTCCACACACTGCATAATTTATCTTTATTGATGTGTTATTTATTTAAACTAAGATTAACTTCTATTACTTTATTTACATTTAAATTATATATTATTTATTTATTTACATATTAAACTACTGTGAATTTTGTTTTTTATTAATACCCTTTTATTCTTCGTCTGAATCAATGTCAGTTGTCAGTCAGCTCTGTTGTTCGTGCCTACCCCGCAAGGGACCTGGCGTGAAGTTATGCTGCTATGCTGCTGCTGCTGCTGAATCAATGTCAGACTCTTCAACTATACTAGACTCTGTGCTGTTTTGTCTTATCTTCTTAGACATGGATGAAGGTGGTGACTGTGATAGTGCTCGTTTATTTCTTATTCCCTGTTCTTGTTGTTTAGTTACTATGTCTTGTAGCCCTGATACCCCGATAATATTTGCCCACTTCCGCAGTGAAGGGATAATTATACCCTCTTCACTATCACCATCATCTTTTACTAGCTTAGTTTGTATTAGTATTCCATATAATATGTTGGGCAAGCGCACATTCCAAGGCTCTGAAGTCATTTTCTTTAATTTATTTTTTACAGTTTGAGTTTGAGAGTTTTTACTGTGCGTTCAGCCTGTCCATTCGACGCTGGGTGGTATGGAGCTACTAAAACTTGCCTAATGCTGCAATGTTTCAAATACTTTTTGAATTCTTCTGATATAAAGCTTCTGCCATTGTCACTTACAATAGTCTCTGGTAGCCCTTGTTGTGTAAAAATATCTCTTAAAGTTTTAATTAATGTATTAGTACTCATATCATTAACATTTTTAACTTCTGGCCATTTTGAAAATGCAACTATAACTATTAAAAAAAGTTTTCCTTGAAATGGTCCTGCATAGTCTATGTGAAGTCTAGACCAAGCTTTATTAGGCTGTATCCATTGATGTGTAACTTGTGTTGGCATGTTTCTATTCTCTGAACAAGTATTACACTTTTTTACCATTTCTTCTATATTTTTATCCATGGAGGGCCACCAGAAGTAACTTCTAGCTAATGCTTTCGTAATTACTATACCATCGTGATTTCTATGTAACTCTTCCAGAATATTTTTGTGCATTATTTCAGGTATTAACACTCTATTTCCCCATAATATACAGTTACTATGTATTGATAATTCGTCTTTTTTGCCAATAGCTTTTATACTCTTTATCTACTTTCGTGGGCCATCCATTCCGTATCCAATATAGTACTTTACACAGTATGGTATCTTTTTTCGTGAATTTTGCCACTTCCACTGCAGTAAACTCTAATTCAACCGGTGTTTCTTCTATTAGTAGGACCCCACTATATTCCTCTTCATTCTTTGATTGGTCTTTAGCTAGCCATCTGCTTAATGCATCGGCATTACCCAACTTCTTCCCTTCAACATATTGTATTTCATAATCATATGAATTCAATAGCAAGGCCCATCTCAACATTCTAGGTGATATAATGTTTGGAATTGGTTTACTATGCCCGAAAATTCCCAGTAATGGCCTATGGTCTGTCTTAATAAAAACTTTCTGTCCACTTATGTACTGGTGAAATTTTTTCAACCCGAATATAATTGCAGCTGCCTCTTTGTCAATTTGACCATAGTTTCGCTCATGTACATTCATGGTTCTTGATGCAAACATTATCGGCTTTTTTGTCCCATCATCCATTTCATGCTCCAACACTGCTCCCAAACCGAATTGAGATGCATCACAGGACATTATTAATTTTCTATTTGTGTCATAATGTACCAGCGTTTTATCACTCGATAGCACAGCTTTTAAAGTTTCAAAACATTCCTGATGTTCCTTGTTCCATTTCCACCTAGAATTTTTTTCTAGTAATCGTTACAATGACTCAGCTATTGTAGCTTTGTTAGGTATAAATCTATCATAAAAATTAAGTAACCCTAAAAATACCTGCAATTCTTTTATGTTCTTTGGTGCTGACGTCTTCTCTATTGATTCGATTTTTTCTTTAGATGGGTGTATGCCTGATTCATCTATCACATAGCCAAGCAATTGGACTTTGGGTACAGCAACCATACATTTTTGTTTGTTGACCCTTAAACCAGCTTGCTGTAACCTCTGAAGTACCAACTCTAATCTTGCATTATGCCTCTTAATGTCTTCACCACAAATTACTATGTCGTCTACCATCATTGATATTTCTTCAATGTCTGCGAGTAGTGAAGTCATTAGTCTCTGGAAGATTCCAGGACAGGCCTTAACCCCAAAAGGCAGACGTTTCATTTTATATAAACCCTTAGGTGTGTTCAATGTTAGCAACTGTGCTGTTTTATTATCTACCACCACTTGTGTATACGCCTGTTCCAAATCAATATTTGTGAATATTCTTCCCCCCTTTAATTGTGCAAAAGCCTCATTTAATGTTGATAATGGATATGTATCTGTGTTTGTAACTGCATTTACTGTAGATCGGTAATCTCCACACAACCGTACCTTCCCATTTGGTTTTAAAACAGGAACAATCGGAGTAGCCCATTCTGAGTGTGTTGTTGGTTCTAGGACATCCTCTTCTACCAATCTATCAATTTCTTTGAACACTCTTTCTCTTATGGCAAATGGAATTGGTCTACATTTAATAAATTTGGGCACTGACCCTTCATTTGGGGTAATGTTGACAACGGGACCTGTGTACTTACCCAATCCTGGCTTAAAAATCTCCTTATATTTATTAATTAATTCTGTGATTAATGTCTTGTCATTAGAAGTTATTTTAACGTGATTTATTCCCTGTATAGTGATCCCTAAATCAGCAAACCAATTCCTACCAATTAAACTTGTACCACTACCTTCTGTTATAAATATTTTTAAGTCTTTAATAAATTATATTCTTGTATGTAACCTATACTGTTGTTTCCCCTTTCAATGTCAATTTACCCTCTGTATAAGACTTTAAACCTATGTAGTTGAGGTATTTTCCCTTTCCATATGAGCCTAGCTGTGTTCTCATTAATAATAGTGTATGGGCAGCCTGAATCTACCTCCATTAATAGTTTAGTTCCATTTAGTAACACTTTAATGAGAAATGGATCAACCTTGTCTTGTCTTATGCTATTTATGCCAACCTCATACAAACCATTACATTCTGAATATTTGTGCTTCCTATCTTGCTTAGACTTTATTGAGCAAGCTGCTTGTATATGCCCCGTTTTATCACAGTGATAACATTTGCTCCATCGGAAGCGACACATACCTCCATGAGACTTATTACATCGTGAACACACCATATCATTCTTGCTGTGCGGTGTATTTTTGCTTGCTACTTTGTTAATGTCCATAGGAATCACTGTATCGTGTTCTGAGTTACTAATAACTGAGTTGGACTGTATAATAATATTTGAATCAAAATTTGCAGTCTCGTGTGATAATGCAATGTTACAGGCTTCTTCAAACGTTAATTTACTTTGCTGTAATAATTTTCGTTGAATTTCCTTATCTCTAATACCACTGTTAACACTTGACTGTATTGTATTTAATTAAACTTAAATGAGGGGCTGATTACAAATAAAAAAGGCACGGAGCGAACTGTAAATTGCGTGTATTGCTCTCAACGGTTGGAGGCGGAAGAGAGGGTGGGATACAAAGGGGATGCAACAACGGATGGGGATTTTAGTGTTGCTTGTGCAGAATCAGTGTTGCAAGTAAACTTAATACTGTAAATGTTGGGTAATCCAACAACCACATACTAATCTATCTCTAAGGGTGCGGTCTAAATCAGAAAAATTACAACCTATACTTAATTTCCGTAATTGTGCTATGTAATTCTTCATAATTTCCCCCTCTTCTTGATTCCTAGTGTGAAATTTATACGATTCGACTATCTCATTTGGTTTTGGATGGAAAAGACTGTTCAAAATTTCAACAATAAAATCGAACTTAACCTCACTTACTTGTTTAGGTGCAATCAAAGAAATTATTAAATCAATCAAATCAGGGCCACATACTGCAAGTAAATTCGCTTTTTTCATTACATCTTCCTTTATTTCACTTGCTTCTAGGCAGTAACTCAATCTTTGGATATAATTTTTCCAACATCCATGAGTTATATCGAATTCATTGAATTTTATACCTATGATGTATTTAATTATTTTAATTGTATATGATATCACTTATTTTCACAATTTCACTAATTTCCCTCGTCGCCACTCTTATATATTACGAATTTAAAAGCACTCACTGTTATCTTGTTGGTTACTTGATCCAGACTGCTAAATCACGAACTACCTTCTTTTTACATAACAGGTTCTTATACAGTAAATGAACAAACATTGTAATTTTGCAGAAGATGAAAATAATTCTGATTCAGGAAGTAAAAATGCACCACTGAGAGAGCAAGATAGATTCTTACCAATTGCAAACATTGCGAAAATTATGAAAAGAGCTATACCTGAAAATGGAAAGGTAAAGAGGAATACAATTGTTACTATCTATACATTGTTTTTCCTTAGAAAAACATTTTTGTAAATCGCACACACAATTTTTGCAATCAATTAAATTTTTTAATAATGTTTCAATGTCTTCAGCTACTTAAGGCAGACAGTGAGATATTAGAGTAAAAAATGTTTAAGATTAAATATCTATGCACAATGTAACTAAAATCTGTATGTGGAATTTTTTTGACATGAAATTTGGTAAACTTACAAAGACATCAGTCTTTATGTAATTTTAATATTAATAGTCATTATTTATTATATTTTTTAAAACATATATTTTTAGTACTTAAGTCCTCTTCAATTGAAATATTTGTACTACAGTCTAAGCATGATGCAGTGAGTGGCAGGCAGCTAGGTTGTTTATAATGCTTTTAATTTCAGATAGCAAAAGATGCAAGAGAATGTGTACAGGAATGCATATCCGAGTTCATATCATTTGTTACAAGTGAAGCAAGTGACAGGTGTCAAATTGAAAAACGCAAGACAATCAACGGGGAGGATGTCCTATTTGCAATGAACACATTAGGCTTTGACAATTATGTTGAACCCTTGAAGTTGTATCTTAAAAAATACAGAGAGATTGTATTATCACCTGTGAGTAGAGGCACATCACCCATGTCAGTGCATGACCTTGTAACCACAGTTTTTAATATTTATTTTATAGAAATTGTTACATACTAATTAATACTCAAGAATAATTTGATAAAAATAAAAAATACTATATAAAATGTAGTTAAAGGTCCTGCACTGACACCAATGGTATATTCAACTATATATATTAACAAACATAAAATATATTTTCAATTTTAATGTTTTTTTTTCATGTTTGCTTGTAGGTAAAGTGCCAAAATGGACCACTTGGTGGCAGGCCCATGGACATCTGTAACACTAAGGGAGCCAATGCATTGCTCATTCGAGACTTTTTTTTTTTGATAAGCACCATATTGTAGCAATCTGGGAAAACTGTGGGAGGGGTTCATACCATAACTTGCACACATATGGCACAAAAGAGTGCTCCACATGGATGACTTCCAAGTTCTTATCTTCCTGTTAAGATATTTTAAACACTTGCATATATAAGTATTTAAAGTATGTTTGTGTCTGTATATTATACTGTGCATAATTATCATTATTTATTCATTGTACATGATCAATATTTTTACATCTTGATCCTAGCTAAGGGTTGCCTGCAAGAGTTGAAAAGAAAGTAACCCCATGTTGTTATCTATTTTTATTGTGCTGTATTTGTTACTTTAAATGTGTTTGAGAGAAACAAAGAAAAAGATTTATTTATAACTACAATAAAACTCACTTAAACTATTTAAATAAAAAAATAAGTAAATGTAGTCCTAAATTGGCCTTAACTCAGCAAAATTGCCTGTTAATATAACCAGCGCTGATCTTCGCTAGAGCCATTAGTGACATACACGAACACAGACAAACAAGATAAAGATAAGAAGTCCACATACAACAATAAAAAAAATTGAAAAAAAAACCATAATAATGTTAACTAAATATTAAATGATGTGTGAATATTGTTGTTTCAGTGAAAAATCTGTTTTTTTTCAAGACCTAAAGCTGATAATATAATGCAAATAGTTAATTTCTTTCTTTCAATTTGAATGAAACAGCTAAAGTGATCCATGACAACACAAACCTGATTCAATTAATCAATGCAATTGGATCACTTCAATTCTGTGCCTTTCAACTTAAAAATTTAGTTTATCAGTCTGTCAGTCAGTCGCATAAGACAAAAACTTCCAATGTAATTATATATGAACTAACATTAAATTATAATTGCAGGTAACCATCAATAAGTTAAGCAAAACAATTCTGCTCTTTGGAGGTAAGATTCACTTTGATTTTGCACTGTTCATTACATACTATATCTTGTTTACACTAAACTTTTTCAAATGTATCTGAATGTTAGCTGGATGACATTGTTACGCGCCGACAAGGTGAATGCACACCTGCAGTTTATTACCTTTCCCGAATTTGGACTTCTTTGTTTACTTAGTGTTTAAAATTTGTATTTAAGAAAAACATCCTATTGTTACTGTACTCGTTTATGGCCGCAGGTGTGCAGATTATGTTTTCTTGGAAAATTCAGTCCACACGGTCGATTGTTGTATCGTATAGTTTGGTATAAAACAATGCCCGAACGGAGGGGTGAGGCAGTCAAGCGACGATTACGATACGATCAAGACGTGTAAATTCGATAAGCTATATAGTGACGAACTTTGCGCGTGTTATTGAATCGTGCAGTTTGTACTGGTTGTGTACAGTTACATTTGTACCTGTGTTATACGTGTTTGTATAGTTCTAATAAATTCCATAGTAATTGCAAAGACATTTTAATTGGAGTCCTGTAACTCGTAATAATGTTATTGATATTATGTGAATAGTCATCTTTTGCATAGCCCGTAGCTAAGAATGCTTTATAGTCATTCAGTTTATTTATAGTCATTCATTCTGGTATAATATTCCGATACAATACTAATGTTGTTCGTGCCTACCCCGCAAGGGACCTGGCGTGAAGTTATGTATGTATGTATGTATGTACAATATTAATAATAATTCTTTGTAGTTTCTTTGTTAATGGATCTTGAAGCCCGTTATGGGCGCTCTGCAATCTCGCCAGTACAAGAATGTGGAACGACTTATCGTATTATTTTCTCATGTTCTTGCATGAATATAGAGTGTCCATAAGAATGTAGCACTAGGACTTGCATGAAAATTTCATAACACTTATAATATATTATATTACATTATTGATTAAACATTTCCATGCCACTTCAATTATGTATCTTTTATTAACCGACTTCGAAAAAAGGAGGAGGTTATCAATTCGTCGGGATCTTTTTTTTTTTTTTGTTTTTTTTTTTAATGTATGTTCGCCGATAACTCCGTGATTTATGATCCGATTTATTGTAGTGATTCTTTTTTTGTTCGACGCGGAATAGCTTCCAATTGGTCCCCTAAAAATTTGACATAGTTTGGCCCAGTAGTTTTCATTTTATGAACATTTTTCATGGAAATAATTTTCACTCCGTTCCATATGTTCGCCGATAACTCCGTGATTTATGATCCGATTTACGTGATTCTTTTTTTGTTCGACGCGGAATAGCTGCCATGTGGTCCCCTAAAAATTTTACATAGTTTGGCCCAGTAGTTTTCATTTTACGAACATTTTTTTGTTCCCGGTTCTTGGACCTATATTTTTTAAGAAGCGCGGCACCATTCGTGGGTCCACCCATACATAGGTAGACACTAAAAAGTAACAAATAAAATTTAAAAACTTCGTTTAAAAAAACCGACTTCAAAAACTAAAAAACTAAAATGTATAAAATAATTTATTTCTTAAGCTATTATTATTAATATATATTATCTAAAACATCTTGAAGTCGGTGCAAAGTAAAAAAAATTACTAAGCACCGACTTTAAGATGTTTTAGATAATATATATTAATAATAATAGCTTAAGAAATAAATTATTTTATACATTTTAGTTTTTTAGTTTTTGAAGTCGGTTTTATTAAACGAAGTTTTTAAATTTTATTCTATGGAAATTGTTACATTTTTTGGGACGAAAATATCAATTTTCATGATAATCCATTTTATTCTCGAAGACGCAAAGAAGGAAAAAACAGAACTGTACTTTCTGAATCTATATTTTTCCTATCGAGTAACGTTTTTCTTAGTGAATATTATTTTTTCAAAATTTTAAAATCTCATTAATTTCAGATGAAGATGGACCACAGTGTGTGCAAGCTGAAAACGAGTCAGAAACTCAAACGGACTCTGCAGTGCTGTATTACCAAAAATTAATAAACTAATAGAATTAAAAAAGAAATTTGTGGTGTTCATGGTGTTTATCAGTGAAGTTTTTGAACTTGAGACAAATCAGAATAATGTAGACTAATTCGAAATATGTGAGATACTTAAAACTTAAAATTCTTTTTAGTGTTTCATTCTGTTTTTTGTTACATAAGAAGATGAAATATGTATATAAAATAGGTCTAAAATGTGGCACTCGTTGCAGTCACGCTTTTTTTTATTGTTTTCTAATAATGTTATTATTTTACACTGTATAATTATGTATTTTATTCCTGAAATAAAGAGGAAATCTGTATAAAATTTCGGAGGCTGTACGATTTTGAACCTAGCAAATGCTTCCCAAGAAACTTCATAACAAATTAAAAAACATGTCATTAACTTCAATGAAATGCCTTTTTATAACTATTGATTGAGCTTATAGAGAGTCATACCATACTTTGATACAGTTTTTAAAGTTTTGGCATGCACAGAGATCACAAATACAGCAAATGACTGATAAGACCATAACCATAATCGCACAAACATTAATTAATGCCATTCATGTTGGTTTAAGAGTCAGTGAACGACGAATTTTAAATCCATTTGACCATGTCTGCCATTGATATTTTATTTATTATAGTCTTAAAAACTTATATTGATCACGGCAGACGTCTACATTGCGTACACACATCAATAAATAATAAAATCTTAGCTACTACCCGGTCAGATGTATGTTTTCTGTTCGCTGTTTTACATCAATATAATTTACTTGCGATTTACTTTATCACTGTATTTACAGAAATTAATATTTTTTATATTCTATATACTAAATACCATTCGTTTAAAATCGATACCTGTCTTGCCTCAGCGCTCGCCGCGTCCACCACTTTGAGCTTAGTGAGTCCCCGTGCCATGCATGGTAGGTATAGGGGCCTCAATGTACAAAGCCTCAGGTCTGGTCAAATACATACAGGTAGCCGTACACTGGCTCTTAGACCATGTGCGCTATATGTGTACTATCAATTGAATTTTGACATTACCTGTATGAGCTTATGTCTTTTCACCGATAGTAGAGCAAATGAACGGTCAGTACAATATAGGAACTGGCCATTAATTAACACTGTCAGTTGCTATGTTTGGAAATGCACAGCTGCTGGGATACGCCGGCAGCGGAACTGTTGTCCAGGTCACCTGTTTATGTCTCCATACACTGGTACCTCGATTCTTGTTGGGTCCAGAGGCCCAAATCTGCTATTACTATCTCACCGAAATCCCCAGACACTGGTCTCAATTATACGTTTGTTGGATATCGGTATTCTTTTAACTCCAATGGCGTACCATGGGCACACTCACTTTCACTTGTCTTACCATTGGTTGAATTTTGACATTTCTTATAATGGAGCTTATGTCAAATTTTATCCGATAGTAAATAAAGCAAATGTACAGTCTGTAAGATATAAGAACTGGCTGTAAAACCGTTTATGGTCACAACTATCGGCACAATGAAAATGAATTCTTCAATTATATTTTGAAAATAATTAACTAAACTAACTAAATAATTAACTAAATGAAGTCTTAGATCAAATATTAAAAACAGCCTTATTAAATAATGTAAGATATTTTCGGGGATAGAAGTGATTTTGATAAGCTTCTCAGTAGTTTGCTATTATAATAAGTGTAGTTTGCTAGTTTGTAAGTTATTGTATTGTGTTGTAAGTATTATGTACTGTTGTTATTTCAAAATATATGTTTTAAAGAAAATCTGTGTATCTGTTACTTACATTAGTCATAATTTCATTTAGGTTTTATGGCTTGGCAGCAAGGCCTTTAAGCCAGAACTTGTTTACAATATAGTTTCTTCATTTTCTTAAGCCTATGTGTAGCACAGCTGAACTGTAGGTAATCAGCTAGTGCCATTCAACGGAGTTCTTGTGACAACTCAAAAGGCCACATTTGACTATACAGTTCACATTTCTCACAAAACACAAACTATCAATATCTTACAACTATTGTTCATTTTAGAGTAATTTTACACTTTTTTAGAAAATAAAACTGCACAGCACAACGTCTCCTTTCAGTTCCCGCCAAAAAGTCCCATTAGTCATAATATGGAGGGTAGAAGTAAGGAGTACTAACTTATATGGAGGGATGTTGAAAATTTCTAGCAGTATGCTGAGAATAGATGTTCAAATACCTATCACAATAGCGCTGGCCTACGAAAAATACGATGGAATGAAAAATTGTTAAAGTGCCACAAAATGATAAGAAAACCAAGTTTTACCTAGTCTAAAATAATCTATAATATAGAATTCTAAACATGCCGTGTCTGAGATTGAAGCAATTTCAAAAAATTAACTAGAATAGACTACAAACGAAGAAGAATACGATGAAATGTTTTTTAAATTTCCTCTTTGTCCGTTACAAATTACAGGTTAACGTAAAGACTATTGGGCTGATTTCGATGCACTTTTATCTGATCGACAGCAAATTCTTAGCCATAAAAATCTGCGCTACTTTTTATTCTGCGAATTCCGCGAGAAATTATCTGGGATTTAAAATGGCCAAAAGTCCAATTCCAATGCGATTTGTTCACCGATCGATAGCAAATTTTGTGTAATAAAATGTGCAATTTATTTCTCGGGGACCCCGCGGGAATATTCCCGGGAGTGGTTTGTAGTTGTTTAAGGGCATAAAAATTAGCTTACTCTGATAACGTTTTCACTAAAACGATTGCTTGTGAAGTTTAAATAATAAAAAACAAAACGGAAACCTATCGATTATTGTCCGCGTTTTAACGAACACTTCTTCAGCACAGAGATGGTATTCCTCAACCCTCCATAAGTCATAATAGCCAATGACATTGATGTAGTATGTAATATACAATCTCGATGTAATAATCGCGTATAAAATTATACGAGCTTATTCGGGGTTAATTCTGTCCTGTATCCCATGGGAAGTTGCGTTTTCTTTTATATATTTTTTAATCTACATTCTTGTTTTCTAAAGTTCATATCATATCAAATAATTATGAAAATTAGTATGCAAGCCTTCTAAACAGAACAACCAAACTATTGCTTTTACAGATATATATTAGTATATTACAATGCAAAACAAGATTCTCAGTCATATATTATTTGTCCTGCAGTAGCTATTATCCCGTTTTATGGGATAGAAGCATCCTAATTTCGTCACTTAGTATTTTTGTTTTAAGTGCGGTATTTGATTTGATTTTTATTTTATATTGATATTTATTTCTTTTTAAAAACACAATGAACTTAAAAATGAAACTACAGTAGTATTTACAATTTCATACTTTTTAATAAGTAGGTACGTATAATATCATTTAGCCTTAATTACTTCAACTTTTAGGAGATCCGAAGGTCATCTCCTTCAAACAGATCGCGTTGTGATCAGTAAATAGACATCAAATTTTTAATAAGATTTGTTCACTGTTTACTATTGAATAATAAAGACGTTATATTTTATGATTTCAATATAAATCGTAAAATATAATGTGTTGATTTAACTTCATATTTTGTTTAAAAAAATGGGTGTGTTTTTACCGAATGCAAGTCCAAGTTGAATTGTAGAAAAGTTGGTGTTGTTTTTAAATATTTAAAATTTTACACTTACAATATATTCTTGAGTAATATTACCTACTGTAAATATAAATATTAAATAAAGCCGGGGATCTTTTGATTTTTTTCTTCTCCACTTCGCAAGATCTTCGGCATCGACTACCGTGAGACACTAGCACGCATTGTTAACAAGTATTGTTTGGGCCAAATAATGAGTTCTGGCGAAGGCGGGAGGACTAACTATTTGTTCCCTATTTAGCCGGTTTTTGTAATATTTATGTGGCTGTACTCGCGCATGGTAGACTCGCAGGTTCTTTACGATGTAAGAGAGATGAAAGTATAATCATTGAAAAGATATATGACATAGTCCACATATATGTATGTCGATGAAAAGGTAGGATATTTCGTATCTTGAATAACCGTATATTTCCACGGGGACTGAATGACGACGTGGTCTAAGGCGGAGCACGCTTGAAGATGCCTATTCACGACCTACTCATGACTTAAAGATTTTTAGATTGATTTGTCAAGAAAAACAGACTACGGCAAATTATTCCATTCTTCGGCAGTGTGCACCAGAAAAGATAAATCCAAGCGCTTCGTCCTGGCGGGTGGTGTTTGTACCATGTACCGAATTCTGTTCGTCGGTCGTCCGATGGTAAAATGGAGTTGGGGGAACCAGTCCGTGCACTATGTATTTGAAAACACGAGCGACACCGCGTGAATGACAATCAGTAATGACTTAACATCAAACGCTCACTATTCCCTAAATTTATCAGTAATATAGCCAGGTAAAGGCATTAAATACAAGAACTTATTAAGCACCATAATGCCTAAAGAAAAAGCAAACGATATGCCTAAATTGAAATCTAAATTAAATTCTCCTGCAGTGTAGAAATCACCAGTGAATCGTTTTGAGGCGAACCTTTCGCTTAGGAAAGCCTTCCCACTAGGATATCTGCAGTTTGAGTTAGAATTCGCGTTTAAGTTCGAGGAAGTTTGTATGAGACTGGTAATGGATGTGCAGTTTTCGGTGTCGCTGTAAGGTAGAATGTTAAAGTTTGGCTGCTTGAAGACGCTCCTGTGGAGGAATATCGAGGCGTAGCGCGTTTGGGTGATGTAGGTTATGTAGTAGAGCCAGTCTTCGAATCCTTTATAGGACCTGCAAAATTTATAAAGGTTGATTGTATTTTTGGAGCTTTTGTCAGGAGCCTTAAGAACAGACGAGCGTGCATGACAAGAGCTATGAATGTCAAAGAAGCAAGTGAGGTGTGTAAGAATAAGCCTAAATGGCGCTCCGTTGTTCGTGCCTACCCCGCAAGGGAACTGGCGTGAAGATATGTATGTATGTATATGATTGTATTTACGGTTCACTTCATGTAAAGTGGTTACCGTCGCCTATGGACCTTTACCATACAGAAGGCGGTGCCTACGCGATTCATCCAGAAAAAAACTATGTTCCCGTTTTTGACATCGCTCTTGCAATTGACTAACAAACAAAATACCAGTGTAATTTGCTTAATTTGGGTACTGTGAAATCTGGCAACTAAAACAACGGTTAACGACTTTGACATGAGTTGCCAAATTTCACGGTATATACAATGTGTTCATCTACCTTGTTGATTAATTTCAAATTTGAAGTACCTAATAGACTGAAAAATTGCCATAACGCTGTATTTCTTCAGGGTGTCATATTAACTTAAAGCAGATTTACATAGATCCAGCTGATGCTGGTATGAACTAGCATCGTATAAATTGATTTGAAGTTATTAAAAGGCTACCCAGTCTAACTGACTTTTAAATTCCCGATTGAATATTTTGAAGCCAGTCCGCTCGCCAAGTCAGTAGTAGTCAATGTGAATCAGCCTTTACACTCGATAAGTCAGTATTATAGAAAATCTCTTTGAAATATGAGGTAACCCTCTTTAGAAATAAGTGGTTTAAGTTTGTACAAATTCATTTAAATCGCTTACCTTAATACCCCGCTAGCAAGCATTATGTAAATGCAAGATATGTAGATGTTGACTATTGCTGCAATGAGGCCGTTTTTCACGAACATCATGATAGCTATAGCCTGCTGTTCAGCGTAGATGTAACAAGACCACAACACCAGAGAGAAGTAGATATAGTCAATGGTCTCCGTAAAATCTGCTACAATCCTAGAAAAACAAACACAGAGGGGTATTAGAAAATTTTAAAAATAGCTTGTAAACAAGGTGTGTTCAATATTGTGCTAAAATCAACGGTAAAGGTATAGGTATAAACAACCATAAAATTGACTTGTTAGATTAATACTCTTTTTATCTCCAAAGCAAAAAATTTAAAAACTTCGTTTAAAAAAACCGACTTAAAAAACGAAAAAACTAAAATGTATAAAATAACTTATTTCTTAAGCTATTATTATTAATATATATTATCTGAAACATCTTAAAGTCGGTGCTTAGTAATTTTCAAAATATAGTAATTTTTATTATGTTTTACTTTGCACCGACTTCAAGATGTTTTAGATAATATATATTAATAATAATAGCTTAAGAAATAAGTTATTTTATACATTTTAGTTTTTTCGTTTTTGAAGTCGGTCTTTTTAAACGAAGTTTTTAAATTTTATTTGTTACTTTTTAGTGTCTAGCTATGTATGGGTGGATCTACGAATGGAGCCGCGCTTCTTAAAAAATATAGGTCCCAAGAACCGGGAACAAAAAAATGTTCGTAAAATGAAAACTACTAGGCCAAACTATGTCAAATTTTTAGGGGACCACATGGCAGCTATTCCGCGTCGAACAAAAAAAGAATCACGTAAATCGAATCATAAATCTCAGAGTAATCGGTGTACATATGGAACGGAGTGAAAATTATTTCCATGAAAAATGTTCATAAAATGAAAACTACTGGGCCAAACTATGTAAAATTTTTAGGGGACCAATTGGAAGAAATTCCGCGTCGAACAAAAAAAGAATCACGTAAATCGGATTATAAATGACGGAGTAATCGGCGAACATACATAAAAAAAGTAACGACAAAAAAAAAAGATCCCGACGAATTGAGAACCTCCTCCTTTTTTCAAAGTCGGTTAAAAAGAAGACTTAGGTCATAAATATGTCAGTTTACCCTGAAATCCATACTAATATTATGAATCGGAAAATAACTTTACTGCAATAACAAAATAACCACAATCGAAATTCTGTTGAAATTAGAATGTTAAAAATCTCGTTTTAATACCGAGGGTACCTTCCATAGGATACTTTTCTATTCTGGAAATTGAAACATTTTTTTGAGGGATGGTTCTGAATTTTCCGGGGTGTATAGCGCCTACATAAAAAAATAATGCGATGTAACCGTTAGAGTGCTTGCTCTAAAAAAAACAAGCACTAGAGTCTCACCCGTGAAACCTAATTTAGGATGGATTCAAAAAGGACCTATAAAGAAATTTTAGGTAATGAGAACTTATTGAATTGCTACAGCCGTGGATAGACCCAGTTTTCCCGTTAGCAGAGAATGGTGAAGTGCTATAATAATTCGTTGCGGAGTGCTGTGTTGCCGTGAAGAACACCTACGCAGTGTTCTTGTCGTTTAGTTTAAAACCCTGTCCTGCCAAAATTATTTCTGTAACTACTCGCTTTACTTATCCGCGCTATTCAAGAACCTTTTCCCAGCTGGCATCTTCCGTTCCATTACGACTATCCCTGTCGTACTTTCTGCTGTACTGATACTGCTCCTTTTTAGGAGTCAGTCTACTGTCGATTCTTGTACGACAACTATAACTCACGTCTCTCTCACTCTCATTACCTACATGTGCAGTTATACGTCCCTGCGTGTGAGCATATAATATCTCTTGAAGGCCGCAAGATGGAGATAAGCCAGATGATGTGCTGCAAGGCTCACGACTTGGGGATCAGCACTCATAGGCAATGCAGTCAATTGTACCACCACTATTTCGAATGCGCGTTCAGCCGTAATGCTAGGCTGGCGCGTTGACATAGAGTAAGTTTGTAGGATGTGTTTAAGAACCACAAAGAACTCTAATGCAATATGATTAAGACTGGTAATTTGAAACTCATTTAGGATTCTAAAACGCTCTTCAATGACACGTGGTTTCAATAAAAATAATTGAACTCTAGGTAAAAATTTACGACAATATCGCTGGGGAAATGGCCTCCTTTTGTCGTCAGAAACAAGTATTGCCCCTGCCGAATCCGGTCTTGTTTAGTAAAGAGTGTTAGGTACTTACGGATAAACAATAGCAGCCGCAAGGAACGTGCTAATGAACGAGAAGGGCAGAGAAACTAAATTCCACGATAGAAGTAAACTTGCTCCGCTGTACAACCCTTCTTGAGATTCTTGGTAGTATCTAGTTCTGTATGGACCATCTGCCAGAACAAGTAACAGTCTATAGTTATTATTCGTTTGATATTACCTACATTCTACCGTTTTTATAACTTCGTAATGTGGCTAGCATTTTAAAAATGGTTTTAAGTTGTTTTTAGTTGCTTGAGTTTTATCCGTGCAGGAACAGAGAAAGAATACAATTACCTGCGGCCGGGCGGCCTGTCGTAAGAGGCAAAAAAAACAACCCACAGCCAGGTGGTAGGGTATTTGTCCGTCTGAATGGCTACCGCTCCTGGTCTAGACAATGCCGCCATAACAACCTTGAGTTGTTTTCCAACCATTATTAGTGGCCCGGTTTCAATCTCCCTTTAGAGATCGGCAGCACATTGTTAACATTTGGTGTTACAAATGTCCATAGGCGATGGTAACTGCTTTTCATTAGGTGAGTCGTCTGTCTGTTTGTTGAAGTCAAACATTAAAAAAAACTCGGATCGCTCTATGCCACAGCGAAATAATCTACGCCGTGAGAGTCGTAAAGAGCGGTACACCATCGATCACTAATTAGTGATGGCTTTTAACACAGAGTAGTAGATTAATAAATAGTTTGGTCAGTTCAGTAGCACTGCAGGTAGCATATTTCGGCGCAGCGTTAACTCGTTACATGTTGCTTTAATTTGTGTTGCAGTGTGTTACGCGCCATTACATTTGGAAATCTATGTAGAGACACACTACCTCGGATATAATGAAGCTGATCCGATGTACATTCAAACTAGAAATAACATCAATAGGTATTTAGTTTCTGAGATTTGTCTGGCCGGTGATCAAACCTAGTTCTTTTCCGGTCTAGTGAAGAAACCAAGACATCGCTCAATCTTCAAGGGGCCTTCTAGTTGTAGGTTCCATTTACGAATTACACGATAATCTTGTAAATATTGTTACCAATATAAGCTAGCATAGGCTTTCAAGTAATTAAATAGATAAATTAGAAAATCAAAATATCAAAGGAAAGATACTGTATTTACTTACAAAGACAAATAGTGTTCATAATACTTATAAAGTAGGTGCCGATCATGGCGTTGAATAATAATCCACTTTTGGTTATGAAAGCTCTTTGATAGTCCTGAGAAAAAATTGGTAAATTATTATTGAATAAAAAGTAGGTTTATAGGGCATGGCATGTGCTAATACGGTTATAAAACAATTAAGAAGGAGTTATACCTACACTATATATAGGTATAAATATGTAGGTACATTATTATAATTGCACTATTATGTTGTATTAGTTGTATGTTTGGTAATTAACCAAATTAGTAAGTTTGTATAGAATACTACAATACTCACTTTAGCTTCATTGTAGAATATCCAAAGAATAAAGAAGTATATCGGTAAACAAAATAACCTCATAAACATCTGTTTTATGCCGTGCTTCTTCAAGTTAAAGATTGACGCCAACATTCTCCTGCAAGAAAAATATAGCAAAACTCTTAGAATAGGGGACTACGTATATTATGCATGACATTCTAATGTTAAGTAGGTATTTATATAGTTTATTTATATAGTTGGAGAAATGGTAATAAATAAATCAAACTAAGCAACCTCTTAGACAATAAAGCTAAATTATTTATTAATACACAAAAATTGGAAATGCGGTGTAAGATCTTTTAAGACAAAAATTGAAATAATTGAATTGTACTTTTTAGACAAGCTTTTATCTTCTTCTTCGTTTAAATCCATTATCTACCGTGAGGTTTATACTATTTGCAGACACAATTTCTCTATAAAAATCTAAATTAAACAAATCAAACAGCAAGAATTACTTACACATATAACATCCAAATGATTTTAACTCCACCCGGTTTCCCATAGTTCAATTGAACTTTATTTGGGTTTATGATGCGGTTGTTTTCATGTAAATTGCCTTGCATGATTCCCTGACCCTCAAGTTTGAACTTCTCAACGAGTGCTGCAATCTGGTGATTAGATTCAATAAAGTTTTCTCGGGATCTTCTGTCTACTGTAGATAAGCATACTGAAAAAAATGTTATCATCATATTCCGCCTTCTTGATCTTTTTTAGTCTATAATTAAGTTTAGTAGTACTACAGTCTAGAAATTACTGTGATGCAACTATTTATGTTACATTAATCGTACCTATTAATAATAACTGGCGGTCGCCCGTGGTCGAAATTCGACCAAAATAATTAATGTCAAAGACTATGTATATACTATACTTCTAGAATCACACATTTTGCCAAGGCTACTGTTAATTTAAGTTTAACAATAATACAAAAGAGTACATATGCGTATGTTTGTCAAAATACATGGTAGTGTGTAATGTTTTTTAAATTGATTTAATGTATTTTTAAGCAAAAACTTTGTATCCCTTTTTATGAAAATTGCGCGGACCGAGAAATATGAACTTTCGCACACTTATACTAGTAGTTTAAGTCTAGAGAGAAGTGCAGAATGCAAATATTTTTTAAAATTATTCATAAAAATTACATTAAATCTATAAAAAAAAACATTACACACACTACCATGTATTTGATACACACACGCATATATAGGTACTCTTGGCGAAATCTGTATTTATAGAAGTATAGTCTTTGACAACTGAACCTTAATAATGTTCAAACTTATAATTTTAATTAATTATGGTCGAATTTCGACCTCTGGGCGACCAATAGTTATTATAATTACTAGTGCATTCATACTCACAGTAATACATCAGCGGATTTTCAAGTTGTGGACAAGGGAATCCAATGCTGCCGAAGTAGTCGAGGAGATTTCGCGTGGGACCGGCGTAGACCACGTCCCCTAAACAGAGATACACCACTCGATCCAGGAACGGGAATACATCTGTAATTAAACGGATTCAAATATACCTAAAGCCTAAACGACCTAGATTTAGAGACGTTACAACCATCGCATTAAACTTCGGTTAAATGCTACACTTTGCTTTAAAGTCCAGGGATCACTTTCGTGGTTTTTCCACGAAGACAAAAATCACTAGTTTAAACCGGGATAGCGAGACAATAGTTCTGAGTGTTCTAGATTAGCCCTAATATAAGTAGGTGAAGCCTGGTACGTTGGCGAATAAAGGTCCCATTGTTATGAATATACGGTTATCGGAGGTTATTTGAGCCCTTTTTTAACCGACTTCGAAAAAAGGAGGAGGTTCTCAATTCGTCGGGATCTTTGTTTTTTTTTTTTTTTTTTTGCTTTTTTTATGTATGTTCGCCGATTACTCCGTGATTTATGATCCGATTTACGTGATTATTTTTTTGTTCGACGCGGAATAGCTTCTAATTGGTCCCCTAAAAATTTTACATAGTTTGACCCAGTAGTTTTCATTTTCTGAAAATTTTTCATGAAAATAATTTTCACTCCGTTCCATATGTACACCGATTACTCTGAGATTTATGATTCGATTTACGTGATTCTTTTTTTGTTCGACGCGGAATAGCTGCCATGTAGTCTCCTAAAAATTTGACATAGTTTGGCCCAGTAGTTTTCATTTTATGAAAATTTTTCATGAAAATAATTTTCACTCCGTTCCATATGTACACCGATTACTCTGAGATTTATGATTCGATTTACGTGATTCTTTTTTTGTTCGACGCGGAATAGCTGCCATGTGCTCCCCTAAAAATTTGACATAGTTTGGCCCAGTAGTTTTCATTTTACGAACATTTTTTTGTTTCCAGTTCGTGGGACCTATATTTTTTAAGAAGCGCGGCACCATTTGTAGGTCCACCCATACATAGCTAGACACTAAAAAGTAACAAATAAATTTAAAAACTTCGTTTAAAAAAACCGACTTCAAAAACTAAAAAACTAAAATGTATAAAATAACTTATTTCTAAAGCTATTATTATTAATATATATTATCTAAAACATCTTGAAGTCGGTGCAAAGCAAAACATAAAAATTACTATATTTTGAAAATTACTAAGCACCGACTTTAAGATGTTTTAGATAATATATATTAATAATAATAGCTTTAGAAATAAGTTATTTTATACATTTTAGTTTTTTAGTTTTTGAAGTCGGTTTTTTTATAGCTGGAGTACAGCAGACAGGCTGACGGGCCACCTGATGGACGGCGGTTACCGTCGCCTATGGACGTTTGCAACATCAAAGATGTCACCAACGCGATGCCAGCCTGAAAGAAATTTTATGAAACTCCATATCATAGCGCTGTGAGAAAACCTCGACTGGGAACTCATTCCAAATCCCCACGGTACGCAAGAGAAACGGTCTACAGAACCGTTGCGTACACGAGTGGAGCGGCTCAAGGAAGTGGGGTGAACTCCCAGCTGATGGCGAGCGGTGCGATGGTAGAAAGAGGACGAAGGCACTATTCTAAACAGTGCCCTCCGGCGAACTTTAAACATCACTACTTAATTAGTTTCGTTACCTTATACATGGGAAGCTTCAGCGCAGCAGTGGGACTTTAAGAATTGATATTATTGTGGTACACAGAAATGTCACAAGTACACTGACCCAGCGACTGTCTAATATGTGTATTACGAAATGTACACATGAGTATGTTCTACAAAAAGAGTTTTACACAATAAAACAACTGTGCACACAGTTCAGAACAAAGGCTTTTAGATAATAACATAGTAGGTATATAAAGTAAGCCAAAGTATGTTTATGTAAAGTTCTTATATTTGCATAATAATGTTTTAGAAATGTAGGTGAATTTTATGACAGATTATCCAGCGAGTTTGGTTTAAAACTGCTTCCGCACGTAATATTTAAGCGGATTGAACTTTATGGTGCGGCTTTATCTGAAATAAAGTTAAAGGTATAGGCCGTCTATACATCATCTATCAGTCTGAGGCTCGTGTCAAAACTTATGTTTAAATCTGAATTTCGTTATGTTACCTGATCGTGGTTTCTCCATTGTTAGAATGATGGCGGTGCCGTATTTCTTCGCAGCGTTTGAGAGGATTGATATCACCAAGTATGTGTTCAGGGGATCCAAATCCCACGTTGGTTCGTCAAGGAGTAAAATTACTGGAAAACAAATTTACTATATCAGTATACAACTATAAAAAAATACTTTGAGAATAAGCACCTAAAATTACTTAAGTATAGTTTTTTTAGAATGTTATATAAAATCTAACTGTAAACGTATATAATATAATTAGGAACTTTGTAACGGGTTTACAATTTTGTAGTGGATTAATATTCTGACTAGTTACATTATGTCAAAAATAGGGAATTAATTATTGTTTAAACAGTCATGTTTAATTTAATAGTTTAAAAAGCCATGAAAAAACTAGTAAAGATACAAATTATATTTGATAAGAATATGATGACATCGTTAACTTATGTTAGGATGATAATAAAATAACACCAAGTTTCCAAAATTAAGTCTTTGGCAAACCCTAAACCTTGTTTCAAATAAATACATACTTGGATCTCTTATAAGTTGAACTCCAATAACTAATCTTCTGTATTCACTCTTAGTTAAATTTGTGACGCATTTGTGAGCAACCTGTATAAAAATGAAGAGTAAGTTAATCAACAATTAGGCTAACCACACACCTGCGGAACGAAGCACGCGAAAAGTTCAGCGACTGAAGTATAGACGCTAATCCCAACTCCATGTAATTTCCGCCGATGTGTCTGTCATATGTAACTTAAAAAACACTGTGAGCGTATTAAGCCAAATACACAGGTGTGTCGTTACTTCTTCTTTAGCCAATCTCGGTCCACTGCTGGACGTAGGCCTCCCTAAGTACGCGCCTCATATCCCGGTCTCCCGTCTTCCTTATCCAGCCCCTGCCGGCGACATTGCGCAGGTCGTCAGTCCACTGGGCTGGCGGGCGTCATACACTACGTTTGCCGAGACGTGGTCTCCACTCCAGGACTCGTTTGCTCCATCGGCCACCGGAACTGCGACATGCATGACCGGCCCCACTGCCACTTCAAATTGCGAATTTCAAGCTGTCAGTTACCTTCGTTCTCTTACAGATGTTCTCATTTCTGATTTTTTTTTGAGAGTAGAAGTTTACTAAATTTTACATTAAGTGAAGTGTCATTACACTTAATGTAAAAAGCCATGGTGGCGCAGTGATTAAGCCAACCTCATCTGATTTAATTAATGTGACTTCAAACACAGCTACGGGCGTACACTAGACAGTTAGGTTGATGTATAATAAATAATCTACAATGTCAATCAATGTTGTTTGTTGTATCAGTAACGAAAATATCGTGAGGAAACTGCACATCGAGATTGTAATTGTATGCAACAAATCAAACCGTCTTGGACATGTGTGCTGGGTATACCAACCGTCCCCTTGAAATAAAAAGGCACATGCCCAGCAGTGGGATGTTTAACGGTTTAGATTATAAGGTAATAATATTGTTACTTATAAAAACTGATAGATTTTAACGCTCATTAGTAACGGGCAATCTTTAACTTACTTGAGACAGTGCTAAGTCAGCCATTACTTGTTTCACTTTTGATGATTTCAAGTACCCTGAAATCTGAAACAACCACGACAAAGTTTACTGGTAATAAAATGGCATGTGCTGGTGTAGCCTCATTTCATAAGAACCAAAAATTATGTCAGGGGAAAATATATAGTTGTTTCCGCCAAGTCCTGGTATACGGAGTATGCCCCAGAAATATTGTCTTCATGTTGTGATGAGGTGATATGAACGCCAATAGTCTCACAACAAGGGATATTAGACACCGTGTCAACAGAAGAATAAATAGATTTCATTTTCAGTAGCCATGATCTTGGAATTACTCAGAAGACAAGGGCGTCAAGTGTCAATTTTTCATTTTAATTTTTGTATATGGTTGTTATCTACTCTATGGGAGCCTATTCTAATTAACCAGCGCTTAAACAAAAATACTACTAATTAGCGCAGCCTCGCAATATGTTGCGGCTTGAAACAGCTTAAAACCATTAAAATGTATTTTTTATTATATGTACTTATATACACGAACAATGTCTTCTTAAAACTTTAAACTTATAATTAGTCGTTTCTTTACTTCAAAAACATGTTAAAATGTAGTTCATATTGCAGTTTCGAAATTATTAATACCTTTGTAAGGGACAGAGCTAGGGTTTGCTGGACGCTCAGTCCCGGCAGCAGTCGAGTCGAATGTCGGACTAAGGCGCATGTGGTGTTGAAATGGTCTTCTTCTAAAGGTACTCCCTCTAGGAGTATGTGCCCTTTGGAGGGCACGCGGCGAGCGATCACATCGAGAAGAGCCCGCTTTCCACTACCTATTCAAAATAAACGAAGTTTAATTCTATTGTAAATTAAATTTAAATAAAATTTAATTAATTATAATTAGATTAATTAATTAATTTTAATTAGTTGCGTCTCGGAAAACGTATAATAAATCGTGTACGACGTCCCTCAGCCCAAAGGAACTATGACGGAGGTGGGGTATAGAGATGGGACACCTTTTATTTATTACGAACTGATCCGAACTTTCGCTTTCCTCCCGTCTTAGTCTTCGTGGTTATTTTTTTATAATTACCCAAAATTCACTTTGTATCTCAAAAAATAAATAAAAGTATCTCATATCTGTACCGCACCGTATTACGGATTGGCGTAAAGGTTAAGTAAGCTTGCGTTACTTTGCTGAATCGCCACATCGATACGTTGTCCAAGGTAGGTAGGTACCAACCCCTGATAATCTGAAGAATCGATTAAACATTTTCAATTAAACCTCTTAAAAATTTATTCATTTGAAAATAAAAAAGATTCAAAACCCATTATTTATTTATTTTATTTTAGTCAGTAGAGTACGAGTAAAACTTAAATGCGTCCTTGAAGTTCGTGCACGTCATTGCTCAGAGCACAATTATAAGGTTCTCAGAGAAAGTTGAGAGGGGAGTGTTGCGCTCTCGCTTAACCGCTATCCGGACTGCATGCTATCTATTTCTCATATGCACACCGTAAGGTTATAAACGTTAACATTTGACTGGAAATGCGCAGACTTACTGAACTAACCTCATTCGAAGCGCATTTAAGTATTGCGCATATTGTAATTTACTAACAGTTGAACAGATTTCAATGAAATATATATGGGCTAAAAGAACAATTTCATTGCATTTTAATATCTTACTGGGTTCAGAATCAGAAGATATGAATATACCAAATCCAAGTTTCACGTGAAGCAATAAACAAGCTCAGTTAGTAACCAGTACAATGCTTTACCTTTAGACCCCAATATTGCCGTAACCTCTCCACTGTGCGTGGTGAAGGAGACATCTTTGAGGATCACTCCAGTCTTGATCCCACCTGTGAGACGCTGGAAGAAGTTTCCAGGTTCCACCTGTACGCAGAAAATTAGTCAATAGTTAACTGGACCTCGACCGAAACGTAATTTAACTTAAGTATAGTTTTAGTCTGTAAGAGTATTTTGTACATGTTAGCGAATACAAGCAGACAGGCTTGCGGTTCACGTGATGAAAAGTGGTTACCGTCGCCTATAGACATTTAACACAACATCTCAGGTATTACCAACGAGTTAACGATCACGAAGGAATATCATTAGACCATTAAAAAAAATGCATCTAGTAATGCTGAGAGAACTCCACTTTAATTTTGAGATCAATTACGTGCAGGAGGACGCAATAGTGGGCCGTGCAGCGGTAGAAAGAAGAGACACTATTCTGAACAATTCCTCAGAACATTCTCCGTTAGATTGTAGAACACGCAGAGAAAAGCGAAGTTAAAAAAAAAAGTCTGCGTGTAAACTGTATGGCTGGAAATTATATCCCATATATTTTCAAACTAGCTGACCCGGCGAATTTCGTACCGCCTATTTTCTGAATTCCTAAAAGACTTTGTTCAATGACTCAAAAACAAAATCACCCGACAATGGTGATTTTCTATTGTCTAGGTCTAGGTGATCAGGAGGATTCTAGAACCCGATCTCAGCGCCACATACCGGTTTTTATGGCAAATCTAAACCATCCGGGAACCCACTCAAACACACAAAAACAAAATCACCAAAATCGCTCCCGGTGATTAGGAGGATTCTAGAACCTAATCTCAGCGCCAACTACCGGTTCTAACTGTGAATCTAAACCATCTCGGGACCCAGTCAAACACACACACACAAAATTTTATCAAAATCAGATGTATAGTTTACGATTCTATAAAGGACATCCAGACAGACATTCATTTTTATATATCAAAATTACTTACAAAAAGCAACGTTATCTATGATGAAAGAAAAAATTGTATACAATAAAAAGATAAATAATACGTTTTACAGTCAAAAGACATAAACGGGTTAAGTCGCGCCAATATTTATGCCCACTTTTATAAACAGACGGCTGCGCAACCTTCTCCAGTTAGTATAGTGGCTATTTCATATAACAGATTTTTTAGCAATAATACTCTTATTGATGATTATTTAAGAGTTTATTGATTAGCGATAAGTTTATATAAGGAATTTAGTGGGTTTTTTTTATTGAAATTACCATGTTATTATTTTTTATTTAAATTAATACTTAATATCAAAGTGAACAAATCTTTAAAAAAATAAAAATACCTTACTTTTACTTTTTTATTTGCTAACATTTATTTACTTGGTTCATATACATAACAGTAGATAGCTCTCGTACGATCTACTTTAGAAATATCTTAATACTCACTTGTCCCGAATGGAAAACGTTGCACAATTCCAAAGTATAATCGCTTCCAATCATTATTGAGTCGGTTTTCTTTTAAAATTGATCGGTTAAGCAGTGGTAATGATATTAAAAAATAAATAAAAACATTTCCAATTAACACAAGTTCCTCGTTGGATGCACTTCGCAAACTAACTTATGTGAAGTTAACTTCATGTCAAACTTTACAATATGCAACGTTGTCAAACTTACTTGCACCTAACGTCGCTTCTATAACTGTATTTTGTTTTTAGAACACATGAAAGCTAATTGAATCGATACTTTATCGAGTGGAAAATAGGAGCTGATTTTGAGAGTACTTTACCATGAATATAGCTTAAGGGGAAGCCGTAGCTTAGATTAGATTTTCAAGTATTTCATTCTTCATATTTGTGTTAGGCATTTTATTTCGATTCTCACTCGTGTTCATACTTATTTTGTTTTATTGAGTCACTATTTTTGAGAGTAAGGTTTTTACATATCAGTATCGTGTAAGAAGTATGAGCAAAATTTAAATACCCTCTTAAAGTTCATACAGAATTTAAAGGGGGTGTGTTATGCTTTCGATAATTTTCCAAAGACAAATGCCACCTATTTCACATCACACACTATTAGGGGTAAGAAGCCCTGCATAAATTACGCACACATTAAGGGAGGCGGGAAGGGGGTCAATGAAGTATGACATTGTATAACATGAAGTGGAAAGGGTCCTAAAATTCGTGACATCACTTTTCAAAATCTAATATAATTAAGGTAATATATAAGAGAACTTCTGTTTTAATTTCATAATTTCTAGATGTAAAATTGCAAAGTATGTGATGTCACTCTACGGAAGGAGGAGTCTCACGAATGTGACCAGCCGTGACAGGGATGTTTCGTCCGGGCTAGAGGTGAATGAGTGAGCGAGCCCACAGCCCGGACATGGGACGCAACGAGGACCAGCCAGGGGTTTTCGTAGGTATACCCAACCGCGGTGTGGCGACAACATTCTTGCTGGAATGCTAGTCCCACCCCGACGTGGCGAATCCCACACGCCCCACCGCGTTTCCCTTGTCTTCAAGCGGATTTCGGGGAGGGGTCAAAAATCATGAAATTCGTGTCACGTATTTGTGGATGGCCCCTAATAAACATTCACAATCAACACCTAGGCAGGCCCATGAAGCTAAAGAGGATCCTTGCATAAAGCTACTTTCTTTCAAAGTGCGTTTAATTTTTGCTTGTACTGTAATAACTCCAACTATGTGGTGTCATTTTAATACATTGCCTACATAGAGTCGTGTGTTTTTAAGATAGATCCTTCTTCATGTGAGTTTTTATAACCAATAATATAAGAGTTTCCGCTGATTTTTTAATTACCTTACTGGTACCTTAACTTTTTATTTAAAATGTTAAACGAATTTAATGATTTTCTGAATACCTTTTACATTACTGCAATATTTGACTAGCATAAGCAACTTGTTATAGTACAATAGATGCTTTGGAAAACTTAAATCTGCGCTACTAACTATATATTCGAGGCCTGGAATAATATAAAAATAATTATTATACTGGTACTATCACTTCACCTTAAGAATGAAAGCCTCATTTTTCTGCATATTTTCTATACACCGTTGCCGCTCATATTCACCGTGAACCTCAAAAAGGCTTCACTCTGTCTCCATCCTTATCTAACCCTCATAAAACTCTCTTTAAAAAATGAAACACATAAAGCCTGCCACCTAGTTTATGTTCATGCATTCCAATGATTAGTCATCTCTATCACTCATATACGAACAAACTGATAGATTAGATAGAGAGGGGGATACGTGCGCAGTGTCACTGACTCAGACGACTTGCTCTCGTATAGGCGCAGTAGTGTAGTCCAACTCCGAAAGATCGAAAGAATTTGAATTTTTCGCATCGATTAATAGAAACAAATAAAGTAAATAAAGCTTTTATTGAAAAGATAAACTGTGTTTCGAAATCGAAGTACTTTGATTTTTATGTGTTTGTAGTGTTCTTTAACTGGTACGTTTAGTGCAAAAGTGTATTAGTGCATCGGTTTATGTGAGTTCCATCAAGTCCCGTTGGCCGGTGTTTTATACAGGTATATTGAATGAAATCTCTAAAAACACTTTTTGTGTGAGTTCTACTTTAAAATAGCGTTGTATTTCACGGCGCTATGAATATTATAATTTTTAATAGCTTCATTACAGTCTAGATTTGAGCTTAAAAATACACGCGCAAATATTTTCGAGGGTAATTTGAATTTCACTTCCTTTATAATTGCAATATTTCCCAAGTACCTTATTCCGGAAATCGTGGGAGTTTCATTAATTAATCTGATAAACAGTACAAGGGAAAAGCGAAACTTCTGAAGAATTCAATTTTTACGTATCGACATTTAAATTTAAAGCTTTCTAGTAATGTGTCTATGTTATACAAATCGTTCGCAACGAGTACGGCGGAATACATTACGTTTAACGAAAATCCGGGTCTTGTGATATATGGCCGTGTTTTTAAGAAGACCTACATATTTTTATAAAGAGTTTCATATCGCAATGTAATTCGGCCGCTCACTAATGGCTATGTAATTTGTTGACTTGATAAATTCATGGAGGAAAAATACTACAGTTCGTTTTTTAGTTACTTATTACCTCTCTCTCTCCTCTCTTACCGCGGCATTGGCAAAATCAATGCCAAAGGCGTCGTAGCCATCACCAGCAAGAATAGAATGGTAGAAATGACAATTACCCAGAAAAAATATTACTCTGGTAAGCTCCTAAAATCTTATATGAATACATGTTCTAATGTCGTCGTGGGTAATTTTTTTTTGCGCTTATGATATTTTATAATTGAAAAATATTTTTATACCAAATCATATAAAAATTAAAGAAAATCTTTCTCGTACTTTTGCGTTGAATAATTTGCTCTAAATACATATGTTTCAGATAAGAAACCGTCAAGAAAGAGATAAGATCTGTAAGCGCTTACTAGTTATTTAGGTTTCAAGAGTTTTTTTTTCTTCCAAGCATACACATAGAAATCTTCGACAACATCAAAAGGGACTGAAATTGAAAAATATAATAAACTAGCTGCGCCACGCGGTCTCTCCCGCGTGGTGATTGAAAATCGTCATAATTCCAAAATAAAATAAAATAAAAGTAGATTAGCCGGAACAAACAGGCAGACAGGCAAACATTGTAAAAATGTTATTTGGTGTATGTACCGTATATATATGCATATGCATGTAGTAAAAAGCGGTTATTTCAATATTACAAACAGACACTCCAATATTATTAATATGTATAGATGATAATAAAAACCATTACTTATTTTCTTTTCTAAACAACGAACACGATCTTGAATTAAATTAGTTAAAGGTTTAGCAAAAAATCATGAAACAATGGGCGGTGTAAACGAACTCGGATGGCATGACTCAGTTGGTCTAAAACGACTTATAAAATTACCTTTGCGGGTATATTAACCTTTTAAGATCATATCAGGAATATGACATCATAATAGAACTCTAGATTCATCATCTAGACTAGTAATCGGCAAGTTTCTTTTTCAAGATTAAATCGATATCAGCGGGCTTTATTACCAACACCTTTCAATGTTCACATTTTTAATCGCCCGATAGGTTCAAAAAAATGAACAACGAACCTTGACGTAATGCTGATATAAGACGAATTAACCAAATTTTATCAAATTGATATTTTCTTAAGTTTTGGTGACTAGTATACATAATAAAACTACGTTTTGACGGTTTTAAGCGCGGTAATTTATTTGATATTTATTATTCCGACGTTTCGGCCACTTTTCAGTAGCCGTGATCAAGGAAGACAAAGATGTCAAGTGTCATTGAGTATTGTTAAAGTTTTACTTAGCCTACACACACATGTTAAATGCCAATGGACATAATTTTAGAGAATAATTATTAGAAGTCACTGAATATAGAATATTAGGTTTAAATGAAATTACTGACTGGCCCTTATACTTAGTCTAGAACTCTAGACTGTAGTGTTTATAAGACAAGCGCACAAAGTTTGCCGTTGATAACCCCTCCCGCCTTTTTTTTTGGCCAGGGGAAATTCATTTGAGGACTAAGCCGCGACAGGCACAGAAGCTTGGGGGATGTTCGCGACCCGTGTGAGTGTGGGATTCGCCAGATCGGGGGTGGCACTAGCGTGCCCAGTTAGAACTGATGCCACGCTATTGCCACTCCCCATTTAGGGATACCCACTAAAACCCCTGGGTATTCCGTCCTGCGCCTTATGACAGGGCTACGGGTACTTAGGCTTCCTGAGTCCACGATGCCCTGGCAGGCGTGGGCCACGTTCACAAGACCTCTTCCAATGCCAGGAGAATTTCTCCCGCCTGCCGCAACCGTCACCCGCTGTCGGCTAGCTCTTAAGTACTTCTCAGACAAGCTCCGGTCCTATTCATAGGAAGCGGAAGGGGCGACCATCGGCAAACCTTCTGCGCACGTCTTATAGGGAATAATCCGTTGGTTACTCTCGCGTTTACGAATAAAAAAAATACTTTGTAATCATATTAGCATAAAGTATACATAACGTATTGCCCAAAAAAAGCATGACTTCATACAAGACTGTTGACATTTTGCTGAGTGTTGTTAATGAATTCAATTAGTAAACTGTCCTTTTTAGGCGTTTGTAAACTTTACAAAAGAACACAATGGCGTAAACATCTCACGTATGGCAAAACTCTAATAACATACAATTGTACGGAATGCACGTGCATTTAGTATGATTTCAGACATTCCTAATATTATCACATAAGTTTACATTCTTTGAATTTTAGGTACAAAATAAAAAATACCTTTTAAAAGAACTTAAACGTGTATTAGAAACGTTTTTTTTATATTATTGTTATTTTAAGAAATGTTTATTATTTTTAGAGTACCGTAATCGTGTTGACAAAAAAGCACCCTAATTAAATATTATTATCGTCATGCCCATCTGTCTGTCTAAATTTGGTAAGAATAACTAATCTATATGCTGCTTCTACAATATGTTGTAATGTATTCGCAAAAAAAATATGAGTGGGATACATGTAATTTAGATGATTTTTTTTTAGTTCACGTGGTTCACATAGTCCTATGTGATATCGTTGATCAGATTTAGAAAAATCTATGTTCTTTAGTTAATTTTCTGTTTAAATCAATAGATAGCTAGATACATTGATGTAACAATAATGCTACATCAATGGCTAGATATGATTCGCTTCCAATATCGTAGAATATATCCCCTAAGTTTTGCACTAAAACATTAGAAATTCTAAGAAAATTGATGCAGTTAATTACAAAATTATCAGTGATATTTAGACTTAATTTAGATAAGAACTATGAAGTTAGGAATATTTTTTAATATTTAATTCTTCAAGTTTATGTTCCATACTAATTTAGCAAACACAATGAGAGTCGTAAATTGACTATAAGCCGGTAAGACTGTTTCTAGCCTTGGTGTAACACCTACATAATTTAATCAAATTCAAGGCGAAAATCTCATTATACGGTCTGTTAATGACATAGTATGTTTATGTAGAACCCAATTAAATCTAGTTGCCCCGTTGCTAGACCGTAAACATAATTTTAGAGATCCGTTAACTCATTAACAAGCCTCTTGTCATAAATACAAGTAGGTACAATATAAGAATTTGTACATCATGCATAAAACATTTTGTAATATTAGTCTTTATTTGATAGACATTATGTTTAGCTTATAAAACACGTAATATTGTTATATAATACCTTTTCATTTCGCTTCTACAAAGTCAATTAGCGCGATGCCTTCAGATTTACCTGTAGTAAATTAATAATAAAAAACACTTTTAAAACAAGCTATTATTTAAAGCTCTAAAAAGAATTCAATAAACCTTAAATTTAATCAAACCCATCAATTTATATGATATAAAAGCTTGTCGCGAGATTTACTTCTGTAGATAAACAAGAATATAATAATTACGCGACAAGCTTTTAAAAAGAATGAAATAAAATTTAAATTAAGCCATTAATTTATTATAATTACACAATTTATATGATATAAAAGCTTGTCGCGAGATTTACTTGTGTAGATAAAGAAGAATAAAGCGCGACAAGCTTTTGTTGTATCATATAATTTGTGTAATGTAATAAGTTGATGGTTTTAATTTAAAGTTTATTTAGAGCTTATAAATAGAAGCGTATAAATAAAAATATTTTACTATTAATTTATATTGTTCGTACTCTTCTTAACAAACCATATAATTTGATACCCATATCATGCGAGTGCACAAAAATGACAAGTCCACCACCTTGGATCATCTACCATATTAAATTTAGAATGTCGTTAACTAACCATACATTGCCATCCAAATTAAATGTTAATGCAAAAAATTGGGTTCATATCAATCGGTTGAGGATAACTGTTTTAAAATTCAGTTGCGAGGTGAGACCCGAACATAAATACAAACATTGCAGGTTCAATAAAAGTTTGTAATAATAAATTCGGAACAGTGTGGCAGTTTGTAAAGTATTAAAGGTTCCGTAGGGTTTACCAAAGATTACTGTTTTGACTTGGCTACAGAACCACAAGAAAGCATATAAACCAAAATATAAAACCCCTATTTAAAAAAAAAACTACTTAACTATTGTTCAAATCAACTTTCTTTGAAAGTATATTGAACCTAAAAATATTCAGAGTTATTCACTTTATACATAATTTAAAAGTTAAATGAGATGACTTTAGTTGTAAGCGTTTAAGATAAAAACAATATTTTGTTATTTATTGAATTAATTAAAACAGTCATTAAGGAAGATTGATTTTTTTCACTGATTAGTATAATGAAGAAAATATTTCAGTTACATTAAAAAGTCATGTTAAAAGTCGTGGTAGAGTAATGGCTAGCGCACGCGTCCCAAACTCAAAGCGCGCGTGTTCGACCTGGCCAGAACGCATGCACCACTTAGGCAGTTTTCTAACCTAATGTCCATATGGACATTAGGTTAGAAAACTGCCTAATGCCGTGTTAATTGTAACAATATTGTTACAATTAACACGTGCTAACAACGGTGAAGGAAAACATCGTGATGCAATTTGCACATTGAGATTACGGATGTGTCAAACCTGCCGAGCCGCCTTAGACAAACGTGGCGGGTGTTCTGTCCGTACCTTGTAATGGGAGGCCCGAGCCCAGCAGTGAGACATTTATAGGCTGTTTTTTTATTATAAAATTACATTTACGGCGCCACTTCTGACGTTTAATTGCTTCACATTTTACTGATAGCAACAATAAATAAAATAGACTACACCTTCCTATACATTTTATCAGTATAAACTGGCAAGAAGTCAGACGGAATGTCTTGCGTCGACTCTCTAGCACTGTCACATATTTCAATATCTAAATGCTGGTTCCTGTATCCTTATTATTCATTCACTTGCTCTACCACCTGTTGAATTTTGACATTACTTGTATGGAGCTTATGTCAAATTTTAACCGATAGTAGGGCAAATGAACGGTCGGTAAGATATAAGAATCGGTCGTAAGTCAGGGGCTGGCAACGCTGTTTTAACAGCTGAAGTGCTCAAACGGTGCAAATATGGAACCTTAGGTAGGGGTTAGACATTTGTGCCGTTTGAAATTGAAACGTTATGTCCAATTATGTAGGCAATGGGTTTCGTCAAAGAAACTTGCAAGTAACTTTTTGATGCCAACGGTGATCAGAAGGCTGCTTCGTATTCATCTCGCAGCGATATGTTACATAGTCTATATTAGTTTTTTTTTTTTTTTAGGGACTTTTGGACTAGCGTCCATATCAGTCCGTGGAAACAGAAAAAAACTTACAATCAAATTAATAATAATAATAATTACGTAAGCGTAAAATAATAGTCATTTTACATGTGTCAACATGGATAATCACTATTATTTAATGCTTTTAACAATAAAGTCTAAAACTAATTTTGTTTTTACAGACAGGGGATATTAGTTTAGTTTAGTATTATTCTATCCGTGCAGGAACAGCAAAAGGATACTAATTCCTGCGGCCGAATGCCTTTTTTTTACGAGGTGTAATCCATCATGGACATCCTACCGCTCGGGGAATAGTAGGGTAGTGTTGGATTCCCGATGTCATGCTCGGACCTACCAACTAAACCACCTCTTTAGTCCATCTCGACACCCTATGTCAGGACCTTGGGAACCAAAGACACATCCAATAGTCCTGACGGCTGCGGCCGGACGGCCTGTAGTAAGAGGCGACAAAACAACCCACAGTCAGACGGTAGGGCGTTTGCCCGACTGGATTGTTACCTCTGGTCTAGAGTATGCCGCTATAAAAACTTTACGCTGTGTTCCGGCATAAGTGGCAAGATTCCAGTTTCCCTTTCGAGGCAGCACATTGGCATTTCTTGCGTTGTAACCGCTTTCCATCACAGATGGGCCGTCAGTCTGTCTGATATGCTTCAGCAATAAAAAATAATAAGTTATTCGTAAGGTACACCACAACACAAACATCACTCAATAAATGTCACACAATAACATAAGTAACAAATAAGCGTCTATAAACTCTAAAACCTTTTTTAAAATTAAGTAGTATAAAAACGTACTGAACTTAGAGTACGTAGATTTCTTAAAAATATACTCATATAGACTCCATTGTTAAAATGACTATGACATTATAAAGACGTTCGAATATTTTTATATATAATTGAAGTATTAAAAATACCACATTAATATTACAATCTAATGTGAAAACACTAATAATTAATCTAAAATTAACTAACAGTATCCATACTAAGAAAGTGTTCATTAGCACTTTTTATTCTTTGTATAAAGACGAAGACACTTTATTTATAGCACACTACACTTTGCTTTATAATTCTAGGCCCTCAGGTAAAAGGTTGCTCAGAAACAGATGGATATTAAGAAAAAATGATTCGTTTCGCGAAACTGGATAAGGAGCTTTAACAATGGCCTGTTATTACAAGGAAGGTCAAAGACAGGGTCATTACTCAGACAGGTCCTTCGCCATTGACATCCCTTATTCAAACTGGTCCTGAAATCCTGTTTTCCTTAAAGGAAAACTGCTTTATACTTAAAGTTATACGTGTTGTGCATTCCTCCATTAAATGCAAGGACAGTCAGTCAACTTTGCGGTTTCACCTTGTTTTATGTCGAAGCCCATGAGTAAATACATTTTTTGAACAGTTGCTTATCACTTCACACATAGTTACATTTTTTGTTTTTTTTTTGTCTTTAAGGACTCAATTTACGCTAATTTTATAGTTTATATAAGTTTTCTTTATTGTATTAAATTATAATATTGAAGTTTAATGTTTATTAAACTAATCTAAGAGGATACGTATTGATAATTTTATTAAACGCAACACTTGGTGTTTTTCGAAATCTTTTTGTACTTAAATTGATTTTGAACAATTAATCCAAACGCTTCAAAAATAGCTTTTTTAAACTTTATTTTTGAAAAATACTTTGAAATACGAAAATATTCAATTTAAAATCTTATAACATTTAATGAAAATAAAAATACAATTTGGAAAATGCCAATTCACTTATATACCGCAGTTGTATATTGCTTTGAGAATTATTTACTCTTGTTAATAAGATAATCATTTTCAAGAGTTTCTTCTTAGTCAAATTCGCTTGACAGAATATCCAAACTATAATCGCATAGGTATTCTAAGATTATTATTCACTGTAAAGAAATTAACAGCAACGTAAAGAAGAACGTGTTTACAAACTAGTCTTCATCTGCGACTTTTACCAGCGACATTAAATAATAGTAAGTAATAAACTTAATTTACTGCCTATATATCCAATTAATAATGTAATTCCAGTCCACTTTTACATCAGTGAAAACTAATGAAAACTTTTACTTATTAGAATTAAAATAAACATTCTAATTTGTAATATGCATGGACACTTATGCGAAAGCACAAACTTTCTTGAAATCTGTCTTTTACGATTAGGGTTGTCCACAATGCCACATTGAAGGTATGCAAAAGAAAATTGGAATACTTAATGGTAAATGGAATTATGGTGAAAACGATACAATTCCTTCTGTTTGTTTGTCGGTTTCTCATTTGTTCAAGATTCACGTAAAAACTACCGAGCCGATTTCGATGCGGTTTTCGCTGAACAACAGCAAATTGGTATACTTAAAATCTGCCCTACTTTCTATTCTGAGAATCCTTTGGGATTTTTTCTGGGAATGTTATAAAATGGTCAGATTAAAAAAAAATATGATGAGGAATGATGAAAAATTTTATGTAATAAAATGTGCGATGTTTTATCCGGCGAATCCCGCGGAAATTTTCCCGGGAGCGGTTTGTAGTTGGTCGGGCGTATATAAATTAGTTTATTCGGGCACAGTTTTCACTAAAACAATAAGTTACATTCTTTTTTAAATGCTGCGGTACTTTCTGTCCCGGAAATCACGCTAGAATTTCAAATCAAACACCAGTGACCAGGTTCCAGTTTCCCTTAAGAGAGCAGCAGCGCATTTGTAGCACCTTTGGTGTTGCAAATGTCCCTAGGCGATGGTAACAGCTTTCCATCTAGTGGGCCGTCTGCCTGTCTGCTGAACTCCTACAATAAAAAAAAATAAAAAAACCAAGCGTGACCGAACTCGCGGGCATATCCAAGTTCATTGCATAAGTTATGGTAAAATTACGAGAAAGTAAAGCTACCTATCTTTATGGATTGCATACGTGTTAATACGTATCTACAACAAACAATAACATCTTTAAACTAAAAATACGCTAAAAATGCGGGCGCATTAAAGAAAAACGTATTTGTATTATACGGTAGACAGACTGGTGGCCCAGCTGACAGAAACCTAGTTACCGTCACCTATGGACATTTGCAACACCAAAAGTAATATAAATGTGCTGATGGCCTCGAAGGAACGACTGGAACGTGGCCACTAATGCCAGATTACAAGGTTTTTACGGCGGTATACTCTAGACAAGTGATGATAGCCATTTGGACGGGCTAAAATGCCCTACCGTCTGAGCTGTAGGTTGTTTGATCGCCTCTTATGGCAGAACGTCCGGCTGCAGTCTTTCGGATTCGGGTAGGTAACGGAGGCAACCCTCATTGTAAACATGACAACTGCAATCATGGGACCGCTATCATCACATAAGTGCCTATTACCACAACTATACCGTACTGTAT
The DNA here is from genome assembly GCA_949752895.1 of Dendrolimus pini. Lineage (NCBI taxonomy): Eukaryota > Metazoa > Arthropoda > Insecta > Lepidoptera > Lasiocampidae > Dendrolimus > Dendrolimus pini. The sequence goes on from OX457131.1 coordinate 5,100,841, forward strand.
TGCGTAAAGCCAAGACGCGCTTTGTAAGATATCTGTGACGGTAAGTGGAATGTCGAGTACCGTGTATGTAAATCTTGTCAATATTGGTTTTGACTTCATTACAACCTTAGAATGCCTCCTTGTGACTTTAGGATTTGCGGAAATATAAAAACTTCTGTGCGTGTGCAATTCACACGCAGTAAAAGTGAAACTTCAGAGAATATACTCACAGATAATTCTTCTCTAACTTTTATCAATATAAATATAATTCCTGTAGCTTACATCCATCATCGTATTATTTTTCGAAATAAACTTCTTAAGGCTGGTGTGCACCGACTTTTAACCGATGGTTAAAATAAGATAATCACCAAAAATATATGGAAAAACAGTGATTATTTTTGGTTAACCGTCGGTTAAAATTCGGTGCACACCAGCCTAAGTATCACTTTAAATTTTTCACTGTTTAAGTTTAATAAATATTATTATCAGTTTTATTACGTTTCAAATAGGATTTATGTTTATTTATGTATATAATCAGTGATGCATAATGTAAAACTCGTATCTCATTCTCTCGCAGGCGCTATGCGTTTATGCGTTTATCTCCTTTTAGTGTTGCTTTATCGTTTCATCAAGTTTCAAATCACAACGCTTCTAAAGAAATTTTATTTACTTCGAAAAACATTTTTTGTATGGATTAAATATAGTTGAGTTCTTTTAGAGTTATATAGCAACAATAACAACAGAACCCTTATAGTTTATATACTTTTCTGGGTATAGTATAGTACTTTACATAGAAAATTTTGACATCAAAATTTTTCATTTGGAAAAACGTCTACCTAGCAGTAGTGTTAGCAGTAGTGGTAGTGTTCATTAGACAAAATAAGAAATTAGGAATGACACACCTTACATATTACTGAGAGAAGTAAAATCAATTTCAGTGTACCTAAGCGTATGGGAGATCGTTGGGTAGATCTTGAAAAATGATGAGGATCTTCCAAGTTGATTTAAAAACTGGCAGGTGGTGACATAGGAACTTTTAAGCTTATTAAGTCTGTCCTTTTGTACGACAATGAAGCGTAGCCCTGCACGTGGACAGCAAACTAGAACTGCGTGTAATAGAATATGAGTATGCTGCAGTGGTCAGTGGATTTGTGGAGTCACACGGAAAGGCCGCATTACAAACGAGATGGCGCATTCTTGTCCGTAAAAGGCTTGATATACATTGATGCAGCTACAGTCAGTATTTAGTAATAATAGTACAGAAATTTAAACTTTGAAATACCTAATAGAATGAGAAGTTGCCATGACGATGCATTTGTTCAAGGTGGCATAATTTACTATAGACTTCAAATTCGAAGGCAGCCAGTACTAACTGGAATCGTGTAATTTGTTTTGAAGTCAGTGCAGCGCTACCAAGTCTGGCTGACTTTAATATTTGCGATTGAATATTTTGAAGACAGTCTGCTACCCAAGTCAGTAGCTGGATCAATCAATCATAAATCAGATTTAACTTATTACTAATTTTAATAGAAGTTTAGAAGAGTAGTTTAGTTTCTTTGAGATAAGCGTTTATGCGAACGTAGCGGTGATTAAAACTTTACGCTACAATTTCACAGTTTTAAAGTCTGACATTAAACTGGTATAGAATAATTAAAGCTTATTTATCACGAAAGGCTTACAGCCTTGGAGTTATGCGAAAAAGGGCTCTAGCTAAATAGGTGTCGTTTAGTTTTATGTTACTTTCGTGACTGGCACGTTCGTGATAGCCAGCTTATTGCCGAACGCTGATACATTTGTGAAAAGAAATATAAAAGTCGAGTCATTGACCCGTTATGCATGTAACACTTTAGACGCGATGTATGAACGTACCTAGATCATAGAACGTATCGACCTAGTATTGATATCGTAAACATTTGCTCCATGCACCCGTAACTGACAAGTTGAGAGGACTAAGTGAGAGGACTAAAGACTAAGGTATGGGTATGTAATGGGGAGGGATTAAAGCCATGTAACAAAAGAATGTTGAACTGCAGGGTTGATAGGTTTTTTTATGGAAGTATAGGTTTGCGTTTGACCACTGTCTCACCTGATGTTGAGTGATGACGTTGTCTAGGATGGAGCACGCTTACCTAGAAGATACCTCTCGTCACTTGAAGACTTCAATATTGTATTTGTCAGGAAAAATCGACTCCGGCAAAGTATTCTACTCTTCGTCAGTGCGCACCAGAAAAGATGAAGCAAAACGTTTGGTTCTGACTGGTGGTGTTTCCACCATGTAACGGTGGCGCAAACCGGTCCGTCTGGTTGTCCGATGGTAAAAAGGGGATGGAGGAATCAGCTCTCGCAATTCTAAGGAACGCTCCCCGAAATGTCCCCGATAGAAGACCGCCAGCCCCGCGACCTTACGTCTCTGCTCTAGACTCTGAAGTACAAAGGTAAAGATAGACCAAAAAAGACATGGATGGATTGTGTGAAGGGTGACATTATAATTCTTTATTTAGGTACTCTCAAACTAACAATAATTCAATTAGTAACAATTTTTCTTATAAACTGAAATGGTGAGAGCCTGGTGTTGTTAGTAAAAGGAATAATCTTGTGTGACTGATCACCACCCAGCATTCTGATTGGTGGTGTGACAGAGAACGTATTCCATAGAGAAGCATGGAAGTCAAATATACGAGTATATTGTGCTGATGTCAAATGATTGGGAGAACATTCATCTGCCTAATTAGTATTACCGTCCAGCATGTCAATGCAACGGACTTTCTGCAAACATTTCCCTCTGACAGTGACTGAAAGAGAAAAAGTCTAATATTAATTCCATTATTCAATATCAGTTAATATCCTATAATGTTGATATTAGATGAATCAACCAAATTGAATCGATTTGCTTTAAAAGCATAGAACTGAAAGCAGACGACGATATTCAAAGAGATTGAATCATTCCAGCTTGTGTTTATATCGATCTCTTTGGTTGATTCATTCAAATTTAATTTTCTTTTGGTAAATTTTATTTTGAACTTGTTTTTCAACTATCCCACGGAAACTCTGATTTTTTGGGATCAAAAATATCTTATATGTTGACCAAGCATATAAGCTACAACCATACAAAATTTCATTTAAATCGGTGCAGTCGTTTCGGAGATTAGCCCGTACAAACAGACAACCAGACAAAATTTGAAAAAATCTAAATTAGTTCTAGTTCACTTCTTACATCCATACATCATTGGTTTTTAGCATTTTTTTTCATTGTACAGGAATTCAACCTCTAGAGTTTTATTATATGTATAGATTTCATTTCTTTTCTTTCAACTAAATTTATTGAATATGATTGATCCGTCTAACATCTGCTTAAGAACACACTCGTAATATAATAGACTTGTTACTAAGAGTATGCTGAAATTTTGATCTGATTAATTACCTTCATGTACCTGACTCGACGAACAATGGAACCGAACTAGTCTATTCATACTTTTGTTGTTTGTGCATCATAGGAGTTAACAATAAAGATAGCCTTCACACATTTATTGTTCCTAGGTCGTGTTGTTTGTGTAAAATAATATATTTCAAAATACATAAGTATTACATTATAGTGTATACTAACACGGGTATCAATGTTTTAAAGTAATTTAAAGTAACCAAATATGGATTTGTTATTTATATATATGATTTTATATATATATATATATATATATATATATATATATATATAATATATATAATTTATATATATGACTATGTATATGATTGATCCGTCTAACATCTGCTTAACAATACATGTATATTTATTTCTTAAATTAAAGTATTTATGTTTATTGCCTTTTTCATGCACCACCTACATCGCCTGATTCATTTATTTATTTATTTAGGTTGCCTGGAAGATATCCCTTTGAGCGATCAGGCCGCCCATTATATTTCCTAAAAAATATTGTAATTATGATCTGATTTTGTAATTGTATATTTCAGTGTGCAATAAAGTGTTATCTATCTATAATACTAAAATAATAAAACTCCACCATTTACCTGGTATACCTATGGGTTCAGCTTTCATTTAACTCTGGCTGAATATACAAACCGTGTGAAGTCATTTTATAAAAATGTTTCTATTTAATCATCAGATGCAGTTGATAATGGTGATATACATTGCAATTATTTAGTAATGCCGTCTCCCAAATTATCTTTAGTTTTGGTTTATTTAAATATGAACTAGTTCAATATGTAACCGGATTACTTTTCCTCTTATTATGAGTTGTCTAAATTTTTGACGTTTATTTCCTATCTCACCTTGTTTAAAAGTAGCGTAATTACTCTCGTGATGTAAGTGAATACTATTATGTAATTGAAAAAACACTGTAATTAAAATACACTTTAATATAATTAATTGCGTTTGATAATAAAGAAGCAGGTAATAAACGCCGGGTCATTGTCAGTCTATCCGGTATATAGACCCTTGCTTGGTAAAGACTTTTCCACATTATTTTACATCACAGCATACATCAGCTTAGAAGCGAGTTCAATAAAGTACTATACATATTCATGTACACAGAACACTAAGAATAGCAATATAATCGCCCAGCAAAAACATATAACTCCGAAAATCTCCTAAACATTTTGCTACATGATTGTATCAACAGGTGTACACTACAGAGTATAAAAGTCGGTCGTCGCGTCGGCGCGCGTTTGTTTCAGGTGCTCAGTGAATGCATTGTTATGAGACCTATAATAAACCTTCAAATTTGTATGATGATTTCTTTCAAATTTCACAATTTAATCAATCAATAGATAAATCTATGTTATAAAATTCTAAAAATGCCATGGCGGTACATTGAAGCTATTTAAAAAACAACTGGAACAGACGACGAACATTGGTGTTACAAATGTCCAAAGGCGACGCTAACTGCTTTCCATCAGGTGGGCCGTCTACCTGTCTGTTAAACTCACACAATAAAAATAATATAAAAAAACTTAAATTGTCCGTAGTATTAGCACTGTTTGTCAAACAAGTCGTCAAACAAAATTTTCATCAATGATTTGAGTTTTGACGGTTGAATTAGTCGTGCAAAGATGGAAAAATACTGATTCCTGCGGCCAGATCTGCTGTCGAAATAAACGAAAATAAAATTCAAAGCAAGGTGATAGGGCGTTGCCACGTCTAGATACCCTTGGTTTAGTGTATGTCGCCAGAATAACCTTGACTTATATTCCGATTTTAGTGGCCAGGTTCGTGTCCCCCCTTTCGAGGTTACCAGCACAGTGGTGGGACCTTTGGTGTTGCAAATATCTATAGGCAACGATTACCACTTTCCACCAGGTGGGCCATCCGTCTGTACGCTATACTCCAAAAAAGCACATACATACGCGTACTATCAAATAATTTGACAAGCAATTTCATCGTTGGTAGGGCATTTTACAATAATTACGTTGACGTGATAACACAATTCATAATATGACGTAATAATTTAATCCGTAAGATTGTTTTCATAACCCGCATATCTAGGCAAATGTATGCAAAATGCATTTGTGCACGTATTATTTTGATTCGCATTACAAAACAAACAATTCTCAAGAATTTATGATAATCTTTCAAAATTAATTATTTTATTCTCTAACTGGTCCAGGTTAACCGTATACTCTGACATAATCTTTGTTTTAATACTAACTTCCGACGAGTTTAATGTTCTATTATTATATATTTGATGACTTCTTTATTTTACGAAATATTTTGTTACACATAATAAGTATAAAGTATTTCGTAATGTTCAGAATTTCCAAATTAACCTTCGTACTAATTGCGCCCTTTTAATTAGTCTTGCGAAAATAAGGTCGTTGTTATATTGATTTCCTAACTAAACTATATTTTATAATCGAATATTTGATGTGTTTTAAGAACCGATAACATTCTATTATTTTCACAACAATGTCCCGACTGGGATCACCTGGAAATTTTTAGGTCTGTCCTTATACTCGTACATTATATAGAGTTCTAGAAAAATCTTGTCTACTGATATTTATATTAAAATTTGTTTTCATTTTAAGACTCAAACATTATTGTAATAAAATATGTTAAAAACAAGCTTTATGGATTAATAGACTAGTAAACAAGTGCCTTTTGGACCAACTTTTTTCAGCAGTCTCCGAAAATTATAAATGAGGTGTCATTCGATTCGGTATGGCATTGGCAGGAGGCATGGGAGGAGGAAATTTCCTAAAAAAAGTCTTGACTGCCGAAACTGTAAGATCAATATTTATAATTTTCCCAGAGGGATTAACATACGGCTGAAAACGAGTACTCTGGCTTACGCAAGCCACACCCACATCGGCCCCTTAATGAATAAATATTATTTAAACATACTAAATATGAAAATAAAAAATTGAAAAATTCAGGCACTAACTGAATAGATGAATGAACAATAATTGAAAGGCTTTAGAATAGAACCCCGTTGGAAAAATTAGAAAATGTTTATTATTCATTTTTTATTAATAATTTTCGTTGTTACAAAATTAAAAGTTTAAAACAACGAGAATTATTAATAAAAAAATGAAAAATAAACATTTTCAAATTTTTCCAACGGGGTTCTATTCTAAAGCCTTTCAAGAATTGCTCCAAGAAAGCAAAAAAATCTTAAATTTATAGTTTAACAATTATCACACTTGCAATGTTCATGTTCAAGCAAAAAAAAAATTAATTAATTATTGAATAACTAAATGAAAAATTGTTATAAAAAAAAATTTAAGCAGATTATTGTTCATTCATCTATTCAGTTAGTGCCTGAATTATTTCAATTTTTTATTTTCATATTTAGTATGTTTAAATAATATTTATTCATTAAAGGGCCGATGTGGGTGTGGCTTGCGTAAGCCAGAGTACCCGTTTTCGGCCGTATTTTCATCCCTCTGGGAAAATTATAAATATTGATCTTACAGTTTCGGGAGCCAAGGTCTTTTTTAGGAAATTTCCTCCTCTTTTCGAATATTTTTTCAAATTTGTAAATTCTTTATTACTTTTTGAGATATTTGTAAAAAATTAAACCCCCCTTCTTTTTTTTAGTTAATTGTTAATAACTTTTACAATTTTTGCAAGCGGAACTTCATTTTTTTCAAAAATCATCTAGATGCCATTCCGAATCGAATGACACCTCATTTATAATTTTCGGAGACTGCTGAAAAAAGTTGGTCCAAAAGGCACTTGTTTACTAGTCTATAAGAAATTTAAACAAAATTAAGTGTCATCTTTAAACAAATATTTTTTCGCCTGATGTATCACCATTTTTGTTCACAGTATTCTAAAGAAGATAAACCCGAAATTATACAGGATTTATTTTTTCGACATTCACCTATAAGTTTTAAATAACGATTTGCTGACATCTATATAGTATTCATGAAAGTTAGCTTATTATAGTTATTATATATCAAGGTCATGTTCGACTTAAATGTTGATTTTTTTACCACAAGACAAAAAATTGTTACAAAATTAAATAACCATTTAAAAATGACCAACAATAAATTATTTAGATAGTTGACGTTTCAGTTTATAAGGTACCTAAGTGTAATAATTATTTATTAAGTAGTTTAATGTCAAATAGTACAATACTATAAGTTTAGTATTAAAATTTCCTTTCATGGTCAAATTGATCATGTATTAGCAGAAGGTGATGTCAGGAGCCTTAAGAACAGACGAGCGTGCATGACAAGAGCTATGAATGTCAAAGAAGCAAGTGAGGTGTGTAAGAATAAGCTTGTATGGCGCTCTGTTGTTCGTGCCTACCCCGCAAGGGACCTGGCGTGAAGTTATAGAATAGAATAGTATTAAAATTAGAGTAAATTAATATAATAAGTTATTCTTAAGGTACACCACAACACAACATACATTAATTAAATGTCACACACAATAACAAAGTAACAAATAAGCGTGTACAACTTTTTAACTTCTTCTTAAATTTAATTTTAAAAAAGGGTACGGAACTAGAGTCCGTAGAGTCATTAATAAAAAAAATAAAAAAGTCAAATAGTGACATAATTAGTAACACTAACAATTTTATTATGATCAGCAATGGGTATAAAACTTGATACCAGTTCAAGCGACCGTCGCGTCGCCCGCTGAGTCGGAACCAATGTTACGGTCAATTTGTTAATTATAATAAAAAAAATGTAAACAATATAAAAGTTAAAATATCGATGTATGTTTGAAACGAGTAAACGTTGGGGATTGAGCTTTTGTATGTTATTCATGACCCGATACAATACCGAATGTCTCTAAGCTTGTTTAAATTAATTAAAATATTTGTTGAGTAATTTTAATGCCAAAATATTCTATAACTCTGCAACATCTCTCTGTCTTTCTTTTACACTTTTCCTCCCCGTTTGTTTGATTTGTATTTGGGAATGTATCTCCTACCATCTGCAGCTGTGTTTCTCAACTTTTTTGGTGAACCGCCTACTTTAGGAAAAATCGAATATTTTAGAAATTCTTTATCTAATTTTTTTTACACAAATATGTAGGAAAGTAAATAATAATGACTTAGGTTAAGTTATTTTGTTTAGTCAAGAATTAAAAGTGTACTTCTACCAGTACTGTAAAAAGTAGTGAATACAGTACAATACTAAGTACAGGTCATTCAAAGATCGCGATGCGTAGAGCAGAAAATATACATAAAAAAGGGACAAAATAATTCAAAATTATTTTACATCTGTCCATTCCGTTATACGAGTACTTTCCACTGCCCACTCAATTTTATTTAGCGCCTTCCAATATTTCTTGAAGCTTCAACCACTCCTCAGATAGTCTCAGCGCCCATTGGGGGGGGGGGGGGGGGGGGCGGTACCGCCCACGTTGAGAGTCTATGGTCTACAGTCTCATCTTCAACTTGGCTTGGCCACAAACCTAAATAAATAACTTCAACTTGGCTCGGGTGGCCTCAATTATTGGAGAACAAGTACTTATACCTGTTTGGGTGGATTTTAGAATTTTTAGAATTTATCTTAATGGCAGGTTTCCTCGTGATATTTTTGATTACCTTCAGCACGTAACAATATGCACTTTAGCGTTGTATACAATCAGGGTTTAAACTATGTTATTTAATTGATTCGTGACGAGGATATGTTAACCACTAAATTTCAACGAATTATTTATTAAGATGGTTACGGTATACGGTTACAGTAGGTTAGTAATCGCGTACATTGGACAAGTTCGAGGAAGAAGCAGACATTAGAAGTAGCCTGGAAACATTGTTGTAGACAGAAGCATAGGCTTCTAACAAACTATATCTTTTGTCATTAGCCTTTAGGACTGTACGTTTCACTGTTTATACCATTACCCACTTTGAGAGTAGGTCGATGCGGTCGAAATGTAAAGCAACGGGACTTGCGGGTATTATCAAAGTAATAAGAACCGAGTTCTCACAATTTGGAATGTCTATTAAATTGTAATGTGTCAATTAACATACAAAAACACATATTTCATCTCGTTTTTACTTTTTACAGGCGTATCACGGTTACTGTTTAAGGTTTCGTAGCTATTTCGTCGAAACGTCACTTTATGTGCCTTTTACAAACGTCCGCCTATGTGCCTTCTTTGTATGTCATATTTCTTTTTTGGAATCTATACCACTGTGTTGCGGCATATTTACCAAATACTCTCGATAACTACTTCCATGGATTAGCCAGCAGTTATCGAGAGTAAAAATGTTAAGAAAACATTTTTAAAAATACCTAATCAATAAGAATATTAATCCTTATTAATTATTGCTGGATCTGCTGGAGATGTGTCAGGTGTCGTTTTACTGTAAAACTAAAAAATATTTTTAAGTACGTTTTTTGTATTTTCATATTTTTCCATTGTCATCAGAACTGAATAAGCACGCAAAATTGTAAGTTAAAAGAAATAATTCTAATTCAACGTACAAGATTTGACTTGAACAAACTAACAAACATTAGAAATTAAATAAAAGCTTGTAAAATAGCCATAACATATCCGGACAGAAATCTTGCTTTAATAAGGTTTTTATTACTATATTCAGGTAATCTAAAAAAGCCTTTCTTAGGAGAAGCCTTATAGATCGAGTAAAAGCTTTTATAGGTATATAGAACACACTCCGTCATTTCATTGCTCAATACTTAGAATCATTATAATTTCGTAATTTTCTATTGTATAATAATTATGTTTAGTTCATATTTCTGTCGTACAGGTATAATAAACGTGACATTAAAAACATACTAATAAGGCCGAGTTCTCACAATTTACAAGGTCTACAAGCACGAAACGACAGGCCGCAGTTCCCATTTATTTTCGTCTAAAGTACATTTCACACGATTCGCAACTACATCCGTCGAAACAATAGCTCGTAAAGCGGTTAAGTAATTCGATATCATTCAAATATTTATGTTAGAATACTGTTATGGCCTACTTAGAATTTTTTAAATTTAATTACGTTCGTGGAAATTGTTTTCGTTTTTTACCATGTTATTTTGAACCGTTGTTTTATGTTGCCCTAAGCGCTTCTGTAGACGGTATTGTCGAAAGTGCGACGACTGCTCAATGGCGTTGCGGTCACTAATTGTCTATACAGTTTGGCGGCGTAGTGGCAGCTCGGTGGCGGTGTCGTGTATACATGCCCTATTATCTAAAAAATCATACTGATACTGAAAGCTCTTTAAGGTACGGTAACCAAATTGCAAGTATTGATAAGATTTATATACAAAGTATGTAGAATAAATAATAATAGCATTTTACAAGTAAACTGCGGCCTAATAAAAACACATATTAATATATTATCGTTTATAAAATTGGTGTCATTACAGCGCTGTTTGGATTTGGTATTTCTTACATTTTGCCCTTCCCTCCTAAACTAAAACTGTATATACACTACAAGATTTAAAAAAGAAAATAAAAATAGAGGTATAAGATAAAAACAAAAAAGTAAAAGGCCCTCTGCCTTGACAAACGAAAGAGGAAGTGGTGATTAAAAAAACAAAATTTAAACATAAAAGCAATGAACTAAACACACACATTAAACGTTTTGAATAGGTATACAATATATTTTATGGTTTGCAACAACGGAAAGCCAAAAAACCATATCAAATCGACGATAATATTAAAATCATGTACAAAACAGGTAATTAATACGATCGCATGTGGTTTTCGTAACACAGGATAGTTCCTAGGCAACGTAATATGCGCAAGAGTGGCCAACGAATGGAACGGACTCTATTGTTTTACATTTTTATCTCCTCGATCCAATGAGGATTAGTGTCGATGCTAACATATTCGATGTTTGCTTTCGATTTTAACGTTTTATCTATGAATAGAGGTCAGTGTGTAATATATTCATACGAAGAAAATATAATTACAGCATAGAGAAAAAGCTAAATGAAAGCAGTTAGGTATTTGAGATTCATTACAATCAATTCGAAAACAATGTCCATGAAAAAAATAGTGTACGTTGAAGTACATTGTCAACATCTTATTTTTATAATATCATCATAGAAATAATATTACTCACTGTTTAAACAATATAATCAATAAGCTGGTACGGTTTAGAATGCGGAATTTTGAAAACGGCAAATGCACTTACCTTACTTGCTGTGCTGCGGGAACCCTTCGATCGTGGATTGTAAATTACATTCACTGGCGCGATCTCTTGATTGGCTAAAGGATTAGTTAATTGTATATTTGAAAAACACTTGAAAATGGACGAAAAAACAGGAAGGTCGATGCGGCGCAAGCGGTGTACAGTGCACTGATTGTCCGCGTGAGGGCAGCATCGGCGTCGATAGCTCACACGGGGTGGCGATGCATTTGTTTTTAAATATACTAACATTGGAAGTTATGAAATACGCGGAAAATGTGATTGTGCTAATTTTATAATTATGCTTCTAGAACTACGAAGTAACAACGAAGTACACCCGTCTAAAACAAGGAGGCTATGGCTATGCTATAACATTTGGTATGATGATAAAAAGTATCTCCGTTGACTGTCAAGTACCCCATTCTCATATATCGGATAAATACGATCAGCTCACCATGTTTATTACAATTTGATCATGTTTATTTAAACTTTAGATTCACTGAGACTTTTCAATATAAATATATCATGTAAATATCAATATCGGATGAATATCGGACTCAGCTGTGAAAGGATGAGTCCTGTATTGACAGTCACAATACATGTTTAGTCCTAGAGCCTTGCGCATGCAAAACTTTTAGGTGTAAGATCGGACTTATATAATAACACAATAAGCGAGAGAAGACTGTAGTGTGTCATTATTAAGTCATGTAGAATATTTTAAAAGTTTCGCATAATCAGAATTACCCAATAAATATCACCTAGTACCTATTGCCAACACTCGGTAAAGAAAACGCAATGCATCATCAACCCCTAAGAAGCGCTACATTTGACTGTGTTTCCAAAAAGAGTGCTAAAATTACAGTGATATAAAAGAGAAAATTATATCATTTATATAATACTAGCCAAATCAGCCCAGTACTCTTTACGTTAATCTGTAAGAGATAAACCGACAAGAAATAAAAAAATGCATCATGTTTTCGGTCGTTTATATAGTCTACTAGCTGACCCGGCGAACTTCGTACCACCTATTTTCTGAATTCCTAAAAGACTTTGTTCCATGACACAAACACAAAATCACCTAGGTCTAGGTGATTAGGAGGATTCTAGAACTCGATCTCAGCGCCACCTACCGGTTCTAACGGGATAAAAAGTATCCTATGTCCGTCTCTTGATTCTAAGCTACCTCCCCACCAATTTTCAGCTAAATCGGTACAGCCGTTCTTGAGTTATAAATACTGTAATTAACACGACTTTCTATATAGATAATCTGTAAGTATCTTTTGACGATAAAATTCCGATTCAGGTCGATATATTTTCAATAAAGAATAACACCCATGACACAAGTATTCTGTATCCGTGCTTTATAACTTAAAAAACCGCATTACAAAAATGGCGCTAAGCGCTAAATAATTTTTGTGGAATGCATATAAGCGTTAGTTATAGCGCCGAAAGTACTAAGTTACTAACAGCGTTCTCCTTTCTTGTGATCCTGTTACATGGTTTTAATATTTAGCTCGGTGTGATGTAGCACTAAAATTAGCACCGACACGTCGCCTTAGGCCCTAGGTAATAGAAAATCATGAGAACTATCACTACTTACTCGTACCTACTTTTCTTTCCATACGATACTCAAAACTGAAAGCTTAATATGCAAGGTGGGTAATAAGCTAAAAATGTAGGATAGTAGGTCAAACTTTAGATCGGGGTTAGAGATTTAACAATGGAGATAAATAATTGTATGAATCAGAAATCAACTATGACAGCTAATGGGACGGCAAGTGTGTTTGAAGTACAAGAGAATGGGTTACAAGAATATATGGTTGCAGTCTCACGTTTTAATATATTTTTATTATGTGCTTTGGCCGTTCAACAGTACGTACCTACTTCAAAGAGACATTGTCATTCAAGGTAGATTCTCGAAAAACTTGGATCTGTTCCTTAGATAATATATGCATATGATATCTCAGTTTTAATATCTGAAGTACAGCAGGCTATCAACAAACCTGAGGGATAGTAACTACAATAGACTGTGAGAATTTGCAATACCAGCGGTTCAAGTAGATCGGGATGAATGGCAAGCTTAAGGCGAGAGACGTGGATGACGGTAATGACGTGGACATCATTATATAGACAGTAGACATTATTTCTGTTCTCGAGTGGTGTGTGAGTTAAGATGTGAATTCAAAGAAGAATAAAGAAAACGTTAGTTCTTTTGGTCGGCTACACTAACTCACGCTGCTACGTAATATATAATTAATTCTATTTAGTATTTAAAACACGTAATAGTTGTACTTATTGTAATAAAATTGGTTAGTTTGTAAGTAAGAATAATCCGATATCTATATAAAATATTCCTCTAAGTTACTACCTTGATCATTGTGTTTGCATCAAAGGCACTAAACGTAGAATAACTAGTACAAAAAGTTAAAAAATATTTTGGTTTAGTTAAAGGAAACAGTGCTATGTCTACAGTAAAAGAGACAAATTTTGTTAAAAATAACAGTACCACCAACGGTATTGCTAAAATGACTGAGATAACTGCAATTAGGTTGTTGATAATTTGTTGGTGTAATTCCGGATTAGCATAATTTGATGTGCCGATGTACCGTGACAGTGGTGCAACAGTTACCCGGAGCGTCATTTAAAAGAATATTTGTATTGTCGTCGATCATTCGTAGTCTTACGGTTGGACGTCGGCCTTCCGAAATTTGTACCACATAATGCCACAAAATACAAATCAAAATTAATTTCATTTTCCGAAAGCGAATAGTTTGTGTGTGAATATTTGACAGAAAGTTAATGTAAACAGTGGACACAATTTTTCTCAAAAAAATTTATAGTAAAAAGAAACTGATTTCATAAATAATTAAAAAGCAAAACATGGGGATTTTCTGCTGTCTTCAGAGTGCAAAGTATAATAGCGATAATATTTATGTGGTGATCTCACATAAAACTTGGAGCTATATAGGTAGTAATCGAACACAAAAAGAATGATTAAAATCGTTTCAGAAATACAAAAGTTATGCTTGAACGTACATATATGAAAAAAATAATTCCACGACGAACTGATAACCTCCTTTTTTGAAGTGGATTGAAAATAACGGAGGGATTATTTACAACGTTTGCGCATAGGCAATCTAGAACACGATCCTTAGTGTATAGATTTTATTGTTCATACATATAAGTAAATTCCAAACAAGTTATATCACTCCTGCTTAGTGCTTAGTCATCAAGAAATTAATAAAGCTGACCTAAAAAGTTAATAGGTAATAGAAACAATCAATTCGTCAATCAACAGAAATATTAAATCGTGAAATCATATTAATTTGTTTTCCATCTATAATCTTATACTAATATAAGTAAGCTGAAGAGTTTGTTTGTTTGATTGAACGCGCTAATCTCAGGAACTAATGATCTGATTTAAAAAATTATTTCAGTGTTAGAGAGCTCATTTATCGAGGAAGGCTATCGGCCATATATCATCACGCTAAGAGCAATAGGAGCGAAGTACCAATGAAGAATGTTTCAAAATCGGGGGTTTTAAAAACAATTTTCACGTGGACGACGTCGCGGGCACAGCAAGTTTAGAAATATATATATTCATTTTCTAAAATTGAAAAGAACATTTGTGCAAGTACGTAAACAGAATAGCAAATATAATAGCAGAAATATATATTTCAGCTCGAGAAATTGAATAAGTTTTTTATTTATTGCTGGAGTACAGCAGACAGCCTGACGGCCCAACTGTGATGGGAAGTGGTTACCGTCGCCTATGAACATTTGCAACACCAAGGTGCTACCAATTTGCTTGTAAATAGGACTGGAACCTAGCTTCTAATCACACAACTCAAGGTTGTCATGGCGGCATGCTGTTATCAAGGGATGGTAGCCATCCAGACGGGCAAATGCCCTTCCACCTGGCCACAGGAATTAGTATTCTTTTCTTCTACGCGGATAAAATAGTATATGCAAAATGATCTATAATTATTTGAAATAAATTAATTTTTGTACAATATAATAATTCAATTTGCAAAACCTTGAAAATATGATATTTCCACGGCAATAACCGTAAGATTTACATTTTATGTATTGTTATAAAATGACCTCTAGTAAGTAATAATAAATGTTGATATTGTACGCCGTCCGAATATCAAACAAACAACATGCAGTATCAATAGATTAGTAGTGTTGACACATACCGATTTGACATTGAGTTAGGTCATGTTCATAACCATATTTTGTTAACGTCACTCCATTGTCCCTTAACAGTTAGGTACATAGTGTGACTCACTCACTATGAATTTGCCCGTTATTATAAAGGCATACATACCTACTACAACACACAAGAAAATCCTCAGTCAAAATGTGAGACTGATTCAGTAGCAGGCCGAGTACGCTAGAGGCTAGGGCGGCTTTGGGGTCAATTTTTTTACCTTACAGAAGTTAAAAGTTTCATATTTATATACCTAAATGTTATTAGGTCCACACAAACATTTTAAGATGGATTGATAAAATATATCAGTCGAATTGATTATAATCTGACTTAATTCAAAATTGAAAGAATTATTATTATTAATTAATATTCGTGTTATTGTAAGTTTTTTCATGTTGTGTTTTATTCTTTGAATAACTTTTATCTAGTGGTTGAAAAATCGGCCCTCAGATGAATATTACTATAATTTGCATAATCGCAACAATACCACTAAGGCTGGTGTGCACCGACTCTTGACCGATGGTTAGAATAAAATAATCGCCAAAAATGTATGGAAAAACAGTGATTATTTTTGGTTAACCAGCGGTTAAATTTCGGTGCACACCAGCCTAATTAGGGAAAACTGATATATTTAGAACCATAGTACACGAATCATAAAGTCATTTTATTAGCAAAACTATTGCTGTAAATAGGATTTTGAATTAGAGTATCGCATTGTAGAGGTCGGTGGGACCAGTAAATGTACAAAGCCGCCACTGCTTTCATTGATGCCAAACGAGGGAGTATTTTTATTTCAAAGGAACAAACAATTATATTTTTAATGTAGCAATCTTCACCGAAAATTCTTTATATAAAAGATAATGAGATGCCTTATTTAAAACTATTTTTTAATACGAAACACGATAATGTAGATAAAAATACGTGTACAGACAATATTTTGGCCCTTTGGGCGTACAAAAATATTTTTTGAGGCAACAAAGTGAGCTCTTTGTTTCTGTTGCAATAATATATTCAGCTGTCCTTTATAATCTTCTATATATATATAAATCAATTGCTGTTCGTTAGTCTCGCTAAAACTCGAGAACGGCTGGACTGATTTGGCTAATTTTGGTTTTGAATTATTTGTGGAAGTCCAGGGAAGGTTTAAAAGGTGAGTAAATATGAAAAAAATGCTTGGAATATAGTAAAAATATCAATTTCGCTCTCCGTTAGAAAGTATTCCTACCTATCAAACATTTGATGTTCGTCCGTCGTTTAGAAATAAATTAAATTTAAAAGTCGTTCAGAAATCAAATTAAAATTAAAAATGAAGTATTTTCATTTTTTTGGTTTTGATGTCGTCCTGTCGTTCAGAAATCAACGTTTTTATTTATTGATTCTGAAGCGGTACGAAAAAATTTTTTTTTTTAAATGAGGAAAAAATATAATATGCTTACTTGAGGAAATAAAGTCTATTTTCGGGGTTTGAAAAGTTTGAAATAGGTTGCGTTGTTGATTTCACCACATCTATTTGAATTGGCATCTCACCGGTGTTCCGGGCACTTTCTTCGTTCGCGTCAAGGTTATATTGCTCTCACCAATGTTAGTTTTGGCGGCTTTGTCTCTTGTGCGCTTGATTAAGCGTAAATGTGTCGCGTCGCTCGTCCCCTTTCGTTACATTAAAAAAATATTGCTACTATGAATCCTTTTTGGGTGCAATTTTAAAAACAAAAATTTAAGCAACTCTTTTTGCAGTGTAAAAAATAAAAAACATCTGCGAAAATGAGATGGATAATGTGCGTTGTTATTAATTTGAAAGACTTATGCAATTTGTGTTTTGATTTGACTATAAGATCTTTCGTTTATAACTTGTTAATTGGCAAATTAATATAATAAAACTACGTTTTAACGGTTTTAAGCGCGGTAATTTATTTGATTTAGGTTTATCCGACGTTTCGGCCGCTTTTCAGTGGCCGTGGTCACGGAAGACAAAGATGACATTTGTCAAACGTGTATTGTCAAAGTTTTTTATTTAGCCTACCGCCAACTTGTTCATTTTAATTATTTAGTTTTAAATTTTGTTTATGGATATTATTTACTCTATGGGAGCCTAATCTAATTTACCACCGCTTCACAACATGTTGTGGCTTGAAGAGAAGAAGCGGCGCAAGAAACTCTTCAGCAAACATGCCTAGTTCTAAATTTTTTTAAATATAATATTAAAATGAGTGGAAGGAAAAAATAAAAGAAACGTCGGATAAACCTAAATCAAATAAATTATAAGCGCTTAAAACCGTTAAAACGTAGTTTTATTATGTGTACAAGTCGCGAAAACTTAACAAAATATTATGGCAAATTAATGTTTGACATTGGCCAGATTTTTCTATTATATGACAGTTTTTAAAAGTTTCATTGACAAACTTGACTTTGAATAAACTTTAAATCCAAATAAATGTTGTTGAAGTATAGTAAAACAGGTAAGCTTTATAAAACTATTAATAAATTAAGATTATGTATGATGAGTTTCACTGAGAAAATACATGAGTGATGATTTTACTACTTTTAGCCCGGCTTAAGGCCCCTCGCCCACGGCGACTTTTTGTAGCGATGCCGTCGCGTGTCCGCATCGATACAGTCGCGAAGCGGTCGCTACCTGTGTGCCCTCGCCAACGGGGTCGCGATGCTGTCGCGCTTCTGTCTCGAGCAAGCGTAACAAGAACTATCTGTGTTGCACTGACGCTCGGTTCTCCACTCACGCGCCACCCTTCCTCCGTTCTTTCCCCGATGTCGTCCGACACGGTCGCGCGTTTGCATCGATACAGTCGCGATGCAGTAGCGCGTTGCAAATGCGACTAACATTAGTAGCGATGCTGTCGCACGTATACTAAACGCGCGACAGCATCGCTACAAAAAGTAGCCGTGGGCGAGCGGCCTTAGATCTGTATTTGCTCAGATAAACCTCTAAACTAATGCTCTCTATGGATTATTAAGATAGGAATCAGCCGTGAAAGGATGAGTACAGTATTGACAATCGTAATACCTACGCGCTTAACTTTAGAAATTCAGCCTCAGATGTAAAAAAAAATATAGTACTGGAAAAAAGGTCAGGTCTCAAACGGTTTCAAAAATTTCGATTTTGATTAATTGAATTTGGAGAAAGTTCACGTTCTCCGATGAACAAAATGGCTGTTTATTATATCAATTTTTTAATATTACGAGAGAGACACAACCGAAACTGGTTATTCTGCGGGTGTTGTCAGTTCGATGGCCGTTTCATTGCTAGTGTTAGATACGATTTCTTTTTACGCGACTTAAAAGAGTGACAGGATATTTAATAATAATAATAATAATAATTCATTTATTTCAGAAATTAATAAATCCATATTGTACAGTTTTATATATAAATTATGTGACTGTTAACAATTTTAAAAACATCAAATTAGTTCAAAACGATGCAACTACTAACTAATACTACTAAATAACATAAAACAAATACTAGGGCATTATACCCGCGTCTCAATAATTATTATAAATGTTTCTACTCCACGGCACGAAGGGACATGTATACCAATTCTCTCAATATTCTTAATTAAGTCTTATTTCTCTAATTAAGTAATTAAGTTATTTAAGTCGCCTGTTGCAACTAGGTAAAAGTATCTATCTACTACATCCAGGGCCGTGAAGAAGGAACAAATGTTTTTTTACATTTAAATCTTGAAGAAGTTAAAGAAGAATATAAGAATGACAATCGCTCAATAAAAAACGTAAATCGTAATATACTCTACAATCACATTTGATGTCACCAATCCGTTCTGGTTTTTAACCCTTGATGCAAAAAGAGGGGTGTTATGACTTTGAGCGCTTTGTATGTCTGACTGTGGCACCGTAGCTTTGTAACGGGTGAACCGATTTGGATGTGGTTTTTTTTAGATTTGAAAGCGGGTTTTCTAGCTATTGGTTTCTAGACATGTATCACACCGCGACATTTCAACGTTCAAATCTGATCGTACCGAGGGCTTTTTAAATTTCATCTTATACTAATATATAAAGCTGAAAAGCAAACAAACGAATTGTTTGCTTGAACGCGGTAATCTCAGGAATTACTGGTCTGATTTGAAAAATTATTTCAGTGTATCCCATTTCTTTTTAAAGATAATCCTAATTAAAACTCTCAATCATCGTCTTATTATTTAAAACATATTTTGTATATTTAAATCAATCCCAAATTTGAACTTCTAATTAACTCCTTTTCAATTTAATAAAATTTATGAAAGACGTTGACTGAAAGATAACTGAAAGTATTAATAAGTATTTTCTATAAAAACAAGAAAATTATTTTTTATTTATTTATTTATTTGGCACACAAAACAAGATACAGCTAAAGTTACATATTTCATATTATATATAAATTATTAGGTCTAAGCTGTAACTCTAAATATGTGAGCACATAATGTACCATACATTGACAAGATATCTAGGGGTTAGTATGACTTATTATAATGTTAGTTTTACAGTGGTAAGGTAACAAAATTATTATGTAATTATGCCAGAAATATTGGTGCAAATAATAGCTCGAATTTCACGTTTAAATTTAAAGAAGGAGGAATTAAAAATATCAATGGATGTATTTGTACTTGCAATCTCATTATAAAGCCTGCACATTCGTGTGATAGGATTATAAAACGATGTGTTATTTTTAAAAACTTGAAGGGAAAAGAGTCTAGGCGAAGGATTACGAGTTTTGTATCTAGTGTTAAAATTAATAAAGGAAAGTATGTCTGGACAGTCAATTGAACCATTTAAGAGCTTAAATAAACAAAGTAGTTCGTTACATTCACGTCGTGATTTGAGTGAGTCAATTTTAAATTTCACTAATCTTTTTATGTAAGAAGAGAGATTATTATTTATATTTCTTTCATGATATTATTGTACATGTCGCCTGAGTTAAAGCAGTCAGACGGCGCACTTGTTAAGCAATCATAACCATAGAAACGTATACTTACAACAGTTTTCATTCAGTGTCATTAAGTAGTAATTTTAACCAGAAAAAGTTCACAGTTATGCCCAACGTACTGTCATGTTACGCAACGCTCGTACGGTCTGGTCAATTTACTGTACAACAGTTATGTTGGGTACTGTTAAGAACGGTCACAGAAACTCAACATGACAGGCAAATGTATGTAATAAAGGAACACCTAGTATTCCTTGATCGGATGAATGTTATGGTCTACTAGTTATTTGTGCTCATTACAATATTCTTGTATGGCACTAGTGTTTTCTTTAATATTAGGTCTCACATCACTTCATGAGACAATAGGATTTATTTTTATTATTTTACGCTTGGATTCCACAGAATTCATGCAATTTGTCTGACTAATGAAATATAACTTTGTAATAGTTACCTTAATAACATATTTAAAAATCAGACATGTGAAAATAAGTAAAGTTCATTTATTTTTTCTAGTGCTTTAAAGCATCTGACAAATGTTTTGGTCCATGGAAAGTGTCTGACACTTATGATACTATTTTAGAATAATATTCTACAAAACATATATAAAAATCAGTCATTTAACTTTAAGTTAAGTAACTCTTTTTTTTAGTTAACTTTCTTACCTGGTACCTGCTGAGGTGTCACAAGGCGAGCTCCACAAGGACCCAGGTATTCAAACAGCATGAGACACTATTGAGAACCTAAGGTTTCATCTTTGTGAAAATAAGTTATGTCTGATCGCTTAGGGATCTTGCAATATAAAATAGTGTAGTGAAATCATGAAAAAAATTAAGGCTAGTATGCTAGTAGCTTAATATGGAAATAAATTTATTTCACTATACAAACGTGAGTTATGTTTTTATTGCTGAAGCATAGGCTGTAGGGATGGGCCGAATGTGGTTGGAACCGAATACGAACTTCGGCCGAACATTCGGTCAAAACCAAAAATTCGACCGAACTTCGGTTTGATTTCGTCACGCTTTCTCAAAAGTAAAACACATAGTGACCTGTTGATAACGTCAAATTGATAACACCGAATATTTGGCTTTTTTACACCATAACCCTCTAGTAAATTTTAAGTATTATATATGCCAATTTTTATATTACGGTTATGATATAAATGATTTCTATTAACTTCAGTCAAATTAGTGCAAGTAGGTATTTTACTTTTTCCTTGCACCGAATGTTCGGCATTTAAACCGAATTTCGGCCGAATGCCGAAGTTCGGCTCAAGCTGCTGAAATTCGGTCAAACCGAATCTAAAACTACTTTCGGCCCATCCCTAACAGGCTGACGGCCCAACTGTAGTGGAAAGTACTTACCGTCACCTATGGATATTAGCAACAACAGTAGTACCTACTCCCAATGTGCTGCTGGCCTCGAAGGTGTAACTGGAACCTGGCCACTGATGCTGGAACACAACTCAGTTGTTATAGTGGCACCTGTTCAACCAGTTAAAAAATACGTAAGTTTCTTAAGCAAAAGTGAGTATTCCGTCTATAAATTTGGAAACCTACCATTACATGGCATGAAAATTGTCATTTATTTAGTTTCGATAACAGGGAAAAACATTGGATACTTTTTGTTGCAACTAATAAATAGGTCCTAACAAATACCCTAATATGGGCTGCTGAAACTTGAAATGCTGGCGATCGACTTCTATATTGTTAGACTCCGATCGATCGGCTCTGAGAGGCTGCAAGTATGTGTGATGCAAGATTGTCATCTTGATAGGAAGGGGGTATGGTGTCCAGGTATTTATGTGGGGACGGCAAATTTTTCTGGAGATTGACTCGAAAAGCACTCGCATACTTCTCTATTAATAATATGTTTGAAATGTACAGTGGCAAGTCGTATTTGGTACAAGACTAGACTTCACCTCAATTATAAAGTGAATAATCATGCCTTGTTGCACTGTAGTTACGCTACGAGTGGCGATTCGATGTATTTCAATTCAGGCTATTCAGATAAGATAGACCAAACTAAACAATAGAATAATTTATTAGTCGACCGCTCGACTACAGACCGTAAAGGTCGTTTACATGAACGATTAGACACAGTGGTTTTCAATGTATAGGTACCATTATAATTCTGCTAATAAAAAAACCCTGCATTAGAGGTGATACAATGAACAAAGTATGTCTAATATCATCGATATTTATTCGCAAGATGATTGAAAACGGCTGAGTGAAAAATTCCTAATTTGCAAAATGCACATTACTAGTTCTTACTGGAGATTTTTTTGTTGTATATTGCAATTTAGCAACCGATGGTATATCTAAAGAAGACGGATACGCTTTCAAACATTCTTGGGCCCAGATTGTAAAAGATGAGAGTGATTTCAAGTTTTCTGTTAATTTTATTGATATTTTTAAAATTGTAGTGGGCTTAGTTATTTAAATCAATTAATCTCACGGTGTAACTGTTTTTATATTATTAATTGTTTTAATAAATACACAATTATACACAAATTGATTATGGTAATTAATTATTTTATTTGTTACCTTGTTTTAAGATATCTCGTCATCTAGGTCGAATTTAGGACTGATGTTGTCAATTTTAAAATAGATAAATATAACAATTTTTAAGCCATATCTCGACTCGTTACATTTCTTTTCTTTCCCAAAAGTCCCTGTGTCCTTTAAAAACATCATAAACTAGTGACTAGTGAGTTCTAAGGACCATGTCGTTAACAATGATTTTGTTTTTTGTTAATCATTTAATTCAAGCAATTCACGCATGTACATGCTTGCTTCATCATCGTTGTATTCTGGGTACTTACTGTTGGATCATCCTTTTACTTACCCTAATAAGAAAAAAGGAAAAAATACAAACAGTGCAGTGAAAATCTATATAAAGAGCGTTAAGTGAAAACTGGCAACAGGCTACTATAACACCTAGACCTAGCAGATTACCGTAATATAACGGATGCTTTCTTAACCTTTTCATATTTCCAACTGAGCGCAGCAAATTTATGTTATTGTTACAAAATCTCAACTAGATCAACGGTGTATCAGTTACTATATATAGCTGGTTGAAATGTTTGAATTACGTAGTTAGTTCTCTTTGAAATGATAAATTTCATTTCATTCACACAAATTGTTAGCTACTACTAATTTGAGTTTTTATATCTTTATTTCTTCCTCAAGGATGTTGTTTTCTAAACTACTTCCTCTAACTATAAAATTTATCAGAACATTTCTAGTTCTTTACTTTTCTTTTTAGAATTTCTTTAATTTCCATTGACATTCTGTCACTATTTTGACAATAATGAAATCATTACACAAGCGTCCTATCCTTCCTTTTGCATGAATGAAATTTAGTAGAAAGCGTTATGTCGCTATACAATTCTGTAATGGAATGGTAGTTAATGTGGATTATAAACTCAACTCAACACTCACTCTATAGGTTTCCAGTCTTCCAGTCAGACAATTTTTTTTTAGATATTCAACTACGTTGACAAATAAGTTGTCAACATACTCTCTGTCAAGAGTGCTACATTCAATCCAGTGCTTCTCTAACATTTCTATGACTATGTTGTAAAATTAACAATTTATCTTAGCTCTTAAAAAGCCTCGGTTTCAACAATCACTTCTTCATTTGAGCTTTTTATGTGTGGTGGGGAGTATCATTTAGTCGGGTTTCTAAAATAACGATTATGTCTATTTATTAATGACTTTAGTACCAAATCCATAGGTCTCTAATATCAATATCGATTGTTAGTTGAAAGAAATCATAAAATATTTTTATGACCAATTAAAGATTTGTAAATTTATTTCCAAGTCGTATCTTTAACGCTTTATTTCAAGTTATTCTCATATCAATTAAAATATTAATTGAACGAATATTATACTGATTGTATTGTACCATTTTAAATTTGCACAAACATCCATTTAGTGTTATTATCTCGGATATTTTATTAAGCTACAATTCACGTTTTATGAGGAAATACCTGTTTTTAATACGTGAGTAGATTAAAAAATGGTAATAACTTTTTATGTTCATTCATGGTATGAATTGCATAAAAATTACGAAACTTACCTACCTACAACTTAAAGCGGTGTACTCAGTTGCGAGCCATTACTGTAACCGAGCTGACGCTGTAACGTGCTCTAATGTGGATGCCGAAAATTATCTTCGCTCGCGACGCCCAAAGAGCTGCCTTTGGCTGCGTACTTATATGCGAGGCATAACTGTAACTGAGCGGACACTGTAACTTGCTCTAATGTGTACGCCGAAAATGATCTTTATTCGCAACGCTCAACGCCCAACCGGTGCCTTTCAAGGTGCCGAGTATCGCGGCAAAAACCGACAATCATCGGCTAGTTGCATGCTACTCGCAGTTCACTTCCACGCCACGTCCACACTGTGTTTTTGGTTACAGTAACTTCAACAGTGACAGTTACAAAATTAAATACGTTGTTATTGTCGGCTCGCTGCGTACCGCTCGCGGTGCGTTTGCCTGCCACGACCACACTATGATTTTGTAACACTGTAACTGTAACGGTTACAGTTACAAAAGTGAATACGTGGTTATTGTCGGCTCGTAACGAAAGCGCCACGTGACGCTCGCGGTGCGCTTGCGCGGCACGGCTACACTATAGTATTTGGTTACAGTAACTGTATAGGCAACGGTTACTGCTCGCATATGAATGAGTACGCGGCTTAATTTGCCGAAGACGGATCTATATGTACGATTTGTGTTTTGCCTTAAAATTGTGATAGATCTATAAGAGTAAGTACTCAAATTTAAAAGTTTTTATTCAAATTGAGTTCCACTGGAGAACTTGAAGGTCATAATTAAGAAGCATTTAGTTTAAAGCTAATTTGGTGTTTATGATTCATACGAAATTCTTTGGTAAATCACGATGTTGGATGTTTATGGTCGTGTGAGGAAATATATTGATAATCACCTGAACATTCTCGAATAGGACTGTACGACTCAACTCTTGTCTTTCCCACTTTTAGAATTTCTGATTTTGAAAACTAATTATTTGTTTTGTTTGTTTTCTGAGAAATAAATAATAAAATACTAAGAAAGGGATCGGGTTTGCATGCAATTTCACCTGCATTTCGGTCTTTTACCCGCCACACCCACCGTTAATTTATTACGGTAGAATATAATTATCATAGAATATATCATATCAAAACTCAACGTTTACTCGCAGTATATTATCGAAATTCGAAAAAAGGTCACATAGAATTATTTATGTACGTATAGGAGAAATAAAATATTTTCAAACATGGTATTATAGTTTCTCCTACAGACATACCAAAAACAAAACCCGATTTTATCGGTTAAGATGCAGTTTTAATTAAATTTCTCCTATACCCGGTTCATATATCTAACAGACCCTTAATTTGCCTTGCTATCGTTTAAAATGAGCCAAAAGCTTCGTACATCTCATATAAAAATTCAACCGATGGTAGGGGAAATGAATGAATAATAAGATCAGAGTCGGCTTTACCTATGGTGCAAGGTGCGATCTCTAAAGAGCATGCATGCAGTGTTGTCAAATGCACTTCCAATCTTATCGATAATATAATATTATTGTCCCATCACTGTTTATAATAGAAATACGGGCATTTGACAGATAACCATAGCATTTTCGAAACGTCAAGAATATATCACTCTCTATTTCACACACCATGTTGTACCATAAGGGAATACGAAACAACAGTTACAGCGCAAAAATAATAATGCAATTGCTATTTTAGTACGGTTTCTATAAGAGTTCTTGTTCTTTCCCGACATCATTTAAAATTGCACCATTTGCACCCAAATTTCCGTTCACTGGTGAAAATATAACTGTAAGTATTCTGTATATGCACATACTAGAGGGCGCCGGGGTATCGATTGCACACGGGCGCTACATGGGCTAGAGTCGCCTCTGAGTATAGGAAGCGGCCATTAATAAATCAGTTCACAGCGTGAAACAATATCCTCACAGATCGTGATAATGCCAGACAGAATGGTGAGATTTATGCAAGTCTCTCACGAGGTCGTTTTAAAGCGCCTTTTTTGCTAAAACTCCGTCGTGCAAAGCAAATTACCTTATCCGTTCAGTTTATTACTGTTTATTTGACCAATACCGGATGTTGACAATTATAACACTGATTTTATCGTTCACTTGTTTGGGCTTTATAGCTTTTAACATGCATTTTCATACAAACACCGGCATTAATTAAAAACCATGCATCTATTTTATTCAAATTTAATATACCTCGTAAAATTGTTATCGAACAAACTAACAACAATTTATCGCTAGTACGGTTAGATTTTTTATATTAAGAAAAACTTATTATACACAGAATGGCCTAGATATGTATTTCCTCGGTATCTCAATTTAGGCCTGGTTATATATCTTAGCAAGCGTTTATTTGCCTTACTATCGGTTAAAATTTGGCAAAAGCTCCATACAGCTAATGTGAGAATTTAATAGATGGGGTGGAAATTGAATGAATAATAATATATAGGAACGGTTTATTAAAGTATTAAACAAAAACTATTTTATTTTATTTATTAATAACGGACTCCTTAACAATAGGAAATGAATTTTGTTTTGAAAAATATTATAACAAATAAGCTATGAAATTGTGTTTCAAAGCACAATAACACGAAGCTCTTTAAAAAAGTTCATAAACCGCATCAAAGCCGGTGGTTGATCGATTCGTAGTTATGCAGATGTCTGTGGAGAGTACGTAGACTGTATATACTATAACTGGACATGAAGTAATACGAGAATTTTCATATAATATTAATATTTATTACATAACAATACGGTACAATGCAAGGATAAATATAATAGAGTGCCTAAAAATAAACAAACAAAAGAATGTTGACAGATGTCAAAACATAAGAAGTAAAGCTATCTAAAGAGGTTGATTCCAACAATGTCTATGGGCGGTAGCAGTATATTGAAAATTGCTGAATTTGCTGTCTTCAGCCGATATCTTTAAAAAAAACCTCACAATAAACTTATTTAATTAATAACTTAGGAACTATACTGAAATTTCTGTGTTGTGTAAATTAATAGTTATAAAAAAATAATGAGATAATTAGTAACAGACTACAAAAAGTAATAACTCTATTATTAAACTAATTTCTTGGTCAGGTGTTCAATGGCACATTTACCTTGACCGTGTGTGAACTCTTGAGAGAATTTGCATAACAATCGCCCAAGAAGTCAAGATAAACATCTAAGTTCACACAAAGATACTTACCGTCTTAGGTATAACGATATGACGGTATGTATTTTACACTACATACGTACTTGATGCAGTTTTATGAGCTACCTTTCTAATGAAGTTTTCCACTAAGTCTTCTACTATTACTCTACTCTTACTCGACGGCTTCTGTGGTTGAGTGAGCTAAGTCTTAGCAGGCCGGACTCGCTGGAACGTAGAGGCTCCGGGTTCGATTCCTGGCATGGTAAATTTCGGTAAAAAAACTTTCTGTTATATGGTCTGGGTGTCTGGGATCGGCCCCAGAGTGGTCCGTTGTATATTACCCATAATACAAGCGTAACTTGGCTTAGCTTGGGGATATATAATGTGTGCTTTTCTGTCGATTATTATTATTATTATACTGAAGACTAGCTGACCTGGGGAACTTCGTACCGCCATATTTTCTGAATTCCTAAAAGACTTTGTTTCATGACACAAAAACAAAATTACCATAATCGCTCCAGGTGATTAGGAGGATTCTAGAACCCGATCTCAGCGCCACCTACCGGTTCCAAATGCTAATCTAAATCATCCGGGAACCCACTCAAACACACACACAATATTTCATCAAAATCGGTAAAGTCGTTCTCAAGTTATGCGCTTGCTAACACCTTTTGCGATTCGTTTTTATATATTAGATTAGCTTCTGCCCGTGACTTCGTACGCGTGGAAAAGAAGTTAAAAAACACCCGCGATTTTGAAACATTCTTCATTGGTGCTGCGCTCCTATTGCTCTTAGCATGATGGTTTATAGCCTGTAACCTTCATCAATAAATGGGCTATCTAATACTGAATTTTTTTCAAATCAGACCAGTACTTCCTGAGATTAGCGCGTTCAAGCAAACAAACAAAGAAACAAACTTATCAGCTTATATATACATAAGATAAAACTCTCTCACCGACACCACACCCTGTCAAAATCTCCGCTTCTATTATGTTACGTTGCAGATAAATTACATTCAGTATTTTATAAGCTGTTTAAGTAATTAAAGGTTTTTAACTATCCCACGGGAACTATTTAATTTTTCGGGATCGAAAGTATCCTATATGTTGACCAGGGATATAAGCTATAACCATACAAAATTTCATATAAATCGGTCCAGTCGTTTCTGAGATTAGCCGGTACAAACAGACAAACAGAGAAACAAAAAATTCTAAAAAAATCGAAATTAGTTCTATTCCACTTCTAACATCCCCCTGAGTCGGGTTTTAGCATTTTTTTTAATTGTACAGAAATTCGACCTCTACAATTTTATTATAAATATAGATTATGCTAAATAAAGTTGATTGAGTAGGAAAGCAGTCCGTAACAACAGTCGGGATTAATAGCTGACAGGCACAAAGATATTTTCAAGGACATAAGTATTGAAGAATAATAGTATACTAGGACTGACATTGTCCAGTAATTAATTAATACAAATCATTCTTCTGTCGCATGTTAACGCTTTATTACTTACATATTTTTCTTAAATTAAATCACTACACACATTACTACTTATAATAATCTCGTTATGAAAGGATTAGCCATCTCTTAAATAAGAGACTCTTAAGCCCCTAATCAATGGCAGTTTCAAATAAAACTTGTCATCTTGCCTCTTAGCAGTCACTTATGCTGGTGTGCAGCGACATTTGACCGACGATTATAATAAAATAATCTGTTTATCCATACATTTTTAGCGATTATTTTATTTTAATCATCGGTTAAAAGTTGGTGCACACCAGTCTTAAATACCTCTCGATATTGGTTATTTTTGACAGTTATTTACGAGTTACTTTACCACCACCTCTTATCCTTAAGAGGAGTTTATGGGTAATATTTTCGTTAATCAGTTGCTGAGCAGTTTCTTAAAATTTAACAAACGATTATAAGTAAGGCCATAAAAATTTAAGTTTTAGCGAACGCCAAGATCATAGAACAATATGTCATAGGAGTCGAACAACTCTGCTAAATTGTAGCGTGTTGTGTATGGCTCCTAGGCTATATAGTCACTATCACCATAATAAACCATCAAAACTGGGAGTAGAATAATCTCTGGTGCAATATAGGCTTTCTAAGGCATTCTAGACTTATAGGTATTTCTTTACTAGTTGGCTTCTTATTAATATGAATTCTCCTAAAACAGTACTTACAGGATTCAAACTAATGTGTATTAATTAGGAAGTAGATTAAAATGTTTACTTAGAAACATACTTATGACTTTTAAAACTGTTTTTATTAGAATTTATTTTAAAAATATCAAATTGGAACAGACTCGTATGTATGCCATGTAAATAGTACCTCTGTATAAAATACTAGGTGACCCGTGGCCACTTCGTCTGGCGTTATTAAAAAAAATGAAAAATATTATCAATTATATCAATTATCAATCACAATCAAATATAGCCTATGCCACTTAGGAATAGTGTAACTTTCTCCTGATGAAAGAATTTTCAAAATCGATTCAGTAGTTCAAGTGATTACTGCCTACAAACAAACTCACAAACTTATCACCTTTATAATATTAATACATATTTTTATGACAAACTTTGTTACATAATATTTTCTTAAGTTTTCGCGACTTGTACACATAATAAAACTACGTTTTAACGGTTTTAAGCGCGGTAATTTATTTGATTTAGGTTTATCCGACGTTTCGGCCGCTTTTCAGTGGCCGTGGTCACGGAAGACAAAGATGACATTTGTCAAACGTGTATTGTCAAAGTTTTTATTCAGCCTACCGCCAACTTGTTCATTTTAATTATTTAGTTTTAAATTTTGTTTATGGATATTATTTACTCTATGGGAGCCTAATCTATGTAGATAAACGGATAAACCTAAATCAAATAAATTACCGCGCTTCAAACCGTTAAAACGTAGTTTTATTAAACTTTGTTACTTTAATCAACCTACATTTCACACCTAATTTAATATTATAACATTATAAATGTATTATATACTCATGAAATTCGAGCGAAAACGCTTATTACGAATATCAGATATATTATTTATTATATTTATAATATATGCGGCATATGATTAACATACAGGCTTATAATCTGTAAACTTAAATCCGATTTCTCCGGATTCGGTGAAAATAAAACCACACGTCGACACGATAAGCATTTAAAAGTTGTTTTTGTTCCGTCTTCAAAGTAAACCAACAAGACCGTAAAAATTCACAACTGCACCCGTACATAAACCTGAATGAACTTTTCTTTTCATTCTAAACAACATTTCATAGAATTTACTCGTGTTTTCGAAATGACGTCACATATTACCTTCAAATTTGCCTCCTGCGCTCTATTTGTCCGTCTGTCTAGAGTTTGTCAAAATTGTTTAAAATAGGCAGACTTTTTTCAAATTGGTAGTATAGCTTCGCACTTCATTATGATCTCGCCTGATGTTGAGCGGAAATATGATCTAGAGAATCTAGACCATACTTCATAAAGGTAAACACGTTCTGTTCTGGAACAGAACGCGCTCTAAGTAGAAATTACTTTTCTATTCACATGGGAGTTAAAAATAACTAGGTTGGTTTTGGGTTGTCTTCGGCAATGGGTTCAACTCTTTTACGGTGCGCATCACAAAATACAAAAATGTCTTAGCTATTTTTCTTAGCCACTATTGGATATAGAATCAATCTTATATTGATAAAGCTTGACCAAACTCTGACTCTATATAACAATTTGGTGTGACCAGTATAATTTTAAATACAGGTGGATTTTTTTTCAAACACTGTATGGTCGTGTATTCGTCAGTCTTGTCTTAAAATCATGACTTTTTGATTACTTTTTTACCCTTCTAACTTTTAAACTGTTATGTGTAAAAATATAAAAACAAATAAGTAGAGCTTATAAAATACCTACAGTGCTATGAGAAAATAGCCGTGGACAAAACCCAGGCTCCACCTGCTTTTATGGCCGTCGGATGAGAAAGCGGAGTTGTTCTGCGTCCCCATAAAGGTGCTTTGCGCCCTGTGGCGGTACTGGACAAAGCCGGCTCGGATGGCGCTTACCAACGCCCATAAAAAGGAGGAGTTGCCATTGCCCTTGGCCCTGTTTATAGGCGTAAGGAAGTAATTAGGGCAGAGGTGACCTATTTCCAACAGAATAAGATCAAGTTAAAATTAATTATCGCACATTCTAAATTTAATATTCACAAACTTATGAGTACAGGATGTTTAAGTAACTTAAAACATTGTGACGCATAATACGTAATATTATTGGATATAATTACATTCCAAATTTTATATTATATAAAGACGAAAATTTTCGATAAATTACACCTGATGCAACAATTTCGCAGTCTATCATTGTAATCTTGACCTACATTAACAGATGTCTGTTTAATAATATGTACCCATGTGCGATTTATAATACAATGAAGACATGATATATTGCGCGTTTAGTATTATTTAAATTTTAATTTAATTAAATATTGTTGAATGTTCACAAACATATGTTACAAAATTATGTCAGACTAACTTATTATAACTCTTTCTTTTCTTATTAAAAGTAGTTCAGACACTTAATGCAAAAGGGAGCCAGTATCAGAATAAAAACCAATAAATTGTAAACGTGTTAAAACCTTTATTTTGGTATTCTAAATGTTATTTCAAAAGTTTTATAGGATCTCGTATCCGCGTCTTAAGATATTCAAGGTCAAATATCGCAAAAAAACGGTTTTATGTAAAAACCGCGCTTCCTATGCATTAAAATATATTAGCATATAGGTACTATAAAAGTTGTAGAACATTAAACTGACTATAATTTTTTATATATTGTTAAAATCCATTGGTGATTCGATTATAAAAGCCATGAAGAATTTTCAACTGCGAATTTTGCATAGGCAAGCTAATGTTGACATTAGACAGATCAACAAAATCGATCAATTCGATTGAAAAGCACAAAACTGGATGGACATGACTGTATGCAATGACATAGACAACACATTATTGTTCACCAAAAAAAAAATTACAAAAATGCACTACATACAAGTCAATAGTTACTTGATAAAACAAAAGGCGGCCTTATCGATAAAAGCGATCTCTTCCAGGCAACCTGACTCCAAGGAAATTCTTAAATTATCCGTAATTATTATGCAAAAAAGAAAAAGGAAAAAATATGAAAATATGACACATAAAAAGGAGAATACAGACTAAAGTATTGTAAACTAGCACATATATTATGGCGAAAGACTAACATAATTATTCCTGAGTGAATTTTTAAATATGACAAAATATTTAGCTTTTTTGACAGTAGGCAAAAAGTTCCAAAGTAAGACAGCCTGCATGGCGAAGGAATTGGAATAAAATGTTGAAGGGTGTTTTTTTTTTATGTTTGCGTGTAGGCATACTGCCAGACGGGTCCACTTGATGGCAAGTGGCTACCGTCGCCCATGGACATCTGCAACACTAAGGGAGCCGATGCGTTGCCTACCTCGTTGAGACTTTAAAAATCTGTTTACGCCCTTTTTGAAGAGCCCCATATTGTAGCGCTCTGGGAAAACCGCAGGAGGGAGCTCATTCCACAGCTTGCTCACATATGGCATAAAAGAGCGAGCGCCACGTACAGTGGATAACTTCCAGGTGTCAAGGAAGTGTGGATGAACTCCCAGTCGCCTGCGAGCAGTGCGGTGGTAAAATGGCGATGTAGGTACCAAACCAAACAGCTCCTCAGAACACTCCCCATTATACAGACGGTAGAACGCGCTGAGAGCGCCTACGTCTCTTCTGAGACTTAAAGGTTCTAAGCCGTCTGTAAGTTCGGGATTGTCGACAATCCGGACCGCTCGGCGCTGCAAGGAGTCAAGTGGGAGCAGCTGGTACTGAGGTGCCCCAACCCAGAGATGGGAGCAGTACTCCACATGGGGACGGACTTGGGCCTTATATAATAAAAGCCTATGTCCCGGTGTGAAGTACCGCTTAGCCCTGTTGAGCACCCCAAGCTTTTTAGAAGCGATTTTCGCTTTGCTCGCCAAATGACCCCGAAATTGTGCAGGTTAACAGCAGATTATTAATAGAGCGTAAATTGAGGATGTATGACGTATAAAGGATTTTGCAGGAGGACGTTGCACAATTAGCAGTATGTCCTTCGATAGCTTAAATAAACCAGGCATTAGTATCGCACTCTCACATCTTCTAATATAATTATTATAAAGTTTTACACACGTCGCGGCACAGTGGATTTTGAGCTCTTTTTGAAAGATTTTCAAATTTTAGATTTAGTAAGCGAGGTTCAACGTTTCTTTTTGGAACAAAAGGGGGTAGAGGGGGGAAATTTTGAGTACAGAACAGGAAGGGACGAACGAATGAAATGAATGACGCGTACAACATGGAATGATTCACGTTGATTGAATCACAGAAATGCCAAGAATGAACATGAAATGAGCAAAATAAACAAATGAAATGAACATAATAAATCCCCGTCTTTGACAAAACAATTCGCAAAACAAAACGGAACATGGCCAGTTGTTAGCGACAATTAGAGCAGTTTTTCACACACGGAAGAGTTTCAGAATTTATTTGTCGCGTTAGCACTCTTGTAGGAGTATGTTAGCACATGCAATTTAACGCTCTAAAAAATTTAAACGTATATTTCGTCAGTCACGCTGAAAAATGGCCATTAGTATCAAACAAATCGCTTCGATTTTGTAAGTAGAAAATGTTAATTGCACGCATTAATTCTTGTACTGCTTTTTATTATTACAAGCTTTTATTTAACTTGCAATGGATGTTCCTATGCTTGTATGTAAGTTCGGGTGGAATCTTGCAAATTAAATAAATAGTTGCAAGATTCCACCCGAACTTACCTTTTACCAACTTCCCGGTTTCCGATTGAACTGAAATTTTGCACACATATGTATATCGCGTGACAATGCAATGATATGGTACCATGGAACTGATCTGATGATGGAGTCGGAAGGTGGCCATAGGAAATCCTGTACTAAACAAGATTGACCCTTCGTGTTTCGACTCGTTTTACTTGTCTTGGCTAGCACTCTGCTGCTACATTATATCCAGGACCTCAAAAGCTTGTATTTAAATAACTTTTTAAAACAATTATTGAATTTTCAGAATGTCGATTATAATGAATTACCTATATAAAGATTTTTTAAGCTTTCTATATATCTAAAAGTCTTAAAGAATCTAATTTTTATGTACTTTATGACTCTTTTGAATAAGTCGGTGCAATATTTAAATTTGTGTGAAAAAGTGTATACTGCGCAGCAGTGTGTTGCTAAGAATAAGCAACTATCAAAATTTGACACGGTTGTTAAAAAAAAATGGCTATGCGAGCCCAGGGCAAAATTTAAATTTTGCACATCTTACAATTTTGGTTCTAAAAATTTGATTAATCAATTTGAAACTCTGTAAATGCGTTTTTTGGAATTATGCGGCACTAGGGTGCGACCCTGCGGTCAGTCGCTGACTAAGACGGTAGCAATTTCGTAGATTTTTATTTATATTTACCCTCTGCTGACGTAGAGTTAGGGTATGCTTTGTTCAGTGTATTCTCTAGTTTTTTATTCTGTTTTTCTTATTTTTATACTTCTACTCTTTTAATTGCTAAAATTATACTAATAGAAACTATTTTTTATTCTATGCATCTTAATTTATATGTATTACTACTTCGATACATATTTATTTACTTATTTTATATACTAAACATCGTTATTCTAATTAGGCTTAGTTTGACTTTGGTTACCTAATAGATTAAAAACATAAAATTCGTGTACTGCAAAATTTTTCGGCATTCTATGCCAAAATAGCGGAATAAGGAAATTGCTGAGGATGTATGTTTATTTACGATTATTATATAAGTTTGGAATAAACAAATAACATTTTAAATTCATGATTTGTATTTTAAAATATAAACTAAAAATAAAACGCAACTTCAGCTTTCCTTGACTATGACCTCCTTGATTATTAATACATTTTTATTTTGTTGTAATTATGTGTTCATTAATGAGCAATACTAAACCAAAGACCTTAATGCATAAAGTATAATTTAATTTACAACAAGAGTAATTAACATTTACTCCTTTTGCAGAACATAAGTCTGGTTATGATGCAATAGGTAAATTTTATATCATATATCTATTTTCTTGTAATTATAATTTATTTTGGTAAGACTTTGTGGGTGTAGTTTTACTTTACGGTATTGAAATTGTAGCACTGGTTAAGAATTGACAAAAGGTAATACTTACATGTTTGTGTTAAAAATCTCCACTACTTAGTGAAATGTGCCTACTCTGTGCCACAAAAACACTGGTATTTGACGTAAATCAAAGGCCTAATACTAATAGTTACTGATAATGTATACATATCACAAGACTGTATGAACTAAGTTCTTTTGCTTGCCACTGTGGAGAATTTAACAACAATTAAGTCGCAAAGCATTCCAATATTGACGATTCTATATTTGAATTTTGAGACTTGCTTAATTTCGTAGTCTCAGGTATAAAACATTTACACACATAAAAAATTTGCATGTGTTCAATATTGGAAGAATTTTAACATCCGTTCTTTAATAAATTACACAATAATCTAACTTTAAAAAAATAAAAATAAATTAAAAATAAACGAAGTGTACTTATATGTACATCTTGAATGAGGAAATTTTACATTCTAGAAAAATCATTTCATTCTGCACTATTGTAGAGGTACAATACGCTAATTTTACGGTAGTGGTTGTATTTCATCGTCTTTTGTCCACAAATTAATAATGGTTTACAGTTTTGTAACGCTACACGCATGTGTATGTTCAATTTTTTCTCATTTATATTACATTATCGCTGTGCACGTTTTAATATGTGTTTATACAGAAGACACGTAGTTATAGCGTATTCGAATCCAACAAATTAATAACTGATATCTACTTATAGTCTTGAGAGACTATGGGTTAAAATACGTACAATAAAACTAAGTTAAATTTTCTTTTATTGTATTAGTTTATAAAGTCGTTAAGTGTTATCCAAATGAAATTTTAAGTAAATTAAAATATATTTTTTTATTAAGTTTACGCGACTTGTACACGTAATATTAAACATAGTATCTATTAAACGTCGGAATAAAAATCAAATTAAATACCACGCTTAAAACCGTTAAAACCATTTACAAGTAAATAAAAATATTTATTAACTTGTAAATCGTTTCTCTTCTGCCAGCCGTTGTCCACTGTTGGACGTAAGCTTCTCACTCTTCCGCTGTCCTCATCCTGCCCACTGGCAAGTGCACATCATCAGTCTATAGGACTGAAGGGCGTCCTTCACTATGTTTGCCGAGACGCAGTTTTCACTCTAGAATTCGTCTGGTCTCTCGGGCATCGGTCCTACGACAAATTTGGTCAGCGCTGCAGTGTGCTGTGTCGGTAACCTTCTTTCGGATTTTAAGAGAAACTCCCAACATAGCTCGCTCCATAACTCGTTTAATATATTGCAAAAATCATTTAGTTTAATGGAAAAATCGTTTAATTTAATGGAAATATCGTTGAATTAAATGCGAATGTCCTAAACTTATTTATTAATCTCTTAAAGGTTACATGAATATTAAAATATACTTTAAGGTAAACGACCGATATACGAGACATGGGACAGGGCGTACGACATATACGACGAATACTCTGTAACAAGTTTTAGAATAATTTTCAATCAAATAAACACCTAAAAAAGTCGGACTCGTATACTAACCCCACCAACTAAACCTCATCAGATTGTAGGTACTTCTTTTATTAACGCTTAGGAAGTTATGTAAACTGAATATATGCTTATTAAAATAAAATAAAACATCCTACAACTATCGTTTATAAATAAACAAAGAAATGTTTTTGAAAAAATGTTGTTCAGCCAATATTATACTCTTCAAGTTGCTGTTAAAATCCTATAATGATCATATATGGAAATATTTATGTTGATTGAGAAATCATATTTATTCTTAATGACATCGATAAAATTAATGAATTTATAATTACGTGATTTATCATGTTCAGTATACTCGTAAGTTATCTTTATAGAATATAGAAATCGCAAGGGATAAATAACGTAGTTTAAGACTGAAGATATATTTTCTATTTATTTGTCTTATTTTTAGGTTATCACACCATTATGAACTGGCATTATAACATATCCACTTGTATTATCTTTCATCAAAAATGATTGCGAATGGGCCTTGTAAAATAAATAGTTAGTTATACCTTAAGATATTACGGCTTTTCTAAAAAACGTTTTACTTGAGAACTTTAGGTATTTGGAATGAGCTACCAGTAGATGTTTTCCCCGAACACTACGACACGGGGTGCCCGTTTTAGATAACTTCTTTTGTATTGCAAATGGCCATCGGCGACGGTAATCACTTGCCATCGGGTGGGTCGATAGACTATCTGCTGTAATCCAGCTACAAAAAACCTTTTATTTATTTTATTGCACGTTTTTAGCAGACCGGGAGAGGGCCCACCTGATGGAAAGCGGTCACCATCGCGTATGGACATTGGTAACATCAAAAGCGCTACCTAAATGCTGCCACTCTCTAAAGGGAGACTGGATCCTGGCCATTAATGCAGGAAGACAACTCAGGGTTGTTATGGCGGCATACTATAGACCGGAGGTGGTGGCCATCCAGACGGGCAAATACCTACCTACGTATCACCAGGCTCTGGGTTGTTTTGTCACGTTTTACGACAGGAAATTGTAATGATGTCTAACAGTCATGGAAATCTAATCAAACACCGACTTCAACAATGTTGATTTCAATGCAGTTCCTAATTACTAGAAATGAGAAAATTCTCACTTCTCGTAAGGTAAATCAGTCCGTCTCGGTTACGACACGAAATCGTCTGTTGTCGTGGAAGCCATCATGAAACTTGGTCCAATTGTATCTAATTTGGCATAGTAAACATCGGAGGTAATCGCTACCGCTGTTGACTGGTACATTGGCTAACTTCTTAATACATAAACGAAATACCGAAGAATCAAGTCTGAGAGAAAGGGATTATGAGCACGTAACGCAGGATTCTTGCGTCAAGCAGTTACATGATCGAAACGGGAATGTAATTGTTTGAACGATCGAATATCAATAAAATATATAATTTCCGTAATCATTGTAGAAACTCATGACGCAATCTGTATTCGCTCAAATTGCAACACGAAAATAGAGATGAAACGCGAACCTATACTACAATAACAAAATGAAAAAAAACAACAAAAAAAATTTACTTATTAAAACAATTATTACTTATGACTTTTGTAACTGAGTCTAAATCCTTCCTTTTTCCGCATCAATATTGATATTAACTTGTTTTGTTACAGGAACAACAATAGTTAAACATTAAGAAGTTAGCAAGTAAGTAGCATTTGAGTATAGATGTATTGATACAGGTAAAGTTATATATGGCATAGGTAAACTTATTTGGAAATGTTACAAGTTCCGGCAGAGAGAAAAGAGAGCATAGATAATCTCCCATTGTCTTAGGTAGAGGCGAATGAAACGTTTGGATATATTGACATTAAATTCAACGTTCGGATATCACAGATGGATAGTGTGAAGGATGATATGATGATTTTTGGGGTGTATGTCATAATAGAGCACTGTGGATGGAAAAGACATTATGCCAACCCAAAATAATTAGAAGTAGGTAAAGAAAAGAGAGACATGATATACCTATCATAATAACCTCTAACGTTAATTCTTTTAGGTGTTTATGTTGGTAAATCGTCGATCTGACCAATATGTAACGTATGATAATAGTCGATTAATTACACAATCGTTTTTAAAAGATTTTTAACACGCACTATATTTCTATTCCGTGTAAGATATTATGTTGTGTTGATTGAATACGTAACATGTAAGGCGTGTACGTATATATACTAATTCTCGCAGTCGGGTGGCTGTCTTAAGAGGCGACCAAACAAGCCTCAACCCAGGTGGTAAGGCATTTGTCAGTCTGGATGGCTACCACTCTCGCCAGACACTATAGTCTCAATAGCAAGTTTGCCTGATTTCGATATTCTGTTAATGCCAATGGTGTGGCCGTGAAACGTCATTCTATCATTCTCTACTCAGAAAACACTATTTATCTTAAATAATTATGCCAATTTTTATACTATAGACTAATTAATATACACATATCTTGTAAATATGTTTGTATTATCCCCGCAAATTGCTATTGCGCCTGGCCGCCACTTTGGTGACGTAACCGTAGCCGAAGACTCAGTACTGTTAGCATCACTGGCCGGCGAGTACGCCTACATATCGAGTTGCGGATGACGTCACGTGAATATTAATTTGACAAGGTTCCAACGCATTACCAATTTGCGGGGATAATATGCATTTAAGCCGCGGGTCAAACTATAGACGATGATAACCACTTTCCATCAGACGAGCTGTCAGCCTGTGTATTGTACTATAGCAATAAAAATATTGATATAAAGTAACAATAATTTGGGCGTGAGCTTAATACACGGCATTGATTACTAAGCAATAACATTTTCCGGTGTAATTTATTTTATTTCAGTTAAAAGGCAGGCTATTATTTCCTTAGATTTAAACGGCAATTTAGATATAATGGCGACAATCATAGCAATTTTGTTGCCTTTAGCTATAGATTAAAGTATCAACACTTTATTTGCGGCACGCGATTCAATAGAGTTTTGTTTAGAAGTAAGTTTTGTGACATTCATGAAATTGACGAAATTGAAATGAAGCTGACAAGTACTTTTAATTAATAACTGACAAGAGATCCCACCCTGAGAAGAAGTTCTACTTTACTTACATAAAAACTTTGAACATTTATCAAGCTGATGACTGAAATCCGTTGTGTGGTTTAGGAGTTAGCGGATAGACAAACAGACAGACATATGTGGAAAACGATTTATACTATGTAAGGATTTATGTTCATATTTTTTTTAATAATGATTAAATGTTTTATTTGAGATTCTCTATTAAAAACAAACAAACTTACTGGTGACTTTTGTACTAGACGATGCCTTTCCCTGCTCATACCTAAAAGTCCTAAAATTTAAAAAATATTCTCCGCTTTTTAACCGACTTCTAAAAGAAGGTTCTCAAATCGACTATGTTTTTTGTTGACAGTGTGTTTTACTTTGCACCGACTTGTCGTAGAAAATATTTATTTTTTATTTACTTTGAAGTCAGTTTAAAAAAAAATCATACACGTAAAAGGTCCAAAAATGAGAAGCAGCATTTCAATCCATAAATCACTTCCGATTTATACAGAACACTTGCACAGAAGTTTTCGTCCTCACACTTAACTGGCACACAATTACACTCTGAACTGTGGGCGCCACTCTCGCCAGGTTTCATACTGTAGGTAAGGTCGATAAAAAAATATATTATGAAGGTACTTAACCGGAAATGTCGCTCACATCAGTATTTTAGTAAACGACGTCACAAGGAAAGTGGTGGACCGCAAGTACCACACAAATCAGTATTTCATTAATTAAATTATTTACACTATTTGTAAAAATCACAATAATGATTATTAATTAAATTTTTAAAAACAGCAAAATATAGACGTAATTACCAAGTGTTTAATTGACGTTTATCAAATATAAAGAAGTTCTTACACACGTAATAAGTCATAATCAACGTTTAATACCTTATGTACCTAAATAAGTTATTGCAACACAACTTGCGGACCAAGCCCCGCGCCTTGTTGATATAAGGATTTCATAAAAATACTTGAATGGAGAATTATTAGGCAATGTTCTTTGTATGGTATAGTTATACTGGCAATGCTTTTCAATTTGTTTATAAGTCACAGTTTTTTGCCTGATAACCTCATGTTTACAGAGGTCGTGCCAATCCCGAAGAGTAAAAGTGGAGACGCTTCCGATATTTCAAATTACAGGCCCATATCCTTGGCTACTGTCATCGCTAAGGTATTGGACAGTCTGCTTGACAACTTACTTGAAAAACACTTAAAGTCACATGACGCCCAATTTGGTTTTAAAACAGGACTATCAACAGAAAGTGCCATACTATGTCTTAAACAGACTGTTCAGTATTATACTGTCAGAAAGACACCAATTTAAGCCTGCTTTTTGGACTTGTCGAAGGCATTTGACCTCGTAAATTATGGGATACTATGGAGGAAATTGGAAGGTGAATCGACTTTGCCACCTGCTATTGTATCAATTTTTAAATATTGGTATAATAATCAAGAAACATTGTAAGATGGGCAGAGTCGTACTCGGACATGTATAGGTTGGAATGCGGGGTGAGACAGGGGGGGTTAAGCTCTCCTCGCCTTTTCAACTTTTACATGAATCAGTTGATAGATGAACTCAGCACAGCACATGTCGGATGTCACATAGATGGGGTGTGTATTAACAACATTAGTTACGCTGATGACATGGTGCTGCTGAGCCCATCTATCGGCGGTCTGAGGCGGCTCTTGTCAATATGCGAGTCGTACGCGGTGAACCATGGCATTAGATATAATGCTAAGAAGAGCGAGGTTATGATATTTAAAGCAGGTGCTAAATCGTACGATATCATTCCTGAAGTATACCTCTGTGGCAAACCGATATCAAGAGTTTCCAAGTTTAAGTATCTGGGGCACTGGGTAACCGAAGACTTAAAGAATGATTGTGATATAGACCGGGAACGTAGGTCGCTGGCTGTCCGATGTAACATGCTGGCCCGCAGGTTCGCACGTTGTACACAAGAGGTAAAGAAGACGCTTTTCCGAGCATACTGTCAGTCCTTCTACATGTGTAGCCTGTGGGTCAGTTATACGCAGCGGACACACAGCGACCTACGTGTCCAGTATAATAATGCTCAGTCTTTTTGTAGATCGATGGGACTCGCCACTGCTACGTAAATGGGTGCAACTGCACACCCAGTTAAATGTGTGAGTGAGTTTGTATGTTGTCTGCCGCCTCGCGGCCCAGTGGCCCAGTCCATAATAGTCTATAATTGAGAATATTGAGAGAATTGGTATACATGTCCCTTTGTGCCGTGGAGTAGGAACTTTTATAATAATTATTGAGACGCTGGTGTAATGCCCTAGTATTTGTTTAATTAGTTAGTAGTATTAGTTAGTAGTAGTAGCATCATTGTAAACTAATTTGATGTTTTTTAAAATTGTTAAATTAAATTATTATTAATATAAAACTGTACAATATGGAAATAATTTCTGAAATAAATGAATTATTATATTATTATTATAGGTAAGTGCTAACTTTTGATTTGTTAGTGCTATATGAATGATTGATGTCCAAGATTTAAGGTTCTTAACGGCTTGTGGCAGTATGGTGTCTAGGATAGCTGGATCTATTCTGAGGACATTGTTCGGTGTCGCATTTAGGATATCTGGTTCAGGTTCTGAGGATGCAATTGGGCGTTGTGTCCAAGGTGTCTGGATTGATGCCAGCGAACGAGACATGCTGCTAGAGACGGTCTTATTTTAGTATATCAGAAAGATACACGATTTGTTGTCTAAAGTGGAACAAGTTTTCAAAGTTATTGAAAGGTTTGAGGTTAGTTACAGAAACAATTTATTTAATTGTTTAATTATGATGCTTTTATATAGCATGTAAACAAGATATACACGGCAACTAGTTTTTATTAATTTATTAAAGCACTAAACAGAATAGAGCCATGCATAACTATACAAGCCAGATTATAATCCGAACTGTGTGCTAATAAAAAAAATCTGTTATAGTCAGTTAATTATAGATCTGGTTGGTTATATATGGCCAAATTTGTCTATGTTCGACAAAAATAATGTAACGATAAATATAAATTAGGTATAATAATTTTGAGACAAATAACCGTGACAGACATACTTCAGAGCCAAACCATAAAAGGTTCCTTTGTAGAGTTCTGTAGGCAGTTTGTCAAAAATTTAACCCTTATGAAAATCATTGCCTCTGTCCTCTTGTCTAGCTGTCTTTGTATGCCAGAGTCATATTTTGTAGAAACTGCTGCGTATGCTGTATAGATAAAAATAATCTCGTAAATTACATTCTTAAATCCAATATATCCATATGTACAATGTATCGATGGATATATGTATATGATGAACCTTGGATTCAATCTTGATCAAGAAACTATTATTGGATATCTGATTTTATTGGCCAGTAAAATATTAGTTTTCTATCAGATCGAAAGTTGCTGCGTATTGTGTGTAAATATGCATGAGGCCTTTATGTGAAATTACGCATTGATTGCGATCTTCATTCTACATTTTATTTTTATGGTACCATGGAGCTGATCTGATGATGGAGTCGGAAGGTGGCCATAGGAACTCCTGTACTAAACAAGATAGACCCGTCGTGTTTGGGCTCGTATGTTTATATCGCGTGACAGTGCAATGATATGGTACCATGGAGCTGATCTGATGATGGAGTCGGAAGGTGGCCATAGGAACTCCTGT
Organism: Dendrolimus pini; assembly: GCA_949752895.1. NCBI lineage: Eukaryota > Metazoa > Arthropoda > Insecta > Lepidoptera > Lasiocampidae > Dendrolimus > Dendrolimus pini. The sequence goes on from OX457131.1 coordinate 5,145,170, forward strand.
ACTAAACAAGATAGACTCGTCGTGTCTGGGCTCGTTTTACTTGTCTTTGGTAGCACTCTGCTGCTACATGATATGCAGGATCTCAAAAGCTTGTATTTAAAAACATTAAAAAAAATCAACTAAAAAATGAAAAATAAATAATAATTTTTAAAAAACTAAAAAAAACACGCTTTCATAAAAAATCCAACCAAAAAACAGAAAATAAAATTTTATAAATTTGGTTTCTGATGAATGGGGTCTTACCGTGGAGTGCAAAAAAGAAATAATTAATCAATTTGATTAAGTAGTACAGTGTAAAAAAAATTTGAATGTACATTATTGTAAAAAAGCGTGGGGTGTATTCAATTAATAATATAATATCTTAAAAAGCGCTTTTTTACAATATTTTTATTTATTTATTAAGCATATCGTTCGCAAGGAGTAGCGTGATATATGGCTTAGTGCAGAAAGTCGAACGGTCTTATTCGTAGAGAGTTATAGTAAGTTTGATCGCTTCTTTAGGAACCATAAAAAAGCGTTCAAACTTACTCTAACTCTCTATGAATAAAACTGTAAGATTATAAGTCACAAATAAATAAGTTTATTTATTGTTTTTACAAAATTATTAAATTTTACACGCTATATATACCTATTCTAAAAATATATGTACAACTTAATTTATAACTAATACTACACACACTAGTACAACTCTTAACTACAAATAATAGATAGGTCCCAAATCACCGTCAGCTGGGAACGTTCCCAAAACGCTGGCCGCGTTACCACGTTGTATGGCAACGCTTATGCGTTGCCCAAAATATAGACCAGCGTTTTGGTTTCGTGAGACATCTATCAACCGTTTTGATAGGTCTCGATAAAGGCGATGGGCTTCTGGACCCCATGGCCCGAGAGTTTCGACACCAAAAGCCGCAAATATGTATCCACTACCAATGGATGCATATTTGCGGCACAAATAAATTAAATTATATAAAAAATCATACATTTTATCACGCCTGTTTTCCATGGGGGTAGGCAGAGATTATGGAGCTTCACTTGTGACGACTCTGACAAACAACTTTCGCTTCATCTACTTTCATTAACCTCTTTATAGATGCAAGTTTATTTGAGATGCTTTTTAACACTATGGTCTACAGGCACCGACTACCATTCACATTGCTGTCATAATATACTTGTTTTGTGATTCTCTTTCCATCCATTCGGTCTACATGCCTAAACCACCTTAAAATTCCTATTTCAACTCTCGTTATTACATCTTTTTTCAATCCACGACGTTGCCTTAAAAAAATCATGGAATACAATAATACTGACACATAATAGTATTATCTAGTTTGTTTACAGTCCTATTGCCTACAAAAGAATCGCATTGATGTTCAGAATTATTCCATATCATTCTTATTATTGCATCAATTGCCGTATGGAGCCGATATGTCAATTTTCTCCAATACCAATGTATTTATTTATGAAGTAAAGTGAAGTTATGTATGTATGTATGTACCAATTTACTTCTGTGATTGAGCAGGCTAAGTCTTAGCCGGCCGAACTCGCTGGACGTAGAACTTCTGGGTTTGACTTTTGGCATGGTAAATTTCAGAAACGAACTTTCTGATGTTTACTATGATCTGGGTTTCTGGGATCGGCCCTAGAGTGGTCCGTTGTATATAACCCATAACACAAGCGTTGCTTGGGAGTATGCAACGTATGTGTTTGTCTGCTGATTATTATTATTATTAAAAAACCGGGCATTAATGAATACGGTGGAATGTTGGCTTCTTGGTATTATGCATATTATTAGGTATGAAGGAAAAATAATTTCATTATATTTTGTTTATGGTCTTGTGAGAGTGGCAAAATAAGCGCTGTCGTTGAGTTTTAAATTAAAGTGAATTTAGAACGTTATTAAGTATTACACCACTGTTAAAACAGGCTGTTTGTTAGGAAATTTCCAGGCAAACCACATATTTGAATAACTACTAATGGTAAACAATGTAGTGTCCACAACTAATATCATGTTGACCTAGAAGCGGCGTGTAAAGAAATTCTTCAAATTATGAATGAACTACGGGTATATATATGATTCGGCAAGCTATAGGCGAGTCGATTATTTGTCTCTATTTTAATAGAAAACGCTGTGATAACTCAATGGTAAGTGACGCGTCCCAAACAAAAAGGGCGCGGGTTCGAATCCTGGCCGGAAAGCAAGCACCACATGGCCAGTTTTCTCCTCTAATGTGCTAAAATGGTTATAATTACTTAGCACATTTAAAATTTGTTTTTCTTTGTAAGCATATTATTATGCATTACGTGTTCAATTACATAAAGTTAACATGTTTTTATTTGACTACATACATATATAACAATATTTAATTAACAAAATCTCTTTGTTGATTCCGTAGCTAAGGCTCGGTGCACACGGGCCACCGACCACAACCATCGGTGGCGGCCACGCGCCACTGGCAACACGTGTGCGGCGACTGCCTACAAAATGTATGAAAATGCGGGTTAACTGCTTGACACTGGCCACCGGTGGCTGAGGTCGGTGGCCCGTGTGCGCCGAGCCTTAAGCTTCATCCTAACCGTTCTTCCACCCGTTTGTTTAGCAGTCACAGTAATTTATCTCTGAAACTAATGCACTGTATAGATATATGTTTTATCTATCCATAACATTATAAAATTCTAAACATGCCGTGTATGTATGTACATTAGCGCTATTTAAAAAATACAACTGGAATAAGCTATATAAATGATGAAGAACACGACGCATTTTTTTTTAGATTTCTTGTCTGTTTGTTCGGGATTCACGTAAAAACTACTAAGCCGATTTCGATGCGGCAATTCGCTGATCGAAAGCAAATTCTTACATTTAAAATCTGCACTACTTTTTATAACGGGAATCCTGCGGGAATTATTACTGGGATCTTTTCAATCATTTTATACCAGATAGAAAAAAACGAATTCCAATGCGATTTTTACTGATCGATAGCAATATTTACGTAATAAAACGTGTGATATTTTTTCCCCGCGAATCACGCGGGAATTTTCCGGGGAGATATTTGAAGGTGTTCGGGTGCATAAAAATTAGCTTTTTCCGACACAGTTTTCACTAACACGATACTTACATTCTTTTTTAAATGTTACTGTACTTTGTGCCTCAAGAATCCCGCCAGAATTTCAAGTCAAGGGTGGACTAAGTCGCGTGCATATCCTAGTGTAAGTATAAGCCTATAAATCATTACAATAACACATAACTCCCACCGAAGGTTGTATATTGATTTTTCACAAAGTTATTCTCACGGCGAATCCTAGTTTCATAACCAGGATCTTTATATGTATTATAATATTTTGAAATACAGACTTAGTAACGAGGTTTTGTAGGAAATTGCAAATCTCTGTATAATATTTTGTCAGCGTTTAGTTTACCAGCTGGACCGCAATTTAGCGATACATTTCCTTCCATTCGAATGCGTCCGGTTGTGGTTGGAAACGACATTCTTCCATGATGAATAATATTTGTTTTTGCGCAATCCCTATGACTAACTTTTTGTGTGTAGGTTGTTGCAAGAAGAATACTTATTTACTCATTCAAAAACGTTATTCTAAAAACCTCACAAATTCAAATGAACCACAACCATTCAAGCTATTGTACTGGTCACATTAAGCCTCACTAGGGGATTAGCACGTATTATCAATGCTTTTCGCTCCCGGCCGTGGTTCGTTCTGTGGTCGGGGGCAGCACTGGGTGGAAGGTGGAATGGAAGCGTGATCGTACCAGCTTGCTCCGCTTACGCCAAAGGAGTACGCATCGGCATCAGAGGGCGATATTAGACCTCCGGCCGGCGTGAGCGAGCGGCGTGGGCAGGTCCCTGAGGAAGGGTTGTCACCCGCCGAGACGGGGCGTGCCGATATTTCGCGCGCGTCCTCCTCTCCTCTCCTCCCACGGGGTGCGTTACAAACCACCTCACGCCAAGGAGAGTGGAGTCGCCGGGGGCTTGCCTCCCCCGGCAGTGGAAGAGGCCTGAGCCACCGCCTGCCAGGGCCTGCGAAATGGCTAGGCCAAACACTTGTGGCCCTGGCATAAGGGCGGAGGACGGAACAACGAGTGGTTTTAGTGAGTATTCCTGACCGCAGTGTGGCGATAACACTTCTTACTTGCGGTGCTAGTGCCACCCCAAAATGGCGAATCCAACTCACCCCACCGCGTTTCACCCCTCGTTAAAAAAATGTTTGCTAATACTTATAACTTTTGCATTGTAGGTATATGTACATTGTAAGTCGTTTAAAGCTGCAATATTGAAAGCATCATGGCAAAGCTGTGTGATGTGCGTGCACTACAAGAGTCCGTATCTCTTGAAAACAGAAAAGAACAATCCAGGTATGATCAAGTCTCGTTAGAATAGGTATTTTCTACGTAAGCGTGCTTTATCTTCGACCGCATCATGATTTGATATTAGGCGTGATCGTGGTCAAAAGCGAAGCTATTTGTCATAAAAAGTATTTGTATTAAACTTGTGCATTATTATTGTGCGACTTGACCTGATAATATTATATAAAATAAATAAACATAACTAAACTTAATAAATTTTAAATTACATTACACTTGGAATTTTATTTTCTACGGCAATATTTGATATACATTTTCGGCAACCGCAGTATTTTGTTACGCACATAAGCTGCCAGATAAACGCCATATATTATGTTAATTTGATAATCTACAATAAAGTTAAGAGTAACAAACAAACAAACCTACTTTCACGTTTATGTAATACTAAGTATATTTGCATGAGAGTATGAGTGTTAACTGTTTTACATAATAGCCAATGATGGAGTCACTTTCTGTACATACGTTATTGGAAAGTGAAGAAACGTCTGTAATTGTTCTTACATTGTTGTGTTTATGCGTTTTACACGATGTATTCGTCCATATATTAATACGTAAAGCAAAAACTGTACAAAAATTGCGGAGGAGTATGAAATTTTGCACACTCATAGTTTATATAGAGAAAAAGCGACGAATGTTAATATTTTTTTTAAATTATACATAAAAAATACATCATATCGATAAAAAAAACATTACACACACTGCCATGTATTTGAAACACACACGCATATATACTTGTTTGTTTATTGTTCAAGTCAAATTAACAGGCCTTGGCGAAATCTGTGATTATATAAGTCTTTGACAGCAAATTGTTATGGTCGAATTTCGACCACGGTCGACCTAATGGTCACAAATAGGTAAACCAGAAAGTAGCTCTATTTGTTTCTTACCTTTTCACAAATAAAACATTAAACAAACTTTAATTGACAGCCTCTGTGGTTAGTGGGCGAAGTCTTGGCTGGTCTACCTCACTACAATGCAAAGGCGCCGAGTTCAATTCCTAACATGGTGACTTTCGTAAACGAACTTTCCGTTATTTACTATGGTCTGGATGTCTGGGGTCAGCCCCAAAATTGTGTTACCCATAATAGAAGCATATCTTGCTTAGCTTGGATACAATGTGTGTTTGGCTGTCGATTATTATTAATTAAAATTGAAAGGGAAAAAGATTTATAGTTATACTTTTAAACTCTGAAAATTAAAAATCTTATACTAATAATTAAATAGTTAGTATTAAATAGTCTAAAGTTCTAGACCATTGATACGCATGTAGTCATTCATGAACTCAAGCCAGCATGAATAGCCATTTGTCCCGCACATAACGAGAAGTAGGCGAGTCTCTTGCAGTTTGTCTGCTATGTCACGCACATGAAGACTGCCGCGAAGAAAATAGAAGAAAATGAATAAACATTCTTCTGTTCTAAAGAGCCCCCAAATGTCGATTTATTAATATTATATGAAGCACAAATATCGTTTCCTTTAAATCATGTGCGCGGCTTTACACTTTCTGTTTTTATTGAATTTAAATATTGTATTAAAAACGTAAGTTGTGGATTTCTATTATCGCAAGCTTTCTAACGACTTGAGCAGTCGTCAATATTCATAGAAAGTTGTTAAATAATGTATTTTACACGTTAAAGTGTAATATTACTAAATAGAAGCATAAATGAAGCATATCTATACAGATAAATAAAATTGAAGTGTCTGTTTGTATATTCGAAATAAAAATGTGAAAAAATCACGACTAGGACATTCCGAAAATGCAATTTTTAGAATGTTTGTGTCTGAATTTTTGAATGTTCCGGCTAATCTGTGAAACAGCTAAAAATGTAAAATTAGGTTACTTTGTTTTTTTAAGGTGCCACGAAAAAAAATTCTACGAGGACGAAGTCGCGGATACTGCACTCTATTCTACTAGCCTAATCAGTCGATATGTAGATAAACCGGTTAATTTGACTTGAACATTATTTATATACATTATTTATCATATTTACCGGCATTAATGGTGATTATGCATAATTACCGGTTATTATATATTATCACCACTTTATGACTTTTACCGTAGCATATACATTGCAAAAAAAATGGCTCAAGATCAGTCTGTAGGCGTACATCAATGCACAAGGCATCTAAAATGATGTCTTGTAATAAATTATGACGAAGCGTGTACATGACGAAGGCTACACCACCTTATAATTAGCAACAGTCGACCTCGGCTCATGTTTTCAGTTGTCTTACGACGACACGGTGTTTACCTCTCAAGGTAAGTTTTCTAATGGGATTATAGAATTTAGAGGTATAATAGCGGATTTCCGAAAAGTACATCCTGTTTTAATGTTGTTTGTGGTATTTTTTATGATTATATAGTTATGAGGCTGTCTTCAAAGCAAGCGTCTGAAGCATGTTCTCCTGGGCGCCTTAGATAGCATCGGCTGAACGTCGCGAAGTAGCCAACATACATACTACAACATACTATCCAATGACTGAGATCGTTGAAAATCGTGCCCGCTGGAGTAGAATAATTAGGGAGGCAGCCCCAACAACGAGCGGGATTAATAATTGCAAGGAAGAAAAAAAAAGCAGTAGCTATTACTTGTGTTTAAATCCTGGCAAAAACCCATGCATATATATAAGAATATATAGAATAAGTTTTACATTAAATGCCAGGGTGTGTTGCATCACACGCAAATCTCATAGGCTTAAGTGGTGCCTTATTACTATATCACGATGGAAAATTATTATTGAGATTCGTTGCGTGCCATAAAGTATGTTATACTAATATATAAAGCTGAAGAGTTTGTTTGTTTGCGTGAACGCGCTAACCTTGGGAACTACTAATCTGATTTGAAAAATTCTTTCAGTGTTAGATACGTCATTTATCGAGAAGGCTAGGCTATATATCATCACGCTAAGACCAATAGGAGCGGAGCACCAATGAATAATGTTTCAAAATCGGGGGTTTTTAACTTACGTTTTTTTAAACTATTCGACGCGGACGATGTCGCTAGAAGCTAGTATAATAATATAATAAATAAATAAGAATATCTGCGCCTATCCTCTAACAAGTGTGGAACAAAAATGGTGGTCCATTATAACGGTTCTACAAGTGCTGGCTAGCATTATTATTTTCTATTATGGCATTCGTATAATAACGATGACATATTATAATATAATGCTATTTTCATTTCCGTGAGAACTAAACGCAAGAATTCCATAAATTCTTTAAGGTATTTTAATCATTGCTGTTACGTTTTTTCTTTGCCATAAAATGTTTTGCGTCCTAGAAACTGTTTTTAGTTCATTTTGTACTTGAGTAATTGTTTTTGTATCTAATGTTTCTTTTAGTTATTTGAAGGTAATTTGCAATAATTGTCCAAGTGCGTGTCAATTCACACAGTTTCGTGCTGGCGACAAGCGACTATATTTATAATTTCGCTAAGAATAAAAAAAAAACTGTTTTACAAAAGCATTTAAACTAAAAAGTACATTTGTTTAAGAATGGGGATTTTGTTCATAGCTATAGAAAGTCCTGTCTTTCATTGCAATTAAATATTTTTTAATAATATTAAAATAAGAATAAAGTTATTAATAAAATAATTAACTTTATTTTAAAACATGTTACTATATTATTTTTATATCAACTGTACGTTTATGGTAGATGTAAAGGTAGACCAAAAAACGATGGATGGTTTGCGTTAAGGACGATATGACGATTTGTGGTGTGACAGAAGATGTATGTCAGAACAGAGAAGTGTGGAAGGAAAAGACATATTGTGCCGACCCCAATTAATTGGGATATGGTGACAGAAAAGAGAAAAGAGAGGTCAACTGTACGTTTATAAATCATGAAACTATTTGTTATTTTTGATATCATGCATCCCACGCTATGATTTACAAACTAAGCTAATAAATAAATTCTCTTATGATTCGAATCCACGCCATGGCAATGAATCTTTGATACTTTAGCCACTAAGCTAACGCGCATATTTGAGAAATTACATTTTTGAAACGTACTACGATTCCTAATTAAATCCTTAAATTCTCTCACTAGTGCTCTTTGCAGCTCTGCCTATTAGTTACACTTGCAGTGATCAATATTTTTTTTATTTTTTGTAGAAATGGTATCCCAAGGCTCTAATTTAAGATAAAATAAAAAGTTTCATAAGACGGACATATTGTTTAGACATCTAATATATTCACTGCATTTTTTTTCGAAACCACTATTTGCAAGCACTGCGTTTGCTATAAAGAAGGTAGGGCTCTGTAGCCAGTTCGTATCCCAGGACGACAATTAAGATACTTTTATCCCGATAAAAAACATCGTTGTCATGGAAACGCTGACAAAGTTTCGCTGGCACATGCTAGTCATGTAATAAATGTTATGCTAACTCATTAAAAAAAAAGATCCCGACGAATTGAGAACTTCCTTTTTCGAAGTCGGTTAAAAACGATACAAATATCAATTATAATACCAAATGTATGTAAGTTAATGTAATAAACAGTCTTCGGTCGTTCGCTTTATTAAATTGCCAATAAATCTCCATTCATCATCGACTTTTTATGTTATGTACGGTTTCTACAATTCTCGATATATGAATGCTTGGATAGCCTCGCTTCATTGGTGTTTTATAGCAGAGAAAGGAGAAAGTAATGTGATATTTAAATTGTAAAATTTCTTTGATATGTTATATATAAATGCAAGTTATGACTATACTTTAATAAGTGAGGTATTATAGAAAGACATTAGACATATTTTGTAAATGTTTGACAGTCTTTATAGCTATATCTATAACGTCTATTTAGCGAGGTTTTAAAACCGACTTCAAAAAAGGAGGAGGTTCTCAATTCGTCGGGATCTTTTTTTTTGGTTGTTTTTTTATGTATGTTCACCGATTACTCCGACATTTATGATGTAAATCGGTTACGTGATTCTTTTTTGTTCGATGCGGAATAGCTTCCAATTAGTCCCTTAAAAATTTGATATAGTTTGGCCCAGTAGTTTTAATTTTATGAACATTTATTAAGAAAAAAAGTCCATTCCGTTCCATATGTACACCGATTACTCTGAGATTTATGATCCGATTTACGTAATTCTTTTTTGTTCGACGCGGAATAGTTGCCATTTAGTCCCCTAAAAATTTGACATAGTTTGGCCCAGTAGTTTTCATTTTATGTTTTTTTTTTGATAAAATTTCCATTCCGTTCCATATGTACACCGATTACGCTAAGATTTATTATCTGATTGACGTGATTCTTGTTTAGTTTGATGTGGAATAGTTGCCATTTGGTCCCCTAAAAATTTAACATAGTTTGGCCCAGTAGTTTACATTTTACGAATATTTTCATGTTCCCGTTTCTTGGGACCTATATTTTTTAAGAAACGCGGCACCTTTCTTAGATCTACCCATACATAGCTAGGCACTAAAAAGTAACAAAAAAAAGTTCGTTTAAAAAAACCGACTTCAAAAACTAAAAAGTACAAAATAACTTGTTTCTAAAGCTATGTATTATTATTAATATAAATTATCTAAAACATCTCGAAGTCGGTGCAAAGTAAAACATAAAAATGACTATATTTTGAAAATTACTAAGCACCGTCTTTAAGATGTTTTAGATAATTTATATTAATAATAATACATACCTTTAGAAATAAGTTATTTTATACTTTTTAGTTTTTTAGTTTTTGAAGTCGGTTTTTTTAGGTTGCTACCTTGAACGCCCTTGGCAATATATTGTTAGAAATGTAAGAAATTTTATTCCGACGACATGAAATCACCACCCTTTACAATTAATTTAGTAAAAAGTGGAATAATACCTTATGAGCGAAGGTCTGCAAATGTGAGTTAGGGTCGGATCCTGCCCCTGCCCCTGGATGACAAAGTTTGGGATCGTACCAGCCTGATAGTTGTAATTTTTTGCCCAGAGGGCGACGAATTTGCCCCCAACTTTAAGGGTATCCGCTTACACACAATATTATTGCCTATGGATAGGTTACAATTATATTGAACAATTTAACTATACCGCGTACTAAGCAATATTTTTGACAGTATTGCGTATTACAAAACGACTCGCTGACGCGAAGCAGCTTGGTCTGTGGCTGATGTACCTCAGTACAGAAAAGAATTCTCACATACATATTTTAATCTAGAAGTTTGCCAATAAAATTGATTTCAATTTGAACTGGTAGGAATAAAAAGAGTTGTAACAAATAAGTAAGTGTAATCTTGTGAAAAACTGACTACTAATCTTCACTTGTTTATATTCTACTAACAGCCCGTCCCGGCTTCGCACGGATGGATATTAATTTTTTAAATAATGTATTATTGAAGTTAGTATTGATCCTTAAATATAGCCTATGTTATTCAGGCATGATGTAGTAATCTAATGGTAAAAGAACTTCTGAAATCGGTCCAGTAGTTTTTGAGTTTATTCGTTACAAATATATAAAAATAATAAGATTTTTCCTCTTTATAATATTAGTATAGATAGATCCCTTTTCTGCATACATATTAATGAATCTAACTAACGAATGTAACATCCATGTTGCCCACGACATTCCCTTAGAGCAGGCTCGTTGGCGAGGAACATGTTTAGTCACAATTGCGTGGGCGCACCGCAATCATACCTTCACAGGCGTCACAGAAGAGTTCAAATGGAAACACTCATTGTCTTTACGACACCGTTCCGTATGATTAAACGCTAAAATATGCTGGTTATGACACTGTTTTTATCATAACCCATAATGGGATGCAATTGCGTAAAGGCTTTAATTGCAAAGCGGTATTATGCTATTAAGTCCGCTATAAGTCGTGGTAGCGTAAAGGCGCAGGTTCGATCCTGGCCGCAACGCATGCACCACTAAGGCAGTTTTCTGATCTAATGTGCATATTTTTACAATTACCACGTGCAAACAACGGTGAACGAAAACATCGTGATGCAACCTGCACATCAAGATAACTGATGTGTCAAACCTGCCAAGCCGCCATGAACAAGCGTGGCGGGTATACTGTCCGTTCCCCTATAGTGGGAGGCCCGAGCCCAGCAGTGGGACAGTTATGGGTTGTTATTATATTTATTTCGCTATTATAGGCAGGTACATATAATGTCCACATACATATATGTATATAAAAATAAACTGCTGTTCGTTAGTCTCGTCAAGACTCCAAAAACAAAAATCCATGAATACATTTGGAAATTCTGTATAAGAGTGGAGTTTTGTTAGCTACAGTCATTGTTTCCATGCAGTTGTGCAAAATTCCTTTTTTCTTAAAAGAATTAGTATAGTTTATTAATAAGTTAAGATCAGGAATGCTCAAACTGGAATTACTGGCGATCTACCTAAATATTGTTAGACTCCGATCGATCGACTCAGAGACGCTGCAAGTACGTGTGATGCTGGATTATCATCTAAGTAGTAGGGTGTATCCGTAAACAAAATCTCTGAAAAAATTGTCCTTATAGATCTAGGGCATTTTTTTCGCGATCGACTCAAGCAGCAGTCGCGAACGACTGTCGATCGGAATTAGTCAATTGGATCCGGTAGGCTTTTTTTTTAATTATCAAAAACTGGCAAACAGGCAAATACACCACCTGATGGAAAGTGGTCACCACCGCCTATGGATGGTGGCGCTGAAATCTGGTTTTAGAATTTTATTTTTTCAGGGCAGGACAACAACTGCTGAGACCGCTAGACTACCTATCTAGCTGACCCGTACCCACTTCGTTGGGCGTCCGAAAAAAAATTATTAATCATAATTAAATATTCCTTATGTCACTCAGGAATAATGTAGCTTGCCACTGGTGAAAGAATTTTGAAAATCGGTTTAGTAAATCCAGAGATTACCCCTACAACGTCACAAACTCACAAACTTTATAATATTATTGTATATTATAGATAAGCTATAACATTATAGGGTCGTCGTGTTTGTAGAATTATTCAAAATATATATAAATATAAATAAAACGGAGATGAAATCAGGGGGCTGGATCTAACTAAGCAAATTCCGAATATGATGTACCTTAGAATTTTTCTCTCTCTGTTAAAGAATCACGTGAAAATGATTGAACGGATTGAAATAAAACACGACGAACCAAGTTTCACTGACATTCCTAGTTACCAATAAAAAGTGGTCAGAGATAAAACCTTTTATTTATTGGTAGTTATGGGCTTATGGTTGGCCGAGAACAGATGTAACTGTGATGTATCCATTACAAATGCAAACATTTAGCATTAAAAATTTAATGGAGATATGTGTTGCCTGTGCCCAGTGAAGCGGGGCTTCTAATATTTCTTAATAACTATAATAAAACGCTGTATTTGTTATCATGTGCCTACGTATTACAAATTAGAAAAAAATGAATAACTTTCTTTATGATTATTGTTAATTAATTGATATTTTATTTATTAATCTAATGATTATGATTAATAAATAAAATAGTTTTGAATATCTTTTACCCGTGCAGGAACGGAAAAAGAATACAATTTCCTACTGCCGGGTGGCCTGTCGTAAGAGGCGAGAAAATCAGCCAGGTGGTAGGGTATTTGCACGTCTACGCTACGACCCCTGGTCCAGAGTATGCCACCTTGAGTTGTGTTCGCGCAATACTAGCCAGGTTCCAGTCTCCGTTCACAGAGCAGCAGCGCATTTGTAGCACCTTTGGTGTTGTAACGTCTGCCTGCCTGCTGAACTCGTGTATTAAAAAAATCAAGTAGTATATACGTGATAATCCGTTATGAAGTTACATATTTTTGTTTTATTTCTTTCTACTATGTAGGAAAAGAAGAAAAAGAAGAACTAACTGGTACATTTTTAAAAATCTGTGAATGAAGCTCATAAGTTCACGAAAGATTATGGATAGTCTCTTAAGGCCATTTTCGAGTAGCTGTGATGGTTAAGCTACTTCCTCTTACTGCCAAGCTGAAAGTTTCCACTCTGTATATCTTACTTAAGTAGAAATTGTATCTGTATTAATGAGTTTAAAAACGGAAAGTGCAGCAGGTTTAGATTTCATTCCTACTAAATTACTGAAGATGGCCAAAAGTATAATTTTACCACCTTTGACCCATATAGCAAATTTATGCCTAGAGAATGGCGTGTTTCCTCAAGCTTTCAAAAAGTCGATTATACATCCAATACATAAATCAGGGAGCCGGTATTGTATTACTAATTATCGTCCAATATATGTGTTACCAGCCCTCTCTAAAGTTTTTGAAAAAATTATCAACAAAAGACTCTTGAGCTACCTAGAAACCAAAAATCTCCTTTCTAATAATCAGTATGGTTTTAGAGTAGGTAAATCAACATCGCATGCGGTATCTGATCTTACAGATTTTGTAGCTAAACATGTCGACGCAAAGAATAAAAGTGTAGGTGTTTTCTTGGACTTAGCCAAAGCATTCGATACAGTATCCATTCCTATCTTGATAAAAAAATTAGAAAACATTGGCATTAGAGGTGTTCCACTGAAACTTTTTAAGGAATATTTAACTGACAGGACTCAAAAGGTTACCATTGGCGACTACTATAGTACAGAAACACAGATTACTTTTGGTGTGCCTCAGGGAAGTGTGCTTGGCCCTACACTCTTTTTGATTTACATAAATAATCTCTGTGAACTTAAATTGGATCAGTGTAGAATTTTCACATTTGCTGATGACACAGCACTGATTTTTTATGGTAAATCGTGGCATGATGCAAAAACACTAGCTGAGGCAGGTTTGCGAAAAGCAGCGCAGTGGCTCGCTCAAAACCTACTTACATTAAATATTTCGAAAACGAATTATATTATTTTCACAAATTCTGACCGAACCTTGCCGCAAAACGACAATTTTGAGATTAAGCTACACGACTGTAACAATATACCGATAAATAATTGTAGATGCTTCCAACTCACTAAAACTAACGTTATTAAATATCTAGGTGTTTTGTTAGACGATAAACTCACATGGTGCCAACAGATAAGTAAACTAACAGAACGTACAAGAAAGTTAATATATATATTCAAAAAACTACGGAATGTCAGCGACTACAGTTTGTTAAAGACAGTATATTTTTCACTAGCACAATCTATTTTGAGTTATTGTATTACGACTTGGGGAGGTGCGCGAAAAAGTCACCTTATAAAACTAGAAAGAGCACAACGAATTTTACTTAAAACGATAAAACACAAACCATTTCGGTATCCTACTTTTGAATTATACAAAGATTGCGATGTTCTAACGGTTAGGCAATTATTTGTTTTTCAAACTATAATATCTCAACATCAAAAAATAGTGTATGTAGATAAATCTGTAAAGTCTATTACTAGACGAAAAGATATGGTGTGCCCATCTGTTTCTTATAGAACATTCTTCATAAACAAATTCCAATGTTATCTTGCGCCTATGTTGTATAATAAATTAAACAAAATACTCGACCTTTATTCTCTAAACAGGCATAACTGCAAATGTAAAGTTACTAAGTGGTTAAAAACTCAAAACTATGATGAAATAGAAAATCTATTTACAGTTCTTAAATAACAGTGTTAATTAAAATTATAAAATACCGCTCCTAAAACCGTTAACACGTTAACTAAACAAACAACACTAAGTCAAATACAATATATATACATATATAACATCTAACTTAAAAAACATAAAATAAAAAATCTAAATATAAATTTACGAAACCAAAAATTAATTTAAAATAACTAAATGCTTATTAATATAATTTTAATATGATACATTAACATTATAAAAAATATAAAGCCCAAAAACTAAACTAAAACCTGAAACTACTCTTTTGCTACAAATAATGTAATTAAAATAGTAAATGTTCCTAAGTCCCAAGTATGCAGTGTTTTCGTTCTATTGACAATTATTATTATAAACATAATGTACTTCTCACTCGCTTAAAAATAATTTCGATCTACCTTTTAAATTATTATCTTTCTAATTCTTTGTTTCTTATTGATTGATTACTTACCTTACTTACTAAAATCGTTACACACTCACGTCGTAGTTCTTAAGTCACTGGAAGGAACTAACACCTAAGAGACAGGCTTGGCCTAGTTTAGGTGTTAGTACCCAAACAGTTTTAAATTTTAAGACAACATGTAAATTTAATTTTGGTGTCAATAAATATTATTATTATTACTCTACTATAGATTAACAAATACCTTCAGCGTATATTTGAAGTTTTGTAGTAATTATATTCTTGTATTTTAGCTTATTTCACTTGTCTCATGTAAGACCTAAGTTCATGGCGATAGTCTCCACCAATCTTCTGGATTAGGTATAGGCCATTTCCTTAATTTTTCTTCTACCTTCCACTTTATCCATGTACGAGCAGCAAATGTTTACACATTCTCCCTCTCTCTTATAACTTAATAATAACAGCCCAGAGATGACCCACTGGTGGACTCTGGCCTCCCAATTTTAAAAAGAGTCAGGGCTGAGACTAAGGTACCAGTAAAGCTAGTTCAAGAGGGTTTCACACATTGGTTATCCCGATGTGCAATTTTGACGATCTAATCGTGATGATTTCTTCAACCGTGTCAGTACATTGTAATTGTTAAAGTAAATCACATGCCAGATCTGTAATAGTACTGTGTAATATTTTTACTTTTGCTATAGAGAAAACACATAAATGTAAACAAGTAATGTCTCGACAGTCACACAAAGTAAGAACCTTTATCTAACACACATTTCTGCAACTCCAATACAGTACAATGACGTAAGTAAGGTTAGTGAACTTAGGGCGCCAGGTCTGCATGCCTTATGCCAAGTAAAAATAGCCCTGCAGCGTCTGACGGACCTTAGGATAGGGCTGTGATTTTATATTATCAGTTTTCTTGCCGTAGTGCACATAATCGATTGCATATTTACAGGTTTTTTTATAGCTGGAGTACAGCAGACAGGCTGATCGGCCACCTGACAGAAAGGGGTTACAGTCACCTATGAATGCTTGCAACGCCAGAGATATCACCAACGCGTTGCTGACGTCGAAGGAAATTAATGGCAGCCTTTTTAAAAAACGCCATATTGTAGGTAAACCTTAGCTGGGAGTTGACTCTATGGTGCGCAAGTGAAACGTACTTGTTTTTACAGTGTAACGTTCATTCAATATCATAGACGCGCCACGCTTGTCCCCTTTGAACCTTGGGGTATTGACGGGTTTGACACATCGGTTATCTTAATTCCATCACTATGTTTTCCTTCACCATGCGCACGTGGTAGTTGTAACAATACAAAACAATACAAACGGCCTGAATGATTTCGGGTCAGAATTAGGATCCACATCACTTCAGTGCGTTTAACGCTCCAGACACTAAGCTACCTACCGCAGCTTCTTTTTATTTCATACTAGCTGCACCCTGCAGTCTGACCCACGTGGTGATGGAAAATCGTTATATTTTAGATAATTCATGCAATATCTTTATGAATTATAGCCTATGTGTTATTCTGATGTGTAAGCTATATTATTGTAAAGTTTAATCAAAATCCATTCAGTAGTTTTTGCGTGAAAGAGTAACAAACATACATCCATAGATTCTTACAAACTTTCGCGTTTATAATATTTATTATAGGATATAGGATACAAAAGTGCCGATTGGCCAACTAACTTTTGCTAACTTCTTAATTCTAACGTTCTTGATGTTTTAATGCAGACTATATAAACTTCAAATATTCTAATATGTTTTTAACAAATAATATTTATATAACAAGTCATAAAATAAATAGCAAGGTGCATTGTGAATCAGTATCATTTAAGAAAGGAAATTAGGATATATTTCCACATAAGCACAAGGCTACTAGCAAAAATAAAATATCGACGTGATTTCTATCTACTAACCTTCTTAATAACCATTACCATGAAAAAGGTTAATTACGTTTTAGATATTTCCTTTGAAATGCCTGCCCTAATATTTTATGTTCTAGCAATTTACTTTGAATCTGCGTACAGCATTGAAAATAATAGAATATGCGAGGCTAATGAGTCACGTACTCCTTACGATTTTCAATTATAAGCAAACTTAGAATACCTACATGTACTTTGAAAATGCACTTATAACATTAAATGAACAATAACGCTTGCTGCTTTTGTATTTGTCTACTGCGGCTACGATACTGTTTAAGATTTTGACTGTGTCCGAAAGCGCCTTATTTAAAGCATTAAAAATAACGCCGTTATCGTATAGCCACATTACTGTATACACAATTCATACGTTATCTGTCAACATGTAACGTCATTAACAATAAAAACACATTACACCCATCGCCACATCTGCGTGAAACAGCCTATAATCTAAGATATGTATCTCAGTTGAAGCAGCACCCTTATTGATATTGTATTGGTCTAGAATTAGTAATAACTTAATAAGAAACAATGTAGTTATATAATCAAACTGAATATATCGAATCGAAAGTGTTAATAGATTTGTATTTTTTTTGTTAACGCAGACCAGTTAAGGCGAACTGTATATAGTAGGTACTGCATAGATTGGACTAGATGACGTAAGTTGCTCAATAACTAAAATACAAAAAGTTAACATGAAGTGTGTGGTAAACAATAGCATGTATAATTATTGGTGAGCGCCATCTAGTTCTACATGTATTAACTAGAGTCCTCTGCGACAAATATAATGCTGATAAACTACGACAACAGACTTTTGTCTCGTGTTGTGTTTGTTGAACAAACGTCACGACGGTATTCAACGACATTGAACGAATCAAGTTTATGATGTTGTTTATATGGTACACTTTGGTTGATTCATCCAAATTAAAAGACAGGAATGAAAGGTCTAATATTGGCTTACCTTCGTTATAAATGTATCTATCCATTTTTGTTACAAAAAATTGAATTTAAATGGTGACTTATTTCATTAGTTTTTAATTGGGGTTACTTCCCAGCCGCCTATAGTCTTCACAAAAAAGATAAGTAATTATTAAGAACTTAAATATTGCATCTATTTAGCATTATTGAGCAATAATCCTCTAAAGTAGGTACTAATTTGTTCCGCAAATTTTACACTCGTAAGTTGAATTTTGGAGGACGCGCGTTATATAAGGTGGGTGTGGGTGTTATACTGATTCGGCATACATTTATGAAGAATAGTGATTTTGTATTATGAAAAGAATATTTTGTAGTGATTATGAAACATTTTTTTTAATGTTTCCTTGTAGGCAAACTGGCATACGGGTCCACTTGATGTCATACTTAAAATATCAATATAACATCCATGTAATACTTTCAATGTCGGATAACGACTTAGTAGCCTTAATTTACGTTTAACTATGATAATATAACAGTACTTTCTATCCTGGACAATGGGATAACTTACAAGGGATATAGGTTCTAAGTACACGCTAATAAAGGCGGGTAAAAAGCTCCGCACAGAACACGAAGGCTCACAAATAAACCTGTTACCGTTCAGCGTATGTGTGGTTTTAAAATATTTCAGTCTATCGGTCTTATTGACATTGAGTTAGAGTAAGTTTGATGCTTCTAAAAATTCTTAAAGTATGGTTCAAACTTCCTCTAACTTAATATGAATACGGAGTTTTTGGCGGGGCGATGAGCTGTGCAGTTTTATTTTCTAAAAATGTATTAAATTACTCTTTAAATGAACAATAGTTGTAGGATATGTTTCAGTAATAATTATGTGTTCTTGTGAGTAATGTGAACTGTAATAGTCAAATGTGGCATTTCGAGTTTTTACAAGAACTCCGTTGAATGGCGTCGTTCGTAGCCTACAATTGTGCGCAAAAGCGCAGTTGTGCTACTATACGAAGACCTATACATCAGAATTGTCTGTATGGACTACGATTCCTTCTCCTGCCTTTGTGGTGAATTCTGCTACTACTCAATATGAATAAGATCGTATTAATATAAAACAGTTTAAAGAAGTGTTTAACGTATGCTTTCTTTGTCATAAATGTCACCTTCTGAGTATACCTAATATGATATGCAACATTTCCTACTCTTGGTCGGTATCACTTCAGAGGCATGGTTACGTGTCCATAATACAAATATAGATGCAAATTAACATACAAAAGCATTGAACACCCACTAACAAACGAAATATATCATTTAAATTATTCATTGATTGTTAGTATTTAATTAAGGTTACTTATGTAAGAAATGAAAGTAAGAAGCTAATAATATATAAATTATATGATGGTATTACTACTGCTGGGTTTCTATATCTTATTATTCGTATTCTTTTATTACCTTGAGGACCGTTTTTTTTAATCATCAAATATAAGTTATCAGTCGAAATAAATTAAGTATACCCTGACTAAACTCATTGTACATTCCTATTTTATTTGTGCTGCACCTACATTACCAGATTAGTTAGGAATTTCTTTTAAGCTAGGTTGCCTGGAAGAGATCTCTTTTAGCGTTTTGCAAGATTATAAATGAATTTAATAATCTGAAGAATAATTAAGAATTTAAAGAATATTGTAACTGCGCATTTTGTTTTTGTAATTGTTTATTTTGGTGAGCAATAAAGTTTTATCTAATCTAAATTCAACAGTGAAACAATTCAACGGTTCTATTCATACAACTGTTACATTTGTACCAACAAATGTGCCACCGATGTGCTGCCGCTGTCTAAAGGAAGACTGGAACCTGGCCACTAATGCCGGAACACAACCCAAGGTTGTTATGGAGGCATACTGTAGGCCAAGGGTGTTAGCCATCCTAACGGGCAAATACCCTACAACCTGGCTGTGGGTTATTTTGTCGCCTGTTACGATATGTCGCCCGGCCGCAGGAAATTTTACTCTTTCTCTGTTACTGCACGGATGAAATTACGGATAAGAGGGAAATGGGTAGAGAAGAGGGTATCTAATAGAGGTATGGAAGGGAAAATGGGCCACCAGAAATCTCACTCATCGTACAAAATACGATCAGAGTATTAAACCAATTGAGCCCGTCCTGTGAACTGTAAACAAGATTATCAACACGGTTTTACCACGTGCCGTTTTTTAATATAGCAAGACATAATTCTATTCTTAATATAATTCTTTCCTATATAATAAAGCTTTTTTATTAATACATTAAATTACAAGTTCTATGATGGAATGCAAGTTTAATAGGCATTATATCGTTGACGTGACCAAGCATCAACAAAATACGTGTCACGCAAGAATAAACAACTGCCTGATTTATTTACCGAGTCATTGCTTCTTACACCGTTCAATTATTTATTAGACAATGCGTTCGTGGCACTGCCACTTGGTTGCATTACTCAATTATTCCCATTCATAGATCAACACGAAAAGGAATATGTCATTTTAAAATAAAAAATATATTTGACAAATTTCAATGTTGTCGATATAATTTATATGACTAAGAGACGATTTTTTAATCACCAGATAAAAGTTATACATAGAATAAAGTATAACATGGAAAAATTAAAAATTTCAGTTGCAAGAGTACTTACAGTTGTATGGTTTAACTTTTGTATTCACTCAGGTTATAATTTGTTCGACTGATAAGTTTTATCTGGTGATTGAAAAATCGGCCCTAAAACTAGCAATTGGCCGCCTGTAATAAATTATATTGCGATCATATGAATTTCATCCAAACAAGAAACCGAAATATGATTTTTCTTGGTGCCAATTTTAGTTTTCTGTGTTCCTACTTTATAACCGACTTCAAAAAGGAAGAGGTTATCAATTCATCTGTATGTTTTTTTTAATGTTCATTAGCCGATTTTCATTTTTTATTTATTTATTCGTATATATATATACTTATACTATACTTCCGAGGTGATCTCATGGTCAACAAGTCAGGATCTGGTGAATTGATGCCAGGGAAATCGATAGCACCCTTTGTTGACAAGCGTCTACACCGAAGAGTAAGAGGAACCTTGTATACGCGTGCCAGTACTATAATTTCTATAGGCACTTAATATATTATTTCTAAAGCTATTCAAGCGTTGCGTAATTTTTTTTTAAACTAATGAAACATTTTCTAAGCCTTTCAATAATTGCTCCAAGAAAGGAAAAAAATCTTAAATTTATAGTTTAACAATTATCACACTTGCAATGTTCATGTTCAAGCAAAAAAATAATATTAATTAACTATTGAATAACTAAATGAAAAATTGTTTAAAAAAAAATTCAAGCAGATTATTGTTCATTCATCTATTCAGTTAGTGCTTGAATTTTTTCAATTTTTTATTTTCATGTTTAGTATGTTTAAATAATATTTATTCATTAAAGGGCCGATGTGGGTGTGGCTTCCGTAAGCCAGAGTACCCGTTTTCGGCCGTATTTTCATCCCTCTGGGAAAATTATAAATATTCATCTTACATTTTCAGATGTCAAAATTTTTTTTAGGATATTTCCTCCTCTTTTCGAATCTTTTTTCAAATTTGAAAAATCTTTATTACTTTTTGAGATATTTGCAAAAAAACTAAACCCCCTTTTTTTTAGTTAATTGTTAATAACTTTACAATTTTTGCAAGCGAAACTTCATTTTTTTCAAAAATCATTTACATGCCATTCCGAATCGAATGACACCTCATTTATAATTTTCGGAAACTGCTGAAAAAAGTTGGTCCAAAAGGCACTTGTTTACTAGTCTATAATATCCTTTCTTCACGCTTCAATCCTTTCCCATCCGTTCCACGTGATCGAACCAGCAATGGCGGTGAGCTTCAAATTACACATAACATTATATTCGGCCGTGAAATTTTCCGGTTATCTGTAACGTCTACATCCATTTAATTTTGATTAAGAAAAACAAACGCTTATTTTGCTATTAATAAACTTAAACAGGAAGATATCTTTGATTCTCCGTGAACGACTTTCTGGAATAGGTTCAACAAGGACCTGTAAAACGGCAAAACGTTAGCAAAACACATCCTTTAGTATTTAATATAGCTTCATGAATAAAAACAACGATCTCGCACGATTATCATGAAACAAACACGCACTCTCTTTGGAAACCGGTGGTACAAGTTCGCATCACGCTATCGAATGAGGTGAGGGTCTCCAAGTGACTTCCGAAACGAGTATAAGGCATGTTTCACACTATAGTAGAATTATTTTCTCCGTGCAGTTTGGGTCATAAATAATCGGAGCAGTGAAGCGAGTATTTCGCTCTCTCTTCCACTCACGGGCCTTATGGGCAGGCATAGTGATACATTGTTTATGGATAGGCATTATTGTTGTCGATAAGCGTTATCGATAGTGTATTTAGTTTTGTCATTTTGTGGGTTAGTGATATAAATGAAAGAAAAAAATAGATATAACAACGTATTTATTAAAATAATAATAATAATGATTTAAAATAAATTATTAATTAGGTATCCATGTATTAAAAAACTATAAGTACAAAAGTTTAGAATGTAACAAGTTATATTAAAGATAAATAGAAATACTTATATCTAAGTTTAAAATTAACAGCAAAAAAGATAATAATGATTTTTATAAGAATGATAATCTTTCTTTGATAAGAATGAGTTTTTATCGTTTATGGCGTTGCACCCGCGAAACATGCTCACCTCCCTAACCGGGCAGAGGCCGAGTTTGATTTATGACCCAAACTGCACCGAGAAAATAATTCTACTATAGGCTGATTATCGTGTTTTACGGTAAATAAGTACGGAAGGATAAACAAGACTTAGTGGTGGTCTTAGACATGATCGTGATCAACTGACCTTTTACATACATACTTAACACGATGCAATATATAAAAATATTGTATCTCAAAGTTTTTTATTTCACAAGTGAACTCATCCATGTAGATTTTACAGTAATAAACAAGTTTGTTATATGGGAAATATATTACGGAATCTTAATTTAATTAGTATGACCAATCCCAATTACAGCCAGATTCTAGTATTACTTACTCAGCTATACCAGAAAGGTCATTTCCTGGATTTACTATCATAAATATATGTTATATTAAACTACCTACTACACATCATAATATAGTAAGAAGGTTTTTGATTGCGTTATACATACAGATAAATAAAATTGAAGTATTTGTTTCTAATGTAAAAACAAAAATGTGAAAGAAATCAGGCCGAGATAATTTGGACCAGGAGATTCCGAACATGCAATGTTTAGAATTTTTGTTTATCTGTCTGTCTGGATGTGCCGGCTTATCTCTGAAAGTGCTGGACCGATTTTAACGAGACTTTTACTAGCAGATAACTGATGTTATAAGAAGGAACTTAGGATACTTATTTTTTAGGGTTCCGCGAAATTAAAATCCTCGCGGACGAAGTCGCGGGTACAGCTAGTATGGAAATAAAAACAAAAAGTACACATGTGAGTAAACCCTTACTGAGTTAGTTAGGCGTGGCCTAGCGAAAACATCCCGACTCTTTTTTTCTTATTACGTCACGCTGATTTAGAGAAAGGGTCCCAAAATTAGCTTAGAATATCGCCTATGTATTTGAACCTAACGACTGTTTTGATAGAATCATGCACCATGCACAACATCCATTAGAAATGGGATAGGGAAAATGTTTGGCCATTTGTTACGACGTGACACGTGAGCATACATGGATCAAATTAAGGAAAAAGTAGGTTTCGTGTCATATAAAGAAGTAAAATAATTGGCCCATAATAGAGAAGATTGGATGAGGCTTCAGCTACAAGAGCGCAGCTCTTAAAGATATATAACTTATAGATGCCTTATACTGCTTAAACACTTATTGTTTGCGCCGAAGAACACCTCCTTATAAATTCTTCCACTCCATCCTCGTCATCAAAAAAAGAACAAACTTGAAATGAAGAATGAAAGAAAAGAAAACACAATTCATGTCAATGCTGTCACCGCAAAAATAATATAGTTGTAACACAATATAAAAGAAAACCATTTTAATTTTTTTAAATAACTTTAATTCTCCGAAGCAAATCCTAGTGAATAGTGAGCCCCCAGGGGAAGAGTGCAGTGTGGCAGTGGATTGGTGGTGAGGTGTGTTTTCTCTTGTTTCTTCTTCCACGTCGCTTTGCCTTCGCCCGGCCACCGCATCGCACCCGCACTAATTGTTTCTAAAAGTGCTTAAACTATTTATTACACCTATAGTTATCTAACTTGTATGCACATAACAAACCTAAGTAGGTATTTGGTATCAGTTTTAGAAATAAACCGAACCGACCGATACCTAATTGAGGACAGAAGCTAATCGTTTAACGAGTTGGACTCAGTGACCCATTCGTAAAGGCAAATGGGAGATTAGTTACACAATATTTTTTTGTATTAAAGACTGAGAAAAGTGTGAAAAATTATGATTCTTCGCTTACGTCTCAGAGTCAGACTGACCGTGTTAATAGTTTATCGTGTGAATCTGATACAATTGGATTTTATTCCCAATTTGCTTTTATACAATTTTATATTATTATTATGTAGGGAGGCGCTAGCTATAGGTAGCAAATATGTGAATAAATTAAGAGGGAGGGATTAATTAATTTAGAGGGAGGCCGTACATTGGTAGCCCCTTTGATGTTACATATGTCCATAGGCGATGGTAACTGTTTTCAATCAGGTGGGCCATCTGCCTATCTGCCTAACTAATGCAATAAAAAAATAGTTGTAATTTTTTTAAGGCTAGTATTAAAAGATAACGAAAAAGAAATATTAAGAAGAGATAATACTAGTCGCAAAACCTTAGCATTATAATTAAACTTGACTGAATTAATGTTTCGATTAACATGCTTTAATGTAAGTGCTTAATCTCTTTCACTGAACGTAAATCCTCATTAACCGAGTAATAAATAGCCTACGTCTTTGTGCTTTCTGTAATAGCCCATCGCAATTCCACATGCAATTAAACTTTAAAACGCATTAATTAATGAAGCGCTCCTAGAACTATTTTGAAAAGCGAATATAACAATACATAAATAACATTTTTAAGTAATTTATTTACCGGTTATA
The DNA here is from genome assembly GCA_949752895.1 of Dendrolimus pini. Classification (NCBI taxonomy): domain Eukaryota; kingdom Metazoa; phylum Arthropoda; class Insecta; order Lepidoptera; family Lasiocampidae; genus Dendrolimus; species Dendrolimus pini. Next base: position 5,170,430 of record OX457131.1, read on the forward strand.
TTTTATATAATAGACAAAATTGCGCCTTGATATAGTCTGTATTTTATAGCTTAATAGGTAGTAGTGGTAAACAAGTACGACTGAAAGACTTTGTATCTATGGTCATGAATAAATTTAAAAAATAGTGGTAAAAAGGTAAAAGTAGGTAATAGCCATTAATGGGTATACAAAGTATTACCTCTCGTTTAAAATATTCCCACTTATACAGCAGCAAATAGGAAAGTGAAATGAGCATCATTACTATGCCATGCCAATAGTAGGCTTTTATATCTATGTGCATTGAATTTTTATATTTTCTGTTCGCATTTTCTACAGCATTGATGATGTACTTTCTGCCTTATTTTTAATAATGTTCTAAAGTACTTTCCCGGCACTATAAGGACAAACATGTAGCTAAGTTTAGCGACACACCTGCGGAACGTACCGCATGGATGGTTCTAATCTGTATGCGGCGTAACGCGGCGGAAATCCCGCTCATGTTTTATAGGATATTTACAAAACATTAAGAATTCATTTAGCTGAACTGTCGCCGCCAAACCATCCGCAGGTGTGTCGGAAGGCTAAGTGTTTTACTTATAAATTGTTGTGGAATAAACTCCTTCTAACGGATTCCCCAGAGCGCTAAAATATAGTGCTTCTCAAAAAGTGTGCAAACAGACTTTAAAGTCTTAACGAGGTGGGCAACGCGTCTGCTCCCTTGATGTTGCACTTCTCCATGGTTGACGGTAACCGCTTTATAGCATAAAGTGGATCCGTTTTGCCAATTTGCCTACAAGCAAACATAAGAAAACATACTTTAAATAGGACTATTATGAGAAATTAACCACTATGTAAAAGTGAGATTGTTATCTCTTCATATACGTTGGAGTCTTAAGGAAAAAAAATACTTTACATTACAGCAATTTAAAATTATTAATTGTTTATATGCATACAAAGTATTCAACAGATACTTGTCACGTTGACCTTACAACAACATTATCACATATCCAACTCATAATTTAATTATGCAAATAACAGTGTATGATGTTTCACAATCTGTAACAATGCGATGGTGAGAGATTGGGTTTGGCTGTCCCAGTCGCGTCCGGTGTTGACGCAATGTGAAATGGCCTTTACAATTCGACGCACTATGTATTTGATAAATAGGATATGTCCAATGTCGATTGTCGAATGTGGATAGTTTATTACGTGGTTAAGATTATATCAACTGATGGATTGGCTTCTTAATCTCAATGTGTGTAGATCGAGTCGACATTTACGCAGGGCCGTATTATCAATGTTGGGCATCGGGCTGCAAAAATCAGCTTACGTCCCCTTGCCAGCAGCAACGTTTGAAAGAAGAAAGATTTTTAAGACAAAATACAAAGACAAAATAAATAATGCAATAAAAACAAACTAAGTCGTTAATTTCAGCATAATACTAGCCACAAGGACCAGCGTTATTCATCCGCCTAGGATCAGAAAGTTCACGGTGGAGACCACAATATACACAACAATAATATACAATATAATACAGTTTGATAATAATAAAATAATGAATTGTAAACTACATAACAGTATAAAATAATAATTTAAATAACACATACATATATTATAAAATCATTGTAGCCAAAATTTCAGAAGTTAGCACTTGTGTCATGACGAAGATCGCATTGTGCGATTTAGTCAGCATTAAGAATTTTTTTTATTGCATGAGTTCAGCAGACAGGCAGATGCCCACTTGATGGAAAGCGGTTACCATCGCCTATGGACATTTGCAACATCAAAGGTGCTACAAATGCGCTGCTGCTCTCTGAAGGAAAACTGGAACCTGGTCACTAATGCCGGAACACAACTCAAGGTTGCTATGGCGACATACTTTAGACCAGGGGTGGTAGCCATCCAGTCGGGCAAATGCCCTACCACCTGGCTGTGGGTTGTGTTGTCGCCTCTTACGACAGGCCGCCCGGCCGCAGGAAATTGTATTCTTTCTCCGTTCCTGCACGGATAATAGTGAAACTGGACGAACATTCTTAATAGATGGAGAGATATTATTCCAGCACCTTGATGCTGCATACCGGAAGCTTCCTCTGAATGCTACCGTGCTGTGTCGTTCGGTTTTAAATGGTATTCAAGCAGTTTGGCAATCTATGTCCATCGCGTAGTATTTGTAGGTATAACGTCGGCTTGTGCCCCTTAAGTCCCTGCGCCCGGGTGCCACGCACCCTTGAACCCTCGACTAAAGACGGCCCTGCATTTAGGCGAGTTTAGGCCACGTGAGAATATGTATATTCTAGAGTGCATACTCGCTTAACATTGTGTAAAGGCGATTCAATCCAAAGGTATAGATTATTAATAAAGGTACAGGTTATTTGAAGATATTTTTTACAATTTTCTACCTCATCATAGAACAGTTAGAACTTTAGAATGACATTTGCTTCTAGGATGAACTTGCAATATAAGAACAAACACATTTATGAGTCCTAAAATTGGAAGAAACTCAGCATAATTGTTGGACTGATGAAGAAAAGCCGTTTCTTGTGCTTGAACGTGTAACGAAATCTTTCTTTATTCGTGGTTGCATGTATACCTGCACATTGTGCTAGTATCATACATACGAGTATAACTGTGCGATCAGTTAGTTACGAGCGTACTACCTTACGCTTACCTATGCTCGCTTTTTCTCACGCCCATAGATACCTGTGTACCACAAGTCAACAATAACACATACAAATTATTAATATGAATTTTCTAATAAATATTCGTTTTAGATTTCGTAGCGAAATCACAAAAACAATGGCTGCATCTCATTTCTATGTAATCCTTTTTACTGTGTGTGGGCTGATAGATTTTCTTATACGTATGAAAAGTGAATGTAAACCTTCTACTGCAACGTTGCTTTTCCTTGTTTCAGTTGTAAATGAAGACTAACCAACAAGTGAACATGAGAAGGTTCAAGAATGTGAAACAGGGTTCATCGTTCAGATGATCCTTGCCTCGTTGTGAGGAGACATGTCCCAGTCGGCGCTGGGCTTAGGTGGAGAAAGGCGCTATTCAGTGCCATCGAATCCCATGATGCACGACCACAGAGGCATGCATTCTGAGGATCTACACGCTTGGTCCATATACAGGTAATGGATATATGGTTTCTCTGCAGTTAAGCTTAAGCTTCCTATATGGGTATTTAATATTTCAAGACAATTACAAAAAAAGTATCAACTAAGAAAAAAATATTGAAATAAAAAGACGCTTAGGAACACGTTATGGAGGAAAGCAAAGCTTGAACGATCAATTGGTTTTTTGTTAGCATCATAGAACAATATTATATTAGTAATTACTATAGCCCGCTAAAAATATGTTTGGAAAACTTCTACATTCTACTTGTTTATATAAATAGCGACACCGTTCGTTTGCTTTATTATTTAAAACATGTTTATTTTAAATCAGTTAAAAATAAAAAATAAAAGTTACCGAAACTTTCATTTTTTAAATGATTCTTCGAGCAAAGTCAAACGTACGAAAATTCCTATTGTAAAGTGAAATAAAAGAATAATCAAGATTATAAATAGAATATACTATGTAGTGTAATATATTTCGTATTTTTAAGAATTAATGAATTAATTTATTTGCAGGCAAAATTTAAATTCGGACTTCACGGACAGTGCGTTAGGAAGCACAGACAAAAGTCCCCTACCATATGGAAATTTTCAGTTACGAGATACCACCGTTCAGTCTATACTATCACATCCCAGATATGGACCCAAGTAAGAATTACTTTCGTTAATAATTTATCTCTTTTTGTTCCATTCATTCATTCTTTATGTTCCAACATTCCACACAACCTTACCATATACCTCAGAACAATAACTTACAAACAATGATACATTATGAATGATTTACGCTGAACAAGTTTCCATAAAACTCAAGTTTAGCTTCCATTCAAAGGATTTAATGGTCAGTATGAAAATATACTTATTAAGACACCTGCAACTCATTATGTAACTTTAAATTAACATAGATAACAAAATTATTACCCATGAGGCAAAATACCGGATAAATACTTGTATATTACGTAATTTTCCGGTGCTTATACATGTCCGGTAATTGCATTAACCTACAGCGAGTTTTAGGCTAAAATCTTTAAAACTAAAATCGGTTAAGTGCGTGTCGAACTACGAATATCGGAATAGTGCCTTCGTCTTCTTTCAACCATCGCGACTGCACCGCTTGCTATCGGCTGAGCGTTCATCTGCATTTCCTTGAGCCGCTTCGCCCATGAACGCAACTTTTCTGAAGAACGCTTCTCTTGCACGCCGTGAGGATCTCGATTAGATTCCCAAAGGTTTTCAAAAAGGGTGTCATAAAATTTCTCCGCGCCGTGTATAATATAATAAAATTCGCACGCGATTTTATTATATCATTGTTATAGCAGCTTAAACTACAAGGTATCTTGATTCTAAATTGTATTCATATAGAGCCAATAATGTTCGAGAATAATAGCCGTGAGGTATAAGAACAGACCGATGGATATGACGGATAAATTATTATATAAGAATTTTTGCTAATTATCTGCGGTATTTCTTGGAACTTAATAGATACATAAATAATTAGTCGGGAGGCAAACACACACATATATTGCTAAGCTAAGCAAGTCACCCTTGTGTTATGCTGGGTAATAATATACAAGTGGCAAACCAAATATGCTAGAAACCATGGGACCTCTGTGTGGCAATAAGATACAAGCAAAGGCGTCGACTACTGAATCACAGACGTCATCAATAAATTCGAAGGCAAGCTTTACGATACGTAATTTATATTTACAGATCAGCACTAGGCTCAAATATGTACACTTATCTTAAGTTTGGACTGCCACGAGTGTTCCCGCCGAATCATAATGGATCACAGCGATCGGGCACACCGAAACCGAAAACATCGATCGGAAGTGGAATGAAGCCTGTACCGAGGTAAGAAGATCAATAAAAAGTTTATTTTTGCAAAAACGGAGTAAAAATTCTGATTTTTGTGGCCAATCGTAAGATACGACAAAACAACCCACAGTCGTATGCCGTTATAACAACCTCGAGTTGAGTTCCAGTATCAATAGCCGGATTCCAGCCCCCCCCCATACCACTTTTGGTGTTGCAATAGGCGATGGTAACTGCTTTCTTACAGGCGGACCTTTTGCTTGTCTGCTGTACTCAAACTATTTCTTTCGTTTGTGGAAGAAATTTTTTAAATAACACTTTTTGACAGCTTTCGTTGCTACGGTTACTTTGGAGGAAATTGATTAGCTACGTACAGAATATATGTTAGAGCCTTGCTAAAAGGGGTGGACCAAAGAAATGCTGGCATGTCCCCGTAAACGATGATGATCAAGGGATATCAAAGATCACGAAATGGGGGAAACAGATTTTTTTGTAGTAATACTACAACTAGTACTTAGGGCCTAGCTGGGTTTTTGAGACGTTGCACGTACCAGTAACGCTTTAATGCAATCCTCTCACTTGACAAGAAACAACACAAGTCTTATTTTGTAGTACCGATTAATTACATAAAATTAAGTGTTGAGACTCTGGTGCCATAAGCACGGGAGACCTAAAGTTTTATAGATGATGGATTCACACGAATAAAAGTCTGGATTATATATGAGGTAACGTATCAGCGTTGTCATCCGCACACAATGTACCCAGTATTTGGGAACACTCTTTGGTGACTGCGATTTGATATCTTTATATGTTTATCTGTAAATTTATATATATATACCTTTTTACTTTTAATTATTTAACTATAAGTGCTCATTTATAAAGAACAGTAAATAGTCCACCTTTAAAATAATATTGACGATTTATTAAAAGCAAATTTTGTTGAGGGAACGCAAAAAAATCTTTCAGATCCATAATTTTTAACGTGGTTGTAGAAGGGCAAAACATACCTTATATTTTTATTAAAATTCCAGGATACAAAGACAAAGCCGAGGCGTCAGAGAAACTTCATCAGGTTACGACAGTTCAGACAACGAAACGACAACCAATTACAAATATAGTAGAAAATATCGATCAGATCCTGACTTCAGAATGCAGAATCTGCATCCTTCATATCAGGTAACTACGATACAAATCGTTATTAATATACAAATTTTATTTAGAGTCGTGATGGGTTAATGGCTAAAGGTCTTCTAATGACGTGGTTGCAATTCTGAACTTGATCATGCATCGCTTAGGTATTTTAATACATATTGTTTTTAATTTTGATTACTATAACGTACTTGAAATTCATCAAAGTCAGATTACCTGAGTAAGCATGGATCTGTTTCCCTAAAATAATGCGGCCCAGCCGGCAGTGGGACTTTTATGGGTTGATATAATTAAATTAAATAATAATTAAAAATTATAAGATGTAACTATTTGAAAGGAATACATTTTGGAAGCTTAAAAAGAAAATAAAAATATTGAGTGATTTTTGCTATACAAATATTATTTCCTCTACTTTATAATTTTCTTCTTCTTTCTATTATTTTGATATTGAATATAATGAAAATATAGTACAGCTGAGTCTAGCATGAAAAAATACGCAATAATAGTTGCAAAAGAGAGATAAATTAAGATATTTTTTATTATAAATAACTCCCTAACAAATATATACACTAAAAAGAAAAAAAAAACACTATAAACTACAATCGGTCCAGCCCAACCAGACCGCTATCGCTGGGCAATGTGCTTAGAAGACCGGCAGCATTACCTCTCTGAATGCATACACTAATCCTTTGAATGAGGTAAGCTCCAGCCTTTCGGTCGCTTGTGGTTTTTAAATAAAATTTCTTATTGAATTTAAAATCAGATCAAAACCTGTATAATCTTTATGATTTCTTCAGAAGGTTATGAGAATGAAATGACGAGAACACTGATAAGATAAAATCTTATTTCGATTTTTTAAATAGCATAGCACAGGTGTACCACTGGTAGCAATGCAGCAAGCAGGTATAAGGGGCGAGCCACATTGGACAAATTCAAGGCACAAATCAATCAGTGAAGCTAATTTATTGGGCATGGAATCACGACCACATCGCTCCTCACATTATAACAGAAGGAATAGCGTAGCTGACTTCGTACCTGATGGAGATCATCAAAGGTATACTTTATAAAGTAGTTACATTCTATTGATTCCTTTGGCAGTCAACAAATACTTGCGATTGAAATTTTCGATCTAATTGTCTCGACACCATTTCAACTTCGGATGACAATGCGCTATAGTGAGCGTCTTGTCATCCGAACTTTTCGGGATATACGTAATCTGGTAGTACAATATTCCACGTCTCTGCCGTATGCAGAAGGTGATGATGATTCCACTGTGAAAGGATGGCCTAGTAATCTACGTCATGGATGCTGTGGAATGCACTATCCGATTCCGTGTTTCCCGAAAAGTATAATCCAGGTGTCGCCAAGACTCGTGTGAATAGGTATCTTCTAGGTATGCGTGTTCCATCTTCGAGCGCATCATCGTCTAATACTAGGTGTGTTTTATCATAAAAACAGACACATTGTTTATTCTTAACCTAAGCAAGGGATAAGTCTAGTGCTAATCCGAGATATCCAGACCAGAGTAAGTATAAAGGAAAGATCGCTTACGAAATTTATTTATCAACAGGGGATTTCTGCCTTTCAGTGAACTAGGGGAGATAGCGCTTATGCCTTATTAAACATTTGATACCACTTTCCTGCTTGCTATCGTGGAAGTAGGTATACTGTAAATGTAGGATTAAATACCGTATTGAAATTTCTTAATAACTTTTTTTATTTAAATTAGTAGGTAGGGAAGACTCTCGCTTTCAAAATCGTAAGAACTTTGTATGTTCCTCTGCTGAATCCCAAGGTGAACTATGATTCATATGTGTTTTTGAGATATGGAGTATTCTTGACAAAATAAGCTTTAGGGCTCCCTCCCTACCCAAATCATAAAAACCAAGGCACGATTATTGCCTCTACGGAACCTTTTACTGTATAGACTGAATGTTTTCATATGCAAATAAACCTAAGTACCTATTTATTTAACTTATAAATTATATAATGACACAAAGCTTAATATAGCCGAATACATTTAAAGTTTCAGTAAAGCATAACAATCGCATTGTCCCGAGTTGAATGATGAAACGGAAGGTGCACGGCCGTACGCTGTAAATTTAACAGAGTGAAATGTATTTTTACAAAATTTGTTGTTTAACATTTTATGAACTGACGTCATTTTTTGTGTGTTCAAATTGGCATAAAAATTACAAACTTTCTACTGTACGAAATTAAATAAATCTTACAGTCACTAAAGTTGATCAAATATGTGTTAGTTCTAAAAGTGTTTGTGAAAAGTTTTTTATTATTTTTACTGTTTTCTCTGTTTCTTGTCATTTCTGTTATTGCTGTGATATCAGTTCCATGAAGTGATGTATTATAATCTTGTGATGATAGATGGTGAAGTGATTTGATGCAATTAGAAATTTGAACACAATTTCGTTGAATTTGTTCATGTTCAATGTTAATTGCTTTTCGAAAAGTGCCTTGGAAATCTAGGTAAATAATTTATTGCCAGATACGATTATATTTTTAGTGAATGACACACAAAGAACTAGTTTCACATGTTTATTGTTAAATCCTGCAGTATTATGTAATAGTGATTTATTGATCACGATTCACGACTTCACATTCGTTATATTTAATCTTGACTATTGAGATATAAATGAATAAATATTTAAATGATTAAATTCTTGCTTTTAAATATGAAGGTCACGGTTATTAGGGTTGCGTGCAATACTAATTTCTCATTGTAAACTCTAATAGAATAAAAATCAACTAGGTAGATATATAACAGCAATATAGACTAATTTACAAATAATCCTAAAGGTAAATCCTAAAAATTAGAAATAGGTATATAACCTAATGTAACTATGCCTTTACAATTTTATAACGTCTTTATAAAACTAAATTTTTCCAAACGAAGTTATTAATAGCGAGTTCTTATATCTTACTATCATATACTTGCCTTACCGCCAGTTGAATTTTGTCACTACTTATAATTATAAAGCTTACGTAAAATTTTAACAGATAGTAAGATAAAAGAATGATCGGTAAAATATAGGAAGCGCCCATGAGTTGAAGTGACCAGACGTGGTGGATGGCAACGCCAATTATGTTGCCCGAGGTATAGACTAGCGTTTTAGTCGCTTGAGACACCTATCAGGAGTTTGGCTACGTTTAGTGGATTTATATAAAATCACATTTATTTGCCATAAGTTATTCAAGACAAAAAAAATATTTGTAGCATTTTTGGGTTTCCTGCTGTGCAGCAGCTCTAGCGACTGTTACGCTATTTGCTAGAAAATGAGATGCTGCCAAGGTATTATCCAAGTTTGGTACCAAACTTGGTACCCAAGTTTCGTCACATACCTACTAGTCGACCCATGTTTCAGGACACCAATAAATTATAATGACTCATAATATAACATTTACTTGTAGATTTAAAGAACTTTCTTTTTTTTAAAATCATCTCTTTCTAGCTACCTAATGCCGTCGTCGCACTTAGGCGGTCGTATGTCGAAGGCCGGCAGTCACATGTCACTGGCGCAGTCCAGGAAACATTCCACCCTCAGGCCTGGAGACCATCTCGACGGTTACACACATTCAGCTTACATCTATCCCAATTATTATGTAAGTGTTGCATAATTCGGAAAGTATAGTTCTTAGTATATTTAAACCTATAAAACAATGTTATCCATACCGACTTATATTTGGTGTTGAATAAGAATGGAATTTCACAAAATTTGGTAAATATATACTTCAGTAATTGGAGATGATTGTTAAAATTGATAAGGTGTGGTCTAGAGTACTATTAATATCTGAAAATGTGATAGTTCCCACAACGTACGAACACAAAGTTAACGCTTTTCAAGCTGCCGAAAGGTTTTGATTATAATTAAAGAATTGCTGAACAAATGAGAACCACATAGACGAGTAAAATAATTACTAAAATGATGACTCACTATTACTTATTCTTATCAATGGTTCCTTGGACTTTTTTTGATAACTTAGACCCCCAATTATTTTAGCAGTCATTAACTTAGTTACAATAAAATCTTTTGAGTGTAAATAGGTGATAGGTATTAATAATAATTGATAATCACGTAATTTAATTGTAGGTAAACAGTTTAGAAATAACGTCTCCAGAGAACAAATCAACGCTTCTAGTGTCAGGCCTCAGTTTTGAGGTGAAGTCCGGTGAAATATTGGCTGTGTTGGCCACCTCGCAACACGAGGCCACTGGACTGCTCGATGTTTTGGCCGGAGTTAGAAAGGTAAGATATTAATTGATAACTAAGTTTAAGTGTTGATTTTATTTTCATGACTCATCCAAAACAAGTGGCTGTGAATTCGTCGGTCTCGCGCATGAAAGATTCCTCCATAAAATAAATATTTTGTTTTTATAAAATATTAAGTATTGATTTTCAAGACTTTAGGTCAGCTCTGATATTCGCTAGCTGCTGTCACATCACACAGCATGCCCATGCCAGCGCGAGGTCGAATCATTGACACTCATATTTCTTTATGAAATCTTGGAGTTATAAAGTAAAGATTCTATTTCTTAATTTTATAGAAATGGGTTCCTACGCGTTGGTATAGTTTTTTTTTAATCGGCAGACAAACACACATAATTAGACTACACATATATGTGTGTTTTATAAAGTTATTGTTTTATTTTTTTAATTATAGAAATTATCTGGAGACATAGTATTAAACGGACAACCGGTTGCATCATCGACGCTTCGCAAAATAGCTGCCTACGTTAGGAAAGACACTTCTCTATGTCCATCGATGACTGTCGAACATACGCTTCGATTCCACGCGGCTTTGAGAAGACCACGGAATAACCACCAAGTCAAAATGGACGATAAGGATAGGGTGAGAAAAACAATTATTACGATATTGAGTAGAATAGGTGTCATGTTTAAAAAGGTGCCACAAAATTGCTCTAAGGGCGACAGTGCAATGGTGATACCTCTGGTGTTGCAAATATCCATAGGCGACCGATTTCCATCAGCTGGGCCGTCAGCCTGTCTACAGTACTTTCACAATAAGAAATGTATATGTGCAACCTATGTATGTAAACGTAATATGTAGGTATCTATCAATAGCGCGGGGTGGAAATTTGGCTAGGGTAAACTGGTTGAAAAAATCTTCTGTATGATGCAAGCGCCGACTACACCGCTGTTGAAAAATCGTCTAACTCTCGGTGTATTTTCTTATTACATTTTGCAATCTTAGCGCATACTTTGAAACAAAAGACGGTGCCCGATCGGGTTATGAGTGGTTATTTCATTCAATATGTGTGAAAGCCGCCGAGCGTAAGAGGTAGCAATACAGTAATAAATTCATGACGCTTTCGAGTTTTTGTACGCTAGTTAATTTATAGAGACACTAGTAATAATATGTTTAAACGCGTAAACACCAATGAATGCATGGAGCTTTCGACCTTTAGGTCGATAGTTTCAAAGGTAGAATGGGGAATCGAGTTGGAACTCCACGCTACTAGTATGTATGGGTATTTTATGTTATTCTAAATGTTTTATTAACTTCTTTTAGGACTGGTACTATTTTCTGTGTACAGAATGTTTGCCAATGACTAGCCCCTTTCACTCCAACGACCACGACCCGTGCTGATCTATTTAGTACTGCGAATTAGGCGAGAAATCAATGTCATATTAACAAAAATCACTAACTACATATTTTTTAAATAAAATTGCATAGCAGAACATCTGTCTACAAATTGTGACGGATTCCCGTCAAAAGCCCTAAAGAAATTTCTTAATTTCAGATAAACCTTCTCATCGAAGAATTAGGATTAGAGCAAGTAAGAGACACAAACGTTTCTCGTCTCACACGGTCTGAAATTCGTCGATTAAACGTAGCGTGCCAACTTATATTGGACATGGCCATATTAATACTGGATAACCCAACGAAAGAAATGGACATATTCGATACTTTTTTCCTTGTGGAATATTTAAGAAACTGGGCCAGTAGTGGCAGGGTTGTCATAATGTCATTACATCCACCGACGTATGAAATATTTGCTATGTTGACTAAGGTATGTTATTTTAGTTTTTTTTTACGTCTGACACTTAATTTAACATTGTTGTTTTGCTTTTAGAGTGGGAATCTAATGGAACTTCATTATATTATTATTATGTCCTAAGTTACAATATTGATAGAAGATTTAATTAGCTTTTTTCTTTTTCGTCGCTATTTAGTTCCATGGACACGAATGTATTAGAAATTGATATGACTGATTTCATTTGCCCTGTTAATATTTTTGTTTAGAGAGATTATGTTTAAAATTATTCTTGTGATATTAAATTAAAATATATTTTTGCAAGCAATTATCTTTGTAACGTAATCGTTGTTTTTTTACAGGTAGTATTAATATCAGCGGGTAGAACGATGTACAGCGGCTATAGACGGGATATGTTGCCATATTTTGCTTCCATTGATTATCCTTGTCCGGCCTTTAAGAATCCATCTGACTATTACTGTAAGTAACTATTTCATTTTATTTTATATAAAGATAAATAATTATAGAATTGTTTGTATCCAGTAATTTAAATGAAGATAAATTAAATACTTTTTAATCGCATACATTATTTATAACTTAGTTTATTTTTAGTATTTAATAGATTTTTTTTTCTTCTAGTTATCAAACTAGATATAGTACTATATCTAGTTTGTTTCGATTCCACCATATTTTTATAAATTGTGTTCATATTGTTTTCTCCGTAGCATAAAAAAAAAACAAATAAATTAACAGGTAATAAGAATTAACAAATATGAAATAATTGTCTTAATTGAATAAATATTTTTCTTCTGTAACAGTGGACCTGGTAACGTTAGACGACCTATCAGCCGCCGCCATGTTGGAATCTTCTGGAAGGATAGAGGCGTTGGCGGGAGTTTTTGCCGGCGCTCACTCTGCGCCCGACCCCCCTCCACCCGTACCGCTCCCCTCTCCTTTGAAGAGACCTAACCAGATAATGCAGGTGTTTGCTTTAATCGAGTGAGTTTCAGATTTCATATTTGTAATTTCCCGTCTATAGTCACTTTTCAGTAGCCACAATTATCGTCAATCTTACAATCAATAAATAGAAAATCGCTATTAGCATGGAAGAATGAATGTTATTGCGGTTGTACCCATTTACTATTATGTCTGAATTCTCACTGTGGCGCAAAGCATCTTCTGAGCAGTGTCGTGCGAAATGTTGATAAGCGCCTAAAAGACCCAGATTGGGCTAATTTTTATTTTGCTGTGCAACAAATACAGATGCATTTTTCAAATAGAACTCGGGATTAAAATATTTTTTACGATTTTTCCCGTTCCACTTGCTTGCCGGCGGAACAATCGTAAACCCAAGTGGAACGGCTATTCGACCTAATTCTTGATATGGTTCGTTGTAAGCACAAATCGAAAATGATGACGTCATTAGTGACGTTTTCACCACGACCACAACGACCGCGGTCGCCCTGTGGAACGGCTAACGGAGCATTTTGGACGTTGTGAGCTATTAATGGAACGCCCTGTATAAAATAAAGTAAACAACTTAAATAATAAAAAGTATTATAAACATATTTACAGATAAAAAACGTAGTCTAGACCGCTGCCGGCGGGGGGCGTTCCTAAAATGCTGGCCGCATTTCCCCGTTGTATTACAACACTGATCCGTTGCCCTAAGTATAGGCCAGCCCTTTGTTTACGCGAGACTTCTATGAATCGCCTGGAAAGGTCTCGATAAAGTTGATAAGCTCTAGGTCCCCAGGGCCCCAAAGTCCCAACCCCGAAAGCCAAAAATATGTATCCATCACCGATAGATGCATATTTGCGACGTTTCAGTGTTTCTTGATGTGTTTTGATGGTTTATTCCAGAAATAGAATAGATGTCTTGTGTTTGAATATTATCTCACATGATGTAGAACTATGTATCCATCACCGATAGATGCATATTTGCGACGTTTCAGTGTTTCTTGATGTGTTTTGATGGTTTATTCCAGAAATAGAATAGATGTCTTGAGTTTGAATATTATCTCACATGATATAGAATTTTTGTCTTATAATAAGTGTTTATTTTGTTGCTCTCTATTATAATATTAAGTTTAATTTAGATGGCCGGTATTTTCACCATAAGCCCAAAAATGTATGTAGGCTGGGAGATTTCCTTTGTTGTAATAAAGTTTTGTTTGAAATTAACTTGACGGCGTTTTGTGCGCCGCACAACCTCGTCCATATGGACGACACGTTCCTGCATATTCTAGATAGATTCTCATAGACAGATGATGAAATGATAACCGGTCATTTTTGAATTTATTAAAGATAACAATAAATCAATAACTCTTTATTGTACACCAATACAAAAAAGAACTTGCAGACTAAAATTATCTGTCATTATGCACAAAGGGCGGTCTTATCGCTAAAAGCGATCTCTTCCAGACAACCCCAAGGCTTTATATATAGTCATGCGGCATTTTAACTTTTGAGAAATATGTCGTTTTTGCTTGTGTATATAGAATACGGGCTTTATAATATTCTTTATATTTTAGGAAAAGTCTACTCTTCACTCAAATGACAACGCTATCCAATGTCGTAACTCGAGTGTTGATAGCGGCCTTCATGTCTATTGTAACAGGAACAATCTTCTGGGACTTACCTTCCACCGACGCTAAGGTAACAAATTTTATAAATTTGTAATTATTGCTTTAAAGTACGTTATAGTGTATAGTAGGTCAGTCTTTATATACGTAAATATGGTTACAAAATGTATCTCGTAGGTTCTTTGAATAGTGTCACGGCAGTCATACCCATGGTTACGGTCCCGTGGCGCCTCATTATGATGCGGAGGGACGCTGGAAGGTTTAGTGGGTAGTATGGCGATCGATGCATATCTCCACAGCCGGGAGTCCCACATACCCCTTGGTGGCATCCCCCGGGGCCTGAGGATATGCGCAAATGCGTTCCCCAGCGTTGACAAAAAAAAAGGTTCTTTGAATAATAATCCATAATTATAGTAATTCTCTTTTCTCATAAACCGAAGTAAATAGCGATAATCTTCATGATGTATGAAACCTTACTTTTGTAATAATTAGGGTGACCATATACCTACACTTGCTGGGATAAATAAGTCTGGTATTTCCGTTATATTTTTTAAAAAGGTAGGTATTATTACGTTATATAGGTAATATGAATCTATTTTTCACAACTATTATTAAACTAAAATATTTTTTATTTAATGAATATTTCATCGTAAGTATATGGTTATACGCATTGAACATGTATTTTTAACATAATGAATTTTATTTATTCTTATTCGGATTTCGTATGTGGACTCTCGTATCTTCATGGCTTATTTCCTTAAATTTCCTCCAAAAAGAGCTTTCGAGTATTACTAACCGCAACATTCATAAATGCAATGATGTTTACGTTCCAGTTGACGCAAAATGACCGAGTTGGTTTCCATTATTCCGTAATGTGCTTGACAGTTTGGCCAATATTACTTTGGTTAAGTGTCAAGGAAGCCAGTTCGATGCGACACCATGTCGAAAGAGATATCGCTGTTGGATTATACTCCAGGATCACGTTCATATTATTTGATGTAAGTTTACACTCTTTTTTATTTTCATTTCGCATAGAGGTCCTGAGTCAGAGGCTAGAGTCGGTCAGCACTCGTAATTTTTTTTATTGCATGAGTTCAGCAGATAGGCGGATGACCCACTTAATGGAAAGCGGTTACCATCGCCTATGGGCATTTGCAACACCAAAGGTGCTACAAATGCGCTGCTGCTCTCTTAAGGGAGACTGGAACCTGGTCAATAATACCGGACCACAACTCAAGGTTGTTATGGCGGCGTACTCTAGACCAGGGATGGTAGCCACCCAGTCGGGCAAATGCCCTACCACCTGCTGTGGGTTGTTTTGTTAAGCTTAAGGGTTCCTTATCATCGGAGCCTCCTGTATATTACCAACAGGAACCCATCTAGGGCCGAATTCTGCTATAACAACTTCGTCAAGATCACCGGACACTGTCGTCTCAATCGTAGGTTTGCTTGAATTCGGTATTTTGTTAATCCCTATGGTGTGCCCGTGGAACGTCACTCAAATATTTATATACGAAAACTCGCGGAATATTTTTTTAAAAATGTTTATGGCTTTTCAATATTCATTTCGGCTAACACCATTTCTGCTAATAGTCATTTCCTTTTTTTTCTACTGTTATTCCGCCGCGACGATATTGAAAAGACATTGTAGATTTAGTAGAATATGAATTTTTGACATTATCGCAATGGAATCGTACTTTGAAGATCTTCACAACGCCAAGATATTGAATAGAAAAATTGGGCTCCTGTTATTGCAAATTTATATAAGTAATCGATGTTAACCGCTTTCTATCTGCTGTACTCCAGCTGTAAAAAAAGTCTTGTGAAATGTATAATTTATTTTCAGCAATTTCTGGAGTTATGGTCAGCAGTGTTGACGTGGCTGGCATATTTGGTTCCCAGTTACGCCATGAGTGGATTGTATGCCCAGTCTCCGGGGTCGTTCGATGGATTCTACATTTATTTAGGTAACTCTTGACTGGAAAACATTTTTAATTCATTACAAACGAGACAAAACATGTACGTCCATCATGTGCCAAATGCAGATAATGTTCGTATTTTCTCAAATTTTCTGTGATTGTCTCAACTACTACAACTTTTAACTCTGTTAAGAAGCAAGTGCCTGCTTCAATCTTTTGAGAGAAGGTTAACGCAAGGTTATATAGTACAGCGGAAACGAGCCCATTTTGCTATATATATTTAACCTAACCTAATCCTAAACTCATCCCAGTTTCGTAAAATGCCAATATAATATACTAAGACAAACGGTCATTAAAAATATTTAGAAATTTTGAATTTGAATAATTCGATTATACATCAACATCTGCCTGCCTTCTTCAAACTTCATCCTGTACTTCATACAGTCTTCATGCCGGGCGGGATGATGTCGCAAACGCGACTATAACTTTAAACATCAAACGTCAACCTGACACAAGAAAGTTACATACATATATCAATTTTTAAACTACACTTTTGAATATCAACTTTGCCATCATCTAAAAAAAAAAGAATATCGACTTGAACCGACGGCTTGTAATAATATATCGGCTCATAAATGACCCACTGCCGGGCTCGGGCCTCCCATTATAGGGGAATGGTATATCCGCCACGCTTGTCAAAGGCGGCTTGGCAGGTTTGACGGCTTGTAATCTTACAATAAATGCACTGCGAACTCTGGAAGCTCAAACAAATTGTTTAAAATAATATTTGTTCCTATTTCAGGTTACATGGTCCTCTATCTAATCAGCACACAAATGCTATGTCGAGCAACTATATTCATTATACCAATGGAGAAAACAGCTTCTATGATATCTGGGTTGTTCTTGCTCCTTGGAATTTTGGTCAATGGTGTTATGATTCAGAGCCAAGATTTACCAAATTACGTCAGGTGGTTAGAGTACGTGTCACCATCGAGGTGGACTATACCAGCAGTATTGCAGAGGGAGTTGAGCGAAACCGCGTTGAAAAGTAGTATTAGTAAGGAGGTCCGGTGTACCAATAAGCAGGTGAGATTTTATTTTATATTTTTTATATATATGGGTATTGTAACAAATTCCACGTGACGATGTTTAAAACATCATATAGTTGCACAACGAAATAACCGACAGGTTTATGAAACCACTTAAATTGCTGTGGACTAGTTTTACAGATATACCATTATATATGTCTCCTGGAAATTAACTCAGTTAAGCAATATCAAAACTTACTGATATATAAATAAATTAGAATTTGTGTTAATAGTAAGGTAGAAAATAAACAGTGAATTTTAATAACAATAATTTAAAATGACCAGTTTGTTATCTTTAATTATAAGTGTACTAACACTTGATAAAATTGTTAATTAAGATTCTTTTCCACAGAGACCGTATCAAGATATAATAGTACAATCTCCTTGTCCACCACCAAACGGAACTCAAGTATTATCAAACTACGAGTTTTTACGTTCAGAAAATATATGGGAGTGGACTGATGAAAGTTTTCTAATAGCTTTGGCAATATTCTACGGAGTGTTTGCCCTAGTCACCATATTCGCTTTCGTTGTTGACTGTACTAAGTACGTGAAAAGTAAAGAAAGAAGGTCTGTGAGAGGACACAAGGTTACTGTTAATACGCCTTGAAATTTTTTGATATTTATTTGAATTGAAATAATAATACAAGAGTCCAGTCCAAGTAAAAATGAGAAACTGTACTGAAATGTAAAAATAATTTTTTTGTAAAAATTTCCGATAAAACGTTTGAAAAAGTCAAATAATTATTCATGAACTATATACATTCGTGTTTTCTTTAAAGACATTTGTTCACTAATAATAAAATAAATCATTCTATTAATTTCAAGTGGTTTCGTTTCACGTATAAGATGGACTCATGAAAGAAAAAAAAATTAGCTACCTAAATAATTAGCACTAGCGTTTATAGCGAGTTCCCAGTGACTATATTATCATTAGAATAATTATACAAATAAAATGTAGTAATTTATATTAGTAATGAATCAACGCCTATCTTATAAAAGCTTGCTCAGTACCGAGGAATTATATTTTAATAGTTAAGAATAAAATTGTACAAAACATTATATTGATCTTAATAAATGAAAAATTCCTATTGTCATATAGCGCAGATCTAGTCCTTATATTTCTTGAATTTATTTATAAATTTAAAAAATCTAAGACTGCGCCTGTGTAATGTGTATTTGAAAAATATATAGTATAAGTGAATAAGACTAAGTAAATACGTCTTCCGTTAATTGTTTCGATTCATATTATTCATACAACGTCTATAACGTGATTTTGTATGTTTTACATAATGTATAATTTTTCTTTCGTTTCTTAAATGCACATGTATATGAAAACTCACATTATAAAGTACAAACAATATTACGCTTGGAAAATAATATTTGTAGTAAATATCTCAGAACTATTCAATCGATTAAGACATACAAAATCACATTTTGGACGGTAGCTCTTTACTCTACTATGATTACGTTATGTATGTCTGTAAAAGTGAAAATAATTCGGGGTATTTTTTTTCTGTACTTTACTATGCCGATAATATGTACCAGATTAAGTATGTAACTGTATTTAATTATTTTTTTTAATAATAAAAAAATACACCTGGCAACATTGAAATCGAAATACTTATAACAAGAAAATTTATAAATACCTACTTATTAATACGAATTCGTATTCCATATTTAAATTTCTTAACAAATGACTTGCACCTAGCACATAGCTGTGCCGGACTTTTTTTCCTCAAATATAACTTATATTAAAAATATGGTAACCCTACTTAATGTTGTATTAAAAGAGTTTTTGGCGGGAACTGAAAGGAGACGTTGTGCTGTGCAGTTTTATTTTCTAAAAATGTGTATAATTACTCTAAAATGAACAATAGTTGCAGGATATTGATAGTTTTTGAGTAGAAATTATGTGTTTTTGTGAGAAATGTGAACTGTATAGTCAGATGTGATCTTTCGAGTTTTCACAAGAACTCCATTGAATGGCGTCGGTTGTAGCCTGCAATACAACTGCGCTACTATACGAAGACCTATTAATTAACATGTTTCCGACTGAAAGACTTTGATTCTATGGTCATGAATAAATTAATAAAAAAAAATGTATTAGAATGGGAGCATTTTATTATGGAACGTGTGATCAGTGATTAATTTATATAATTACCCCTATTTTAGATAACATTAAATAATATTTTAAAATCACAATATTAATTAAGAATTCTTATTCTTCTTCACGTTTCATTATTGAAACGCGATGTCTTGAATGCCTGTATACTTTACGCTTCCCTTCTCTACCTCTAATAAGTAGAAAAGTATAAGCTTATATAGAATAAGAAAATGTAAATATATTTTAAAAAGATATTTTTAAGAAGTCTAGGTTGTCGCATGGTATCAAATAACACTTTTTAGAAAAACCTTTTGTCGATTATTTATATATTAAAACACATATATAATATAGAAATATTGAAATTCAGCGCGGGGTGTGGTGTTTAATAAAAAAACACGAATCGATGTCGTACACTCGTACAGCCATTTAGAGCGCGTTCCACCAAGCACTCAGAACAACAACGCTCACGACCGCGATTTTCCCGTTTCAGTTGCTTGCGAGCGTTACAATATAAACTCAAGTGAAATGGATTATAGAGCGTTGATGTCATTAATGAAATATACATGTCATTGGTTGAAGTATGGTTGACTAGTGGAACGCACTAGTAGGAGTCAGTTATTAGCCCCATGACAAGACTCATTGGTGCTGTTATGCGTATATTTTCTTATTAGTGCATTTTTAAAGTACCTTAAGGTACTTTAACAACTGCTCCTTCATATTAATGTGTTTTAGAATTTATTGTACATGCCCCTTACAACAATTATGAACTGCGTGCTGTTAAGATTGGTTTTAAATTATATTTGAACAGAGCTAACTTACAACCAACTTAAAAGATTAAGCAAAATTAATATTTTTTTCGTCTAGGTCATATTAAGTGTTAATTTTCATTACCTGTTACTGTATACTGTGTTTTTAATACTACAGTAATAACCTTTGAAGTGTATGAAAGAAAGAAGGAAAATAATTAATAAAAATTGAGATATCACATTGCCACTAGTGAATACTCATTTAAGATGAAAAAGTGGCAAGATTTCATAAGCTACAGCTTAAAAAATTCATAATAGAATACATTCTATTATGAATTTTTTCCCAGTATGAGTAATGAATAATAATTTTTACAACAATTTTATGGATACCTACTTAATTTTATACAAAAATTGTTCAATAGACATCTGTATATTTTGTAAAAAAATTACCGAGCACTGTTCAATAATAAGAGAAATATTGATTATTTTTTTATAAAAGCATTTACAGTGCAACATTTCCTTCAGAGCGTGATGTTTTAATTAAATAGAAATAGCATTTAATATTAAATTAGAAATAATTGAAAAGTGGAGCCATATCACTTAATTTTAGCGAATTATAATGAATAAGTTACCTAGAGTTTCAGAATAATAAGAAATAAAAAATATTTGAACTTATTAAGTTTGTTTTATTTGTGTATATAGAAACATTTTTTAATACGTATAATTACAATTGATTTAAATTAACAAACATTAATAAATTATATTGAACACTATATATATATATATATATATATATATATATATATATATATATATATATATATATATATATATATATATAATATTGCAGCATAACCTCTATAAATTGGTTTACATAATTTATTACAACTACATCGTTTTAACTCTATCAATAAATAAGCAATATAAAATATTTAATAGTCTAATTGGGGCTACGACCGACGAAACTTATGATACATATTAATGTATATTTTTTATTGTTTTACATAGTTAGACAGATTAACAACGCTTAAAGAGCAATTAAAAGATAGTATAAAGTTCATAACAGATAAATTGTTATATAAGCTGAATAAGCTTTGAAAGTAATGTTTGTTGTTAACTAATGCATAAAAAGATTTGAATAAAAACAGTAATAATAAATTACTGTTTTAGTTGAATGCAGAGTCCGACTTTGAGTGTAGATATAAATTTTATTACAAATTATTCTATTATAATGACATCATATTATATAATCAATATAATTATTGAATAATTTGTTACAGACCCTTTTGATGCTTGAAACTTATTGCGTCGTCGTCGTCGTAGAACATTTATTTATTATTATACTTGCGAAATTAATTATAAGATCTTATGATGATAATATAATCAAATAAAAATAAATTGAATACAAACACAGGGCGTCACTGGGTCATAAAATTTACTATTACCTATACAAGCCTCTGAATTCTGTGGATAGCAATGATTACCTTTTTTAATTTAATACAGTTAAATTCAATTTAGACTATAAAAATAGGATAAATTATACCATTGCTGGCATCCATGTCAATTCATTTTTTTATATTTTTTTATTTTGTATTCAATAAATATTAATATTATTATAATATTGTACGCTTACAAAATAAACAATACATTGAAATTTCTTAATATATTTAATAAATTGTCAGGGTGCCAATAATGGCATAGTTTACCATATATGCAGTATATTAAGGTATGTGTAAAATTTTATAACTTCACAAAATGTCAACGACTTAGCTCTTACAATTTAGATCACTATGAAACAATTCATAATACCGTTTACAGATCTCGCAAACACACGGAGTTGTCTTCGTTTTAAATATTTTCTTGGGTTTATCTTTTCCTTCGAACCTTGAGCTTTCATGGTCTATGTAGTTGCTTTCGAGTAACACTTTTTGGAGACACGAAGCAGTCGGTGAAGGCGTGTATAGTTGATCAGACTCATCTGACATTCTGAAAGTATATAAATTGCAGTATTGCGTTATGAGATTAAATCTTAAATTAATTTTCTAACAAATATTACAACTTTATTATAAAAACTGCAACAAGTTATGAACTCTTCGAACGCTATATTAAATACGAACGGTTGCGGTCGCGTTGCCATGACGAAGACGTTTTTGTTAGTGAATTGCATGAAGCTCTCGCTGTAAGCTATGTTTCTCTTACCGCTCACAACAACCACGCTTAAGACCGCGATTTTGCGCGTTCCACTTATTTTCAAATGTTACGATCATAAGCTCAAGTGGAATGAATTATGGAGCGTTTATCTCATTTAACGACGAAATACACAAATGTCATTGGTTGATGTATGGTTAATTTTAAAAAAGCGCCTTTGTCAACGTATCGATAGATAATTAATCTGTGTCAACGCCCACTTCGACGACGCACCTCTTGACATGGGTCGTTGCGAACGCTCCGTGATCGAAAATTGTGACGACATTAGTGACGTTTTCGCGTCGACCGTAATGACCGTGGTCGCTAAGTGGAACGGCTGAAGGAGCATTTTGAGCGTTGTGAGGTATAAGTGGAACGCGCCCAGTCATCGATGCTACGAAAACGTCGTCATTAATCAAGATGAGGAATGTTTTAAAGGTCTTATTCTTATTGACTTAAAGTAAGTTTGAAGTCTTCTTTAAGTAGCATAAAGATGCCGTCAAACTTACTCTAACTCAATATGAATAAGACCGTAAGTGTTGACCCGGATATAAACTAGCTAGTCGAGTTTCATTTAAATCCGTAATCCGTTTTTACGTAATGGTCTAACAGACCAAAAGAAAATTCTAAAGGTTGTATATATTTGGAATATGGTGGTACGAATTACTCTTCTAATTTTTCTTTTTTAAATGACTGGTTTTCATTTCACTGAATCGTGTAGAAAATCTTTAAGAAAAACATCCAAACCGGTACACAATTTCTACTTGCATGTGAACGCATATCATTGGGAAGAGAAGCGTCTGCTTTGACTACTGAGCCTCCACAACGACAGAGTAAATTAATACCCCAAATTATCACCTTTGCACAAAATCTTCACATTCGCTATCTTCAGTACTTCCCATCTTATTATTACCCGTCCAAGTTACATTGCCATCAGTTACAATATTATACACGCAGTAATTTGACTTTCGTCTACATCCCGAATTTGACCGAGGCGAACAAACTGTTATCTTGGATTTGGAGACGGGATTCATGGACGGGCAGGGAAGGTTGATAGGTCTATGGGTATGCTTCGGTGGCTCGTCTCTATGTCTGGAGGCAAAGGGATTATATTTTAGTTCTTTGCGACCTTTTAGTTTGAACGCTAATCACACCTGGCTAATGACTACTATAAAAGATTACAATACACAATGGGCTGTTTTTCTAATCACCAATTTTAAACACAAAGAAAACAAAAGAAGTCCAAATGCCGAAAAGGTAGTAAAATGTCTACAGGTATGCAGGTGTGAATTTGTCTTTTGTCGGCACCTAGGTCGTAATAGTATTTAATTGACAAAGCATCCACCGTTACATGTTAATAATAGGTACATGATTGGTCTACGTTTTTTAGTTATAATCTGAGCAATAACATTTTTATTGCTCTGAGGTTATAATCTTATCATCACTTATTTGAATTCGCCACAGGAATCTTTCATCTCTTTCTCGTCCACCTTTACTCTAAAATCATTCAGCCTTCCACATTCTTATATAAAAGTCCAATTTCTGAATGTTTGTGTGTGGCTTTCAGACAGCTTTGGTTATTAACGGATTATTACGAAAATAATTACAACATGTATTTTTAAATTGCTGGACAGCTGGAATACCAACGGCAAGGCTGTCGGCCCAATCGATGGTAAGTAGTTATCTTCGCCTGTGAATATTTCCAACACTAGAGGTATTAGCAACAAACCGCCGTTTTTAATGACATCTCTTTTAAAAAGTCCTATACCATAGTGCTCGTATACGAACCCTAGACGGCAACTAAAACTGGATAAAAATTATATATGAAAACTTGAGCTTTAAGGTACAGAGCTCAATGGATTTGAAAGGACTGATAAATGTATAAAATGCACTCACTTGGGGCATTTGCAAGACATTTCAGGTTGATGGTCGTGCGGTGTCAGACTGCAACAGGATCTGGATCCTCCAGACCGAGACCTTGAGCGTGAACGGGATCGCGAACGAGGTTTGGACATAGACGGTAACTTCCTCACCGAGTTACATTTACTTCTATAAAGATAATATAATTATATTAATGTCTAGAAAGCGGCCACTTTGTCGTACTAACAGTTAAATTCCGGTCGTTTTTAGAAGTATAAGGTATTGTCGATCTTTGCGCAAAGCGATCCTTACTGTTTCGTCAACCACTCAAGATTCGTGCCGGAAACTGTATATATAGAAACTAGGATATGCCCGCGACTTCCCGGGACTTAGCTATCGCCGCATAAAAAAATAATGTAATCTATTGTCTTAGTGGAAACTGTGTCGGAATAAACTAATTTTTATGCACCTGAACAATTGAAAAACCACTCCCAGGAAATAAAGTAGTGCAGAGTTTAAGTCTAAGAATTTTCTGTCACCAGCGAAAACCGCATCGGCCCAATAGTTTTTACGTGAATCCCAAACAAATAGACAAGAAATCTAATTATAAAATGCATCGTGTTCTCCATCGTTATATAGTCTATTCCAGTGGTTTTTTTTAAAAGCTTCAATATACATATACGGGATGTTTAGAATTTTATAATATTATAGATATATACCCACACAATCTCCTATATAATGTAGGTGTGTGTGTGCTTGCGTGTGTGTGTGTCAGGTCAACGATCATTGCTTACTATGTCTGGAGTCCTAAGTACTAGTGTCTTGACCCCAGGCTCTGCTACCAATGTATCCCAGTATTTAATATTTTTTCATAGACATTTCATTTTTAACGTACTTTTTTACGGGTAATGTTTTATCTTTTCTACTAAAGAAATGTTTTATTTTATGTAGTATGTATTAAAATAATGCAAAATATCCCGCCATTAAATAAATATGAAGACCAAAAATGGATAAATGTATGTGTCGATAAATATCTAAGTTAGTGTAAACGATAATCCATTATATTTAAAAACACATTATTTAATTTTAATTTTTAATTTGTATTCGATTTTTAAAGATGTTAAGGGTGGTGTTAACTGTTTTAGAATTGCGTTACAAATAAAAATGTTTTCTTTACAAGAAAAAATATTTCTTTGGTTTACTGAAAAAGAATGGTTTGTTCAATGAAATTGCAGTTATCAATATATCATTCCATAAACTTCCCACTTTTCATCACAGTCCCTATAATGGGAAAAAATGCTATACGAGTGTTTCTCAAAATTATTGACAGAAGTAATCTTGCGCTGTCTCACATTTTTGGAAAAATAATAAATAGCCCATTAATCATACAAGTCGATATTTGGTTTTAGTGACTTCACAACTTATCAAATCATTACAATTATCAATTACAAAAACAAAAACACATTAAATTAAATATTTTTTATTACAAAACGATAAATTTGCTTATGCCAAGAAATCACTACTTTTAACTCAATTGTTGTCCTTATTTTTAAAGAATTTATTATCCTAATAGTTTAAAGGCGTCATTTTACGATCTATATTTTATATATATATAAAAGAAAGTCGTGTTACACACACAAGAACGGCTGTACCGATTTGGCCGAAAATTGGTGAGGAGGTAGAGAACTAGGAGATGGACATAGAATACTTTTTATCCCGTTGGAACCGGTAGGTGGCGTTGAGATCAGGTTCTAGAATCTTCCTAATCACCTGGACCGATTTAGGTGGTTTTGTTTTGTATGTTTGAGTGTGTTCCCGGATGGTTTAGATTCACAATTAGAACCGAGTGGTGGCGCTTAGATCGGGTTCTAAAATCCTTCTAATCACCTGGAGTGATTTTGTTTTTGTATGATTGAGTGGGTCCCCGGATGGCTTAAATCCACAATTGGAACCGGTAGGTGGCGTTGAGATTGGGTGCTAGATTTTTATTTTTTCAGAGCAGGACAATGTCGGGGCCGCTAGTAGAATATATTTTTAGAAGATTTTACATCATGAGTTTGTTACTTCTGTTCTTTAACTATGGAGTAGTATCGTAAAATCAGAGAGGCAACTAACAAAAAAAAAAGAATTTTCAAATGATCAAGAAATTTGAGAATCGCTCATACCACCATGTTTATCTAAGACGATTGGCGAGTTTCTCGCTATATTTATATATATATTTATATGACCTTCCTTGTAATATTTGAGTGAATGCAGAAGTATGCTGATCAAACTAGATATCATCATACAAAGAACGTCATGAACTACACAAAAAGTTAAATATCTTTTACCTATGATATTTAGCACTATGGCATACTGGTTTCTGTCTCGCTCCATCCACATCTGGCTGAGTACAATGGCATGAGACTTTCTTCAATGAGCCCATACTCAAAGGCTGGTTCCATACTTCGTCTATGCGCACTTTTGTTGTTATTTCAATTTTCGGAGAAAGAATACCCTGAAATAAGTAATAATAAAGAATCGGCAGACAAACACACATTGCATATCCCCAAGTTAAGCAAGATATGCTTGTGTTATGGGTAATATATGAAGGACCACTCTGGGGCTAATCCCAGACTCCCATGCCACAGTAAATAATTGAAAGTTCATTAAAACCATGTCAAGAATCGAACCCGGAGCCTCTGTGTACCAGCAAGCTCTCCCGCTCCGCCGCTTTCTTCGCCCACTCCGCCACCTGGACCTGGCGCAACTAGTCTCTGCGCCCCTCTATCTTACGGGGGTCAGGTCGGCCAACACTGGCCTCCGTTTCCTTGCGCCACACGTACAAGGAGGCCAGTGCTGGCCTCCAGTAAGCTTGGCTGGCCTTTTTTTTTAAGGCAGGGGAAATGCTGTTTACGCACAATACTGGGTCCTTTGCAAGGGATTAAACCGTTATCGCATGCGAGGGGATAAGCTTGGCTGGCTTGGACTAAGCCCACTCAACCAAAGAAATAGAATATAATTAATTTTAATGTCAATTTTTCAACTAACTATTATAATAAATATAGATTTTTTTACGGATCTTCAAAGAAGCTATATCTATATACCAAAACTCATGAGATATAATTCATATCCAAGACCATAATTATACATACCATACACAAGCAACTTATTTTAACAATTAAAAAGTAGATTTGCCTTACAGGAAATTCCTTGGATCTGCGCATAAGTAAATCTACACCATCATTTGAACACATATTCGGTGGGAACAAGACATCATTGAGTGCTCCTAAATACTGTGCTAGTATTGTACATTCTCCGCTCATACAATTTTCAGACCATTGTACTAATTCACAGTAAACTGTTTCTTCTTCTGCAATGGAAATAATATATTAAAGAGAATTATTATTAATTTTAATGTTTACTAAAATACATACTTCAGAAGTCATAAACATCTGCAGAAAAATACATACATTGTATACTTTTATGTTTATGATTATAATATACAGTACTTAGACAACTCTGGAGCTGTCAAAATGATACTCAGAGTAGATTAAATAATTTTCTATGATTTTACCCTGTAATTAACCTACTTACAGGGTAAAATCATAAATGATTTAGGTCAGGACTTTGACCTACTGGTTTCTATCAAACCTAGCAGATGAACATTCAGACCACAGAGGGTTATCATTAAGGCAAGAGATATAATAGTAGGTGCTAGTCGCCTTGCCTTTTGACAAGCGAGTAAACCTGTAAGCTAGAGTATGCAAAGTAAGTTTACAGGAAGCAAAATTTAAAAACTTGTCATGAAATTTATAGCCATGAATATACACCATTATTTGTACATTACAGCACTCATTATTTAGAGAAATTTTGTTAGGATTTTTATGGTTCTTTTTTTATTGCTGGAGATAGGCAGATGGCCCACTAGATTGAAAGCAGTTACGATGGTAACCGCTAGGTAATGACCTATGGATATTTGCAACACCTAAGGTGCTACAAATATGCTGCTGCTCTCTTAAGGGAAACTATAAAGCCACTATAGTTAAGAAAAAATATTGATAAACATTGTCATGTGTTGCAATTCTAAATGAATAGGCTACATTACGAGTTTTAATTTGACATAAACAGGTCCCCACTTTCCTTATATATGTTTATTTAAGTGAGAATAGAATTTGTAGAGGACTTACTTAATAAGCAACAAATATTGTTTAAAGCACAAGTTTCTTGAAATCTTTTTCTGAAGTAAAACACATCTTTGAACATCAGAGGGAATACTGGTGGTAGCAGGCATGTTTGGTAACTGGTGCCCAATGCAAACACTGTCAGAGAAACACGCCCGTCTTGACAAAGCCACACACCTGGACATGATACCTGAGACGCACATTATAAATCAAACACATGAAATTAATACAGTAAGCTATCTAGAGGTTTATGTGAATTTGAAAAAGAAAATAAACAGAAAGTTAGGTACTGACTTCTAAAAATAGGAATGTTGGGTGTACCGTGTATTCATGATATAAACTTGTTATTTTATTAATAAACTATTGAAAAGAAAATGTTATACAGAGAAAAACATTACTAACACGTTGCACTTCTACTTCTACAGTTAACTCGATAATTTTAGGCATATTGTAAGATTACATTTTGATACAATATTTACTTTTCAATCATAATTTAAATTAAATTCGTATCAACATTCTTTTTAAAACATTATGGTTGCAATTTGCAATTATTTTAACTTGGCAGCAGTGTTGCCAACACCAAAACACTAAAAAACAACAGCTCGTAAAAAAAGAGAAGAAAACAGTAGGTAAAGTAAAAAAAAGGCAGATATCATATTTTCCTCATATAATTAAAGCAATATCCAATATTAATAACAATAACCGCCTTCTTAGTTACTAGGACTCACATACATTGTTATATTAATAATCACAACATAATAATTAAAATAACATAAATCAAAGTAAAATTATTTTCCACTTTCATTCTCAATTGCCTCATCTTCAATATTTTCATACTCATTCATCATCATCATTTCTTTTTTAAAATCATACATATTTTTATTAAATTTCTTCATGTGCCATTCTGTGGCTTCAAAGGAGTAGCAATGGGTTATTTCGGATTTAGTATGTATGTTATGTTTTATTACATATTAGTTATCAAATAAAATGAATAAAATAACTTATTTCTAAAGCTATTATTATTAATATATATTATCTAAAACATCTAAAGTCGGTGCTTAGTAATTTTCAAAATATAGTAATTTTTATGTTTTACTTTGCACCGACTTCAAGATGTTTTAGATAATATATATTAATAATAGTAGCTTTAGAAATAAGTTATTTTATTCATTTTAGTTTTTGAAGTCGGTTTTTTTAAACGAAGTTTTTAAATTTTATTTGTTACTTTTTAGTGTCTAGGTATGTATAGGTGGACCTAAGAATGCAGCCGCGCTTCTTAAAAAATATAGGTCCCAAGAAACGGGAACAAAAACATGTTCGTAAAATAAAAACTACTGGGCCAAACTATGTCAAATTTTTAGGGGACCACATGGCAGCTATTCCGCGTTGAACAAAAAAAGAATCACGTAAATCGGATCATAAATCACGGAGTAATCTGTGTACATATGGAACGAAGTGAAAATTATTTCCATGAAAAATGTTCATAAAATGAAAACTACTGGACCACACTATGTAAATTTTTTAGGTGACCAATTGGAAGCTATTCCGCGTCGAACAAAAAAAGAATGACGTAAATCGGATCATAAATCACGGAGTTATCGGCGAACATACATAAAAAAAGCAAAAAAGAAAAGAAAAAAAAACCCGACGAATTGAGAACCTCCTCCTTTTTTCGAAGTCTGTTAAAAATAGTGTAATAGGTGGCACTGAACGCTAATTGAAAAAACAGTAAAAATTAAGAATGAGACAGAAATCAGGGACATCAATGTGTAAGCAGTAGGGTTGGTAACACTGCTTGGCAGCCTTGACAATGTCAAATTGACAAATATGCATTAAATCTGCAAAAAAATTGCCATCACCATAGCAACTAATACAAAATAACAAAATTAATTGAAAATAATTCGTCCAGAAATACTAAAGCGGGTGATAGACGTGGGGGCAATGGGGTTATTGACACTGGTAGAAATAAAATATGAAACTTAGCTAGAATGGTAGATAATATTAAAAGAGAATTTTCAGTATTTTTTAATATAATAATAATAAACTGTAAATATTTTTATTTAGATAAATAAAATTATGATTTTTAACCTATGTGTCACGTGACTTGAAAACCCAATCACAGTGCGTGACGTCAATTCCTAGTAACGACAACTTAAGTTGCTCTAATTTTGACACATGACATTTAACAAAAACAAAACAAACTTTTCTTTTTACAAATATCATAAGTTGAAATTACTTTTAAACTAAACTATCCACATTAATATTTAGAACTATGGAAGTAGGATAAACAAAAGCGGATAGAGCAAATTTGCCCAATATCAATGCGGTTATAGTAGCAAGTTTTTTTTGCATCGAATTCAAATTTTAATGCAGCGGAATTCCAAATCCAAAACGATAAGACATCTTCGTAAGTATTTCTATATACAATTAAAAGAACTTTTAAATGTGCATTTGCAATAAATTTTGTATAAAGTATCCTGTGAAATATTTGCATCACATTTGAGGTTATAACTAATATTTACGAATTCACTTATCATTTGTTGTTTAATATTACACAGGTATTTGATCTTTTGCAGATCATCAAGACAATCTTACGGTGATGATGCGATTGGTTGTGTACATCTGCGACGAAACTCGCATATGTATACACTAAAATGCAAAGTTTGTCCAGAACATCGATTACAGTCTAAATTATATGCAGCAACCATGGTGGTGGATGAGAAGGAGAGTAAAGTAGTGAGTGTGCAATGTTATGATTGTGCAGCATCTCAAGGTGGATGTAAGCATGCGGTTGCATTTTTGATGTGGGTTCACCAAAGAAGTGAAGAACCATCATGTCCTGCAGTAGATTATTATTGGAAGAAATCCACAGTGTCAAGTAGGGACTAGTTTAAAAATAATATTGGGCAAACAACTTTCAAAAGCAGTTCCTACTACTACTAGAGCACAAGACTCTCAGCCTTTGTTATTAACAGAATTTGTAAAAGGAGCTGAAAAGAGGCAAACTAACTCATGTTTGATGTTAAAACATCAACCAAGTTTTCAATTACTGGAAAACTTGAAGAAAACGCACAGGGTCAACATACAAGTAATTTGTGGCAAGAAATGTGGTATGGTAGAATCACAGGCTCTATTGCACATGGTGTTTGGAGATGCAAAACTAGATGATTTCTGATGATTATTATGGGAGCCAGGACAATAGATGCAAAAGCTATAGGACAAAATTTAAAAGAACAAGTAAAAAAAACTTGTTTCAAAACAATTATACAAGAAAATCATGTGGATTGATAATATCTAAAAAGTATTCATACATTGCTGCAACACCAGATGGAATTTGTAATAAAACAATTGTTATAGAAATAAAGTGCCTCTCTTTAAAAAGACTTTTAGAAATTATATAAAGGATAACAAGATTACTGAGATATATATATATATGACTCAAATACAAGTGCAAATGTTTGTTTCCAAATTAACGAAGTGTTACTTTTGTGTGGCTGAGTGGAATTTTGAAAATAGTGGAGTTGTCCACATATTAGTAATTGATTATGATCAGGCATATGTAAAAAGCATTATTCGAGACCTTAAATTGTTTGGGATTAGTAATATATATCCTTTACTGTATAAAAGCATTGAACAAATAAAACAAATATTTATTGCAACAATTTTTTTATTGACCACGAAAAATTAAGTCGATAATATTGTTTACAGAATACATATTTGCTGAATGTGATGCGGCTAAAATATCTATGCAAGTGGCATCCCATACCAGACTTACCAAAACACTGAAAGTGTATACAAGACACCTCAGGATTTTAGTTAAAGTAATGGATGCATTATCCATTACTGTAAACTACTCAAAACAAAATAGGGCCCACCATTTTTTATTAATGAATTTTACATTTTCTTTTTTCAATTTTTATGATTATAAATGAATAAATTAAGATTTTTGAAAGTGTGAACAGAAACAATAGTAAGTGTTACTAATTTTATGGTATTTAGTCAAAATTTACAGTTTTTAGGGAAGTTTACAGAAATTATTGATTTAAGTAGTTTGATTTATATATTTTTTCTTGACTAAATCAATGAGTTTGAAGGTGCTTAATAGCAAGTAGGTCCTCCTCTGTTCCGCATGCACTCTCCAAGTCTCTCTGGGACACTTTCAATCAAGTGGGTGATGTTTTCCTCGGGTATTCACTCCCAACACAATTTTAGGGCATTTATAAGCTCTTGTTGATTAGTCACATTACTGAAGTTCAATTTGAGGCTTCTTTTCAATTGGTCCCATGAATGTTCAATGGGGTTAAGATCGTGACTCATGGCCGGCAAGGTAAAACCGTAATATTGGCTTCAGAGAGAGCTTTCTGAGTTGTTCGCGCTGTATGTGGGCGAGTATTGTCTTGCATAAAGATGAAGTTTTCACCCATTCTTTGTGAAAATGGGATGACATGGGGCCGAATTACTCGCTAGACATACCGGGAGGCAGTTATGGAGCATTCTTCCAGAATTACCAGCTCAGTTTTTCTTGAAACAGATTTATTTTTTGATTTTAAACTACAGCTGATTGTGCACTACTTGTTGATGGCTGTAATGTTCTTTTCCGAGAAGATAGACAGTCAAATTTTGAAGGGACACATCCAGGTTTCATTCTGTTTTTTTTTTACTGAAGTCATAATTCCATATTCTATGTAATTTTTCATGTCGTCAGGCAGCTGAAATATTAAAATTATATTTATATAAAACAATATTATATCAGTCTGTAATCTTATAACTTCAAAGCGTAAGCATAAGCTGTATAAAAGTTTCCTCAGTTTCTCACAATAAAAGTTTATTAAGATGATACTTACATCAAATTGGTCTTCCCAAAAATAAATCAGTGTTTGACATAAGAGAAGCATCGTATCTTCCTGCAAGTTTCAACCAATTTCTACGTATTTCAGCTTTTGGCACTACACACCGACGACATCTTTTTCGATCCATATTATCAAAATAATTTGGTAAAACAATTTAAATACAAAGCTGATTTACTGGGGACACTCGACTAATATTAAGTTTTATTAAGTAATATTTGTTTACATAGGCCATAGGGATTAGACACTTTATTAGGTTTTGGTAAATCGATTTTTTTTTTGAGCAATATTCATTATTTCAAAATCTATTTAAATCAAAGACTCAGTTCAAAAACCCTTCGAATTAAACTGAAAATTGATCGGAAATGCCATAATTTCTGCAGCAACGGAATAATTTTACTTACTATAAGATAACAACAAATTGTGTTACAAAATGATACACAAATCGAATCGAAATCAAAATCGATATATCTGGATTTAATTAGACCACATGCTTAATGAATTTAGTTCTGTCAAGAAACTGTCATAGTAATTACTATTGACGTCACAAAAAGGCATTCGTCATTTTGGCGCCTTTTTGGCACGTTATTCAAAATATGAATTTAACAGGGGTAAAAATTATTCTATAAGTACGCGGATAAAAGCCAGAGTATTTTTTTTAGTTAATATAGAACACATTCTTTCAATTTAAGCCCTTTTCAAAAATTTGTCAATAACCCCATAGAGCCCGCACTACAAAAGTCCCACGGAAAATAAAAGAACTAAAATTATTAGCTGTTTGATAGAATTTTGGTCAAAAAGTAGCGAGGAAATAAATTTATAGCTTCAAATAACGAATATGTTTTAGCGAAAATAGGAGTTTTGGCGGGAACTGAGAGGAGAAGTTATACTGTGCAGTTATAATTTCTAAAAATGTGTATAATTACTCTAAAATGAACAATAACTGTAGGATATTGATAGTTTTTGTTTTATGTGTTTTGTGAGAAATTTGAACTAGTATAGTCAAATGTGGCCTTTTGAGTTGTCACAAGAACTCCGCTGAATGGCACCAGCTGATAACCTACAGTTCAGCTGTGCTACACATAGGCCTATGAAAATGAAGAAACTATATTGTAAAGATCTGGCTGAAAAGCCTAGCTGCCAAGCCATAAACCTAAATAAAAAAATCAACGAGATCGAGAAAAAAATATGGAAGTCGCGGGTCGCGGAACAACTTGTGTTCTGTGCGCGGGAGGTTCATCATTTTACATCTGATATTTTTGCTTATTGTTATGAATGTTGAATGTTATATAAATGTCTTGCCGACCCAGAAAACAAAGAATCTCTTTATTTTTCCTTTTGTAGGTTTGTAAAGAAAAGAATCTCTACATAATTATGTCTAAAGTACCAACAGTTATACACTGGTTCCGTTTGGATTTAAGGATTCACGATAACCTTGCTCTCCGCAATGCTATTAACGAAGTAAGTTTTTCCAATTTATTTGGTTTGTCGTCTTATCTACACTTTCGTAACTTATTTCTCAATTCGTTCGGTAGCCTCCAAATACGTAGGTAAGTAAAGATTACAGGTGGACTTAGACTAGTCTTGCATTGTTTCAGGCTGAAAACCGCAAGCATCTCCTAAAACCAGTTTACTTTATCGATCCATATATCAAAAATAAAGTTGGTGTAAATAGATTAAGATTTTTAATACAAAGCTTGGAAAACTTGGATTCTAACTTGAGGAAACTAAATTCTAGACTCTATGTCATAAGAGGTGAAGCGACAGAAAGGCTACCTGAATTATTTAAGTCTTGGCAGGTAAAATATTTAACTAGCCAAGTAGACATTGATCCAGAAATAGTAAAACAGGATGAGATCATTGAAAAAATTGCTGATGAGAACAATATTTTTGTAAATAAAAGAGTACAGCATACAGTTTATGATGTGCAAAAAGTACTTAAGAATAATAATGGAAGTGTACCATTAACTTATCAAAAGTATCTTTCTCTGGTCTCACAACTGCAAGTCAAAGAATGTATTATGATATCAAAAATAATACCTAATGAATGTAAACCACCTGACGAAAGTTCTAAAGAGTATGATGTACCTAGTTTGGGTGAGTTAGGATTAGATGAAAGTACTTTACTACCTACTAAGTATCCGGGTGGAGAAACTGAAGCAATAAAGCGTTTGAATATGTATATGGCACGTAAACAGTGGGTGTGTAAATTTGAAAAACCCAACTCATCCCCTAACAGCATAGAACCAAGCACAACTGTCCTTAGTCCTTACATAAGTCATGGATGTCTATCAGCAAAGTTATTCTACCATAAATTAAAAGAGGTGGAAAGTGGTATGAACCATACAATGCCACCTGTGTCTTTATTAGGTCAGTTAATGTGGAGAGAATTTTACTACACTGCTGGGACTGGTACAGCAAATTTTGATAAAATGGTTGCTAATCCTGTTTGTATGCAAATACCATGGGGGAAGAATGACGAGCATCTCAAAGCTTGGGCAGAAGGCAGAACAGGATATCCATTTGTTGATGCTATAATGAGACAGTTAAAGCAAGAAGGCTGGATACATCATCTCGCTAGACATATGGTGGCTTGCTTTCTAACTAGAGGTGATCTCTGGATATCATGGGAAGAAGGAGCTAAAGTATTTGAAGATTATTTGCTTGATTATGATTGGTCTTTAAATGCTGGTAACTGGATGTGGCTGTCAGCTTCTGCTTTTTTCTATAAATATTTTAGGGTCTACAGCCCAGTGGCCTTCGGAAAGAAAACGGATAAAGATGGTATTTATATAAGAAAATATGTACCTGAATTGAAAAAGTATCCAAGTGAATTTATCTATGAACCTTGGAAAGCACCTAAATCAGTACAAACCACTGCAGGTTGTGTTATTGGAGTAGATTATCCAAAAAGAATTGTTGACCATGATACAATCCACAAAGAAAATTTAAAGAAAATGTCTGCTGCTTACAAATCGAATAAGCAGAAGAAATCTTTAAAAAGATCACATTCTAATACTTAGTTTAATTTTTATAGTTCTAGAATATAATAATGTTCTTGTAGATTTAATTCATCAAATATGTACAGATTTTAAAGTTTGTTATTTCATTTTTATAATAAAAAATATTTTGCTACTAAATAAAATTTAATTGTGGAGAATAAGAGGGGTATAGTCATAGTACACCATTTTATTTATTTTGAACATATCTGAACTTTTTTAATATATTCATGGTATATTTTTTTTTTGTAACCACCCTAAATTCACTTACTTAACTGCTAGTTGCACTGTATTCAAAGATGCCATCTCAAAGTTTATTAAAAACAGTAGCATTGGGTACTAAATATATGATAAAGTAGATCAGTTCTTAATTTAGCATTCAATGCAAATGTAACTAAAAAGTTAGTGTTCACTAAGTTTACTTATATGTTATAAAAAAATTGTTTGATAAAAACCGAAAACAAGTTCGTTCGGTTTTTTTCAAACACATTTGACATTTTGTGTCTGGGTCTCTGGGATGTGTGGAATAGGTAAATATTATACTTTATGAAAGTGTTTGTTTTATTATATTTATGGCTTGGCAACTAGGCCTTTAAGCCAGATCTTAGTTTATAATATACATTTAGTTTCTTCATTTTCTTAAGCCTATGTGTAGCACAGCTGAACTGTAGGTAATCAGCTAGTGCCATTCAACGGAGTTCTTGTGACAACCCAAAAGGCCACATTTGACTATACAGTGCACTTTTCTCACAAAACACATAATCACTACTCATAAACTAACAATATCCTACAACTATTGTTCATTTTAGAGTAATTTTACACATTTTTAGAAAATAAAACTGCACAGCACAACATCACTTTTCAATTCCCGCCAAAAACTCCCTTATGAAAGTGTCTTTCAATGAGTGTGTTGCCATAATTTAAAAAAAATAACATGACGTTTAGCCCTGTGCAGTTTTATTTTCTAAAATAAATTTTAATATGAACACAGAAAAAAGTTGTAGGTTTGTATAATAGCTTTGCATAAATAATTATACCTAGGTATGTTTTTGTAAGAAACGTGCACTGCTTAATTGTGTATTCAAAATTCTAATGTGTATTGGCGTAAGTCGAGGCTGAAGACTACATACGACCAAACTGTATTGACTACGTTCTTTTGCCTGGTATTGCGGCGAATAAAATAACTAAACTAATAAGTTTTATTTTTTTGTTACCTTACCTATACCTAGGTACTTATACGAAAAAACTATGAACAATTCTGTATTGTTTACTGCGATAATTACGAAGACAAACAGATATGTAACAAAAACAAAAAGCGACTTAATTTGAATATATGGATGGTGGCAATGCGGCATAAATATGGTAGGTATCCCGTTGTTTACACTTTACAAACACACAAGTTACACAAGGAAGAATAGTCTTATGTGTGCAAGTTCAATTTTTTTGTATATTGATGTTAACTAACTTTTGCTTGTATGTAAACTTTAAAGAGAATAATGCGTCCAGATAAAATACTTGAAATTCGGGTTCAATATTAAGTGACGCCCCCTATAATACAATTTGTTTGTAATTTAAAACACAATTGTCATAAAGATTATTTATAAAGAATACCTACTCTTCTAGGTGGTTATGAATCACACACAGTTTCTATATCCTACTAACTAGGTACCTATTCATTTGCATTGCTAATGATTACAATTTGACTGAATTTGACATAAGCTCCATACAAATAATGTCAAATTTCTACTGATGGTAAGTAAGCCAAATTAAAAATAATTAGCCACTGGCCTTAACAAGGGTTATTCAGTATATAGGCAGCTCTACTAGCTAAAGAATAATCTCTTCCCAAAAACTCAGGGGGTTTTTTATATATCACCACATTGTTAATTATAGGCTAGGATGGAAGTCTTATTTCTTGTTTATCTTTATTTCCTTTCTTTAATCTCTGCTAAGGGAATGGGTATTTTTTATTTTCTTTTCCAAAATTCTTTATATCTATTACATGATGTATGGTTTGTAAACTTCAAAAGATGCTGGTTACTTGATTTTAGTCAACAATGTACCCTGGTTCAAAGGATGTTGCAAAGTTATTTGATGACCTGAGATTCACAACTTGTAGTGCACAAGTGCCCATACATGATGGTGATATCAATATGCCTGGTTAAGTATTTTGTTTGTTGCATATTTATGTGTAAATTACCCTGTATAAGCAGTAGGTGTATGTATTCTTTTAAAACTCAGGTTAAAATAGTTTATATATGGACATATGAGAGTTGATGACCTGTTAAGATATAATCAATTTTACCTCATATTATTATATGGAATTTCCAGTTATATGATTTTTACTCATATTTTAATAATCAATATGTCATGAAATGTATTATGTATAGATATCATAAGTTTAACTTAGTTGTCTCTGACTTCATTACATTGGACTAATATTTGTAATCATATCATCTGAACACTGTAATATAAAAATGGAAACTACACATAATTTTAAGACAAAAAATCCTTTTTTAATCCATTTAAATTTTAAATTTTTGTTTAGCCAGTTCCTATATCTTATCATTCATGTATCCCATTGGTAGAATTTTGACATTCCATGTATGAACTTTATCTAAATTTGCATCCATTAGTAAGCCAAATGATCAGTGTGATGCTACACTCACTAGAATATCAGAATGAAATGGTTAGTGTTGAGCTAACTTGAATGTGTTTTGAATGGCGAGTGAGAACTCGCTAGGACTCCAGTGGCCCACGTCCCCATCCCTCATGCAATCCCTCTAATATCATTTCCTCTAATATCATTCCCTCTATGACATCCCCTCTATCCCATTGTAAAGCCTGGTAACCCAATAGCTTTGTCTGTTGTGTTGCAAATGTTGATAACCTCTTTCTGTTAGATGGGCCATATGTCAACAAAACATGGTCAGGTATTGTTACTCAAATCTTGTGAAATCATAACATTTCTTGTTGACTTTTTTATTATAATTCCATAGTAACCTCTGTGGAATCTATTATTCCATATGGACTGACTTGCACTTGTCTATTTTATCTTAGAAAATTTGAAAGGTCTTACAAGGATAAACTTAGGAGCATGGAAAGTTGTAGTAGTAGTAGAAAGTTAATCTATGTTCAAATATAGTAAGGTCAATTTGTATTGTGCATTTTGAAAGGAATGTTAAGGTCGATATTATTGATACTATATTCAATAGAGTTTATTGATCTATTACTGTCTTATCTTTGAACTTCATCAGTATGACCTACAGACTTGTGCAAAATAGCAATAGAATGATGTAAGTATCTTATCAAGAGGCTAATAATAACAACTTTGTGAACCAGTTTCAGGTCATAGATATTTTAACATACATTCATATTGTAATAAGCCCTTATAACACAACAACATATCTCCGATAAGAAATATAGGTACTTAAGTATTAACGCCACCGCAGCATAAGTTGCACTTAGGTTAGACTTTAAACCAAAGTGTAAAAGCCACTGCGGTGGCATTAATATGTAAGTACTGAAAAATTATTTTTAGCTTGGATACCATTGGTGTTCCTCTAATTCCACGACCTGCTCAAAGGTTTTACTTGTACCTTATACAGTAGGATTGAGTCAATCTCAAAAGGTAATTTAAAAGTTGTACAACCTTGAAAACTGCAGCTGAAGAAGAATGGGAAAATATTTGCCAATCTGGCATCAAAGACATAAATAGATAAGTTACCAAATCATCTTTATGACGTCATAAGGGTCAGGGAGGAAGTAGCCAGCATTAATAATGGTTTTAAATCAATAATTAGTAAATTATAGAGGTATATCGCCTTTTTACCAAAATTCGCAATTTTCTTGGTTTATTGTTTACGTCAAAGAAGCAAGTGAGGTGTGTAAGAATAAGCCTGAATGGCGCTCTGTTGTTCGTGCCTACCCTGCAAGGGACCTGGCGTGAAGTTATGTATGTATGTATTCTTTACGTATGTTACGTACTTATTTTGATAATATTCAACAAGGGCTTCATTATTGGGGATATAAACAAATGGGCAACAACGAGAATTGTCCATTTGACCCGCGTGTACTAGTGTCGAATAGTAAATACGGGTTCACAATTGTCCAATTATTGTAACACTCTCTAATGCCTAGTCTGATGGGATAACGGCTTTAATGTGCAGATCACTTCCTTTACTGGTTATGTATGCGGTGAAGAATGATCTAGATTGACAGGTCTTCCAATTACTGACCAATTGCATTTGAATGTTAGTAGAGAGGAAAGTTATTGAAGTACCTAGCCGGTTTGTTTTGCATAGATGATTTTTAAATATAGTTTCAGAATATAATCGGCAAGCAGTATGAGGAAAAATCCTTTTTATTCCATTATTTGTATTCCGGAACCTTTGGGAATTTCGTAATCATTTTAGCAACAATGTAATCTTTAAGCCGATATCAGACGGTTCAATGCAACGTGGTTCTAAAAATCAATGAAATGCACGAGTACCTAGATATGAAAACAATTAAGGAAGTAATAAATGCTGCAGCTATCCGTTACAAATACACCGATTAACCACATAGACTGAAACGGTGGAGTCGATACCACATTTGCGAGCTTCAAGGCCAGCGAGTGTACTTTTTAAAAGTGGTTTTTTAATATAAGGACCAATCTCTACTTTGAAATCTTCTCACATCAATCTTCTGTTAAAAGTGTTACCATTGATCGTAAAAGGCAAGAAAGTAATAAAAAAAAAACAATGTATGAACCAGTTTTATTAATAGCAAAGTTACAGGTCAATTCGAATAACGTAATTATGGTCTAATTAACGTTAGGTCATAGCATAAGTCATTCAATGCTATTAAATACCGTCGTTTCCTTAAACCTTTGTGCCTTTCAACCAAATAGATTAAATTTAATAGATCGTTAATAGTAGATCGTAATAGATCGAAATCGTTATGTCCGTCCTTCTTTATAGAACTCATTTTTATCGAAACTCACTGGGTCTATATGGGTATATGGTCTGTAGACAAGCCGTGAAATAACCAAAATTAGGTGTAGTCACCAGTGAGTGTTTAACTTGTTTTTTAATGTACACACTCTTGTCAGACCTTTGAAAATCGTGACCTTGTTCTATAATGACTCCATTATTTAATTATATACGTAGAGAGATTAACTTTCTGACATTATATTATTTAGGTCTCACCATTTTAACAGAATTGAGGTTGGGGAGCTTCAAAAATACATTCAACAAAAATTGGTTGATGCGTTGAGAAGTGTTTGAGACAATGAGGTATTTTCGATTATAATATTAAATGGTTTCTTATAGTTTAGTAGCCAAATGACGAAAACTTTTAAACCTACGGAACCCTTCATACTTCCTGGACAACTATGTCCTTGCCAGATTTTTGATTCAGTGATTTGGTTTCAGGTATAAAGGCAATGTCAGAATGCAGTATTTAAGACACATTCTATAAACGGCTGACGATATGGTGGATTGAAGACTGTAATATGTAAGTAATATTGCACTAATTTCGTAGTAATTAATATACACGCCCTACTTATATAATATTATCTAAATTGTCAACTTGTAAAAGATACATTTCGACATCGGACAAGCATTACTCCTATATCTCTCTCTTATTTATTTAATTTTCTCAATTATTTGGGGTCGGAATACTATTTCTTTTCCGTCCGCCTTCCTCTATTCTGACATGCGTCCTTTGTCACACCACAAATCTTTAAATGTCATCCTTCACATAATTTATATCTTTTTTTGGTATACCTTTACATTATTACCCATCAATCTTCCAGTTTAACATTATTTTTGTTACACAAAGGTTGTTGTTCTCCTTCAAGGCCGGTAAGCACATTGGCAGGACCTCTGGAATACCAGCAATAGCTAATGTCCATAGGCGACGGTAACCATTTTCCATCATAGTTGGGCGGTCAGCCTGTCAGCTGTGCTTCAGCATTAAAAAAATTAAAAACAAGAACAAGATTCGAGTCTTCTTATTCTCATTTTTCAGTCACGGATGCAACTCTCTAAGATCATTATGTACTCATTTCTCACCTTATCCATTCTTGTCACACCACACACCAATATAAACATTCTCATTTTAACCATTAGATGACTAATACTCCTCTATATATACGTAATTAATATGTATGAAAACATTACTAGTACACATCTAATTCATCAGATTTCCTTATCGTCCTGGCGTTAGATCTCGGTTAGGCTCGGAGGTCTGCGTTCCTGATTTTCGAGATAATAACGCGGGCACGACGCCCGCGTTTTTTGTGCCACTGGGACTTGGCGGAGGCGGCATGTATAGACGTTTGTAATTAATTAGTCGGTTTTGCAAGACGTACCGGCGAGAGCGTAGGCGTCTCTTGCTGCTTGTGTACTATGTCACAGACATTGTTGGAGCGGATGTGGGATTTCTAAACGCTCTGCTTTATCATGCGAGTTTTTGTATTCAGTTCCTTCTTCGTCGATCTTTAAAAGTAAATGCCATAG
The DNA here is from genome assembly GCA_949752895.1 of Dendrolimus pini. NCBI lineage: Eukaryota > Metazoa > Arthropoda > Insecta > Lepidoptera > Lasiocampidae > Dendrolimus > Dendrolimus pini. The sequence continues at coordinate 5,213,500 of OX457131.1, forward strand.
CCCAATGGTGGGACGTTTATGAGCTGACATTATTGTAGTATAAAGCCGCGTTCTCACCTGTGCACTGTAACTCTATTGCATGCAGTTACTGAAACAAAGAAAAAGATGACAGAGGACAGAAGTGATAACTTAAACTAATCTAACGTGAAAGGGAGGCCAGACGGACTGGCGCCGTAACGCGTTACGTAACGAAGCGGTTTACCCTCCCATAAGAAGTTATCACTTCAAAAATCATAGAGTGCACGCGGTGTGCTCGCAACGAGCCGACATATCAACGCCAGATCAATCCCGGAGTACAATTTAGAGCACGTTACTGAATCCACTCGGTTACAGTACGTCTCACTGATGAATACGCGGCTTTATTAGTCGTGCTAGCTTAATGATCAATGCGCTGGCGTCCCAGACTCTGATGAGGCGGGTTTGAATCCTGGCTGGAAATAAATACAGCCTCTTAGGCATTTTTTGATCTAACGTGTATATTGTTATAATTGCCACGTATAATTATAGTATAATATAATTGATTTATAATGGTTTGTTCTAGAATATTAGGTATAATATCTCGAATAAGTACGCGCTGCCTTGAAACATAACAAGTTCAGTGTCACATTACTCCTATATTAATTAAAAGGATGACTGGGCAATATCTCAGTATGTACGTGAGATACGAAGTCTGTAATCAATGTGTTCTTGACATGACAGGGTAACGATCTTTTAGACTTACGGATGCGATAAGCATCAGTCTATAGATACATATAACTCTACTGTACAATTTCAAAACCTAACAACTGACATAGTTATTTCTAAATTAATGTGTATGCATTCATTGTCTTCCTAAAAATTATATTGCTCCCATATGCCAATCTGCAAGATAACCAACGATACTGGAGAAGGCCAGGTATAAAGAAATAAGCTCAGTAAACAATTGGACCGATTTAAGCAAAAATGTTCCAACCCACAACCTCGACAATTTCGAGATTTTGTGACCTATGTACTCCAAATAAGGTATATTTTAACATATCAAAGACTCATAACTCTATGTCAATAATTGACGAAAATCCGTATGGTCCAACCCACAGCTGAAATGTCGAAGACTTAATTACTAAAATGAATACGTGTTTCAAGCTATTAGAATCGTTTTTGCATTTTCTTGATTGCCCTGACATATGTTATTTTTTTTTGCTATAATGATTCAAACTACTTGAAACAATCATGCTTTTATACAATATGGAAAATATTACAAAAATCATTCTGCTTAAATGTTCCAAATGAAAACTACTGGGCCAAACTATGACAATTTTTTAGGGGACCAAATGGCAACTATTCCGCATCAAACTAAAGAGGACTTACGTAAATCGGATTAGAAATCTCAGAGTAATCGGTGTACATATGAACCAGAAAGAATTTTTTTTTCATAAAAAATGTTCATAAAATGAAAACTACTGGGCCAAACTATGTTAAACTTTTAGGGGACCAAATGGCAACTATTGCGCATCGAACTAAAAAAGAATCACGTAAATCGGATCATAAATCTCAGAGTAATCGGTGTACATATGGAACGGAATGAAAATTTTTTTCATAAAAAATGTTCATAAAATGGAAACTACTGGGCCAAACTATGTTAAATTTTTAGGGGACCAAATGGCAACTATTCCGCGTCGAACTGAAAAAGAATCACGGTGTACATACATAAAAAAAAATACCGACCAAGTTGAGAACCTCCCTCCGTTTGGAAGTCGGTTCAAAAAGGTGTTGATTTGGGTGTCGTAGAAGATTTAAAAGAATTATTATAGCTGTCAGGAAAACTGGTTGATAAAAAGAAGTTACACGATTTGAAATCATTATTTCATCTTAAACCGAATGATTGCATTGACTACTATAAGAAACTGAAGGGAGACGATGCAATAATAGATGATATAGATGGTTATTGTGATGAACCTGACTTTGATTTGGATGAGGAGTAGGGTCACTTTGGTATTTTTTTAAATAAAACTAGAATACTAACATTTTTGAGTTTCTATTTTTGTCATTTTTGAAACATTTTTGCATTTTTCTTTCCGCAGCCTACATAGCAAACCCCATACAAAATTTATTTTGTTAAAATGATCCAGGCGCAAGTTTCTTGAATATCTACTAAACTATTAAAATTTATTCACTAAATACATGCATATATATTAGTTTAGTATACTTAGAATTACATTAAAAAAAGAACACAACGTTAAGTATTACAAAGCCAGAGAAATACAGCAATAAACTTTAAAGTTAATTATCTCGAAATGAGGTTTGTGTGGTTTGGAACATTTTTGCTTAAATCGGTCCAATTATGAAATGGCACGTTGTTGAAGTTCATGTAATTTTTTTGTGATGTGTAGTGAAATTTCTTGGGTAGCACTTGCTAAGTTTTGAACTCGTACAGCTAAACTTATTAATCATACATTATTTTATTTCTTTAACTTTGTTTAATGGAATTGGCATATGAACAAACAAAATGAACTACAATTTTATCGCTCAGGAGTAGATTTCGTCTTATGCTTCCAAACTCTTCTAGAGGTACTAATATTATTTTATGTATAAAAAAAAATTGACATTTTTAATAAAATATATTGTAATTGGGCTGATGAATTACCTGATGGTAAGTGGCTACCGTCTCCCGTGGACATCTGCAACACCCAGGAAAGCCGACGCACTGTCGACCTCTATGTAATAAAAAAAAACTTTATGCAATGTTAGTTTTCTATTTAAGTTAACAGTATATTAATTGAGCTATTTGAGCAAATTAACAGTTTAAACCTTTGACTAGCTGACCCGCCCAACTTTGCTGGATTACAAGACGATTTATCAGTAAATGAGAGAGAGAGAGAGAGATATATAACTCTATTGCACACCAAAATATACAATTGAAGACGTGAGTGGATGAAGGTGATATGTCGCATATTCGGTTTTTGCTTTTTTTTGCGTAGATGAATGTTATAAGTCGATACCAAATGACTACAGACCTTAGACCATAGATATAAGGCATATTTAAAAAATAAAAAGCTGCTAAAAGTGTAAGTTCAGTTCAGTTTCAAATAAACGTAATACTTTTATCTCGATTTACTCAGAATTGGAATTATGCGACTTAACACCTTCATCCACTCAAGTCTTCAATTACAAAAACAGACCATATTTACAATATTTTCAGGCGATACAATAGGCGGCCTTATCGCTCAAAGCGATCTCTTCCAGGCAACCTAAATGATATTGTTTAATTTTGTTATTGATCTCAAAACATGCCTTTTCTAAATTGCATCAGAGCCAATTATTTAAGATTTATAATGAAAGTGATAATAAATAAGTTTAAATGCATTCGCTTGTAACTAATTAACAAACCATTTGCCAAGAAAGAAAGCTAAAGAAAGAAGCAAATGAACTATTCGCGTATTGTTTCGTGCTCTTCAAAGTACTAATTATAGCCCCGACTGAATCTTGTTTTCACGATACTCACAAATAGACGACGAATGATGCAACTGCGTTAGTTACTTTCGATGCTGCGTGTGCACACAAAACAACCATAGCGAATTCCTTGTTTTACTTTTTAAATATGCATCGAACGTATTCTTTTTTTTTGTAAACATATATATTTATTGTGTTCTTATCGTGATGTATTGACGTGAAAGTAGCAGCTTCGACTTTTTCAAGCTTTTTGTAAATTGTAAACCACATAAAGGGGTTTCCAATAAGAACTTGGTTTATTAAAAACAAAATTCGACAAAGAATTGAAATGAAAGTGATAATTTTTTTTATAGTATTAGAAAGAGTAAGGTTTGGTAATTATAAATGAACAACGATAACGGACAAATGTCCATCATTAAAATTGTCAATAACTTTTTTGTAAAATTGCTGATTTATTTCGTTAATCACGTCACGGATTTTGAGTTTCAAGGCTGCAATCGATTCTATTGGCTCCGTATGGTAAATTTCGGAAATGAATTTTCTTCGTTATTTATAGTAGAATTATTTTCTCCGTGCAGTTTGGGTTATAAATAATCGGAGTGGTGAAGGGAGTATTTCGCTCTCTCTTCCACTCACGGGCCTTATGGGCAGGCATAGTGATACGCATTATTGTTGTCGATAAACATTATTGATAGTGTATTTAGTTTTGTCATTTTGTGGGTTAGTGATATAATGAAAGAAAAAAAATAGATAAAACAACGTATTATTAAAATAAGAATAATAATGATTTAAAATAAATTATTAATTAGGTATCTATGTATTAAAAAAACTATAAGTACAAAAGTTTAGAATATAACAAGTTATATTAAAAATAAATATAAATACTGATATCTAAGTTTAAAATTAACAGCAGAAAAGATAATAATGATTTTTATAAGAATGATAATCTTTCTTTGATAAGAATGAGTTTTTATCGATAATGGCGTTGCGCCCGCGCAACATGCTCACCGCCCTAGCCGGGCTGAGGCCGAGTTTGATTTATGACCCAAACTGCACGGAGAAAATAATTCTACTATAGTTATATACATACATTACACAGAGGGCTCTTGACGGGTAATGTTTGCCTGAAGAATTTTACTTTAAAAAACCTATAAATGTAGTAAACTGTACAATGGTTCCAGCATATTGATTGTTTTTAATCAAAAAGTGTTTCTGTGTGGAAACAACTGTTTAGTGAAATGTGACTTTTCTAATTGCTACGAGGTCTCATTGTATAATAATCGGTCATATCTGGGCTATAGTTAGCTGGTATGATAACGGGGGAGAGATGTGTTATAAAAATAAATCTTTCGGCGAGTGCCTATTTGTTTTAAGATTATTCAAAAATTATAATATTCATGAATATTTGTACACTTGCCACGTCGACTAATCTTGTAAAAGCACAAATTTAGTCTTGTAATTGAACACACATAATTATGTAGATATATAAATATGTTCTGACTGCATAGGAGTGCGTGAACAATACGTGATCGTATATTAGGTATTGGTATAGTTTTAATCAGGATATATTATGCCTAAAATAATTATAATCAAATGTCAGTATCGCGCCCTCTTCAGGAGCTTATCTCTTTTGACACCAAAACAAAATTATGTGAAAAATGATAAACTCTTGCTAATAATGCCTATCGAGACTAATGTATGGTAACTTACCTAGACTATTAAAACTTAGGTATCGATAAGAACGGCGTGCAATTACATATCATAAATTGTACGTCATTTAATCTAATGCCGGAACACAACTCAAGGTTGTGATCGCGGTATACTCTAGACCAAGTGTGGTAGTCATCCAGACGGGCAAATACCCTACCACCTGGCTGGGGGGTGTATTTGTCGACTCTGAGGACAGGCCGCCAAGTTGTAGAAGTTGTAGTAGCCGCTAATTGAATTCTTTCTCCTTTCCTGCACGGTAAAAAATGTTAATAGAGAAGAATTATATTTATTGATTTAGATTTGCAATAAGAAAAATGACTAACAGACAAAGACGAACGGACAATCATGACGAAAATAAAGCTTTCGGTTTTGCCAAAATGGTTATAGAACACTAAAAATATAATTACATTTTCTTATATACTATTGCCACCGAAGACTTAGTCGGCTTTACGCACCCCGGCGCTTAATTTGGTTAAAACGGCTCTGAATATACTAGATGGAGAGCCCGTGATCGCCAGTCCTACCACATAGTATAAAGGCTAAAATATTTTCTGTGCAAGCACCCTACAGCAGGTAAGAAGGTTTGGATATTATTGGCTTTGGCACTAGAATCGTGTCTAGGTTTTTATTTTTTCAGGGCAGGACAACATTTGCGGAGACCGTTAGTAATTTTTATAATTTACAGAGCCCATTGCTTAAAACTACTACTTTGATTTAGAGATTATTTGCATAAGCAATATTGGCTGCAACTCCAAAAAATACTTTTATACCGTCAGCTATGGGATCTTTACCCTATTTTTTATATTTTGTGGACTTATTCCCTCATAAAGCTACTTATTTAAAGTTTTGTAGATATAATTTGTAGCTCTAGTGTGTATCTGTTTTATAAACTATAAAACTATCTTATATCTTATAATAAATTCACGACGCTGACCAAAATACTGAGCTAGGTAATGTTGACCGATTTTTGGTTACATCCAAAAAATGTAATCTAATCCCAAGTTTACATTAAAATTATAACGAAGTGCTTCATTTTCATGAATGAAATATGAAAATGATGAAAGAAATTATGTAATATTTTGAGAGTCCTTTTATTTATTTACCATTATTATAAAACCTACCAATATGCTTAAGAATGCGCCAAACGTATAGTGGTAAAGTTGCTTCAAAAAGGTAACGATGCCAGGTGACGGTACCAAAAATAAAGCGGTTTATTCTTGTCGTATATACAATGTTACTAGATTCTGTAGTTTTATAACAATATTTTCAGTTTCATCAGGAGCATTATGAGTTGTAACGAAAATGTGTGGTTAGGCAGGCGTCCTTGCTCCGTTTTATCTATTTTTTCCAACCATTGCCTAATGATACGTGTTAAAAATAGAAAAATAAACGTCATTGTTTGTTTCTACTTGCACAATTTTTGAAACTTGCGGAGGCAATGTGCATATCACGGGTATGGCTTGTTCATCGTTATATGGAATGACATCATCGTATTCCCGTCAGTGAATATTTTTTACCTCTACATGAATGACTTCAATTACAAGCTGCATGACGGAGCAATTTCAATTGTTATAGTCAGTGTCAGTTTTAAGGCGATGTTTTTCTATATTTCATCATGGAATTTCTTTATAGGCCCGGTTCCTATATCTTACCAAATGTTGATATTTATTGTTGTTGATGATTTGCTTTGATATCGGTTAAAATTTTACCTAAAATGATAGGGAAAGCGAATGAATAATGAGACATAGGAACCGGCGAATAATAATCGACAACTAAATGAATTTAAATAAGGAAATTTCATGAACCTTTTTGTTAAAAATGTAAATATACATATGGAATGACATCATCGTATTCCCATTGGTGAATAGTTTTTACCTCTTTACATAAATGACTTCAATTACAATCTGTATGACGGAGCTAAATTCAATTGTTATAGTCTATTGTGAGTCTTAAGTTTTTACTCTATCAATCGTTTTAAGGCAATGTTTTTCTATATTTCATCATGAAATTTCTTTACAATCGTCAAGTAACTGAATTAAAACAGGGGAATTCCATGAACCTTTTTATTAAAACGTAAACATTATGTGTTGAATTATACAACGCTTCGAAGTTTTGTGTATCACTTTCTCTAATTTACTTTAATACTAACGCCTATTTTGTTAGTAGATAAAATATTGCTTCATTATATAATAACAGCCCATAAATGTCTCACTGTTGCGATCGGGCCTGCCATAATATGGGGAGCGGACATACTATACCCACCACGCTTGTCCAAGGCGGCTTGCCAGGTTTGACACATCGGTTATCTCGATGTGCGGGTTGTATCACGATTGTTTTCCTTAAACGTTATTAGTACGTGTTAATTGTACCAATATTGACATTGGGTCAGAACACGAGTTGAGAGAGTATGAGTTCCGGCCAAGATCGAACCTGCGCCCTTTGAGAGAGATATGCTATTTCTTCATTGTTTGCTGAATTTTAGACTGCATTTGTTTTACATCCTTTCGCTGAAAAATGAATTGTAATCGCTTTCTTTACAGCTACGCTAAATATGGTTACGGTTGGAATCGCTTTCTTAATAATATCATGTTAACATCATCTAATTACCGTTCATAAAAGTTACGAAACTCAAAAGTGTAGCCAGAAATAAACAAAATATTATCTTGATGAATCTGTTCTTTCAACTTCGTTGACAACCTCTATGCCTTATAGATTAAGCTCTTATTGAACTAACTTCAAATTGGGCCGTGATAAAATTTCTCGCGGTAAATTACCGATAGATGAGGTAGAAGTAATAATCTATATACTATACAATAAATCTGTAAATGGTTCGAGTTTGTACATTGCGTTTCAAAATGTGAAAAAAATCAGGGGGGATAATTCAGACCAGGAGATTACGTAAATGCGATTTTTAGAATTTTTGTGTCTGTTTGTATGTTGTATATATGTATGGATTTTAATTAAACTCGATAAAGAACCTATATCCCGGGTCGTAACTCAAAAAAACTTTTTATCCCTATAAATGAAGTCATTGCCGTGGGATACCTAAATAGGGAAAAAGATAGCTCTGCGATCGCAACTTTTTTGGTAACTACTAAACGTCTGTGAATAAAACAACACAGTGCTAGCTTATAACTCGGTAACTTAAACTCAATAATTAGAATAAATAAGTTGGCGATAGGCTAAATAAAACTTTAACAATACTCGTTGACACTTGAGATCTTCTTTTCTTTATCTTTGTCTTCCATAATAATAATAAATATCAAATAAATGAACGCGCTTAAAACGTAGTTTTATTATAACCTGAGCTAACACTTAGGATACTTTTTATCTAGATGAAACATGTCGTTCCCACGGAATAAATGGATTATCAAAATAGATGGCGCTGCAATCGTGTTTTTTTAATTCACTGACAAATACCTACGTCGTCATAAACAATATCTCATTCATTGTAATACTTCAAATCAGGTTGGCTTCGACTTGCCTCTATGTTTCGCTGCGCAGTTGTGTAGACTATATGGACTTTTAACAATGATAATGTTAAAGCGTGTTTGGGGTTTTGTATATACCCTCCACACACCCTTAGATATGATCAGGTATTCATTTCGTACTATTTGAGTATAAATATTTTAAACTAATTATTTCAAAAATTTAATTGAATTCGCGCAAATATTAAAGCGAAATTCGGGCGTGGGAACTTGAGAAGCTTCGTGCTAAGTCTGGCTATTTAAGAGACAACTTAAATAGAGTGCTTGAATATACTTTTTTACAATGAATTTACTGAGTTTAACGTTTTAGTTATTCAATTAGGAAGGTATTCCTTATTTAGAGTAGTAGGTACTTCTAAAGTGGTGTAATCAGTGACAATGCAAAGCGGGCCAATTATTCACTTAAACTATCGCTAGTTAAAATGACATCGACTCCTACACCTGGCTAAGCCACTTTAAACTCCATTGATATAATTACGTTTTGTATAATGCAACTTGTTATCATTCCTCGACTCACGATCGAAGCGGACGTGCGCTCCGCAGAAAAAAGTAACTCCGCGTTTTTACCGCCAATTAAACGGTACATAATATATTAGTTTCTTTTTAATTTTCATTGATATCCTGTGAAGTGTGTGTTGAGTGATACTCTATTTATTCTTATAGGAAATAACTGTGAGTATTATGAGTTATAATTATGTTTTGGTATCATAAAATATAATCGAATTAATTGATAGATTTTTTAATTTAATACAGAGCTGAAAATTGGTTAAGTCTGAACGATAAAAAATGGTTTTAATTTTAAGTTTATTACTCTTAGGTAGTTCTAAAATGGATGCTGAGCTTACGGTAAAATTAATAACGTTCGTTTTGCAAGTTCCCGTGCTTGTTCAACGGTATCTTCGGCATAATAATTTTGTCCGAATTAATTTGAACAGTGAAGAGTATATGTATATTTCATTTTTATTGCGACAATATAATTATAGTCTCCTTAGATGAGTCGTCTTCATTATTCAGTTTAAGAGTTGAGTTTTTCGTGGTGGAATCTTCTAATCTTCATCATTACGGACCAGCTGTTTCACTCTGTACGATATGAAATATACTTGTTTCATTATTTCATCAAGAACACCCTCTAGATCTTACTTCTCTGTATTACCTACCCGTTTGCTTTCAGTTATACATTTATCTATTACATAGAATGGGTCTTGTCATAGTGCCTAGTTTGATTATTATAGTAATTGAGATAAAATAAATTTCTGTTCTGTAAGTCGATTTTATATTTGAAAATAATATAATGGACAGAAAGTGCCTCATAATACTCCAATGTAGTGATTATTAACATGAATGACAAGTGAACAAGTGAATACTAATATCAATTTGATTCTCGGTTAGTAACTACATTAGTGGGCAGTCATATCTGCCAGCTAATCAGTGCAATATGTTCAGCAACATAAAAACCATCATCTATGTGCGGTTAGCTAGCGGTTAATAAAAGTATGGAGACACTAGTATTTGGTGGTTGTTAAACAATAATACACGGCTAATTAACAGAAGTTTATTAACATTATTCTTAGTTTTTTTTAATGTGGCTACTGGTTTGTTACTTCGCGTGCCTACCACCTATGCTGTATAGATAATTAAATTTAGTAGGGACGTACCTAGTATAATTCTGTATATCTATTCTTTGGTATATGTATTTGGGAAGAAAAGCCTTATTGTGTACTTCTTTTGCGTAATCTTCAAATTATATCCCGCGAGATCTATTATATATTTATCTCGGGCTTACCAGATTATATTAAAATTGGTCGGGCTCAATGTGACACCAAGGAATGATCAAACATACATATTACATTCGATTCCAGGTAGGTAGATTTTGGAAACGAGTTTTTGGTACTCTTGACTTGGTTAGATTATTAGTTGTCTGTTATATGTTACATGAAAAGAGCTATGAATGTCAAAGAAGCAAGTGAGGTGTGTAAGAATAAGCCTGAATGACGCTCTGTTGTTCGTGCCTACCCCGCAAGGGACCTGGCGTGAAGTTATGTATGCATTTATGTTATATGTTACCTATAACATAAGCGTAATGCTGTGGTTCCTGGTTAGTTATTTTTGTTTTTATTGCTGGAGCATAGCAGCAGGCTGACGGGCCACCTGATGGAAACTGTTTACCGTCGTCTATTACGACATTTGCAAGATTAAAGCTTCTACTAATGTACTGCCGGGTTTGTATAGGGACTAAAACCTGTCTAATAATGCGGGAACACAAATCAGTATTATGGCGACATATCCGAGGCCAGAGGTTTTAGTCATCAAGATGGTCACGTTATTAAGATTTTTGAATAGATAAATGTCGTTAAAGAACTTTCTATTATTTATCCTTTTTTGGCTGTTGGGGATCGACTCCAAAGTTAACCTGGTTATTTAGAATGTATTATTTGTTTTTCTACTGAATTATTTATCGTACTGATACTAATTCTTTCATAATGCTTGTTCTTTTACAATTGTTTGCTATATTATCTTTCGGATATCATACGAATCTAACCAACCCAGAAATATCACAAAGTAAATAATGATAAATTACAATGTAATAAATTGCACACACAGTTCCTTTAACATTACTATGTTAAAGGAACTGTGTGCTCGTGTAAACCTTGGCTAGCCTTCAAATTCCTAGTACTTATTATAATATTCTTTATTTATAATAATTACGATTGTAATTATACTTGTAACGTTAAAAGAGAATGTCAAATAAACTCTGTGTCCTACTATTGTAAATACGCCTTTAACCTCAGTAATAAAGTTATGTTTAAAATGGAATCTTGTTTTCTCATGTTTTGGTATTGTTGCCTCTATAAATTTCATCAGGTCTTAGTCTCCAAACGTTACACTTTAGTATCCAGCAAATACTAAATTTGTATGATGTTGTGCATTCGTGCTTTATAATTATATTATTAACATTTATTTCTAAAATCGATTGAAAATGCATACAATGTTAGGTATAGGTAAACAGAAAAGTTAATAAGAGGAAGGAAAGATTCTTGACCTTATAATTGACTTCTTTACATTATTTAAATAGGTATAGTTCTTGAAATATATTTATTTAGGACATTTATAATAACAAATACAATAGATTAAAGAGCTAATAAGGAATAAGGAGAGGAAGAATGTTTGAACATTTACTACAACACGACCCCATTTTCTGTAAGATAATAGAAGGTAAAAGGCTTTTATCGACCAAATGAAGGAAATTATAGGTGTCGTATCCTAAAAAGAAGTGAAGCAGTTGGCTGAAAATATACAGGATT